>CM034152.1:42933426-44192006 GCA_019776745.2 Taxus chinensis
TGTAGCCCAAATTGTAGCCCCCATTCCTAGGTTCTTGGAGCATTAAGGACAACTATTTTGATAGCCATGGAGCTTACTTAGGTCCATTCATTTATTTGTTGTTAGAGAATAGAGGAGTTTATATATTTAGCATTGTTAGTTTCAAAGTTTGTATTGATGAATGCTAGTATCTAACCCTTGTTTAATTCTTATCATGATGGTGTTTATGCTTTGTTTTAGCTAAATCGTAGAGCTATTTTAGGTGGTAGTTCTTGTTTCATTTGATTTAGCATTAATTAAAGTATACATGCACACACACATTCCTTGTAATCAAGGCATATGATTTGAAAGACTTCAAATTTCCCATTTATATCAAATCATCTTACTCCCTAATTAGCTAACCAACAAAAACATCAAATGAGGTCATTTTCTATGATGCTCGAAGTGCATCCTTGGTGGCATAGAAGGTGGAGACAAAAAATGAGCAATCTAGACCCAATTTAGAAAGGGTGGAAAGAATGAGTTGAGAGTATTTCTTATCAATTCCACATTCTATCAGTTACAATCTTACTGATTTGAACTTTGTGAAGAAGTCCTTGAGCATGTCGAAGTTGGTGGGGCTAAAGCTAATGAGATCATTTTCCAGTTCATGTTCTCTCATTTCATCTATTTTCCGAAAGAGACTTTCTGATATGGTCCACACTTCATTGGGATATTTCGCAACATCAACATGAAAGAGAAGATCTGGAGACAGTGACAGACACAGAAACACAAAGGCTTCATCATAGTAGTTTAAACCATTTCACTTTGTCTAAATCTGAAGTTGGTTCTGTTTTAAGCCCCGTTGTTATCCGATGTAGACCCTTACCCCTCAAAATGAGTTGTATTTTGGACTTTCATTCAAGATAGTTAAATGGTGTGAGATGTGTCACAGAACTGATATCCATTGGAAAACCATTGTGTAGAAGATAGAAAGGAAATCACCAGCAGAAAAAAAGCCCGCATAATACATCCCATAAACTTATAGAGATACAAATTTTCAAAGAACATGGATAACTCCAATGCAAATAGCACGAAAAACATGCACTTTCAAAAAATGGCACCTAAAATAGAGCATCCACTTGAAATATATGAAAAATCATAGTTTTGACCATGTCAGACATCTCTAAAATCCCAAAATGGAGTTTTTTGGGGTTTAGGAAATGCAAAGCATGGGGTGGAATCCAAAAGGTACAAAGCAAGGGTCAGAACCCGATAGGTGAAAAGTAGGCATCAAAACCCAACTGGTGTTGAGCAGGGGTCGAAACCTGACAAGTGGAAAGAAAGGGTTGGAACTTAATAGGTGTTGAGCAAGGGTCAGAACCCAATAGGTGCAAGGAAAGGTAATAAACTTGACACACTAAGAGCAAATATTTTGACCTGTTGGACATGCTTAAAACTTTTGCACTTGGGTGAATTTTTTGACCTATTGAAAATGTACAAAAACTTGATTTGCAATAAGTCAGATTTTTTCACTTGTCAAGCACATGAAAAACCCTAAAACACTACAAATGAGGAAAAATGGAACCTCGTATTTGAGAAAACCGTAAGTTTTTCATACAAAATATTAAATACCCACCAATATATTTGAGAAACCTAGAAAAATCCATAAAATAATTTTCTAGTTGAGCCCAAATTTGCATGGATTTTTTAAATTTGAAGTAAAATCCTTCAAACCATCAAAAATATTAGAAATACTTGTCACATAGAACTAGGTCGAGTAACAACTAACTCTAGGGTTGGGTATCCTTTGTGAGGTGAATGACACTATATGTTTTCCATGTGGAGACTCTAGAGGAATAGACCTGCATGATTTTTCTATAAATCTCACCAACCCCTTGAAAACCGAAATCAATGAAAAAAAAACAGAAAGAGCTAGAATGCTAGATCTCACATAGAGGCTATGGAATTCATCTACTAAGATCGATCTGAAACCATATAGGAGTGGGTAATTTTCAATGACTAGTACTGGATAGGATCAAATGCACAAAGAAACCTGTATGTAGTAATAAGATCTGAAAAATACTTGAATGATGGAGTACTTCTATAACAAGAACAAGTACATGAGAAATATAACTATTCATTAAGTGATTATCCTTCATTAGCAAAAAAATACATAGGAAGGTACATTATATGCTAAGAAAATTGGTCACCCAAATAGGTAACTTCTAAATAAAGAAATGGAAAATGACTTAAAGTACATTTCCCTTTAATGACCTATTATGACCTAAACAAGCTAAATCAGATAGTGTAGGTAAAACCACAAGGTGGGTAAAATCCTACACCAACAACCCCTAAGTTCCTCATCCAACAGAAGATTCTACGGTTTCAAATCATAACGCACAATTTGTAGAGAGTAGTCCTAAAGTAAGTAAGCCACTCCATGTTCCACATCAGACAATGTTTGATTTCTATTACAATATTAGTCACGTTTCCACTTCGATGTGCAAATGTTGATCCAGGTTTTCGTTTTCTAGGAATGGAAACAATAAGGCTTTTAATTTCGTTGTCAAACACATTTATTGTCTTTACTAGATTGTGATGCCAAACTTTCCCCAATGTTTTGCATTCTCATATGAAGCTTCTCTTTGTACGTTCAAAGTTAGAATTCATCACAAATTTTCATTATTGGTTAAAACATCTATGTAAATAGAACCATAATTGTTGGCACTGATTAAATTATTACGGTTGTAGTCTTTGGTTGCTCTTTTTAATTCTTCCATCAAGATCTTCATATACCATGTTGTTTTTATAGAAGCTAATTGAGATAAGGGTTGTGATCTTTTTAGCAAAATATAGGTTTATATTATCTAAAATGTTGTCCTGATACAAAAAAATGTTGCAGATACACTAATGAGTGCGGTAATTAAAATTTTCTTTCTCTTCTTCTTTGTCAAACCAGGCACTAATTTGACGAGGCACCAAATATATTAATGTTGTTAGTACTATGGAAGTAGATATATATCTCTTTCATGATTTTAAGGAAGTGAATATGTGCACATGTTTTTCCTTCTAAATATTTGAGCAATTATAAAGATCCAATATTGTAAATAATTCTTTAGCATTTTCACTTCTGCAATGGCCAAAGTAAATTTTGTGATTGGTTGTATGTTAAGATTTTATATCAGCAACAATCTGATGTATCCCACATATATTTTGTTAATAATAACTAAAGTTATTGAATTTGTTATGACCCTTACAATTTGTGTCAAAATTCATTCTCAATATACCAGTTTTCCAATTCTGAATTATTGTTTATTTTCGATGTGTTTACATATTTTTATTATTGTTAGAGGATTTTATGATTAAAATACACAATAATTTGACTACAATAATCCCAAAATGTTATAAAACCATTGTAAAGTTAGACTTTTTATGTTCACAACTATTAACCTAATTAACTTACAATGAACTGATGCTTGCCAATTCTAACACAGGAGTCATATATCATATCAATGTCATATTCATCCTTTTGGTTTTGGTTGTTGTCATAGGGAATATAACCATTGTTCCTTTGAGTGTGTACATTGTGGCGAGGGCATCCATATCTATGACATAATATTTTTTTACTTGTTTCCTCAATTGGTGCAGATGTTGTCTGGTTCAGGGTTTTCTCGCCTCCTAATTTCACTACCTCTCTTTTCCCTTACATCATTCATCTCTACCACCTCTCTGCGAGGTCTTGTTTAGATCCAAAAAACTTGAATTTCATCTACTTTTTGCTCGTATGAGAATAATTAGAGGGGCTTGATTATCTATCATTATTCATGAATCACCTATTTTCCTCCAATTACTCAAGCTTAATACTAAAATGTGGGGCCACAAAGTCATGCAATAAACAAACATTTCATCGGTTATGTTGTGATTAGGGCACTATCAGTTGTACTGAAGAGCCACACAGTTATGAAATCAGCCACATGATCCCTAAATTCCTCATCCAACAAAACGTTATGCAGTTTCAAATCGTGACACATGATTTTTGGGGAATATGATGCAAGCAAGATATTATATGCACCATGACATACAAAATGTTGAGCCATCACTAATATCTCTACCACCTTTCCACTTATAACCCCACTTTGACATGTAATAAGTTGATATAGGGTTCTGTTTGCTATGAATGACAATACTATGGCTTTTAAATTTGTTCTCGAAGAAATTTATTGTCTTTACCAAATAGCAATGCCTAACTTTTCCCAATGTTTTGCATTCTCTGAGGAATATTTTATCTGCACTTTCTTAGTTTGATTCTATGAACACCTCAATCTTAAAACTAAAAAGCGGGGCTAAAAATTGCTAAAATACACAAGCATTATATCAGTTACATTGTAGTGAGGACGTCATTGGTTGGAATGAAGAGCCACACACTTAAGAAATCATCCACATGACCCCTAAATTCCTCATCCAACAAAACATTACACAATATTAAATTTTAAGGTACTATTTATAAGGAGTAGTTGTTATGCAAGTAAGATAGTCCATGCACCATGTCATATAAAATTCCTATCCGTCTCTATAATCTCAACTGCCTTTCGACTTCCACTTCCACTTAAACATGTAAATGTTGATGTAGGCTTCTGTTTTCCATGAACGTAAACACCAGAGATTTCAAATCCATTGTCGAGAAAATGTATTGTCTTTACTAGATTATGATGTCTAAGTTTCCCCAATGTTTTACATTCTCTGAGGAAGCTTCTCTCTAGATGTTTTGAGTTCAATTATGTGAACACCTTCATCATAATTTTTTCACCACTAGTTAAAATGCCTATGTATGATTAACTAAAATATGGATTTTAGAAGTTAATCTAAGAAGTACAACAATGCGATAACTAAAATAAATTGGAATATAAATGTTAACTAATTTATTTGATATTTTAAAATGAGATGAGATAATTTAAATAGGAGGGAAATGGTACCAACTTGAAAATGAACTTACCTCACTAGTGATCTGGGAGTTGAGCAAGATGATGATACGGATGCAGAAGTAGAGTGACACAACACACCTGAGAAAATTGTAGCAAGGGAATATTTGGATAGACTAGGTAACTTGGGGAAGGATTGGGGTGCCTATGGATGCCCTACGTTTTCCAGTATGGGTGCCATGGTTTACAGAACAAATCAAAACCTAAGTCTAAGTTAGTCGTTAGGTATTCGCAATAACTCACATGTTTTTTGGCTTAGATGTTCACACTAGCTTCGTTGATGACACTGTAAACCTGTAATGAAGAATCACCTATGCAAAACCACATACAAAACATCAAACTCCATAAAATAGAAATATGCATATGAAGGGCTCAGAACTATACCTTAGCAGCCACAATGGTGGTATTACAACCAAACATTACACTACATCTTAGAGCCAATGTAGTTTTAAGTGTTATTGTGTTTACGATGATGTTCCTAGGGTGCCATAGCAGCCAATAACGCAAAGATATCACGGGCAATAACTTGATATAATGCAAAATGGGAGGATGGAAGTAGAATATGACTTCCCGTTCATATGTAGTGTGTGATGTAAATAGTGCCCAAATGAATTCCCTTACCTTGTGTAGATAGCTAGCCCTTAGTAAAAATAGTTCACTCCCATAAGATACTAAGTATGTTGTGCTTATATAGGGATATCTTGCTCAAAATTTCAGACACTAATGACCTGATATATGCTGACTAGTACCTAAGGGAATGAGAGAGACAATTACAAAGACCGACCTCGAACACTCTAAATGAGAACCAAGATGCAACTCGGGACCAAGGTACCTGAAAAATGAGGGACCGGGGCACCCATGGGTGCACCCTAATCCCTTCTGAGGCGCCCTAGTCAAAGAATAGAGATGATAATTGAGTAAATAAAGATAGTCTGAGACTCCCCTAAGAGATGACTAGAACCCTACAAGTAACTGTAGACTGTGCAAAACACTCAATGACAATGAATGACTAAACTGACGATAGGAATAGGGGATGGGTCATTAGTGAATACTTTTCTTACGTGAGATCCATATATAAAACAACATACTTGGGAGTATAATAGTAGTATTAAGTTCATGATTTTATGACTATAGTTTCCCCAAATTTATGTTGGTGAGTGGACAATCGTTAGTAACATACAGTAGATAGAGATTAGTACCTGAGATAAATCAGGAGAAGCCCATGCTATAGTAGAATGTGTAGATGTAGTAGAAAAGTGTGATGAAATAACCATGTAGCATGTTGAACCCATGGATTAGCATGTTGATCCATGCAATGTACCGAGAAACAAAATAGTATGATGAAGTGCACTAAATGAGAGTGATGGATTGTAATGTTAGATGATTGATGATTTCAAATATTATATAATGAGGATGAAATGGGGTATGAAGTGATTAGTTCCCAACCTGATTGTGTCTGTACAAAAATAATCAACTAGAGGATTTGGGCATCCTACTCGCTAGAGGAAGAGTTTAGGGAGAATATTTGTATTATTCTCCAACCTTTAACTATGTCCTTCAAGATCTAGCCACTGCAGATGGAACTCAGATCAAACATCTTTGTGGTTTTTGGATCCAAACAAATTTCGATCAAACAGTTAGACCCCAAATAGGAGTGGTATAAGAAAGGCACTCTTTCCCCCACTCCACGGGTGTCACCGTAATGTGATGGCTTTTAAGTTAGGGTCATCTAGAAGAAAATACGAAATGTATGATGGCTTCCAAGTTAGGTTATCTGGAAGTAAAACACCAAAATTCCCAAGTTAGGTTACCTCCGGGAAAGTAATGAATGTAACTCCCAAGTTAGGTCATTTGGGGAGGTTGTATGTGTTGGTAACGTATTGATTGAACAATGTGATTTCAATTGTTAGAGATTTGAACACGTTAATGGATTGATTAATTATTTTGATTGATTAATCCTAGAGAGATTTTATGCTAGTTTCCCCTAGGTTATGTCACTAAGGGAAATTAATAGAAATTGTTGAATGATCTGCATGGAAATATTTTAACTCTTGTTTCACCCCATGTTAGGTCACTAGGGGGAAGTGATGAAATGTCGTATAGAAAAATTATATGATTTTTTTCCCCGAAGTTAGGTCATTAGGGGGAATTAATGGTGAAATGTCACGTGGCTGTATTAGTAAATGTTTGGAAATGTCAAATAGGTAGTGTTTGATTGAATGCACATGATGACGTAAGGGGAATTATACAGATGACCCCAATTTTATTCCCCCTTTCATCGAAAGGGGGAAGTGATGATAGAAATGAACGTTGAGCCAAAAGTAAGCATGAAATAGATATAATGGGATAGAAATCGCAAAAATGTGTATAGAGTGAGTGAAAGACAATGTTGAGTAGGGATGTAATGTGTATGATATAATAGTAGGTGGAAATCTAAAAATAACTCCACAAACGGTGTGTAAATCGGAGTAAAAACGCTCAAGATATGATGAAAATTGTGTAGTGTGCATTAATTGCGAGAATAAATGTGAAATAATGACCATAGTAAAGTAGGTGATAAAAAGTAACTATAAATAGTAAGGTGAAAAATTGATTATTCACTTCATTTGTATTTTACGTGGCAACCATCGGAGCATCACGTACGACGATGGAGTTGGTAAGTGCGATGTTTGTTCGAAAAATGTGTGTTAGTCATATTTTTGCTGAATTTTTGCAAAATTGATATTTTTAATTTTCTTGGCATTTTAGACATGGAAAAGAGTTGTGAAGGAGTTAATGGCCTTTGAGATAGGAGCACGTAGACCTGGGTGTTAGTGTCCTACTCCCAAGCACCCCATGTAGACATAAAATTATGCACTTTACACATAATTTGGCTGGCCTTATACTACTATTTAGAAGGTTCTCAAGTGTACAAAGTACTAATTAATCCCACATTTTGGCCATCTTTATTTTATATTTTTGTTTTGTAGTTCCCATGTATTTTCTAGCACTTATTTGCCCATTTTACAACTACCTCGACATTCTATCCCTTAATCAAGGTGTCCCAGCTTGTACCAGGGCACCCCGATCTATGCAAACCTCCTTTCACTCCTTTTTAGGTCACTTTTAGTCGTTGGTCATATTTATATTTTTCTCAGTTGGCCTTGTCGGGATTAATTACGAAATTAAGCTTGAGATCCCTATAAATATAAAGTTGTAATACCATAATGAGGGTCCTAGGTCACAACACTACACACTATTATCACTCTAGCTAGGGTTACATCCATTGCATCACTTGCATCCACGTAACATCGTGCATCAAGTCTATGAGATGTACATCACACACACTTCATAGGGGGAGGGATTATATTCTATTCTATACACACATTCTATTTACATTTTCTATAGCTATTATTGCTCCCTACTTCACAAATTATGACTGGCACGAGAGCACCTAGGGCACAAAACACACGCACACACACACTAGAACTACATCCAGGTCTGAAATATAGTGTAGCGCTCAGTGATAAGTCCACTATATTTGTGGGTGAGGTCACTCTGACCCATTCATTTGCATCTTTTATTTTTCTAGGGTTTGATACTTCTCTTTGCATTGCAAGTCATTTTCCAGCTCATTTGACAGATCCAGTCCGACAAGCAGGCAGGGTTTTAGACCAAGTTGCGACACTACCAAACTTAGTTTTGGAGCATTTACAATGTTCAGAGTGCCTAGATTACAAACCAGGGTGCCCCGGGGTAGCCCAGTACACTCCCAGGTGCCTCAGACTACTAAGAATACCCAAATCTACCCTTCGCAGGACCCCTAAGTATTCATCTCCACTTCCAAATTTTATGTTCAGACATGCGACAGTCTCTATGAATAAACTAAGCTATCTCTCTCTTCCTTATCTTGCGCATTTAGGGTTTCATTTCACTTAGAATAATTTAGTTTCATTTATTTCATATTGTTCTAGTCTTTTATTATAGTGTTTTAGTCCTCCTAATTAGACTAACTAGGATTAATACTTTTCCTATACCCCTATATCCTAATTTTAGTTAATTATTTTGGTGAACCCGACGTCTCTTTATAGCACCTTCTAAGGTTTTTTACCCCCCTTACCCATGAATCTTTCTCCCGAGGCATTTACCAAAGCCCGCTTTAAGGCTATCAATGATCATCTCGCCAAACACCCACATGATTTAGATTTACTTTTGTATGTGGCTCATGAATAAGCTACCAACTTGTATGAACTCAATACTTTTATTTATCCTCCCTCCTCTATAGCCACTCAACCCCCTACTTCTCTACTTCCACCTATCTCTATTTTTTTGGTTTCCATCCCCACTCCTATGAATCACTTCACTCCTCTGGTTTCACATCAACAACAATCCTCCTCGGTTGCCCACCCAGATTTAACTTCTTTGTATCATAATCTCCAGGCCCAAATATGCAAATTGAAACAAGGCACTACATCTCCATCTTTAAATTCTACCTTGTTGTTACACACTCCCTTTGCTCCTATCCTCTCCACATATCCTCTGCCACCTAATTTTTTCACTCCTAAATTGCCCATTTTTAATGGACATGGTGACCCCTAGGATCATCTTCATGCATTTCATGTTGCTTGTCTTGATTTCATTGATGATCATCTCCTCCTAACTAAGTTCTTAGTCGCTAGAGCTGATACGACCCCACCTTTATTTCTTTCTCTCACACTGACTATCATGCTACATTCACATCTGACCATTTATACATACATGCCATTATCGCCTCAACCCTTATAAAAAACACTAAGGTTGATCAATCTTCTCATATTAGTATAAGTTCCTTGTCTCTTTTGCGATCTATTGGCTACCCTCCATCGCAAATTGAATTTCCATCTAAGAGGCCTCATGGTGTTGTTAAGTTACCTATCACAATTGGTCCTCTCACTCTTCCCCTCCATTACTTCCTTAATCAAGCAGTCAACCAGTGTGACCTACTTCTCGGCTAAAATTGGATCCGTAAATCCCAAGTTGTTGTCTCCATCAACCACTTCTGCCTTAAGTTCATCTATGATGACCGAGTTTTCTCCATTGATGGCATCCCTCCTTCACCTCCTACATCCTCGTATTCTAGTTGCTCTTCTCCCACAACTCCTCCTCTCCCTCACACAGCTCCTCTGACATCACCAACACTACATCCTCTTCCTACCCCGCCATCTCAACCAACCCCTATGCACCCAATCCATTCTATTAGCCCTACACACCACCATAGGCCTATTTCTAGGACTACTACTGCCTCCCACCGATGGTCTCCACCTCACTTTATTCCACATAACTTGTTTACTCCCACACGTATGATCTTGACTCCATCATCACACACACACACACACACTTTACTACACCTCGATCTTGGTCTTACGTACACCCATCACATGCATATTAACTCCATTCCCACACACAACATTTGTCTCACATACCACCCTTGCTCAATCGTCATCCTAAGGTATCATCATCTTCGCCACAAATTGTTGGACCTCCATTCCTAAACCTTATTGGTTGACCCCACCCTCTCTATCCTAGCATACTTGTATCATTCTACATCCATCATCACTTCTATATCACATTTCGTAACACCCTTGTTACCCGATGATGCACTCTTGTGCTTCGGTTCACACTTGATTATTGAGGGATTACCATTACACTAAACCCTACACACTACACTATAGGTTATACACATTTATATTCTATTACATACATCGCACATCTTACATCATATCCTTTTTATACATAGACCACATCTTACATCATCTTATATATACCTCCTCTATTAGTCATTTATACATCATCTACATCATACACGTTACACTAGTCGTCATGTCACTTGCGCCCATACTTATGTTAGGTCACATTATACATGGGACTAGCTTTACATGTCATCACCACATATTCTATCTACGCTTACATTCGCATCTTATCTAGCCTCCACACCATACATCTCCTACATGGATTAGTCCCTATCACGCATTTATCTATCATCTCCATTCTACATGCTACACTAGATTCCCTTACTTATGGGTCTATTTTTCTCATCATTTCATATTCCATTTCTCTACACTATGCATACCCTATATACACTACATATTCTACATTTCATTTCCTACATCGCGCCTTTACATACCTTGGTTGTTTCTACCACGTGTTTCACTCACCACCCTATGACGCACTCTAGTTTCTCGATCCATACTTGACTGCTGAGGGTTTACCAATCAAATGGACCTTACCTACATGTGACATGTCATCATACCACATTCATCAAACTAGTGACCGACGCTTTAGGCGATATCGTCACCCACACTCATCCTCACATACCATAGTGGTATACACCTTAGGTTAAATCACCACTTTTTACATCCATTCTACATCATCTATTACATTCTATCATATTCTATTATCCCCTCCTCTTACATTCTATCATATTCTATTATCTCCTCCTCTTACATTTTATCAATGCCAAATTATTTCATTACATTATCACACCTTCAATCATCCTGTAGTGGTATACGATTTAGGCTAAATCACCACCCCATTCTTATTCATCATGTAGTGGTCCACACTTAGTGCTAAACCACCACCTTCCGTTATCCACCATTTACTCACACATCTCCATCTAACTTCATCACCCATCTTGTAGTGACATACGTTATAGGCTAAATCGTCACCTTCTTCTTCCATCAAGTAGTGATATATGCTTAGGGCTAAATCACCACTTAAACCTCCCACACATTGTGGTATATGCTTAGGCTATAGGGTTCACACACATATTTCCATATGTTGCATTCCCATCCATTCATCTTATAGTGATATATGCTTAGGGCTAAATCATCACTCATCTATTCAAGAAAGTTGTGGTATATGCTTAGGTTATAGGGTCCACGCACTTCTTCTCCCCATGTCACATTTCATCACCACTACACATACACACTCACCACAACATGTTAGACACAACCTACACTACTCGAACATTTCCCTATGACACACTCTCATTTACAGTTCATTCTTGACTGCTGAGGGGGCAAACAAAATGAACCTCACTACATACACTTCCATACACTTGGGAGGCATGTTGCTCCTATCATTCCATCTTGAATTCCATTCCATACACCCACATCATACTACATTGTCTTGGTGGTATATAATTTTGTATACTAGTGTTTTTCATGCTCACTTTATTACACATGTTATCTTTTTTTCTTATGTGTCATTATCATACACACATGTGCATTCATGCCTTTGTCTAGTGTGATCGCAGATACAGGACTCTACACATAGCATGGATGCTCGGCTTCTACCCTTCCTAGACCAGTTGTTGGGGGCATCCACATTCATCTTATCTAGGTGATACTATTTCATTTTGTACTTAGCATCTGATACTATTTGTTCATACACGTTTTGACATATTGGTTATCACTCTAATATGCTAATGGGTGTTCCATGTGTAACACTTTTTTTGTAGGATTACATGTTTCCATGACTACCTCTTTGTTTCCACTTATCCACTTTGTTTTCTATTGTATGTAGACTTTTCCCTTTGCTTGTGTGCACACTTATCTGTTGTTTGCGGCCATGATGGACTTGCATGTCTTGTGACATCATGAGTGATGTCCCATGTTTGTAACGCACTTTCTGCAGTATTCTTGTTGTTTCTTGCGTGTTTAGACTACCGTGCTTGGTATTCTTTCTACATTTTCTGCTTATTTTACACTTGTCTTATTGCATGCATGTGTTTTTGAACTAACACTTGTATTGGCTAGCCATCCCCTTTTGAGCACACCTTGGTATCTACCAAGCACTTTCCCTTTCCCCCTTCAAGGAAGAGTCTTATAGGTCAGAGTGTGGTTGGTCCTCTTTTGGGGCCGCATTCTTCTTCCAGGGTCATCGCATGCACTCACAAAGAGGGGGGCATCATTAAGGGTTTTTACTAACACAACGTATTTACACCGGTTCAGACACAACGAGTGAGTTCAGACCAATCTATGAACTCCATACACAACAGCCTTAACAAGACATGGTGTCCTTCAATAATTCTATGGAGTGGTTACAGGCTTAGGGATTACAGTGGGTGTGCCTCTTTGCACTTCTTCTTCCAGTGGTGTCGGATTTCCCAAAAAACCAAGATAATATAGAGATCTCTTGAACAAATTTTAATAGAAGTAGTTAGAATTGGACACAGAGCATTTCCTCCCTACACTTCTTCAGCCCAGGGTGGCGTGGGATCACCCGAAAAACTCGCGACAGTACAAGATATCCTTCTACACCCTTTTTCTTGACATGGATCAGGTGCACATGTTCCATTTACACTTTTTTTCTAGCATATTTTACATTTACATACTTTACATTTGTGTATTTTACACAATGCTTTTACATACCTACATATTTGACTACTTGATCATTTTCTCCTTGTAGGTCCGCCATATGAGAAACAAATAGTCAAATTTGAGGCAACAACATCAACAATGACATAAAAAACACACCATGAAGGTAATTTCCATACTAACCATGTGGGTACACTACACACCACAACGACTACACACGCGTTCCACCCTAAGTTCACTCTAATCACTTTTTATGTGCATTTATCATCTTTAAAATCCATGTTCCTCCACATTTTTTATTTTTCCGTTCCATGCTTAAGTCTAGTCCATCGGCACATCTTCTTCTACACTCTACATGGATATTACGTACGCATCTCTATCTACTTTATGTTACCAAGATTTTTGCTCACCAACATAAATTGGGGACAAAATGTAGACACAAAATTATCTACTTTACACATAATTCGTTCCAGTCTCATACTACTATTTAGAAGGTTCTCAAGTGTACAAAGTACTAATCAATCCCACCTTTTAGCCATATTTATTTTATATCTTTGTTTCGTAGTTCCCGTGTAGTTTCCAACACTTATCCACCCATTTCGTAACTGCCCCGACATTCTATCCCTGAATCATGGCACCTCATCCTATACTGGGGTGCCCCGATCAATGCAAACCTCCTTTCGCTTCTTTTTAGGTCACTTCTAGTCGTTGGTCATCTTTATCTTTTTCACAGTTGGCCTTGTCAGGATTAATTATGAAATTAAGATTGAGAGCCCTATAAATATAAAGCTATAAGACCATAATGAGGGTCCTAGGTCACAACATTACACACTATTATCACTCCATCTAGGGTTTCATCAATTGCATCACTTGCATCCACATAACACCATGCATCAAAGCTAGGAAATATGCTTCACACACACTTTATAGGGGGAGGGATTCTATTATATTCCATGCACACATTCTATTTACATTTTCTATAGCTACTATTGCTCTCTACTTCACAGAGTGTGAATTGAAAAAGAGCACTAGGGAACAAAATGCACACACACACACTAGAACTACATCTAAGTCTGAAACGTAGTGCAATGCTCAGTGATAAGTCTACTAGCTTGGCGGCTGAGGTCAGTCTAACCCATTCATTTGCATCTTTTATTTTTCTAGGGCTTGATACTTCTCTTTACATTGTAAGTCATTTTCTAGCTCATCTAACAGATCCAACATGAGAAGCAGGCAGGGATTCAGACTAAGTTACGACACTCCCCAACTTAGGTTTGAAGCATTTACATTGTTTAGAGTTCCCAGATTGTAGATTAGGGCACCTCGGGGTTACCAAGTACACTCCTAGGTGCCTCAGATTGCTAAGAATACCCATATCTTCCCTTCTCATGGCTCCTGAGTATTCGTCTTCACTTTCAGATTCTATATTTAGACCTACAACAACTTGTGATAGTCTCTGCGTATCAACTAAGCTATCTCTCTTCCTTCTCTTACACATTTAGGGTTTCATTTCACTTAGAATAATTTACTTGCATTTATTTCATATTGATCTAGTCTTTTATTACAGTGTTTTAGTCCTCCTAATTAGATTAACTAGGATTGCTGCTTTTCCTATACCCCTATATCCTAATTTTAGTTAATCACCCCGGTATTGATTCTAGGTGCCCCAATCTAGAGAAGGTGTATTCAGTCCATAATAGTGTAAATATGATTTTAGATGTGTAGTAATGTAAGAGACTTATTTTCTATGCGTATAATGTTCTAACGTTGCATTTGTTTTTGTTTTGTGTTATGTACAGGCATCTTCACTCAAGGGATTTTTGCAGTGGTTGTCACTTGAGTACTTTGCTTGGGTTGGGCCTGTCAGATGATGATTGGGATGTTATGGACCGTGTCAGCCTGCGACACATAACACGGATGGGGGATGTACCCCACAATATGCCTATGTTTCCAGCCTTATGTGAGAGGCGGTGCACGTATACATATACGTTTTGATTACATACGGATGAGATGATAGTTACCTTGGAGGATGTGTATAACATACTGCGATTGTCATTTACTGCGGAGAGAGTACAGGTTATGTCATTGGAGGATATGGAGAGACAGATGATAGCTACTAGATGATAATTTATAGGGACTCGAGTACCTACCAAGGTCCATATCAGTTTAGATGTTATCTTAAGGTTAGGGGTTCCATGCTTATGGAAGTTCATAATTGTTATTTCTTCATCTATCGCAATAGAGGGAGGAGATGTGGGCATCTGATATAAGATGCATGACATATGCCGCCAGATAGAGGAGGAGAGCACTAGATATGTATGGGCATGATGTGTGTTGACCCACCTATATAGAGATCTATAAAGGTTTATTTAGGATGAGCAAGGCGGTGGGATAGGAGCCACCACACTATTGCATGTATGGGCATATGAGCATATAGTCGTGTTGAGGCCAGTTGGAGGGCCACGAGAAGAGTGGGCTAGGCTAGATATATTTGCAAGGAGGTGGGTTAATGTACGCAGGTGCAAGATGGATATTGACACTTATATGGAATTGATAGATAGGATGGGGCCCAAGGCAGTTGTATGGAGGCCATAACGTGATTATGGAGGATAGTCATAGGATGTTGTAGAGTTGTGTTGTATACATAGAACTATGTGGTTAAAGGATCAATTTTAGGGAGTGGTCGAGCTATTCTAGGTGGAGAGAGTATTGCGATAGTTTGGCATGGATTGAAACATGCCCCCAGAGCCATATATATAGTTAAGAAATATTAGAGCTCCTAGGAAGGCCGGAGCTAGACCAGGGCCCATAAGAGAACAACTAGTACCTCCAGGGCCAGATGAGGAAGACACAACGATAGAGCTGATAGACTCAAATGATGTGTATAGAAGAGTAGGAGTACCATGCCTAATGGGTGGCACATCGATGGGTATTATTGTTTCCATTATTCACAGACACAACAGGATTACCATAGGGAGGAGGAGGAGAGGGGGAAGCGCATGCCCCCGACAATGTGGCAACAGCTATAACAGAGTGTGAGTATCTATGTATATATATGTTATGTATTTTTTTGTTTTATTATGTAATAGTGATGGTTATCTAATGTGTTATTCTATTTGTTTTGTAGGGGATGTATATTGTTCCTAGCTAGTGGGCACATTCATCCAAAAATTGACACAGAATGTGCCCATCGATGTAATTGTGAGTGGAGGGATGTTAGAGCGCATTTACGTCATTCAAGGCAAGCATGCCATTTATTTGAGCCAGTGGCCATAGCAACAACAACATGAATTATGTTTCTAGGCGAGACGGACGAGGCACGTGAGGAGACTCCACGAACTAGAGAGGTGGTGGTCCCTTGCACAAGATGTGTTTACACGTTACTTCAAGTTGCAGCGCCAATTTCCATAGTACTCAACCGAGGTCACACTACTGCGGAGGCAGGTTGAGAGGTACCGAGATCGCAACTAGCGATGTAGAGTTAGTGGCGAGGCATCGAGTTCTAGGGCTCTCACAACACCCGAGAATGATAGTGATGATGAGATTTGAGTTGTATTGTTGTATATGATGTAGGGGAGTTGCCCCCTTAGTGATGAAATGTTTTTGTGATGATGATTGTATTTAATATATATATTTTTAGATTTTATGGATGTATGATGATTTTTTTCTTTGTGTATTGATGTCATAATGTGATTGATGATGTATGATTCAATGATGATTATCAAAATGTATATAATGTGTTGTGTATTGCTCTTTTTTATTGATGTAGACGTGTACTATGATGTTGGTATTGATAGAAAAAATGTGTAATGTGAATGATGATATATGTCATATGTAATCTGATGGATGAGTTGAGTTAGATGCATATTTGTTGAATGGAACGTGTAATGTGTAGTTAGTGTAATGATAATAGTATGATGTATATAAAAATAGATAATGTATGATCGTCAAAATAACGTGTCATGATGAATGCATTTTGACATGATAATGTAATGTTAGTGTGATGAATGGGGGAATATTAGTGATGCCCCCCATCATATGGATGATTATGTTCATTTAGTTAAGACCCCTCAGCATTCAAGAATGAATCGTGTAAAGCAAGAGTGAGTCATCGGGAAATGATTGAGTGTGTTAAATGAATCAACAAAATGCGTGATGAGAGGCTCTTATAGAAAATCCCTCAACAGTCGTGTAAGAATTGTAAGAACACAAGTACATCATCGAGGGGTAAAGTGATATTAATCACCTATCAAAGACCAAGGTGATGTGAAGCGATGGAAGCATGTGGCATGGAAGCAGTGTGAGCATATGAATTGAACTGAATATCATGTGGAGAAACGATGGGATGAGAAATGCCGAGGGTTGTGGAAACCAATGTGGATGAAGTAGATGTGATGGATGTTATGATGCATCAATGTATAGATGCAGTGAAGAGCATGCATGAGTGATAAAATGCGGTGGTGGACCCACCATGACCTGAGTACCAGATGGAGGAGATGACTCAATCATAGTAGAAACTCTCTAATGAGGTAGAGTAGAGATGGACCACTCATGTGAGCGAGATCTAAAGGAAATGATGCCCTTATCCTCTAGTTGTTGCAATATATTGTGACGGGAAAAGAAATCATTGTCCATATAGCCATTGATATGATGATAATTACAATAAGTTTGATCACGCTGACTGATATGAAAATCAGATTTAACTAGCAATTGTGCACACACTTAACTTTACTTTATATTGATTTTCAATATAAAAATTGACTATTATAACCTTTTGTATTTTTAATAAAGGAAATAAAATTGAAATTACTGTGTAAAATCAGAAATTATAGAGATGAATCGCCAGCAAATTGACACAAGAATTGATAACAGAGTTTAGCGCTTATGGCCTACGTCTTCAGGTCTGGTTGAATGGGACCGATCTATTAAAATCTTGAAAATAAATCTTTACAAAGATTTATACAAGAATTTGATCTTCTCGTCACCTTCCTCTACCAAAAATAATAGGAGTCACTTTTTACATCACCTCAAAATTCCTTCTCTAGCTCAAGTTATCAGTAAAAAATATCACAGTCACCTTCCAATGCCAATATTAGTAAAACAGAGCTCCTTTTATAATGTTTCAAACAAATGGCTCAACAGTTGGGCGCCTATAATTTTGCATGGGAGGATAGAGGTTCAAATCCCCCTACCTCAACTTCCTTAGGTTCCTCCCATGGGATTTATCCCACATTTCTAGAAGTTTGGCGTGGATATGGTTTTAAAACCCATTGGAAAATAGTTATTATGTGGCTAAGAGCCATGTGAATCCTCCACATTGGGTGGTGGGCCTATTTTAGGTGCTTTGTTTGAATCGAATAATGCGTTGAATTTGGCAGAATAGGTGGAATGGGTGGCCATTATTATATGTAGCTATTGGAATATAAGGATTGGTGAAATTGTTTAATTATTCTCTCAAATTAGTCCCACATGCATCATTTAGTGGACATATAATATAGATGTATACACATGAGCTTCAATATGCATATGAAGTACAAGGAGGCCAAAGCATCCCTCCATAACCGAGTGTGTTGAACTTGGTTGAGGACCCCTAGCCAATAAATAGCGGGGTCCATTTGTCTGTGTACGAGTGTCCAAGACCGGCATTCCAAACCCAATTTTTGCTTCGTCACCTACATTGTCCATGTGTCATAATCCCATTGACCCACTTGGTGAATGTGCATCCATCCAACTTGCATGCAGTCCCAAATTTTTCCAATTGCCCAAAAAATTTAGCAGGCTATACTTTTGCAAACCCAATTTTTTCTTTGTCACCTACATTGTCCACGTGTTGCAATCCCATTGATCCACTTGGCAAGTGTGCATCCATCCAACTTGCACACAGTCCCAAATTTTTCCAATTGCCTGAAAATTTTAGAAGGCTATAACTTTTGCAAATGAGCTTTGTTTCCTGTAAACAAGATATCGCCGAAATCATCTAATTTTTCTTCACGCATTAGAACTGACTGAAACTTATTCTAAGAAGATCTTAAATCAGTGTTTCTCGGTGAGGATCCTTTAGATCACTAACATTGTAAGCGATGTTGTGGATGATGTTGGTTGGATGGTACATGAATTAAACACTTTTCAAGAAAAGTACGCAACACATCATGAGGCCTAACATGATGAGAGAAGTGTAATGGCTCACGTGACATAGATGTAGTGGAAGGAGAAGTATCTTGTCATGGAGGAGGAGAAAAAGTTCTTGAGGGCCCCTAGCTAATAAATAGCGGGGTCCATTTGTCTATGTATGAGTGTCTAAGACTGGCATTCCAAGCCCAATTTTTGCTTCGTCACCTACATTGTCCATGTGTTGCAATCCCATTTATCCACTTGGCGAGTGTGCATCCATCCAACTTGCACACAGTCCCAAATTTTGCCAGTTGCTAAAAAATTTTAGTAGGTTATAACTTTTGCAAACCCAATTTTTGCTTCGTCACCTACATTGTCCATGTGTCACAATCCCATTGATCCACTTGGCAAGTGTGCATCCATCCAACTTACACACAGTCCCAAATTTTGCTAATTGCTTGAAAATTTCACCAAGCTATAATTTTTGCAAACGAGCTTTGTTTCCTGCAAACAAGATGTCAACGAAATCGTCTAATTTTCCTCTATGCCTTAGAACTAACTAAAACTTATTCTGAGAAGGTCTTAGATCAGTGTTTCTCAGTGAGGATCCTCTGGATCACTGACACTGTAAGCAATGTTGTGGATGATGTTGGTTGGATGGTACGTGAATTAAACGCTTTTCAAGAAAAGTACGCAACACATCATGAGGCCTAACATGATGAGAGAAGTGTAATGGCTCACGCGACATAGATGTAGTGGAAGGAGAAGTATCTTGTCGTGGAGGAAGATAAAAAGTTCTTGAGAGCCCCTAGCCAATAAACAACGGGGTCCATTTGTCTATGTACGAGTGTCCAAGACTGGCGTTCCAAACCCAATTTTTTCTTCGTCACCTACATTGTCAACGTGTCGTAATCCCATTGATCCACTTGGTGAGCGTGCATCCATCCAACTTGCACACAATCCCAAATTTTACTAGTTTCCCGAAAATTTCAGCAGGCTATAATTTTTGCAAACCCAATGTTTTCTTCGTCACCTATATTGTCCGTGTGTCGCAATCCCATTTATCCACTTGGCAAGTGTGCATCCATCCAACTTGCACATAGTCCCAAATTTTGCCAGTTGCCTAAAAACTTCAACAGGGTATAACTTTTGCAAACGAGCTTTGTTTCCTCCAAACAAGATATCGACGGAATCGTCTAATTTTTATCCACACCTTAGAACTGACTGAAACTTATTATGAGAAGATCATAGATCGGTGTTTCTCGGTGAGGATCCTTTGGATCACTGACACTATAAGTGATGTTGTGGATGATGTTGGTTGGATGGTACATGAATTAAATGTTTTTGAAGAAAAGTATGCAACACATCATGAGGCCTAACATGATGAGAGAAGTGTAATGGCTCACGTGACATATATGTAGTGGAAGGAGAAGTATGTTGTCGTGGAGGAGGAGAACAAGTTCTTAAGGGCCCCCAGCCAATAAATAGCGGGGTCCATTTGTTTGTGTACGAGTGTCCAAAACTGGCATTCCAAACCCAATTTTTTCTCCGTCACCTACATTGTCCATGTGTCGCAATCCCATTGATCCACTTAGTGAGTGTGCATCCATCCAACTTGCACGCAGTCCCAAATTTTTCCAGTTGCCCAAAAATTTAACAAGCTATAACTTTTGCAAACCCAATTTTTACTTCGTCACCTACATTGTCCATGTGTCGCAATCCCATTGATCCACTTAGCAAGTGTGTATCCATCCAACTTGCACGAAGTCCCAAATTTTGCCAGTTGCCTAAAAATTTCAGCAGGTTATAACTTTTGCAAACGAGCTCTGTTTCCTCCAAACAAGATATCGACGGAATCGTCTAATTTTTCTCCACACCTGAGAACTTACTTAAACTTATTTTGAGAAGATCTTACATCGGTATTTCTCAGTGAGGATCCTCTGGATCACTGACACTGTAAGCGATGTTGTGGATGATGTGGGGTGGATGGTACGTGAATTAAACACTTTTCAATAAAATTACGGAACACATCATGAGGCCTAACATGATGAGAGAAGTGTAATGGCTCACGTGACATAGATGTAGTGGAAGGAGAAGTATGTTGTCGTGGAGGAGGAGGAAAAGTTCTTGAGGGCCCCCAGCCAATAAATAGCGGGGTCCATTTGTTTGTGTACAAGTGTCCAAGAATGGCGTTCCAATCCCAATTTTTTCTTCGTCACCTACATTGTCCATGTGTCGCAATACCATTGATCCACTTGGCGAGCGTGCATCCATCCAACTTACACACAGTACCAAATTTTACCAGTTGCCCAAAATTTTCAGCAAGCTATAACTTTTGCAAACCCATTTTTTGCTTTGTCACCTACATTTTCCAAGTGTCGCAATCCCATTAATCCACTTGGCAAGTGTACATCCATCCAACTTGCACACAGTCCCAAATTTTTCTAGTTGCCCGAAAATTTTAGCAGGCTATAACTTTTACAAACGAGCTATGTTTCCTGCAAACAAGATATTGACAGAATCATCTAATTTTTCTCCACGCCTTAGAACTAACAGAAACTTACTCTGAGAAGAACTTAGATCGATGTTTCTTGGTGAGGATCCTCTAGATCACTCACACTGTAATCGATGTTGTGGATGATGTTGGTTGGATGGTATGTGAATTAAATTCTTTTCAAGAAAAGTACGCAACACATCATGAGGCCTAACATGATGAGAGAAGTGTAATGGCTCATGTGACATAGATGGATTAGAAGGAGAAGTAGCCTATCATAGAGGAGGAGAAGTAGTATGCTTATTTGATGGAGTAGGTTGAGCTTTCTTACTAGGTTGAGATGGAGACTGTGTAGGACACTCAACCAATGTCAATGGAGGAGTACTAGATGATATAATAGAAGTAGAGGTACGTGGAGGATCAATGACATGTGTCAAGAGAAGATCTTGTTCTAGGTCTATGACTTTATAATCAAAAAATAATGAATGACTCACATGTATCATATTGCAATATTTTTTTAAGCGCGGGAATCAAACCACAAAAAAAAAATTAATTACTTCTCTAGATCTATAGATTGGAATACTAGTTGATGTATCGAAGCATTGAACCTTAAGATATAATCCTTGATAGATTCTGATGAGACCTGATGTAAAGTAGGTAAGTAGTCATAAGTAACTCTATGGCCATTATTGATGATAAAACGATGGAGGAAAGCATCCTCCATGTCATAGTAAGTGCTAATGGACCCAAATGGAAGATGAGTGTACCATTGTAAAGCCTCATCAATAAGACTGTGTCAAAAGGCCTTAAGCAATAACCTATTATTAGAATAAGGGTCTATAACCATGTGGCAATGTTGAAGATGTGCATCAGGGTCACCAGTACCATCAAAACATGTGAATGTAGGCATGATAAAGTCCTTATGAAATGTAGAATTGTGAATCTTCTTGGGAATACGGTTACCATGTAATGAGTTGTTATCAAAAGAAGCATAGTAAGCAGTATTTTCTAAAGTGAGTGACTAAACCTGAGATTGTATTTGATCTACGACATGCATGAGAGATATGATATGATGTAAAGGAATTGTAAAAGATGGAAATAGGGTATTGAGCGGTTGTAGCTTGCCATTGTGAGTGATCACAAGAATATCAAGAGAAGATAAAGGAGGTTCCGATGTTAAAGTCACACTAGGAGTGGGTACCAAAGAATCTATATTAGATGATATAGATGGAATATCCATAACAGTGGTAGGATTGGCATCGGAAACATCCATAAGAGGTAAAGAGATTGATGGAGATGCAATGATAGAAGGAGATGGAGCAACAGATGTAGATGAAGTGATAGGAGGAGGTGAAGTGGTAGGAGAAGAAAAACTAATAGATGGAGACAATATACACACAATGCTAGAGACAACCTTAGGAGAAAGTGGCGATGGAGATTCACACTCAATAGAATGAAAAGTAGGATAATCATGGCTATCAATTGTGTCATAAACATATCCTAAAGACTCAGATATGAGAATGTCATTAAGCATACTATCGATAGGATCATCAACATAATATGAAGGTGTATGAGAACTAGTATGTGATGAATGATGAGAAGCAATATCAAAAGTAGAAGAATCAGGAGATGGAACTATAAAAGTGGTTTGACTAGGAAAAGAAGAATCAATATGCACATGTGAGTGATTGTCAATACCAAACATGTAATCGATAAGAGAATCATCTAGAATTTCCTTAGAAATATCAGAAGGAGGATCACTAGTAGCTATATAACACGGTGTACAATGAGTAAAGGTACCAATCCGAGACAATACTAATAGATCCGAATGATACTAATGAGAATATTCAAAACTAGTAGGCACATATTGTTGACCGCATAAGAGTTGTTGAATATCATCTGGCATAGTAGGATTATTATAGAGAGCCATGAGCTCAGTGATGGCAACCTCATCATAGATAGGATTAACACTAAAATGAGACATGATGGGTCGAGAACAAGATGAACTATCCTTAGCAATTAGGGTTTGAAGCGGATCATAGGGAAAAAATGTTCTAAAGTACGAGTTCACCAAAATGATTAACTAAAATATGGATTTTAGAAGTTAATCTAAGAAGTACAACAATGCAATAACTGAAATAAACTGGAATATAAATGTTAACTAATTTATTTTATATTTTTAAATGAAATGAAATAATTAAAATAAGAGGGAAAAGGTACTAATGTGAATAGAACTTACCTCGTAATGATCTGGAGTTCGGCGGGATGATAAACAACATGAGAACTCCCACAAGTGTCACAACATTTTTCCTCATAAAAATTGTAGTAAGTATATCAAACTAGACTGGGGTGCCATGGGGGAGGATTAGTGCACATATACGAGTCGTGGTCTACAGTGTGGGGCAGATTACATGTGAAATTGCACGAAACCAACATGAAAATATTACAAGATGCTGAGTTGGTCGCTAGGTACGTTTCACAATAACTCACCTTTTGTCTTATCCAAATTTTTTATAAAAAAAATATGTCGCACTATTTTCTTTTAGATGATGAAAAAGAATTAAACCTGCAATGAAGATTCACCTAAAAAAAATTCATACAAAGCATCAAACCCCTAAAGTTAAAGATGCATATGAAATGGTTGGTTTGCTTCTTACATAGCCATAATGGTGGTCTTACAACTAAGTGCTTTATACATCTGATGTGGGTAGTTTTATGTGATTGTGTGTGCAATGATGTGCCTAGGGTGCCCTAGCTCCAATGACGCAGAGATAATATGCAGTAGCTATATAAAATGTAAAATGGTAGATGGAATAGAATAGAATATCATTTCATATGCAGTGTGTGATGTAAATAGTGCCTAAATGCAGTCCCTTACATTGTGTAGATATGCATGAAGAGAGACTAGCGCGTTGCCTTTAGGTAGAATGCATCTGCCCATAAGATAGTAAGTATGTTGTGCTTATATAGTGGATCTCTCGCTCAAATTTCAACAGGCTAATGACCTGACATTTGAAAAACTATGACATAGGGGAATGAAGGGAAAATTACAAAGATTTACCTTAAAAGTTTTTTTAAATGAGAACCAAGTTCAAAAGGATCTAGGGCGCCTAAAAATAGAGGACATGGGCGCCCATGGGTGACCCCAATCCCTTCTTAGGTGCCCTAGTCAAAGATTAGATGCATGATATATGAGTCAAATAATTATATTACACTATATATTATATATAGTACTATGATAAGTAATAGACGACTATGTAAAACACTCAATGATAATGACTGAATAAATTGACAATAGGACTAGGGAATGAGCCATTAGTGAATTATTTTCTTACGTGAGATCCATATATAAAAAAACATACTTGGTGGTATAATAGATATGAGTCAGTGGAAATTGGTGACTACAATGTAAGAAGAACAATAACATGAAAATTAATACAAAATTATTTTCATCATAATTTAGGTTAATTACAGTTTTAGAAAATGGATATTATAGTTATGACAAATCCTGTAATAGAATTATAGAATGTGTGTCATGTGGATGTCAACTTGTGTGACTGTGTTGTGTGTGACATGTGAAAATTGTGATGTGTGTGTGTGTATATTTCTAATAATGTAATAAATGTAAAAATATATTAGATATATAATGTAATAAAATTATGCTTAAATTTTTGTAATGTGTTGAACGAATTAGGTGTCACATTTGTGCACAAGTGATGTTAACTGAAAATGCACGGTTCAAATCATCATGTATGTGGTGCATATAATTGGCAAAACGAATAAACTGTAACATGAATGTGGTGTTGATACGTTGCTATTAAAAATTGTTCTAGTCACATCAATTTGTGTACATCTCCAGGTTGAATGAATTACCATTTCACATTAAACACACCAAGTGTAAACTTTCTTCAAAAATGTTGCATCGGTATGGCGATCATTGAACAAAAATGGTGAAGTTATGTGGCAAATACACGTAATAGTGTAGCAGTGTTGTGCCAATGTGATTGTTTTTCATAGTGTCTTGTAAATTAATTCTAGTCACATCAATAGTTGTGTCACCTAAAATACATGGTTATGATTAATTATTCACTTGGATATGCCTTAAAACCTCAAAAATGTTGATCATGCTATGTAACTTTTGAACAAATGTTGTGAAGTTATTCACACTGTTGTGTAGTAGTGCATTACTCACCGCAGTGATCATGTTGTTTCATAGTTCTTGTTGTCATTTCTTTATCGATAATTTTGTGTAACTTAAATTTACAATGGGTTATGGTGGAGGTTAATGTATAGAGCTTGAGATAGCCAATTTTTCATCTTTGCATATAATTTAAAAGGCTTATTAACTATCGTGTTGGTGTACTCATGATCTCATTGTTAAATGATTTAACACATTGATTTGGAGTCGCCCCTAGATGGTATTTGTGCTCCACTACTTGAGCTCACTCTCCCGACCTAGTAACTTCATTGTAGTGTAAATTCATTGATCCACAACATGGAATGTGGTTCATGGTGGAGGTCCCAATGTATAGAGCATTTTACATGCAATTTTTCTCACCTTGTGCAATATTCAAAAGGCTCCCTTATGTATCGTTAAATAAGAGCTGTAAACTGCATAGAAACCCATTGGATGTAATAATTTAACACATTGATGTAGCAAAGATGGTATTGGATCCATATCATGAATTGAAGGCCGACCAATAAACTTATTGATGTAAGGTACCTTCATCCACAACAGAAGCCTTGTGGTACAGGATAAACTGATCAATATTGCTCTCAAATATAACATTGCTTACATAATTAAATTATGTAAATTTAACATAAGGTAGATGAACCTTATCAAATGATTTGATAATAATTGCTTATTTTTAATAAAAATCATATGTGAAACCATTTTTTGTAGCAAAGCATCTAGGACAAGTATTGATAGGACCAGATTCATTATGATTTAATACCTTCTTGATTAAGATCTCCTTGTGGTAAGTAATGATTAGTATGGTTTAGACTTGCAATAACAGGTAAATTAGTCAAAATGGTTGAAAAGTGATGACCTTATCAATAGATTTTTGTATCATAATATATGTGAAACAACAAGTTGTGTGTTGATAGGAAGTTCCAGTTCGATGCCTCCAAGAGGAGTCAATAAGATGGCCTTGAAGTGGTTGATGCTTGATTAATCCTTATAAGACAGAAATTTTAACTATGAGCGTTAAGTGGTCTGAAATAATATATCACATCCACTTTTGTTGACTTGTTTTTTCAAGCGAAGATGACAGTAATAAGTTGGCTGGTCAGATTATGTTGATTGCCCTCAGTTGATTTCCCACCTCCATCTATATCGTTAGACAATATGGACACTAATTCATGTGTAGGTTAAGGGCAAATAATCTAGGCGAGATGCTAGTTAGAGTAATTTTGAGATCGAGAGGGATGCATTGCCAAATTAAAACTTACTGGAAAATTAAATTGTGTTGATTACCAAAAATACTTGCAAAATGCACCCATAGAGATAAAAAATAAGGATCAATCATACAAAATGGGAAAAATAATTGTCTTTAAAAAAAGGGGTAAACAAATATTTTCACAGGACAATACCATTCAATGAAACAATTCCTTTCCTATAGAGAAAGATAAACATTTGAAAACACAAGCATGAGAAGAAAAGTGACAGTTAGGAATTAATTTTCCCCTCCAATTGTTGAAATAAAATGGGATCCCCCAATAAAAATTTACCTGGCCCCACAAGTTACCAAAAAAAGATGTAATTGACCACCTGGCACCATTTCACAAGAAAGATTAATTTTTAATAGAAAATTAATTGTTACGGCTAAGAAAATATTTATACCACAACATCAAAGATAAATGGTTATTTAAAAATTCTATAAAACATTTATTTTCACATAAACTATAGGGAAGACTTGAAATTCACCACGTAGTACAAAAAGATTTTGTGGGAGACTAAAAAATAATAATGCAAAGGAAGACTATATACTCACATTCATAAGGGTAAAAATAAATTAAAAAATGCAACCCTAAAAACTAAAAAAAACTAGAAGAATGTTTCAATTTTTTGTTGTTGATAAAAGTGGCATATATTTTTCCTCAATTACTCATTATAGAAATTCCTTTATATTATGACAAACAGATTCAAATGGATAAAAACCCAAATTGATGAGATTATTGTACCCATGATTTTACGACCCAAAATTATCCATTTAATCATTCCACTAACCTCGTAAAATTTGGGGCAATTTTTTTTGTTATGCTAAGGTGATGATTTAAAATCCATCTAATCAATATCTTAATATTTAATTATTAATGTTTTCCTCACCATGGAAGGTAATCTTTAATGTTACAAGGTTTATCCCATGTGCTAAGGATTTTTGAGGCTCAAACACACTTAGTAATCCTTTTATAGGGCTCACCATGACGTTCGCGATAATAGGGGATTGTCATGACAAGTCCAAACAGAGTTTATCTCATCTCAGACCATTACATTATATCAATAGTAATAATTCACCACAAAGTGTTATCTATGAATTCACCACTTGAATTGAGTCACGTTAGATATATTTGTTTCCCCACTATGGGGTTCTTCACATCATGGAAAAACTAGTTTAATTCCCTACAAGTTTGTTTAGCGAATGTTAGAGGAGGTTGTTTACCTTAGCTCATGTTCACTTGGGTACTTTATTTAGGATAATCTCTTTTATTTATGTCTCGCCCACACTATGTGTGGATATTTCTTTTATCTTATTTAGACATGTAGGAAGATATTATATATAGTTGTGTGGTCTTGAGTTTTTTTGTTAGTTCTTTCCTTGATTTATGGTCTTGACTAGTCTTTTAACTAGTACTCTTAAATCTATGGTCTTGACCACTTAGTTTGATTGTCTAGTTATTTTTCTTGATTTATGGTTTGATAGTATGACACTTAACTAGTTCTATATGATTGATCTTGATCTTCATATGAGTAATTCAAGACCCCTTCTCATTGTAATGTATATAGAGTTCTATGGATAATGATATGATTATGGCTACACATTTGTTTGTAAAGGTGTTTGTAAAGTTATTCTGGTGAATTACTTTCATCTTATTGAGTGTGGTATTGTTATTAGCATCTGAGTTCTTTTTGGCTTGGAACGACAATCTTCTTATCGTTCCTTTCAAGGTATCAGAGCGATAAATTGTTGTTGACATCCATCTGTAAGTTTTATCTTTGACAAACAAGGGTTTTTAATATTCATATTTTTCAAAATTTCTTAGTATTGTGTTACAACATGCATTTTGATGCAAAACTAAGGGTGTCCATTGGATTCAAAAGGTGCCAAAACCCCAAAAATGACTAGTTGACGACGAAAATTTGTTTTTGATCCACTGGACGTCAGATTGGTTTTGCAGAGGTGGATGCACCTTACAAAAATGCTTAGATTTATCCGTGGATGGAGACTTTTATCCAAGGGAAAGCAAAAATTACCCTTATGGGTTTTTATACGTTTTGTGCATTTGCTATCTAGTACTTTTCGGATGTTTTTGGATATTCTATTTTACAAAGTTCCTATGTGGCGAGGATCTGAATATTTTAAAAATTCATGTCGATGTCTGGCAAATCCACTTCGAAGGTAGAAGGGCAAGAAAAACTATTTTTTGCATTTTACGCAATCGATTATGCAGTTTCTTTTATTATGTTTTGTAGATGTTCATATTTGGTGTAGCTTTGATTTGGGATTCTTTTATCCTTGAAAATCTATGCCGAGGTCTAGGGATCTTAAAAATCTATACTGGTGAGGCAGCAAGGTCCAGAAAAATCAGTGGATTCTAGGTTTTTCACCGTTCGGTACATGAATTGGGTTTCTTACGTGTTTTGTAAAGATACATAGCATTGGAAATATTTTTTAATAAAGTAAACCTTTGAGTTCAGAACTTTTGATGTAGCTCAGAAAAAGGTGATCTTTATCTTGTAACTTTTGTATTTAGGTGAAATCGACGCATCGAGTGTTGTTTTTTATAAAGTTCTTATTTTTTCATGATCGTTCCATTGGAACTGTTTATTTTGTAGATAATTACATGCACTAAAATTATTAAGTGACAAATTTGGGAGGGTGTTGTAATCACTTGTGGACATAATTTCGGTTGAGCCTAACATCCTAAACTTTTGGGTGTTGCATTCTTATATCTATTGGTGTATATATTTATATCTCTCTTATTTGTTGAGATATTTTGGATTTGTATTTTTGACACTTTTTTTGGCATGTTGACAGTGTCTCTTATGGAGGAGTTATTCTGGTGAAGCCCAGTGTTAGTTTGTCAGTGTTCGAGTACTTGATTTTAGCAACTCATACAAATATGTGGTGTCACTCTACCCATTCAACAATATGGGAGGGTGTGGTGTTGATACTGATTCTTTGGGTTTCGTGTCCTTTCCTTATTACGTGTTGATATTGATTCTTTGGGTTTCATGTCCTTACCTTGTTACCTTAGCTTTTCTTAGATTGTGGCACTCTTATTTATTTGGATCTCGTATCCTTGCCTTGTTGCTGATGATAAATCTCTAGATTTGCATAAATAAATTAAGCAATAATTAATTAAAATAAACACATGAAATGAAAACTACAAAAGATAGAAACCAAATGTAAATAGAATGGAGTAATTTCTATTGAATATGAGGGCATTTTATATAATTGCTTGCTCCTAAAATCATGGAGTCAAGTCTTATCATTTTATCCTCATATCTCTCCTTTATTCCCTAGTCTTACTCTCAATCCCAAGATATTCTCACACATTTCTATCTATATGAGTTGTGCATAACAACTAATTGTGCACACTCACATATTATTTTATAAATATTAAAAACTATTACTACCAAATAACCCAAACCACTCCTAAGTGTTCACACTATGAACAATATTTTTGTAACAGTCACCCCCTTAGTGTGAACATGGGGAAAGCTATCTCTTGTACTTGCTTATGATCTACAAAGAAATGAAGGTTTTCAATGAGTACCAATAACTCAAACAATATGAGGTTTTCAAAGAGAACCTCCAACTCAGAAAATGGTTTTCTAGTGGAACCAACCACTACATAGCAACATACATTATTTTGCTCACATCATTATTTCTAACTTATAGGGATTACAAAACAAAAATTATGCTCATGCAGGAGCTTTAAACAGGAATGTTACTTCTGTTCATTATTACAACATAAAGTAAACACACCACACAACAAAAATAAAAGGTTACCAATACCATGAAGCAATCTCTTTGTTGGCGACTAACAAGAGATGCCAATTTTCCTCCATCCTCATATGCCTCCAGCCTCCATCATGATGTTGCTAACTCAGCCGAATTTGTCTTTGAGGATCATACAATTATATTGGGTGTCGATTCAACCAATAATGCACCCTTACAATAGTAACCAACTTTATATTTAACCAAAATACTAAAGCATATCAGAGTTTTATTGCTGGAAATCACTCATTATTTTTTTACAAAATAATTAGAAATGTCAGAAATGTTTCCACGATTACTCTTAAAATATGAAATGGGTTTCTGAAAAATTTCGACAGAAGTTTTCCATATTATAAATAAACAAACCCAAAAAATTGCAGAAAATTCTAAATCTGGGTTTTTGATGAAAACACAAATTACCATTCATTTTTTTTAAGACCAGAATCCAAAAAATGGTGATGGAAGCTTTAAAACTCTCAAATTTGCATCCTTAAGGTTGCGGTTTTGTCTTGTAATCACTCTCATAAATCTTCCTAACCTGCTTTGATACCAGATGATGATAAATCTCTAGATTTGCATAAATAAATTAAGCAATAATTAATTAAAATCAACACATGAAATGAAAACTACAGAAGATAGAAACCAAATGTAAATAGAATGGATCAATTTCTATTGAATATGAGAGGGCATTTTATACAATTTCTTGCTCCTAAAATCATGGATTCAAGTCTTATCATTTTATCCCCATATCTCTCATTTATTCCCTAGTCTTACTCTCAATCCCAGGATATTCTCACACATTTCTATCTCTATGAGTTGTGCATGACAACTAATTGTGCACACTCATTTATTATTTTATAAATATTAAAAACTATTACTACCAAATAACCCAAACCACTCCTAAGTGTTCACACTATGAACAATACTTTTGTAACAGTTGCCTTGGTTATTGTTCTTAGATCGTGATACACCTATTTGTAGAAGTTGATCTTACTTTTTTGGCAGCATTTTATATAATTGTTTGCTCCTAAAATCATTGATTCAAGTCTTATCATTTTATCCTCATATCTCTCCTTTATTCCCTAGTCTTACTCTCAATCCCAATATATTCTCAAACATTTCTATCTCTATGAGTTGTGCATGACAACTAATTGTGTACACTCATATACTATTTTAGAAATATTGAAAACTATTACTACCAAATAACCCAAACCACTCCTAAGTGTTCACACTATGAACAATATTTCTGTAACAGTTGCCTTGGTTATTGTTCTTGGATCGTGATACACCTATTTGTAGCAGTTGATCTTACTTCTTTAGATTTTGTGTCCTTACCTTGTTACCTTGGCTTCTTGGACCGTGGCACTGCTATTTATTTGGATCTCATGTCCTTGCCTTGTTACCTTGGTTGTTCTTGGATCGTGGCACACCTATTTGTAACAATTGATCAAATTATGTTTGGTGCTTCTATTTTGTACATTTTCGACATCACTCCATTGACAATCTCCTTGCATGGAGCTATTCTGGTGAAGCCCAGTGTCAACTTGTTTTTGAGTTATATGATTCGAGTCAGTAGATTCAGACCATAGTGCGCACCACACTCTTCTTCAGCATTGTACTGCAGTTTTTTGGAGTCGAGCTTCTGAGGATATCTTGTAGCAGGATTTTTTCTCTCTACTTTGTTTTTGTTGGTTTTGGGTACCTTGTAGTGTTCCTTTTTCTCAATTTTTGTACGTGGGTACCTCATCAGGCTTGTTGCTAGGACCCACCTTCTTTTCACCACCCTCTTAATCTATGTTTATGGGAGGGTGTTAGTGTAGGTTATTATTTATCCTTTTATTTATTTATTAGGATAATTCTTACACTTGTGTTAGCCCTACACTTGTTGGGTTAGCTTGCTTAGGTGTACTAGTTGTGTGGAGTTATCTTACTAGTTGTGTTGAGTTAGCTTCTCAGTTATGTGGAGTTAGCTTACTAGTCTTCTAGAGTTAACTTAACTACCAGTATCAGTTAGTCGGATTTCTTCACCACTAATTTAGGTAGTAGTTTCACTTCCCTCCTCCTATATGTACATCTTTCTTATTAAGTAATTCAAGTCATTGTATTGTAATGTATTGAGCATTATAGATTATGATGGATTTCCATATATGGTATTTTAGCTCTTCTATTTTGCAAATCTAATGTGGTGTGCTATTATCATTTGAGATCAAGGCTTGGAACAATCTTCTTATCGTTCCTTTCAATTAAAACTGTTTTTCTCTTCTTCTTTTCCAAACTAGGCACCGATTACACAACGCACCATATTTGTCAATGCATTCTGAAACAAATCGAAAAAGGAATTTAGATTGTAGAGGTTATCAAATTTTAAAGGGCTACTTCCAAAAATATTTTTGCAACATAAATGAAATTTCTTAAGAAATGTACAACATCTAATTTTTGGAGATATCCTTCTATAGAAATGGTTCATGCTTAAAATTAACGTTCGTAGATTGTCAAGTTTCATTATGCTCTTCGATGTCAACCCAAATGACATATTGCCATCAAAATATATAATCAATGCCGCCATGTAAAAAATTAAATTTTTGTGTGAATACTTCCTTCCAATTTAATGTAACTTAGATCTATGGATGCGAGATTGAGGAGGTATCCTATTTTAAAAGGAGTGGTGCCCATGATGGAATTTTTATCCATATAAAGTAATACCATGGAATAAATACTTTCGGTCTCTTTTAGACACCTAGTTCAACCATATCAATGACATAATATTTTCTAATCATTGTTTCCCCAATTGTTGGATCCATTGTTAGATTTAGGTATTTTTTGCATCATGTTTTCACTGGCATACTTTTGCCTCCATTTTTCATCTTTGTCACCTCCTTGTGAGGCCCTGTTTAGATCTAACTAACTTGAAAATCGTCTACTTGTCTCTCATATGAGAACCATTAGAGGTACTCAACTATCCATCATTAATCGCGAATCACATATCCTCCTCCAATTACTCAAGCTAAAAAATGAAAAGTGGGGCTACAAAGTGCTATAATGGTAGGGGGTGGAAAAATTATTTTGAGATTGCAGTTAGACAACATTGTTCACAGTCCCTGGCTTAAACATACAGAGGATTGAATCGTAGAGCTCTCAATAATGACATAGGGTTAGAGATAGTGCATTTTGTTTGCATGTTTGTTTATCATATTCCCCGAACTGCTTCCCAATGCGTTGTTAATTTACACGCATTATTTAATGACCGAGAATAATTTATCGGTCTGAGGAACAAATAAACAAACGCATCCATTCCACAACACAAGGAACAATCGATTCACTAATTCTATAGAAAAGAAATTAAAAGCCAGCCTTATATATTTACATCTTCAGTGGACCCCATCTGTCTACTAACTGCTTGACGAATTTCTCATGGCTTCTGAGTACACTTCTCAGGGAAAAGTGGACCCCATTCAAAACATAGGAATCTCCAGTGGACCCCAACAAGTGTTGGGAATGACTCCTAACCATTTGACAAAATGTCCGGTAGTAAAATCACATAAATGACACACAACAATGGATAGATTTCATTGTCTACTAATTGTTTGACGAATTGATCTCTTAGAAGATCTCAAATATTGTTTTTCTATGCAATGGAAATCAACCAAAAAAATATAGGCATAACTATTGATCTGATGGAGACAAATCAATTGGGCCAAGTTAAAATTGCAGCTTCAGACAAAAGCAAGAAATGGATATGGGTGAATGCCAAACAATACCATGGCATTTTAAGGCACATGGATTCCCATCTAGGTTTCTCCACTTAAATCTAGTGTCATTTGTCTTTATTCTTGTTTATTAGGATTTCTTTCATACTCTTTTTTATTATGCTCTGTAATTCACACAATCTATTATAAGGCTATTATTGTGACTGTTTGAATTGCACCATCACTACATATATAGTTGTTGAGCATTTTAATGGTGGACACAAGTAATATGTTTGATCCCATATTCTACGCCACTCACTTAAATCGGCACCATTAGTTTATACATGAGCTCGTGATCTGTTAGATATGATATTGTTAGTGCTACTGGAAAAAACTAATGATGAACAATAATTACAGATCAATAAGAAAGAAGACTAGCGAATCAATCTTTAGAAATGAAGATCACACAATCATGAAGCTAACATTTTTTTGATTAGTCTTGATGACAATGTTACAAAATATGCTCTAAAAGTGGGAAATATGAGCTTGTACAGAGGTTCTAAGAAATCTAGAATTGCAAAATGTGCAGGTTTCAATTCTATTAAATTTGGATTCACTTGATATACTCAAAGAGGGTAGATAGCAGGCCCTAATTTGTGTTGGTGTCAGCAGGAGGCATGACTCAGAATCTGGGGGCCTGACCCTCACTTCAAGTCTCATAGATGATAAGGGTGTCAAGTGCTTAGCCGATATACACGGGCCCAATCAATTATTTACACTCGGCCAGATCAGACATTAAGTAAAACTTCAAGTCAAGTTAAGGTGATTAAATCCAAGTAGGTAAGACAAAGGAAGGCAAGAAATAGTTTTAAACATGCAAGTATTGGTTGTACGTGATTTGGTTAAGTGAGGGGAGAATGGTGAATACACAATTTAAACCCTACTTACAACTAGATGATTAAGTAAGAGACAAAATACAATGTGAAAGTTCATTTTAATATACCCAAGCAAGAAAAAGTATATTTTTATGAGGGAAAATACACCAAGTGCAATGGCCTGAACAAATTTGACCTAAAAGGAAATAGAAGATAAATAACATACTTTTATTCACAAAGAAATTCCTTTTGAAATTTTACACACTTCTTTGAAAAGTCACCAGGATTTAACACTCAGGATGCATGTCGAAGAGAAACTTTGTAAGAAGAATTGATAACAAGTAAAGATGGATTCTACTAGATGAAAGTGAAAGAGCATGGATCATATCAATGGAAAAGATGACATTGGTCCCACTGGGCATGCCTCCAGAATGTTTTAGTACAAATTTTAGGATGACATTTTACATTAAGTGAAGACAAACTACTAAGAACATATGGAAATACATAGGAATTTTACGATGCCTAGTGTGAATAATGAGAGGCAGAAAAGCTCCACTATGAGTCTTCAACAATAAAATACATAGCAAACATGAAGCTTCTCCCTCACAAAGAATGTCGTGAACCTAGTATGTTTGAATTGTAGAGGATATCAACTTGGCAGGAGGGGATCAGGATTAGGTAAGTTTGCATAAGGAAGAGAGATGAGTATGCTTGGCAAAGGCCAATCCTCAAGAACCAAAGTGTAATGTCCTTTAAAGGGTTTCAACTATGATTTCCCTTTATGGATTAAGTTAGGCAAATAATGATAACCAATATGCAAGATAATATAAATGATAATATGATTTAACACCTATGCATGTCTGGGGAATCAATCAACGTCCTCAATGATGACATTGGGGATGGTTGAAGAACATTTTCCTAGTAGATATCAGTCCTCATCAGTTATTCTCTCAGGACTCCAATTCTAGAACTACTCAGTGATGTTCATAAAGCTAGGTTAGGTGCATGAAGGCGATGTAAGTTTATGATCATAATTAGCTTGTATTCGATATCAATTTTGAAACCACACAAACAGTTGCATGCACAATTATGGTAGACTTCGAAAGATTCAGTAACTCAGCTTCATAGGATGCTCCTAGAAGGTTCATCTAACAAATAAACTATGCACAGGCTTACAAGAAACAAACTAGGGAGACATGATTATAGTATGTTACCCATTCATACAAATGACCACCCAAGATGTCCCTGAAAAATGCTAAAATAGGATAATTTTCAACTAGGAAATGATGTCGGTCTAGTATATCGATGTTGCATCTACAACGATCGATGTTGATCACTGTAAAGAGAATGGTTTGAACTATAACAACAATACTTCTCTTACAAAGTATATGATTCTTGATAGAAGATCAGCAACCTATTGTTCCTTGAACTGTTGAAGCTAATGATACTGATAAGATTACGGCTAACTTAATGATGCTCAATGGAATGTAGTTGTATAAAAAAGGGGCTTAGCTTGACTGAGGAGGAAATCCGACTGTATCCTTGACTAGATGTGCAAAAAAATTTCTCTAAAGATGAGCTTTGAGACAGAAGACGGTTTAGATCCAATACAATGGGTAAGGGATCAAGGTTCATGAACCTGGAGATCTTGGACCTGTCACGACCGAGATTGAAGGTTGGATGTTGGGAATGAATTCAGATTCCAGTTAGGTAAGAATCTGAAGACTAGTTTATTATATAATCGTATGTCATGGTTTAACTTATCACCTCATATCTGTACCGATCGACATTAGAATTGTAGCTTGATTGGTTTGCAACCATTTATTTTTGCGGGGTTTTTCAAGTTTATATAATGGCTTAAATATTATTTTTAGTTAAATGGGAAGGGTTGTTATGCAACTCTAAACAATGGATTATTTTTTTTTATTTTTTTTTACTCAATTTGTAGTTCTTTTGTGGTTGCGGGTGGTTACAATTGTAGGTACAATGAATGTACAATGTAGAGTCGATATGCAACAAGGATGATCACAATGACATAGTGGAATTACCAAAGAATAAAGTCATTCATGTATCAAATGCTCTAAGGTTTACAAGGACACCTATGGGATTTTAGCGAAGTGTCCCTAATTCTGGTGTCTACGACCATGTTTGATTTGATTAACTATATATGGTCTGACATAGATGGAAAAAATCAATGGAAATTATTTACATGCAAAACCTAAAATGGTGCAAGTGTTGTTGACTATGTCATTTGTTCACAAAGCTTGATTGAAAAGATAATAAATGATTTAGTTGAGGAGCCCATGCATGATTTGAAAGCAGACCACAACTCAATTTGCATAGTGATATGTTGGGGATCACAAAATCAATATACAAAAAAGGCATACTAGTCAACAATCTCCAACAAAGGGCAGAATTATCATAACACAAGAAAATTGTGTTCTCTTCAAAGAAACTTTAGAACATCTAATGCAAACAAAAAGAGTAGATTTGTAGGACATCAAAAATTATGAGTTGACAAAAATTATTCAAGAAACACTTACGAGTTACAAGAGGTCCAAAAACAAGAGGAAAAAATCAAATGGTTTTCCAATAAATAAGTGGTTTGATGGGGAATGCAAAGTTGGAAGGAAAGCTCTCAAGGTTTAAGAGAGAGAAAACAAACATAAAGGTATACAAAAAAATTATCATGAGAAAGAAAGAAGAGTTCATGATAAATAAGAGAGAAGAACTCATATATTTGGGGGAAAATATACTAAAGTTATTTTGGGGAGAACTTTAGCAAAGAAAGAAGCAAATAGTAAATAACATTACAATGACTCAATGGATAGAATATGCAAAACAATTATATCAACAAGAACAAGAGGTTAAGGCTCCACCTCTAGTACACACAACAACAAATTTATTCACATTACAGGAGGTTAAAATAGGTATCAAGAAGCTAGGTGCAAGTAAGGCCAAGGATTTAGATGAGTTACAAGCAGAGTACCTAAAATGGGGATCATATATTCTTACTCCTCACATTTTGAATATATTCAACAACTTCATTCAGCGTGGTTTGCCAAATGATTGGACTACTAGTATGACGGTACCTCTTTTTAAGAGTGGAGATGTTAACAACCCAACTAATTATAGGACACCATTGATCAATCCCTTATTTGCAATGTTAGTTCGTAGCATGGTTGAACACAAAATCAGAAATTGGGCAGAAGAAAATGAGAAGAGAGCAAAAGGGAAAGTTGGTTTCAGACCTAAGAGTGTCACTTTAGATCATGGTATTACTCTAAGACATATAATTGAAAAAGCGTGGGAGGAAAAACAAGAAGTCTTTAGTTGTTTTGTTGACTTCAGGAAAGCTTTTGACATGATCCCTAGGGATAAGTTATGGTGCTTATTACAAGAGCTTGGTATACTAGTGCAACTTAGAGTAGGGGTTCATAAGCTTTATGAAAAGGTGTGTATTAAAATCAGAACTTAAATAGTCATTTCAAAGACCTTTAGGAGTGACCTTGGTGTTAAGCAGGGTTGTCCTTTATCACCCACACTATTTGGTTTATATATAGACCAACTTGAAGAATTGTTAAATATGGAGGGTGGCAATGGTATCCTGTAGGGTGAGTATGTTATAAGGCTTCTTCTATATGTTGATGACCTTATATTGATTGTTGCGTCTGCTCGAGGATTGCAAAAACATTTGCTAGAACTTGATTTTTTTTTGCAAAAAAGTGGGTATGCAAGTTAATAACAACAAGACCAAGATTATGATCTTTAACAATAGAAGGAAAATATATCAGCAATAATTTTGCTTTAAGGGTAGTATTCTAGAAGAAGTAACAAACTACAAATACTTGAGGATTGACTTTAGTGACAAACTTACTTGGGAGACTTGCAGAAAAAAGAGAATGACATGAGAGTGGAAAGCCCTTTATGCGTTACAAAACAAATGCAAAGAAGCAGAGTTATGAGATTGGAATTCTATTCAGGACCTTTTTGAATTATTAGTTACTCTTGTTGTAATTTATGGGTGTGAAATATGGGCTAGCAACATACCATTATCAAAATGGAAACAAATTGAGATAATTCAAAAACATATGATCACAAGCAAGTTCAAGTCAAAATTTTATGTCCCTTATGAGATTCTTTTAGCTAAAACATGTGCAGTTCTAATCGAAGCCATTACTATGATTTGATTCTAAGATACCTCAACAAAATTGAATAGATGACAAAAAATAGGTGGCCTAACATATTCTTCAAAGATCCATTATGCAGGAGAAAAAGGCCATGGGTGAATCAAAACATCAAGTGGATGAAAAGATGGAATATTGAATGGAATGCATTACCCAAAGACAATAAAGAAATTAAAGCATTTGTGATAGATAAGGTCCAAAAATTTGTGGTATAAAAGAGGAAGAAAAAAGAGATACTACCTCGAAGAATTTAACTACAAGTTTGTGATCATCAAAATAATGCCTACACAGGGGCCCTCGTCCCTTAGAGAGCTAAGATTCTCACAGCTCAACTAAGGACTAACTCCCATCAGTTTAGATGTGAAACTGGTAGATGGAAGAAAAACGGGAAGAGATACTCTGTGTCTTTTATTTGGATGGGGCAGTGGAATTAGAAAAACACTTTATTATCGAATGCAATACTTGTAATGACATTCATTCGAGATATGCAATCAATTTTACGACTTTGTCATCACAAGGTATTTTCAATGAGGAGTTGATAGCTAAATTGGGGGAATTCATCATCAAGATTAATAAAAAAATATCAGAATTGTTAAAAGAAAATGGTTTTACTGTCTCATAGGATATTTTTAGCCTCGTGGATGTTAAAAAGTTTTCATTTCATTTCATTTCATTTCAACAAACAAGCATTTCAAAAGTGGAACCTTTTGAATTTTGCCCATTTTTTACTTTGGCCCATTTAAACACAAATTACATTCATGTGAATAATGCACACAAAATTGAGATGATAAAGTGGAGCACGTATAAAAGATACTATTTCAGTATAAACACCCTCACCTTCCCCTATCAACATACCCATTTGCACCGTTTTGTACTTATCATAAATTTTTTTACAAATCTTGGGTCCACATTCCTACCCCGAAAATAAGAAAAGAAATTGCCAAAATTTAATTTATCTATTTCAAAAAGTTTTTGTTTGAAAAATCGGCTGCAACTCTAGCGAAAAAATAGAGTCATTTTTTTTAGGGTTTTACATTTGGTACCGCCATACCGCGGCCTTTTCAGAAACCACGGGAATTTATTGCTATAGTTTCTCTTAGGGTTTCTCGCCCTCTGGGCATCCCCTATATTATGACCTCGCCATCTTCAAACCTAGTTGTTTCAACCATGGTTGGAGATAGTGGAGCTTTGAGCAATGACACCACTAGTGAGCGACCCAAGAAGTTTGTTTTGAAAATATTCCACGAGGTAATATTTCTTCTCCGGATGTGGTTTTGCCCATTCTTGAATTTAATGTTATTTGTCAATGGTTAGAGAATTTTTTTTCTCATTGGGTATTTTGTTGGTCACATCCCCTATGAAAGCATGCTCAAATCTTGGGTTAACACCGTCTGGACTCCTCATGGATTTAGACTAGAAAGTGTTCAAAACATGACCAAGGGTTTTTTCCTCTTTCACTTTTCTGATCTTGCTAATGCGCCCAATATTCTGACTAAGCAAGCCACTTGGTATGTTTGCAACTTGTTGCTTGTGTTAACCCCACGGCATAAGGACTTCATGGTATCTAAATATACCACCCTTAAAGTACCTGTCTGGGTTGAATTCCCTGGCCTCCCTTTGTCGTGTGTGCCTTTTTTGTCACAAATTATCGCTTCTCTTGGTCGGGTATTTTGCCTCGAAGCCGATAGGTTTTACCATGCTCGGCCGCAGAATCAAGTATGCGTTGAGATTAATCTCTCTCAGGATCTAAAAGAATTTGTGGATATCCATATGGGAGACACACGCTACTCTCAGTGGGTCATGTATATCAATTTGCCTAACACATGCTTCCGTTGCCAGGCTTCTAATCACAAGATCAAAGATTGTCCTCTTTATGTACCCCGCAACCGCCCTGTGGCCAAAGTAACTCCTGAACCAGTCAAACCCCAACAGGAGAAAGGTTGGGAAGTTGTCGGGGGTCGTTGAAACAAGAACAAGGCCCAAAAATTTGAGGCCTCTGACTTTAATGGCCACCAGGAGCTAGCTGTTAAGGAACAACCGCATAGTGTACATGCTAAAGAGCTAATTGTTGTTGCTAAAGAACCAATTGTCACTACTAACTCAGCTACCTCGTTGCCAAAATATTCTAGCACACCCTCGCGACTTCAGTTCTCATGGACGAGACAAATTCTATTTATAGTGTTCCCATCCAACAATCAGTGTCGTTACTCTTAACAAGAAATTCATAAAAAAGGCCCCGAAGCCCTTCTCGCATCTCTCGGGACCATAACTTGGCTCACAACATGGACTTGTTGGCTAGATTTTCTACATAGCTGAAAACCTAGGTAGTCATGAGATAAATCTCCCTCATTTACTGGTGAGGCTCCCGTGTAAGATTTGTCAGTTATCTATTTGTGGGTACTACTTTAACCATGCAGGTCATGAACCATAGTTGTATAGTTTTGTAGCAAGTAAGCAACTGTTAAAGAAAGGAAATATCTGATGAAGAAGAAAATAATAGAAAATAGGAAAGAAAGAGGGAAGATGTGCAACCCAATCAATAGATTATAGAGTTGATTGCATGCACATAGATAGAACAGATAGATATTAACATACAAAATTATAAGTAAAGGGAACTTTCAGATCTAGATCTAGAATAACACAAAGTTTATTAATAGATCTAAGACAGAAAGTTAGAAACAAAATGCACCGTTGACACAAAGTTCTCAGGAAATATGCTCCTTTCTATTCCTCTGCTTCAAATAGCTATCAGGGGTTTTAGCACAAAGTCTGGAACACAAGAATGTTGCTTACAAATTTTGATCCTTTAACCCGTATGTTCTTCCTCTACTTATAGCATGTAGAGGGGAAATTACAAATAGGAAGCCTTTAGTGAATTGGCACATATAGAAGTCGGAAAGGAAATAACTGGCAATCTCCCTCCTCGAATTCCTCTTTGCATGACATGCATGATTTATAACTGAAAATTGAACCTTCTATTTTACATGTATGCCACCTATTTCCAAGTAATTTACTTCTTCAAGTAATGGCTTTTAAAATGATCACTTAAGTTTTATAATTTAATTGATCGCTCAATTACTTTGTCGGATGAAATAAGAGAAAGAATAAGAAAGAGGAAAAAAGATTAGAAGAAAGCTGCAACACTTCTAGTCTTGTTCCTTTTTCCATATTCTGCATGCAGTTGATTATTTTGCCTTTGATTCTCACCAAACTGGATCTGGAAGCGGTTGAATGTGATTTTGCTTATGGGTGTTGCCTTTGACTTGTCTTCCCTCTTGTCCTTGAAGCTTTTGCAGTTATTCTCCAGTACATGCATCAGTGCAATGTTTGTCGTAAATAATTTAGGAAAAACTCATCACCTTTTATTTTTTTAATTGCATATGAGCAATTAAAAATTCTAAAAAGCACTCTGGGTGAAGGAAATTACAGGTAAATCCAATGAAGGCTTCAAATGGAAGGTTGGGGGCACATGCACAAGATCCTGGAAGGAATTCTCCATGCACTGACTTCTACATGGGCTACGACAGAAACAAGAGGATGAATTTTTGCTGGAAGCCTTTGCAATTGGATCGATTTGTGCAGATTTGACAATTAAATCGGTGAGATATGCATGGCCTGTGTCTGTATCATTGACTTCAGCAAATTTGGAAGCTATGCATGATTCCGCAGAGCCTACCCTTTCATCCCGCTTTGCCATAGCTTGAGCGATCTTTGTCTGAGCAACTCTTTTTCTTTTTATTCGGCCAGAATTCTTTACAATGGGTGCAGATCTAGAGATTTCTTCAGATTAAGAAGATATATTCAATGTATCTGACATTGATTTAAGCTCCCTTTCTCTTATATAAGCACTTGAGCACCTATACCAATATGCAGATAATTACATAGGCATAAAACAAGCTCTTCCAATCCTAGGCGCTAAAATTTGAAGCTTTTAGGCAGTGAAAAACACTTTTTTGAGCAAAAATCCTCCTCCTTTGGATGCCAAATTTGTCCGGGCTGCAATCCTTTGATAAAAGAATTAACTATTTCATCACTATGGCAGTCCATGCTTATATAAACTTAAACATTCTATAATTAATAATTGCCTCTCCTATTCCTGGCAATTAATTAATAAATAAACATACTTTTTCTTTCAACTTGGGCGCCTAAACTTACATGTGTATGACAACCTTTAAATAAATAAATTTAATTTATTTTTAGCCTCCTTCCTTCAGTTCTCTTTGACTTCACATCATGCATTGACCTTCTATTTCTCCATGGCACCAAAGTTAGGAATAAAAACTATTAATAAATGCCACAAAAAGCATTATTTATTCACCAAATGGGTAGCACTTTTTTGCATGCTTCAAGGCTGTATTAAATAAATAAATTTATTTTATTTTTAGCCTTCCTCATCTAGTATTCTTTGACTTCTCCTCATGCATTGACTTTTCCTCATCCCCGGGTGCCAAAATTAGGAAGAAAAACTAGTAATAAATCACATTAAAGTTATTATTTAATGCCCAAAGGGGTCGCACTTTTTGATTAAGGTTGATTTCTATATTTAAAAGTCATCTTTGATGGGATTATTCACCTCGCATGGCAGCTCCAAAAATCCCTTCATCTACTTAAGTTGTTTCACTTCCATAATGAGAATTTTTACACTGCAAGGCAGGTAAGAAATTCCCATCAATGCATTAAGTGATTTTTCTTTATTTTATAATGGGAAATTTCACCCTCCAAGGCAGGTAAGAAATTCCCATCAATGCATTAAGTGATTTTTCTTTATTTTATAATGGGAAATTTCACCCTCCAAGGCAGGTAAGAAATTCCCGCCTACTTGTTGCCTCTAATTTTCCCATCGTATCTTACGTGATTTTGCCTTCATGGGAAAAGTACCCTGCAAGGCAAATACAAAAATCCCACCTGCCTGCTGCGACCAAAAATCCCACTACAACTTAAATCCATTCATTCCCAAAAATGCGACTTGTCCAGAAGAGGCATTTTTGTGCACGACTTCATCTTTTTAAAGAGAAGCTGACTTCCTGAGGCTGATTCCTTCTGACATGGTGGTCGTAGATGATCTCCAGATACTCCAGGCAATAAAATAGACTGTACTGGCGAAGGAATTGACATAGGGGAATTTCATAGAGAAAAACATGTAAAAGAATAATAAAAACGAAAAACGTTGCCAAAAGTCACAGACAAAGCCCAGGATCCATTCCTGGTGAAAACCCTAATGGTATATGTGAATATTGACATACAAATCTTCAATAGGGTTAAACCGGAGCACAATTTACTTCAAACGAGGCTTTAAATAATTAAATATAATTTTCCCGTAGACAAAACTTGGCGAAAGGATAAAACGAGTTTCGACATCTGGGTCTTTGTCGAAATTGGCTCATGTGATTCACTGGGAATACCTTATGCAATACAGGCATCTTCTGGTAATAAAAACACAAAATGACCCGTTATTTTAAAAGTATGATTTTTTTTAACATGAGGTAGTCTCAGATTTCAGAGTGAAATCTGGGGACACTAGGACTCAATTGAAGTGACATATAACATTGAGTACGCCAAACGGAAAAAAGTTGATTTGCAAGATTTTTTACAACATAATATTTCTCACTTCCTGAAAAATCAATATGATGCCCTTGATGGCTTGGAGGATGGGGATATGGCTCTTGATAATTGTTTCCCATGAATTGTTTATCTTGGAATTTTTGGGGTATTACATACTCTTGTGGACAAATATTTTGTGTGTGAAACTCGACAACGATGTGCAAATTTAGACATTTTATTTCTGCAGGAAGTAAAAATTACATGTTTTCTATTACAGACGATTTGTATGTCCATCTGTTTTGACATCTTGGATTTCTGTAGAAATCAGGAAGCAGGGTGTGGGGGATTAATTTCACTATTTCGCTCCCAAATCGACGGCCTCTATTAATTGATGCCATGGCATCGACCCAACAAAATGTTCCATATGGGTCCGTATTTAATGTTGATGGCTTCGCCCTTTTTTCCTTATTAATATTTATGTCTCTAATGTTGTAAATGAAAGGTCTGATCTATGTTGATGGATCTCCAACTCCATTCCCAATACTTATTCGATCATAAGTAGTGACTTTAATATGGTTGAGTGATCTAATAATATATGTGGCAACTTGTTGATGACAAGGAAACCTGGTAAAAAGGAAGTCATGGTACTTTAAGTGCATAATAAGTTTTGGGTTTTTTTTATCCTAACGCATTTCACTTTGACACCTCTAAACCATGGTTTACTTGGTTAAATCTATGAGGAGGGAAAAATTATGCACTTAAATGGCTTGACAGAGCCATGTTGTCATCTCAAAATTATTTTGAGTTTTACAGAATTTATTCCCTTCTAGTGGAGGTCAGGCCTAACTTTTTCCTCTCGGATCATTCTCCAATACAATTTCATATCACTTGGCATGATACATGCTCTTTCTGCCATAAAGGCCAAATATTTCTTATTACTACCTTGATGCAGCATGGCCCCACCATAAATCATATCATGCATGTTTGGAACTTAATTCCACATGCTAGTCACTGTCACTAGTATCATCCATCTATGTAATAGTGGGATTATACACTGAATCAGAAAAATCGGTTCCTCAGAATCAGAAAACTAGGTTCCTCAGAATCAGAAAACGCTAACTATAGATGGATTCAATAGCGGGAGTGTATGCTGAATCAAAAAACTAGGTTCCTCAGAATCTACGGTAAAGACAACTAGTAAAAATTTGATGCCACTCATGACTCCGCGAACACCTCGACCCGTAGGCTAAGTGGTGGTGGAGCTTCAAGTCGATCCCTTCTCTGATAACCCTGTCAACTTCATGTATGTAACTCTTCACCAAGAAATTCAAATTGTGAACAACTACAATGCTAGGGGAACATATATTCGAGGCCATGTATACATTGGCTGAAAATTGGAAATAGGGTCTCTGAAAGATATTTTTTCTTTCCCTCAGAGCCAAGAAACCTTCCTAGAAAATTCGGGCTATCATGGAGGGTAGAGCTCTGATTACATACCCTCGAATTATGTTGGAATCCTTTGTGTGCACCACTATAAGCTACGTGTTCCAAGCTCAAAAAAAATTTTTAGCTCACCAAACTGCTCTTGATCAATGTTTGGGTGTTGTGCCATGAAAAATGTCCAAGGCTTAGAAGGTGATCTGTGAAAGAATGCTCACCATTGACGTACCTCCATGAAGAAACCATGGAGATGGCCATTGATACAAGCACCAGGATGTGATGGCTTCCCCTATAAATTTTATAAATCCCTTTGGGACTCAGTCAGTCATGACCTTTTCCAAGTGTACCTTGAAGTATTTCAGAATAAATCCTTAGGGACCACATGAATCAATAAGGGAAAAATCAAATTCATCCCTAAACAAGGAGATCTAGAACAAATCACTTGTTTTGGCGATTGATAACACTATTGTCAAATGTCTCCTATAAAATCCTCGCCTTAGCTTTGGATCTCTAGTTACATAATATCCTTCTAGATGTTATTCAGCTAGAACTAACGATGATTTATCTAGGGTAGATATATCCTCAGATAATGTGATTACTATCTAAGAAGGCATAAAATGGGCCCACAGAATCTAATTAGTTCTGCCATGTTCTTAAATATTGATTTTGAGAAATCCTATGGTCAAATTCAATGGTCCATTTATTCTTGCCATGCTTCAAGCCCTTGTCTTTGGCCCCATTTTTTGTTCAATCGCGTCAAGTATGATTTTTGTCGATGCATCTACGCTAGGTCTCTATCAGTAGCATCATCTCTGGAACCCTTTGGTATTTTTCATTCTATTTGACAAGGCTGCCCTCTTGACCTTGCGTTGTATGTGATTTTGGCCATGAAGGATTTGGCTATTTATTGGCCCATGCTAAATCTCACAGACTTGTTAAGGGAATCTCACTTCCTACTGTGCCTAATTATCTCAGCTTCTCAATGGGAATATTATGCAGATGATTTCCTTTCTCATGCTCATTTAAGATGAAATTAACATTCGTAATGTTATGCAATGCTTAGATACTTTTTTCTTAGCTTCTAAGTCATTGATTCTATGGCGAAATACAAAGTATTATCAACAATTGTTCCTACCTGTGCCTAATTGGCTTGCCACTTTCGAATGGAAGATTCTGGCACATGGTGAGATATTCAAGTTCTTGGGTATTCCTTTTGCTTTTTAAGCCTCCCTGGCCAAGCTCTGACAATATGTTATTCAAAGGGTGGCAAAAAAATTGAAGTATTGGATTACCAAACCTTTATCTTTGGCTGAAAATTTCCAAATTTGTTCCAAAGTTCTTGCGGCCACACATGTTTATTACTCATCGTGTTGGGTTCCCTCCAAAGCATCCATTCAGAAGATGGAAAAGTTGCTCAAAGCCATTTTATGGGCTAATGGTTCTATAAGCAAAGGATTTCATTGGGTGGCTTGGGAGATATGTTGCCTTCCCCGCAATTCTGGGGGACTCGACCTTATTGACATTCAATGTCAAGGGCAGGCACTTTGTGCAAAATGGATCATCAATAGCATTACTGGCCAAGAAGCTTGAAAAGTTCTCATATGACATGGTATTGCTGAAGGCTCTCCTTATGGTTGCCTTGCGTGGAAAGGTTTGGGGTTTGTCAATCTGCTCATTACCCCTGTGCCTATTAAAATTGTCGACACTTTTGTGCTTAAGAGGATTTGGAAAGCTTGGGAATGCATTAAACCCCGACTTCTGTGGAAGGGGGATGGCTTTCGGAATGGGCTCTTTGTTAATCATCAATCCCTCAGGTGGTCATCAATTTTTCAAACGCAAGATAAGTGTTTGGCAAAAGCCCCGGGAATCTCCGCACTCAAATTCTTCAAAAGCGAAATTCACACCATTGAGGACTTATTTTGCAAAAATGCACAATCCTAGTTCTCTTGGCCAACATTTAAAACTCGTTTTTCAGCTCTCTAACCAGGGCCATGATACTTATACTATAGCGATCAACTTGATTCTTGACCAAATGTTGCACAAGAGTGCTGTGCATTCCTCTTGCCCTTGGTGGACGGACTAGAAATGGCATGTAGATACTTCATTTTGTAATTAAAGAACCAATAAAGGCTACCATTGACTTTCGCCTCATTTGCCCATGGTGGATAAACTCATTACACATGGGGGAATTCAATCCACCCTGTCTACTTGGAGTAGGTGATTTGCCAATGTGTGGATTCTTTGCGTAGAGCCCAAAATTGCCCACTTCCTCTGGTGCATTTTGCACCAAGGACTTTCTATCGGGGCTCGTCTTGTTCAAATTGGGATCCCAATGCCCAGATGCCCATTCTATGATCACTTGGAAACCATCTTGCATATTTTCTGGTTTTGTCCCAAAGATCAGATTACTTGGGATTGGATTCATTCATTTTTCTTTCCATCAAGGCCACATTGCTTTACTTGGTAGCATATCCTTTTGGGAGACAATCCCAAGATTCTGCCTATGTTAACCCAAATTTGACATGTTTTCAGAGGGGAAATTCTGTTTTGGATATGGAAAGAAAGAAATGCTTTTTTCTTTGCTAATTTTGCAGTTGATCAATCTTTTTTCAGTTTATAACAAATCTGTGGCAATCTCCAATGTATTGCTGCAGATACATGTTTAGGCCAACAAGGTTGCGTTGGAGGTGGACCACCTCCAGAACTTGCTGCACCACCGAGGGGAAGCCCCATGTAATGTTGCCTGTGTGCCACTGTCTCCTACTAGGCGCTCCCTGCCTCCGGGCCGTGGTGGTCGATGTAGTTGTTCGCAACGACGTGCTTTCAGCTGAGCTCGCTGCTCCTCGGGCCCTTTGCACCAAAGAAGTTTCTCGTCAGCTCGCCGCCATGGCCAGGGGTCGCCACCTCGTCACCGCAGGAGTCCTCCACCAGCTCGCTAGCAGGGCTGGGGATCACTGCCTCGCCAACATGGAGGGGGCTCTCCTCTTGCCGCCACGCCTCATACTGTTGATGGTTGGAATCCGCCCCTGCCACCACCATCGTCCGATAAGTTCCCTTGCCTTAGCCTCACCATTCCTACTTGCGGGGAGGCGGATTCAGAGGAAGAAGTTGCTGCTGGCTGGGAGCTCCTGGATACTGGAAAAGATTTACCTGGTTCAGGTTGGCTGGATGATCACGATCCACCCACTTCGGGCATGTTTGTTGTTGTTGCGTGACTTGGTCTTTTGACTGCTTCTAGGTGATGCCTAACTTTTGTTTTCTCCTAGACTCGACCTAGTTTGTCCTTCGTTCTTTTAGGCTCGGCCTAGCTTTGTTTGTGGTTTTGGGGCGTGCTCTCATACCACCCACTTTTTTATTGAAAATTATTTTATATCATATTAAATTAATATAATATAAGATCTTTTTAAAAAAAGGAAGAAAGAAGAAGTAGTTGTTTGCCTCATCAATTAAACAACTACCTAAAATATCTGTCAAAAACATTGAAATTATTGCATTCAATAAATGCAAGATGCCTTCGTTGGAAGAATAATAATAATAATATTTAAACTATAGGAGATGAGCTTCTTAGACTCTTCCCAAATTTTCTACCTCGACAAGTATTTCTCTCACTGTTTTCGCACTTCACAAATTCAGGGAAAAAGGAAAAAAAAGAAGACGGTTAGGTGTGGAAACGAAATTTAAACTGAGAATCAAATACCCAATATTATACAGTTTATTCAAAGCTTTAAGAGCAGCCGCTAAATCAATTATTTTGTTTCTAGACCCAATAAGTACTCATTATTCTATATTTGGAAAATCTGTTCCCAAAATCGCAGTAGTTGGGGATTCAAATTTTTTCTAATTATACCCAGTGCCCAAAACAGTGTAAATTGTCCTAGACCTCACTTCAGCTGCCGATTCAACAATTTTTGTTATGCCCAATCTCCAGCAGTGGATAATTGTTCGAAACTTCACAGTAGCTGCTGAGGATTTTGTGGAAAATACCTAATACCCAATGCCCAATACCCCGTAGTCAACTCCGAGTTCATTGAGTTGTATTGGATTGCCTTGGTTTGAATTTTATTGAAAGATAATTAAGAGGGTGAATATGATAGTTTCTGCTCTGCTCACATCAGTAGCGATAAATGTGTGTCTGTGCACTCTGCTCGTGTCATTGTACTCCGTATTGAGAAAACAGCCAAGCAATGCCACTGTGTATGCTCCTCGCATGGTGGCAGAGGAGAGAGCGAAGCAGAGAGGACCTTTAGAGAGATTTGCGCCATCTGCAGGATGGATTCTCACGGCATGGCGGGCTTCCGAAGACGAGATTTTGGCAGTTGCGGGTTTTGACGCCTATGTCTTCCTTAGGACATTTGTCTTCAGGTAGTTAAGTTTCCAAGCTTTTTAATTTTTTTTTTGGGTGCTGTTCTGAAATCGGATGTGATTTTCACCTATTTGTTTTTTAATGATTTTTTTAAATAAAGAATTTTCCAGGTTTTTTAGCTGGACCACCGTCTTAAGATTTAAATCTTTTGCTCATCCCTAAATGTATCCATGTTTGTTACACCACGACCTTCCACAGAGTTATGGGTTTGTCTTCCTAAGGTTTGAGGGATTTGAACTTGGGTCCCGCCTTACTGCTGTTATGCCAAAACTCATACACAATTTTCCTAAACACACACACACACACACACATATGGACACAATTTCCCAAATTATACATACAGAAATACATTCATGCGTGTGCATATTCTATATTTGAGTAATAGACTTGTACACACACCTTGATCTCACTCGGACAATCCATACATTATCATTGCTCACTGCACTTGCACTGCTAATTGGGTTATCTTTGCCGCATGTTTAAACCAATTTATATATTGATAAAATGTCATCCCACACTCAAATGTACCTAATGTTAGTCATACCACAACCTTTCTGGGTTTACAGGCCTATGTTGCGGTGACAAGGATTTGAACCCAGGTCATTCTCTTACGTACTGTTACATGAAAATCCCTTGACACTATTGTTTCTGAACTTACCCATGGATGAAAGTTTTAAACAATTATATATATATATATATAAGTTTTTCTAAAAATTAACTATACTAATACAAACCTATCTTAATCTGACTTACAATTCCGATGTTTTAATCACTCACATGGTGATATTTTGGCAGTTGTGTTATAACACAAGTGTGTTTTAGGCTTTTAGCCCAACTTACTTATTGGTATCGTTTTAAAAAAATATTATACATTTTTGGCCACTAGGCCTTTATAAGTGCGTGTTCTTGAAAAGGGTTGTCTTCATCGTCTCCTATAATTTTTTAAATTTCTTTATGCTTTTTTATTTTCATCTTGAAAGTGTCTAAGGAACAAACGAGTGGTAGAGAGAGCTGCTACAAGAACAAATGAGTGGTAGAGACGGCGGAAGGCAGAAGATGAATGGTCAATAGATCATTAAATTACATGAGAACCTTCTAGTGCTGTGTGTCAGGGTCGAAGGATTTGAGCATTGGGTTTCTGCAAACTTTGGAGGCCACAGGATAATGCCCTCCTATGTTGTGTTGCAGGGTGACACTCCTTCCATTGCACCAGCAGCTGGAATCGCTGTCTAGTTGCGTAATTTTCAATCTGAATCGGTGTATTGGGAGAATGAACATGGATCCATAGTGCATAACAAGAATTTTCCATTCATGCTACTGGCATTGGAAATTTTTGTTCAACCATTTATAGCAGCATTATGGCCTGGATCCTGCCGGGATGGGCTGTGCGAACTGTTGTACTGACAATGCCTATTTCCTTTAGTTGGTTTCAGCAGACTCGTATTGAGAGAGATATTGGCAGAGAGGACATTTTGCGTGATGTTATGTGATATGCCAATATGTTGCATCAGATGTAAACCTTCTTTGAGAAAGCGAAAGTGGAGATGGAGCTAAATTTGTAGCCATGCTTCTAATTGTTGCTCAGAGTACCATCCACACTCTGCCTTCACATGATAACGCTTGCATGGATGTCGACTTGGATAGTGGAATATTGAAGGTATCAGAAACTCTCTAATGAAATGATTCTGAGAAAATTAACGTTGAAGTGTTTCAGAAGTGAAAAAATGCAATCGTCTAGTGTTTGCTTAATAGCATTGGATAGACATTGGTTGCAGCCAGAAAAAATTATTTGTATATGATAGGGAGGGAAGATTAGTAAGGACCATTGACTATTTCGAGATTAACCCACAAACTCCACCAATGCCAAAAATGGGCTACTTGTCAGAATCTATGTGGGCATTTGAGTGGAACAATGTATGGTGGCCCCACAATATTTTCATTTTTTTTGGATTGCTACTGCAAGGATCTATGTAAACCCTGGGTCTACTTATGGGTGGAACAACTGGTATGAGAGTATTAGCTTCTCGAAAAGGGTCAATTCACATCAAAGGTATTAAAAAGCTTTAGTTGCATGTGTAAATAGATTTTTGAAAATGTTAGATTTGGGAGATACTCATTTGGGAGTTTCCGAAAAATCCAGGAAATCTAAGTTGGGTTTTTTGGGGTATATCCATAGACAATAATAAAAAAATATCTTAACTCCCATTTAGGAGTTTCTTGAGAATCCAGTAATTGTAGCCGAAGGTTTATTATCCCTTTTATTGCATATTCTCTAGGGATTGCTTCTTGCGAAAGTTTACCATCTTAAATATTTTCCTGTTGTTTCAGCTCTTGGAAAATTGTGGTTCATTCACCTATTACCCTTTCGTCATTATAAAATAAAATTTATTTTTATGCTTACAGAGTAATATTTTATGAATTATAACAACTAATGGCAACAGGAATTGAGTATATCTTCTAGGCAAGTAATAATACACGCACATATTCTACTTCTGACAATTGGTTGCAATTCTAAGTAATTGTTCATGCCTTAATCTACAACGGGTGTTAAAAAATGTTTTGTAATTGAATGTGTGTGCTTTTAAAGTGTTTATTTGTTATCATACTCACCAATGTAAACAATTCTGTAGCTTACATTGGACAGGGCAAGAGAATCACTCTCTGCCATGGTCACATAACTAATTTGGAACATACTTAAGACTCTAAGAGCTTATAATGCTCATAGAAAAGTCATTATTTAAGTTGTTCTTAAAACAAACATCCCTTTTTTGATTGTTCATTCCCCATTCAAGAGGAAATGAATAATCTAATATGGAATGGGATGTGTCCTCTGCATTGAGATATGTTTCTAATTGTATACAATCAACTCTCCATTCCCTCAATGGGTAATCTGACATTTGCTTGTCTATCTTCAATCTGCAATGTTTCTATCTTATTTTGTTTTTGATATATGAAAATGCTGGAATATGATCTGGTTGAGTCTAGTAGGTCTGTTTCAATTTGATTGACAATTATCATACAGGCCAATTGGTATTAAAAATGGCCCCCTTTGTGCTTATTGAACATTTGTTGATTGAGATTTATCATCACACGGTTCTAAATTTCCAGGAAGTGGAATTTGGAATGTTCTCAATGGTTTGCCAGAATTATCACCCCTGGGATTGTTGCAGGCCTTACATATTACTGCATGATGCTAATCGTCTTGACAAAAAGAAAGTTCCAAAAAGAAGGCTATGCTAAAATTGGCAGATACAGTAAGTGTGTCCACCAGGGACCTTATGGTGGATTGCGCGATTGTTCTGAATCAGGCAGGGTTCTACATATGCTACCTCATTTTCATCGGCAACTGTCTCTGTTCTATTTTATCCTGCTTCAGCCCATGCATAATTTTAATTATTTACAATTTCCTGCACCAAACCGTAAAAAAATGCTATCAACAGAGGAAAGATATTGGGAATCGCTGCAAAAAAGGTGTTTATTTGGGCTGTTTTTCCTTTCCAAGTGGGGCAGAACACGATTCAAGCCCTCACCTACTTGGCCTCATTGAGTAATTTTGCTGATTTGGTGGAGATCCTGGGGATGGGGGTTGTGAAGTTGGACTATGTTTTCACTTATTTGAATAACAGTCTTAATTTAGAGACTTGTACTAATTTGAGCATTGGTTCCTTACAGCATTGTTTTTAGCAACTTGTTTTATAATATTGTAGGTTTAGATTTGAGAATGTTCCTATAGTTTCATTCATTAAAACACGCTATAAATTTGACGGCCACCAATGTCTGTCAAACAATTTTTTAGTATTGCCCTTCTACTTTTACAATAATCACAAAAATAAACTACACAGCCATCATTTATATTAACATGTTTTATTATATACTTATGCTTATATAGTATATAGATCTATGTAAAAAAATGACAGTTTTATATTAAATTTGCAACATGAAAGAAATTTTGATATCAATTTTTTGGGAGTATTGTACGGCTAAAGCATTAAAAACGTGTAAACAAATGTCAAATATAAACCCCGCTTTGAAGTAATCCACATTGAATAATGACTACATCCACACTCCATCACATTCTCCATTAATTTTTTTGGTGATAGATGGCTTAAAACAATTTATGTATCTTAATTTTTTTTAGATGTACGTGATGTTTTTTGTGTAAGATCATTTTCAAATTTCCACAGATAAACGTGTGACTATTGGCCTTCTACAAGCACCTATGGATGATGTTGCCAGTTTAAAACCTTTAAACCCTAAATTTAATTTACTATTACAAAACCATCTTATCTTGAATCTAACACGCACAAAGAAATATCCGAAATAAAAACCGTGATGTCAATTCTTCTGTTTTTGCACCCACATGGTGGAATTATTTTGGATATTGTGCTATCTTGCTGATATGTTTAACCTGATTTTCCTAGTCGTAAATTTTTGAACCCTTTCTTTTACATGAAGTTTGTCTAAATTTACTATATTAATGTAAAACTATCTAAACCTAAACATGACACATGAAAAGAGATATTCAAAAGACTAGAGATGAACTTTGTGAACCTCCTTCCCCACGACAATATATATAGATCTCTTGCTACCCAGCACAATCCAAAGAAAAAATTGATAAAGGAAACAAACATATACCAGCCAAGGAAAAAATACCTAAGATAATATCACAGACAAACTGTTGAACTTTAAAATCCAAGATGAAAAAGCTACCAATAACTGCAAATTGAAACATTAGTCATCCGGCAAGGACTGATAACAATGTGAATATAGTCCACAGTGGCATCAAAGCTAGTGAAAAAAACTTGCCTCTGCTTATAGGGGATCTTGTATTTAACACACACTTGGAAGGGTAGAACGAAAGAAAATCCTAAAATGCAGCATATTGATTGCTGGAAAGCATCTTGTAAAAAATCAAAACACAATAAGAAGTACAATGCAATCATTGCTCCATGGTGTTCCTTGATCCATAGCTGGTCCAAAATATTTTTGGAAGTGATAGAAGAAAAGCAAGCACAATAAAAACAATCTTGCCATCACTAAGTGAACCCATCTTACACACAAGAAAAACAAGCATAGGCTGCTTTAGAGACGTCCAAGTGAAACTTAAAGGAATGGTGAGAAGTAAGAACAGCCAATTAATCAGTAATACTAAGGCCAAAAACTCGGTCTGTCATATCGATTTTACCAAAATAGAAAAAAGTTGTGATGAAACAAATATCAGCAGAAATAGAAAGCATTTTGAATCTCTGAAAACAATAGCTACTTTACAATCAATAGTATTTTCTTTCCCGCGATCACAATTGAAATTCGAATTGCCTTCGCGGGATCACAAACACTCCCCATAAATTGATGGCCAACAAAACCAGCATGCAAATTTAAGTGAAGAAGCGTCTTTGTGCCCTCCTAACAATTATTAAAACTTAGACTCTAATGTCACCATACTTCTTTCCACGAATAGAAAATGTAGAAACGTACCTAAAAAAGTCAATAGGCCATGTTCTCGACCAACGAGGAAAAAAATATGAAGCCAAAGCAAGTCTCCGGAAATTTAGGACAAGAAGAAGTCTTGCTCATATAGTAGGAAAAGAGCTTAATAAAATCATGATAGGTGAGACTGAAATTCCAGTTTTCATATTTGAGATCTTGATTCGATATATGTGCCAGTTCCAAACACAATCCCCTTAACACAGTCACCTTGATGGGATTGTAGTTTTTTTAATCTGTGCTCAAGATCTGAAACTGTAATATTTGTTGGATTTTGCTGTCATTCCTCCGCATAAAGGAAGTCATAATTCCTAAAAAACCTCCAAAGGGCTACAAAATACAAGACATAAAAATGTAATTTTTTTTCCGAAGATTTGGAAACCGATATACTATTTTTCAACGAGTTCCACTTTAAGATAGATCCTCTTTCACTTCTTGGCGGGGGGGGGTGGGGTGGGGGGTACTTGCCAATTCTCAAGACATGTCAACTCTTGGATTATTAATTCTTTTGGGGATTTTTACTTGTGTGTGTTTAAGTCATCTCAAGATGACCACCATGAGTAGTCATTCCCATGACAGTATTTCCTCATGTATTTTTGAGAATAATCACAAGGTGATCCGTAAACTGCCTCTTAATATAATCAACAGATCCTGTTCTTAGTGATAATGGAATGGAAATTACTAAGGTTCTTTTTAATCAATATAATGTGTATAAATAATCACAACTATACTGCAAAAATTGAGAAAAGAGAGACAAAGGAGACTCAAGAATTTATCCTAGAGAAACCCAAGGTGGGAAAAACTCCAGTGGGTAAGCAAATTGCTTCCCTCTCACTATGTAAATCTTCAAAAATACAAAGTACTGCCAATGCTTGGCCTTTAAGAAGGATTCAACACTCCTAATTGCATTTGCTTGCTCACAATCCGTAACCATGAAGAACTCACTCTCAATGAACAAAACAAGAAAGAAATACAACTTCTCTTTGCTCACACTAGAATTCACTCAAAAATCACTTGCTAGAATGAAGAATTGAACTTGTATTTATAGTTGCTCTGTCCAAAGATGCATGGCAAGGCGAAACAAATCGTTTTGGAAGCTCAAACATTTGCAATAGTTGAGATCCCGAATTCTGGTACTGTCTTGAACAAGACCGCTGCTAAACGCAGACCGGCAGTTGCGTAATCGTCACCTGTAAAATTGCCTGAACAAAACAATTATGGTCTAAAATGTCATTCGAAGGTGTTCGGAACACTCCCAACCTGACTAGACCATTTTATGAAGAAAGAATAGGCGGAGAAGCTGTAGAGAAAGCATCAAATATGGAGAATACATAGAATTGGGCATTTTCAGATCCATTTTTGGATCACAAGGCAAGGTGACCCATTTAGCACACAAGCACTGCATGCATTTGATAGTTGGGGGGAGGAATAGTGAATGTAATCCATCGATTTGGGCTTCTCACCTCTCTAGCCTCTTTGTACATGTCAAGTCTTCTTCTACAATGACTCTTTGGATTCTACGTACAAAATGCTTCATTTGTTCTTTCCCATGCAACTACCCATATGATTACACATGGCAGACAATGAAGCATAGAGGGAGGTCCCTAGTCATTCCCTTTGAGTAGAAATTAGAGCATGTTAGCTTTGATCCTCTTCTCAGAGATTGCTACCATTTTATAATACTTAGAGAGTGAAAGCTTACATCTCTTTTAAAAAAGAAAGAAATAAGTTGTATTAATGTCCACAAATGACCAAAAGTAGGTGAAGGGGGCTGAAGGTACAACCAATAACAATAGAAAGTTTTAGGAAGAGAGAATAAAGTTTTAGGAAGAGAGAATCCTAAAGGTGAACCAACGAAATAAAGTATAAAGAGAAAATAGAGCAGCATGCCACTAACACAAGTGACAAAGAAACCAATGCAAATAGCAGTGAGGGGTGAACAAAAGCCCCAAGAGCATGTGCCAATGAAGACTGGAGGTAAATCTCATCGAATGTCTCTGTTTGTACCTATAGTGGAGGAATCATTTGAGCAATTATCAATCATTGCGAGGGATCTGATAATGTTGTCTGGTGAGTATACAAGGTCAATAGAGTCAAGCTAGGGTATCCTAGGAGGAAGCAAGACACTTTTTTAGATTCTCCCCTAACATCCAAGGCTAGTGTAACTCTCGTAGTAGAAAATAAGCTTGTAATATCAGTTTGCCCCTGTGGGCTTGGGGCAAATGGCAAGTAGTAGATCCACGTCGTCGGAGAAGGGGAGAGCCATGGTGGCGGGTTGGAGTAGAGCCACGATTCTGAGAGAGTAGGCTTGGAGATTTGAGTAGTACGAGTAGAAGAGATGCTCCAAGAGAAGCGCTGCCTAATTAATCTTTCAATTATGATGTGTGATGTACCAGTGTCCAAAGGACGCTTAGTGCTGCCAATCACTTGAATGGGCTGAAAGAAAGAGGTGATCAATATGGGAGCTCTAGGGCCTCTAGGATCCTCATGTAGGTGGAAGGTGACAACCTCAGGAAGATAAAGAGCCAAGCACCATTGGTCTGTATATTTGAAGAAGGTAGCAAGAGTGTTGTCAGAGTCTCTATAGAGGCAACGATATCTTCGTTAGATCTCATAATAAATGGGCATCTGAAAATGAAGTGGTCCTCGGTCTCCACCACTTAGAAGGGGCAAAGATGACAGATCCGGTCCTAGCAGAGAATGTAATGGTCTGTTTCAACCCGTAACTGGATGGATAAATGTACATACCTCTCAAATCAATAAATATATTAGTTCCTTTATTCATATATTGTTCTCTATGTGTATATAGTCTCCATTTGTTCATGGTTAATTTTTGTTACCATTCTAGAATTATTTGTATGCTACAATTATTGTAATAATAAATTCTCACCTATAACACATTAAGTTTCTGCTATTTAGTATGACGTCCACGCGATTGCCATTCAAATCAAAATCATGACCAAACTTGAGATCCCATCCAAAAGAATGACATTAACCATGGAAAGCTTAACTTATTTCTGAAATTTGCCTTCTACAGTAGATACATGTCCAGACTAACAAGGAAACTAGGAATACATTATCAAAGAGACATAAATAAAACACTTTACCAGAAAAATCCATTTTTTTTTCTTTATTCTCAACTCCATTGTGTGATACAATCAGACTTACATTGTATGGATGGATCTACAATAATGCACGGTAAACCCCTCCAATTATTCGAACAGCCAATAAATAAACCTGCGGGCTGCCAGATAGCCTCAAATCCATTTTTCTCAACAATGCCTCAACAATCTTCTGGAATCCATAGTGTTAAAGAGACAAGGCTTCTGGAAACTTTGTCTCCTTAATCAATCTAATTGCTAAAGTTGATGATATCTATATGTTGTCGTCTTCCCCTTCAAATAAGAAAAATAGCCACATCGAAACTAAACAACAATTATTCCTTTCCAAAATTGGAAACAGAAAAACTTCTTACCTTTTCTATATAACAGTGGCTAGAAAAACCCAACTTCCATAAACCTAGACAATCAATATCCTAGATATTTTCATTGGAAGAAGAAAACACATCCTTAAAACGTTAAGACGACAATCCCTATGCCTGGAAAAGGCTCACCCTCAAACTAAACATTTAAAACGGGCTTCTCAACCTCTAAACCAGCCCTCAATTAGTTGATGAACAAATCTAATTGGAGATGAAATGGAGAAATGCCCTCTTCAACCAAGTGCAAAAGTTACAATCCTCCAGTGAGTTGATTGCAGGTCTAGAACATTGTGGATAGTTTAGACATATTATACTAATTTTTTTTGAAGTGCAGCAACCCTTTTTTGAAGGATCATCTTAGAGTTACATTTAGTTGTAGAAATAAATATTTTACTAAAAATTGTCGAATTACATTTAATTTGGAAAACCTTAGTTCAACCTGTAGACATCTATATGCACTAAGTTGACTTATTTCTGAGGTTTTTTCATGAATTATTGGTTCCCACTAAGGTGCTAAGTTGTATTAGCTAGAAATTAATAATTGCTTGCTATAACTGTGGTTGAAACCAGATTTATCCTAGAAATTTATACTGTAGGAAAAACAGAAATATGCAGGGTAATAGTTTTTGCATTACTTCAAAGTTTGAATGCTTCAAATTTATACTTGTATGCAATGAATTTATAATCTTGAACTACAGCATCATAGATGCTCATCAATTCGGGTTCTAAACACATGTTTTTCATTCATAAACATTGTAGCTACATTAGCCTAGAAAGGGGTATAACATTAATATCTGGAAGATACAGAATCACAAAAAATGGGGTGGGACCTGACCTTCAAGACTAATGGTTATTTGATTGTATGAATTTTACCAACCAAGGGTTTTCTGGGACTGTATGGGTTTTGCCAATTATATTGTTCTGGCACCATACTAGTTTTGTCTTTTTTATGAAATACTAAATAGAGAGTGATGTTTGTCGGTAATTTATATATTGAAGAGTATTGGTATTTCAATGTTTGTTGCTGCCATAATTAGTAAACCTAACAAGCTAATTTCCATTTTTGTTGCCGACTTAAATTAGCAAACCTTTCAGGCTAATTTTCAATTGGGTGCCAACAATGAATGCCAAATGACACCCTTCTGTGATAAGATTGGTGTTTGACCATATACCAACCCTCATCTTGAGGATTTTGGTAGGTCGCATCATCATATCAAGAATGTATTGCACACTTGCATGTGCATGTATCCATATATATTTGTGGTTATTGTTTACATATATGTGTACGTGGGTACAGGGAGGGAAGTCCATAACAGTTTATCCCATTCTGTTGTTTCGTTTTTCTATATTAAGATGTTGTTTTCATTAGTCTCTTTTACTATCCTTTGGGCTTGGAAAGTCTTCTTGTCTAAAATCCATGTTTATGGTGTGGAATAACTTCCTCCACTCTTTGATGTTACTCTAAAGATCCATAGCGTATTACCTATGGGTAAGAAGTAGGACACAAGCTAAGTCTGGTCCTCTTAAATCCATGACATACATTCAAGTTTTCAACAATTGTGTAATTTGGAAAGCATATTGGCATCTATATTAGTAGCTTGCCCATAAACTATGGAAGTGGTAGTTTTACTTATGTCAACCATTGAGATGCATATAGTGAATCAATACGAGACTTAAGTGTTTTAAATTTGGAGGTGGTGGTGGTCGCTTAGCTACTTATGTTGTAAGGCTAGAAGAGTGGACAAACTATTACAGATATTTTAAATACATCATCAATCTCAAGGTCCTTATTGTAATGACCCTTTCAAGGGTTCAAATCCCAAACAAGGGAATTTAGCCAAACACCCAAAATATTCAGATCTGATTTTTAATTGCAGCAGACTGAAAATGCAAAATCAGTGAACTGTATCCTTTATAAAATATGCCAAAACACCATGAAACACTTCAAATTCACTAGCCACAATTTTAATATATATTTTATGCAACCCCAACAGCCAAAATCAATGAAAATACTGAAGAAACACTCTGCTGGAAACTAATTACGACTAGTTAATTGCAGCCACAAGAAAAATGTAGATCTAGGGCCTAGAAATCCCCAAAAATCATGAAACTTGAGATTCCGCCTTAGAAATTATGATAAACCAGATTATAAATTAAAATTGCACATAAAATTCACCAAATCTTCAAAACCCTACTCAAGGTAGGTCGCTCCACTAGAAATAAATCAACAACAATCTGAAAATCATAACTCTTTCCTCAAATCAGCCTCATACACCAACTCCCAAGTCAATATGAAGGCTTTTCGTTCTTCACTCAACCTCTACAAGGGTTTTTGTCCTTCTAGGCAAGTCACATATGAGGGTTTTCGTCCTCAAATGCAAGAACAAGGAGCTCCTAGCTCGCAATGCTCCAATAAGATAAAATGCGCCAAAGTTTAGATAGGAAATGATGCCTTAGATCTCCTTTTATATCCTTCAATTGGTGCCAAAGTACAAAAAGGCAAGGCCGACCTGTATAAGAAAGAAAACACTAAAGAAAATATAAAATATTAGTAAAAACATATCGTATAGATGCTCAATGTTCTCCTCCTTCATCTTTGCTTCTTTGCCATGGAGGAATGACAAGAAGTCCAAATAGTGGCTCTCAAGTGGGAAAAAAGGACATTACACTTATCTTGGATTTTCGCACACAATTATTAATTGCTTTATTACCTTCTTGAAAATCTCCCATTAACTGGTGAAAAATTGTGTCAATTTGGCCAAACCAATGTGTTAGGCTCGAAAATATTTATGGTGAAAAAAATGGGCTCCAAACTCCATTGTATGGCCAAGATATTACAATTTTTCGATTGAATTCTCCAAGAATAAAGAAAAAACTTCTAAGTGATGATCAAATGGATGTCAAATTTAAGGTTGGGATTAATTGTTAACAACTCACATAAATTACATTTCACCACCACCAACCTGGCTGCGATTGTAGAATGACTATCGGTGTAACAAGCTTGCAGGCAGGGGTGTCCATTTAGCTAGCTATGTTGCAGCTACTTCTTTATGCCGATGATCTCGTCATACTTGCAAAATCAACCAACAGTTTAAGAGAACACTTGGAAGGCAGTAGAACTCCTTTGTTAAGAAGTAGGGGTGCAATAAAATACCAGTAAAATTGAAGTCCTGTTTTTTCTCAATGGGGAGAAAGGAACATAAGATAAAACCATTGGAGATAGTGCCCGAATACAGGTATCTTGGTCTTGATTTCTGCAACAAACTTATAAGGAGTCATGGAGGTTGAAAAAAATATGAGGATGGAAGACATTATACTCATTACATAATGGCTGCAAACATGCAGAGTTGTGGTATTGGAAAATCATAAGGATCTTGTTTGGTTTGCTTGACATGCTAGTGGTGCTTTACGGGTGTGAGGTATGGGGCAGCAATACACCAGGATTGAAATATAGATGGATAGAGAGGATTCAAACAAACTCAAGCATGGGTATTGTCAAAATGAAAGGCTCAGTTCTGTATGAGATACTATTAGCTGAGACATGCACCTTTCCCTTGGAGGTGGCAACTATGATTAGGTTACCAGGCTATCTAAAGAAAACACAAGACATTGATATTAATCAATTGCCCAAGATGGTAGTGGGAGAAGAGTTAAAGAGGAAGACGAGCACTGGGATGAAAGAAAACTTTAAGTGGATGAGAAAGTGTGGCTTTAGCATTCACAAATGTCTAGAAATTGATCAGGATTTTAAAAGATATGTGAGAGAAAAATTCAGGCTAACTATGGGGATGAAGAAATTTAGTAGAAAGAGAAAATACTGCATCAATGAATTCAAATCCCGCATGTGAACACAATCAGAAAATCTATGCAGGCCCCAGGGGCAGAAATCAATTGGAAGATCAAGATGATGATAGCTCAGTTGAGAATCGGCTCACATCAGCTAAGGTGCAAGATGGGTAGATGGGAAACACTCAAGGGAGAGTGGGTAGAGAGATAATGTGGATTTTGGAACGCAAGGTCGGTAGAGACAGAGTGGCAGTACATAATGGAGCGCTTAGCCTACAGTGGATATCAGAATCAAATAAACCAACACCCTTAGGGTTGGCTCTTTGACTTTCCTCTTTGAAGAGGCAAGATTAGAAAAAACAGGGGAACTTCTTACCAACTTCAACCATAGGATATCAAACCTCGAGAAAGAAGCGGCTGTGTCTCAAATTTAGCTTGAAAAACCTTGTTCACTTTGCCTAGGTGGTATGGACTGAATGGTGTACACTTCTTTCCCAGTTTTACTTGGTTGTCCCATAGACCTTTTGGTGTTGAGGATGATTTTAAAATCTTTTATTCTGTTCCACTTTTATCAAAGATTGATATGAATATGATGTAACTTCTACGAGACAAATGCAATAGATTTTGGTGGGCATCAACTTACCATTTTAGGGTGATAGATTGGATGAATGTTCTTTAAGCTCTACATTCTGAAAATGCTTGAAAGTTCTATTGAAATAATAATATAGAAATGCTGGTGGACTTTGGTTGATAACAGTAAATATTGAAGGGAGAAATGAACAAACACGGTTTAGACATTTCTTGGATGGCAAATTCTTGATCATCGACAGTCAGTGTGGAGCAACATCCTTTTACAGTTTTTGTTATTCCTTTGGTGTAGCCTACAGTGGAAAAAGACTAGAATAACTGATAACATAGCAGGAACGGAAAAAGCCATAGACAGAACTTACGAACCTTAACACTATCAGCACTCGCCCTTTATTCTGAAAAGGGAGAATATTCTTAAATCTCTCAACACTGATTTATGCTTGAAACTACTTGGTCTCCTTTTGCTCTTGATAGTTTCTCTTCTAATATACATAGCATTCATTTCTTTGTTGCTTTTCATTCTCTCTCAGTTGCTTCTTTTTACACTAATTATTGTAGTTACAATATATGCATTGTGGTTAGGCTTCTATTAGATTTTTCCTCTGCATGACACTTATTATTTAACTACACCATTGACTGAACCTCTTATCGGTTCATTGACGGATAGCTATTATGGCCAGCTTATTCAAAGTTTTATTCACAAAGATATAAATAGTACTCCAAGTTATTCTGTATAAAACATCTTGAGTCTTTGATTCACACATTATAGTTATTCCTATTCGATTCTTTCAGCATAATATATGATTGTTCGGTATTGTTTATCTTATTTTTCATGTTTCTCTTTTGTACAGTTTACGGATATTTTCTTTTTCTGCGGCTATAGGCATATTTGTTCTGCTTCCAATACATTACATGGGAAAACAGCTAGATTTTGCTGACATTCCAAACCAATCATTGGACTTGTTCACCATTGCAAATGTTCAAAATGGCTCCAAAAGGTATGACATGGATTATTTTCATATATCCAGAACATTATATTCTAGAGATGCATATGGAGTGTCGGGTGCAAAATTTTGGGTTAGCATATAATTGTTAGAGTTAGGAATAAATTGTATGATTATGCAAACTATATAATGTTTTTTTAATGGTGTTGCCGTTTGGCTTGTATGGTCTAAACAAGATGGGAAGAAGATATTTTTCAGATTCCCCTGAAAGTAAAATCTTGCTCATAGGTAATTTCTTTATGCATGGAGTTTTTTTTGTATGGAATCTTTTAGGATTGCTTGGTTGCTTTGTGTACCCTTAACTTATGCTGCATAATTTGATTGAGCCTTATAATTTTTATGTTGATAAAATCTAAATTGGTACCAACGGATTAAAAGAGACATTTTGAAACCTGTTTTGTACACTAGGTATACTTTGCACTCACATTAAACTTTGGCACACCACATTTCCAAATACGTAGGTGGCTGTAGTCCTCAAAATATCTAGTCCTGAATTTGGGTGTCAGAAAAAAAATCTAGCTATCTCGGGAAATCTAATTGGCACATTAGCATGTGTTCATCCTGCCTTCTAGATCTAGGAAAAGTGGATAAATGTTTGGGTAATATGCTTTGCCATTTACTTTTGAAAACTGTTAGTGCATTATCATACGTCTCAGATGCTTAGATTTTTCTGTTATTATTAAGATTTGCTCACTTGTTCTTCCTCATATGTTTATATGTAATGTCCTCTTTTCCAAATTAGTTTGATTCGAATACCTTGGGCCCATTTCTACTTCTCGTGGGCTTTAAGGGAGAAAATAAGGGAAGTGCATTCGTGTTATAATTGTAATTTGCTATTTTCAGCTTGGTGATATTTTTGTAAAAAAACAAATTGCCAGTTATAGCACTAGAAATAGTAGGTTGGTGGCTAAAGTGCAAGCGCCAACTTCAAAATAGAAAAAGAATGTTTAAAAAGGGGGATCGTCCCTTTTAAGTGGGAAAAGTGAATGTTAAACTATAAATAAAGTATTTCTATTATCCCACATGGATCGCTCCACAAGGAAAGGAAAGAAAAAGGCTATAAAGGTAAATGTTGGGGCTCATTGTAAGGGTCTTCATATGAATCTTGATATTTCTCTTTTGAAAATTGGAGAATTGAGCTCACATTTTCAGCCCTTGAGGACGAAAAACCCTCGTTGGATCCTATTGAGGACGAAACCCCTCAATAGTCACAACACTTGGGGATGAAAACCCTCATTTGTTGCTTTGGTGGCTTTATCCGGGAGTCACAAGTGAGCTTCATATTCAGAATTTCAGAACAAGTGTTTCCATCCGTGCTAGGGCACAATTTCTAGCTAGGGCACATTTTTGGGCACTGCCATACCCATTTCCAGCTTGGGTAACCTCTTTCGGGACAACATTGCAGTGGGTTTATGTGGTTGGAAAAATTTGAATTTAATTTTGTTTGATAGCTGCCATTTGATAGAAAAAGAATGTTTAAAAAGGGGGATCGTCCCTTTTAAGTGGGAAAAGTGAATGTTAAACTATAAATAAAGTATTTCTATTATCCCACATGGATCGCTCCACAAGGAAAGGAAAGAAAAAGGCTATAAAGGTAAATGTTGGGGCTCATTGTAAGGGTCTTCATATGAATCTTGATATTTCTCTTTTGAAAATTGGAGAATTGAGCTCACATTTTCAGCCCTTGAGGACGAAAAACCCTCGTTGGATCCTATTGAGGACGAAACCCCTCAATAGTCACAACACTTGGGGATGAAAACCCTCATTTGTTGCTTTGGTGGCTTTATCCGGGAGTCACAAGTGAGCTTCATATTCAGAATTTCAGAACAAGTGTTTCCATCCGTGCTAGGGCACAATTTCTAGCTAGGGCACATTTTTGGGCACTGCCATACCCATTTCCAGCTTGGGTAACCTCTTTCGGGACAACATTGCAGTGGGTTTATGTGGTTGGAAAAATTTGAATTTAATTTTGTTTGATAGCTGCCATTTGATAGAAAAAAGAAGTTTAAAAAGGGGGATCGTCCCTTTTAAGTGGGAAAAGTGAATGTTAAACTATAAATAAAGTATTTCTATTATCCCACATGGATCGCTCCACAAGGAAAGGAAAGAAAAAGGCTATAAAGGTAATGTTGGGGCTCACTGTAGGGTCTTCCTATGAATCTTGATATTTCTCTTTTGAAATTGGAGAATTGAGCTCACATTTTCAGCCCTTGAGGACGAAAAACCCTCGTTGGATCCTATTGAGGACGAAACCCCTCAATAGTCACAACACTTGGGGATGAAAACCCTCATTTGTTGCTTTGGTGGCTTTATCCGGGAGTCACAAGTGAGCTTCATATTCAGAATTTCAGAACAAGTGTTTCCATCCGTGCTAGGGCACAATTTCTAGCTAGGCACATTTTTGGGGCACTGCCATACTCATTTCCAGCTTGGGTAACCTCTTTCGGGACAACATTGCAGTGGGTTTATGTGGTTGGAAAAATTTGAATTTAATTTGTTTGATAGCTGCCATTTGAGTTAGAAAAAGAAGTTTAAAAAGGGGGATCGTCCCTTTTAAGTGGGAAAAGTGAATGTTAAACTATAAATAAAGTATTTCTATTATCCCACATGGATCGCTCCACAAGGAAGGAAAGAAAAAGGCTATAAAGGTAATGTTGGGGCTCACTGTAAGGGTCTTCATATGAATCTTGATATTTCTCTTTTGAAATTGGAGAATTGAGCTCACATTTTCAGCCCTTGAGGACGAAAAACCCTCGTTGGAATCCTATTGAGGATGAAACCCCTCAATAGTCACAACACTTGGGATGAAAACCCTCATTTGTGCTTTGGTGGCTTTATCCGGGAGTCACAAGTGAGCTTCATATTCAGAATTTCAGAACAAGTGTTTCCATCCGTGCTAGGGCACAATTTCTAGCTAGGGCACATTTTTGGGCACTGCCATACTCATTTCCAGCTTGGGTAACCTCTTTCGGGACAACATTGCAATGGGTTTATGTGGTTGGAAAAATTTGAATTTAATTTTGTTTGATAGCTGCCATTTTTGTGGTCATTTTGAGCTATCATTTACATTATAACTCCAAGAATTTTAGAAGATATGAATTTTTGAAGTTTCAGATGTTTGTGGCCAATAATTAATTCCAAAATTCTGTACTTTGATGTTGAAGAACATATTTTGCATTATTTCATGAAGGGTTTCAATTGGTTGATATGTTTTTGAATGTTTGTGTGTGAAAAATACTAAAATCTGAATTTCACCTAGGTCGCCTAGGAATTTTGGGGACCCAAAATAGGGTGCTAACCCTCTTTGGCTCTAATTTCCATGTAGCTGTTATAAAATTCAGGTTTCTGCATGTCAATGTCATAGATTCCAGCGATGTTCAATTAGGGTTTTGGGGAAAATTCAAATAACTCAAATTTGAGCCCGAAAGGGACATTACATTATAGGAAGTATTTCGATTTGGATTCAAGTCTTACATTTGTCTATGCTACTTGCAAATTTTTTTTCTCTCATTCATATGAGAGTTGAGGTAGTGAAATTGTATGATACTTGATTGGTGCTCTTGTTCAAATTTTACAAGGTTTGTTTCATGGTGAACTATCCCGTTGCTTCTATACCCTATAAAAGATAAAATGATTATATTTGAATGTCCATATAAATGTAATCTTATTTGTAGGAAAATACTTATTTTTTTTATGGAAATTTCTTGCATGGAACTCTTCATGTATATTAGGATTTGTCTGTCTTGCATTGCTCAAAAGGTGGTTATCACTAGAAAATTGAGTTAACGAAGCATTAATGAATTTTGTGAAAATTTCCTTCTGTTTCTTGCTAATTTCAGCTTCTCTGCAATTGTCTTGTCTTCTTTGCAAAGTTGTTGAGAAGAGTTGGTTGTTAAAATATATGAAGACTTTAGTACCTCGGGCTAAGATGGGTTAACAAGGCTTGGAATTGTTCCAAGCTTGGTCTAAGGATGAAAACCTAAAGAGGTATGAATTTGAGTAATTTATAAGGTACTTGGGAAGGGGGGTTCTCATACATCAAATTGGTATTTCTCATGGTAGGGGCCTAATATACTACCTTTTTTACTCATGATATTTGGGATGTTTAAACTTGTGAATAGTATATTGAATGTTCCATTACTTCGTTGATATTTTCCATCCAAGGTTTCAAACTATGATTATTCATGTGATCATGGCGATTACTCTAGACCAGCTTCCATGTATATACATGCAGATTGTGTAGAACAACAATAAGAATTCATACATGCATACAATGAATACATACACACATTCACACACCCATACACATGCAAACATGGGAATGCAAACATGTGCATACAGGCATACAACTGGGTATAGCATGCAATGCAATCTTGTTAAACACTATGTGGTATACATACATTAATTGTTGTATTGAATCCTCAAGGTAAGAAGTGGGTTATAGCCATCACCAAACAATTCATAGATATTATTGCAATTTGATGTTCATCGATGACACTCAATTTGGAATCAGGCTCACTATGTTATGGTTCAAACTAGTTTTTCCATATCCATCCTTCCTTATATATCTATGTACATATGTACATTAACATATATACAAAGAAGTGTTGGTCCCTAACACCCTCCTTAATCTAGACAAAATTCTTATGCCTTTAGAACAACAAGAACAACAAAAATTATAGTCTCAGGACAATCTTGTTAGTTAAAATTGTAGGAAATTTTCCATTATTTACTTTTTACCTTAGGCAATTAGGTTGTTACTGTTTTACCTTAGGTAATTGTTATTTAATTATGTAGTTTGTTATATGGTTTTATAGCCATATTTGTTATTATTATATTCACGTTATTTATTTGTTAATCTGCTTGTATTTCGTTGTGCTTGTACAACAAATTATAGTTCTGGGAACTGCTGTGCACTATCTATAAATATTGCAGCTTTTCCATTCTCTGTAACTTGATTGATTATTAATAAAATCATCTAGGCTTCCGTCCTTGTTCATTATTTACATTTGGTATTAGAGTAGGTTAGGAGCTTGTACATTCAAACCAGGGAGTGTAGGAGGAGAGCATAAGAGATTGAGGAGCTCGGAGAAGAATTTGCAAAGCATTGGAGAGCCGAAGTTGCCTCTTGCAACTTCCCAATCCCTGCATCCCCACACACTGGAAGCTCTACAAGAGCTTGTGCAACAATCTAGCACAATCTGGAACTCTCAACATTTGTAGAAAACACAAAAAAATCTGGATTTTGTTTCCCACAATCTAGGGTTTTATCATTATTAGGAGACAAAATAGTCCCCCTATAATTTTTCAAGATCAGAGTTTCATTTAGCTCTCTAGAGCCAGGCGAGCTGCTGACCGAGCTGGGAGTTGTGGGTGAGCTCCTAAACAAGCTAGGTGAGTTGTAGGCAAGCTGGGTTTTTGTAGCGAGTTGGGTGAGCTCTAGGCGAGTTGCATTGAAGGGCGAGTTGGGGTGGTTTATGCGGATCGGGCCAAGTTGTGCATTGTGGACGGGCCAAGTTGAGGCAAATAGGTGTGCTGAGCTGCGTTCCTTTGAGCCGTCTCCAAAGACCATCTACCGAGGTCGAGCTAACGCCGAGCTGTCCACCACGCGACCCCCAAGCTCCCTCTTAAGCACCGTGTTGCATTGATCACCCACCTCTTGCGAGCTAGAGACTAGTCGCCTCCCTCCGCTCCACACAACTACCCTTTTATGCAATGTAGGCGAGTTGAGAGGTTACTTAGTGAGTTGGGGTATAGACCGTCTGAGCCGCAAACAGGGCGAGTCATCTCCAACCTGAGCTAAGCTTCCAACCCATCCTGCCATGCAGATCCCCTGACCAACCCCTACAACGAGAAAACAAAAAAGCAAAAGACAAACGATAAGTTTATAACAAACCAAAGCAAATAAGTTTTCAACTAAGGCGAGCTCGAAACCTTGCACTATCCAAGGTATTGGGAACATTTATCCACCTCTTGGTCCACGAAATTGTAGGTTATTAGATATTTTGTATGTCCTTGGTTTGACAAAAAAATTGCTATCAATAAGTCAACTTCTACATCCTATTCTGAAGATTGATTTTGATTGTAAATCCGATAAGAAATTTTGTTTGATTCGAGACAAATTTAGAAGCTCAAAAATTGTTGTAAGAGCTTCAAATGTGGGATGTATGTTCTAGCTTGAGTTTGTCCACTGAGATGATCAAACACTTGTGGTTAAAGACACTTACTTTGCACAGTTGTGGCATCAGAGACTTGATCACATTAGTTTTGGATATCTCGACACACTTCGCCGGTACACCATGGTGAGAGGTTTGCCATCTCTCAAGAAGGACATAGACAAGTGTCTTAACTACCTCGTAGGAAAACAACACAGCCTTATTCCAAAAAAGTAAATATCGAGCTCTAGGTAAGCTTGATTTGGTGCACACCAATCTTTGCGGTACATGCAACCTAGTCATTCTAGATTTCAATCTTTTATGCTTTGTGTTGAGGATTATTCAAGAAAATATGGATATATTGTCTTCGTACCAAAAATGAAGCTTTCAAGACCTTTAAGAAGTACAAAGTGGCTGTTGAGAACGAGGCTGGTCGCAAAATTAGATATCTCCGCTCAATATCGAGGGGGGAAATTCACTAGTAATGAGTTCAAAGCTTTTTTGGAAGCTCATGGGATTCGTCGACATATGCCTCCTCCACATACGCCGCCACAAAATGGTGTTGTTGAGAGAAAGAACCGTACTATCATGGATATGGTGCATTGCATGATTGATGATTCAGGACTAGCAAAAGACATTCCGGGCAGAAGCAATGAAAACTGCAGTGTACTTGTTGAACTGAGAGCCCACAGTTGTTCTTGATGGAGTAATGCCACATGAAGCATGGTCAAATCAAAAGCCATCCATTGCACACCTCAAAGTATTTGGGTGCAAAGCTAGCATGCATATGCCCAAGCAAAAGTGAAAGAAGTTGGATATGAAAGCAGAGAAATACATCTTCATTGGCTATAGTGAAGAAGCTCTTGAGTATAGATTGATGGATCCGAAGACTAGGAAAGTCTACACCAGCAGGATGTTGAGTTCTTTGAGAAGAAAGAAGCTGAGGCTTATTCCACAGACTCACCTAATGGACACAACACCCCTGTTGAAAAAACAAAAGCTGATGTTCCAACTGATGATGATAGTGATGATGGGGATGATGGTGAATATTTGACAGGACCACAACCCATGTGAACAATTCAACGTATGCCCAAGTGGTATACAAATATGATTCGAGATGCAAAATTGGATGATCCTCCAAACACATCCACTTCTAGACCACAAACTCACAGTAATGCTCGTGAAGAGGTAAATTTTGCCTTGATGAGTAGAGTTGTTGAATCTGTTGAGCCCTCTATTGTACAGGAAGCCCTACTGTCTAAAGCTTGGAAAGATGCTATGGATGCCGAGTATCAGTCAGTGATGAAGAATAACACCTGGCAGCTTGTCGATCTTTCACTAGGGAAGAAGCCCATTAGATGCAGATGGATTTTCAAAACCAAGTACAAAGCAGATGGGACCATTGACAAGTACAAAGCAAAACTTGTAGCAAAGGGGTATGCTCAGAAGGAAGGCATTGACTATGAGGAGACATTTGCTCCCACAAATAAGATCAAAATGATTAGGATGATCTTTGTTCTAGCTACACAGTTTGGATGGAAAGTCCACCAGATGGACATGAAAAGTTCCTTTCTGAACGAAGATTTACAGGAAGAAGTTTACATGACTCAAGTAGAGGGTTTTGTCATACCTGGAGAAGAAACAAAGGTATGTAGACTCATCAAATCTCTGTATGGTATTAATTAGGCTCCCCAATGGTACATCAAAATTGATGAGCATTTCATTCAGCATGGATTCGAGAAAAATCCATATGATCCCAATCTCTACCTCAAGAAGCAAGGAGGAGAGATTGTTATAGTTGTATATGTCGATGATCTAGTCATCACTAACAATATAATGAAGATGGTCGATGCAACAAAGAAAGATCTGAATCGATTGTTTGACATGATAGATCTCGGGCTCATGCACTACTGTCTTGGATTAGAAGTATGGCAAAAGAAGAATCATATCTTTGTTTCTCAGTTTAAATATGCCAAGACAACGCTCGAGAAATTTGGGATGATGGAATGCATATCGATTGCCACACCTATGGATACAAGACTTTGGTTGTTTCGTACAAATCCATCTCCATTGGTAAATGCAACTCTCTATTGACAGTTGATTGGGAGTCTTATTTACCTGACCTATACTAGACCAGATATTAGCTTTGCAAGCAGCTATCTTTCACGGTTCATGCAGGAACCCAAAGTTTGTCATTGGAAAGCAGTAAGGTGGATCTTGAGATATGTCAAGGGCACTATGGATTTTGGTCTAGAGTACAAGAAGCATGATCAATTCTTCTTGACTGGATATTCAGATTCAGATCATGCAGGTAATATTGATGACATGAAATCCACTTTTGGATTTGTATTCTTTTTGGGGTTTGGTCCAATATTACAAGGAAGCAAGAAACAAAACTTTGTTTCTCGACCTTCCATAGAAGCTGAATATTGTGCTGCAGGCAGATCTGTTTGGCGATATGGCTACGTCGCATACTTGAGGGACTTGGAGTATCGCAAGAGAATTGTACCACCCTGTGTGTTGACAATGAAGGTGTTCTGAAACTTGTTTGCAATCTAGTTTTCATGAGAAATCGAAGCGCATAGAGTTATAGGTTCATTTCATTCGCGATCATGTTTTGAAACACAATATTCAACTTCAGTTTTATCCAACAGCTGATGCCATTTCCCTTTTTGGAGGTTGATTTTCGAAAAATTTAACCCATTCTCTCCCCGTGGGTCTACGGAGGAAAGCAAGAGGAAGATCCAAATTATTTTTTTATTGTTGTTTTCATTTATTATCATGTATCCTATTGAGAAGCCTAATGCTACAATAGAGGAACTTAAGTAGTTAGGTAATAAAGGTATTTTATGAGCATGTAGGCTCCAAATACCATTTGAATATTTAAAAGCACTTACCTTAAGAGGTCAACCATTGCTTTTATGTTGTTAAGCCCTCCTTGTGGCTATTTAAGGAGGTCACTTGGGCATTATAGAATCATGCTTTTGGTGATTATTCATATCTTGGTGAAGGTTGGCTAGTGTAGCCCTTTTACTATCTCTTTTAAGGACGAAACCCCTTGAATTGAGGACCTTGTCCAAGGACGAAAACCCTTGGTTGTGGACTCGTGGAGGAAAAAAACCCTTAATGAGGTTTTGTGCATGCAAGCTGATTTGAAAGGCAATAAAGTATCGTTTTCTTGCATGATTGGTATCTTTGGTTCAATAATATATTTGTTTGGAGTGGAGTGATCCACTTGGAGTGATAATTTTGGTATGTGTGTTGTTAATTTTGCAATTATGAAACTACTATCTTGTTTTCTATAATTTTTAAGGCCAACATCTTGAGTTTGGTGAATTTTGAAGGTGTTCTACTATTTTTCCAAGCTTGATGACGTTTTCTGGTTAGGGTTCTGTAATTAATTATTTTCACACTCAATTCTGATTTTTAACAACTGAATGTGTTTGCTAAGGGTTATCTACTAATTTTGGCATAAGATTTGAAGGATTCTTCCAAGGTTTGATCCATCTTTGAGGGGTTTAACTCCTCTAGGGAAGTCGCGGCCCTAGGAAGGATATAAATTACAGATTTGCAGGGTTATAACAACAGTTCCATAAATCTGATGTGTGAGTTTTGGGCCATTTCTTGAGTCCCCAAAAAAGGGACATTACAGTTGAACAACGAGCAAATGATTCCACGAAGTCACTTGCATGCGACAAATTCAAGATGTTCAGAGAGTTCCTCTCCTCTTCTCTTGAGGCAATGCAAAATTAAGGGGGGGAATGTTAGGTAAAACCTAGTTGTAGGACATTTTCCATTGTTTACTTTTTACCTTAGGTAATTAGGTTGTTACTGTTTTACCTTTGGTAATTGTTTGTTACTTAGGTAACTTGCATATTTATTTAATTATGTAGTTTGTTATATGGTTTTATAGCCATATTTGTTATTATTATATTCACATTGTTGATTTGTTCATCTGTTTGTATTTTGTTGTGCCTGTATGACAAATTATAGTTTTGGGAACTGCTGTGCAATATCTATAAATATTGTAGCTTTTCCATTCTCAGTAACTTGATTGATTATTAATAAAAACATCCAGGCTTTCGTCCCTGTTCAATATTTACAAATCTTGGTTGATGTAATTATTATGGTCTTAAAACAACATTGATTGATGGAACTCTTTGAGTCACAAAAAATCATGATTGGTGGAACTTATACAAATATCAAAATAACCTTTTTTCATGAAGGTTAGACCTATTCTGTACTCTTTTTTTTTTCCGATTAACAAGAGGGATTGATCAGCAATGGTCTTAAACATCAGAAAGGCTCTAAAGTTTACGTTGACAGATTCTCACACAATTTTCATGAAGCGTAGATCTATTCAGTACTCTATTTTTAACTGTTTAACAAGAGGGTTTAATCAGAAATGGTCTTAAGCTTCCCTTGAAGGTTCCAAAGTTTACATTGACATGGATTCTTGCACAATTTAGGATTCCTTGCTGCATTGTGTGTTCAGAGACCCAAGATATTTTTCTATTGCATTGTCAGTTCTGCTTAAGAGTTACTTCTCTCTAGAACACGCTTGGACATTCTTGGGTGGGATTGGAAGCATGGCTTCATAAAAGTTTAGCCTTGTTGAGAAACCAAGGTCCTTGTCACACAATACTTTTTGAGCATCAGGAGGATGTCTAAGGATCCCATTGGCTTCCATTTGTCATATACCCATACCCTGATAGGATCCCATATGCTTGCATACGAAGGGCATTTCTTGTAGGCACTGGAGCTGTTTATCCACTCCCTCAATTGGGTGGTAGATTTGTGAAGGGCACTCAATTAGCTGGTAGGAGCCATTTGCCATTACAGTATGGAAATTTGCTGTGAATACTGTCTTCCTTGTTTGCTGGTGGAGAAATTTCAGCAGGTCATGTCTGGATGCCTGGGAGCTTTCTCCCGCTGCTGCTGTTTTGAAGGAAAGCTGGGAAGTTGTGGTGGAGGCCATGGTCTCCCCACTTGCAGGTTCTAACCTAGGGATGGGAGCATATCTGATCTAAGAGAGTTGGTGACCTTTATTTCAGGTAAAGAAAAGGGAAATCTGAACATCTTGGAACACAGGAAGGGCATGAGATAAACAATAAACAATTGATAATTTTCATTCATAAAGAAAACAATTCAATAATGATGGTTCATACCATAGATAGAATACTCGCCAAAAACTCGCCCAAAATTATGCTAAACGAGTAATTCGCAGGAAAACTCGCCAAAAATGCAAAAAAAAAACTCGCCGAGTATAGTTGGAATACTTGCCAAAAACTCGCCACAAACTCGCCAAAAACTCGCCACAAACTCGCCAAAAACTCGCCAAAGACAGCATTTCTTTCCTTTTTTGGATTTTTGGTGAAGAAAAAAACACAAGTATAGAAAAAAATTTGCCATTTTTGGAAAGGGTCCGGGAAGATGTAGCAGCAAAAACTTGCATGTGCCATAACTTTCATTCTGTGGCTCCATTTCAGGTGCCGTTTTCTCTAAAAGTGCATATTTTCTCGAGCTCCACGCAGTGATGGCAATATTTTTTCTTATTTTCATAAAATCCATTTTTGCACCTTTTCGGACCAAGCAACTTCTTGCAATCTTCTGAAAGAATCATGAGCTTTGATCGCTTGTAGACAGATTAGTAACTAAAAATATTGGGTAGCTTTCCAAAACTCGGCGAGTACTCGCCAAAACTTGACAAGTATTCTCCTGTGCTCGGACTAATCACACGAAGAAGCGCAATAGGTTGACTCAAAAAAGGCTCAACGACTTGGTTTTTGTGCAATATAATCTCTGGCTTCGCACAAAAAAAGTTGAGGCCACATCAGTGGAGCTCATTGATTTGGATGAGATAGATCCATACAGTGAGTGGACTGGGCAAGAAGAGGAAAACCCTGCGTTCATAGCGGACGAGATTGCTTCTTTTGAGAGGGAGGCTATGGAGGGAGAAGCACTAGCAGGACTCCGAGGAGATATTGGACTGGATGACATCTTTGGAGGTGATCTCCAACATACAGCAGAGGAGCCACCAGCACCATCATCTACTTCCATGATCGAACCAGATTCGCAGCCTTCTAGGAGGAGCGTGGAGACGCAGCCGAGTGTGGGGACTAGTATCAGCCGGTTGTCGTATTCACATGATGATGCGATTTTGTATTGTATTTGTATTCAAATCTAATAGAAAACACTTCTCCAACATTTTATGGGCTCATTTAATACATTTTGTAGCTATGTGTTGCTTAAAATTTATGTTTTTTAAAGAAATTTGAGTATTTTTTAAGTTGCCGAGTATTCCCGAGTATTGGCCGAATATTGGCGAGTTTTTGGCGAGTTTTTTTTTTGGGGGTCTGGCAAGTTTTTGGTTTTGGCGAGTTTTCCTACTATGGTTCATACAATGAATTTCAGTTTATATATATATATATATATTTGATAGGTAATGCGATTGGGCCCTCACCCAATTGAAAAGAAGAGAGAATAGACAAAACTTGCCATGGAAAAATACATTGAATATGAAAATTCAAAATCTGAAGTAAGAGCAAAACAAAGTCCGATGTTCCTCTAACCTGTAACTGCTCCCCAGAATGCTAAGGACAATCTTCCCTGTAAAATCCGTTGTGTATGGGGTTCGTAGACTAGTCTGAACCCATTCGCTGTATAACCCATTGTGTGATGGACAAAAACTTTAGACTGAACTGTACCGGCATTGTGTGTAGTTTGTATAAACCCAAATGATGCCCCCCCTCTTTGGGGGCGCATGCGATGTCGTGGATAGGAGAATGAGGCCCTAAAAGAGGACCGACCTCGTAAACTGAAACTCTGCCCTGCAGGGGGAAGGGAATGTGCTTGGTAGAGACCAAGGCACACACAAACAAGTGGCTAGAAAACAAGTGTTAGTACGAACAAGCATGCATGTAGAAAACAAGTGTAAGCCAAACAGACAATGTGTAAGCTAAAGCATATGCAGACAATGTAAACACTCAAGAAGACAAAAGTAGGCCGCACAAAGTGGGTTGCATACATGGGACACCACTCACAATGTCACAAGACACTTAAGGCCGCAGTGGCCACAAACAAACAAGTGTGCACACAAGACAAAGGGCAAAGCCCGCAAACAATAACAAACAGAGACAAGCAAGTACAAACAACAGATAGCCATGAAAGCAAGTAATCCTGCAAACAAATGTTGCACATGAAACACCCATTAGCATGTTAGAAAGATAACTCATATGTCAAAAGTGTGTATACCTGAAGAATGTAAAGTGCTAAGTACAAAATGAAACAATAACACCTGTAGTGGATGAAAGTGGATGCCCCCAGTAACCGTTGTGGGACTGGTAGTAGCCAAACATCCATGCTGTGTGTAAGAGACCCGTATTTACGATCACAACTAGAAAAAGATGTGAACGCGCATGTGTGTATGGTAAAGATAATGACATACAAGAAATCTATCTAGCATGTGTAGTAAAGCGTAAATGTGAAAGCAAGTGTGAGCAAAAGTAAATGCAACCATAAAATGTAGTAGGCTATGGATAGATGGAATGGAATGCAATGTGGATGATAGGAGGCGTGTTCCCGCCGAGTGAATGAAGTTGTATGCAATGAGGTTCATTTAATATGCCCCCTCAACAGTCAATAATTACTATAAGTTATTTGGAAAGATTCTTTAAGATAGGTGACAAATGTGTGCAATTTTGGCTTAAACTCCTGATGCATGTCACTAAGAGAGGAATTATAGGAAGATGATTACCAAATGTTCCCTTTACTACTTCATGTTCTAGTTCAGTTGCAGTTCCCATTTGTAATTTCCCCTCTACACACTATAAGTAGAGGAAGAACCTACGGGTTAAAGGATCGGAATTTGTAATCAGCATTCTTGTGTTCCAAACTTTGAGCTGAAACCCCTAATAGCTTTCTGCAAGCAGAGGAATAGAGAAGAGATTTTTGGATTTATGCATAAACTGTGTGTTGTCTTAGATCTAGATTTGAAACTTTCCCTTGCTTCAAATTCTGCGTTTTAAGATCAATTTGTTTCTTCTATGTGCATGTAATCAACTCTGTCAACTATTGGTTAGGTTGCACATTTCCTTTCCTTTCTTCTCGCATTTAATTATTTCTCTTTCCTGCACATATTACTTTCAACTGCTTATTTGCTACAAAACTGTCTAGCTATGGTTCATGAGCGACATAGTTAAAGTAATACCAATAAATAGATATTAGGAAATACAACTGAACAAATCTTACACGGGAGCCTCACCGGTAAATGAGGGAGATTTATCTCATGACTGCCTAGGTTTTTAGCTGTGCAGAAAATCTAGCCAACAGGGTGCTAGAGCTTTGACAAAAGTTTTCAAACCCTCTCCTAGGGTGAGCACTTGCATCTTGGAGGAGTTTGTGGGCTTTTAGGGCATGAAAACCCAAATTTCAGTTGTATTTGGCTTCTTCATAATTTTTGGAGTTGTTTGCACTCTTTCGCGGTTGTGTTTGGGCATGGAATTGTTATTTCTAGTTGTGTTGGTAAAGTATATTTGCTGCTGTCACATTTTTATTCTAGTTGGCCTGAAAAGTACAAAAATCATATTTTCTGGTGTTCTTATGTGTTATGTTTGTTCTGTCTCTTGAATAAAATAATTTGGAGGGTTTCTATATTTATTTCCAGCTGTTTTTGCATGCATAATGCCATAAAAAATAAAATCAGATTGCTGTTAGGGTTTGAAGATAATTTTCAGTTTGCTAGTTGAATTTGAAGTATTTGAATCATAAGGGTTTCAAGGGAAATCCAAATTTTTCCAGATTAGCCCTAAAAGGGACATTACAATTACACATTTGGATCAAGATCAAGATTAGCATTGCCATGATCAAGCGGGTCTAAAAGTTTGTCCTTTCTCCTTATTATTGGCTATTTGATGCGACTTCCCAATAAACTGTTGAACCTTGTGAATAAAATGGTTTCTTTTGCTTCGGTAATCATTGTAGCTGTTTATATACACCCCGCAGTGTTTTTGAGGTGGGTAGGTTTGTGATCTTTGCACAACACTATACTAGGGTGCCCCAACACACTAGCTCTCGGCGATGAGGACCTACCCATGCTCAACATCATGGTCTTGCTCCTTGGTGTCATGGATTTGCTCCTTCGCGATCACTTCTTGGATTGTGAGGATGAGCCTGCATTGTGATTTTATTGGTTACTTTAGGGTTTTCTTTGGCCTTGCCTTTTTGGTGAGATTCTAGGAGTGCTTTGCTTCCTCGTAGGATTACCTAACCTAGCTCCCTTAGCCTTAGAGACTTCGTGACGAGCATTCTTAGATCTTGTATTGGTCCTTTAGTAGTAATAGACGATGACACTGATGATTCCTCTATCCCTGGCACTATCAAAAATGTTTAATGAGGCTACCATCTAGTGTCTTTGACTTTCTCCGACTTTCATTGGCCCATGCTCTCTGAGGGGTTCTTGTTCTTATTGTTCTTGTTACCCCCACATGGCAATTCATTTTAGTACCCTAATTATATGGGTTGGGGCTATACAGTGTTGGGATTACCCTTCATCTACTTTCTATGCTCATGTTCTTCTTTTGTTTAGTTAGTGTGTTGTTCCTAGGGTCCTTTTACCCTAGCACTTTCTATTGTATGCGGTTGTATTCTCGAGTCCCATTGACCTGTTTGGTCACCCGCGGACACACACACACAGATATATATATATATATATATATATTCTTTTTTCTTGTTTGTTTTCTTTGTTCAACATTCTTTGAGTTTCAGACTGTTTCTAGAAATCTCCAAGAAACTTCAGAGCAGTGGGAACTCATAAACTCCAGCAGTTTCCAGGATGCTTCTCGGGTGGTTCTTTGTTTAGTCCTTTGTATTATCAAATGCATCATACAGGTCTCTGTTCTTTTACTATTTTTGGCACCCTGTCTGGAACAACACAATTCAAGTATCAAATAAGATGACTGTGGAAAATTGAAATCAATTGTTTTTATAGTCCACAATTATAAAATTTCCTAGGATTGATATTGAATCTTTGTTTAACCACTATCTTATCTGCGGTTTGTGCTTTTTAAAACAATGTGGGACAAGAAGGACGGTTAAGAAATTCAGCTAACAGAATTCCCCTTAAACATTTAGGCATGTTTGTTGATAGGCTATGGGATTTGATGTTATTTTCTGTCTCATTAGACGTCGTCTGATTCATCTAAGTTTCTGTTGTCTTCATTTCTGAATACAGTAGGGATGTTTTTCATTTCAGTTTAATACGTGGGGATTTTGGGTGCAGGTTGTGGGTACACTTTTGTGCTGTTTATCTTATTTCAGGAGCTGCTTGTTGTCTTCTTTATTTCGTAAGTTTTTGAGACACATGCTCTCTGCTTTCAGATTGAATGTGTAATGCACTGTGAACCACTGCCTTTCAACACAGTGTTTCAAAATGTTAAATTTTGTTTTCTGAAATATTGATGACTTATTTTATGCATTTATGAAACACTCTCTTTGCATGGTAAATTATCATTCTAAGTCTGACATCCATATCGGAATAGACATGCTATTTGAAAAGACTCACTGTAGGACTTTCTGAATATTTATTAAGTAATGCAAAATAAAAGAAGTTAAGGAGATGGATAATGTACTCCTGCAAGGAAGGAGGGCATTGATGCCAAACATTATAATATGGAGGACATTCTGAGTAAATTGGCATGATGACATCATAGTGTAGGATTAGAATTGAAATTGAGTGATGATTCCAATCACATAAATGTTTGCAGGAAAACAAAGGTATTTCAGAAAAGCGGTTTTCCTATTTCTATTCATCACCTCCTCAAGCAAATCACTTTACTATTCTTGTACGTGGCATACCCAAGTTCGATCAGTGTAGTATGAGTGACACAGTAGAGGATTTTTTCACTCATTACCATCCATCAACTTATCTTTCACATCAAATGGTTTATCACACAGGCAAAGTGCAGGCACTCACGGTGAGGATCCTTTCCAGCTTGTGATTTTGTGGCAAACCTCTAAATGGTAATGCTTGATTGTTTTGAAAAATAGCTGGTTCGTTGTTAAACATGGTCACTTTGAAACATAGTATTTGGGTTATGTTTTTCCTGGATAGAATCTTCTCTGTATGCATGCATATGCTTGTGATTTGCAGTGACATTTTAATTTTGGTTTCAAACCAATCACAAAGACCTCATATTAAATGCTTTTTAAAAATATTAAAACATAAAAAAAATTCTTCTTGTTCTATTTCGTTGCAAGAGTATTCGGTAAATTTCTTCATGCCCTTCGATAGTTGTTTGTAGAAATCAACCGTGAACCATGATTTCATTTTTATTTCAATAGAATTATAAGTTGGTTTAGAGGGCATTTAAGAAATCATATTAATGTCATAGTTACCTAAGACTCCAGGAAGGCAATTTTTTTCCAAATTTTGGGGATGGCGGGGGGACGGCTGATAAAATAATATATAAAATTTATATATATTACAAATGTAACATGAATAGACTAAGACTTAATGCACATGGTTTTCGTTCACATGGGATCAAACTCTTACTTGCATCCCATACTCTAGTAATATTTGCATTTCACTCAGATCTCTTACGCTATTATTGAATTCATATCATTTGTTTGAGTGCGTCATAGCTTTCTAATCAGTTAATTGATTTCTTGAGAGTGGTCGTCATCCTTCTAGAAGCTATGCAAAGGAATGGATTATGTGAAATTTCCCTAGCAAATTCCACTTTTTGAGGACACACATCATTCCACTTGGTTTGACTCTTGTTCAAGTATCAATTTGACAAGGCAGGTGACTTCCATTGACTTTTCTTTTCTTTCTAGTTTGACACTTACAATTATTAGTCTCTTCTGCATACATTCTACTCTCTTTCGTTGTTTCTAGTCACATCCAATAAAGTGTAAGATTTTCAGACATTATCCCAGTATTCGTGATTAACTCAAACTCTCACAATCTCATACATTTAATCTATCTTCATTACATTACAGTTTGCTTGAATAGTTTGCAATTTTCGTTTTCAATTTTTTGTACACCAAGTTTTTGACAAAATCATTGTGTTGCAATACATAGGTTTAGCATTGTTGCTTGCATCATCTGGGTTCTAGGTTCATTGCTCTTGCTTTGCTAAGGTCTGATTTCTCATCCTGGTTGAATTTAGAAAATAGTTTCAAGCGTCTAATTCATCAAATTTTGTTTGCATGTCACCTAACCCATGACTTGCATCATTGTTACACACCATTTATAGTTGTGGTTGCTGTTCCAGTTCATTTGCAAGACTGGTTTTTAGATCCTATAATTTTATTTTAATCAAAAAAATGTTTTTTTAAAAACGAAAAGCCAAAAATAGCCTATTACTATGGGGACATCTAGACGTCCATGGGACATCCCTTTACTGTCCTGGGGGTGTACAGACATCCCCAACGTCCCTGAGATGTCCCCTGTGATTCTCAGCTGCCAAGAAATGTGGAGGGGGGGGTGCGTCCCTGCACAAAACTGATTAATGTCCTATAATAACCAAAGGAGGTCAATTGCAAGAGGAATAAAACACTCTTGCTTAAAAAAGATACGAGGCTACGAGATAAAAGCACAAATTGAAAAGATTCTAACAAAAAGCTGGAGGCTGGATGGGGTGTTGAACTCAAAATGGGTAAACCCTAAACATATCAGAAAAGACAATGTCATGTATGACAAACAGATATGCGAGAGGAGGACCGGTTACCAAAGCAGATCAAGCTGGTCCTAATTCATATCAGAGTTTTGAGAAGATGAAGGGCTGACATCCTTATGTAGACCACCATGAAAGAGCTAATACAAGTACCGATAATGTGAATGGCTTGGACTTAGTGGGCATCTTGGGGCGATGTATGGAGGGCATAAATAGCATCTCTCAAAAACTCTTGTAACAGCCATGGTTGAAGATCTTCTAGATGTAGAAAGGAAGTTGTTTTGTACTTAATTAATTGCAATTCGTTATCAAAGGTCACCATGAATAGATACAATCTACTGCCTCTTAGGGGCATGGCCTATCATGGGTATCTGTCGACACGTGTGTGTGTGTGTGTGTATACATGTACATCTATGTATATGTACATGTACATGTAGTATATATATATGTATACATGCACACACACACACATATATGTATACATGTACTTATGTATGTATATGTACATATGTATATATACACACACAAGCACACACACACTTCACCAATTCATCTTTTCAAAACTTACGTATTCTATATTTCTATTTAATATAGTATATATAGTGAATATGTAATATTTACATATTTGTTCGTGTATATCGTCTTGGTAGACTACAGGTGGTAATCAAAGCATCTTTCTTGTGACTTTTTTTGTTAGATCGCTTGTTGGTTTTTAGACAAGGTCTGTGGCCATTCTTTTGGTGTTTTGTCTATTTGTCGGCTTGTGGCCAAATAAACCTAAATAAAACTATTATAAAAACAAAAACTAAATAAAACTCCTAGAAATTAGAATTAAAAAAGAATTTCAGACATCAAAACTTTAGCTTATATCCAAATTCAATGAAAATTGGAAAAAAAACTTTAAAGGACTTTTGCCCTAGAAAAATATGCTCACATTGGAATTAGATCCAAAAAATAAAGATTATCTGAAAAACTACTAAAAAATAAATAAATAAAAACCAAATTTCTAGAAGTAACATGTTGAAAATTCCCACTCTTACTTTTCTCCTTCACCACACTATTTATGACTTCTCCCACTATCTTTTTTTGGGTTCAGCATCTCATTCACATTTTTTCTTTTCTTCCCCTAACTACCTCCCTTTACGCCAATCAAAAACCTTACTTGAAAGCTAACAACAGACAATTTCAGGTCTACTGAGGTAGTCTAATGGTGAAAGTATTTGTAGTTCATAGAAGTCACATGTTGAAAAACTGGAGGGGGTAGGTTTGTACGCCTAAAACAATATATAAGGTAAATTGAATAAACTGTCCTGTTGTGGGCTTCCAAAAGGTGGTTCTCATATATCAAATTTGTGTCTCATTGGGCAGTGACCTGAAATTCGACCTTTATCTTTTATATACATTAAAACTTTATAACAAACAATAGCAAGAAATTAAAAAAATGTTTATTATAAAATATCTTGGTTAAAATAATCAAACGATCTGGTGCCATTGTCAGCCATCATAAAACGAACTTTGGCTTATTGGTTTGGATGCCCTACCCTTGTGGATCTCTTTAGAGTGGACTTTTGTGCAACCTGGGGTCATTGTCAGGTACTTAGGCATTCCATTTGGGTTGTACCTTTCCCTAGTTAATATGTGGGAGTGGGTCCTTCAAAAGTTTCATTCAAAACTTCTTGTATGGCAGTATAAAGATATCTCCTTTGCTTACAATTCACAGTGTTGAGCAGAACCCTTCAAGCGTCATATATTTATTATGTCTCTTGGTAAATTTGTTCAAAAATATAGTTTCCTAGACTTGAAAGGATATTGCGATCCTTTCTGTGCTCCAAGTATGGTGGCACGCAGGGACTCCCTATGGTCCCGTGGGCTGTTTGCATTATGCCAAAAGACAACGACAGATTAGGTCTAACAAACATTGTTACTCAGGGATGCATTTCGGCAGCCAAATGGGTAGTTTGGTGTTTGGCGGGTTCTTCAGCTTGGTTGGTTCTCATGAGGCACATGATACTGTCAACCAGCCATGTGAATAAAATCAGAGGTCCGTTTGTGCTGCGTGATATCATTGCTGATCCAGTGAATTTTCATCTTCAAGGATCCTTTGTTCTTATAAACATTTGGGGTGCTTGGAGGAGAATTGCTGGGTTACTGAATTGTCGAGGCAAGTATTTGGTGCTCGTATTGGGTTGGACTTGGCTCATAGACCAATTTGGTCTTGGAAACTTCAGTAAATATCTATTGCTAATATCCTGCGTTTCCTAGCACACAGATTCAGCAAAAAAGACTATTCTTGTGGAAGCCTTTATGGGATGCTAGTGCACATACATGGAAGGACTAGAGATCATTAAGTCAAGAGTTTTCCTTATCACCTACTGATAGGTTGTCTATCAAAGAAATTCAAAGCCTCATTCCACAAGATGACCTGTTTAAGATGAACCTGCAGATCAAAGGTCCCATTTGGAGAGACTGGAGATGGATCTTCGGACACTCTATTTCTCAATATGACATGTCTAGGTTGTATCACATGCTTCATCAGAGATGTTCCCTTGGCACCTATTCTAAATGCTAGATGGATGACTTTGGATGCTGAAGCACTGTGGATACATGGACTTACTCGTGTGGATGCCCACAAAGGCCCGTTTATCTAAGAGTGCTCTCACAGACGGCTTGTGTTCTAAACTGGAAATGGTTAAACATCTTTTGTGGGACTGTTCTTTTGCTAGATCATTTTTGAAGTCCGTGCATTGTTGTCTGCAACCAGTTTTTCAGGGTCACCTCCATTGGCAGGCAACGTTGTTAGGAGATTCTAATACTCTTGTTTGTGGCCTATTAAGAAATAGTGCGCGTGTTATAACTATGTTTATTACATGGAAACTCAGATGCAAGTATGTTTTCAAGGATGACATTGGCAGGTTGGAAGATTTCTGTCGTGCTTGGAAGAGTGAAGTGCGAATGCAACTACTGTCCAAAGGACTCTTCTCCTCAGAGAAGCCAAAATCTATGAAGCTAGAGACTACTCAGATTTTGTTGCTCTTCTGGTTTCCTCAAGATCAAAATTGTAGTCTTCCTTGTATTTACCGTTGTGCATATCTTTATTCTTTTGTTCAGGGTTTGCTGTAAATATTTTTGTTAATATATGAAGCATCTTTTCAATATTAAAAAAAATCAAACAAGATAAAATATGTAGTTTTAAGATGACAACTTGGTTATACATACAATACCATTTGATAGTATATTGGAAAAATATTTAAAAATAGAAGGTTATTAAAAATTCCTTTTAATACCATATACTTGTAAAAAGCTCCATCTGAATTTTTTTGATCCGATACCAAAGTGTTCTAAAGAAAAGAAAATCCGGTACGTGCTAAGACAGTCATTTGTAAACAACATATATGTTTTATTGTGTCCTCGTAAATTCTCTAGAAGCTTCCTTCTCTTTTTTCTCCAAGAAGCTTCCATGTATGCCTTTCTTTGTTTTGAAGCTTCCTTGTAGATATTTTTCATTCTGTAAATAGTAAATACGTAATACAAATGAATATACAGCATGTAAGTTTGCAGCTATATTTTGTTGCTTCAATTGTGCGCATATCATTTCATTCAAACTTTGCCAATTGTGACCTTTAGATCTAGTTCTCTCAAGGGTTTCTGTTTTTAATCCGATTTAGATTGAACACCCTTCACACCCATCATGAACATAATGAAAAAGGTAATTATGATATCTGAAGGCCCCTATGTATATTTATATCTGCAACAAACCATATCAAGCAAAAACAAAAGGTCTGTTATATAACATCTTAGTTAAAAACCACTATGTATATATATTGAAAATGAGAATTGAAAAGGGGTTATAAATATTAGAACATTAGATGTATAGTGGGAAAATAATAAAAAATATAAGGCTATATTGAAAAAATATTCCATTTCAACAAATTTGATCCAATACCCAAAGTTTTTTGGTAAATAAAATCTGGACGTGACGAGGCAGTCATATGGGCTACTAAATAATGTAAATATTTTATTTTGCCCAGATGTAAATTTTCTAGAAGCTTCCTTCTCTGTCTTCTACAAGAAACGTTTGTGTATATCTACCTTTCTTCTTTTAGAAGTGCTTGTGTACTTCTCATTTTATAAATACATAATAAAAATAGGTTGACATGTATAGTCGTGACAATATCTCGTGTTCTCTTTTGTTGCTTCAATTGTGCTCATGTCATTTAGCATCAAAGCCTCTTTGTTGTGGCCGTTAGATCTAGTCCTGTCAAGGGTTTCCATATTTTACTCTTACTAGATCTAACACCCTTAGACCTCTCGTGATCAAGTGTCCTCGAGAGTTTTTGGATTCTTATCCTCTACTAGATACTTTTGCTGTTAAATCACATCAAAATCATAATAGATTTCCTTGACTCCTTTGCTGCCGAAGCTTACTTGGAATCCTTATTCTGCATAGCAAACACTCATGAGTTTTGGTCCAAATCCCATAGATAGTTACAATAGAGTGTTATAGAATAGTAGATTGCTGCATTCAGACCCAGAGACTGTAAATCGTCACATTCCTACTTGCATCTTCACAAATCAAGCCTTTATCTTGCAGATACGTCTCCAATGTAGTTCACATTACCTCCAAAAAATAAAGTTGTCGAGGAACCATCACAAAAATCTGTGAATACCAGTGTACCCCGGGGACGTGTACCCTATGTTTTTGGGGGCATCCCCTACAGGGGATGTTTTAGGGATGCAAGGATACGGCCAGCTGTCCCCTGGGCAGCATAACTTCAAATATATATTTTTTAAATTCAAAAAACTGTAAAAAAATGGGATGTGGGGGCCTACAAGGCCCCCAACACTCTTTTCCACTAAACCTAAACCTAAAACAAGCACACTAACTAACAAAACTAAAAAAACAACAGTGATAAGAGAAGAGAAGAGCAGTGACTAAAAGGCAGGAGAGCATTGAAATGCATCATTTGAGGTAAGTTTAACATCAATTCTTCATTTGTACAATTTTCTGTGTTTTTTCAAAGTTTCAGACGGTCAAGGAGGTTTTTTTTTTGGTTCCATGTTGTTTGCACTTACAGCTGTGTTTTGAGTTTTCAATTAAACAAGTAGTAGTGAGAGTGAAGAGATTCAAATTCAACACAGGCCGTAGAGGTGCTACAAGGGATTTATTTTGAGAGTGGAAGTGTTGCAGGGACTATGGGTTCAAAAATCCATTTGATTGCCCTTCTAAACTCAAAGTTTATGCAAATGGCCCATTTAATTGTAAAATCCCCCTTTCACATTTTTCAACAATCATAGACAAGGACAAGAAAAAAATTCAAGGGGATCTAGAATATGGCTGTCATATGTGCAAGTTCCTAAGTTGCCGCATTCAAATTCGTGTTCGAATTCGCCGATGATTAAATTCATGAAAAATTCGCTGGTTAAAAAATCAGCGATTAAATTCGTGATTAAATTCGACTATGAGAAATATACATTTTTATTAAATATATAAAAACAAAAGATAAATTTACATTTCAAAAGAGAGATAATATCACATTTCATTGATTTCATAAGTAGCTATTACAATAATGTGATTGAAAGCAAAAACTTCAAAAAACATGTGCTCGAAGCTGCATACTAATATTCGAAATGTTGTCAAAAAGTGATGGATCAAAGTCTCAAGCTTCCCTATCTAGTATGGGCTAAGCTCTACTTATTACATCAAAAAGCTCTAAATCATCTAGAGCACTTGGCTCAATCTCATCAGCACTAGAAACATCATCATTACCAACATCACTAGATTCACCCTCATGTCTATCAGCATCACCAAAAAAATCAAGATCATCTTCATTGTCTTGTAGGACATCCTGAAGCTTTTTTTCCTTTGAAGTGCATGCATCTTTTGCCACTTTTTTCATAGTCAATCGCAAATTACTGCGAACATAAACAAGGTCCCCCAGTTTTCCTGATAACAACCTATTCCTTTTTTTTGATTGAACATGGTCAAAGCTGCTCCAATTCCTCTCACATGCTGATGCACTTACCCCTTGACTCAAGACTCGAATTGCAAAATGTTGTAGTTCAGGGGTATCTGCTCCATAGAATCTCTACCATTCATCACCATCCATGTCTTCTCTACCATCTATTGCTGATTGGGTTCCAAACAACCCATCCCCTCTCCTGTATGCTCTAAGTTGCTCTCTGGTTTTCTTTGCAACATCTCAATCTGGAGCAAGATTTTCAATGGCTGCATAAATCCCGCTCATCACTTCACGGTCACTTTCTCTTTCAATGTGATAGAATGTCGGCTCCAAATAGCATGCTGTTGCATGCAAATGAGTATGCATCGTCCTCCATCTTCCATCACAAATATCCCATATCTCACTATATTCTGCTTCCACATTATTGAATGCCTTCTGGATGTCTTCTTTGCAACGGTCCATGCCCTCATAAACCATGCCCATACAAGGGGTATTGCCATCAACCATGCGGAGCATACAAACAATGGGTGCACACATTTTTAAGACCTTGGCTGCATTTTCCCAAAAGTTAGAGCTCAAAATGATTTGCTCTACTTGTTTACCTTTAGATTCTTTTGCAAGAACTGAATCTTCCCACTCTTTGCTACAAGCAACAGTTCGAAGGGCTCCTTTCTGCTCAACAACTCTTTTTAAAGTGATATAGAAGGAGACAAATCTTGCGTCACATGGCTTTAGCAACTCTTTAGATGCATGCCTCCTATAGATACTCAATGTGAGGCGATGGTTTCTAATAAAATTAGTAACCGTTCTTCCTCTTTGAACTGCTTCATGTACCCAAGGGAATTTGGATAAGTTGTGGAGTAGTAAATCAATACAGTGGGCTGTACAAGGACTCCAATATATATGTGGGTACTTCTCTTCTATCAATTTCCTAGCTCCCACACAATTGCTAGTATTATCAGTCACAACTTGAACTACACTTTTTACACCCACTTCGAGAATTGCTTCATCCAAAATGTTGAAGACATACTCTGAAGTTTTCTTGTCTTCCATGGTGTCAATAACTTTTAGAAATACAACACCTTTAGGGCAATAAACAAGCACATTGATGAGGGGTCTTTGACACATGTCTGACCAACCATCACTCAAAATGGTGCAACCTGTTAACTCCCAAGAATCTTTAATATTTGCCAATTTTTTAGTGACCCTATTTTTTGACCTCTTTAAAAGTGTAGTCCTCAAAGCCTTTGACCTTGGAGTTGTATAACCTTTTCTAAAATTAATGGATTGTTGAACTGCATTTTTGAAATAAGGACTCCTAGCGACATAAAATGGAATGGCAGATTCATAAAAGAAATCAGCCCATGCATCATCAACTTGCTCTTTTTCAACAGGTTTCCAAAAGCTATTTAGTGTCATTGCCCCAGTACTAGATGTTGGCATTATAGAGCTTGTGGACATGGTGGAGGAGAAAGAAGTATTTGGCACTCTGGGCCTAGAAAGCTCGCCTTGAATTTGTTGTTTTTTTGCGCCCTTTGCTGATTTACAACTAATGAATGCTTGTAGTCTTTTTCCAACTCCGCTTTTATTTCAGGAGTGACATTTCGACATTCTTCAACACCGCCTCCTTGACCACCTGGTATGCCAAGAAGGTGGACCATTACTCTTGTCGATGTCCCACTAAAAGAATGTTGACATAAAGTGCACGTGAGATTGTTTGTGCAACCCTCATGGCTCACGTATTTCCATCCCGCAACATTTGATTTTGGAGGCGCCATACCAATACAACAACCTGCATTTTTTGAAAAAAAATAAACAAAGAATTAGAAATAAATAAATTTAAAATATCAAATCATACCAAAATTATTATCATGTATTTAATTTAAATGTATGATAATAATAATTATCGGATAATTATTATTATCATACGTTTGAATTAAATAAATGATTTAAAAAATATATAAACACGATAACACCTTCAGGGTTCAATTTAACAATATAATATAGATTTTTTTATAAAAATACATTATATTATATAATTTTTATCCATCTAGTATATTTTTTTATAAAATATATTATATATTTAATCATAAGTTATATAATAAAATTCATTATATTAATATATATTTTATCATACATAATGTTATACTATTTTAGTGTTTAGATATTAATATATATTGTATGAAATTTTATAAATAAATAAATAAATAGTTAAGTTGAATATAGTTAAAAAATTTAAATGTCACAACTTTGAAATTTAATATATTTGTAAAAAGTTTAATATATTAAAACTTCGAAATTTTAAAAGTTAACAATTTAATTTATTTAACATAAATTAATATGCCAAACTAAAGTTACAAAACTAAACCCACGTTGCATTTAAAAACAAAGCAAATAAAATTTAAAAAAAAGCAAAACATTAAACCCTAAAGTTCGAAACCGACATTAAAGAAAGCAAATAAAAATAAAACATAAGCAAAGACATGAATCGGTAAACCTACCTTGGTCCTTAGCCTGCGAGCTCCAAAACAACAATGGCGGATGAAGTTTAGCAACAACAAAAATCCTTTCAACAGCAGAAGTTTAGCAATAGCAATGGCAGACATCTCCTTTCAAGTTTCAACAGCAGAAATCTGTCTCACAAGAATAAAAATCCATCTAATAAAAATCCGTCTCACACTCACGCAATTCAGCTTCGAGCTCCAAGTTCCAAGAAAAGAATGATGCATGAGGTGTGAAGTTTAGTGTTATGTGTAGGAGGCTTTATAACAGACAAAAGCCCTAAACTGCGTAAAAGAAAAACCCTAAAACGAACTTCAAAAAATTGTAGATGACTTTCAACGCTTTTCAAACATGTTTTTAAACCCATTCCATAAAAAATGACGTCTGTTTAAGAACACGAATTAAATCGTGATTTTCAACGAATTTGTTTGGGCGAATCAAAATCCGCCGAATTTCGAATTTTATCCTTCAAATTCGCCGAATCCGGCAACTTAGTGTGCAACAAATAATATAGGGGCAACTATACAAGAGTTCACTCTCATCTTTTGTGCATAAGTGGACAAAGGTGTAAAATGTTGTGCAAACATAACTTTAGTTGAGAAGGCCGAGGTGACTAGGTAGTATATCGAGGGTGAGACAAGAATTAAGGAAATGCCAATAGAAACTACATAACCTAGTATGCAATCCTCTACCCAAACTGTGGATGTTGAGAGTCAAAAGGGAGAGGGTTCTACCAAGGGAAAGAGAAAGGGTGCTAGTGTTGCTGGGATGTTCAATATGCAATCACGAGAAGTAGCTGAGTCCTCTATTGCCAAATTTTTCTATACCCATGCCATACCATTTCATGTGGAACGTTCTCCCTATTTCAAACAAATGTTCAAAGATATAATTGTTGTTGGTTCATCCTTTGTACCTCATGGAGAACATAAACTACGCACTAGCCCCCTTGATAAAGAGAAAATGAGATAAACTTGGTTAAGGGCGGGTTGCTCTATCATCATGGATGGATGGACCTATATTAGACAATGACTACTCATCAATATCATTGTGACATGTCCAATTGACTCTTATTTTCTTAGAGCTATTGATTGTTCATGGAAGAGGAAGGATGCAAACTTTCAATTTCAAATTTTGAAGGACACCATAAAGGAGGTTGGGCCCTCAAATGTTGTATAGGTGGTGATCGATTCAACCCGTGTATATAAGTTAGCTGGTTCAATGGAGGGTGCTTACAAGCACATTTTTGGACCCCATGTTGTGTTCATGCGCCGAATAATGCATTGAAAAACATTGGGAAGATAGATTGGGTGAAGAAAGTGGTGATAGAAGCTAGAGACATACAAACGTTCATTTGCAACCATCACACTTCACTTGCTCTATTCAAGACTTTTTCTAGGAAGGAATTCTTCAAGCCTGTGGATACTAGATATGTTGGCTACGTTATTTTGTTAGAGATGATGCTTGAGGTGAAGGAGCCTTTACAATTAATGATTGTTAATCCATGATGGGGAAGATGGCCAATGGCGAACACGATTGAAGGAAATAGTGTGAAAGAAAAGATCCTTGACGATGATTGGTGGTCCACAATAAGGTGAGAAATTGTTGCTTTTAATATTTTATTAATTTGTTAATTTTTCGATCTTGTAAATTATTTTAATCTTTTGTTTTCTGTAATAGTATGCACTCAGAGTCTGTCATTTAAGTCTTAAATTCTTAAACTTTTAAAAAAAATTGTAACTTGTTTATAGATATATTTGCTCCATCATCTCACCTGTTGTGTGGGTCATAAGATATGCTGATACAGACTCTCCTAGTCGGGGAAATATTTAGGAGACATTCGAGAATATGTTTGGGCAGATGAAGCAAGCCATTCAGATAAGGGATTCTGATATGGGATTCAATGAGGAGCATATCAGGCCCATTGTGACACGAGGGTGGAACACAATGAACACCCCGCTTCATATGGCAGCCTATGCTCTAAATCCCAAATGGTATGCAACATGGCTTGAGAGAGTGCCTCCATGTGATGATGAAGAAGTGAAAGAAGGGCTCATGAAGCCCTTCGAAATATGTCTAATTATGAGGGGTCTGTTTTACTTCGAGCACAATGGCTAGCTTTTACCAATCTTCATGGGCCAACATTTCACACATCAGAGGTGAGGACGGATAGAGCCACATTAGCTCTAGCCGACCCTATTCGATGGTGGACATGGCATGGCAAGGATGCACTAGACTTGGGGATTCTTGACACTTGCCTCCTTTCACAGGTTGCTAGTTCCTTAGCTGCAAAGAGGAATTGGTCCATATATAGCCTCATCTAGTAGTTAAAAGGAATAGGCTTACCTCTCGATGAGTGAAGAAGTTAGTTGCTATGCATAGTGCTTTGTGGCTTTAGGATCGATAGACAATTGAGTATCGTTAGACTCCACTCGCACGTTGGGATGTTGATCCCGAAGATGCTACACAGGTTGATGAGGAGGCACAAGAGGGATTGGTTAGGGTTCCATTGGATGAGGTAGGCCCTCATACTTTCAATGGCACAAACTCAGAATCCGATTTTTATGCAATATTAACAGATTTTGATTATGGCAGCAATAAATGTTCTATGTTTTTGTCATCTTGTAGCTGAAACTTGCAGCCCTTGGGAAACACATGAATCTATGATATATCCACGTTGAATACTATGTTAAATCTCAATTCAGCTCTAATGTTATGTATTAAGTTTAACTTTTAGTGTTTTAAGGTTCTGTAATGTATACAATGAATGCCCTCTGTTCCACCAAGCTTTCAGGACGAGGACGACAGGGGATGCATTTCCCGGACTTTTTTTGGGGGTCATCTTTTAGGGGACATCAGGGGATGACTAATAAAAATAGGGAAGTTTTTTAAAATATAAGAACTTTCAAATATTCATATGATAAGATTGATAAGGCATTCATCATATATGTTATAGAACCTTATTAAATAACATTAGAGCTGAATTGAGATATAACATAATATTCAATGCGGATATATATAATAATTACACGGTCGTTTATGAAGGAGAGAGTTCAAGACAAGTAATTTACATAATTACATGTAAAAAAACACAGTGGTCTACGAATTTTGCCCTAAATGATTGCATATCCATAACACATTCAAATTCACTGCTGCATAAAACATTGTAATATAGAAATAGAAGCAATGTATAACAGTAATAATCTAACATTAATCTAGTAGTAACAAAATTAAAAATTAATTCCAAAACAGATATGATAGATTCGATTTATTCCACAAAAAACATTAAGATCAGGGGCACGTAGATTACATGTGCTACCATGCAATATGCACATAAATGACCTGAATTTTTAAGCCTTCCATCTTCACCAAAAGGAACTCTTAGTTATTGCTTCCCACCTTTTTCATATGACAGCAATAGAGCTGCATAAATAAGCCATCCAAAATCTTCATTTGCTCCCCTCAATATCATGCATCAAGCCATTTTTTAACCCACAAAAAATGGGGCATATAACCACTACATGCTGAATAGAACAGTCTCAATTTATAAAGAACAGCACCATCCATTCAACCTCCCCTTTGCATGATGGGCACGTCTATCCAATAAGGCTTGCTGTATTCGTTATCTCGCTTAAGTTGGACCTTCAACTTCTTTCCACTCAATTTGAGTCCATTCATCACATTGATGGCAGATTGCGTAGCTTTAGGGGGAGGTCAGAACTCAGGAAACTTGCATTTTTTTTTGAGTTTTTTTAATATATATATTTTTTTGGGTGTTGGGACATAGGGGACTTCTAGCCGTATCCATTGGTACAGCTAGGGGACTTCTAGACGTCCCTTGGCCGTACTAGGAGACTGCTAGCCCTCCCCTGGCCGTACTGGGGATTGCTAGCCGTCCCCTACTTTCCCCTTGCTACATAAATCAAGCCGTCCCTGAAATGTTCCCTAAAAAATAAAAAATTGGGGCACATTTATGGGACATTTCCTACCCGTCTCCGCATCCCCGAAACGTCCCCTATAGGGGACGCCCCCAAAAACATAGGGGACGTGGCCACGGGGTACTTTATGAATGCCTTATTAATGTTATCACATGAATATTTGAAGTTCCTAATATTTAAAATTTTCCCTTATTTTTTAATAGCCATCCCCAAAAAATTCCATCTTGGAAATGCGTCCCCCTGTCCCTGTCTCGAAAACTTGGTGGAACATAGGTGAATACCAATGCGCTCAAGAAGATGCTTGCCAATAAGGCTGACACTTGAACAAATTTTGGCCAGTCAAACTGAGAATGAGACCAAGTCAATGCAAGAAATGATGAGATCATTTTAACAAATGTTGTGGAATAGAACTCCACCGACACCAAATCAAGCGCCATATACCAGTGTCCAACTCACCGCTACGATTAACATCCCTGGGTTAGATGATAGTTTCAATGATGATTAGCTCAACTCTTGGCTTCACAGCCTTAGGATTATTTCAAGACTCACCATGGGATCACTGATGCTGCCGAGATCAAAATTGTTGTTTATATGGAAGTGACTACCCTCGATTGGCGGAAAAAGTATTAGAAAGTGCTTTCCATGGTTGATGATGAATATGGTCTTAATCATTGTATCACCCAATTGGGACACTTTAAAGAGGTCATGATGATCGCCTCGGGCAATGTCTAGGTCAGTTGATGCAACAATACATAGATATGCTCACCAAGCTTCAAGTCAAGCTAGAGACCCTTGATCTAGAAGAGTTGTTTATGATCAAATTTATTTCTGGTTTGCATCCTAGCATAAGAGAGGAAATAGAGGTGCTTGAAATTGATTCTTTGGGAAGAGCATATAAATTAGCTCTTTCTGATGAAACTACTTTAGGATCTAAGTTTCCAAAAAATAAAGGTTTCAATTCGACCAATCCAAGTTCTTCCACCAACCCTTCTACCTCTGAGAGTCAAGCCATCAGACAGTAAGAGTTCAAGCCAACCAATCTTTAATTAGTAATAGAAAGAATCATCACAAACACCATAATAGGTATAGCCATTCTATTGAGGAATGCAAAACTGTTTAGGCCAAGGAATCCAAGGCTCTCCTCATAGAGTAAAAACATGAAACAAAAGATGCAGAGGTTGCAGTTGAGAATCCGGTCGCTCTAGACCAAGAGCTTACCTTAATGATAAGAGATTATTCGTCAAGCCCACAAAGGTATAGGATCGCTTAGGTTTTCTCATTACTGATAATGGCAGTCAGAAAGACCTATTGGCTCTTAAGTTAGTTACAAATTTACATCTTCCCATTGCAGCCCACCCCAAGCTCCATCATTTGGGCCGGGTTGCTATGATTCCAACCTTTGTACAATGGCAATGTGTATCCACCTTTGCCATTCGACCATATAAGGGTTCAATGTGATGTCACTCTGACTTATTGTTTGAACTGCTCCTTGGGCTTCCTTATCAGTTCGATTGACATGATGGTCGGCATAACACCTTAAATATTTAGAAAAATGGTAGTGTACAAATTCACATCCTCCTCTTTTTGCAATTCTTATTTAGCTTGTGGAGAGTTAGAAGTGAAACAAGTTAATATCCAGTAGTTCTTAACTGTCTGTCGCAACAAGCAAAATTAGATAACATAGGCAAGCTTCCGCCGTAGGGTATATAGGCCATTCTTGATGTATATTCTGATGCCTTGAAAGAAACCTGCGACGCTGCCTCCTCTTTGAATAATTTAACTTGTCATTTATTTGGTTGTCGTTTCTTTACTACTGATATTTATTCCACATCGTACAATGTCCATTGAATCTGAAGAAATTGAGTAGTAGCTGCAGAAACTCCTTGATCATGGTAAGATCATTCCTTGCGCTTTGCCTTTGTTACTTGTTCCCAAGAAAGAGAGATGATAGGAGATTGTGCATTGACTATTGAGCATTGAACAAGATTATGATAAAAAATCGATACCCGTTGTATGTATGGAAAGCAGATTTCAAAACTGTTTATGGTCTATATGAGTGACTAGTCATGCCTTTTGGACTTACTAATGCTCTAACCACATTCCAGAGGTTCATCAGTGAATATTTTCCCCACATTTGGGGAAATTCATAGTACTATATCTGGATGACATATTTGTTAGGATTATTGATCCAAAGTACATTTGCTTTGTTAGAATAATAGGTTTTGGACATAAAACAAATTTTGTTTGTTTTTTCAGTGCACGCGAACATTGAAGAGTCATCCTCATTTTTGTCTCTTGTGCCTTTTGGGTAGAATTAGGAGTGTGGAGAACATCTCTTCCACTTACCTAGTTTTTCTTCCTTTGTTGTGCCTTTTGCACTGTTATTTGTAAAAAGTGGTTAGACAACAAGATCATTGTATTTTCATTCCACAAAAAAATGCATATGAATTACTAGAAAGATTTAAATGTAAGATTACAGCCCATCTCTAACATCCATGGAAACTAATTTGAAGTTTTTTAAAGATGGAGGTAAATTGGTTGATGATACACGGTTATAGGCAATTGATTGGATGCTTGATTTATTTGTTGAATACTAGAGCTCATATTTCATTTGTAGTAAGTACTTTTTTTAGATTCATGTGTGAACCAAGAGGAGTCATTGGTTAGCAGCTAAAAGAATTTTGAGATGCTTGCAAGGCACAAGTACCTTCGGCATGTAATATAGGAGAAATAAGATTTCTAGACTTGTGGGTTTTTTAGATGCAAACTATGGTGTTAGTGTGGATGATAAGGTTTCTACTACAGGTTACTTGATGCATTTGGGGACATGAGTAGTGGCTTGGTTATAGTGGCTAATTCTTCAATTGCATCAGGGTGCATTGCAACATAGGATGCCTTGAGAGAGGCAATGCATCTTTGAAGGATTCTTGAGGAGTTGCAAAATGGTCAGGAAGGTTCTATAGTGTTGAATGCTGATAATCAAAGTTTCATCAAAATTGCAAAGAATCATGTAGGTGATGTGAAGACCAAACTCATGGATGTGGAGTATCATTATTTGAGGATGTTAACATCAAAGAAGATAGTTGATCCTACTTATTGTTCTACAAACGAACAAGTAGTGAACATTTTCACTAAACTTTGAATCGTGTCAAGTTTGAGAAGTTCAAAGGACTTCTTGGGATAAATGAAAATTGAAGAAGTATCAATTGATGAAGATAAACTTTGGATCATAGGTGGTTATGTTAGAAATTGTAATGTCCCCTTTTCCAAGCTAGTGCGATATGGAAGACCTTATGCCCATTCCTCTTCTCAAGGGCATCAAGGAAGGAGCTAGGGAGGGAAACTCACCATGGTTGTAAGTATTGTACTCCAGTAATTAATTATTTTATTTACTAATCATAGCATTAGAGTGGTTCGACTAGGTGGTGGAAGGCTTGTCGAATAATGCAAGGAGGATTTTTATTTCTTCATTATGGAGGTCGGTCTTGTGGAGGCCTACATGGTGACTTTAAGGTTCTTTTCCTTCATTAAGGGGGGTCGGCTTCTCTAGAGGATTCTATTTTCCCATTGACATCTTCAAGGCCTATATAAGGTGGTTTGACTTACTAAAGGAGGGTTATGCTAATTTTGATATTGAATTCTCTTGAAGGTGGAGCAATAATCTTCTCTTCTTGCCATTGAAGGACGTAAACCCTTCCTTGGTCACCTATTGAAGATGAAACCCTTCAATAGGATAACACTAGGGGACGAAAACCTTCTTGTGTATAAGGGTGATCTCACACGGAGGTCACATTGGTACTTCAAAGTAGTGTTACGCAAGGATGCGTCCCCTAGATTTTGGTGACGTCCCGGATGTCTCGAATGTCCCGAACGTTTCGGGGACTTGGGGACTTGGAGGGTATGTCCCCAATTTTTTTTAAATCTTTCAAAAGTTTTCTGATGTTTTTACTTTTAAAAACATGTTACTTTTACCAAGAACATCAAATTATAATCTTGAAAGTACCTAAAATACATTAAATACAATTTAAATCCCTAAATGACATTCAAAAAAATTAAAAAATTGAAATTGTATTTCCCCCTGCCGTCCCCAAAATTTGGGAATTTTTTGGCCATCTTGGAAACCTCGTCCCTCTGTATTCCCATCCCCCCGTCTTCGAGACTTAGGTAACTATGCTTTAAAGTGATTTTATGCAGGTGATCTACTTTTTCAGCCCGAGGCGACTTGCTTGAGGGTTGAGTTCGGTGCCTTCTAGGGCACATTTTGGTGTTTTGAGGTGGTGTTCGTGGTCCTCATATTTTATAAGGATGCAATGTACATTTTGGTGATTTTAGGAGAAGTTTATCGATTTTTTCCAGCCCTTGGTTTGACTACATGGTTGCTGTAATTAAAATTAATTACAGTTGTGATTTGTCATTCGTTTCTCCATATTTTTTGATGTATTTGTGATTGATAAATATTGTCGTGGTTGGATAAATTATTTTGGTGGCCTTTCAACTCTATTTGCATGGTTAAATGTTGATAGAACCTCATATGCAATTCGCTGCCCTAGAGGGCTGATTTATATTGTGTGTTGATTGTTTGAAGAACATTCTCAACTATTTCAGATTGATGTTTGTGTGTTTGAAGGTGCAATTTCATATTTGGGTTTAAGGCCAAGCCCTTATTTCTAGATTTAGCCCTAAAAAGGGACATTGCAGAAATATTGATCTAATAAGTTTGTTTTGTTAGAATAATAGGTTTTGTACATAAACCAATTTTAATTTGTTTTTTGTGTTGGTGAAATAATTTGTCCTGTTGGTGAACTAATTTGTCGCAGGACAAATTATTGGTTTAACCAACGTTCACGGGGCTAAGCCCCTCTTTTCTGGGCATGGGGAGGCTCCCATTATTGAATGCAAGGACTAAATAAACTGTGGGGTGGTCGTTAGGCTAAGAATCACAGAGGAATACTCCACTAAACCTGTGGCAAACTGCTTGTATGATGTACACGGGACGAATTAGTTTGGAGAGAGGCAAAAGGGGAGTAGGAGAAACAGAGAGAGAGAAGGTTAATGTTGCGAGTAGGCACTAGCAGATTCTCACCAACAATAACCAAAGTAGGTCCACATTCAATAAAAGAAATAAACCGTGTAAGCAATAGCAAGATTAATAAATCAAAGACACAAAGTTCTATGGATTCGTTAATCAGAGACACAAAGTTCCTCTTTAGTTGTACAAGATTACAATGCTTGCAAAGTTGGGAAGTAGAGAGGGTAGAAAAACGTTGGCAAGGAGATAGAAGAAATGTAGCTTTATTGCTTGCAGTAGTAGTGATACAAAGGCTAACAACTAACAACAAACAAATGTCAACCCCTTGGAATGGAGAAGCAGTCCCAATTTATAGCTTTTACAATGTCTCTTCATCTACCCCCACACGAATTTTCACGTTCTTACCACTTGTGACCTTTCATAGTCCTATAGGAATAAAGATGAGCCCCTTTCTTATTAACGAAAATGGATTTTTACAATGTCAAATTAAAAGGTCACTTAAGTGAATAAGACGAAAGCGTGAAAAAGTACATTCCCAATGAAGAAATAGGATGTTGGAGAGAGAGGGAAGGGGAGAGAGGAGAAGAGAGGGAAGTGAGAATCCGGAGACGAGAAGCTTCTTGTTGACAAAGAACTTGCTTCTAATGGATTTTTGAGGAAATGCTTCATGAATGAGATTCTTTGCTTATGACCTCCTGTTGACTTGAATTATTGAGATTGCAACTTCGTCCTTCCGTGAGATGTGGACACACTCCAGGGCATTGAATGAGTGTTTAGAAACACTGCTACGAGACATAGCACCGTGTGATTTCCTGATCTTGCAAACATGATGATGTTCTCTTGTAACCACTAGGATGAATCAAACCATCCTGTCTCTTGCAAAGGCGACCTTGTCAATTCTGAATAGCTCACTAAGAAAGTCTTCCCCTCTGCATCTGCTTGTTCAATCAACATCCTTATTTTCATGTCTTCCATTTTTACACTTGTTATATCCTTGTCATTCTTTGTTAGGATACTCAATGTTTGAAGTGGAGATTGGCTCCAAACTTGACTGTTTGAGCTCAATGGTGACAACTGCCAGTGAGATGAACTAGAGACGACTGAGTGTGTGAAGTTCGACCACAATCCCACCACCTGCTATTGTTAGTAAGTCCAATTCTAAGATGTCTATTTTTAGTGTCTCAATTTAGCATTTTTGAGTGTTCTTGATATGCAAGGAGCAATGGTAACTCAAAGAATGAATGTAATGTCCCTTTTTGGGGGACCTCAAGAAATGGCCAAAAGCTCTCAAATTAGATTTACAGATCTGCTGTTATACTTATAACCTTGTAAATCTGCAAATTTAACCCTGTTCTAGGGCAACAACTTGATTTGGGGTTTCAATCCCACTTTTGAGCCTTCAAAACCTTTTGAATTAGCTTCACTTGAATTTCTAAAATTATGATATAACCTCAACAATCATGTAATGCAATAAATCTGATTTTTAATGCCCTAGATATGGAGATACGAATTTCACGAAACCCTTGTCTGCGGTGTTATTTTTAAAAAATCATAACTCAACTTAGAAAGCACCAAAAATCATGAAACTCGAGATATTGGCCTTATGAAATATAGAGAATAAGATGATGATTTCAGATTTGCGAAAAATGTCACCGCATATACCAAAACATCACGTCAATATAGGTCGCCCTACTTGAAATAAAATATAATTTGCACCAAACAATTGATGAATGGAAGATTTCACCTTTATAAATCATAGGGAGTCCAACCATGCAAAGAGAACACATAAAAAACAACAATATCCTTGAAAACACACCTCCAAGCAAGTCGCTTAGGGCAGAAATATGTTATAACCAGTAGTAGAGAGAAATCCGCCAAAGGGTAGTATGGGGTTTCGTCCACACCACTTCTCCACAAGGGTTTTCGACCTTGGGAGTACCTCAATCAAAGGTTTTCATCCTTGAAATAGAGAGAGGAAAAAGATACTTAACAAACAATCCTTTACCAAAAATGAGAAATCCACATAACATAATCCTCTAATGGCCAAGTGACCTCCCTTTTACAACCATAAGGGGACTTATAATGTAAATGATGGGCGACCTCTTAAGAAAAGTACTTTCTAATTTTTAATTGGTAATTTTGGGAGCTTACATGCTCACCAATACCTTTTTATTTCTAATTTATTGTTGGCTGGTAGGCTCACCAAGAATTACAATGCCAACTAAGAATGAACATGAAATGAAGCACATGATGACATTGCTAGCTTCCTCTAGCTTGTTCGCTTGGACCTATGTGGACGGACAATAGGCCAAGGTCTTCAATTGGAATTGGCTCAAAAAAAGGGAGATGACATTTCCTTATTTATTTGATTACTAAATATGGCTCGGAGTGATTCGACTAGGTGGTGGGTGAATGACAAAACAAAAAGGAACTTATATCTTCTTGACATGAGGTCGGTCTTGTTGGAGAACCAAGTGAAGATTAAAAAGTACACATCCCCTTCATTAATATGTCGGCCATGAGAGTTGATCCTCTAATTCATCCTTGGCGCCAAAGAGGGGTACTTAAGGAGGTTTGAATGGAGGAGGATCATCATCATTATTCATCATTTGACATTTACTTGGTATCAGAGCAGGTCCTTTGGAACAAGTTTAGCAGTTTGAAGGAAATTCTTGAAGCACAAGATGAAGTCCTTGATCAAGGAATATGGAGAGCAAATCAGTAGCATGGATGGTCAGCATGATGAGATCATCAACGAGATGGAAACTCAAATTGAGTTGTTGATAGTCGGTCTCAAATCCAAGGAAGAAGAATGTGTCAAGGTCAAGAAAGAGATGGAATCCCTAAGAGCCAAGAAGGATGAATGCATCAGGCATGAAACTGAATTGAAGACCTTGAAGGTAGAGTTTGATAAGATATCTAGCAGGTTGAAATCCTATGAGAAGTTTGAGAAGAGCATTGAGGCTCTAGATGGTATTTTGAGTAAGCAGAAGTCTTCAAGTGACGATACAGTTATTGGTCTCAATGGAGACCAAAAGAAGAGCTATGAGAATGATAATGTTGGTCTTAGTTCTAATGAAGGTCACAAGATGCTCGAGGAGGATGCTAGTGTGAGCAAGAAGGTTAACTTCAAAAGGACAAATCCTGTCAGACAACCTAATGCTATGAGGTATGCAAGTTCATTTCATGGTCATTGTTTTGCATGTAATTTGTTTGGTCATAGGGCAAGAGAATGTAGAAGAAGATCCCTCAAGAATGAGCTCTCATGGAACTATGAAAGAAGCAATCGGTCAAAAGGAATGAGAGATGTTGTTTGTTATAACTGTCATAAGAAAGGTCATATTACAAATTTTTGTCATCATGAGTCATTAAGGCAGGTCAAGATAGTTGAAGCTCCTAAAGGCAAGAAGGTATGGAGGCCAAAGTCAGTCAAAGAGGAACCAAGTACAGTCAAGCTTGTCAAGATGTCTGAACCTGTTGGTGAAGTCAAGAACATCATGAAGGAAGAGCCTAAGCGAGTCAAGAAGTCTGATACTGAAGATGAGGTGAAAAAGGAACAAAAAACAGTGAAGAAGTCAGATTCAAGTAAGGAGGATGAACAAAAGTCGATCAAACCCAGTTCTGATCAGCCTACAAGACAAGGCGGACTATTTGGCATGAAAGAGCATAAACCAGTCATTGAAGTACACCAAGAATACTTGTTATCAGCTCAAGAAGTGGAAAAGAAGGATGACTCAATCATCAAGCAAGAAGTTCCAGTCAAGAAGAACAAGTGGATCTTAAAGACAGTCAAGCAGTGCCATGATTGCAAGTTGAATGAGAAGAAGATGGAGATCTGGGACTTTCCTGAGTTCACGATGTTTTAAGTGCCCTATGGAGTAGGGGTGTCTCTACTTTGCTACATAGAGGCATTCTTCTTTTAAAGAAGCAACAATTGGGATGTGTTGCAAGTAGGTAGCTCTTGTTGAAGACTTGTATCTGCTGAGAAAAGGATAAGAAATATGTTTTAAGGTATGATGAGTTTAGGGACAGTCATGATGTTGCAAAGGAGAAGTGTATCAAAACATGTATGAGGTGTTGTGTTGCTTTAAGAAGTATGTTTCTATGAGGTTTTGATCTGCTCTGTTCTAGTCATAAAGTTATGATAAGCACCAAAAGGGCTTGTAAGGGTTTATGAAGGCTTGGCAAGTAGATGTACAGGTGTGATAGGGATGGACTCATGTTGGTGACTTGAAGTAACCTGAGAAGCACAGTCAAAATGATTGAGTCATATTCATGAAGTCATGGCATTATAGAGCATGAAGAAGGTGAATGTGTCTTGTAGCAGCTGTGTGTAAAGGACAAATGAAGTTATGTCACTATTATGGAGTTGTGTTGTTTGTTGCTGTGCTTCAAGAAGATATGAAAGCTTTTGCAGGTGGTAGATAATTTTTAATAGATGGTTGAGGTTGTTTAACAACTTGAAAGAATGTTGGGCACATGACGAAGCGGAGTTTAGTGCTTAGAAACCTAATACAGGTCTGTGTTACTCTTGAGGTCATGATCCTAAAGTTGAAAGCAAGATTTGCATGTTTGAATGCCAGAAATTTGGGCACGAGGACTGTGAAAGGTGATTTAAGTTGAGAGCAAGTGATGGATCAAAATGTTTTGTGCCATTGAGCCTATAACATTATGAGCAACTTGAAGATCAAGGTGGAGTCATGGAAAGTGTTTTGAGGGTATGTTTAGTGTTCTTTATGCATGGTAGTAAGATAGGGTGCCCTGAGTTTGAAATCTGGGTATGGGACAATCAAAATCTAGGTTTACTACCAAACCTTTCAGAGAGGAGCTAGTTGTGATATAGCACCAATTGATGTTTCCAGTGTAATCCTTAGGCATCATGCATTAATAGTCACTAAGGTGTGTACGCAGCTGATCCTTTAAGTATCACCATATCAGGAGGCACTAAGAGATATCATATTCTAGAGTGATTCTGTGCTCTAATCATGTTGTGCCAACTCCTAAGAAGATCATGCTATACAACTATGCAAATTTAACATTCAAAACTCCAACTCCTACAAAAGCATGACCTCACCTAGTAAAGACATTAGATTTTAGAAAGCATGTATACACATAATTTTTCAAAGCTGATACACAGAGTCGTCAGAGCAGATCAATTTTCTCATCGAGGGAAATGGTTCACTAGGGTTTAGCTAGAAGCCAAGGTTCCACACTTGCTTTCTTGACTTAATGCAATTGGGACTATTGCTTGTCAAGGTGGGCAACTGATCAAGGAGGATTCTTCAAACGCGGTTCCTGTGATTTTGCCATGCCCATTCTCTGTAATGTCCCTTTTCCCAATGTAGAAGACCAAGTTTGGATTTTCTAGCCATTCCTTCTTCGTGGTTAGAAAAAGGGAAATCAAGGAGAAGAACAACATTTAATATTTAATAATTTTTATATGTATTTTATAAAGTAATTGTAGAATATATGGGTCGGCCAAGTTAAGGACAAAATAAATAATTATAAGGGCATAATGAATGGTCATAAGGGAGTGGCCATATCTTTTCAAAAAGTATAAATAGGGGTGAAGGGCTTCATTTGTACTCATGGACTTTCATTTAAAAAATCAGATTTTGAGAGTGAACTCTCAATTCTCTCCACTTGGGACAAAACCCCCTTATGAGGTCCATATGGAGGACGAAAACCCTTCATATTGACTTAAAACAATTTGTATTTGCAGATTAATAGTAAATTTAATATCAAACTGTGCACTTTCAGATTTATTACTTAATACCTAGAGTGCAACTTGCCCTAGCGTGATTTCTGAATTATTGGGTGAAGATAACATCAAATAAAATTGATATTTGAAGTCGACTTGCATTAGAAAGGTCTAATAACTGATTTGCATGAATTTCCATGCACATTTGAGGGTGAAATCGAATTATTTCAAGCTGCTGCGATTTCTAGATTAAGTAGTATTTTCTAGCAGTATATATTTGCATAAATCAATTCAATTTGGCCTAGAAATTTGTCAAATCAATTAATAATCATTTGATAATTGTTTATGGATGACTATTAGAGATTTTTGGCTTTTATTTCGAGGAATACAACTCGATGTAATTAAATTGCAGTCTGCTTCAATAATTTCAAGAATTCTGGAAATTTCATATAAACCCTCAAAAAGGGGTTATAATAGTGGTATCAGAGCTTGATTCTCTTAAGGCCCGAGGGAATTCATTGAATAGATTAATAATTGGACAAGAAAAGCTTACGGAGGCCATGGATCTTCTTGCCTTGTCTATGTAAAGTCTGATTAAAATCAAGCAACCAATGGAAACAGCCCAAGGATCGAGTCTGAAGACCAAGGTTGAAGTCTTACCGGAAGAAAATCCAAGCACCATGCGAAGAGAAAATGTTGAAGCAAGCTATAAGGAATACATGGCTTTTCCCAAAGAAATCCGTGAAGCAATGTCATTCATAGAGTACATGGAATTGGATAGTGAAGGATCTAAGCTGAAGCTTAGGCATGTCAGGCCATGAGGGGAGAAAGAGGAGAAGAGCTTCCAAGTTGCATTAGCAGAGGAAGAAGAAGAATCCAAAGAACAAGCACAAAGGAAGATGGATATTCCGCTTGGAGGAAACCCAAATTTATTGGGTATGGACTACGTTGCACGGATACTCCAAAACCCCTCCCGAATCCCCTTGGATACGTATCTGATACGGATATGTGGCGGATACGTCCCTGATACGTATAGGGTACGTCACGGATACGTACAGACAAATCCGTGACGTATCCTGACGTACCCCGTACGTATCAGGTACGTATCCAACATTATATACGTTTTTTTTAGTTCTATTTCATTTTTTTTAATGTTTGACTTTTCTACTCCCTAAAACCGAACCCTAAACACTAAATGAATAAAATAATACACTAGATGACGCTCAAGGGAGTTCGCAAGGAGCAGAGAGTGGAGTTAATGAGAATGGAGCTAGCGCAAGTGGCACACATGAATTTGATTTTGAGGAAAATCTAGATGATATATTCTAGATTTGTTTGTATTCCTATATCATATGTATGGCAGCCACATGAACAATGAAATGTAAAATCTTAAGTATATTGTTTGTTTTGAAAATTTGAACATGGATCTAGTTACTAGTATATTTTTCAAATTTCAAGTTTTGTTTGTATTCATGTTAACATGATATTCGTATATCATATGTATGGCAGCCACATGATCAATAAAAATGCAAAGTCTTAAGTATATTGAATGTTTTGAACATTGATTCAAGTTTTGTATTACTATTTCAGTTTTTTATGGACTAAAAAATGAGTAAAATGAGTAGATGTACATATATATATATATATTTTAATATATATGTACGGATGTATCCAAGACGTATCGTATCCAAGGGTTTTTTAAAATTGACGTATCCACGTATCGTATCCGTATCCAAACGGATACTCGTATCCGTATCCTGGCAACGTAGGTCCTAAAGCATGCAACTGCTGGTTTTAGATTGTGGTGCCAAGGATGGAAGAGGTTTTTAATTAATTAATGCATGCAACAGATAGTCAAGACTGTAATGTCCCCAAAAGGACTATTTTTGCCCCCAAATGGATTTGAGACAATTCCCACACACGAAAGGTAGATTATAAAAGATATATCAATTGTTTATGATGTAGATCTGAATTTCTATGGAAAATGCAACTATTGCTGATTATGAAACTAATAAAAATCATAAATAAATCATGATATTTTCCACCACAAACTGAGCTGAAAATTATAATATTTCACCCTTAATATATTCGTGCAAAGATTTGAATGTGTAGAGCCTATATAGCTGAAATGAATTTATTTTGAAACCCTAGTTTGCAGAAAATTATGGCAACTTCAAAAATTCATAACTCACTCAAAAATGCTCTGATTCACGCAAATAAACTATGCACAGACTCACAAAAATAGGGAGAATGCAATGATGTTACCTATTCATACAAATGACCGCCACAAGTGCACTAAACAACAAAAACACCAATTCGCCCTTAGGGTTTAGGGCTGGAAATTACAGTAAAAACATATAGATATATTCAGATCTGATACTCTGGAAAACTACTGGAAAATCAACAATCAGACCTTGTTTGTAGCAGCCTCAAAATACCTCAAAACAGTCTACTATGCAAGTCGCACCAGCTGGAAAGAAGGAGAAACTCGACCACCATTTTCCTCTTCAAATCCTTGGACCAAATCTGCACTTTTACCCACTTCAACCGTTGGAAAAATACTGAAAAATACCACTAATCAAGTGGATATGCAATGGAAACCCCAGGGTGGAGAATCCTCTCAACTAGGAGAAGGGTTTTCATCCTTCTACTAGATTCTTTGAGGGTTCTCATCCTCAAGAGTGAATTTCTAAGGGTTTTCGTCCTTAGAAGATTGAAGATGCAAGCTCAAAGCTCGACATACAAATATGACTTTAGAAAATAGACAAGTGATCTCTCTCCAAGCAATTCACTTGCTTAAATTGAAGGATAGGGCCCCAATGGCTACTCTCACATCAAATCAGAATTTTCCCCTTATTTAATGCTTTCTCCCACTTGCTTTTCTCTCCTAGGCAAGTCACATTTTTCGCTTGAATAAATAACTATTGCTAATGCCTTTTTGCCTTTTTCTATTTTTATTTTATTATTTAAGTTCATAATATTTTATTATAAGTGCTTTATAATATTTTCTTTTATTTTTTTGCACTTTATAATAAATTATCATAACTTAGTCCCCCTTAAGTTTATTCTTTAGCTGTCGAGGAGACAAAATGGGCTAAGGGTCTTCGACTGGGAAGGGGATATTACAAAGACTGTGGCACCAAAAGGGAGGTATAAGGGGCATTTTTATTAAAAAATCATGCATGCTGTTGTGTTGCCAAAAGGGGTTGAAGAAATAAATTAACAAAAAGGAACAACAGTCTATTATTGGGAAGACAACTGATTCATCTTCATAGGGGCTGATTTTTGATTTTAGAAGAATATTAGACACTTGGAGTTGTTTGGGCTCTCGTTTTAAAGCTTTGGACTTGCACCTCTGAGTAATAAAATCCATTTTTTCTCTTTCATACTGTTGTTTTTCTGATTTTTCATTGTGTTTGATAGGATATTGTGTTGCTTTAGCATGGATTTAACTCCCTCTACCACTGTCCTTTGTCTTAAACCCTTGAACTTTTTATGCATAACAATTTAGAGTTGTGCAGGTGTGTGGATCTTTTGATTTGCCTCTGTGCAAAGTTACATGCATGTGTTAAATTATTGGTGTATCACCCTTATTTCCCTTTTCCCGCATTCTTTCTCCCTTTTCCTTGTCAAAGTTTTCGTTTTTAAGGTGATTCACAAGTGAACTTGCTCTCTCTGGAGGTTCACCTCAGACATAGGTTACCTACAGCTTTGAGGTGTTCCAATTTTGTCAACAGGAGAGAGAGTACACACACCATTCTCTATCAAGGTGTAACTTCTGGGTGACAATAGGTACCCCCAAGATCATAATAAGTGATCGTGATCCTATCTTTACCAATAATTTTTTGGGCTGATATATTTTCATGTTTGGGTACTCGATTGGCTCATAGCTTGTCCTATATTCCTCAATTAGATGGCCAAATAGAGGTGGTAAACAAATGCCTCAAAGGCTATCTTCGCTACTATGCTTTGGATAAACAAGAAAGATGGGGTTAGTGATTGCCTCTAGTGGAATGGTGGTATAACACTTCCATATCTCATCCAAAATGTTTCCCTTTGTGGCATTGTATGTGTACCAACATCCATCCATCACCTCTTCCTTGAGGGTACAACCAAAGGTTTGAGCTATGGAAGGTCATATTCAGCACCATCATAGTCTTAGGGAGAACTTGGAAATGCCACAAAACTAAATGAAGCAACAAGCTGATCAACACTACATTGAAAGTTATTTTGAAGTTGGTGATTGGTTCTTTGTGCAACTTTAACCATACAAGCAAATGTCCATGAAGCAACAAAAGAAGGATAACAAACTTGCTCCTTAGTATTATGGTCCTTATCAAGTCTTGTAGAGAATTGGTAGTGTAGCATACCAGCTGGAATTACCTTAGTCATCTGGTATTTCATGTTTCCTTCTTGAAGGTCATTGGACAATGGGTTCTGGCCTAGAGAGAGTTACTAGAGTTGGATGAGGAATGCAAAGTCATTCTAGAACTTGAGGAGATCATTCAAACACACACTATGAAGCTACGGATAGGGGTGATTCAGGAGTATCTAATCTTGTAAGAATCTGACCAATGGGGAAACAACTTGGGAGGTTGAAGCGGTAATGTCCCTTTTCCCAACGGAGAAGACCAAGTTTGGATTTTTTGGCCATTCCTTCTTTGTGGCCGGAAAAGGAAAGCAAGGAGAAAAACAACATTATAATATTTAATAATTTTTATATGTTTTTTATAAAGTAATTGTAGAATATATGGTTTGGCCAAGTTAAGGACAATAAATAATTATAAGGGCATAATGAATGGTCACAAGGGAGTGGGCATGTTTTTTCAAAAGTATAAATTGAAGACTAAGGGCAGCCATTTGGACAAGTGAACTTTCATTTGTAAAATCTGATTTTGAGAGTGTTCTCTCATTATCTCATCACTTGGGACAAAAATTCCATGTGAGGTTAATATGAAGGATAGAAACCCTTCATATTGACTTAAAACTATTTGCACTTAAACAATATTATCATATTTGAAGGCATCATTAGGCATTTTCAGATTTATTCCATTAATTCCAAGAAGTGTGACTTGCTCTAGTGTTATTTGTGAATTATTGGATGATATTAGTATCATATTAAATTAATAATCCTAGTCGATTTGCATTATAAAGGCCAAATCTGCATTTTGCACGGATTCCTATGCATGTTCAATGGTCAAATCAAATTCTTTAAGGTTGCAGCGATTTCTAGTTAAATAATCATTTCCAGTAGTGCGTATTTAGCACAAATCAAATCGATTTGGGCATTAGAATTGTCAAAATCAATAAATAAACATTCCTCAGTATTTATTAATATTTATGGAATACTTTGGGCACATTTTACGAAGGTTTTTAACTCGCTGTAATTAAATTACAGTCTGCTGCAATAATTTCAAGAATTCTGGAAATTTCATATAAACCCTCAAAAAGGGGTCATTACATTCTCACAACTTTTTTACTCCAGAACCACATCCAAAGGTTTGTGTTACTTCGAAGATCACCACTCCATCTCCACCAGACGATGTACACACTTTTACAATAGTGCAACTCAATCTAGGCTAATCGGATATGGTTCCATCCATGTACATGCCAAACCTTATATGCTCTTTTTCAATGGCTTCTTGAATGTCGCAAATACCTACAGGCCATACTGGTGAGGCTAATTCCCATTTCGTGGTACCAAGAGGTATTGACAACATATTTGCCTCTATTACAATAGTAGTAAAGACCCCAATATGGGTGAAAAGGTTGCGGTAAATTTTTCGAGTGTCAACTTTTGATGTGTTTCAGCTCAATCTTTGAAAGGCGAAGATTCAAACACGGATCTCAACCATTTAGAATTCTCTAACGGTTCTTTATGCCTTTATGGTTTTGTAATCTATGTATACATGTCTGTAGCATTAGACAGCCATCAAATATTAGAAGATAGACAACCATCCCTCTCCCTTGAGAGTATGCCATGTACAAATCGCACAAATTGATAAATCTTTCTGTTCCTGTTCAACTATTTCCTCTAGTCTAATTCTCTAAATATTTTTTCATATTGCTTTCGCAAACACATAAAACACATCTAAATCCTCATTTAGAGTGTTTTCCCTGTACCTCTTGAGATATGGATCATGTTTCCTACAGCTGTTTAAAGCTTTGGTGTAAGCTTGGGCATTAAAGCTGTCAAATTTATCGTACTTTTGGTTTTTGCTACAAAATCTCCCCATCTTCTTCTTTGGAACTCGTTGATTTCAATCTCAGTTTTACGCTGGACCATACTAAATTCACCGAATTGTGTTGTTCATAGCACAAGGATCTTGATAGTTCCCACTCAATTTTCTTTTGACCCTGCCAGAAGATGTTGTATCTTTCTTACGTTTCCTAAAGGCATTTTTTGTGTTCCCGAGGCTACATGATTTTTGCTTCATTTTGCTATTTTTGGTGAGCCCTTTTTTGCTGTGGCTACTTTGACATTGCCCTTATTCGGATTCACCATTGTGCTATACTTTGAACAACAATAGTTGAAAGAAGCATGAAAACACTTTATAAGAAGAGTTGAATGATGTCTCAGCTCCTTGAATCAATAAATTGGCATTGAGAAGAATGATTTCAAGCAAATCACTGATGGAATAGATTAAAAGCTGAGATTATCACCTTACAATGCTTTGAACCTGCATTTGATGGACCAGTACTAACTTTCAACATGATTGGTACCATAGGAGCATGTGATCTAATTATTATTTCCATTTATAAAATCATTTAAACTTGATTGAGAGTATCACAATGGGTGTCTAAGTAAATGATTGCTTGCTCTTTTATTCTAAAGTTAGCTCCATCGGTGACCATGTTCTCAAGCAACCAATTTCTTTGATTTGGAAATGTAGTTGAGTAAACTTCAAATTTACAGATTTTATTTGTATTACCAATGTTGACCAAATCCTTACCATATTCGAGAGTTTTCGTTAACTTTTGGTTAGTTCATACTCCTAGATTTGAATCTCATTGAACCCTTCTCTCTGCACAAAAGTCTGAGGCATTGAGTTGGGCCTTCTAATTCAAACTCATTTCCTAAAGTTATTCCCATCGCTCTGCAATAAATTAGCCCCCTTACACCTGCACGGTTGGAGTTTGCTTGTGGATGCCCCAGAAAATCTATTGCATGTGTAGAAAATAGTGTTAGTTTGTGTCCTTGTCATCCTTGACTAGGCAATTTCTGTAATGTCCCTTAAGGGCACAAAATAATGAATTCGGGATTTTCACATAAACCCTTTACCCAATCTGCAACAAATAGTCTTTTATTCAAACCCTTATCAATAAAAAGTACAACAGTCTGATTTCTTGCTTTTATTTATGGAAAAACCAACAATTAGAGATACCCACAAAGGACAAATGTTTTAGAGATCCACTTTAGCACATGAATATGGAAGAAAATAATTTTTACAATCACTGGATGAATTTATTTCTGAACTGAAATTAAAAGAGGAATACAACTGACTGTTTGATGCCAGATCTGCAAAGAGAATGATTGTAGTTTCTGTCCTAGGATAGATTAGGGCCTTGTGCAATTCTTACAATCAAATGCACCACCCAAAACCCTGCAACAACTCCCACAAGGGTTCGATACACTCCCTTAGAGGGTCGGCCAGCTCTAAAAGACCCCAAAACCACTCTCAAAATGCCCTCGAATGCTGTGCCCTCTGAATGATGGATGTTCTAGCTGATATAAGTCTGAAATCTGATCTTTTGTGGATGCCCTAGCTGATAGAAGTTTGAAATGTGATTTCTTGTGGGTGCCCTAGCTGTGATTAATTGAAATGAAGCTCAATGTGACATCTGTATTAAATCACCAAGGAGAAATTGAGGGTTTTTGTCCCCAAAATTTGTAGGCCAAAGAGTGTTTTCATCCTCAATATCTGAATACACGAGGGTTTCTGTCCTCTAATGCCAGAGATGGAGTAGCAACTCAAACTCTTCATCAAAGTTGTTATAATAGCCAAAAGATGATAGCAAATTAACCTCCACACCTCCTTTTATACTTTTCTGTCTCTATTTTCCAAGTGGGGCGCTCCATGTGGGACTTTTACACTTTAATTAATAAAGTAACTTTCTTATTTTTTATTTTAGCATTAAGTAACTTAAAATAGGAAGTCCCCTTTATTTTAATTATAATAACATAAGTGCCTTTATAATATTTGTTTTTGGCTAACTTAGTTAAATTGTTATCTTATTTCGCTTTTCTCCACCCTTTAGCTTGCGGGAAATAACTGGATAGGCTAAGGGTCTTCTATTGGCATTAATTCCAAGAAAGGGACATTACAATTTCTTTTAACAATATCTAGAAATTCCTAGAATCTTCCTCATTGTATTCATCCTTATTTCTTCTTTATTTAAATACTTCCTTAATGAATGCTCTAATTTTCTTCTAGTATCATGCCAACGATTTTTGGCTTTAAAAATATGCATAGTTACGTAAGTCTTGGGGAGGGGGGACAGGGAGATAGAGGGACAAGGTTTTTGGCATGGGAAAAAATACTTAAATTTTGGGGACGACAAGGGGACAGCTATTAAAATAATATATAAAATATTAATATTTGAATATTTTAACTTTATTCAATAAAATTTAGGGATTTAAACTCTATTCAAGTACTTCAAGATTATAATTTAATATTCTTCGTAAAAATAACAACTTTTTAAAAGTAAAAACATCATAAGTTTTTTGAAAGATTTTAAAAAGATAGGGGGCGTCCCCTCCAAGTCCCTAAGTCCCCGAAATGTTCGGGATGTCACACAAATCTAGGGGGCGCATCCACACGTAACATTGGAAATATGTGTATTTTAATTTTCCCTATTTGCCAGTATGGAAAACTTGATATGTTGATCCAAAGATGTTTGGCTGCTTCTATGATGGCGGGGTTTGTTAAAACAAATATTTTCATTTGCTTACTGACCTTTGATCTAAATTATGTTCTCTAGAACCCAAGAGTTTACACCCATTTCTCAATATGTTGCTTATGGTGCGAAGTGTTTGGTCATGGGGCCATGTAAAGTCTAAATCTTTTATCAGCACATATTGCAACTACTTGGTCATATTAGCACCTTTTGGATGTAGTTCCTTCCTGAGGGCATTGCTAGTGATGATACTTTCACTACATGTAGTTGCATTGAGGTTAGACTTTATGGTGATGGCAACCCTAGTAGGGATCGTTGAGATGGAGCTCTCTAAATTGGGCAATTGTATATTTAATACAAGTTGATTCCGATAAACTAAGTTATTGCTTACAGATTGTGGTTCTTATCTGATGAAGCAGACCCGACTCAATAATCCTGTTGGCTCTCCCGATCTAACACCCCAAAAAGGCTTCCATGCAATTGGCATGAAAACATGAGGCAAGGAGGAAAGATGGATCTGTTGGTTTGTCGTTTGCAGCCGGGGATGGATATATATTTCTCACATGACCAAGCCTTTGGGAATGACAAGGAAACACCCTACTAAGGATGTGGTTGTTATCCTGCTACTTTATGGTTCTGCCTAAACCAAGGTGAGAGGAGCTAAGGGGTGGCTTGAAAAGGGAGAGGGAGATATCAGGTTCAAACCCTCAAACTTGTTTGAACTTCAACCTAAGACCAAATGCAACCACAAAATGCAGCACTCGTTCAAGAGAATGGTCACAAAGCACTACAATCAATTGGTTTCTTAGACACAAGCCACTAAAGACAGATAGGGGGTGATTATGAACATTATTCAAAGGATTCTGTTAACAACTTAGGAAAAAATTACATTCACAATGCTTAACTTTAAAATCAAGGGCAAGCTCACTTAAAATATGCGAAGGAGATATGGCTTGCCTGGGTAGAACATGATGGTACCATAGAAATTAGATAAAGAAAAGGGGGTGTGGATCTAATGGGGAGAAACAACCATGTTCACCATATCAGCGTGATGCCCTTATGATACATAAGATAAGATAAGATAAGATAATTATATTAAATGTCCAACAAGTGACCACAAAAATAGGTCAATGGAACTGCACCATACAAAGCAAAGTAGAAGCAGCAGGGAAAACCCAAGGGGGTCTTTGAAAAAAAACATAAGAAGAAGAAGAGGAAGAAGAAGAAGAAAGAGAACACAAGGAAAGAGAAGGAGGTGGAGGGAAAATCCTCGACACCAACCCTCACGACTGTCGCCCAAGGTTAGCTGAAAAGAATTTGGTGATGTGCTGGTGTCAGGGATTGGAAGCTGTTTGAGATGCCTATGATCCGTGGAATGTTGAGCTCTTTGGGTGGACCTGGTGGTCTGTTGTCTAAAAGGGGGGGCCCTTGGCCATGCATGAATCTGGATATCTCTGGTTAGGGAAGAAGCTCCTCTATAGATCTAGCCAGAATATTTCCACTAGGATCATGTCCCCACTTGGTGCCCCTCACACCCTGCAGCAAATCAAAGAAAGATGTGATCCGTTGAGTAGTTGTCTCCTTGGAAGGAAGATGGACGGCCCCGTTATGGAGCTTAATAGCTTCCTGTAAATTGAGAGCGAGACACCTCTGATAATAATACCTGAAGAAGGTCGTGAACGTTGGATGTTCACGGAAAAGACAATGAAATCTCCCTCTGATCTCATAATAGATGGGGCATCGGAAGATGAAGTGTTCCTCTGTCTCAACCTCCTGGAGGGAGAAAAGCTGGTAGATCCTCTCAGACCGAACCAACTGGTGATCACTCTCGACCCGAAGCCTGTGGGATCTAACTCTGAACTGGCCCAAAGATATGCGAAGAGCATGCATCCAATGTCGAGAGATATAGGTGGGCCGAATGATTAGTCCATTGCTGACTTCCAAGAAGTGATTGGTGTAGAAGGCCATTTTCGGGCGTAGCTCCTCCCGGTGGTTGGTCCACGTAATTTGAGTGAACTGTCTGTATATGTCGTCTCTAATAATTCTGTGCAGGTCTTGCGTGCTCAGAAGGAAGCGAGCAGGAGCATCCATGAAGTACCTGAAAGGGGGGAGACGGTCCATGTTGATCCCAAGAGATCCAAGAAGACAAGAGGTCCCAACATACCAGCACCGAACACAACCACTACGATCAGAGAGAGCAATGGCCTCAAAAGAATGGTAGGCAAGGTAGATGTATCTATCCTTGCCAGTGGAGGAATCTGAAAGTCCCTGGATGTGGTGCAAGAGTGAGATGAGACCAAAGATGGCCTCTAGTCTGAAAGGGCGAGCCCCAAACTCGACAAGGATGATATGATGAGGAATAATCTCTTTGCATCTGATGATCCGTCTGAGCAAAATGATCTAAACTCGTTCAATAGAATCCCAATCCGACTCGAGTAGGGAGGGGCCCCAAACCTCAGAACCATAAAGAACTGTGGGTCTCACAAGAGAGTCCGAGAGAGACATTTTGGACAACGTGTCCTGAAAGTGATGGCAGAAGCACTGTCTCTCCAAGATCACGAGGGAACCATACCCCTTGTTGATGTGGGGTTGAATAGCCGGGCGTAGACTGAACCGAGGTCCAGAGAAGAGAACCCCCAGATAGGTGTAGGAGTTGGTGATTTCCGACTCCTCCCCCTGTAGAAGAAATGGAAATCAAAGGTCTTCAACACATTGAAAACCATAACCTTGGTTTTACCCATGTTGATTGTAAGTTGCCTATGATCGCATAATAGGGATAAAGCATCAAGTTGTCTCTGTAATCCCTCCGCCGAAGAAGCCAGAAGGACCACATCATCTGCAAAGAGAAGAATGTAGATTAGAACCTGGCGGAGAAGATAACCGTTCCCGTCATGTATGTGGTCTTTGAGAAATTCCTCCAACTCATCAATATAGATACCAAACAAAGTAGGAGAGAGAGGGCAGCCTTGTTTGACCACGATGGTGCTCTTGATGAAATCAGAAAGCCCAACAACAGTGCGAAGGCGACCCACAACCTCCTCATACAGCCGGGTAATGACGACAAGAAGGGTTTAAGAAATACCAATGTCTCTAAGTTTGCTGAAAATGGCTTCCCGCGGATCAGAGTCAAAGACTTTCTGAAAGTCCACAAAGCAGTAGAAGACCCTGCACGAACGGTGACGTGCTTCCTCGATGATAGCACAAAGGGTAAGAATGTGATCAGTAGTTTGGTACCCTATCTTGAAGCCAACCTGTCTTTTGGCTCTGCACTGGTACTGCTCAAGAAAATCAGAAAGTTGCAAATGGAGAACAATGGCGTACAACTTGGAGAAAGTGTGACCGACCATGATTGTCCTATAATTATTAGGATCAGAAGTAGGATCGGATTTGTGAATAGGGTGGATAATGTGGTGGGACCAAGACTGCGGGAAGCTAGTACACACTACATGACTGAAAAGGTCTACCAAATAACTTTTGATGGTGCTGATCCCATGCTTGAAAAATTATGCTTGGAAGCCTTCCTCATTTGCTGCTTTTCTGCAATTCATCACCGATATGGCCTTCTTGACATTTGTGTGGGTGAAGATGTGACAGGTGGAGGGTGGGGATATAACCTGGGTCTGGGACTAATCAGGGATGTCAAAAAGGGTGGAGGTGTGAGTGAACATAGTATGGGGGTCAAGGTGCAGGGGTAAGGGGGAGCGTCGGGGAATGATGGTACACCAAAAGTGTTTGGGGGAATGCAAAAGTGAGGTGCGGAGATCCCTTCTTCTGTGGGCAATAAAGGTGCATTTGTTGTGGCAGAGGAGATTACGATAGGCAATTTTGAGGGGGGGAAGGATGGGAGGTCATGGGTAAAGGCCATGCGGAGCTGACGGAGGAGGTTTTTTCAGTCTTCATCATACCACTGGTTCACGGGGCATGTCCGTGTACTAAGGGGCTTGGAAGTGGAATGGTGGTAAGAAAGCAATACAACCTCATGGATAGCAGTGGCAAGAAGGTTGTATATCCTATCAGTGGGGAACATAGTGAATTGGGACAAAAGGGGAGAAGTTGACGGAGATAAAAGGAGAAGGTTATGGGGTCACCCTCAGCAAGTCTTAGAGTGGTGTGTTGAGGGCAGTGAGGAGGGATATGGGTCTGGGGGGAGTAGTTTCCAAGGAGAATGAGAGGGCTGCATGGTCGACGAGGGGAATGGGGGAGACGGAAAAGTGGTGAATAAGGGGAAGAAGGTCAGGGGTAGTCATGACGTAATCAACAACACTAGCGCCACCACAGTGAGGTCTGCAGGTGAAGAATTGGGAGTCTGGAAAACAGGATATGCCGTTAAGGATTAGTAGGTCTTGAGATTCCCCCAACTGTAAAAGGTGTTTGCCATATGTCATCAAGGGCCCTACCACATCATTAGACTCCCTCTGAAGACCAACAGAAACCAGGTCCACCTCCAAAGTACAAAGAGCATCAACAGTCCTATCATGACATGGAACTTGGATGTTTTTGGTTCGAGCATTGAAATTACCCAAAAGGATGACCTCACCAACTGCTGAGAACTGAGAAATGCCAGCAGAAAGGTCAAAGTAGGGATCCCCATCCGGGCCACTCTCAATGGCAAAAGGAGAAGAGACAGGGGGAAGTAACAAACTGCAATATAAATGTCCTGGATAAGGTGCGAGGTCCTCCTAACCTTGATCTATAGAAAATGTGCAAACTCGTCCTCGACTGCCACAAAGATTCTGCCCCGAAGAGTGTCCCTGACCAAACAAGCAACTCCGTCAGAACCCTTAACTCCACCATAACTCCTAGTCTCATGTCTACAAACAGAGAGCCAATAGTACCCCTTAATGTCCGGGAGAGAACGAACGGGGCTCTCATGGGTTTCCATAACAAAAAGGAGATCTGAGTGACCCAATGCATCCTGTAGGAGACTTGGTGAAGATCAGTATGACCCATTTCCATTCCAACATGAAATGGCAATGCCCTTGTTACGTCGCCTCTCCCAGCGGGACCACCATTTGGACCTGGGAGCCCAACTAGGAGGGAAAGTGTCTCGAATCACCGGTTTGAGATTCCGAATCACTGCCCATTTATCTGCCTTCTTGGCTGCCATGACCATCTCCCGGGATTGTTCGAGTTCTGCCACTTGGGCTCTAGTGAGATCTTCATCAAGGAAGATCTTATTCGGAAGTGAGAAAAGTCTCCGTCTAGCCCTGAGAGCTCGAAGTCTGTCTTCAGCTGATTTGAAGCGAAGGAATAGGGTAGAGTCTAGACCAAGCCATTCTCTATCAATTTGCACCTCCGACAACCCCAAGTTGTTTGTGATGAAGTTAGAAGCAATGGCTAGAGGATCAAAAGGAGGAGGTGTGGGTAGACCTATAACTTTGAGATTGAGCTCTCTTGCTCGTCTATTTCTTTCTTCCACAAGTTTAGCCTGTACAACTTCCTCCACAACTGTAATAGGAGAGGTGTTTTGGCCCTTACCTTTCACAGTTTGTGCCCATGAATCAGATTGTTTCCTGAGGTTTTCATGTTGGGTTTGAAACTCTTCCTGTTTGTGCTTCAGATTTGAAATTTCTGCCTGTAATTGATCATTAGTGCCTGTAGGGATGGTCCGGCTCGTGATATCTGCAAGTTGCCTACGAAGAGAAAGGTTGTCCGCTTCAACCTTTTCAACCCGAGAGGTTAATTCAAAAACCTCAGTTCAAAGGGTTCTATTGGAGGATTCTAATGTCTCAAACTTGCTGAGCAGCTAAACCATAATGTTTGGGATGTTGCTTTCCAGTTGACCCTGTTTGTTTGATCTGAGGCTAGAAACCAACAGTGCTGCGGGGGTGGAGGGAGACATCGTTGGGGGGTAGACTGCTTGAAGAGGTGAGATGATTAGAGGAGAGTCTCCAAGTCCCCCAAACTGAGTGGCCCTGTGCATAGAAGTCGAACCACAAATAGAAAACTCAAGCAGCGAACAGGAAACGATAGCAATGGATTATGGAGGAGCCAAGAAATTACAGGAAGAGAGCCATGAAATTGCAGGAGAGGAGCCACGAAATTGTAGGAATAGGGGCTACGAAATTGCAGGAGGAGAGCCACGAAGTTGTAGAGAAGGCACGAACTTGTAGGAATAGGAGCCACGAAATTGCAAGAAAGGACCCTCGAAGAGTGCCACGAAATTGCAGAGAATGAGCCACAAAATTATTGGAATAGGAGCCAGGACCCTCGAGATGGCAGAAACCCACAATTTTGGCATGGGAGTGTAAATTTTGAGTAGAGGGATTACGTGAACTTGAGCCACGAAGCCTGTGGAAAACACGACCAGGAAAAATCACAAATCTCGAGCTATAAAACCTGTGAATCGTGACCTCGCGAATTCGAGCCACCAAACCTGTGAAACCATGGCCAGATGAATCACGAAAAACGTGATCAATAGAGCCACGAAACCTGTGAAATCGTGGTAAAAAGAAACACGAAAAACGTGATGAAAAGATTCACGGAAATGCACTAGCGATCAAGGTAGGAAATAGAAGACTCTATAGAGGTTTGGAATGTCGAGGGGGGAGTCATAGTAGCATGGGAGAGCCATTGCTAGGGCAGGGTAGGGCACTGTCGAGAGCCATCAATATAAAAAGAGCTACAAACAGGGAAAACTTGAGAAAGAAAACATCTTTCTTGAAAGCATAAGAGCTAGAAAACAAAATAACATGAACTTTTAGGGGTTATTTGCATTCATGGATACATGATTTGTGCAAACACTACCATGTAATTTTTGAAACTTTAACACAAACACTTGTGATTCAAACTTCATGTATCTAGCATGCCCAGTCCATAAAACCTAGGATACCCTTGAAGGCAACAAATATTCACTCCCAGATTGTCATTACAGAAAGGAAATTTACAATTGAAACAAATATTTCTAAGCAATATTACAAAACAGCATTTATTCAATAACCAATCTGACATAATGCTCTGAATTGTGCTTCTTTGTATTTTATTGATCTGATAGATGCAAAATTACAACACAAAAGGAATGCATATTCCTTAATTCTATCTGTACATACATTTGGAAATACTAGTCTTGGAAATAGTGAACTGGTTTTGTGTATTCAATTTGACAAGGGAGACATATGCAAATGCTCTCAATGCCTACTAGTGAGTGTACAATGCGGAATCACCCTAGCTAAATCCCAAAAATTAGAAACCCGGAAGTGAAGATAGGCCTTCACTTTTATACAAAAATTCCCAAAAGGGAATATACCTAGATACCCCATGGAGTGCTGAAAACAAGATACACATGGGGCTGTGGTTCCAAACCTGCAATCCTAGATGGGAGAGGTGTCCCAACTGAAAAAGATGCCATTTTGATTTGTTGAGCTGGGATGGTTGTACTTCATGATGAAACTCGGAGGAGTGGAGAATATTCTTTTCCTTGTCATCAAACTCTTTTGTCTTTTTCTGCAATTGTCATTATTCCATGTGCATGTTAGGGCATAGTTGGTTACATATCTGATTTTTTTCTGGAAAAGAGTTGAAAAGAATAAGGGGACAAAGAATAAGGAATTTATTAGGGGGGATGATCAAAATCTATTTGCTTCACCTTTGTTCTTCTTCTAGATTATTTCTATAAATATCAAATCTTTCAAACATTCCAAAATGGAATATTCATCTTAGCCCTGCATGGTAGAGGAAGATTATTTCTTGTTTAGAAATAATTCTATCAAACTCACTAGAAATGAACTTTCTTCCTCGTGTTCCTTTTGGCCAGTTTATTGATGTATCCTTCCAAATGAATGAACTTTTGTAGAGAAGCATAATCAAAATCTTATTGAGGCTCCAACTCCCTCGTAACATGTTGCTAAAGAATTTATATCAGCCTATCTGTATTTGCAGATCCAAGGGTGTATATATCTTTTAGGGGAAGCATCCTTTCAAGTTTTGAATCTATGTCATCCACATACTTTCCCGCTTTCTCCCTTATATCTTGGAGCTTTCTTATGCACCACTCCAAGGTTTCAATCCTCACCTTGACAGCCCCTCTATACTCATACTGTCTCCCTCTGCAATCTGAGGAGACTATTCCTTAATTCTCCACCACTTCATCTCCCAATTTTTTATGGCTTCAAGTTTGGGCAGCAAGTTCATCCCAATAGTCAATTTTTGTATGATATTTATCAATCAAGGCCCAACTTGCTTCTATTTGGTCAAACACTTGATTGTGCATCCAATGATGTCTTTAATAACCTTGCTGCCCTTTGTTATCGACTCTTCCTCACACTTCTTGTTTGCCTCTCCCCTACATATCAAATCCTCAGCACTTTTCATCATTTTGGGGTGAAGGATGTGGTTATTTCTTGACTATCCATGGGGGAGCTTGTACCCACTTCTGCACATAGGTTGATAAGATATCAACCTTCTCCTTCAATATGCTTCTTGGTTTCTTTATCCTTGTCAATTTTTTGAAAGAGACCACCTAGTGCCATGGTAACATCATGCTTTAGGCCCTCATTGATTGGCTTTCCCAGTGGGATCTTGGTAATTTGGTAATCAGAAGGGGAAACCTCATCCCTTAAAGCATCAGTTTGGGGGCTGGCTACCTCCATAAACCTTTATCCTTGTGACCCCATAACCGTTCTCGATAAGATTCTTACTTTCTTTGGTGGTGTAGATGGATTTAAGGAGACGATGCTTTGAAGATCAACTTCCTCTGCTTGAACCCTCACCTTTCTCTTCCTTGGGAGGGATGCTCCCAACCAACTTCTAGCTTAAATGATTGCCTTCCCTTTGTTCCTGTTGCTGGGGAACACTTGGCACTATTATCTGTCCCTAAGGTGCAAGGAGAGTATGACTGGAGTCTACTTGTGCCATTGGTTGATCAGAGGACTCAACAGAGTGTACTTGAGCTCTTCCTTCTTCTCCCCTAATTCTTTTACCTCTTCCTCTGTCATAGTTGAAGATGGTTGAGTGTTTATATCTGTCATTTTTGTAGCCTCAACCTCTTCTTCTCTAGATGGAGAAAGCTCCCTAGTTGTCTCAGCTTGTGGCTAATCCTAAGGATGAGCTTCCTGTTCTGCAAGTTCATGAGTTGCAATTTCCTTTTCAACTACCGTCAAAGGTTGGATGAGTGGGCTCCATGACACTTTGATTTTTGAATCCCCACTGATGGGACCTCTTCAGCATGGGATTTCTCAACTTCTCTTGTAGAGCAACTCCATTTTTCAATGCTTTTCTAACCTCACCACCTTCATCCTTCTTTGTGGAAGGTGCTTCTTGTGATATTTGGTCTCCCTTCTTTTCCCCAATTGATGTATCTTGTGTGGTCTCATGGGGAAGGTCAGTCTCCAAAATCCTGGTCCAGCCCATGTAACAATTCAGTGAATGTTTGTTCAATTGACGGGTTTGGTACTTATGTTCTTTATTCTCCTTGGGTTTCTTTCCCCTGAACTTCCTCAGTAGGCACACTAACAGGATTTCTTGTGTAGGACACACTAGAAAATGCCTCATGTTGCACAGGAGGTGAGGTAGTGAGTACTACCTCTAGAAATTGAGAGGAAACAACATATATTTGAACTTTTGGAGTTATCCCCTAGTATGTTGCACCTGTGGTTTCTTCCATTATAGGTGTTGCCACCTTTGTTATTTTGGTCCTTACAAAATGCAAGGTCATAGTTCCTCCTCTTCTTCCTCTTCCTCATGGATAGTTTCCAATGTTGGATCTATCCTTGGATGGACCGGGGAAATACTCCCTCTCATTAACTTTCCCTTGTTGGATGACCCCTTTGTGGAAGAGGTTTGCACATTAACCTAGGTGTTTTACTTTGTCTAAGTGGCCTTTTCCCCTGAAGTTGGATGTGGGACTACTTGGAGAGGTGTGGAGCAATAACTGGGGTATCTTGCATATTTTTCTCTAGTAATTTCTCTACCATATGTGTTAACCTTAACACAAGGTTCCATTTCTTGCTATTTGTTACATTAAGCTCCTCCACAACCCCTGAAGTTAGCCCTCTAAATGAAATTTTGGGGACTTTTCCATTCAAGGGGTCCAAGCTTGCAATCTTCCTTATTGAAAGGGGGAGTATATCCTTTATGATCCCACTCCCTCAAAATCTCTTGTATTTTATGTCAATTCCTTTCTTACCTGAATCAGGGTCCTCTTAATGACATATGCAGTCCTACTATGCAATGAAGTACTCTCTTGTCTTATCCATTCCAAACTTGGGATAGGTTGTGAAGCTATATTTTTGTCAACATATTATTTTCTCACTAAATCCTTTCCATCTTCAAGTCCTTGAGGGACAACTACAATCTTGTATTCCACAACTTGGGTGAGGGTCATCCTAGAGTAGTCCCTCAATCTGACTTCCTCCTCATCCCTACAGTCCATCCAATTGTCCTCATAATGAGGTTCATGCTCATAAGAATTCCCTGAAGCTCCTCGGAGTATCTACCTAATATCATAATTGGGCCTAGGAGAGAGTATCTGTAAAGTGGTTCTACCCATCCTTGCCTCCAAGAGTCTGGCCTTGATCAGGGTGGGGCATTTGTACCGTCCAATGTTAATTGGAAATTATATGTTTTCTTTGTGTTTCCTTGTAATATTTTTTTTGCACTGCCACCAACTGCCTTGATACCTCCAAAAGTGCCCATCTATCATCCAAGTACCTTGACAACATGTAGGGGGCATCATAAAAACCACTTATCCTAATATAGGTGAATGTTTGGAATTGGATGTAGTAGCATCCATACTCAATGATTACCTTCTTTTCTTGTGCAAATAGCGGTTATTTTCCTAATTAGGCTTGAATAGGCATATGGGGAACAAAGAAAGTGTCATGCACTAACTTGAAGCTGCAGATGTAGTTATCGAAATTCAATTGTAGGTACACATCATAGACTCTATAGTTGTCAAAATCTCTTGTTCTATCCAGTCCAAGGAATGTCCTATGACGAACAATGTTGTATGGCAGATAAGAAGTCATATAGAACTCCATTTTACTAGTGGAGCCTTCTTCAATCTGTACTGCCATCTTGAGCAACTGTTGGTGGATGCAGTCACTAATGAATTCTCCCCAATGAATGTGTATTTTTCCAATGAGGATAATTTGGATGAATTTGAACATCCAATCATTGTAAGGGTATGTAGATTCCTTCCCCATGACCATATTCAACATTGTAATAATATCTCCAATTTCCTCCACAAAGTCAACTCTGCTTAACTTCTTGGGAATCCTTGTGGCAGCAAGCCTTGGATTTTCAAGCCAATTGTTGTTCAATATTTTGGAGCACTTGGACAATATTTGCATTCCAGTATTCCTCTGCACTTTCAATAGAAATGTCTGCCACGTGAGATGCATCAAGGAGACCTAATAACTCCTCAAAAGTGTCATTGGTTAGAGATAGGACCAAATCATTGCTTCCGTCCCTAACCTCCCTGGTTGTTGGGTTGTAGTTTTGTGCACATACCCAAATCAACTCTGGATAGTGAGCAGATGGGGGAAAAGTAGCTGCTAAGGATGAGTCCATTCCAATCAATCTTCCCCATAGTCTCAGTCCTATCAACTACATGCAACCTTTGTTGGAATTCAGCTAGGTCTGCATTGCCTAGGTTGGTGTCCATGATTTTATCTAAATCAGATGTAAGGTGAGAGGTGGTTTGGACACCAGCTAATTGAATCTTCATACTTACAGGGTGAAGGTCTGAAAAATCTATTGAGAGGGGAGCTTTACAACAATTTATTTGTATTTAACCTTTCCAATGTTGTTTGCCAATGTACCTCGGGATCATAAATTGTTTACAAGAACAAGTAAGGCTCTTACCCGTGCAAATGCCGCCGTAACTCTCGTTCACACTGAGAATAAACAACCAAATTGTTTTTGAATCTCTAAAACCACCGTTCACATAATGCAAATGCACAAATCTGGTTTCTTGCTCGTTTTAGGGCGCTTTAGAGTGCTCTTTAAGCTTGAAAATTGGAGGCGAAGTGATGATTTTCGCAAATTTCAGCCCTATATTGCTCCTCGCATGCTTTCATTAATGGTGGCATCTGTCTCCATGGTTTCTTTGTTCGTGGCCATTGATTCTTTACTTTCAACTTTGAATTTCGGCCTTACGCTTGGACAGATGGGCCACATGCGATTTGACTTAAATGACTTGGCATTCTCTCATTTGTCTGCGCCTTACAATCATCATACATGGCGTCTTTGCACGCCTTTCCTTTTGCTTAGTCACCTTTTTTGGGCGTCGGGGCTGTGTAGACAATTTGCAATTTTTCAATAACTAAAAAACTGCGAACTGCAAAGCTACTTTCCTTTCCAAGAGTCTCGGGACATTGACACATGTCCCTTCGGATTGTGGGAGCGGGAATGCAATTTGCAATATTGTAGCGATTGCAAAGCTGCAAACTGCAAAATTGCGGATCTGTTTTCTTCATCAATCGCTGTTAAATCATGACACATGTCCCCTTTATGAGCAGCGGGGATGAAATTGCAATTCACAGCTTTGCAGCAACTGCAAAACTACAAATTTGCCTCTCTTCATTATAGTTCCGGTAGTGTGCCACAAGTCCCCCTCAGACTGCAGGGACCAAAGTGCAGTTTGCAATATTGCAGCAATTGCAAAGCAGCCATCTGCAATACTGCAAAGTTGCATGTTTTCTCCGTGTTTTCTAGATTCGAGGGATATTCGATTTCGGGCTTCAGGGATGGAATCGCAACTTGTAGTTTTGCAGTAACTTTGATTTTACACACAAGTGAGTGGGTGAAGGAATATTCCCCGAATATTCGTTTTGTGGGGTTCGAACTTGCATTTGCAATTTGCAATCTCTTGCGAAAAATATAAAATTGCTTTAAGACCTATATTCCCCTGATACCTCGAATATTCGATTTTGCAGGGGTCGGGCTTGGCCACGCAATCTGCAGACTTGCAATTGCAGAAACAAAAAGTACTCCTGATTGCATTAATATTTAAGTTTTTCAAAATGGGTTTTTTTACTTTGGGACTGAAATGGCAATGTGAAGGTTCAAAAATCACCATGGGACTTGCAACTATGCACCTTTTCTCCGAAATTGAAGGAAACATAGAAAACATATTAAGTCTCATGTTACAATGTAAAGACACGATGCCAAGGGGGCACAAATGACGAAAGGATCTAACAACACTTTTCAGTAGAGGATGAATCTTGCGGAAAAGTGGCAAAAATATATGAATATTCAATGATCAACTCTTAGTTCAACCTCCAAATCTGCACAATCGTTCCAACCAATCTATAAATTAGCCTCTTGAAAGTTCTTTAAATCATGAATAAGGCAAGAAGTTAGCATGGAGCCACATGAAGATGCAAGATCATTCTTGGGACTTCTTCAACTTGCAAATGAACTTGATGGAGCCCTTCAAGCCTTCTTGGAACATAGTAATAAATACTTTAGGGAATCAAGGAACAAACGAATATGTAACGCAAGGTTTGCATCAATATGACCATGGGCAATCTCACAAGGCAGAGCCAAAATGAGGAACAACATAGGGAAAGGAAGGATCATACTAAGTCACAATGGAGAATTTTGGAAAGATGGTGCCAAGGATACACAAGGATCAAAATGGGCACCAACAAATCTTATATCCTAACTATAACTTTGCTCTGTTTTTGCTCTAGGTAGCTGGTATGGGTACGCAGATCGGGTATGTAGATCTGGTATGTCAATTTTTTCGGATAGGGTTGAGTATGGCTTTGGGTACGTTTGTACAAAAAATATATAAAATAGAGCCAAATTAGCAAAATTAACCATGCAATATGCATAGAGCAAACAAAATAAGCTAAAGAACCACAAAACACATTGATATTTCAATCCTAAATATAATGATATTCGAACTTAGAACAAATACATTGTACAAATGTTACAATGTATACACAAACATCAAGACAAATCAACATGTTCATTACATTTATAATCATACTGCTCTCCAATGTATTCTTCGAGAGCTTCTTTGTTGCAAGTTGCTTAAACTACTTGGCACTTGTGGCGGCATAGGATCAGCCCTAAAAAAATGAAAATCTGAAGGTGAGAGAGCAAATGTGCAATTATGCAATGTGAGGTAAATGTGTTGTTTAAAAAGAGTTTGGGGGTGCCTCTTAAGTTTTAGGGTGTTTGTTTAAATATTTTAGAATTTATTTTGACTTTTTGGACCAAATAACCGAAAATTAAAAAAAACATTTTTATCTGCGGGTTAGTGCTGGGTACGCTCAAGGACGTATCCTGCACGTACCTCCGCCACGTACCCGTAAGCGTACACATACCTGTACCAGTAGCCTGTATAGGTGTACTCGGTAACGTAGTTTTTGCTCTGTCCTTATTCTTGGCATTCAAAGGATCGGAAGGGAAACATGTTTCCCTTCTTGCATCATCATATCTTATGTTTCACAATGCTCTAGTGGATAATGATCTACCATCTTTATATGTATTACGGTGACTTTTCCCATGTTCCTTTCTTGTTTTTCATCCCAAGATTCAATATTTGGTTTTCTTTCTCATATGAGAGACGGTCAACAATTATCATTTTCTTTGAGTACTTAGTAATATAATGTCCATGAACCATCTCTTCTATATGATTTTTATGAGTTTGTTTTTCAGCTTCCTTATAGAAACTTTCAACCTTTCATAATGCAACTGAACTGAAGAAACTGAGGGGGTAAAGGAAGCTAAGGCAGTATTGGTAGTATAACCATCAGACTTTGATTATTCACAATAGTCAGTTTTATTCCCCACCCTATAACATGATATGCATACTTGCATAAATGTTTTTGTTGCGCTTTGCCTTTGCCTTTAGTAAGAAATAAAATTGTTGCTTTTAGATCAAGGGTTTTGGATAGGCCATGTTTTTTCCCAGTCATTTTACTGAGTGTTTTTGTGGCATTTGTTTAGCCAATTGTACTTCTCTGAATGTGAAATGCAAAATATTTATACAAATGTTTGCACCTATTATTTTTCCTATAGGAAGAATTCAGCGTCATCAAAGATGCATGGAAGTTTTCTGAGTTCATCCTATTGGCATGAAATTTTGCCAATAGGATGAATTTGGCATTGTCAAAGATACATGCAATTTTTTGTTGTTTGTTTGAGTGATTACAACCAGCATACATAATTGTTTTATTGATTTGTCTTAAATTGCTATACCAGCATGAAGCAAAGAAGTTGTATAAATGGGTTTTACACCTAAAAGCAAAGTTTAGCCTTCAAAGGCACCAACAGAGGGAAGGCTTTTTCGGCCACTTTGGTGCAAAAGGGGATCCGGTTGATCGGTTTACAAAAAAATTGGAGGATGTTGAAGAATATGTCAGATTGGGGCAATCAGAATTCTACCAGAAAGGAAAGGTATATGCTGTTCTTCTTTGGTCTGTTAATTAATAAAATGTTATTTCTACTTTTGTACACGCTGAAATTTACATATGCCGGTCATGTTTCTGCGCACAAAAAAGTTCAAGAGGAGTAAGGAGATAGTGTTTAGATATAGATTAAAATGCTTACAAGTCAAAAGGCTTGCATACACACATTGAGTCAAAAGGTTTGCATACACACATGGACCTTAGCATTAGTACTTCATAGAACACAGTAAGCGGTTAAAACCCATGGACATTATACACATTACCACCCTGGGGGCATATCCACACAGGGGACATCTTACATACCGAGCTTAGTTTGATCACATCTTTTGCACCTTGCGGCTTCTTATAGCCTTATTTCCCAGGGGCTGCCCACGACATGGAGGGCATACCTACGCCAGGGGCATCTTTACGCCAAGTTTATCATGATCACATCTCTCTACACTAGTCCATTGCGTGCACCTTACTGTTTTACTACTTAGAACATGCGTTACCATGCTTTCTCCAATGATCACATTGCTTACTTCTAGACACAATTGTCTGCATCACATACATGAGATGCTCGGTATCCATGTAGTATTAGACTGTCACACTTATAAGTACTGTCTGATAAGCACATTTAAATACTTGTTTATAAGTTTCACTGCTTTTCATTTTCTGAATTGTTTCTGGGAAAGCTCTAGTCCAGTTTCTCTTGGTTTGATTGGCCCGTAACTTCTGTTTGCATTTATAAATAAATGAAATACAATTCTATATTATATATCTTGGTCCTGTCATTTTGTATAATAGATGCAGAATAGAGCAGGGTATGTTGTTTAGATTTTCCATTAAGCGAACCTTGTGGGACAATACTTGATAAAACTAAACCTTGCCTACAAAATTGAGCTCTGATAATGGTAATAGGACAGAGTTTCAGCTCATTTTACCTGCCCTTTTACATAAATAATAGTGGGTTGATCTGGCATTAAGAAGTACAGGGAATGGGGGGGGTTCTTAATGACTTAATGAAAAATCATACTGATATTTGAGTATATATGTGCACATGCAGCCTGATGTAAATTTTCTATCAGAATTTCAATCCTGCAATATGTTTTTCCTTTAGAAGTCTGGTGGTATTTATATGTTAATAATCATATATATGGTTCTCTTAGTTTCTTCCTTATCATACTGGTCATAGTTTTTCATGATCCAGCCTATAGGGACGGTCTCCTGTCAATGTTAGTTTTGCATCTCATATGGTTACACTTGTGCAGGAGATTCCCACTGCATTTGTCTCCTTTAAGTCTTGTTATGGAGCTGCAATTGCAGCACAGATTCCACAGTCAACCAATCCACTTTTATGGGTCACAGAATCAGCTCCTGAACCTCATGATGTCTATTGGCAATTTCTTTCTGCACCTCATCTCCAGCGATGGATCGGCAGATTTGTGGTCATGGTTGCAGTTTTTTCCCTTACCATCGTGTTCCTGTTGCCAGTCACATTTGTACAGGGTCTTGCACAACTGTCTCAGCTAGAAAAGTTTTTACCATTCCTGAAAAAAGTTATTACAACGTAAGTAATGAATGCTTGTATTATTGATGTTTTTTCATGAGTGATCTTGCTGATAAAATTTGCAATTGTTTTACTTTTATCATCACAATATTGTTGTGAGCGTAGTACATATTTTATATGTACTATTGTTGTCATGTTACTACTATAAATTCTTCTTGACCTGTAGTTATATGATATATCCCAATATAATCTTCTATTCCTTGTATTATTGTCAATTCTTTGTAATGTCCCCTTTTAGGGTAAAATTAGTACCGAACGGGTTCTCTCCAAAACCCCAATAATAAAATCTGAAAGTATGCAAACTCAGCTAACAATAAATTCTGGAAAAGAATGAATATTCAGTAATTTAATTCTCCAAACCCTAGTGCCTAGAGTAAAATCAGATTCCCACAAACCTTTTTGCAAAAATATAAGAGACTGAAATTTATGACAACAATCAACTGTTATTGCCAAGAATAAGATAATGTCCTGATTTTTATTTCAAACCCTTGATACCAAAAACAAAAACTTTTGAAATTCCTTTTTATTGATCAAAATATCCGTAATGTAGAATACCTAGAAGGATTAAAACATCCAAGAAGTCTCTAGGACCATAATCATGTAAGAAAATAATTTTTCTAGCAAGGTTATGAATTTATCTTATTTATTTTTCACACCCAAAAACCAAGAAAATACCCGTGTATGATTACAACAATTTTTTGATAACTGACACCTTGGGTGGCATGAAGAGGCCAAATGATGAATAAGCAACCCAGAATCGAAGAAATTTTCCCACGGATGATGCCCTTAACGCCATTCTGAAATCCCATAGAGTGTAGATAGCCCTAGATATGGCTGCAAATCGTGCCCTTGCTGTCCCTACTTGAAGTCTTGGCAGATTTCTCTCCACTGGCTGAATTTATTTGCTTGGAATGCAGATTTGAAGTGGAAAATGTAGAAAAGGTGCCTGGAAAATGTGCCCTAGCTCTGAAAATCTGACCTTTTCGCCCAAATGTGACCTCCAAATGAAGTCACCCAATAGATGTTGAGGGTTTTCATTCTCAAACCTGAATTCTATTGAGGGGTTTTGTCCCCAGTAGGATACCAAGGAGGGTTTCCGTGCTCTATGGCTGAAAGTGAAAGTAAATGCATTCAATTCTCCAAAGTGAAATTAGATAAATGACCAAAGATTTCTCAAATGAAACTTCAACCCCTCCTTCCACTGTAACCTTTTGTCCACATCATCCAATGATGGAATCCTTTTTAAATGTGCAAAATCACAGCTGTCCATGACTGCTAACAGTAGTTCCAAGTCTGAGTTTTTCAAACTCAGCCGTATGACAATGGTATAACACCTACCAAACTGATATCTTATTGGAAAATACAAAATCATGAGCAGTGTAGAAATTGAATATCACCTTACAAGAACTGAAAATTGGAGAAAAGCTGATCTACAATTGAAAACAACAGACATATTGGGCCTTAGTTCAAAACTCTCGCAGTCCATACTTATCCCAACTTTGTGTAGAAGATGGCTTTCAACAAGAAGGCTCCATTTTGCACATAATTCTTCAAGTTTCCACCATAAGGTAGTAGTAGTGAGTGTGTCCGAAACAAACCAGCAATTGCCACAATGGAGTATTTCAGTGCATTGAATTCTTTGAAAATATCTTTCTTTCCTTAGCTGTAGTCATGCTTGGAACTTTATCCACTATAGCTTGAAATTGTAACACCCTTGTTATACTTAATCAAATATAACAAGGAGGTGTTCAACATCCAAGTCAAGTACAACAAAATAACGATTATGTACAACCATCAAAGTAGATATAGATACAGGGTGTGACAGAAATATTGGTAGTCATTCTTGGAACTTTATCCACTATACCTTGAAATATTGCTTTCTTTTCTACATCTTTGAATTCCATTCTATCAAACAATCTCAACCAATGTATGCCAATACTTATGCTCACCTCTATTTGATTGTTGTTACCTTGCTTAACTTGGGATCCAAAAGTTGCCTCAATGCTGCCCCACTGAACTTTCTTCAAAAATTGGCTCCGCCTAGACCCTATGAGTGCTGATTGATGAGTGTAACAACTGTATGTAGCTGTGGAATTCTTCAAATCAGTCAACTTGTGGCTGTATGTGATTGTTCACATTAATCTCAACTCAAAATCCTTGGATATCAGTAACATAGGAAAGATGCAACAACAAGAATACTGGAAATCCTTTGGACTAATTAGTAATATCAATAGTATAGGGACTGGAAACAACCCAGATATGACTGAAAACACTTTACGGGCAGCAACATTATTCACCAAACACATTTGTATGGCTGTCAATGAGGTAGGGTAGCTGCTGGAATTGGTGATGACATCAGCCTTCAAGTTGCAAGTTCGGAACATGGCTGTCCCCATTATGTTCCCCGTTTCCTTGGGTGGTAGGAGATCAACCCTCGCTCTTAATTCCTTCTCAAATAGCCGGAAGGGTGTTGGAATTTTTGCACTTAATGATCCCCACAAGTGATCCCTTTCACACATCATGTTAGACCAAAAGAGCTTCATCATATTTGTCAACCTACAGCTGTCCAAGGAGAGTACTATCCTTCCAAAACATGAATTTAGAAAGAACATCATACCATGGCTGTAGCATTGTATTTTCTCATTCAACCTTGGCCTTGTGGTCGCTGAAAACCATCTTGTACTGGCAGCAAAAGCCTCTTCAATGTCCATGGATGGAGTATGCGTCTTTTTGGTGACAAAAGCTTCATCTATTGCTGCAAAAGGTATAGGGGCAAAGCTGGAAATGTGGAAGACAGCAATCCAAAAATTTGTGACAACACTCTTCAAGAGCCATGGGTTATGTTTCTTGTTACCCATAACTATACCAACTAAGTTAAGTTGATAACATATGATCAATTGATCCCATTTTACCCATATCTCACTGATCCAGACAACAATTCAGGAGGCAATTCTAGTAGGGTAACTTTTGGGAGTCATAACTTTTGCACTGTAGCTCCGATTGACTCATTTCAAAATGCGTTAGAAAGATTGGAACGCGTAGAATATGGTTAAGAGGTGCGAAACTTTGTTTGGAAAAATTTTACCGCTGAAATCTGCTCCTAAAAAAATGCAATTTTTGTAGTGTTGTCTAAAAATAGTAATTTCGCGAAATTTTCACATATGTAATTCATGGAAGATGAACCACCTCGTCTCCCTCAAGATTGGTGACCTTCCACATTCTTCTAGATGTCTCTTCATATTTCCATAATTAGGTATATAAGTATATGTAACCCGAAAGGGAAGGACACATCTCCTTGCAGAGATAGCTATTGTAATCACAGTCTTCTGAGCAATATACATCTCTTTTCAGAGATAGTTTTACTGTTTACATCGGTCACAATTGTTATTCTGTCCTTTAATCCCAAAACCCCTAAGTTTTGGATTAGTGGTATCAGAGCGAAGTTGTCTTGAGAGTGTATGATTCCCAGAACGAGGTCGGGATATAAGAAGCTTGGGTGGTCCACACAAGATCCTTCAGAATACTTGACTGCTCGTTGCAGGAGACCTCAAATGGTGGACAACATCGGGACAAATGATCCTCTCAAGAAAATGGTGAATGAAGCTCTCATGGAATGAAAGGAGCAGATGTTACAACAATTCGCCCAGATCCTTCAACAACTACAAATGGGAAATCCTGCCTCCTCCTTTGCGAGCCAACCCTTTAGTGCCCTGACACCCTTCAAGGTTCAAGTAAATTTTGATATTCCTATTTTTGAGGGTAAAATAAATTCTGAGTAGTAAAAAACTGGTTGACTAATTATCCTTCTACTTTTCTGTCAATAAATTCACTGATAAAGAGAAGATAACATTTGCTCTCTTGAAATCGTCACTTTCTGTCAAAAATTGGTGGGGGGTGTACAAGAACGAACTCAATAGGGACGAACTGGGCATCGTAGAGGAACCCACATGGGATGATTTTGTGGATGCCATAAAGGAAGAATACTACCCTGTTGGAGCCTATGATGATATGTACATACAGTGGCAACAACTCTGCCAAGGTAAGGACCAGTCAGTTCAAGATTATATTGATAATTTTCATTCTCTGTCTGCAAGATTGGGCATTCAAGACACAAAGCAACACAAGATCCTCAAATATCGCAGTGGCCTACAATGGTACATATGGGAGGACATGGACCTCTTTCAATTTCATACCCTCGGCGAGGCATACAAGTTCACGATCAAGATTGAACAAAAGCATAGAAAGAGAAATACAAAGAACCAACCTTTGAGGGGGAAAGTGATAAGGAAGGTCAAACCCGAGGTCAGGGTTGGAAACAAAAGGAGTCACAAGGAAATAAAACACAGAAGGAGAAGACAGGGAAGTGGTGCGACCTCCACAAGACTAATCGTCATTCCAAGGAAGAATGTCGAGCCATCAAGTCCTTACTAACCGAGTCACAATCCTCAACACCCACTGCTCCACCGGTGACACACACTGAGGTTAGAGATGAAGAAGATGAAATTATAGATGCTGAACCAGATGTGATCATTGCCACCTTGCAAGTCAAGAAGATGGATGAGAAGGAAAGGCTATTTCACTCCAAGCTTTGGGTAAAGGGTAAGCCTCTGCATTTTATTCTTGATAGTGGAAGTCAAAAGAATTTAATTTCTGTTGATATTGTGAAAAGTTTGAACCTGCCTATAAAGCCACATCCCCAGCCATATAGTATCGGGTGGTTGAACCCAGGAAGAGATCTCCATGTCACACAACAATGTCTCCTCCCATATGCAATCAAACCCTTCCACAATGAAGTCCTGTGTGATGTTGTTCCATTGGATGTTTGTGATGTGCTCTTGGGCCAACCATTCATGTGGGAGAGACATGGCATCTATGAGTCACGACCTCGAAGGGTCACCATTAGCATTGGGAGTCAGTGCTATCGGATACCCGAGGTCATCCCCTCCAACTCGGTTTCCCTCATCAGTGCCAAGCAATGTAAGAAGCTTGTGGAGAAAACAAAGTAGCTTGTCATTATGATGATCAGGCCAAAAACCACCAAGAAAGTTGTTGCGGCCACCTTGACCACACATTCAGTGCAACAAAAGAAGCAAATGGACCAAATCATAGCTGAGTATGATGATCTATTCCAGTCACCCACAAGGGTGCCACTTCAGTGCGAGGTAAAACATGTTATTGATTTGGTCCCGGGCTCTCCTTTACCTAACAACCCTGTGTATCGCAGGTCAGTCCTTTAAAATGATGAGATCAAGAGGCGGCTCCAAGGGTTGATTCAAAAGGGACACATTAGGCTGAGTTGCTCACCTTGCGGAAGCCCAATTGTCTTGGCGCCAAAGATTGATGGAACATGGAGACTTTGCATTGACTATTTGGCCTTGAATGAAATTACCACGAAGAATCGATATCCCCTTCCGAGGATCGATGATATGTTGGACCAACTCCGTGGTGCGAAATTCTTCACCAAAATTGATCTCAAGTATGGCTATCACCAATTTCCCATCGAGCCCACAAATGTTTGGAAGACTGCATTTAAGTCTCAGGAAGGTCTATTCGAATGGTTGGTCATGCCTTTCGGCTTAACTAATGCTCCTGCGCCATTCATGAGGATGATGGATGACATCCTTCGGACCTACACAAACTCCTTCGTGGTTGTGTAATTAGATGATATACTCATCTATAGTTAGAAGTGGGAGCAACATCTACAACCTGTTCTAGAAGTACTTCAAACCCTTCGAAAGCACAAGCTGTATGCAAATCTAAAAAAATGCACATTTGGGATGAGAAAGGTTCAGTACCTAGGATATGTTGTGGATGAAGATGGAGTCCATTTTGACTTGGAGAAGATCCAGGTTATTCAGAAATGGTCTATTCCAAAGACTCTTACATAACTTTGTAGCTTCTTGGGTCTTGCCAATTTCTATCGTCGGTTTGTCTTGGGATTTTCACATATTTCTTGGCCACTGAACCAAGTGACTAAAGGAGGAAACAAGGCTACATTTTGATGGGGGGAGGTGCAACAGAGAGCATTCAAAATTTTGAAAGGAAGATTATGCTCGGCCTTTTTTCTCTCCTTACTTGACCTGCATCAACCTTTTGAATTGATGACGGATGCATCTGAGTATGCCATGGGAGTTGTTATCATGCAACATGGCCACCCTATTGCATATCATAGTGAAACATTCAATGACACAGTCAGGAAGTACCCAACATATGATAAGGAGCTTTATGCCATCGTCCAAGCCTGCAAGCAATGGAAACACTACATTCTAGGGAAGGAGACAGTCATCCACACAAAGCACATGCCATTGGAGTTCCTTCAGACGCAGAGCAAGCTAAGGAATGAGAGACACCAGAAGTGGGCCACATACCTACAATAGTTCCACCTGATAATAAAACATAAGGGAAGTGTCAATTCAGCAGTAGATTACCTGAGCCGCCCTCCAATTGCAGCCCTCACAACTATCCTTGACCTCTGTGGACATGAGACTTCTAGTTGGTGCACTTTGTATGAGACAAATCCTGACTTTTCAAATACATATCAGGCTCTCTGTGGGGGGCAAGCATGTCCCTAATTTCTATCTACAGGATAACCTCCTCTGCCACATGGGACACATTTGTGTTCCAGTTGTTGAACAACAAAAGATGATATGGGAGGCACACTTTAGCAGGACAACTGGACACTTTGGCATGGACAAAACACTGACAATACTCCAAAAGCACTTTTACTGGCCCAATCTACAGAATGATGTGGTTAAGTACATCAAGTCTTGCACCCCCTGTGCAATTGCCAAACCAACTAATAAGAAACAAGGATTGTATACACCATTGCCAGAACCGACCTTGGGCCTCCATCTCAATGGACTTCCTCTCAGGTTTGCCAACTTCGAAACATGGAAATGATTGTGTTTTTGTTGTAGTTGATCGGTTTTCTAAAATGGCTATAATGATTGCTTGTAAGAAAAATATTTTTGCTGAAGAAACTACTAAACTCTATTTTAGTCATGTATGGATCACTTTTGGGCTACCCAAGTCTATTGTTTCTGATAGAGATAACAGGTTCTTGAGCATCTTCTGGTCCACCCTATGGGAAATGATGGACACTAAGTTGATGAAGTCCACAACCTTCCACCCGCAGACTGATGGAAAAATAGAGGTGGTGAACCGCTTGATTGTCCACATGCTTCGTATGTATCACTCCAAACACCCACGTACGTGGGATGAGGCCCTCCCTTACATACAACATGGATACAATTGAGCCCTGCACAACTCCACCAAGCACAGTCCATTTCAAGTTTGTTATGGGTTCCAGCCTATGACACCCATTGATGTGTGCATTCCGGTGCATACAATGGAATACACACCTCATGGAAGAACTGAAGCAGAAAAGGAAACAAGGTTTGTTGAACAGATTCAATATACTCAACAAGTCCATAATATTTTACAGAAGATGAACGCAAAGTATAAACAACGCCATGATCAACACAAGGTTCCACATCATTTTTAGGTAGGAGATAAGGTCTGGTTGCGGCTTCAGAAGGAAAGACTTGCAGGTCCACACAAGAAAATTCAACCTCTATGGTATGGTCCCTACACTGTCACCAAGAAAGTGGGAGAAAATGCTTTCGAGTTGAATCTTCCACCCTACCTTGGTCTTCATCCTATCTTCAATGTGGACCTCTGCAAACCATAACATCCATCTTTGTTGGACACCTCGGTTATAGCAGAACAGTTGGACATATTTGAACTCAACCCAGAAAGATTTTCTCTAGTTGAAGAAGACTAGATTGTGGACACTTGCACCAAGACCACTAGAGGACGTCCTATTCAGCTCTATTAGGTGATCAAGAGGAAATTTTAGTTATCAAGGTGAATGGCTCACTGAATACCAGATCAAGAAACAGTTCCCACACTCGATTGTATTCCTTGGCGTAATGGGGACCATTGCTTTTGAAGGAGGAAGGAATGATCCAGACAACAATCTAGGAAGCAATTCTAGTAGGGCAACTTTTGGGAGTCATAAATTTTGCACCATAGCTCCGATTGACTCCGTTCAAAATGCGTTAGAAAGCTTGGAATGCGTAGAATATGGTGAAGAGGTTGGAACTTTGTTAGGCAAAGTTTGACCCCCAAAATCCGCTCCTAAAGGCCTCAAAATGCAATTTTTGTAGTGTTGTCTAAAAATAGTAATTTCGCAAAATTTTTGCATATGTAATTCATGGAAGATGAACCACCTCATCTCCCTCGAGATTGGTGACCTTCCACATTCTTCTAGATGTCTCTTCATATTTCCATAATTAGGTATATAAGTATATGTAACCCGAAAGGGAAGGACACACATCTCCTTGCAGAGATAGCTATTGTAATCATAGTCTTCTGAGCAATATACATCTCTTTTCAGAGTGATAAAATAGATGATCTCTTACTGAATATGGCTGTCTTCTCTTTCTGGACTTGAAACTGGATCAACAAGCCTCTGAAATTCTGAATCTGACAACCCGATCTGAATAAACTCCACAATAGCAACCTAGGGCTGGATCTTTTACCACCGAAGACTGCTCTACTAGCTAGGGGTAGATCTCTCACTACCAAAGCTAGGGTTCCTGCGGAATTTCACCTCCATAAGCAAGGAAAGCAAGCTGAAAGCTCCAACATAAGATGGCAAAATGATCCCAGATCCTTTTTCCTCCCCAAACACCACCTTTTATAACTTTTTCCATCATAAAAGTGCCAATAAAATCCTAATTCGACCCCCCCTTGGAGATATGTCATGTTTTAATCGTCACTTAAAGTGATTTTATTTCTCCTAGGCCAAAAAAGGTCCACGTAAGTGACCCCAACGAAGAAATAGAACATTACCCCACCTTTTTGACTTAAGTCATCATAAAGTACATGCATAACGCCAAAACATAACATATAAGTGAAATGTAGGTGAAAACCATTCCCAACAACCATTTACGCCGCTAGCCCCTTGGGTATGACCAAGGCTAAGACGGAAAACTAGTCACTAGACTGTGGAGGTAGGAATGGGGACATTACAGTCCGCCCTTCCCGAAATTTGCTTGTCCTCAAGCGAACGTAAACTAGGGTGATGTAAAATGTGCTCTACCTCCCAAGTGGCATCCTCTAGTGGTAAGTCTTTCCACCGCACTAGATATTCAGTGATTACCCTGTTCCGAAGCTTCCTTTGTCTTACCTCAATAATAGATTCTGGTTGTAAGACCAACTTCCCCTCGTCATCCAATAGTGGTAATTTTGTGGAAGGTGCAACATGTTGTCCAAGTGCCTTTTTGAGGCATGAAACATGGAAGACATTATGAATCTTACCGTGCGCTGGAAGATCCAACTCATATGCTACTGCCCCAACTTTGCTCACTATCCTGTATGGCCCATAGAATCGCGGTTTTAGCTTCTCTGCACCACTCTTATTGAGTGAGGATTGTTTGTATGGCTGCAACCGTAAGAAGACCCAATCTCCAACCTCGAATGATCTCTCAACTCTGTGCCTGTCTGCATATACCTTCTGCTGATTCTGCTCTTTATGTATGTTCTCCTTGAGAGCCTTTAGAATGTCTTGGTTCTCCTGTACCTAATCACGAGCTTCGGGAGCCCGACTATCTGATACTACTAGGTCTACAAATGAGGATGCCTCATAACCACATAATGCTCACAAAGGAGTCATACCAATACTCATCTGTGTCATGTCCCCTTCTAGTTGACATCTCTAAGAGCACAGGATTAGCCTATTATGCGACCCTCGTAGGCTGATAGGTTGGATAGGGGGTCATGTTGGAGTTTGGCTCAGTTTCAGTTGGCAGTATTTGATCAGTTGGCTTTCGTTCAGGCTCGTTCAAACACTTTTAGCCTGCATTGCTATTTTTAGCAGTATTCAGCACTCAGCGAGGGACCCCTGCTATTTTTAGCAGTATGGATTGATCACGTGCAGAATCACTTCAGTGTTCATCAGCTTCAGACGGTTTGTGCATCGGGTATATATCGAGAGATATATTAATATGTAATTGATTTAATTAAATATTAATGGTGGGAGCATTATAATATAAAGTTATAATATTTTATTATAACTTAAGTGATTTCAGTGAAGGGGTCGCCCATCATCAGAAAGGGGCCATTCTTGATGAATATATTTTATTATTAAAATTTGGTTGGAGACTATTGAAAGATTAAAATTAAAAGTTCGAATTATTTTTTAATGATTTCCTATTATTGAGGAATTCACACTTTTCATGAGTATAAGCCATTTGCTTGGGAAGAAGAAAATTATTATTATTTGGGAATAAAAAAATTGATCAAGTCTGAGCAGAGCACATGAGCCTAGGGTTTCAGTCTCGAAACATTGGGGAACGAGCTATCTCCAGTGAGTGCAATTCAGAGGGTGTGAAATATCATCCGATTTATTGCTAGGCAGAGGGATTTCTTCATCCAGAAGAAATTACAGAGCTTCACATTGAGTCAAAATTACAGGGTTTTGGATAGCAAGTTGTCCAGAGAGGTTTCTTACATCAAGGCGCCAACTTCCATAAGATTTGGAGATCTAGAGAATAGCCGCACTCTTATTTATTTATTGCTGCTGTACCAGATCAAGGGTTTTCTCATTTCTACTGCAAATACTAGGTTATTCATTACTGCTGTACCAGATCAACGGTTTTCTCATTTCTGCTGCAAATACCAGGTTCTCCAATAAAAATCATTGTCTTTTATATTGCATGCTAGTGGATCTAAATTGTAATCATATCAGAAAATTGATAAAAAAGGACTGGCATCACTATTAGCCATAGAATATATTGTTTCAGATTTGATTTACTTTTATAGTATTTATTCTTTATTTCTTGCAAAATCACTTTATTGCATTTGTGCCCAAAAACTGCAAAAACAAACAAAAACACAGTCAGGATCAGAATCAGGGGGAAACAAGGGTTTCTACAATCTGGTAGGTGGTATTGTAACAATATTCACCCATATGTAGCCATTTGACCCATGCACGCTGATGTCGTGAAACATAGCTACGCAAGTAGCCCTCTATCCACTTGTTCACTTTCTCAGTCTGCCCATCAGTCTGTTGATGATAGCTGGTACTGGGTGTCAGCTCCGTACTTGCAAGCCTGAAAATCTCCTACCAGAATGTACTCATGAAAATCTTATCCCTATCGCTAACAATACTCTTAGGCAACCCATGATGCCTAAAAATACTTGTGAAGAAAGTCTGAGCCACTTGCGTTGCCTTATGCCGAAGGCATAGAAAGGAAATCGACATATTTAGTCAACCAATCAACCAACACATATATGCAATCGTGCCCATACACTGAGGGAAGAACTGTGATAAAATCCATGGATATACTCTCCCAGCTTTGTTCTGGAATAGGTAGAGGTTGTAGAAGTCCTGCTGGGAAAGAGTGCTCTGCCTTGGTTTGCTAACAAACCAAACACTCCCTAACATGGTTAAGGACATCGTCCTTTAACCCCTTCCATGCGAATCTCTCTCTGATGTACCTGTATGTCTTAAAATATCCTGGATATCCAGCCACGGGTGTATCATGCACTACTCGAAGGATCTTCTCCTTCATTTTGGACTCTGGTACAAGGAAAATTCTATTCTTGTAGTAGATGAGGTCGTCCACAACTCTGTATCGATCATCCTGAATAATGCCATCCATAATCTCACATGCAAACTGATTTTTGGAGTATTCAACAAGTAAATGACCCTTCCAATCAGTTGAAATCTCTGACATAAAGCAAATCATAGAATCAAAGCAAGGTCTCCTAGACAGTGCATCAGCCACCACATTATTCTTACCTTTCTTGTATTCTATGTCGAAATCAAAACCCTGTATCTTATTTACCCATCTCTGCTGGCGGTCATTGAGATCCTTTTGCTCCAAAAAGAACCTCAAGCTATTGTGATCCGTATGAACCACAAATTTGCTGCCCACTAATTACTGTCTGAATTTGACCAATGCATGCATAATTGCCAACATTGCCTTGTCGTAAATTGAAAATCCTCTCTCTACTAGACTCAATTTCCGTCTCTCATAGGCAATGGGATGCCTATCCTGCATGAGCATTGCTCCAACACACACTCCTGATGCATCACACTCGAGTACAAATAGCCGAGTGAAATCTGGCAATTTAAGAACTGGACAAGAACTCATCACCCCCTTAAGGTGATAAAAAAACTGCTGTGTTGAATTTGACCAAGCAAACGCCCCCTTCTTGGTCAAGTCTGTCAAGGGTGCAGTCAAGCGAGAGAAGTTCTTCACAAACCCCCTATAATATGTGCATTGTCCCAAGAATCCTCTCAAGTGTGTCAAAGTCCTAGGTGGTGGCCAATCCAAAATTGCTTGAATGTTCTCCCTAACCACCTTGACTCTGCCTCCTCCGATCACATAGCCCAAATATAGCAGCTCTGTCATACCAAATTCGCACTTAGAAGCTTTCGCATAAAGCGAATTAGCTTCCAAAATTCCCAACTCCTCATCAAGATGTTGAATGTGATCCTCCCACGTCATACCGTAGACCAAAATGTCATCAAAGAAGACCAATACAAACTTCTGTAAATGGCGGTTGAACACATGGTTCATGCAGGACTAAAATGTGGCCGGTGCATTAGACAACCCAAATGGCATCACTAAAAACTTGAAGTGGCCATAGTTGCACCTGAAAGCTTTCTTATGCACATCCTCCTCTCTGACCTTGATCTGGTGATATCCAGATCGCAAGTCTATTTTGGAAAAATAGAGTGCTCCATGTAGCTCATCTAGTAGTTCATCAATGCGTGGCACAGGAAACTTATTTTTTATTGTCTTCTTATTCAGTGCACGGTAATCTATGCACATTCGCATGGTTCCATCCTTCTTCTTCACCAACACCACTGAAGAAGCAAAAGGACTAGAACTAGGTCTAATATGCCCCATATCCAAAAGCTCGTGTATAGTCCTCTCAATCTCATCCTTCAACCGTTTGGGGGTGACGGTAAGGAGTAGTAACCACTGGCTTGTTGTCCCCAAGCTCAATCATGTGCTCAAACCCCCTGTCTAGTGGTACACCTGGAGGTATGTCCTAAAAAACTGCACTGTGCTTGTCCAATAGGCCTTGGACACCCACATGATACTCTGGACGGTCACTCCCTATATTCTTGGTCGAAACCAAGCAATGAACGGCCCAATCCACCTCATCGTGTCGAAAGATCCTCTCCATCCTCTTAGCTGTGACCACCCTGGGTGCTCCTATAGATAGACCCCTCGAGGTCACATTCCTACCCTCAAACTAGAATTTCAACTCCATCGTCTGAAAGTTAGTACGAAATTGGCCAAGGGAGTGAAGCCACTGAACTCCCAACACTACGTTGGTCTCTCCAATGCCAACAATATAGAAGTCATCAGTAGCGATGTAGTTCCCCGTGGTGATGCTCAACTGTGGAACTTTACGAGTGCATCGCATACACTCACCATTGGCTACAACAACGTTGAAGCCCTCAAAGTCCTTTGTCTGTAGGTTGCGTCTCTCAACCAAGGATGCATCAATAAAGTTGTGGGTAGCCCCACTATCAATAAGTACCACAACAAGTTGCCCCTGCATAACTTCCCTAACTCTGAATGCCTTATACCTCAAGTTATTAGACAAAGTGGCTATAGTCTCCTGAGGGAAAACCTCCTCCTCCTACTCATCAGTACCATCCAAAGCATCTTCATCTCCATCATCCATCTCCTGGGTCTCTAGCTGCTCATCTCCATCACTCTCTCTCTCTCTCCTCCTCAAAGACCTCAATGAATTGGGCCTTGCCCTTTCCTGTGCAATCATGTCCCGGGGCCCACGTTGAACGGCAATCGAAACAAAGTTTCCTTTCGCCTCAGTCTCATCCCTAAGCTCTCGTGAAATAAACGGCTTTCTAGCTGTCTCCTGTCTTTGTGATGGCCCCTTCAACTGGAAACCGTCAGGTCTAGATGGGGGTCCTCTCCACTGAACTCGAGGTGGAAACCTCGGCTTCAAAGTGGCTAACTCCAAATCTCGGGCTCTCCTAATGGCATCATGTAGTGAAGAAGGCTCAAATGCCTTCACAAACCCTGCTAGTGAATCTGTCAACCCTGTTATAAAAAGTGAAGTCAACCTCACCTCAGAAACATCGGTAACCATCACTGACAACCACTGAAAATCTGCAATGTACCCATCTAAGGATCTTGTCTGTCTCAAATGAGTCAACTCTCTGAAGAATCTATCGGGATCTCGCCTGTCAAACCTACCCACCAATCTTTCTACAAAATCCGCATAATTGGTAATATGCGTATGTCCCTGTGTGACAAGGCCATGATGCCAGCCAATCATGTTCATCTCCCTCAAGATGTAGGATTGCAAATTTTATTGCATCCTCTTCGCGCATGGGATTTCAAATCAAAGTAAGTTTTTAACTTCTAAATCCATGATTGCGCGGTACACTTCTTGGATCCATCTAAGTGTGGAACTGAAATCTGCCCCAATCGCCTTCTGTAGCTCGAGAACATGAGGGTAGTGATCCCGCTTGGGCCGACTACCGATCTTCATCCTACAATACTCCGAGTAAGGCATTTTAGCTTTGAACCCTTCACTCAAGGATTCATACTTCTCCCAACAAGTCTCCTCATCAACAATATCCCCTTGTTGCCCTACTAGTGTCACTTCCGGATCTTTAAGGAAAACCGGTTCATGCATGCTCAACCGTGTGTTTTGTGATGGAGTGCTGGGTGCGGTTAAGTAGGATTGCGGTACGCAAGTTGGTGTCTATGTCGTTGAAGCCAAACAAGAAACGGCTTGGTTGTGTGACTCGTGGAAACTCTCCTTCGTCATCTATGAATTCCTCTCCGAAGAGGGTCATGAATGTATGACGGTCGATAAGGTGAGGACAAATCTATTCTCTACCAGGGTGATTGTGCTAAAACTCATTAGCGTTATCCGCTTTGTCGTTCAAGGCTATCAATTGTGAAATATTGCTTGGCGGGACTGGGGTGGTTTGGAATATAAGTTGCCTAAGGCCCTGATCAATGTCGGTGAGTTGTGTAATACTATTTGGTTGTGGTACTCTTGGATCGCACACACTTTGTCTAGGTTGTCTGGGGCCTTGGATGGTCATGTGGACATGCAAACAAAGAATCTAAGGAAACAAACAAAGCACGCAAAGAAACTGTAAAAAACTAATGTCAAGTTCAGGTAACCTAAGCCTCTAAGGTAATGTGGGGAGCTTGTGTTAATTCCTGTCTAATTAAATCTATGTTCTTAAATTAACCAAAGAATGCAAACATAGTTAAATCAAACAAAGTCGATTACTCTCCTTTAATTGAATTAAATCTACGCGCAACTAATTAATTAATGAAATGAAGCTAATGTAATTAAAACAACGAAATCAAATCAAATCTACTTGTTTTTTGTATTTTCAATGATTTTATGTGAAAGGAAATAAGACAAATAAACAAACTTAATTAATCTAATCCATGTTTTTGAATATTTTCTTGGTTTTCTGGAATAAAATAAGTGAAAGCTACATATACAATAAAATTGCTTCTAATTAAATGGAAACTACTTCTATTCTAAAATAAACTAAACTAAACAGTGAAATAGCCGGATGTGGCTATTTCCCCGTTGCAGAATGAATTAAATCTAATCTAATAACAACAGAGGATTTTTCTAATTTGTAATTGTGGATCTAATTTCCTCTGGTTCTACCTCAGAATCACGGGAAGATTGGAAAGCTTCTCAGAAGCAATTTCTTCCATGAGACTTCCCCGGTAAAACACTAAATTCTTCAGAAGCTTTTTAAATATGAAGAAACTAAAATAAAATGCACAGACACAGAAGCTTCTTCAAACTCACTTCCTTTGCAAATCCACAAGGATAGGTAGGGAGGAAGTTGTCAATAGAAGCCTTGCTTGTACGTAGGCACAATCTACTTAATTGAACAAAAGAAAGCTATAGGTGTTTTGATTATGAAGAAAAGAAATACTCTGTGCACAAGAACTTCCTCCGAATCCTTCCTAGAAAAATCCACAGGGTTGAGCTGAGAAGAAATCTTCAATGGAAGCTGCTTACAGGCAATGAAACTAATTGTAAATTCTACCTTGCTTAAAACAAATAATTGAATTGATTACAGATTAAAATCTAAACTAAAACAAAGAAAGCTTCAAAAGAATTCAATTACATCCCCAACTTGGAAGTGTCGACCTGAGACGATTTCCAGTGTTGGCTGTGCTTTTTTTGATCCCCTCAACTTCTTTTCCAATGGTGAATCCAATATTGTCCAGGGAGCTGTGTTGGTTGGTATGCAAGAAGAAGATGTAGAAGTGCTAGAGCTAGCTGGTTTGCAGGCAGTCTAGTAGCAATGCAGGCAAGAGAGTAACAAGGCAAAAGAATTGTGTTTGCTTGTGTGCTTCTTGGCAAGATTCCGACAGCATATAAGTGCAATTCCAAATCAAAAGACTCCAACCAATGCTTCGGGAAAAAGCTTGGTTTTTATAGAAAGTTGGCAGGGAAATGGTGCAACACACTTGGCAACCAAGAAGTGCCAAATCACCATGGAAAGGGGCAGTTAACTTACTAATAATAGTAAGTGAAGGGGAAGAAGTCTATCTGCATCTAACAAGCGCAATGATAGCTGATTTAGTCAAGAAATTTGTGAGATATCAACTTGGGAAGGAGCAACACGTGTTCAAAACACGCTAACAAAGTCTCGGGTAGAAGTGCACGAAACCTTGGGGCTTCGCAAACTGGCGGTTACGCAACCGCTGTGGCAGTTGCGTAACTGCCGTTGAAGGTAGATCGGCGGTTACGTCACCGCTGACCTAGTTCCGTAACTTAAGGCTAGAAAGGTAGGGAAAAGGCTGAAAAAGCTACTAAGAAAGCGAAAAATGTTAGGACAACGATAAGCAAGGTAAACTAAGCTACAAGAACATGCTGCAAGCGAGAAAATTGGACTTGGATACACCATTTAATTTGGAAACAAAATTATCATCATTGAGGATTTTCACTGTTCCAACAATATAGCACCGTGCAAATTTGGGTGCGTACATATTGCCCCCACTCGGAGAATTGTTTTAGCCATGAAGAGGCGTAAAACCCGAAGTTCGAGTATGAAACTCCCAAACGAAAAAGTTAGAAATTATACGTGATACGCCGGTGTGTTGAAGTTATGCAAATCTAAGCTTCCCCTCACCTGGAAAAGAAAACAGGAATCATGTGCGGATAAAGTTATAATCGACAAAATATTTTGAAAACAAAACGACAAGAGGACTCACCATATCCACGGGGAGGAGGAATATACCTGTGCCAGCGCTCCCGCATTGCAAAACACACATTGAAAATGATGTTAAAACATGCTATATATATCTCAAAATTATTATTTTTAGAAATTGTTTGCACTTACCCACTTAGTAAAATTTGAGCTTTGGATTACTTGTGACCGTTTCGCGCTTGAGTATAGTTGAAACGAAAAGCGTTTCGAGACGATGGTAGCCCAACCAGTGGGAGGAGCAGCGGGCCAGGATTAGGTAAGTTATCTGCATTTGTTTATTTTTACCCTAAAATGTAGGAAATGATGAAAAATAGCCGTAGGGGGGGTAATTTCTAATAATTTTATAGTTAAAATGACTATTAGGGGGGTGCCACATAGAGTGTGGCTTTTGTTTTACTTAAAAGGTCTATTTCTGTATTTTTTTGAGTTTTTGGGGCCTTAGGATAGGGCCCACTTTTCACGGACGGAATTGTCGCGATGATTGCACAACTGCCGCTTTGTGTAGAGCGTTTGTTGTGCAACCGCCGTGTCGGTTACGCAACCGCTACATAGCGAATGACAAATGTGGAATTGCCATGGTGGTTACCGCCACTCTGCACAGAGCGGTGATTGTGTAATTGTCAAGGTAGATTCCAAAAATTGACTAAGTGTTGCGAAATTTTGGGTTTTTGATTGTTTTTGCAATGTTTTTGTGAGCTTATTATCCATTGATATCACTCTAACTTGCTCCTTTTTTCGATGTTTATGGTTGCAAAGGAAGTATGTTAGATAGAGCAGAGCTTGTGAGTGTGATTGGTTGCCTCCAATTTTGGAGGCACTGATCCAAGATGAGAGGGACTTGTTACACAAGGGCTAGGATATGGAGGATAACACATACACAGTTGGTTGCACTTGTTAGTCACTTATTGTGCGATTTATTGACCTACTGGGATGCAGACCGGACAACTTTCCGGCTGCTTGGAGTTAGAGGTGAGTGGACGATCACCTTGGAGGACGTCTATTGGATTTTGGGAGTTCCTGTCACCGACAAGAAGTTAGCTTCGACCAGTGTGTGTACAATTGTTCAGGCCTGCCAGTGGGCCGCATACATGTGAGATGCATAGGCAATTGACATTGGTGCCAAGAATGGGATGAGATTACTATCAGCTGCCTCTGCTACTATTCCTACCCTACACAAGGCCATTATTGTTATTTTGGCCTCACGTTTGGTTGGGGACAAGGGTGGGGACAAGTTAATTTACCGTTGGGCACCCATCATACAAAGTATTGAGCATCATGACCGCATATATGCATGGGTCATTGACATTCTTGGTGCTACATACCATGATTTGTACAGATTTGTTCGAATGAAGGGCAAGGCCCTCAATCATCCCACATTGGTCATGAGCTGGGTATATGAGCGGATGATACCCTATCAGAGGGGAATTGGGATAACAGATCCTAGGGCAGTTAGAACAACGAGTAGACATGGCTGCGCTCAGAGGGCCATATGAGTTGGTTTCCACACTCACTATGGATGACATGAACGCACAGCCATATCAGGACATGACTGGCATATGGGGGGAGGAGACTATTATTTTGACTACATGCAATTCTACGACACAGTTAGTGGACAGGACCAACAGAGTAGAGGCCCATTTGGTTTACTGGGTACCACATCAGTTTGGGCTACCTTATATTGATGCCCTCCTCGTAGTTCCCACAGTGTATAAAGGGATCCGAGAGGTGAGAGCTGGGCCGGGGGCAAGTTTGAGTGGAATATCGTCACTCCTGGAGTTTTGATCGGCACACCCCACGTTGCACGAGATCCAGCCGCTGGAGAAGTGTTGGCTATATTTTATGCTCGGCTAAACACAGTTTCTAGGCAGTCATGGGATAAATCACCTTCATTTAACGGTGAAGCTCCCATGTGCTCTATTTTTTTATTTTATGACCTATTTTAAACTAAGTTCGGGGTATTAATTTAATTGAATAACTCATGCACCTTAGCTAAACAATTTTGCAGCAAGTAAGCAGCTGTACTGTGAAGTGATTACTAGAAAGAGTAAGAATATAATGTGGAAAATAGAAATAGCTTGTGAAGAAGTGTGCTTAGTAATAAGTAGATAGCAGAGCGAGTTATGGTCACATAGAGTAAACAAATATTAAATGATTCTTACAACTTTAAGCAAATGAAAAGAAGTGTACTCATATGAAAACTAAAGATAACACAAAGTTTACCATTATTATTAACAACTTGGACAGTAAGACTTTAGTAGACACAAAGTTCAACCAAAATTCTCCTTTCTTCTCATTCAACTTTCAACCGTTTACAATATGTACATCTAATTATTTCAACGCAAAGTCTGAAATAACATTGTAGAACGTAAAGCAACAATTTGCCAAAAATTCATAGATCCCCGACCTCGTAGGTCTCTTTTTCTATTTATAGTGATCATAAAGAAAGTACAAGGAGACGATGTCCGTTTGGTTTCCCCAGATTTCTCCCTTAAATCTGGGACTACCCTATGTAAACAATTTTGTACTTATAAAATAATGGGTCGTTTTGTGTTTTTTTGCCAGAAAGTGTCTGTATTGTGTCAAGATATTCCTAGAGAGTCATATAGGCCAATTTTGCCAAACACCCAGATTCCCAAAATCGTTATATTTTGTCGCTGGGGTTTGCTTGCGGGAATTTTTTATTTAATTATTCTGAGTTTCGTTGGAGGCAAATTGTGCTCTGGTTTAACCCTGTTGTGGTCTTACATGTCAATATTCCCACATACCAGTAGGGTTTCCACCAATAATGAATCCTAGACTTTATCTGTGACTTCCGGCAATGTTTTGCGTTTTTGGTGTTTTCTCGTTTTGTTTTCTATGAAATTTCTCTAGGTCAATTCCTTTGCCGGTTTAGTCTGTTTTCTTGCCTGGAGTATCTGGAGATCATTTACGGATGTTATGCTAGAAGGAATTTGCCACAAGAGGTCTGGTTCTCTCTAAAAAGACGAAGTCGTGCACAGAAAAGGCCTCTTCTGGGCAAGTCGCATTTTTTGGGAAAGGAAGCTTTTAAGCTACAATGAGATTTTTGGTAGCAACAGGCAGGTGAGAATTTTGTACTTGCCTACCAGGGCACCTTTTTCCCATGGAAGCAACGACACTTAAGTCACAATGGGAAAAATAGAGGCAGTAGGTAGGCAGGAATTTCTTACCTGCCTTGCAGAGTGAAAATTACCATTGTGAAATATAAGAAAATAACTTAAGGCATTGATCGGAATTTCTTACCTGCCTTACAGGGTAAATAATCCCATTATGAAAGGCAATGAACTTAAGTGGATCATGGGATTTTTGGAGCTGCGGTGCAGGGTGAATAATCCCATTGAAAATTGGCTTTTAAAAATACAAATGGGTTATGTCAAAAAGTGCGACCACTTTTGGAATAGAGGAACAACTTTAATTACATTCATTAATTAATTCTATTTCCAAATTTGGCACCCAAGCATGAGGAAAAATCAACAAGGAAGAAGAGGATATAGAAAATTAGAAATAGAATTCTAAAATTAAATAAGTATAATTTATTTAATGCAGCCCCCTCTCATGTCTAAAAGTGCGACCCATATTGAGGAGAAATAATACTTTTTAAAGTGTTAATTAATGGAATTAATTCCTATTTTTGGTGCATAAGGTCAAAGCACAATGTGAAGTCAATGTGGACTGGAAGTAGAAAGCTAAAATTAAATAAATTTAATTTATTTAATGGTAGCCACAAACATGCACAAAATAGATGCCCAAATTGAAGAGAAAAAAATGTTAATTAATTAACTAATTGCAAGAAATAGGAGGGGCAATTATTAATTATAGAATGATGGAGGTTATATAAGAAAGGGCTGCCATAATGATGAATTAATTAATTCTTTAGCAAGGAAGTGCAGCCCAGACAATTTTGGCGCCCAATTAAGGAGGAATTTTGCACAGAAGGTGTTTTTACTGCTCGAAGGCTTTAAAGTTTGGCGCCTAGGATTGAAGGAGCTTGAATTAAGTCTGATTAATTGTTTGCATAGTGGTACAAGTGCTCAGGTGAAGTTGACAAAATTTATGCTTGCTTTGCATGCAAACAAAACATCAAATTTTGGGGCAGCAGGCTTGATAAATGTAAATTTTTATAATTAAAATCAAGTGTTCATGTTCCGGTTGCCATGTTTGTCTGAATTAATTGCAGGAATTCATTACAGGTGCTGTTATAAGAGAAAGGGAGCTTAAATCAATGTCCAATACATTGAACATATCCTCCGAATCTGAAGAAATCTCCAGATTTACACTGGTTGTAAAAAATTTCGGTTGAATAAGGAGAAAAATACTTGCTCAGACAAAGACAGATACGGCCATGGCAAAGCGGGATGAAAAAGAAAGCACAATAGAGTCATGCATTTCTTCCAGGTTTGCTGACATTGGAGATACAGATCTAGGTCCAGAACCTCTTTCTGAACTGATTGATAGATCTAGAGATGGATAGACTTCTTTCATGCGTGCAGTCAAAAGTAGTGGAATCATTCGAGCTTTAGCATTCCCATCCACAGCTCAGTTATCAGAATTCGTCATGGAGTGTGCTAGGTCTTACCGCCTACTATCTAGATCAGACCGAGATGTTGCGGGGAAGACAATAATCCGGTTGGACGTACAGCTCATCAATTATTGTCTAAAAATTCCAGCATGGGAGGTGGTGACTACTACTAGCATACTGGATGCCAGAAACAGATGGGAAAGGCATAAAGTTGACTGTGTGGGCATAATGAACAATAGATACATGAAGAAGCCGAGATCTCCATCCAAGTCCCCGATAACTCTTACACGATCCAATCTGGTACAAGAGGTGGATAACATTACCAAATTGTTATGTAGGATAAATGGCGAAGCTAACGCTCACAACTTCCACACATGGATGTATGCTTTCATCAGGACCATTGAAATCAACAAAGCAGATTCAATAATCAATTGATCGGAAATCATTAGTGACAACATCGGTGAGCAGCTTTAGAATGTGAGGCGTACTTACAGTTTCAAAATGACTTCGTATTTGGTATATGCAGCGGCTTCACAAGGTGTCTTCTCCAAGCTAGATAGACATGGTGTGCTTTCCAAGGATCCTATTTTTGAGTGCTATCCACAACTTACTGTGCCCGCATGCAATAAAGATTACAAGGTGGTCAACGATGGATTCTTCTATGGATTCATTTGCAGGCTGAACGGCGTTCTAAAGGCCAACAGGGTAAGCAAAGAAGCTTGGGAAACTGTGTCGAAGATTGGTAGTATCTTTATCCAGTTTGCGGATTTTACATACGTTAGGGTCACCAGCTTTTCAGGAGAACCAGTTAAGTTGCCCAGATATCCGAGTGACAAATTGGTCATCATGGAGTTGAGCAGACAATTCATGGAGATGCATGACCTACAGTCGAAACGACACAAGTCTACAAGCTTCTTCTCGATCACAGTGGGCTATTACAGCTGCCAGAGTATTCATAAAGCCCGAGGAATTGAAGCGGAGATGTTGTTCGAGTATGAGCAAGAATTCTTCCTAGCACAGCTAAACTTCGATCCATTTGGAGTGGCAAGGAAGACAATCTTGTAGGAGTACGCGCATGTGCCTTCATTGGAAGATTTCTGGATGAAGTGCAAAAGCGAGTACGAAGTTAAAAAGAAAGATTTCAGCAGGTTATCAATGCAACAAGTGTTTGACTTTAGATTAGCACGAATACCTGTGGCTCTTAAAGATGACAGGCCTGTGTTACTTGACACATACTATCGGATGGGACGAGATAGAGTTGTACTTCAGGAGAGTGTAGGTGGTTGCCATATAATCAAGGAAATGTTTGCCGCCGTTCTGGTCAATACTTCAAACTGGGTGATGACGAAGGGATATTGCTTTGATGAAGCATTGATGAATTAGATCACAGACAACTTCGGCACAGGAGATTCCCTCAAAAGGAAGCATGAAAGAGAGAGCAGTAGAAGGTCTGAAAAGATTAAAGTGCACAGAAGGTCTCATTCAAAGGAAATGATCACTTCTACGGCTATGCTGTTAGTTCCGGCCTCTCCAGCATCAAGTACTTCACCAACTATTGCACCTCAGCAAGATATTACCATTCCTCCGTTTAATCCGGCAACATTCGTATTTTCTCCTCAGCCACTTCATTCAGCACCTCTTTCTGAACAAACACTGAAGTTGCAAATGGCAGAATTTGAAAGAGCTTTGTCTTTGGACAATTCAGAGGACGACAGCCACATCACTGTAGTAGTTTCAGATGGAGAGGAATTAGAGCGCGTGATAGTGGTACACTTGGCAACTTCTCATTCTCCGAGAAGTAATTTCTCAGAATGGTTGGCTTCACAGTTGGTTCCAGAGGCTAAAGAGGAAATCAACTTGGAGGAAGATGACTTGCAGCTGCTCCTGAATCTAGGTGGAAATGCTAGAAAACCTAAAGTTACTTAGGTAACTTCAAGGTTGATCATTGAGGAGTTGAGGCAGAAGTTAGCTGAGATGTCAGTTCCTACTCACGACAGAAGATATAACAATGACCAGAGTATCCATAGGTCAAGCCACCACAGAAGGATTGAAGCAAGACATGCAGACATTGATAGATGCTTTATTCCTTAGACTTGACAAAGAAAAGGCGGAGAAAGTTGAACTTTAGAAGCAAGTATCTCAGTTGTGCGAGATTATTGCCAAGGTTGCCAAATCTTCCACTCAGCCAATTTCAACACAAAAGCAGGTGAATGATGATTTGATGCAGGAATGGAAGATGTGAGTACTTTGGCCAAAATAAATAAGTTGCCGAGAGAGGTGTTGATTGCAGAACGAATTGTGCCCGACGGATCAATTGAGAAGGGGAAGCAGTTTGATTTTGCAGTGTCTTTCCGTTTGGAGATCTGCAGAATTATGCTGAAAAGGATGCAGACACTCGAGAGTATGGCATCATCTTTGCCAGACAATGTCATTGCTTTCACCAATGAGGAAGTGGTCGGGAACTTTTCTTCATACATAAGAACCATTCCTAGCAAAGTGCCTAATTCCCTGGAAGGATCTCTTCTGATGGTGCAAGGTAGAATTGATGGAGCTGTTAGGCCTTTCATGATGGATTCCATCATTAATTTGGTGACGCTGCAGTCAGATATTGAGAAGTTCGGGCCTAGCTTGGAGGATGTGGAAGCGTGCATCAGGGTATTGAACGAAGACTTGCTGCAATTTAGGACAGAAAAGGAAGCTGTGGCTAAGACAGATGGGAAGATGCTGAATTACATGTTCGACAAGTATATTCAGTATCAAAACAAAAAGAAGATGTAGATGTTACAGTTGGCGAATCTTTCTTCTTCTATTTTCACGTTCTCGGATATAATTGTAAGATTTTAAAGTTATTGGTTTTGAAACCATTACTTTAAGTTATGTGGAACGATTCTATAAGTTAAGTGATAGATGTGTATAAGTTTGACTATGGATCCGGATGCATGTCACTTGAAGAGGAATTAGAGGAGGATGATTACCAAATGTTATTTTTACTTCTTTTTTTTGTTCTAGTTCAGTTGAGTTTCCCATTTGTAATTTACCTTCTACATTCTATAATTAGAGGAAGCACCTTCGGGTTAATGATCAAAATTTGTAAGTAACATTCTTGTGTTCCAGACTTTGTGCTGAAACCCCTGATAGCTATTTGAAGCAAATGAATAAAAATGAGCAGATTTTCGGAGAACTTTGTGTCACGGTGCATTTTGTTTCTAACTTTTTATCTCAGATCTACTTATAAACTTTGGGTTATTTTAGATCTAGATTTTAAAGCTGCCTTTGCTTATAATTATGTGTGTTAATATCTATTGATCATGTCTATTTGAATGCAATCAACTCTGTAATCTATTGATTGGGTTGCACATCTTCCCTATTTTTTCCCTGTGCTTTTATTATTTCATTCTTATTTAGATATTTCCTTTCTTTAACAGCTGCTTACTTGCTGCAAAACTATACAGCTATGGTTCATGAGCTGCATGGTTATAGTAAAACCCCTATATAGATACTAGCATATTTTATTGACAAATCTTACACGGGAGCTTCACCGGTAAATGAGAGATTTATCTCATGACTGACTAGGTTTTCAGCTATGCAAAAAATTTAGCCAACACCGTTATACTTCAATAAATGAATAATTGCAAAACTTTTAGGAGCTGAGCACTTTTTTTCTCAATACCCTCACTACATGCCACATAGAAGTTTCAAATGTTCTATCATTTAAAACTGGAATAACTAACTCATAACTACCATCAAGTAGTCAACGTTATCAAACAACTTGAAGTAACGGTGATTAACCACCGAATTACTTAAGTCTTATAGTGAATATACTTGAGTAAAGAGAAGAAGAAGAAGAAGAAGAAGAAGAAGAAGAAGAGATTCCAGCTGACGAACTTCATTCTCGCTTTTTCCCTTTTTGCCGAAGAAGAAATCTGCCAATACTGCATTAAATTCGGTAGCGCTGTTGCCTAGAACTGTTCATTTCATGCTGGAAGTGTTTTTTTTCTCCCAGCTACCCTTTCCAAAATTATTATTTTTAGATTCCGTGATGTAGAGGACGTTGAGAGCTTTCCAAAAAGTCCAAGTTCTCAAGAAACGGAATACCAGAGCAAAAGTTATGGTCAATCGAGTTTTTGACCTCCCATCAACGTGCTGGAGTGTTTTGCCAATTTTCTCTACTTTACTCCCACCAAAGACTTATTTTCATAACTCCATGGTGTAGAGGACGTCGAGAGCTTTTCGAAAAGTCCAAGATCTTGAAAAACGGAGCACTGGAGCAAAAATTATGGCCAAAATAAGCTATCGAAATTCCCTTCTTTGTGTGAATGCGACCCCCCATTACTTATTACTTGTAGAATTAAAGCAACTTCTTTTCTTTGTGGGATTTTGACCCCCCATTACTTATTTCTTCTCTTTGTATTGTGGGATTTAGTAACTGCTTTACTTATTAGTTACTTTTAGAAGTAAAGTAACTCCATTTTTTTGCATTACTTTCTTTGCAGGTTTTGCAACTGCTTTACTTAGTTATTTTTAGAAGTAAAGTAACTTTATTTTTCTGCATTACTCTTTTCTTTTCTTTTTCTTTGCGGGTTTTTGCAACTGCTTTACTTAGTTATTTTTAGAAGTAAGTAACTTCATTTCTTTTTGCTTCTTTGCGGGTTTTTGACCCCCATTACTTATTACTTCTAGAAGTAAAGCAACTTCTTTTCTTTGCGGGATTTGGGAAAAACTTAACTTCATTATTGTTTTTAAAGAAGTAAAGCAATCCAAGAACACCGATGAATTAAGCTTTTAGTTATGTGGCATTTGGAAATAACTTTACTTGCTTTACTTTACAAAGTAAAGTATTTGTAATTCAGCGCGAAGAAGACAAGTAATAAGGTATCGGTTTAGTGCAAAGAAGGGCTTAGTTTTGCGGTAATCAAGGACTACTTTACTTCACTAACTTTGACAAGTAGAAGCATTTTGGTTTAGTGCTGAACTAAGAAGCAACAACACTTTGGTTTACCGCAGAACTAAGAAGCAGAAGTGAGCTTTGCAGGGTTTTATAACTTCTTTACTTATCAATTTTAATAAGTAAAAGCACTCCTATTTAGCGCAAAGAAGAAGAATAATGTGAACCGGGTTTTGAAGGATGAGTTACTTATTACTTGAAAGTAAAGCACTTTGAGAAAACCGATTGCTTAAGAGATCAAGCAATTGACTATAGGGACTTTTAGAGCATTTTGAGCACATGGGTAATTTATCAACTACTCTCTTCAACACTCCCACTGATCAGCGCATAGAGGCTCTCACTCTCAGTATAGGACCTGCAATGGAAGGCCTCTGCGGTTGTTAGAGCTAAGGCAGAGGCAGAGGTAGAGGCAGAGGCAGAGACATTGCACTCCGAGGAGCCTTTGAACATTGGAGGAGGGGATGAGGAGTCCATCTACAGACAACAAATTGGTACATGGGAGACTGTGGTGGAGGAGGTTAGAGCAGAGGAGGTGGCTGCAGTAGCTCCTGAACCGACACCAACACCGGTTGATCCATCCTGGATGCCTGGAGATCCGAGTAAGTAGAATACTCTTCTCTCAACTTTATTTTCTAGACTAGACTTTTATGCTACATGCCTTTATTGCTTTGAGATCAGGTGGATCCTTCTGGATACCTTTGCGCTCCTTACGGGGAAGACACAAGAGCAAATGCTAGTAGATGCTGGACGCCCAACGATGGTTGAACGTGACACAAATGTGTTCGTGCTAGCATGGCATGCTATGGAGGCCATGATCCAAATGAGGACTGACTTGGCAACACACGAGCTAGCCGAGAGGATACAAAGGCGAGACCATTCTTGTAGTGGAGCCACTACTACCGGTAGATCACCTGCCCCATCTCATGGGTAGTCTCTTGGACACTCCCACTGATCAGCGCACAGAGGCTCTCACTCTCAGTATAGGACCTGCAATGGAAGTCCTTGTCGTGCACTCATAGGGATCCAGTAGAGAGGGATATGCTACATGCCTTTATTGCTTTGAGATCATTTTTGGATATATATTGATTTTTTTTTGGATTTTCGTCTCATAGATGAGCATGTTGACCACACTTGCTAGAGTGTGATGGCATTGTACATGAAACTTGACATTATTATATATATATATATATATACATATATGAACATCCTTTTTTTCTGGTATCGACATTCTGTGTAAGAGTTGACTTGATTATGGTTTTTTTCACCTATGTACTCTTAGTTAGAATTTCCGATGCTTTTTATATCCTTTATGGATGCATGCTATGGATGATGATGATGCACATATGATAAACAAAATGATATTTTTCTCTTTTTATATGATGATGCATATGAGTACAAATTGTAATTTAGATATTTCTATTTTAAAGCAATATTTAGCACTTCTATTTTATTGGAAAAATGTGATGAATATGTCATGATAAGAAGATGAACTCACTCCATCCCTAACTCCACACAACTAGTAAGATGCGAGGGCTTATCACTGAGAGCCAGGAAGGATGTGAGTTATATGATTTTGATGAATGAAGATGGTGACAAAGAGACAAGATTTTGATAGAGATCCGACTAGAACCTACAACTCAACCCTAAACAAGGTCAACTAACCAGTTTCAAAATGCATTTTGCTTGCTAGTTTAACTAGACTTAGATCTGTAGATGGCCTTTAGATGGACAAAACTCAGTTTTAGGGATTGGATCTCTTGTAACATACACATCTAGCTCATTTTCTGAGGATTTTTAAGATTTGAAAGTACTTTTTATGTCTTGATTTATTTACAACTTATTGATTCGTTTGACGGGACCGCCTACGTCTTGCCCGATGCTACTAGTAAGAAGCATGGGCTCATCACCGAGGACAAGACATAGGCGAGTAAGGGCACTTCCCGCCTTTCCCAACCTCACGCCACCAGTAGGAAGCATGTGCTCGTTACTAAAGGTTGGTAGGGCAAAGAAGTGTAGCATTATTTGTAAAAGAAAGCATTTTTGTCTTTATTGTTGATTTATATATATATTTTGACTTTAGACTTGTGCTTTTGGGAAGGAATGCTTGCCCCTAGCCTCAACCCCACGCAACCAGTAAGATGCAAGAGTTCACCACCTTAGGTCGAGATAGGCAGACAAGAGGTCTAGGTGAAATGTTTAGATTGTTTCTGTCATAATAGAGATTTTTAGGGAAATATGTGACATCAAGAAGCTTCTAGTATAGACTATGGGCAGAGACACCTGAGCTAGAAGAAACCATTAATAAGACAAAGTGTGCAAGTCTTGTTAAGATCAATGTCAAAATTCCGTCTTAATAGCTAAGATGATAGAGAAATTAAAATAATTCGGAGATGATATGATGGATACTTGAAGAGATATGATTGAATGCCTTTGCCAATATTTGAAAGTTTTAAAAGTTGCTTGAAAAGTAAGTTTTTCGTTTTACAATTTCACGGAATGATAATGCAGATGATAAACAGTATGAATGCAATAATGTACAAATGTGGGAATGCAAATGAATTATGCATATAAGCTTTTGAGGTGAAGTGAATTAATTGATTCGTTAAATTCTTCACCTTCTAGAATACACAGGCGGTACACACCATTCTTATAGTCTTCCATTACCCAGTATGGGCCTTACCACTTTGGTCTGAACTTCCTTCGTTGACCTTTTTATCGATACGACTATCAAGTCACAATACTAGGTCTCCTACCTGTATTTCATGTTCATACACTTTTTTGTTATATTAGTGACACATCCTGTTAGAGTAAACTTGATGATGGTGTTCTGCTCTAAGCCGAGCTTCATCAAGAGTTTCTAGTTCGATCAATTGTGCTTCTCGATATGCATTTTTGTCCAGAATACCCTGTAGAGATATACAAAGACTGGGTAACTCTACTTCCAATGGTAAGACCGCCTCAGAACCGAAAACTAAAGAGTACGAGATTGCCCCGCTAGGTGTCCGTATCGATGTCCTATAGGCCCACAAGGCCGGAAATAACTTTAAATGCCAATTTCTTTTGTTCTCTTAACCGTCTTAAGGAGAATGGACTTCAACGTTTTGTTCGTAGCCTCAACCTGCCCATTGCCTCGAGGATAGTATAAAAAGGTTGTGTGGTGGGATATCTTGAATTGTGCACACAACTCACACACCTCTTCGTTTTTGAAACGCATGCCGTTATCTGAAATAATGACTTGTGGGACACCGTACGTACAAATGATCTGGTTTAAAATGAACTTAGTAATTACAGAACTAGGTACAGTTGTAAGAGGTATGGTCTCAACCCACTTCGTAAAATACTTTGTGCCTGTGATAATGAAGTTACGACCATCCGACGATGAGGGAGATAACTTCCCTATCAAATCAAGACCTCAAGTAGAAAAGGGCCAAGGTGTCACTATCAGCTGTAGAGGCTGGGCAGGAATGTGTATCTCGTGCGAGAACTCTTGACACTTTTAACATCTACGCACATACTCTACGGCGCCGTGCTCTAAAGTGGGCCAAAAATAATCCATCCGATGGATTTTACGAGCGGTTGCATGCCCTCTGAAGTGGCCACCGCAGACTCCATTGTGGGCCTCAAAGAGAATTTTGTCCAACTCTTCTTCTCCCATTAGATAGTATTGCAGAATAGGAAATGGTAGATTACAAAGTCGTAGTACAAATGGGTTTTTTAAGATAATCCTTTCATAATGTTTCGTAAAAGCTTGATGAAGTTTGTTCTTTGTTTTGGGTGGGAAATTGCCAAGTAACTGAAGTTTGTTTCTGGTCGGGTTGTCAATAGTAAATACATATCCTTCTTTTATAGGGTTTGGAGCACCTTAGATGGTCACATCACTATCATTTTTTATTTTGGTAAAATGTTAGCCTATGATAATTCCTTGTGAGGGTTTTACCACGTTAGATTTCTTGTGTACCTCTCTGGCTCGTGGCTCGTGTCTCGAAAGAGGATCGTGGCTCGTGTATATTATTGCTAGAATCTTGGGTTCCTTCATGATTGTTCCTTCATGACTGTTAACTACTTGTGAGGGCACGGTTGGGTTTCTTGTGGCTCTCTGGTGCGTGACGGTTCTGCTACTCGTGCATGTACAATTGTAGCTCATGAAAAACCTTTTGCTCGCAAATAACCACTTCTCGAGGGCTTCTGTTTGCAATTTTGAAGTTCTCCCAGCGGTTCGAGGTTATTTTTCCAGCAAATACATTACTGCTTGCTTGTGCATGCAGAATCTTGGCTCACACAATCCTTCTCGAATTTTGTGGGCTTTTGTTTTTGGTTGCTCCTACCTCTTGGTCTGTAATTCCAGCAGTTCATGGTTATCTCTGCATCGTGGCTCGTAATCGCGGTTCATGGTTCTATTCGTTTGCTTCAAATAGCTATCAGGGGTTTTAGCACAAAGTCTGGAACATAAGAATGCTGCTTACAAATTCTGATCTTTTAACCTGTAGGTTCTTCCTCTATTTATAACATATAGAGGGGAAATTACAAATAAGAAGCTTTTAGTGAACTGGCACATGTGAAAGTCGGAAAGGAAACAACTGAAAATCTCCCTCCTGGAATTCCTCTTTGCATGACATGCATGATTTGCAATTGAAGATAGAACCTTCTATTTTGCATGTCTGCCACCTATTTCCAAGTAGTTGACTTCTTCATGTAATGGCTTTTAAACCAATCACTTCGGTTTTATAAAGTAATTGATAACTCAATTACTTTGTTGGAGGAAATAAGAGAAAGAAGAAGAAAGAGGAAAGCTGCAGTCTTTTCCTTTTTCATATTCTGCATGCAGCTGATTCTTTTGCCTTTGATTGTCACCAAACTGGATCTGGAAGCAAGTGACTGTGATTTGCTTGCGGGTATTGCCTTTGACTTGTCTTCTTTCTTATCCTTAAAGCTTTTGCAGTTCTTCTCCAGTACATGTTTGCCGTAAACAACTCATCTTTTTAATTTTTAATTGCATATGAGCAATTAAAAATTCTGGAAAGCACTCTAGGTGAATGCAAATTCAACGAGGGCTTCAACTGGAAGATTGGGAGCACATGCACAAGATCCTGGAAGGAATTTTTTATGCATTGACTTCTACACGGGTTGCATTAGAAACAAGAGGATGAAGCCTTTGCAATCATGGATCTGGATCTGGATGCTATTCATGCTTCTGCTGATCCTTTTCTTTCATCATGCTTCACCATGGCCAAAACAATCTTTGTCTGAGCAACTCTTTTTCATTTTATTATGCCGGAATTCTTTGTAATTGGTGCAAATCTGGGAACTTCTTCAGATTCGGAGGATATATTCAATGTGTCTGACATTGATTTAAGCTCCGTCTTAATTATATAAGCATCTGTAATGAATACCTGGGCACCTGTAATAATATGCAGACAATTAATCAGACTTTAAATCAAGCTCCTTCAAACCTAGCCGCCAAACTTTGAAGCTTTCCGGCAGTGAAAACACCTTTTTCTGAGTAAAATTCCTCCTTTTTTGGGCGCCAAAATTGCTTGGGCTGCACTCCTTTGCTAAAGAATTAATAACTCCATTAATATGGCAGCCCATGCTTATATAACCTTCATCATTTTATAATTAATAATTGCCCTTACTATTTCTGACAATTAATTAATTAAAAATCATGCTTTTCTCTTTAAACTTGGGTGCCAAAATTTGCATGCTTTGGGCTGCATTAAATAAATTAAATTTATTTAATTTTAGCTTTCTTCTTCCAGTCTACTTTGACTTCACACTATGCTTTGACCTCATGCGCCAAAATTAGGAATTAAATCCATTAATTAATACTTCAAAAAGTATTATTTCTCCTCTAGATGGGTCGCACTTTTTTGACATGGCTGATTTCTATTTTCAAAAGTCAATTCCTAATGGGATTATTCACCCTGCATCGCAGATCCAAAAATCCCATGATCCACTTAAGCTGTTTGACTTCCATAATGAGATTTTTACCTTGCAAGGCAGGTAAAAAATTCTATCAATACCTTAAGTGATTTTCTTTTATTTTATAATGGGAATTTTCACCCTGCAAGGTAGGTAAGAAATTCCCGCCTGCCTGCTGCCTCTAATTTTCCCATCATGACTTAAGTGACTTTTCTTCCATGGGAAAAAGTACCCTGCCAGGCAGGTACAAAATTCCCACTTGCCTGTTGCTACCAAAAATCCCGTTGCAGCTTAAATCCATCCATTCCCAAAAATGCGACTTGCCTGGGAGAGACTTTTTGTGCATGACTTCGTGTTTTTAGAGAGAATCTGACTTCCTGTGGAAAATTCCTTCTGGCATGACGTCCGTAGATGATCTCCAGATAATCCAAGCAAGAAAACAGACTGTACTGGTGAAGGAATTGACCTAGGGGAATTTCACAGAGAAAAAACACGCAACAATAATAAAAACGAAAAACGTTGCCAGAAGTCACAGACAAAGCCCAGGATCCATTCCTAGTGAAAACCCTACTGGTATATGTGAATATTGACATGCAAAACCTTAACAGGGTTAAACCGGAGCACAATTTACCTCAAACGGGGCTTAAAATAATTAAATAAAAATTTCCCGTAGACAAACCCTGGCGAAGGGATAAAACGAGCTTTGGGCATCTGGGTATTTGTCGAAATTGGCTCATATGACTCTCTGGGAATATCTTGACGCAATACAGACATTTTCTGGCAATAAAAACAAAAAACGACCCATTATTTTAAAAGTATGAATTTTTTTTACATGGGGTAGTCTCAGATTTGAGGGTGAAATCTGGGGACACCAAGTTCCAAATTTCTTGTACATGAAAGATTGGGATTCGGGTGATCCTTGGAGATTCAAGAAGGGTGCAACTTGGGTAAAATATAATCTTTTGGTTGCGTTATCAACTTAACATAGTGGGTATGGATATGGGAGTTGTTTCAAATTTTTGAACACCTGTCCACCACATTTCCGGTTTCTCCCATATGCATTTTGTTGAGATAGAAGAAGATTTTGTCCCAAGAAAGTTACTTATTCTATGTATAGTTGTTGATTAGATTTTTTCAGCTGTTACAAGATGGTTTCCAGCCACCATAAGCCCAAGGTCGAGTAGGAAAGTACAATGTGACAACTAGGGTATGATACTCTTTCTAATTTCATGTGTTGGAATGATAGTACTTTTCTTGGACAAAGATAGATTGACAAGTTTGATGATGTTCTCTTGGTCTAACATGATGTATGGAAGGAGTCACTTGATGAGATCAATGAGTGCAGATCTTCCAACACTTTTATGGTTGTTTGGGAAGGACTTAAGAGCAAGGGTGGATGATGTACTACCTCCCAAGGAAAATGAGAACATAGCGGGGACAACCATGCTCCAAACTTTCAGCTTGAAGGCTTAAACCATCACTACTTCCAACTGTTACATTGCATCATTTGCAACCATTCAAGTGGGTTTATAGGCGCCTTCAATCAGGGGAAGGAATTTTTGTCAGTTTGTGACTGCCATATGATATTTTCAGTCCTTACATGGCTATTCTCAGCCATTACATTGCCCACATTGTTGATTTTTGAAAAAATGTTTCAATTTGGTATTTGCTATACCTTTTTCATGTTGCTGGTCATAAAAATAACAGGTATATGACTGCTGTTATCAGCTAAAGACAGGGAAAGTCTTAGATGGAAGAAGTTGGAGAAAGGGTTCAACTGAAGAAGATCTTCATGGCAGCGACCAGGGTACATAGTTGGATCAAAATCCAAGTGATTTGTGGTCGTTCTAATTCATGTTCAGCCTATCCACCATCTGATTTTTATGAGATATGGGGAGGAACAACTTGCCAAATCATGGGAGGAGCCATTGGGACCCAAGTATTTAGTATCCTAAAACCTTATTTGTATAGGAAGAGCCAAGTAGGACGACAACAACACAATGACATGGGCATATAGCAGCCTTTAGTCTTGCGGGAGTATGCGGATGTTTCCAGATATCTACAATGTTTTGAGGATCATCTTGAGGAAAAATTGTCATACTATGTTCTTTGGCATTAGCTATCCCATTTGACAAGTACAGGGTCTAGGCTCTATGAGCACTAGAACATGACTCATCACTTTGGGATAGTGATACTTATGCATATGAGTTGGCGTTTGCTTGGAGGCAAACAAATTTGGGAAGAGTTGGCTGTAATGTCCCCGTTTCTAGATTGGAAGGGTTGGCTGTCATTTCTAATCTTTGGGAAACTTAATAATATTATTACTAAATTAAAAAAGTATTTTTAAATGCTTAAAGTAAAATTAATTATTTAACTAAGTCAGGCCAAATGTCAACTTTATGTTATAAGGCAACTTATGTTTTGTTATTAAAAATTAAAAAGAAACTTATACAAGGAGTTCGGTCCTTTTTAGGGTATCATCCTTTCGATTTTGGCACCAACTTTAGCAACATAAAGGGGTCACTTGGCTTGGAAAAAGATTATGCTTACTTATGGATTTCATTTTCTTTGAGTTGGAGCATGAAATTGCTTTCTCTCTTCATCCATTGAGGACGAAAACCCTCCATTGAGAACGGAAACACTCCATGGAGGTTTATTGAGCAAGAAATCCCTCAATAGCAATCAGATTTGAAGACGAAAACCTTTCAAATCTGCATGGGTGCTCTCATTTTAGAGATCATTTTTGGGCAACAATCAGATTTCCTTCATGCATTTTCAGCTAGTGTTTCTATTGCAGATTTGATTTTCGGGAATTCTGAGTGTGGAACAGCCACACGGGTCAGTGATTAGATCATGCAAGGGTTTTTGATCTGTCATTCATCCATTTTTCGGAGGTAGCGCCAAGCATTTAAGGGTTTATTGATCAAATTTCAGATCCTCTCCTAGGGTAGCGACTTACATGGTGGATGAGTTTGATGATATCTAGTGCACGACATTTCATTTCTTGTTGATATTTGGATTGTCCATGATTTCTAAGGCTGGTTGCGTTTGCCAGATTGAATTTTGGGTCTTGGAATCTCAACTTCCTGCCATTTTTGTAAGTGGATTCGCCGCTGTTGCAAATTTAATTTAATACTCCTGTTGAGGGTTTTAAAGGCCCATTTCTTGGCTTGTACTTGTTCTAACATATATTTAAAGTTTCCCACATGCTTTGGATGGTGTAAATGTGGTATTGGTGGTGAATTATTTTAATTTTCCTCTTGCTGTCATAAAATTTTAGACTGCTGTAGCTTGCTGTCCAGCAATTCAATTAGCTGTTATAAATTTCAATTTTCTTTGATTTGGGTTTGTGCCATTTCCCTTCTTTTCAATTTCAGCCCAAAAAAGGACATTACAGACGTCTAAAATACTTGATTGCGGTTTGCGGTTCTTTACATCAATGGTCATATTATTAATATGTATGCTTCTTTAGGAATTTTCTAGGTCTTAAGAACATGCCATTCTGATGACTAGGTTCCCTCAATGTGGATGTGCTTTTGTCAAAAATAAAATCGCACTTTGTTCTTTGCTACAAGTATTAAAATAGCACATAATTTTTTTCCTTTTGATAAGTCGAAGACAGATTGCCTTAATATAAAGTAGGAGGTACAGAACTAATTTCAGCTGTGAACTGCTCAAAAGGTGAGCAAAGTTGACAGAAATTTGTATCATCAAGAGTTTACCATAGATCTTTGTATTTAATAAAAAACATCTTTTGGTGGCTGAATTAGGTAGTGTCGTAATAACTCTTTAGGTATGCTTGGTTGTAGTTGATGGTTGCATTTGCACTAGTAACCATTGAGTTTTTGTCATATAAATATAATTTATCTTGGGTCCTTGCACTGAGCAATTGTATGTTCCCTACCATATCATCTCGCCAACATGAATTCAATGACTACTATTTTGCACAAGTGTGCGAAAGCTTCCAAACTTTTTTTCCCTTTATTTTTGTTAAAAAACTCAAAAAAAATTTACGTTGACGAAAAAATAAAATTTCTTCTAGATCGTGAGTTACGCTCTTAGTCCTACGATCCTTCAAACAAGTGACAAGCTAGAAAAAAAATGTAGCACAAAAAACCCTGCTTAGATAAAAGCTCTGACACCACTTATAATGAAATTACTTAGACAGATTCAACAAGAGATCAAATATCTGAACATAAAAACATAACAATAGTAATAATTCGTGATTATAAGGGCATAATAGTGCAAATCCACAGGATATGGTAAATACCAGAGCAAACTATTGGAATTATATCTGGCCAGTTCAATTGGGCAACCTCCACAACCTTGCAAAAAGAATAGAATATGCAATATGATGATCAAGTACTAATTGCTACTTGCTATAGATACCCTACTTAGGTTATGTTTTGTCCTTAGACCGAACCGGCCTTGTTAGCAATATACAAACATTGAGAATTGTGATATGACAGAGTAAGAGATAATGTTGGCCACAAATCGGCCATACATGTCCCTACACACGTTATAGGTTGAGGACGTGGCAAGATCCCTATGAGATCACCTTCACATATGCTCCTAAGTGTTTGATCCACTCCTAACTCCTTTTCCCCATAGAACCCTCATGCCAGCATTTGCAAACCAACAACATCGACAATAGTCGATACCATTTGGTAGAACTTTCTAACAACTGACTGTACTATGAGATTTTGTGACTTTAGGATATGATCTCCTATTTGTAGAAATTTTTGAGGTCATTTCCCCATTGACACATCATCACTTATTGGTTTGCCTGTTCTCACCAAGATGCTTTTAAAAGTCTTAAAGGTTAAGGTCTAGTTGTGCTTACACTTGGAGGTCCATCTTTGGAGCTTTGGGTCTAGGATACTCAAGAATAGGATTTGCACTAGCAAGATTTACCATGTCTTTGGAGTCCCCAACTGTGGTCAACTTGGGTCTTCTTCCTATCCTTTTTGTTGTTCCCCACAACAACTCTTTCATAAGGTGGTACTAACTTTGGGAGATTAACGCGTCAATGGTGTCTTCACAAAGGTAAGTGTTGTCCAACATTACACTCCATGTAATTTTGAACAACTCATCAAAAGGACTTAATCATTTCCATGCTCGAGAAAAGCCGCGGGAGACTAGTTCAATTTACCACAAAATGCAAGAACTTAGTGTTCCACGGATTTTCTCAAACCTGCAAAACAAAGGAATGAGCAATGCGGGGACTTGGGTAAAATTCGTAAAATTTAGTGTTGCAAGCACTAAGGAAATAGGTCTCTAACAAGTGGAGTCAGACAAAGTACCGCATAATTGCTTATCCGCGGAAGGATCAAAAGAAATCCGATAAGTTTAAAAGCTGCAGAACGCTAGCTTTTTGTTCTGCGGGTTTACTAAATTGTAACGTCCAACAGGTTTTCTGAAATCCGTGGAATGAGAGAAAATAGCTGCGGGGAAAAACTGCGGAATGAAGAAATAGATCCTCGTGGGTGGTGTGAAGTGTTTCCGCTCGTCAAGGCAAGCGGGAAAATGTTGCGGAGGTCCACGAAAGAAGAAATTTTAAAGTATTGCTGTGAAAGTTGCGGGGCATAGCAAAAGCTGTTGGTACCTTGGTGCCACGCAATGAAGGGTAAGTCTTTCGCGTTGTTGTAGAGGGAACAATAACATATGAGAACCCTCGGGAATTTCCAAACCCGCCAAGCAAAGAACAAACAGTAAGAAGTCATGTGACATTGAAAATCTGCGGATGAGAGAAAAACCAAAGCATGGGTGGTATAACGTATGCAAGGCCACAGATCAAGTAGAAATATCAAATTCCATAAGGCATTTCAAAGCCGTGCCTGTTTTGTTTGAGGCAATGTTCAACTACCCCACTAGCCAGAATTAATGAAGTATGGGCACCGTTCCTTTTCTTGCAAAATATGATGGTGTGCGATAGAATCCATGTCAGACACCCACACCTTCCTGCAAGCATCTATGGCAATTGTCCTTGGTGGTTGAATCCCTCATATTCGCGCCTCCCCCTCCTCTTCTCTTCTCCTTCTCATTTCTATAAATATGGAACTCATTCATTGTAAAAGAGAATCCTCTTTTGTTGTAACGGTACCATGCCAAAATGGTGGCTGATTTCTCACAAGTTCTAGACCTTGAACTTGGTCTCTGCAATGTAGTTTTTCCTTATGACATGGATGTAATTTCCAGTGAATATTCTAAGAAATGAAATTGAGTCTTGTGGCTCTTCTCTTCGCTATTTTCGCATTTTATGTGTTCATGCCTTTCTGTTCTTCTTTTGGTGTGATGTGCATGTTTTATACTTGCAGGTTTCCATTGTTGTGTGTTGTGAATGAATGGGAAGGGTGAATCTACATGGTTCTCGCCTGTAGCGCATCTGTCTTCCCTTTCCTCCCGCATTTTTTTCCTTTCCTTCCCCTTCTGGCGAGTGATCGTTCTTCTTTCTGGTGCTATCATTGCCCTTTTTAGCTTAGGATTTACCTTTCTTGAATCTCTCTCTCCTTGGTCCCTTGGAATTGTTAGAGTAGGAATTAGTTGTAGTTTAGCATTAAAAGTGGGTTCTGTTATGCGGGTTTTCCCAAATCCGCATAACAAGGAAGCTGGTCTTCTCCGGAGGTTTGTCTCAAGCCGCAAGTCCCACACTTGGAGACAGTCCCATGTTGCCACAAAATCCTGAATCTTCTTGATTCGGGGCACTGTGCATTTGAGCTCTAATAGTATCTCTAACCTTACTTTTCCTTTATGTATATTCTTGTTTGACTTATTTATGATTGGCGTGTAATGTATATAAACTACGATAGAGTAGCATGTTTTTTGTCTATTGCAATATTCTTATTATTAACCCTTGCCATACACCCACCACTTGGCTCTAACAACCGTGATCTATCTCTCTTATAATCCTTAGATATTGTCTTGTAACCTAGGATCCTAGTTAAACTCCATCTTCTATCCTAGATTAGGCTATAGAAGCCTATGCCTTAAATAGAATGAGGATTACTATCTTCTAAATCCACGACTCATACACCCCATTGGTTACTATCTTTGCTTTTGTTTAGGCCCAAGAATGGTCTTCTATCTACATTCTAATTGATATTGTTGAGAAGAGAGAGGATAATCATATAGACCTTCTTAGCCCACATATGATAGCCATAGTAGACTTAAAGTAGAAAAATCTAGTTTCTCTTGAAAAAAACAACCAAAGATATATAATAGACTTGAAAAACCAAGCAATGAGTGAGGAACCAATCTCATCATACTCACTTCGAAGAAGAATGCTTAGTAGATGGAAACTGAGGTGAGATGGAGCCAAAAAAATGAAGGGATGGCGGAGATACAATCACGCTCCAAGGATGAGACAAACTTCCTTGATGCTCTCTTCCATTGGTAGATGGAGGCCTATGAGGTGTTCGAACTTGATTGTAATTTTATTGAGATCATGGAGATTAAGGAGAAGGCTTGCAGCAAGATGATTGTATATTGAATTGATCACTTGACAAGCACTTTCGACCTGAAATTCTTGACGCAAGATGATCAAAATTTGAAGTCTGTGATATCATGTTCTTTTTGAACCGTCATCACCATAGCAGTTTGTCCTCCCGAGTTCATTGAATAGGATGCAAAGTTAGATTTGAAGCCCTCTCACCCATTTGGGAGTGTCTAGGACATGAAATATAAAGAACCTACCACTATCAAGGTGAATACAGGGTTAGAACAAAATCCCCATATGATCATGGTTGGGAACTTGTATTGAAAGCCGATTATTCTAGATCTTCATGGATTATGAGGACGTGTTTGTATGGACACATATTTGAATGGAGTACCACCTGAGTTGTTTGTACATAGAATTCCTCATATAGTGGGAGCACAACTAATGCGGAGGAAAGCATAGCACATGAACTAGATTTATGTTGCTAGAGTTCTAAAGGAAATAGACAAAATGCTAGAGGCAGGAATAATATTAAAGCAGAAACAAGTGAATGGGCGTCCTTGATAGTGATCAGTTTGAATAATGAATAAAAATCCACATTGATTTTAGAAATCTGAACGCAATTACCATTAAGGATCCATTTTCAATTCCATTCATAGACTCCTTTCTTAAGAAGTGGCTGGGCACAAAATTTATTCTTCTATGGATGCCTTTTATGGATACTACTAGATTAGCATAGCTGGAGAAGACAGGATGAAGACCACTTTCATAGTGGAAGATGGAATCTATGCTTACAATTGGATGCCATTTGAACTTTACAATGTACTAACTATCCTCCAACAGATCATCCTGCACATTTTTGACTACATGGCTGTGGGGAAATCAAAGCTTTCTTAGATAATTGTTCCATAAACAGCAGCCAAGAGTCTCATCTATGAGTTCTGATCAAGTGCATGTGATGTTGTCAAGTAGCGAAGTTTGCTTTGAGTCCAAAGAAGTGTAGGTTCATGGTTCCACAAGTTATACTTTTGGGCCATATAGTGTGTGAAGTCAGATTAAAGATGGAACTTGACAAGATGCAGGTCGGGGTGGAAATGGAAGCACCCAAAGATTTCACGGGGGTTTAGTCATTCTTGGGTCATGTTGGATAGAACTGACTTTCTTCAAGACTTTTGTCCAAGTTTCTCACCCATTGGACACACTAACAAGGAAATGAGCTTTGTTCGTATCATCCGACAAACATGGGAAAGCATTTAAAGATCTAAAGGCATGCCTTATTAGTTCACGTATTCTTGCATATCCAAATTAGATACATAATTTTGTGTACATATTGATGCTTCCAACCATGCCATTGGTGCTACTTTGGCACAAGTGGGAACTCAACGGTTGGACCATTGCATGTTATTTGTTAGGTGGTCGTTATCTAATGCCGAGCAAAATTGTAGTAAAAGCTTAGACTCTTGGCATGGTGTATGCTGTGTAGAAGTTCTGATATTGCTCGTTGGCAGCTTTGTTCACATTTTTTGTGGATATCTAGGCCCTGTTATACGTAGTCAACAAGTGTAATGTCCCTTTTTTGGGGACTGCAGGAAATGGGGCAAGAGCTGAGATGTAAAACTTGAAAATCAGATTAGTGAGCTGCTATAGATGACTGATATAAGCTCTGCAACCTGCAAATTATGCACTTCCTAGGGCAGTGACCTCCTTGGGAAAATCAAACCCCTCAAAGGTGGGTCAAACTTTTCTAAAACACTTAGATTCTTATGCCAAAAATTATTAAATACTGTCAGCAAACACAATCAGCTATTAGAAATCAGAATTGAGCGTGGAATTAATTAATTTTGGAAACCCTTAACCAACAAACTTTAACAAGCTTGGAAAAATAGTAAATCACCTCCAAAATTCATGAAACTTGAGATCTTGGCTCTTAAAAATATGGAGAATAAGTTAATAAACTCAAATTAACCAAATTAGCACTAACACATACCAATTTTCCATCCAAGGTAGGTCACCCTACTCAAAAAGGAAAGATAATCAGAAAATAAAAGGAAATATCGGCAAAGAATGATGAATATATTGCTTCTTGAATGTCTCTTTGCAAAATACAATCGTGGAGTGTTTTCGTCCTCGCCACCCTTGTGAGAGGGTTTTCATCCTCCACACAAGCCCTCAATTAAGGGCTTTCATATTTAAGAGAGATAGGAAAGGGGTTACACTAGCCAATCTTCTGTAATATCCCCTTCCCAATTGAAGACCTTTGGCCTACTTTGTCAACCTAACGGCCAAAGGAAACATATAAGGGTGACTTAAGTCAATTGTAAGTTATTATAAAGTGCCCGTAGCAAAGGGTAAAGTGCCCATCACAAAGGGAAAAGTGCCCGTAGCAAAGGGAAATTATGTGAGCACTTATAATAATTTATATGACTTAATAATTATTAAATCTAGGATAGAAAAGACCCAAATGTAAATTGTTATTCATCCTAGGTAAAATGGTGACTCGCCTTAGAAGGGAAATGGGAACTTAGAAAGGATAAAAGCCCATTTCATTGTGTATTCCCTCTAAGGAAAAATGCGACCAGCTTTGGGAGAGAAAATATGTATTAAATGTCTTTTGTATATTTCCCTCGGAAAATGCGACTTGCATTAGGAGTGAAAAGTTGGGAAAAACATTTAATATGGGGAAAAAATTAAATGAAAGCATAGGGAAAATCATTGTAAGCTGATTGGTTATTTTGAAGGCTGCTTTGGGTCTCTTCTTCCCTTAAAAGGAGAAGTCGACTTGAGGAGAGGTATTCTATTCGATGCTATTTGATAATTTTTGATTTATGTCTTAAGGTTGTAGCTTTTGCATAAAAAATCCTAAGGACGAAAACCCTTAGTATTTTCCCTCTTGTGGACGAAAACCCCGTGAGTTTGAGAGGAATTTCTACCCAAGGAATTCTATTGGGCTTTCACAGATTTCTTTGTTATTCCAACAGTGTTTTAATGAAGATTGCAGTAGAATTTGGTAAGGGAGATTGCGACAGAGTTTGGTAAGGGAGATTGCAGCAGTGACTTCTTATCATCTATCATAGGTGGAGCGACTATTCTCTAGAAATTTAGGAGTTGTTTTTGAGGTACTTCAGACCATATCTGTAATGCTATATCTTGATCTGATTTTTGTGAATAAATGCAGCAAATTTCTTATATTTTTGGAGGTCTAAAAATACCATTTTTAGTCATGTACAAGGCTGATTGTCTGCAGCTCTTTTATTAATTATTTTCAGCCTTATTGTGGATTAAAATCTGACTTTCCTTCACCTTGTGGCTTATTAACAATACTGGATCAGATTGCAGTAGAGTTATATGACTTCAAATGCTGATATGGCTGGGTTTTTAACTTAATCCAAGTCGCATTTATCTAATAAATTTCAGATCTGAGCTTTGCTCGAGTATTCCTCTCCAAATCTGAAGTTCTTTTGCATGTATGGGCTATACAAAAATTAGGGAATCAATCTAGAGTGGAGAAATATTTGTTTTATTGTTGTTTGCAATCCCGCTTAGTCGCATTTTTTGATTAACTATTCAGATCTGCATTATTAATAATTGATATATCTTTTACAAATCTGTTTTGGTGAGTTGGGTTTGCTTAAAATCCAACGTGGGTCAAAAATGCCCGTTTGGGGACATTACACTTTCACCAAGATATAAAATTCATAAAATCAGCATATCCTCAAACTAATGCCAACAACTTCTATTTATAATAAGATGGTGGCACCAAGTCTTGGGGCTCTCAAATGAGGCCGACCATATTAGACTTCCTTTATTATTATTTTCTTTTTACTTTTTGGAGTCTACATGCTCACTATTATCTTTTTATTTTTAATTAATTTTTGGGCGCTATGCTCACCAACAAATACAATTCCAATAAGAGAAACAAACACAAAATTAAGCACATGATGACATTGGACGAAAACCCCGTGAGTTTGAGAGGTCTTCAAACGGAATTATCTTGAAAAAGGGACATGACAGTCCTCCCCTCTCATAATTTCTTGTCCCTAAGCAATTGCAAGTACCTGGATCCCAAATAAATTTCAGCTGCTCCTTTGTACCTGCACAAGAAACAAACTTATTCAAGAAAAAACAATCTTCTATCTATCGTCTCTCATGCCTTGTAGGCATGATGATCAACTTCATCTCGTGTCTATCAAACTTCCTGTCCTCTTTGTTTAGCTGATATGCATCCAAACTATCAATAACACAACTGTAACTAATCAATTCCCTTTTACGAAGGGAATGGATGATAACTGACATACAATATAGGAGAGCTGGTAAAGAAAAATCAGTTATGCATCTTTTAACTCGCTCCATACGTTCCCATGATGTTGCTTGCCAAACTTGAGTTTGCAAACTCAGCCATGATCCACCTTTCCTGGACTGCTGGTAAGGGATAGAGTTCAATTTCCCTTTGCTCAACCTTGTTGACTTTCACCATCATGTTCAACAACTTAAAATTTCCTTTTATAAATTTATTTGGCGACTGAATTTGTGCATGCCCAATTGTAATTTATGTTCTTCCAATGAGTTGATATATGAAAAAGAGAACAATAATGAACTTCCCCTTGCTTTGCTATCATGATTTCCTCCAAAAACTGAATCCATTGCATCCCAAGAACAAATTCTAGCCCAACTGAAACCATGAATTCAATGCAAAGTTCGTACTTATCCATGGAAATAGTGAGAGTTATCCCCTTGGTTACGGTGGTCATGAAGCTTTTGTAACCAACCATACTCAGCTCCATCCTTCTTGCAAATTGCCCTTCAATGAAATTATGTATGGTATCATTAGCTGCAAGCATGGTGGCTTCTTGGTCACGAAGAAGACCCTTCACCCGGAATAGTTGATAAGTATGTATGACATATACCAAAACAAGAATGACGCCCTTTCTCCTTATCCTCCTTACCTTTTTCTCATACATGGAACAATGAGTTAGCCCCTTATCGATAGGAAAAATAGAATTGTGATCCTTCTTTTGATGGTCCCAATGCAACAATGACGTAACAAAAGAGGGCTGCAAACAATATAACTATCATTGTGACCCCAAATTCTTCCCTCAAACACGTGTATCAAATGGATTACAAACCAAATGGGAAGAGGAAGTAGTTACCTTTGCATGCATACCATGGGCCTTGAGAAGAGGGCTACTTCTTATCAATCCAATTTCAGTCCTTATGCATAAATCGACATTTGTCTTGATGCATGCATAGCTCGAAGGTTGTCTAAAAGGGTGTACGTACCTGTTACTACTCAATGTGCTCTCCATTCTGCCCACATTTGTGTCAAACTGTTTATGATGATTAACCCCATGTAATGACAAACTAGGGAACAATAAATCTGAGATATTTTTGTTCCTTGGACTGTCATTAAGATATTCATTTCCTTTTGCCTTTGCTCCTTCTACAATTAGTGTTTTCCCCTTTTGCACTACCTCCATACCTTGTTCATATGTGTTTGGAATGTCTTCATAGCTCTTACCAAAGTCTAATCCATCATCATTTCGTTCTTTATTGATTGCTGTTATGTACAGTCCAACAAGCTTACTGTCATTATGTCTATTTGGGAAATGGGTTCCAACCATCCCCTTCCCTTCACCCTCTTGCTCATCATGCCTTTTCCCAACCCTGAATTCATCACATGCTAAAATAACATCAATATTAATCAAACAATGATCATTAATTACCTCATAATGTTGTCCTTCAGGAACAACAATGGGAGTTAGGGCTAAATATTCATCCTCCATAACTCCATCTCCTTCTTTGACTGCTTCTAAGGACATCTCAGTGGGCTGAAGGTGCTCACTATCAGTTTGCAATTGGGTGTTATCTACCCAATCCCTCTTACTGAACTGAAATTTAGATTCTTCCTCTCCTCCTAAATGTAGACCTGATTTTTCTCCATCATGTGTGTGACCATCAGTGCTCAAAATTTGTCATGGGAACTTAAGAAACCCCTACCCTCAAACCCTTCTTCATATGTGGTGTCCAAACCTTGAGTGTGGTGTCCTTATAGTCACAAGGAAGCTCAAAGAAGAAAGTCTTGGCTGAGTGGAATTCACTATGGGTGCCCTATGGAGTGTTGACCTCTTCCTTGTTGCTTGGGTTTTTGCCCTTGTGCCAATTGTAACTCTTTTTGTTTCCAATTGTACAAACATTGCAAAAAGTAGGGCATCCTAGACCTTCTCAAGAAGAGCTCTATAGCGAACCATCAAATTTGGAGCCTCGGAAGACTTTGGAGTGGCTTTTTCTTTGATTGCCCTATCTCCATTGAGCTTCTCCACGGCGAGGGCGAGGGCTTTCATTGACCTTACTAATTCCTCTTGCATCTTCTGGAACCTTTCTAACTTGTCTTCCATGCTTCATAGGATGGGAGGATGATGCTCTAATACTACAGTAATGTCCCTTTCTAGGGGACCTTAGGAAATGGACAATCAAATTTGTGAGCTGCTATAGATGAATAATATAATCTCCGCAACCTGCAAATTATGCCCTTGGGAAAAACCTTGCTAAAACGCTTTGATTCTTATGCCAACAATTATTAAATACTATCAGCAAACACAATCAGTTGTTAGAAATTAGAATTGAGCATGGAATTAATTAATTTTAGAAACCCTTAACCAACGCATTTCAAAAAGCTTGGAAAAATAGTAAATCACCTCCAAAATTCACGGAACTTGAGATCTTGGTTCTTAAAAATATGGAGAATAAGTTAATAAACTATAATCAACCAAATTAGTAGTAGGTTGCCCTACTCAAAAAGGGAAGATAACCAGCAAATCAACGGAAATATCAGTAAAAAATGATGAATATATTGCTCCTTGAATGCCTCTCTACAAAATACGATCGTGATGGAGGGTTTTTGTCCTCACTACCCTTGTGAGAGGGTTTTCGTCCTCCACACAAGCCCTCAATCAAGGGGTTTCGTCTTTGAGAGAGATAGGAAAGAGGCTACACTAGCCAACCTTCACCAAGATATAAACTCATAAAATCAACATTTCCCCAAACTAATGCCAACAACCTCTATTTATAATAAGAGGGTGGTGCTAAGTCTTGGGGCTCTCAAATGAGGCCAACCACAATTAGACTTGCCTTATTATTATTTTCTTTTTACTTTTTGGAGCCTACATGCTCGCTAATATCATTTTATTTTTAATTTATTGTTGGGCACTAGGGTCACCAACAAATACAATGCCAATAAGAGAAACAAACACAAAAGTAAGCACATTATGACATTGTTGACTTCCTCTAGCTTGTTCCCTTGGACCCACAAGGAAGAAAAATGGGTCAAGGTCTTCAAACAAAATTATCTCAAAAAAGGGACATGACAACAAGCCTATTATCCAAGGTCAAGTAAGTTGATGGCTGATGTTGCAATCAGAATTCACATTTAAGATCATTGTTAAGCCGGGAAAAAATCATGTCATAATTGACTTAGTTTCCAAAATCAAGTTGGGCAAACGTCATGATGGGGTGAATGAAGATTTGTTCAATGCGTACTAATTCCAAATTGTTATTGTGCCGTCTCAGTATGAAAACATTGTGAAATATATATCTACTACATGCTTCCCAAATAACATTTAACCATTCTAGCTGAAGGCCCAAATATTTCAATTGGTAAATGGCCTTATGTCCAAGATGGAGCTTGCGACATTTTGCAGTGACATGTGATGAAGCATGAGATTAGAGACACACAACAAGAAGTGCATGAAGGTCCGGTGGGAGGCCACATGGGTGATGGCGCCACAATGAGGAAAGTACTTGCAGGACTATGGTAGACGACACAACATCGTGATGCCAAGAAATGAATGTTGGGACGTGACAACTGTCAGAGGATTGGGAAGCCACTAAAAAGAGACTGTGCTTGTATGGTCATCTCAACCTTAGAAACTTTTAAACGGTGGGGCTTCATTTCATTGGACCATTGAAAGTGAGCAAGACCCATTGGTGTCCCTAGATTTCACCCTGAAATTTGAGACTACCCATTTGAAAAAAAAATTGTTCTTTTAAAATAATGGGTCTTTGTGTGTTGTTATTGCTAGAAGATGTTTGTATTATGTTAGGATATTCCCAGTGAATCATATGAGCCAATTTCGACAAATACCTAGATGTCGAAACTCATTTTATCCCTCCGCCAAGTTTTGTTTGTGGGAATTTTTTATTTAATTATTTATTAAATAAATAAGCCCCGTTTGAAGTAAATTGTGCTCCGGTTGAATCCTGTTGAAGTTTTGCATGCCAATATTCACATCATACTCAGTAGGGTTTTCACCAGGAATGAATTCTGGGCTTTGTCTGTGACTTCTAGCAACATTTTTCATTTTTATTTATTTTTTGCGTTTTTTCTCCGGTTTTCTCCACATTGTTTCTCTGTGAAATTCCCCTAGGTCAATTCCTTTGTCCAGTATAGTCTGTTTAATTCCCTGGAGTATCTGGAGATCATCTACAGACGTTATGCACCAGAAGGAATTCGCCTCAGGAAATGCAAACTTCTGACTCAAAAAAGATGAAGTCATGCACAAAAAAAGCCTCTCCTGGGCAAGTCACATTTTTGGAATAGGAAGGTTTTTAGCTGCAATGATGGATTTTTGGTAGGTGGCAGGCAGGCGGGAATTTCTTACCTGCCTTGTAGGGTACTTTTTCCCATGAAGTCAAAGTCACTTAAGTTATGATGGGAAAATTAGAGGCAGCAGGCAAATGAGAATTTCTTACCTGCCTTTGCAGGGTAAAAATTCCCATTATAAAATAAAGAAAAATCACTTAAAGCACCGATGGGAATTTCTTACCTGCCTTCCCACCAAAGAGGTAAAAATTTATCAAAGGAGGCCATTAATGGAAGTCAAAGAAGACTTAAGTGCTAGATGGGAATTTTGGAGCTGCAGTGCAGGGTGAATTTAATACCGCTTTTGGTAGGGTAAAAATTGACTGATGAAAGTCAAATCACTTAAGTGGAAAGGGGATTTTTGGAGCCATGCAGGGTGGAAAAAATGTGACTTCCTATTTTTGCAATTACCCTTGCCAAAAATGCAACCCACCTTGGGTGAATAACAATGCATTAATAATATTTATTAATGGTTTATTCCCAATTTTGGCGCCATAAATAGAAGGAAAGTCAATGCAAGTGGAAAGCTAAAGAGAAGTCAAGGATGCATGCTAAAAATAAATAAAATTAATTTATTTAAAAGCAACCAACAACATGCATAATTGGGCGCCCAAGTTGGAGTGAATAAACATGTTTATTTATTAATTAATTGCCAGGAATAGGATGGACAATTATTAGAAATAGAATGTTGATGGTTATATAAGCATGGGCTGCCATAAGGAGGGTGTGCATTAATTCTTTTTGCAAAGACGATTGAAGCTTCGGACAGTTTTGGCACCCAAGGAAGGAGGATTGCATTGAAGTTTTTTTCCACTACTGGGAAGCTTCAAAGTTTGGGCCTATAAGTATTATGGTTAATTAATAATATTTTTTCTTGCTTTGCATTGCAAGCAAAACTTCAAATTTAGGGCAGCATACTTTGTATGTAGATTTTGGTGATAAAAATTAATGTTTGCCATGGACTCATTTTATCTGAATAGACATTTGCAGTATTCTTGCACAGGTGCTCAAGGCATTTGCTTATGCCAAGTGAATATCCCTTTTTCAAATCCTCCTAAAGAAGTTACCAGGAAAAGCAAGGAAGAGTCTTAATGTCTTAAAAGTTTTCGGCAGAAATACCAGAAATAGTGCTTATGACAAATATTTGTTTTAGATGTTGAAGGTTTTTGATGAAAGAGAAAGATCTTAGTAGAATCATGCATAACTGTTCCGGATTTTTGATAGTCTGACCTTTCAGTAGGCCTGCTGGGCTTTCACCGATCTAAGCACAATCAGATGCACAAATGGTATTGTATGCTGTAAGTTTCTTGTAGTAAAAATATCTTGTTGGGCTCCTTCCTCTAAACAGCCCGTGTCAGAAGTAGGGGGTGGAAAATTCCTTCTAGTATGTTATGCAAGTGCTCCCAATTTAATATGAAGCATAGTCATTGCATAAGGTGTATGGGGTGGTCATGTATGCTGAGAAGTTACCTTGCAAAAGCTATCAAACATAGGGAAGATAGGTCAAAGGCAATACCCGCAAGCAAATCACAGTCATGCATAGCTTCCAGATCCAGTTTGGTGAGAATCAAAGGCAAAATAGTCAACCGCATGCAAAATATGGAAGAAGAACAAGATTGGGAGGGTTGCAACTTTCTTCTTATTTCTTTTCCTCTTTCTTTTATTTTCTCCGACAAAGTAATTAAGCTCAATCAATTAAATTATAAAATTAAGTGATTGTTTAAAAGTCGTTACTTGAAGAAGTCAATTACTTGAAAATAGGTGGCTGACATGCAAAATAGAAGGTTCTATTTTTCAGTTATAAATCATGTATGTCATGCAAAGAGGAATTCCAGGAGGAAGATTGCCAACTATTTCCCTTTTCATAGCTTTTGCATGCGGGAATTCATTTAAAGCTTCCTATTTGTAATTGCCCTTTATACTCTATAAATAGAGGAAGAACCTATAGGTTAAAGGGATTCAAAATTTGTAATCAGCATTCTTGTGTTCCAGAATTTGAGCTGAGATCCTTGATAGCTTTCTGCAAGCAGAGGAATAGAGAAGAGATTTTCGGAGAACTTTGTGTCAACGGTGCATTCGTCTCTTATTTATTTTAGATTTATGCATAAACTGTGTTATTCTAGATCTAGATCTGAAAGTTTCCTTTGCTTTGAATTCTCATTTCATGATCTATTTGTTTTAATCTATGTGCATGCAATCAACTCTGTGAACTATTGATTAGTTGCACATCTTCTAAGTTCCTTTCTTCCCGTTTCCTATTATTTTCCTTTCTGCAGATTTTCACTATTCTTTTACAGCTGCTTACTTGCTGCAAAATTGCCTAGTTATAGTCCATGAGCTATGCAATTAAAGTAATACCAACAAATAGATATTAGGAAATATAACTGACAAAATCTTACACGGGAACCTCACTGGTAAATGAGGGAGATTTATCTCATGATTGCCTAGGTTTTCAACTGTGTAGAAAATCTAGCCAACACATATTGGTTTGGTTTTTATAATGTATATAAAAATTTAATTTACAAATTTTGTTTCAGCTGTAAGCACTAACATTTGAAGGGGTAGTTATTCATCAGTTAATTTTTTCGATTTCCTGTAATTTCCAATGAGGAAAACCTGCACAAACTTAGAATGTCTATGAGGCTCTTCATACCATGCAGAACTTGGAAGAGTTTTAATCAAATATACTAAGTATATTTAGTAATGGATTTGGGGTTAAAATGACAGGTTTTTGGTTATGCAATAATTCAATAAATTTCAGAAATGTAAGAAAATGCGGGGGAAAGCTGAATACAGTTTTTTGAACACAACTACATAACACAAGATTTGAGATCCTGGGGAGTCCCAACCTGGTTGCAGGTAGGAAAATTGGGCCCCACTATGGTATTTCTAGATGACTTTACTTAGTCAATAATGGCCAACAGAACAACTTGATGAATACAAGCTTAACCCAGTAATGATCTCCTTGTGTTGCCTATGTGAGTTCAAATACATTGAATAAGCAAAGCATAGTCTAAATAAATATCTAACTATCGACCGGGCATCTCCGAAAACCATAGGAGTTTTATAATGATGGATTGTTTAAAATGGCGGATAATTCAGTTGCGAACCTTTCGGTATGAACTGAATTTCACTCTTGTGTTTTCTAGACAATTAATTATTTTAATAGTTTATGAACTTGCTTATCAAACTAAACTTAGTTTTGGAGCCAATTTTACAATTATGTGGTAATGGGGAGCACACGTAAATGTGGTCATAAACATAAATATTAACTTGCTCCAACATTTTATTGTGTCCATAATAATGTATGTTAGTATGTCCTCATATGGAATCAGTGATTTCCTTAAACTTAAGTAGTAGATGCTAGTTTTATGTATGATGTTTAGGGTAAACACATGTAACATAATGATTGCAAATTATCAAAAGTGTTTATTCGGCCTTGGGTATGGTCTTGGGTATGACTATAAAAAATACATAAAATATTCACCCCTATGGCCAAATAAGAAAAGATTATCAAACATAATATGCATAGAAGTAAACAAAACCCTAGTGTTAAATAACCTCAAAATAGTTGAAAATACCGATTATAAATGGCTCCAAATGTCTAATATAGGTTATCTATGTTGCCAGCATAAGGGTATGGGTATGGGTATGGGTTCGATACAAGGATACGTCAATTTTAAAAAACCCTTGGTACGATACGTCTTGGATACGTACCGTATATATATTATATACTCATTTTTTAGTCCATAAGAAATACAAAACTTGAAAAATATAATAGGATCAATGTTCAAAACATTCAATATACTTAAGATTTTACATTTTCTATGATATATGAATATTATATTCCTTTGTGTGTAATCCATTTTCTTGAGATTGATTTTTGTGTTGCCATGGTGGCCATAAAAGATGTCATATAGGGAGCTCTTGAAGGACCTATTTAATTAGATTGACTCTAACCTGCCAATGATAACTAAAGAGGTCAGTCCAATGGTTGGTTCTTACATTCATATTATCCAAAATCACCTTCTAATCCTCCTTAAAGATGCAGGAAGGAGTCAATGCTGTGCCTTGGTAGTTTCTGGGAAAGGATGCTCTTTGAAACTTTAAGCTATGCAATTTGCGGTTCCAATTTTTTCTATTAGTATTGAAGATCGCCTGAGATTTGATCTCATAAATAACTTGTACGGAGGCTCAGATATATGTCCAAATTTCTATGAATAGCTTCTTTCCTTGGCCAATTGCGATGATCTCAAATAATTAGCTCAAACATTCTTGATATCCTTCGAATATTTTCTCGTCAATAAACTAGAGGGATTTTAAACAATCTCTACTGTTTCCTTGTAGTTTCCATAGCCCTGCTAGTCTAATCCTCAATAGAAAGTTTTGGCTAACACCTTGTGTGTTGAGTCAATGAATACTACAATAAATTTAGAGCTCCCCCGTTGCCCAACAGTACTGATACGTCTTGGGTACGTCCCGGATACATCAAAATGTACCTGGTACGTACTCAGGACGTATTAGTACCGTACCCGGGACGTATCAGTACCATACCTGGGACGTATCTGTACCGGATAGGTATCCAGGGGGTACGGAAGGGTGGGGGACGTACCCTAGTAACATAGCCCACCTCCAATCCTTACCATAACTGTATGCGCCACCCAATAGAGCCATACACAAAAAAAGCAGAATTCCTTCTGTTAATTGCCCAAATAGATTCTCTATTGTATAGGGCATAAACTCCAATGCCATACGCCACATATACAAATCAAACTAGGATACCGATACGGCAGTGGTGGGCTAAAACTGGTACGAAATGTACCGGGTACAGGTATGGCCCAGATACGGGGGTGGGAGCGGGCAGGGTACAACAGGTACCCTACGGGTCCATTTTTGCTGTCAATACATGGAGAAACATGCAGCAGATTGGATACTTTTGAAGCTATACGTTTCATATAATATCTTTTCAACCGGAATCTTTATTACTCCAAGGAATATTATATATATGTAGAATAGGTCCATATGATTTTTTATTAGATTTAAATACGTGGAAGAATATATCAAAAATTATTATAGTAAATGATTTTATATATATTTTAAAATAGCATCTGGAAAATAGTTTATAAAATTTCTAATTACATACAATAATTCTTATATATATAAGGGTTATTAAATTGCTTAATATTATATATAATAATTTGTACTATATATAATATAATAGTATTATAGTGTTATGATAGTATTATAATTAATATCCTTATGACGTCATTTTAATATTTATCATACAATATATTATCCAAAATCGGATATTATTAAGAATGTTAGTGAGGCAATATATCTATAGGGATATAATCTAGGTAGCCGGTACGTGGGTACGGTTCGGATACGGGTACGGGGATCCGGTACATCGGTACGGCAATTTTTTTGGAGGCCCGGGTACGGCACTTGGGTACGGCAGTACAAAAACTAAATAAAAATTAAAAAATATATAAATCTCAACCTTCTAAATAGGAATTTAATTATAAACCACATATTATGTATATGAAAAACAAGATAAAAGACAAGTTATACTATTAACTATAAATTTATAATAATGTACAATATATACAAAACAAATAAAATTAAATTCAGAAGATTCTTTCAGAAGATTGCAAGAAGTTGCTTGGTCCAAAAAGGTGCAAAAATGGATTTTATGAAAATAAGAAAAATATTGCCATCAATGCGTAGAGCTAGAGAAAATATACACTTTTAGAGAAAACGACACCTAAAACGGAGCCACAGAATGAAAGTTATGGCTCATCCAAGTTTTTGCTGCTACATCTTCCCGGACCCTTTCCAAAAATGGCAAATTTTTTTCCTTGCGTTTTTTTCACCGAAAATCCAAAAACGGAAAAAATTGCCAAAAAAGGAAAAAAAATAAATCGCAAGCCTGCAGGGAGAACCCTGCCCGTACCCGTGCCGAACTGGACCCGGACCCCGTACCCGCGCCGAACCGTACCCGAACCTGCAGCCCTTAAGGGCCGTACCGGCTACCTAGGATATAATGATATAACATTATTTATAATGTCGTATAATGTTGTAGCGTTATAAGTGTTAGAGCTTTATAAAATGTATAAGATTATTGTATGTATATAATGTAATAGTAATATAAAAAGTATAATGGCTATAAAGTTCACTATAATATTATTTTTAATACTTATAATACTATTATCTAATATATTTTAATTACAACGTTTGATGTTATTATATTTATAAATTATAACATTCACTTATTTAGCTTATAACTTATAAGTTATCTACTTATTTTGTCTCTTATCTTGTCTTTCATATGCATAATATGTGGTTAATAACTTAATTCCTATTTAGAAGGCTGAAATTTATATATTTTTTGTACTTCCGTATCCAACGCTGTATCCGGGGTCAATTTGTTTTTTGCCGTATCCGCATATCATATACTCCGTACCCGTACCCATATCCAAAACGTATCAGCTACTTAGAAATCAGATGCACATCCAATTACAGTAAGCTTTTCCTACTAGACTGTGCGCCCGCCCTCCTAAACAATATGTCCACTGTAAAGTTATAGTCATATGGCTCTCTGTTGTTAATCCATGCTTCTATACACTAGGTCCATCTTCTGCTGAGCTGTAGACACCTCTTGATGTGATGTTTGCCCCTTTTGATGTGCTGTGCACCCCTTTTAATTATGCAGCACCATATGGTCCTTGTAGTACATCTGCACCATTGCCGTACACCCTCCTATATTTTACAGAATTTTGTGTCTTCATTGTTATTTAATGTTATACAATCATACGACTCTCCGTTGTTAATCTATGCTTCTATACACTAGGTCCATCTTCTGCTGAACTGTACACACCTCTTGATGTGATGTTTGCCCCTTTTGATGTGCTGTGCACCCCTTTTAATTATGCAGCACAGTACAGTCCTTGTAGTACATCTGCACCATTGCTGTACACCCTACTTTATTTTACAGAATTTTGTGCCTTCATAGTTACAAGGCTAGAATATTTTTCATTGTTATTTACATATTTACAAAGAAGCCCCATGGAAGAACCATTGTTTAATTTATTTATTTTTTCAGTAGGTGCTTCATATATTAACAGAAACATATTTACATCAAGGACTGTACAAAAGAATCAAAGATGTACAGCTGAGAAAACATGTACGGCAGAAAATACAAGAAATACTACAATTGTGTTCTGAAAGCAACCAGAATGGCAACAAAATCTGAATAATCCCTAGGCTCGAATTGTTTAGCTTTCTTGAGAAGAAGATGCCCTTTTGCTAGTAGGTGCATTTGTACTTCCTCCTTCTAGGCATGACAGAAGTCTTCCACCTTAGCTGCCTCATCCCTGAACAGAATTGCATCTGAATTTCCATACAATGGACATTGCTGCCACATGTATACAATTCCATACGCTCCTAAACGGACTGCAAATCAACACACTGAAGTCACACAGAAGAGCTTCCCTCCAATGGGGGTTACCCTGGAAAATATTTTGCATACTGGAATGGACTATCTTCTAACAAGTTCTCACAAAGGAGCAATCCCACAGAAGGTGCTTAGCAGTTTCCAGTTTAGTACAATAAGGACACAAGCCACCCATGAGTCCACTCTTAGATAGCCAAGCCGCAGTAGGCAGTCCCTGAAAAATCACCAGCCACAGAAAGAGACTGAGTTTATAAGATGTATGGCCCACACACTATTAAGTCTGTGAATCCACAGGGCTTCTGCATCCCAGGTAGTCCATCTTGCATTAAGTACAGGCGCCATTATTGGTAGAGTTGGCAGAAGAAATATCATTGGTAGAGCTGGCAGAAGAAATAGTTTGGGTGGATAGAAACCCTTCTTGTAGGGTTTTGGAGAAGTTTCACATATATAAGGGCCTAAATCCTTTTTGAAGCAGGATGTTTTCAAAATTATTTGTAGTTGAAATTTTTGAGCTTTCTGCAGCCATCATGGCTAGAAAAAACATGCTCCAATTATTGGTATGCCATCCTCTTCAGTTGAGCCAAAAATAAGGTTTATGGCTTTGGATACGACATTTGAAAATTTTGGCACCATGCGAAACCCGTCTAGTTCCACAACCAGCATCTACGACATATCCTTGGATGATTCAGACTTCCCTAACAGCTGATACTAGTTCCACGAAGGCGACAGTAAAAGGGACAAAAAAGTAAAAAACTGGTGAATTGTCACAGCCAAAGACCAAATCCAAAGTGTTACCTACACCAGAGACGTTGAGTTGGGAAAGTCTTCCTGCCACATAATCCCACACAGTGGCAAATAAACTTTAGGATTACAAGCTGAAGGTGGCATTATGGAGGGCTAGTTTAGAAAAAATTCTGCAGATGCCATATGTTAGTGCCAAAGACTTACATTGTTTGAATGGTCACTAACCATGATTAGGGCAGTAGGTGTTGTTGGAAGATGCACAAAGAAGAAAGAATACAGAAGGCAAAAACTGCACTGTCCAAATGATACAGGCAGAGGTTTATTTATTGAAGAGAGAGGTGGTTATATAGTTACCAACCGAACAACTACATAACTGTTTTACATGCTATATAATGTTTTATATTTTAACACCCCCTCTTAATGACTAAACAGGAAACAAGACAAAGTTTGTCCCGAAAGTTTACAAATTTCCTAAAGCCCATATGTTTAGTCATTACATTTACAGACTGTGCCATAAGTTGTACTTAAAAATCAGCAGTCCTTAACTGTGATGCAGTTGTCGAATGAAGACGAACCGCAAAACAAAAATCTGGCCCCATGAACAAAAGATATGGCAAGTGGTCTACTGGTTCTTTGTTTCGTGATTCATTGACCAGTGATGAATCACCAATGGCTGAGAGTGTCAGCCCCATCTCCAGAGTGCTGAAATCAGAACCTCGAAGATGTGGATTAAAAAATCTATTCCAGGCTTGTGTAGCCTGTAGGAGTCTGTACAAAGACTCGATTATCCTGTAATCGAAGTCACCTCGATCACGTCCTTGCACCACCATGTAGTGCTTAGCCAACTTTTTCAAGAAGAGGAATGTGACCATTTGTGCAGGAGTTAGAACCAACTCCTCAATAGTAGGAGAAATAACCATCTCGGTCTCGGTAGTGTTCTCCATCTCAATAGGAGAAATAACTATCTCCATCACAACAGTGGTAGGAGTGAGAACCAACTCCTCCGTCTTATCTATTTGCTCATCTATCCCCCTCTGTTGGGAAAGATCCTTCACAACACAATGAGCAAACTGTTCATGCTCTATTGTCATTCGAGCAAGAACCTCTGAGTGAGTGGCTGGGCATGCCATCTCACCATGCACCGTCAATGCATCTGGAATAGTGGAGTCTCCATCCACAACAAATTGTTCTTCAGAATGAGGAAATCCATCCTCCCAAGGCATGTCCGCCTCCCGTACACCTAGTATAGTGGATATTCCCTCCACAATAGGTGCATGTAGGTTGACTGTATCCAAGTCAACAGATTTGTGAGGAATGGCTTCCTCCCAAGGCATTGCAGCCTCCTGCATATCCTGAATGGTGGAGCTGTCCTCCACACGTGCATTCATGTTGATTGCAGCCAGATCAACAAGCCGATACTGACCACCTACCCCAACACCAAGGGCAATTATCCGTCTCTAATTCACATCAGAGACAACACACTTCTTTCCACAAAAATCCACAGAAATATTGGGATTTTCAGTTAATTGACGAATAGATAGAAGATTCATTTGTAAAGAAGGTACATACCTAACATTCCGTACCAGCAATTTATGAGCATTATTCAATACAATGCATATATCTCCTATCCCTTCTACTGCAAGTGATTCTCTATCAGCTAGTACTACTGATTCAAAACAAATATTTGCAATAAATGAAACATACCAGTCCCTACAACATGAAAAGTGTGCAGAGGCACCAGAGTCAATGATCCAGCAACTGGTACCACTATCATTTGAGCATGATGTCGTAAGACAGTACAGAGCATACTCGTCATCCGAATCCCGTTCTCCTACAACTACTGCCACATGTTCCTCATTACATGGCTTTTTGTTCTGCTTCAAAAGATCATACATCCGCTTCCGGCAATCCTTCTTGAGGTGCCCAACCTTGTGATAGTAATAACATGTGACCTGATACCGAGTGGAAGATTCACCAGATTGACGTTTCTATTTTCCCTTTGACTGAGTGACAAGAGCACTCTCTGCATGGTCACAATTAGATTCTGCTTGAAGTTGTCTCCATTCCTTTTGCAACAGGTAGAAACTCACCTTGTCAAACGTGAGTGTTTGACTTTCAGCCATTAAATGGAGTGCCTCCACAAATGACTCATATGAAGAAGGTATGCTGTTCAAAACCAGAGCCACCATATCATCGTCGTCCACCTTTTTGTTGATGGAAGATAACTGGTCTCGGAGGTCTTTCAACCGAAGTAGGTGCTCAGACAGCGATCCACCTTCTTGTAACTTTACGAAAAAAAACATATTTTTTAGGTATAAAACCCGACTCTTTTCTAACGTTTGATATTTATCCCTCAGACTGGTCCACAACGTGCTTGCCACAGTGGCATTCCGCACTTCCGATATCAAATCATCCGACACCAATAACTTGAGAAGCAATAACGCTTCCTTATGACGTTTGTCATAATCCTCGAAGTTCGTCGCTGGTCGACTTTCATCACCCTTGATTATTTTATCACAATCCCAAAATTCCGCGACCGTTAAAATCTTATGACTCCATACATTAAAATTAGTGCCCGTTAATTTTTGCGAGTTTGGCAGAATAAGACTTGAAATATTCGCCATTTTATTATGAAAATAATAACAATGGAATAAAGTATTTTGTCCACCGAATAAACCAAAAATTTCTTTATTCAAAAGGGTGTTTTATGCATATACGTGGCAGCAGAAAAATAAAAAACACCAAGATTCCTCTGCCACGATTCTACCTTTGCTGTTCACGTTTGCTGCTCATGGTCTGTGCATAAACCCATGATTTTTGCAGGTTCTGCCCTCGTCTATGCATACGATGCCCACGTTTTTTTTTTGCAACTCGTTTTTACTCTTCACGTGTCTTTGCAAATCCCTGAGCAACTCCACGATTTTTGCGACTGTGGTATTTCCTCTAGCGAACCACGAGCAACTCGTTTTTACTCTTCACGTGTCTTCATGAATCCCTGAGCAACTCCACGATTTTTGCGACCCACGTTTTTCCCTTCACATTTTCGTTTTTCTCTGAGGTTTTGCAACTGCCACGACTTTGCTGGTGGCTACACCTTCGAACCATGATGCCCTCGAACCGTTTTGCCAAACCTGTGCCTTGTTAGGGCTTCCTCGAGTTTGCTGTTCGTGCCTCTTGAAGGTTTCCTCGAACTACAACCTTTGGGGCTCTGATACCATTGTTGGAAGATGCACAAAGAAGAAAGAATACAGAAGGAAAAAACTGCGCTGTCCAAATGATACAGGCAGAGGTTTATTTATTGAAGAGAGGTGGTTGTATAGTTACCAACCGAACAACTACATAACTGTTTTACATGCTATATAATGTTTTATATTTTAACAGGTGTTCCTTTGTGTGATATATTGATAAGGAAGTCAATATTACCTACATAACCAAAGATTTTACACTGTTATTTGGTGTACCTTCTCATAAATAATTGATTAGTAAGCTGACAAGCAACCCATAGGTAACACATACCCAAAGCAATTATGTTGTCCAGACATACTGTAGGCTTGACTGTTGTAGAGTTGGATTGCATGTGGGCCAAGGGACATTACGCATTAAAATGGAGTACTTGGCTTTAGAAGAATGGCATTGCTTAGTAGATGTGATACACTGTCCGCTGGTGGGTCTCATTGGGGTCTGTTACATTCAAATATCGACAACCAAGCATATAGCTGGATTATAGAGGGATGAAATCTACAATTATGGTGAGATATTGTCAGCAAGGATTTATGAGTTTCTCTCTCTGGAGATTAAAGGGTTTTACATGATACAACATGCCATTGGGTTGTTCTGGAATGCCATGTACTTTCAGTCTACCTTGGAGGGCAACTTCACTTCCGACAGTTCTTACGAGCCTAGTTGGCATCAGTGTTTCGATGGAATCATCCTGACATTCCTTTAGCAGAGTCTAAAGAAGATATTTCAGAATGCCGACAAACAGCCAAAAAGAGTAAACAAGCAGTAAAGTTTCCTACTAAAGAGGAGGATGAGAATGATAAGGATGAAGGAGATTGTACTGACACTAATAATGAACAGGATACTGTTGACGAGGATAATAGCAGTCACACACCACAACTATTAGAGCCTCCTACTGCTTTTTGCGTCCATCCTTCCTTGCACGAGGATGTGGTTTTTTATGCATCACTAGCCCCTTCTGTTATGCCTACCTCCAAGTCTGTTATAGTTACTCCCTTGCCTACAGGGGATGAAGGGCAGCAAACAGAGGACTGGTTGAACCAAATTGACATGCCAATCACTCCAGCCTTGGAAGTTCCTCCAATCAATTTGTTATGGCCACCTAAGCAAATATTGTTAGAGCCAGAGGAAGGGCTTGTTTAGCTTGGGGATGAAATTGAATTGTATTCATTAGGTACTTGCCCTTTTAAGATTGGGCCAAGTGATTCTCAGGCCATGGACCATGAGTTTATTCTTCAACTTCTTCCTTTTCCATATGAGAGCTTGTGTCAATAATTGCAGACCATGGGACCTATGGAACAGGCTCTACTCAACATTTCCAATGTGGTTTGGAATCTAGATGCTTCAGTCTGGCAATTGCAGGTAAAACTGATTTTGGACGAGGCAGCTTGGATTTGGAAATTTGTAGGAGTGTTTTATGGAGTTTGTCTGGATTTTTGAGAACCAAGGATGGCCAGAGCATAACACTCCTGAGATGTCTCAGTAGTGGCTGCCCAATCAGACTTCATGTGCATTTGCTCCTCCTGTCCATGATGTGTTGGAATTCTTATACATTATTGAACATACTTTCTGGTACCAATATTTGATGCTCCAGTTGACCACGTGTGAGAAAAATTGGCTTCAGAATGAGGACAGAGTTACTCTTGAAATTGCTGACTTGAGGAGTCAAATGGAGGAGCAGTGTGCCCAATTTCAGGAGCAGTTCAACCAGCAAACCCAGCTTATACATGCTCAAACTTAGATGGTCGCTGTGTTTGAGCAGGAGGTGACACTGGTGAAGGGCAAGTTGCAAGAAGCTGTGTATAGTCAAGTGTTCACAGGAGTGTAAAGTTGTGACAGAATATCATTTGAAGCAATGCACATAGGATGCCTATGCACTTCGAGCCAAGTTGGAGCGGTTGAAGTTACAAAGAGCAGTTTCCTCTGGATCACACTCCATTGGAGCCACAATATCTCCAAGATCGTCTTCCTCTTCCCCTCCTTGTAGTTTGAACTTGGAAGGGACTTTGACTTATTTAAAAGAGGGGATGAATGTAGAGTGTTGTATTTAATAAAATGTTATGGTAACTGACTTTTTTATGTTGTTATTACTCTATTATTGGCTTTAGTTAGTGTCATAATAACTCTTTAGCTATGTTTGGGTGTAGCTGATGGTTGTGCTTTAATTGATAACTCTCAAGTTTTTTGTCATTTAAATATAATAATGCTTGTTGCTGTAAGGGCACTGATATGACAGGTCCTCCCTATACCGTCTAGTTGTATTGAACACTATTTCATGCAATAATGCTGTTATTCTCTTATGTTCTGCTGTACTATGATTGGGTATGCACTTATAAATCTACAGTAGTATTCGCTTGGTTGTGTGGCTTTTTATAGGAAACATTTACCAGGCACAGCCAAGAGGATGCTAGAATTAAAAATTTAGATCACATATCATTAAATCCAAGTTAAAAACTGAAAAAAGGAAACTCAAAAAAAGAGGAATGCAATTGGGATCCTCTGTTTCTTTTGCCATCAATCTCCAAAGCATTATGTAAATTTAAGCTGCTTTGTTCCAAGGGATTAATAACAGCATCGTCCTTCTGCCCATGCTGGTGTGTGCAGAGATTACTTGAATTTATACAATTTACTTGATGTAGTCATTAATGATATTACTGCGAAGGTTACTTGGAATTTTCTTAATCGTTGATGATCCTATTTAACCATGGAGTTTATCTTTAATGTGTACTATTGAGTTGTCCTCGTAAGACAATCCATGCATCAAAAAAATTCTTTTATTTTTTCACTAAATGGCATAAGTAGTATATGTGTGAAAAGCAATCTGTGTAGGTAAATATAGAATAAGGGTGAAGCTAATCATTTCATCTCGGTTGTGCAAGCACCGACTCTTCTCTTGACTTGTCATGTTTCAAACACAACATATTCATATATCATAGGCAGTGGCTCATAATCTATATGATCTATATACACTCTTTGTATGTAAAAACTTTGATTTTTCTTTTTGTGGCAGTGTGTTTTTCATCTACTCCATAGGGAGGTGTGATCCAGATGGTTGTGTGGGACAATATTCTAATAGAATACTGAAACACTAGTATGTCACCTTGCCAGGGTTCACATCTCCTTGATCACTGCTCAGAATTTCAAACTGTAATGTGCATAAAAAAGCTCATGAAATGAGATAGGCTCGAGATATAAAAACACTCAGAAAGGCTGAAGAAAAATACCTGAAAATAGAAAAGATTTACTTTTCGTATTCCTCGGATTTGTTGGAGAATACTTGTCACATGACTTTCTTTCAAATTCGAATCACTTATTCTGTTTATAGATTATTCATTACCTACCATAAATAGCTATAAACCTATAAAGTAATTGCCATTCGAGTAGTAAGAATCAATGGATTGAAGATAGAAGGAAATCAAGATTTTGTAGCTTCACATCTCTTTTCATAGATTGCTACTGTTCTGGTATACTACTTTTGGCTTCAGTAAAACTTCATTTACATTGGAGTATATTGCTATTTGTTGTATCCATTTCCTCAATTTGGCTCTTTACTTTTATAACACATTAAATTTCTGCAAATTAGTCTGTTTTCCCCAGCATTTCCAATTAAATCTCTATCACTGGTATGAAAACAATTTGTTCCATTCTTGTATATCCCTTCAAACGACATCAGAGTATAGGAAGCATGGCTCGATGCATGTGACCCTTCGTATTATCTTCCTTGTTGCACCAAATGGTAACAAATGGAAAAGGAGGGAATGGGAGATCCTTTCTAGTTGTTGCTTGACAAAGCACTCGAAAAGAAAAGGCAATAAAGATGGCACAATTCACTAATTTTGTTTTGTAGATCACATCTTTATCCCAACTTGTTATCAAACAAACCTTTAGGGGTACGATTTCTTTTAAGGTAAAAATTAATTCTGATAATCCTCTTTTGAAGGAAAAGTTGATGTAGACGAATGACTCAACCTATTGGAATATAATTTCACCATAAATAATTGTTTTGATGATGAAACGATTACATTTACACTTTGGAAAGCTTCTTTTCTTGTTAAAAATGATTGGGATCACATTGATTTGGGAAGAAGAGGATAAGTTATCACTTGACCAGAAGGGTGTGCAGCTAAAACTTTGGCAAAATTTGCGGATACCATAAAAAAAGTGTACCTCCTTTGAAGAATAATGTTGACTACTTTAAAATTTGCATCATATCAATCATCTTACTTGCCATAAAAGTCTTAGGATAAGTATCCGCTAAGGGATCAAGAGATAGGCAATAAGAAAGATGAAAAACAAAATGATGATCCCCCCGTGGGATTTGTGAAATTGAACTTTGATGGAGTTTCTAAAGACAACACAGGCACTACTGGTGCAGGTTGGTTTCTTAGAGATCAAAAACAGCATTTTCCTGTAGCGGCATCTCACATCATTCCCTGTGTGTCACAAATAACAAAGTGGGAGCTATGTCTCTCCTAAAGGGTCTCAAACTAGCCATTGGAAAAGATGTTTGTTCTCCATAGTAATAAATGCAAAGAAGAATGGGATAACTCCAAATTGAAATCTGGAAAACATCCTTATGCAAGTGAGAGATCTAAACCCACTCTTTGCTGAAGCTAGATTCCAACAACTTATTAGAGAGATCAAAAGACTTGCGGCCTCCTTGCAAATGCTGGGATGGAGTAGGTCCTGCTTCTGGTAATCTTTAGTGACACCCCAGAAGAAAAGGAGATTCACCCAATCTCATTAAATATTCTCTTGCAATCTACAAGAGAGATGCATGGGGACAAAAGACCCTACTTATTGTGGGACTTGGTTAGCTCACGTCCTCATATAAAGATTATCTTTCAAATACCTTAAGCCCTTCAACATAACATTTTGAAAGGACTTTAGATTTTGTTAGTACTGTAATAATAAGCAGCTTCCAAATATTTGGAGTACTCAATGTTTTGATGAGGTTCATGGGAAGTTATGTTTTAAGGTTGTTCTCTGAAATGCTTTTAATGGTCCTTTGTGTTGTTCAAGTGGGTTGCTATGTTCTAGACTCGATGGAAATCTGAAAATTGAAATTTGGATGATAATACCCGTGGTTGAAATCTTTGGACTCTTGTTTCAGGTAAGAAGTGTCAAAAGGCGGTTTGTAGTGCAGTTGTTGTGTTGTGATGAAGAAAGAAAGATGGGTGGTCTGCTATAGATCATTTGAGTTTCTTCAAGGATAAGGTTCAAAATTGTTGGCTAGATTTTCTGCATAGCTGAAAACCTAGGCAATCTTGAGATAAATCTCCCTCATTTACCGGTGAGGCTCCCGTATAAGATTTGTCGATAAAGTATGTTAGTATCTACTTAGGGGTTTTATTTTAACCATGCAGCTCATGAACCATAGCTGTATAGTTTTGTAGCAAGTAAGCGGCTATTTAAAGAAAGAAAATATCTAAAGAAGAAGGAAGTAATAAAAACACAGGAAAGAAAGAGGGAAGATGTGCAACCCAATCAATAGATTACAGAGTTGATTGCATGCACATAGACATAACCAATAGATATTAACACACAAAATTATAAGCAAAGGCAACTTCAGATCTAGATCTAAAATAACCCAAAATTTATAAGTAGATCTGAGATAAAAAGTTAGAAACAAAATGCACCGTGACACGAAGTTCTCTGGAAATTTGCTCCTTTCTATTCCTTTGCTTCAAATAGCTATCAGGGATTTCAGCACAAAGTCTGGAATACAAGAATGCTGCTTATAAATTTTAATCATTAACCTGAAGGTTCTTCTTCTACTTATAGAATGTAGAAGGGAAAATACAAATGGGAAACTCAACTGAACTGGAACATAAACAAAAAGTAAAGATAACATCTGACAATCATCCCCCTCTAATTCCTCTTCAAGTGACATGCATCCGGGTCCATATTCAAACTTATACACATCAGTCACTTAACTAATAGAATTGTTCAACACAACTTAAAGTAATGGTTTCAAAACCAATAACTTTAAAGTTTTACAATTACATCCGGGAATGTAGAAAATAGAAGAAGAAAGAGTAGAAGAAGAAAGACAAGTCAGCTGTAACATCTATATCTTATTTTTGTTTTGATATTGAATATACTTGTCGAACATGTAATTCAACACCTTCCCATCTGTGTTAGCCATAACTTCCTTTTCAGTCCTGAATTGTAGCAAGCCTTCGTTCAATACCCTGATACATGCTTCCACATCCTCCAATCCAATGGTATGTGTCAAGTAACACAGGACCATCATCTTTAAGATCCGCAGGTATCCGTGTTAATCCAAAGTCAAACACTTGCCGTGCTGATAACCTGTTGAAATCTTTTTTTCTAACCTCGTACTCACTTCTGCACTTAATTCAAAAATCTTCCAATGAAGGCACATGCTCGTATTCCTGGGAGATTGTCTTCCTTGCCACTCCAAATGGATTGAAGTTCAACCGTGCTGGGAAGAACTCTTGCTCATACTCTGAGAACATTTCTGCTTCAATTCCTCGGGCTTTATGAATACTCTGGCAGCTGTAATGGCCCACAGTGATCGGGAAGAAGTTTGTAGACTTGTGCCGTTTCGACTGTAGGTCATGCATCTCCACGAGTTGTCTACTCAACTCCATGATGACCAATCTATCACTCAGGGTATCTGGACAACTTAACTGGTTCTCCTGAAAAGCCGGTGACCATAAGGTATGTAAAATCCGCAAACTGGATAAAGATACTGCCAATCTTGGACACAACTTCCCACGCTTCCTTGCTCACCTTGTTGGCATTTAGATCGCCGTCCAACCTGCAAATGAATCCGTAGAAGAATCCATCGTTGACCACCTTGTAATCTTTATTGCATGCGGGTACAGTAAGTTGTGGGTAGCACTCAAAAATAGGGTCCTTGGAAAGAACACCACATCTATCCAGCTTGGAGAAGACACCCTGTGAAGTTGCTGCATAAACCAAATACGAAGTCATTTTGAAGCTGTAAGTACGCCTCACATTCTGGAGCTGCTCACCAATGTTGTCACTAATGATTTCTGACCAATTGATTATTGAATCTACTTTGTTGATTTCAATGGTCCCGATGAAAGCATACATCCATGCGCGGAAGTTGTGAGTGTTAGTTTCGCCATTTATCCTGCATAACAATTTGGCAATATCATCCACCTCTTGTACTAGATTGGATCGTGGAAGAGTTCTCGGGAACTTGGAAGGAGATTTGGGCTCCTTCATGTATCTGTTGTTCATTATGCCCACACAGTCAACTTTATGCTTTTCTCACCTATTGCCGACATCCTGTATGCTAATAGTAGTCACCACCTGTCGTGCTGGAATCATTAGACAATAATTGATGAACTGTGCGTCCAGCCGAATTATTGTCTTCCCCGCAGCATCTCAGACTGATCTAGATAATGAATGGTAAGACCTAGCACACTCCATGACGAATTCTGGCAATTGGGCTGTGAATAGAAATGCTGCAGCTCAAATGATTCCATTGCTTTTGACTGCACGCATGAGAGAAGTCTTTTCAGCTCTGGATCTGTCAATCAATTCGGAAAGAGGTTCTGGACCTAGATCTGTATCTCCAATGTCAGCAAACTTAGAAGTGATGCATGACTCTGCTGTGCTTTCTTTTGCATCCTACTTTGCCATGGCTAAATCTGTCTTTGTCTGAGCAATTATTTTTCTCTTTATTCGGCTAGAATTCTTTACAACTGGTGCAGATCTACAGATTTCTTTAGATGTGAAGGATATGTTCAATGTATTGGACATTGATTTAAGCTCTCTTTCTCTTATAAAAGCACCTGTAATGAATTCCTGCAATAATTCAGACAAAGATGGCAATCGGAACATGAACACTTGATTTTAATTATAAAAATCTGCATATATCAAGCCTGCTGCCCCAAAATTTGATGTTTTGTTTGCATGCAAAGCAAGCATGAATTTTACCAACTTCACCTGAGCACCTGTACCACTATGCAGACAATTAATCAAACACAAATCAAGCTCCTTCAAACCTAGGCGCCAAACTTTAAAGACTTACAACAGAAAAAACACCTTCTGTGCAAAATTCCTCCTTAATTGGGCGCCAAATTTTCCTGTGCTGCACTTCCTTGCTAAAGATTTAATTAATTTATCCTTATGGCAGCCCTTTCTTATATAACATTCACCATTCTATAATTAATAATTTCCTCTCCTATTCCTGGCAATTAATTAATTAATGAACATGCTTTTCTCTTCAATTTGGGCACCTATTTTGTGCATGCTCATGGCTGCCATTAAATAAATTAAATTATTTAATTTTAGCTCTCTACTTCTAGTTCACTTAAGGTTCATAGTGTGCTTTGACCTCATCCACTAAAAATAGGAATAAATTACATCAATTAATTCTTAAAAAAATATTATTCCTCCTTAATATGGGTCGCACTTTTTGACATGAAGGGGGTTGTATAAAATAAATTATATTTATTTAATTTTAGAATTCTATTTCTAAATTCCCTTACCTTCATCTTTGTTGACTTTTCTCCATACTTGGGCGCCAAATTTGGAAAAGAATTTAATTAATTAATACCATTAAAGCTGCCCTTCTATTCCAAAAGGGGTCACACTTTTTGGCTTAGCCCATTTCTATTTTTAAAAGCTAATTTTCAATGGGATTATTTACCCTGCACCACAGCTCCAAAAATCCCATGATCCACTTAAGCTGTTTGACTTTCATAATGGGATTATTTACCCTGAAAGGTAGGTAAGAAAATCTCATCAATGCCTTAAGTGATTTTTCTTTTATTTCACAATGGGAATTTTCACTCTGCAAGGCAGGTAAGAAATTCCCCCTGCTTGCTGCCTCTAATTTTTCCATTGTGACTTAAGTGGCGTTGCTTCCATGGGAAAAAGTACTCTGCTAGGCAGGTACAAAATTCCCACCTACTTGATGCTACTAAAAATCCCATTGTAGCTTAAAATCTTCTTTACCCAAAAATGTGACTTGCCCAGAAAAAGTTTTTTCGTGCATGACTTCATCTTTTCAGAGAGAACCGAACCTCCCATGACAAATTCCTTCTGGTATAACGTCCATAGGTGATCTCCAAATACTCCAGACAAGAAATCAGATTAAACCGGCAAAGGAATTGACTTAGAGAAATTTCACAGAAAACAAAATAGGAAAACACCAAAAACGCAAAACGTTGCCAGAAGTCACAGATAAATACCAGGATTCATTCCTGGTTAAAACCCTACTAGTATATGGGAATATTGACATGTAAGACCACAACAGGGTTAAACCGGAGCACAATTTGCCTCAAACGAGGCTCAAAATAATTAAATACAAATTTCTCCTAGGCAAACTCCAGTGACAGAATATAACGATTTTGGGCATCTGGGTATTTGACGAAATTGACTAATATGACTCTCTGGGAATATCTTGACACAATACAAACACTTTCTGGCAATAAAAACACAAAATGACCCATTATTTTAAAAGTACGAAATTTTTTACATGGGGTAGTCTTAGATTTCAGGGTGAAATCTGGGGACACCAAGAATGATTGCTAATGTCTGCTGAAGTTCCTGTACACCTGATCCTCATTGCACCAACTTAATCATTTCCCACGTTTTTAGACAAATGATTATTGATTTGTTGCATCTTTGGGTGACATTTTGTAGATAGGCCTACATGAAGTTGTTACTGATGTAATGTATTTGATGCTGCATGAAGAATTGTATGCCTAAAACTGAAGGGGATTCAAAATTTACAATTATGGCTTGAATGATCAGTGTTTCTCCAAAATTGGCTTCTCCTTGGCACATACCAAGGAACCAGTCAAACAACATAGGAAGATAAGTCCTAGACTTAGCCCGAACTGTCCTCCCACACCCTGAATTGCGAAAGCAATGCACTACATATTAAAAGAATCAAGGCCCGTGTAGTTCTCCTAGATTGAATGAAAATGAGTGCTACGTAGGGATGTGTCCTTCCTGAAAACAAGGTGTCTGGGATGTCTGAAATGCCCCCCCTTGTTTCCTAAAGGGTGGGAAAGGAGGGTGATGTATTCGAGGTGTCCCTAAATATCAGGGGATGTTTCAGGGATGCCCCCTTTTTTTGGGGATATCGCGGATGTCCCCAGGAGGTCTAGCGTTTTTTTTTTCAATTTTTTGGAATTTTCTTTATAATTAATCTATGTTCCACCAAGTTTCCAAGACGGGGACGGCAGGGGACGTGTTTCCGGGACAGATTTTTTATAGGCCTTTTTTTTTAGGGGATGACATGGGACGACTATTAAAAAATAAGGGAAAATTTAAAAAATATAGGAAATTTCAAATATTCATATGATAACATTGCTAAAGCAAACCTTAATACATAAATATAGAGTTGAATTGAGATTTCACATAAGATCTATCATTTAACCTTAAAAATATAGGAAATTTCAAATATTCATATGATAAGTATAACACATTGATAAACTTAAACTTAAAGCATTCCTCACTGTCTTCTTGCATGAAAACTCCCCATTCGTGTAGGAAAAAAATGGTTTGTAACAAGAATATGATATACCAAGATCAAAGACAAAAAAGTCTAGCATTTTGTGGCATATTTCTATGGAAAGAAAAGCGCTACAATATATTTTCTTGTAGACATCCATAAAGTAAATGTTGATAGAACTGTTTGAATTGTGTGGTGGCATATAAATTTATTAAGGATGGATGATAAACAACATGCAGGCTTCAAAATTCAAAATTGAAATCACATGATAAGAATCCTATCAATGTCATGTAATTTAAAGAGACTACAAGTATAAGCTCCATACTTTATAATAGAACTATTTTATTCATTTCTCTCACAACTTATAGATTATACCAATGGATGATAACTAAGACTAACCACACATGACTTCTTAAAGGTCTGTTGTTGACCATTTGAACGAAGCCAGCATGCAACTTTGATTGAAGATATCCAAAACAAAGGGGTGACATTTAATAGCATATAAAGTATTTCGCTCAATTATAATAGCGGAATATACCAGCCCATTTCATCTTCAATCTCCTCAATTATCTAATCAATTCAGACCATTGATTTAAATATAAACATTGTTTTGGTAACCAACTATTTTCTGTTATTGTTAATCTCTTGTTGGCTTTTAGTAGTGTCTTGTCGACTCTTTTGTTATGTTTAGTTGTAATTGACAGTTGTGTTTTAACCGGAAATCATTGGTTCTTTGACTCTTTTGTCATATAAACAGAATGATTCATTTTAGGGGAGGGGCATCGATGTGACAGTTCCTCCTTGTACCAAGTGATTGTATTGAAGTTTGAACACTACCTTATGCAATAAATTTGTGATTAAAAAATGAGCTTCTTTTTTTGTTTTGATGTTTGTTTTAGGTTTAGGGCACTTAGAAACGAAAGTGCGTGTCCTTGTCAGCCCCCGCATTGCTTTACTTTAAAATTGTGTTTTTTAAGCCTGTTTGCTTAGGGTACAGCAGGGGACGGATGGAAGTTTAAATTCCCCTAAACGTACCTGGGACGTTCAACCGTCCCCTATTCTTTTTGAAGTCCCTGGGACGTTTCCTAAAATTTGCAAAGTTTGGGGTCGGGAAGGGGGCGTTTCCTACCTGTCCCCAAAGTTCTGAAATGTCCCCGGTACGGGGACGAGCTAAAAAACATAGGGGACGCATCCCCATGGAACATAATAATTAATTTCTTTGTTTTCTCTTTAAAAACTGATTTTTAAATTGTACTCTTGTAGTGTAAGATTGTTTTTGGAAGCCACTCATCTCTATTAAAAAAAATGTTTGTATGGATAAATCTCATTAAAATCCACTTTAAAAGCTCCAATAACCTACGTTGCCGAAACAGTAGGTTGGGGCCTCGGGAGCGGGAGCGGTGTGGGAGCAAGCAGGGAGCGGCCAGAGGCCTGCGGAAACGGCCGGGTACGGCACAGGCCATACCTGGCCGTTTCCGCAAGCCTTCGGTTGCTCTCTGCTCGCTCCCACTGCCAAAAACGTATTTTTTATTTTTTATTTATTTTTTTCATGTTTTTAAAGCCCCACAACATTAAAAAATAAATTTTTCTTCTAATCTAAACCCTAAAAGCTAACTCTAAACAATAAAACAAAAGAACAACACAAAAACAAAACATAAAGCAAATAAACTTACCTTTGGCTCTCCAAAATTGCATTGTGCTTGTCTAGGGTTTGAGGAGCTATTGCTAAGCTTGTAGGAGTGTGAGGAGCTGTAAAGGAGGAAGATTTGTGAAGGATTTGTGGTTTACTAAGTGAAGGTAAGTTTTTTTTTAATTTCTAACCTTGTTTCTTTGTTTTTTTTTTTTGTTATTTAATCTCACACATTACATTTTTTTGCTTATGTTCATCTTGTTTTTGCTCTTTGTATTTAATTTTTTTAATTTTCATTGTTCAACACAATGCAATTGCATGCCATTGTTTTCTTTGCTTTTTTTTTTTTTTTGAACCTTGTAGGTATTTCTACAATGACAACAACAAGTTTTGCTTCTTCTGGGCAATCTTTGACCAAAGACTTTGACCCAAATTCACCATTATGGAGGCATGTAACAATACTTCAACAAATTGCAGGTGGTGGTTGCTTTGAATGGAAACACAATGATTGTGATGGACTATTCAAAGGCTCTTACAGTAGGGTGAAATTCACTTGTGTGCCATAACAGGTAATGGTATAAGAGTATGCAAGGGGAGGAATAATGTTGGAGTGCCAAAAGCAAACATTTTGGCATATATCAAAGAGCAAGAAGATGCAGAGCCAAATGTGGCTATGAGAGCGGGTCATCCATTGGTCAAAAGAGGAGGTTCATCTTGTTCAGCGAGGCCTCTAGTTGCTCCATCACCTAGTGGATCCCCAATTGTGGCCATGCCACATCCATTTGTGGCTCCTATCTCCACAAATGACGATGTTTCCCTTGCACGAAAGAAAAGTAAGACGAAAGGGCCATTGGAAAAGGCCTTTCAGAATGAGAGTGGGGAAATTGCATATGAACACATTGCAAGGTGTGTATATGCTAATGGACTTTCTTTTAGTGTTGTGAGATCACCTTATTGGCATGAGATGGTGAAAGCCATCAATGAGGCACCAAAAGGGTATAAATCACCAAGATATGAGAAGATCTGCACCGCCCTTTTGGATAAATAAAAAAAATATGTGGAAACCTCCTTGCAACCAATTAGGGACTCATGGACCAAAACCGGTGTGTCCATCATTTCTGATGGATGGAAAGATGCAAGAAACCGCTCTTTAATCAATGTGATTGTAGTATGCCCTAAGGGGGCAATGTTTTTGAAAGCGGTTGATTGTGAGGGGCAAGTGAAGGATGCCCAATTCATAGCCAACATTCTCTTTGAGTCCATTGAGGCAGTGGGGCCTGGAAATGTTGTCCAAGTCATAACGGACAACGCCAAAAATTGCAAAGCTGCGGAGATGCTAGTTAAGGCACGGTATGGGCATATTTTTTGGACACCATGTGCCGTGCATTCATTGAATTTAATGTTAAAGAAAATGGCAAACAAAATAGAGTGGATCCAGCAAGTGTATGCAGAAGCTGAAGAGATTCAAATGTTTGTCACCAACCGCCACATGTCACAGGGCATTTTTAGATCATTCTCGCAGTTGGAGCTATTGAAGGTAAGGAAAAGTTTTCTTTCTTTCTTTTTAATTTAAAATTTAAAAATAAGTTTTTTAGTATTCTTTTAGCTTTCAATTTTATTTTTAATTTTTGTTCCTCATTCTTATTAGGTTGCTGAGACTCGGTTTGCATCACACAGAATTGTCTTGAGATGACTAGTGAGGGTGCAAGAGGCACTCGTGAGGATGGTAACATCCAATCTTTGGTCTGTATGGAGGCAATCAAACACTCAACGGGCTCAAAAAGTGAAGAACCTGATCTCAGAGGACCCTTGGAGGGATAGAGCAGATTATCTGTTGAGTTTTATGGAGCCCATTATGAGCAAGGTCCGGTTTACTGACACAGATCAACCATATCTAGGAGAGATATATGACAGCATCGACTCAATGATTGAGAAGATAAAAGCCATCATAAATGCAAAAGAACAAGATCCCGATGAAATATTTTTCAAACAAGTGAAGTCAATTCTCATTGAGCGGTGGAACAAAATGACCACCTCATTACATCTACTTGCTTTTGCATTGACTCCTAGATTTTATAGCACAGAGATCCTTTCCTTGCCATGGAGGGTAGCACCATACAGGGATGCGGAAGTCAGTGAGGGATATATGGCGCCATTGGTTAGGCTCTTCCCTGATCCTGAGGCCCAAGACCAGGTTATGGTAGAGTTTGGCAATTTCATAGTAGAAACAGGTCATCATAGCCTTCTCGCTCTTCGGAGCAAATACAAGATAGATGCTCATATGTGCTGGTACCTCCATGGTACTTCATCGGTTTACTTGCAACCTCTTGCAATCAAGTTCTTGGCACATGTAAGTTTTAAATTTTTTTATTCTCTTTTCTTTTAGTTTTTTAAAATTTAAGTCTGAGTGTTTTAGTTTAAAGTTGAACTTTGCATTGACTTTGAAGTTTGGGTTGCCTTAATAGGTTGCAAGTTCATTTTCCTCTGAGTGCAACTGGAGTACATATAGTTTCATCCACTCACAGAAATGCAATAGGTTGGGGGCTAAAAGGGCTGAAGATTTGGTATCCATACATTCCAACTTGCGCCTTTTATCCTACAAGCAACCGGAGTACAAGGAAGTGTCAACAAGACATTGAAACATTGATCCATAGATAGTTGACTTGGATGCTTCCATTTCCCACCATGGAGCATATGATGATGAAGGGAGTTCTGTGACACCACGAGACCTACATGCACAAGGGGGTGCAACTGGCAATGGCCCTAGTGCGAGTGGTTCGAGCCCATGTGGTTCTAATGAACCACATAATGATGATGATGTAGTTGATCTTGATCCTCTTGATGAAGAGGAATATGATGAATATTGACAATGAAAGATAGTTTTAACTTTGAATATTGATCTATGATTGAATTTAATATATCATGAGATTCATGATGTTCACATTGTGTTCGATTTAAGTATTTTAATTTAACTTTTAAGTTTCTAAGTTTTATCGGTATCCTAGCTTGTTTGTTGTGGTTAGTCACTTATTTAGCTTATAACTTGTCTTTTATATGCATAATATGTAGTTAATAATTGAATTCCTATTTAGAAGGCTGAAATTTATATATATTTTAATTTGTATATAGTTTTTGTACTGCCATATCCTACGCCGTATCCGGGGTCAATTTTTTTTTTTTCCGTTTCTGCATATCGGATACTCTGCTTCCGCTCCCGCATCCAAAACATTTTGGCTACTTAGCCAATAACTTGAAAAGTCTGTATGTATATTTCTGTATGAATGGAAAGGTTGTGTAGATCAAAATGTTTACCGGTCAACCATAATCCGACTGTATTGTATTACAAAGACATTAACAATCTAGAGTGATATATGAATACATAAATTTTCGAGCACAAATGCACATGGTGGACTGTCACAGATTTCTATTCATAATTTTAAAAAAATTATTTGTATATTTTTAATTTTATATATTATTTTAATAGCCATCCCGAGATTTTGGAATTTTGTTGCCCCCCCCAGAAACTTCGTCCCCGCATCCCGCCGTCCCGGAGTCTTAGTTAACACTAGTGAAAATGCTCTGCTTGTGATCCTCTATGCTCAATTGATACAACTACAAAATCAATATGCAACTAGAATGACCCTTCTGTTGGCACAAGTCACTTGGCAACATGCAATTTAGACTAGGATGTACTTCAGATTAGAATTCAGCCCATGAACTACTCTTGGAAGATATAGGATGTGTATAGCCTTTGTGTGTAGTGATCTCCAAGGTTTTATATAAGTGTACAATGACCTACAAGGAATTATTTATATATGAGACTATTAATTTCCTGCACAAGCTGACCTGAAAATCAGGCCTAGACTGACCTGTTGAAAGTGCCCAATTTGAAAATTGACCATTACTTAGGAGAAGGACAGGTTTGGTATTGAACCTGTCAACGGCTTCCGAACTTGACTCAAGAGTTAAAAATCAAGGAACAAAAAATGGAGGGATGTTTGTAGAGGTTCACTGAGAGTCCTAGGTAAACTGGAATTGGTCTTGAGTGTATGAATAAGGTAGATAGAGGTGATCAAGGTGATGTGGAGTTAATTGGAATTGGAAAATGTGTGTCAAAAGAGTCAAATATGCGCCATTGGTCCAAATGTCTTGGAGTGTGTCAAAAATGATGTTGTCAAGTGCCTCAAATCAAAAATCAGGTCATTGCATTGAAAGATCCATGGGATGGGATACCTCCACGTACTGCTGCTAAGATATCCCTGCTCTCACACGTGCATACCATGTGTAGTGGATCTAATGCCTAGTGGCAAGAGCCATTTAGTTATCTTTGCCTCCATCCCAAGTCATGGAAAAGGTGCATGTCACCATTATTATTTCTACCTCTAGGACCCTGAGTTATTAGTTTTATTGGTACAAGTACAAGGGTCTGTCTTTTTTTTGGGGACCTGGTTTTGGTGTGGCTCAGCTACATTAGTACAAAACATTAAAAAAATATGAACACAATTAACCATAATATCAGTGCTATATGCATAAAATAAACAATAAAATAGCAAAACACTTTGGATAATTGATACTTCAAAATATCAAATGGTTTGCCTGATATGGTATAGAACATAGGTTTATAGTTGGGTGAAAGTAGGAAAATAGTTAATGGAAATAGTCAAACTCAAGAACTATGTGAAAAAATCATCATATTGCTCTTTATTGAGATCATCGAAATCAGCAATTGGTTCATTAGAACTAGGAACTGCCACGAGCTCTACTATGCGGCTCCTACGTAGGAGTTTAGGTTTAGTCAATTGTGTGTGTTTTTTAATTTTTTAAATCTGCAGTTCTCTTTTATGTTTTTATTATGACTGTTGTTTGATAGTCAATACAGCTCGGGTACACCAGGGTCTATTCACACGTCTCAGATATGACACCTTCATACTTGAACATGATTTGGAATAATAGTGCCTGGGACATACCGAGGAGGTACAGATTTGACCAGTACATGTACTAAAATTGTACCAGCAGGGGTATAGGGGCCTCAAGGGCAGTACCTGGTGACATAGCTAGAGGCTTATAACAACTTGGCCTCCTTGGCCTAGGCCATTCTCCTAATGGCAATAGTAGGTCTTGCATTGGTCTTGTGTTGGTGATGGATGATGATTTTGTCAGTGCATTGATCATGCATTTCTCCAAGTGTTGATTGAAACGTGTGATAGTTCTAGTTTCCACCCACAGTCTCCAGGTTTTCATTTGCTTCATGTTACCCTTTAGGGGTCCTCCCCTAACAACGCTATTTAGATTTATGCTTGTGTATTATTGTTAGGGTTTACCTCCTCTAGTTACACTTTCATTGTTTTAGTTCTTAGTCATTTTTTGAGCTTCTAGGGTTTTTAAACTTTAACACTTTCTGACTGTAACTTGATGTACATTCGATTTCCATTGACATAATTTGGTAGATTTTGCACTTTCTTTCAATCACAAGGTTTTATAAGCCAAGAAGAATAATATATTACTAATATATCTCCTGGGAAGTTGATATTATGCAAGCAGAAAAAACGCTAATCCTTAGAGCATCTTTGTACCATCTTCTTTCCTCTTTTTTCCCTAAGCACTTCAATTCTTGTAACATGTTTTCATTCTCATTGTTATGGTATCGTTATTATCTGATATAAACTTTATCTAATAAAAAATCTCTCTATTTTTTATCATGACATTGGTTTTTCATCTTTGTATGTTTGTTTATTACTTCTTTCACTTTGGCAATTTTATCATTAAATCCTTTGCTTCAGGAGTCTATTTGTTTTAGCCTCTATGGTTGCAGCCTTTTTAGGATATAACTCCATTCGTTTTATCAATGTTTTTCAAGGAAGCCGGGAAACACTTGTTTTGGTTGAAATATCTCATCCACAGTCTTAGTTATCTGTGTTCACCATAATAGTTTATTTCTTCTAAAAAGTAATTTTAGTAAAAAGAATCTATTTCTTGGTTCTACTAATTGTTGGCCCTCTTTTTCTCTTTTCTGTGTGCAGAAAAATTATTGGTCAAATTATAACAGGTTATCTTCCAAGTTTGATCCTGCTACTATTTATGTACTTCGTTCCTCCTATAATGATGCTATTCTCAGCCATGCAAGGCTTTGTATCTAATAGTGGCAAGCAGAAGAGTGCGTGCACCAAGGTATTATACTTCACGATATGGAATGTGTTCTTTGCAACGGTGTTATCAGGATCAGCTATCAGCCAAATTGATAATTTCTTTTCTAATCCTAAAGATATACCTCGGCAACTTGCAGTTGTAGTTCCTGGCCAGGTAAGAAACCGAGTAAGCTTTTATTATTACTCCTTCGTTGATACATGATTGCCATCAGCTTAAATATTCATCAGAGCCTTTCTAAGATGGAAGTAATCCCAATGTGTTTCAGTAACATGTTCTTTCTTGATTTTACTTATTATAACATAGAATCGATAAAATGAAAGCATGCATGGAGACTTGCAAAGATTTGACATAAAAAAAATGGTTTAACATGTCTTCAACAAGGAAGCAATTTTTATAGCATTCGCTCCTGTCAAATATTCTTAAACAGTCAACTTAGTTAAGAAACTATGGAGAAAATGGGCTCTGCTTGGTATTTTACCTGTGGTAAATCTGGTGTCCCTTTTGGTTTTTTGTTTCTTCAGATCTGTATTGGGTAACTGATTTTGTTATCTCCACAATGAGTAGATGGAGGGGAGGATCCACAATTCCCCATGTAACCTCTTTCAGACAAATGGTGGTGGGAGCCAAGGTGCCTGCTTCTGTGAAGGAGTTGGAAGCAGCTATGGTTGCTGCTGGAAAGCAAAAAGAGGATCTAGGATCAAGGATGAAAAATGCACCAAGCAAGATATGAAAGAAAACCCACTGATATGCTTAGCCGAAAATGAGATCAAGATGAATGTATCTATTAGCTACACTCTATGGGAGGATTTTGATATGTTGATTCCTTGGAGAACAGTTATCCTTAGAGGAGTAGCATAGATGGGCTGAAAACAACTAGAATGTACATGGTGAGAATGAGATCAACAATTGCTCGAGCAGATACTTCTTTGTAGTCTTCGCTAATGAAATGGATTGTGACAGAGTTTTTGTTGGGGGACCATATTTCTTCTGAAATGCTGATCTTTTCATGAAATACTAGAATTTAGTTTTAAACGCACAGAGGAAATGCCTTCAATTTTGTTTGCATGGATCAGAATGTATGCTTTACCCTAGAAGTTTTGGTCAAGTTATATCTTTGACACCGTTGCAAATACAATAGGTAAGGCAGTTGAGACTTTGAAGCTATATCACAGTAAAGGTTTAACAAATTTTGCTAGGATCTGCATGGAATTAAATCTGACAATGCCCCTTCCTAAAAACATTACCTTAAAAGCTTGAGAACTATGCTGTATATGAGCAGTGGATTATGAGTGCATCCCTTTCAGATGTCATAGCTGCCATAAATAGGGCCACCTTGTTCCTGCATGCTCTGGATCACAGCAAGTTTTGAATTGGTTGAAGATCAATGGACAGCCTCAAATAGATAATGAAGGATTTTTGAAACCAAAGAGAAAAATTGTGTTCAAAACAACACTTAAAAGACAACATTAGTGAGCAAAGGAGGAAAAGATAAGTAAAGGAGCAAGAACAGGAGGAATCTGTTCTTGAAACTCAATTCAATGAGGAAGGAATATTGGATGAGACTGAGGGCGTGATGGATGGATATGGGTTTAAAAACGATCTTGAAAATCTGCTAGAGCATCCTAGGATGCAGGGAGCTTCCACATGAAGGGGATCTGAAAAACAAAACACACCCAAGATGATCTCCATATGGACAAAGAGCTGGAATATCAAGAGGAGGAACGAGAAATCGGCATAAACACAACTATTTTAGAACCAAGAAGGATTGTGGGCTACCTTAAGGTGATTGCAGATTCCAAGAGGGTGAAGCATCCAAAATGAATTTTTTTCCTTGGAACATAAGGAGCCTCAGTGCCCCGCAAAAGAATAGATTGCTAAAATAGCTATTTGTTGAGGATAGACTAGTGATGGCAATTCTCCAAGAAACCAAATTAGAAGTGGTTACTGTTATCGAATCCCTGCAGGTTGGAATTTCATGGAAAGTGGAGCTACAGGTATTTCAAGAGGCCTTGCCATTAGTTGGAACTGTAGAGAGGCAGAATGTTGCTTCATTGCTCCATCTACGAACTAGATGATATGCCAAAATAAAATGTCAAAATTCAAATTTGATTTTTTCACTAATAATTTTTTATGGCCCTCGGAAGGACAGTGACATAATTGCTTGTTGAAACTATTTCCCAATGTATGCTCTCCAACAATAATAGTTTTTGATCATTGAAGGAGACTCCAATGCTTGTGTGGATACTGGATAGTAATGAGAGGTAGAGAGGCAATTGCCGCCCCCAAGATATGGTTTTTTTCAAGGTTTTGTGAATGGTAATGACCTGTGGGATGTCAAACCCGAGGTGAGATGGTTCATATGGACTTATATCAACAAAGGTAAGGGGTTTATAGCTGAAAGGCATGATTGGTTTTTGACCTCAACAAATTGGTTAAATTCCATTTTCCTGCTCAGCTTTGAGGTAATGAATGGAAGGAGCTCCGACCATCGGCATGTCTCTCTTTAAATTGACGAAGACCTACATTTGATAAGGAGCCTTATGAATTTGAAAAGATGTGTGTAGAACACCCAGTATTTGGTGAAGTGGTAAAGGAAGTCCGGGATGATACTTATATACATTGGGATAAAAAATGTATATCTATCAAAAAAACTTAAGGCTGTTGAAGCCACACTGAGAGCCTTGAATAGGGATGTTTTTAAAAACATTTTAAACCAAAAAAGAGGAAATTGAGAAACAGAGGAAAGATATTCAGACTAGGAAAACAGAGGCAAGAGATTCAGACTTAGAAAACAGAGGCAAGAGATTCAGACTTGGAAAACAGAGGCAATAGATTGAGACTAGGATCCTTTTGGAAGGTATTTTTGACAACCTCAAAAATGAAGATCGATTTCAAGTGAGCTGCCTAGATGAAGTCTATAGGAAGGAAGATTTTTTTTTGATGTGGAAATCATGGGTCAGGTGACTTAAAGAATGGGATAGTTAGTAATACAAAAGTCTTCGACCAAACCTACAAGATGAAAAGAAACAATAATTATATTGGGGGATTAATAGGACCAAATGGATATATCATTGAGGATCCCATGGATATCAATCTATCTCTAACCTCTTATTTTCTCTAACATCCTATCAAAAGGTCACAAAGATTAATGAGAGGATCAGGTAACTCTTTCGTAATAAAGCCCTTTTTCTCAAAATCACCTAGGAAGAGGTGAGACAAGCAATGTTTGAGATGGGTGGTGACTATGCTCTTGGTCCCTATGATTTCCTTGCACTTTTCTTGTAGCATGTTTGGGACCTAATGGATGGTGGCATTTGGGAGGTGGTTGACAAATCCCACAAATTTTGTCCTATTTTTAAGAGTCTCTACACTACTTTTACCACCCCAATTCCCAAAAAATCGAGTGTTATAGACTTGAAGGCTTCAAGCCCTTATCCTTGTGTAACATGATACATCCGATTATATCCAAAGTGATAATGCCTATACTCAAATTGCTTCTTCTAGAGTTGATATTGGAAGAATGGGGAGGTTTTTGTCAAAGGAAAAAAATATTGATGGCTCATGAAACTAACCATACTTTGGATACAAGCAATAGAAAAGCTATACTTATTAAAATGGACATTGCTAAACCTCATGATAAGGTATGTTGGTTTGTAATATCCCTCTTTCTAAATCTGAATTATATAAACTGAAAATTTCACAAAAACTGAATTCCAAAATGATGTCAAACTGCCAGTATAAACAATAATGAACAACGAACTGAAAATGGTTTTTATTTATTCAAATAATCACTTTCTAAGATACCCACAAGTCCAAAAATGATGATTTGGGGCCTAAGAACAACTTACAAGCGAAATCTGAATTATTCTACACTTGTATCAATTTATAAAAATAGAACAAGGGCTGAAACAGTGTAGAAATTAACAGCAGCAATTATTATTAGAATTGTACTGATAGAGGGCTGGAAAATGATATTAAAATTGCCTTTGTTGATACCAAAGAGTCCCCAACCATCCACAGATCGAACATCAACCAAAAAACCCTTCCAAAGGGGTCGCTTCAGTCTCCCAAGGGGTCGCTTTTGGTCTAAAAGTGCCCATAAATTCCTAGCCTCAAATTCCTTGGAGTCTACTATGGTTTGGCTGATCCAAGCCCCACAAAATTAACAAAAATCAGATATGAAAAGAAGCCCAACTGATATGAAGTGAAAACAGCCCCAAAGATCTGAAAAACAACCTTCCAATAACTAAAAATATGAACTGTAGCACAATAGTGAATCCCGGGCCGATCCACCTCACAAAGTTGAGGATTTTTTGTACCCCAACCTTCAAACCTTGGATGTTTTCGCCCCCAAAGTTCCTTCTCCTTAAGGGTTTTCATTCTTAGAATATTTGATGCAAACAAAATAGCTTAACATGCAATGAAAGAAATTAGATTGGCAAAAGATCCTTCTCATGGCTCCCCACACCTCTATTTATCCTTTTTCTTGTCACAAACCCCAAGAGAAACACCCATATGGGTGGCCCCACTTTGTATTTAATATTTTTTTATGATTTACTGCTTCTATTTCTTTATTGAATTTTACCTTTTCCTTTTTTATTATTTTAACTGACTTTATTATAAGTTGCTTTACAAAATAAACATAAGAAATGACTTTAGCAACTTAAAATTAAAGTCACCACCTTTCTCCCCTTTTTCACACCCTTAAGCCCCCGGGAAGAGAATTGGGCTAAGGGTCTTTATAGGATTAATGTCGAGAAGGGGACATTACAGTCCTTCCCTTCCCAAATTGCTTGCCCCCAAGCAATTGTAGATTAGGATGCTCCAAAATTGTTGCACCTTCCCAAGTGGTATCCTCCATTGGCAAATCCTTCCAACAAATTAAATGTTCCTTTATGCTCTTGTTCCTCAATCTTTTCTCTCTTACATCAATGATAGCTTCCGGAACCAAAATGAGTTTGCCTTCATCGTCCATGGGTGGCAAATCTAGAGAAGGAACTATATGCTGGCCAAGTGCTCTTTTAAGGCATGAAACATGGAACAACTTATGTATCTTGCTATGTTCCGGTAATTCTAGCCCATATGCTACCTCACCATTTCTTCTTAGCACTTTGTAGGGCCCATAAAAATGTGGTTTGAGCCTCTCCTTACCACTTTACTTGATAGAAGATTGCCTATAGGGTTGTAGCCTCAAAAAGACCATGTCATCCACCTCAAAACTCCTCTCTACGCACTGCTGATCTGCATAGAGTTTTTGTTGATTTTGGGCATGTTGGAGGTTCTCTTTGCACATTTGTGACACTTCTTGACGTTGATGTACCAAATCTTGTGCCCCGACCACTCTACTATCCTTTAGAACCACATTTTGTGCCAATAACATGTGATGAGAGGTGTTGTAGCAATACTCACACATATAGAGCCATTTTATCCATGAGAACTGCTGTCCTGAAATGAAGCTTCTCGAGTAACATTCCACCCATTTATTGACTGCTTTGGTTTGCCCATTTGTTTGTGGATGATAGCTAGTGCTTGGAGTCAACTATGTACCAACCAAGCTGAAAATTTCTTACCAAATTTGACTCAAAATCTGCTGTCCCTATCACTCACAATATTCTTTGGTAGTCCATGCAATCTAAACACTTTTTTCAAAAAATTACCAGCCACCAATGTAGCGTCATACTTAGTTGGAAGTGGCATGAAATGAGCAAATTTTGCGAGTCTATCAACCACTACAACCAAACAACTCTTACCTTGGACTGAGGGCAGCCCCGTGATGAAGTCCATGGATATGCTTTCCCATTTTTGATTGGGAATGGATAGTGGCTGCAATAAACCAGCTGGAAACACATGCTCTACCTTAGTTCTTTTTCATGTAAGACACTCTAATATGCTATAATATCTGATTTTATATTCTGATTCTCCATAATTTATAAGGCCAGAATTTACAATTTGGTAATTTTTGGAGAGGTTTATGTACTGTTTTCAGCCTTTGTTTGTGTCGGCCCCGCTGCTGTCACAAAATTAATTACAGCAGTGTATCTTTGCTGATTTTCTCCATTTATTTGTTGCCAATTAGATGGATATTGATTGTCATAGTTGAAATAATTATTTAGAAGTATTTTTCAGCTGTTATGCATGGTTATTTGGTGAATTTAAGCTCCTATACAGTTCGCCTTAGGGTTTTTAAAGAATATTACAGCTGCTGTTATAAAAATCAGATTTTACTTCACTTGGGTTTGCGTGGTTTTCTTCTTTTTCAGTTTTAGCCCTTGAAAGAGATATTACACATAACAAGAGGATTCCTTCACCATTGTGTAGGCCTAAAAATATCAAGTGCATGTTATATATTTTATCAGTAATGAATCATTAAATGCAGTGTAGACTCCTCTTATTAATATTGGAAATTTATGAATAAAATGAAGAGTTAAAACGTATTTTAGAGCCTTCCAACTTCCCAAAGCATAATTAATTAGATCAACTCTTGATGGCATTATTGTGTCATATTTTCGACTGACATGATGTTATTGTTTCTACTAACTACTTAAGTCCCATTGGTGTTCATAAATGGCCATTCTTGCAGGTTTCCGACTCCTGACTTCAACATTATCTCATGTCAAATTGTTCTTTGGAGCCAAACATATCTTAAGATATTTCATATTAGATTTTTTGTGGCAAATTTCTTTCTTTGTGGGACAAACTAGACTTGTGACAACCAATAGCAGGATTATAGAACCTAGTTGTAATGTGATTGATTGTGCACAGTGAATGAAAGAGAGAGTTTCGTAAGGAGTTGTCTTATTTTTGGATGCAGGCAACATTTTTCATCACTTATGTTTTGACATGTGGATGGACGGGCTTATCACTAGAAATTACTCGGTTGTGCCCCCTGGTCGCAGACTTTATCAGAAGGAATTTTTCCAAAGGTATAGAAGATGAAGATTATGCACCAGCATTTCCTTACCATCGTGACCTCCCAATATTGCTGCTTTTTGGGCTTTTAGGCTTCACATATTCCTTGCTGGCACCACTGATCCTACCTTTCTTGCTTGTGTTCTTTTCTGTTGGCTACATTCTGTATCGTAACCAGGTAGCATCTGAACTTTTCTTTTTCTTTCAAGTGATTTTGAAGCAGATGTGAAATAACCCATCTTTTTCGAATTTATTATTTTGGGTACTGTCTTGGATTTAGCAAAAAACAAACATGTTCCCTTATGAGCAATATTTCCTCAATATTTTTGTTCTCAAATATCTATGTTTATAGATAATTGAGATTTTAGTTTTTGTGATGGTCTGAACTTATGATGGTTAGATTGTTGGCCACAGTCATGAGAGTGTTCTAAATACTAACTTTCCAGTTTTATTATCTTGCTTATGATTATAGGTTTTCGAAAGTTGCTTGTAAGGTCAATATCTGAAATGCTTCAAGTAACGTGTTTATTGGATGGTTGGCTAACATTTTGTATTTATCGTGTATATTATCATAAGTTTCTTTTGTTTAATGAAATTTCATGTTTCTTTGGTGGTTACTATCTCTACTTTATTTGCTTTAGCTACAATTTTTAAGTCGTCCAACCCGGAGCTGTCTTTTCCATATTTGATGCAGAATGTTTAAATTTAATTTGGTTATCAGGGTCATGCAGTTGGTCAGCATATATTATGAAATTTAGGTATGGTGTAGAATACTTTAGGAATATCAAATTTATATCTCTGCTTGTTCTTGGGGTGACCAATCATAGCCACAGCTTAGCTGACTAGGTACCAGGGCAACATCCCTGATGTAGGCTGTAGACCCCACCCTGACATAACTTTAATCTAGTGCATTATCGAAACTACTGTACAATATGATAAAGGTAGCAGCTGCCCATTGGTTTGAGAACTGCGTCTAACCCTGTGGCCTGTGATTACACATGTTTTGGCCTTAGGAGTTTCTTACATACAGAATAGCTGCCTCGGGGCCTTAGGTGCTTTTAATGTGTGAACTATATACTTGAGTCATTTGAGGCTAAGATCATCATTATGCAGAATAACTGCAAATTTCTTTCTCAAAAGTCAACACCCTCATTTTCCATAAATCTAAAATGTCCCTGCAAGTTCCCTTCCATTGATTCCTTGAAATATCATTCTACAACTATTAAGAATCTTAAGACTGACTTAATTAAACTGAGCTATTTAGGATGGATATGTCATGAATGCACACTCATTCTTCTTCTGCACACTAAGCTCTATGCTAAAATTAGTTTGAAAAGTGATATGATTCTTTTTCCAATGTGAATCTTCCAGTCTGGTTTTTGAAACTTTTCTTTTTTAAAATATTAGCCTTCTTACAAACTAGAATGACAAAAGGCGAGTAGTGCATGTTTTCTCATTTTGTTGGTTTCTGCAGATGTTGAATGTTTACTCACCTAAGTTAGAAACTTCTGGCCAATTTTGGCCTATTGTGCACAACTGTACAATATTTTCGTTGGTTTTCATGCAAATAATTGCAATAGGAGTATTTGGACTCAAGAAACTTCCTCTTGCTTCTGCCTGGGTAATACCAATAGCCGTAATTACTCTTCTATTCAACAACTATTGCGGGAAACGTTTTATGCCTTTGTTCTACGACTATCCGGCAGAGGTACTTGTTGCTTATATTGCATCTTCTCTATGATATGTTTGTTTGTGTTTCCAGAGAAAGTGATTAGCATAAATGTGTGTGCAATTTCATAAGTCAGTCGCTGATTGTCTGAATAATAATACCAAATATGTGCACTCTCACAGGTTTTGATAAAAAAGGACAGGGAAGATGAAAGAAATCCACAGATGGATAACTTTCTTAAAAGTCTCGTTAACGCATATCGTGACCCAGCTCTGCAACCAGTTCAGTTTTCAACTGATGAGAATGGCATTAAAACTCGTCTCCTTTCAATCCCAGAAATTTGAGGATCCGTTTGGAATTGCTACATTGCAAGTTTTCTCTTTAAAGCATGTGTATGTTTTGGTTTGAAAATTCAAAATTCTTTGATTCTGGATCAGTATGATTGTTTATAAGAATCATCTGAATATTAGCATTGAACTGTTTAATCCTCATTTGTTGTTTTCCCTTTATTTGCAAGCTGTTTATATAGTGGCATATCCCCATTATGGCATTTTGTGCCACATTAATACTCTCTTGCATTGGCTGCAGAGTAAATGCCAAAGTGTTGGGTTGCAAATAGGTCATCATTCCAAATTCTCCTGTGGTCAGTGTCACTGCTGTACAATAATTGCACATACAAACAATTTCACTACTTGTATCTGAGTTACATTACTTACTAGGTCCTAAGAATGCGACCTTTCAAAGGGCATTCTTTGGAAGAATTGTCGAGTGTATTCTAACTGATACCAAATGATGTGCATGCTTTCCATGTAATTTGTTGTATTTTTAATGTTAAGATGAGACAACAGGTTCGCTGTCACACATTAAGACGTGAGGAGTTTGTTATTTCTTGAGAAAAAATTTAATGCTTCTAGCAGCCACCATAACATCAATTTTGTATTTTTTTAACCTCTTCATTGGCTAGTTAGTGACCGCAGAAGCAGAAAAGAAAAGCAATCAACCCCTATTTGGCTTCGTTAGTACCAAAAGCCCAAGTCCAAAATTGTTTTTAGTGCTCATCTCACCAAGGAAACCAGGAGTGGTGGCCAACCCCTATTTCTATATTTGTAAGTATAATCCATAACTTGGTTTAAAGTGAGATATTTGTTGATCCTATTCGTAATTCCTTTTTCTACCTATGCCAACCTCCACACAAACAAACTAGATGAAGCAAATACATGAAGTATGCAAAATAAGTAAAATGTTTAATCCAAAATTTAAAATCATATATAGAAATCCATTTGCAGTATAGTTGGAGCCTTGATTTTGGCAGTTTAAAACCATAATTAAGGTCTGTAAAAGGTGAAGCCCTGATATTTTTGAAATTAATTTTCATGGTGCAATGATTAGACATATTTGAAACTCTAATGTGATACGAGAACCTCCTTCATCAATGTTATCAATATATTGCAAAATGTTTACTGGTATAAGTTTATAACAATAAATTTTGACTGTATTTTTATTGAAATTACTTCTTTCAGAGGTAACACCTCCAATTTGTGATATTAAAAACAAAAGCACTTTACTCAAACTGATTGGGAATATACTTTGCATATAATGGTGCAATAGAAAGAAACAACAAAGAACAGATTAGCGTTCTTTATTTGATATCTAAAGAGCTGTCAAAAGATTGGTAGGAGATTCTGATTTATGAAACCAAAAATTTGGCTTTGGCATGAAGACTGTTGGATTTGGATAAAAATGAGGACATGTTGATCCAATCCAAAAACTACTTTTGAAATATTCAATCACCTATCATTTAAGTTGGTACACAACTACAAAAAATCAAACATTTTCTATGAAATCTTGATTTAAGAAGACGAGCTTTAATTCACTAGTGCAAAATGTAATGAGATAACTTGCGCACTTTTGAGAGAGGATTGATTTGTAAGTATAATCATTGTTTCTTGTACATAGTAGTTTCTGACTTCTCGCATCTTTGTAAGTCAATATGTATAAAACAATGTAGAAAATGTCAAGATTTTTGCATTTGTGTACTATGTGAACTGATAGGCAATTAAATATTTCTAAAGCAAGTCTTGCTTCAAACCGGCTGCTCTCACTGATAAGGGGGTCTCCAAGCACAATATTATAATGGTTTTAAGTTTCATTCATATGGAATAGTATCTGCTCTTTTGAGATTATTATTTTTTGTTAGAATTGTCTTCACACTTTATTTTACCACTTTCAAACACTCCTTGTTAAAACTAATTCCTTCTCTCTTCAAAATGAAGCAACAAACTTCACTCTCAACACGGTTTGTTAAGATAGTGTCTTGTACATCTTGACATAACTCTTCTATTGATGTAGTCGAGGATCAATAACAATCATCATAACAACTATCAAAGGGTTACAATAACCAAATTCCACTTTGCATTTAGAAAATAATTCATAGACTAGTATGATTTAAAGCTACTATATTTTGATCAAATATTGATCAAGTTGGCACAATTCACACAAATAATCTCTCCTCAATCCTATACTAGAGTACCCTTCATGTAGACCTTATGGCATGCTATTTCTATAATCAAAATCAACTAAACTCACCAAATCCTTCTTTCACTTGGCACCAACTTGCCAATTTTCTTGCTTTACAACTTTTAGATACAAAATAACATTTCTTGACCTTTATAACCCTTCCAAGGTTCCTTGGACTTCTTCTCTCTGTTACACTCTTCCAACAAGTGTTAAACAATCATCAAATTGATTTCAAAGGATCGATAGGTCATCTTTTTTCTCACTTGCTCTTAGATTGCCCTATAGGTCTCTTAAGACCAAATTAGTTGCTCCACTAATGCCAATCAACTTCTATCCTTACCCACAAAGCTCCATCACCTCCCAAAGTTGACTCTAAACCCCTATAATGTGTTGGTAAAATTTCAAATCTTAAATCTTTGTCTAACTCCTTATAGCTTCATTTTTGCAATTTGTTCTATAAACCCTTACTAGGTCTTCTATAGCACTCTGTTATGATTGTCTCCACCTCCAAGGACTGTCCAAGCACCAAGTTGCCATTTTCAGGCACCCATTAAAGCATTTGACATTTCTGAAAAGTTTCAAACTTCAATTCTAATGATAAGTGCAACTTACTTTGCAATGGGCATTAACCAACTAGATCTTCCTTACTATGCACAGTGTCCTGAAGGAACTGGTAAGAAAATGACAAAATTCGACCCATGAAATTCCAAGATTCTTCTTTCAATGGTTCAAGGACTCCATCATCATGGTTTCTTTGCAATTTTAGAGTTAAATTCCTTTCTTGGTTATTTTTATTGCACTTTTCTTTGTGAAACCCTAACTGTCATTGTATATGAGTGCGAGGGGCTTGTTTTAGTTCTAACTTTCATGAATGATTGATTCAAAACACCAAACTTGCCATGGGGGACTGTTACACGCCTGACTCCACGTATGTTTTAACAGTAAGGCTTGATACCAGAGATAATAACTTGAATCAATGGGTTCTTATATGCATATATGTTCTACAACAGAGTCCACTTACCCTCTTGCCCAAATTTCAAGAATTCAATCATCATTTTCGAGGCAAATTCATCCAAATCTCAAGGAATTCATTCACTCATCATCCTAATAACCTCAATCACCTCATCCATTAATCATACTAGCTTAGAAGAACGTGGTTTGATCAACTTATACCATGCACAGTACAATCTTAATCTTGTCACAGTGAACTTTGATCTAGGTTATATAATATTATAATGGAAATTGTCAAAGAAAGGACTCTTTTAACCATATAAAGCCCTCTTCCTCATGTTTCTCCTTAAGAAAACTCCTCCACAGTTCATAGTTTCCATAATCCTTCAAGCCTTTGCACAGTGCTATATTTTCTTGACAATCCAAAACAAAGCTAGTAGTCTTTCACAATAGATCTCATTAATGCATGCATAAGGTTCAAAAGTATTCATGCATGCATTGTTTGAATTCCAATACAAAATCCACCTTCTTTATTTATGAACAAGAATTACAGTCTTCCTCTCTTTTAGATCAAAATCTCTCCCCTCCAACATTCTTCATCCTTTTCCACTCTTTCCACACCTTTTCCACTCTTTCCACAAGAGACCTCATATCTCCCCTATCTTTAGAGGTTACTAACTGATTTTATTCGAATTCCACTTCTTTAAATGCATTCACATGCAAGTCCTGACTGACCTAGATGCCTCTTCATACCTCGTTATGAGTTCATACAACATAAAGTAACATAGTTACATCCTTTTGCACTTGATGACTTTTATTTTCACCCTAGGACCTCTAATCACACTCCTAAACACTTACATACCCCCCTTCACAAGACCATTACTCTGTCTTACATGCACTTAAGTTTTGAAAACCAATTTTGGAGGGAAATTATGCATTTGAAAATTTGAATTTCTTGAACACCTAACTCTCTCTTTCTAAGGACCTCACCTCCTACTAACATACTTAGGTTGATCTCATATGCAAGATTTCACTGAGATCTTAACAACTTTGATGTGCTTCCTCTGATGCCCTTGCATCATCCATTTTCTTATTTGGTAAATTCTCTCTTTTTAGCTTAGTTGCCATAATTATGAGATATCGCTTCTGTCAAATTTAATTGGGACTTACACCTGCCCAATGTTGGGGTACAATCAAGAAGTTGAATGTAACATTTGACCTAATTTCTATACTTCTATAATGTCTTTTGAGATTTGAACCTGGGATTACATTATGGAAGTCCCAATACTTTTACCACTTGATGTCATATGTTGTAAGCTACTTTATAGTCTAAGAACATGTTGTAGACACCTAAATTTTGCTTTTGCAATCTTATTACTAAAAGCACACAAATCACTCCCATTCTTACCATTTCCATTATAATCAGTGATTTCCGCTAATTTACTAACGTTCCTTATCATTTTGGTCAATTAACAACGTTTTTTTGATTACCTATGCTCTTTTGCATTTAGGATGCTAATTTACGACAAATCCTCTTTCAAAATCCTCTTCTAAACAGACAATTAGCTATTATTGGCTAATTAGGCTTATTTTACTGTTGTTTTGGTCAATATACCCTATTATTGGCTCAAACCCCTTTTCCAACCACTCAAAATCACCCCACTTCCTTCCACAACATCTTAACAAGCTTCAAAAGCTTATCCTAGCCTGCTAATTGACCCTAAGTGGTTGATTAAGGCTTCTCACATCTTAATTACTTGTTAATACACTAATTATTATTAGTAAGCCTTAATCAGAATTAACAATTCTTAATTTACTTTTTGCCTTTAGTCCCACATTCACCAAGATGCTAGTTTTCCTCAAAGGAAAAACTATAAAAAATACTAACCACTTACATTTAAAGTTTACAACATGCTTTGATTTGTATATAATATAAGAAATATGATTAATAGCCAAGTTCAATCCTTGTCTCAAGTCTTCAATGGGGTTAGTAGATGTGTATCCAATATGATCTTGTAGTCATAGTTGTAGAGACCATCTCACCTTCCTTGGAGTAGCAAAAAAACCCCAATTTGATTGCCCATAGATCTATTTAGGTCTAAGTTAGTTTGCAATTGAATGTTAAGTAGACATGCTTTAGCTAAGATATATTGATATATCATGTTAGTTCTTTCAAGCATTCCATTAAGATTTAATCATTGATGTAACTATTGTTAGATTCATAAACATTTGTTAATTAGATTGTGGTGTTAGTCTTGTTAGTTTAGCTTTGCTTAGAGCTTTTAGTAGTCTTCACATGTAGGTGTGTTTTCATGGACCTTTCCTTTTCTATTTCTCATTTGACCACATCTCCATGACATGTCCTGGTAAACACTTAGAATTTTAAATACCTTACCTTTTATTTCTCATTTGACCACATCTCCACAACACATCAGCAAAAAACGTTTTAATAATTCACAAAAATATAATAGTTCCAAATAATTTAATATTGTGAGATGTAGAGCAATTTAAAGATTTAGACCAATTTGTGTTCAAATTTGTCGCCATTGATAACTTGAAATTAAACAAGGTGTATCCGAGATAGAGAACATTTACCGTTTCAATGAAAACCTTATTTTTGTGTGCAATATATAATGAATTTTGTATACAATAAATGACAACATAATGTATGGAAAATATGAATTGAGCTTATAGATTTCAAATGATTATGGTGTAGACACCCTAAAAATATATACCTATTTCTAGCCCTTCCTAAATACCCTTATCCTTTGCATAATACGTTAAAATTGGTGCTAGAATACATCCTAGATCATTATCCTCTACATTCATTTAGAATTAATTTAATTAATTCTATCGTTCAATTTACATCAATTTAGAATTAATTAAATTAATTCTAAGCATGCTTAAACTATACTTCTAGAATTAATTAAATTAACTCCCACACCCATTATCTAATTTAATTAAACATTTATTTAATTAAATGGTTAATTAATCCCTCACATCTCATAACTAATTAAATTAGTTATTTAAAACAGAAATGAATCTATTTCCCTATTCATTCCCCACTTGGTCTCCACTTCATTATCATAGTCACTCAACTTCTAGAATCCTACAAAGGTGAGGGCAATAAAATTGCACTTACAACCATTTTCTTAGATGAAATTTTACTACCAACCAAATAATCATTGCCCCTTCAAATAAGCAACTGCACAAACCAAATCCACTTGCTATTTTAAGGAAAATGCATTTATGATCCTAAAACTCATTCAAACTATAATCCATTTTCAAATGGACATATCCCTCGACATTCATAACCCTCAAGCAATATCCTTTGCAAAAAAATATTCACAATATAAGATTTGTGCAATTGCTTCTAGCCCTAATGCAGGAAACAACTCCCATTCATTCTTGTTCATTCCCAATGTCCAAATCTACTCATAACATTGTTGTTTCTTCATTTGGAGAATAGGTTTAGGTAGCATCTCTTGAAGTCATATCAAACAATTATTCAATACATATCTCCAAGCTCCCCCACGGTTCAATGCGAATATCATTTATTGGTGGCATGTCAATTGGAGACATTGGACATGAAAGGTTACAAATGTATCTATAATTTCACTTGTCATCTTCATTTTAGCTTGGTTTTAATTCATGACCAATCATTTAATAATGTAATTTATATCAATGGTCTTGTAATGTTTTCAATTGGTTTGACACAATAGTGATGAAATTGTTCTAGTGGTTTGTATTTTTTATTGTTCATAACAATTTAAGAGTGTAAACACCTAAAAATGTTGTGTTGACATTAACTAAGTCATTAAATTACATCTCCTTGGGGCATAAGAATGAGAAATAACATGATTACTATCTTCCACTAAGCACCATATGCGAAACTGAGGGTTGTAAAATCTACCCAAATCTTATTTCCTCCTTTTTAAGAGTGTTATCAACATTGATAATCATTCAAAGTGTAATTCATATCACTACACAATGTCCAGAGCATATCATTGTATACAACATGTGGATCCCTTAGTGGTTTCTTTTGGTCAAGGTGCATCCATTTTGTGTGGTTCGATCCTTTTCACTTTTAGTTATCATCATTTTAACTTATACATGAAAACAGTGGTCTAATGTTGTTAATCCAATTGATCTATAAAGGAAACCAAGTATGGGGGAAATAAAATACACTCCAGACCACTGTTGACCACCATATCCTTGGCGGATCGTGTCGTCAGAGTTGTGGGAATCCTTAGGTTAATGGGACATGTGCCTTAAGGAGACCTCTAGATTTTTTTATTGAAGCCGACTCTTATCTGCAGGGTAAGTTAGGGGGCCAGCATATAATGAAATATCATATGAGACATTACAAAATAAGCTAAGGCAATCTTCCCAATGAGCCTGCACAATGCATTAATTTTATTCTATTACTACAACTTCATTCAAGAATGGGAAACTATGACCATAACCTTTGATGATATGGATTTACCTCGAAATGCACCATATGTCAGACTAAGGGTACCAACACATTAACACTACCACAGTTTAGACTCCTCAAGGCTTATCAACTTCGAAGATAGTAACAACATTCAAAGATTGCACAATTTCTACATGAAAATAAAGGCGATCAGAGACAATAAGGATATGCAGATGATAAATAGAAAGCACCATAAGCCATATATATTACTCCAATAGTTGTGCACAATATTACATTTAGAAAAGAGGCAAGATTGGTGTTACAAAACCTTGGAAGAAGGCTAGAGTTCCAAGACCTCCATCTTTTACAAAAGAGAGACTTGCGACAGAGAAGAAAAGATTAACCCTCCTAGTATCTATCTAAAAAGATTATCCTTTGCATCAGACTTTGATTTACAATATATAGGAGGAGGTAAGAGACAATTCTCGAACTCCCGCAAGGCTGACACGTGGAGTCAACAAAGGGGTCCCACCTGAGGGATGGTTTTCACATTTATATACCGTGAGTCCTTTACTCACCGAAAGGAGTAAAGTAGCAAGCTCGCAGATGGTGCCAAGTGTCCGCCCAATGCATTCCCAGGAGCCAGAAAGAAAATCATAGTCATAAAGATGCACGAGCCATCCACATGGATCTTGCAACAAACAAACTCCATTTTCAAAACATGTCATAAAAGGTGACAAACCGTCTGCCGCATATAAGTGATTTTGGGTCTTATCTATAAGATTTTAAATGCTCAGGAATTTTCAAAGGATGGGAGGTGAGGGGTCGTCTAGCTTGTCATTTCAGTAGAGAATTAATGCGTAGACTCGTGTGAAGAGTGCCACCCTGTAAAGACTCGAGTTATTCATCTGCATTCAAAGGGTCATTTCATTACAAAATACGTGTCATTTGAATCAAGAGGCCGGGAACCAATGTACAAAGGATCAAAATATCTGGTTATGTAATAAATAGCCGAAAGGGTTTTTTCTCAAAAGGCGAGTCCATATCAAGGGAGTCGGTTGCAGGATAATTAAGATGCATTAAACAGGGATGGCTCTCACTCTTTTGAAAGGGCCAAATAATGAGAAAGATTTGAGGAAATTTGTTTCTGTCACTTCACATCATTTATCATAATTGAAGGGCAGTTGGAAAAGAGTTTGAGAATTGTCTCTTACCTCTTTCTCCTCTTATATATTGTAAATCAAAGTCTGATGCAAAGGAGGATCCTTTTAGATGGATACTTAGAGAATCTTTTTAGATAGATACTAGGAGGGTTAACCTTTTCTTCTCTATCGCAAGTCTCTATTTTGTAAAAGACAGAGGTCTTGGAACTCTAGCCTTCTGCCTGGGTTTGTTAACAACAATCTTGCCTCTTTTCTAAATGTAATACTGTGCACAAGTATTGGAGTAATATATATGGCTTATGGTGCTTTGTATTCATCATCCGCATATCTTTATTGTCTTTGATCGCCTTTATTTTCATGTAGAAACTGTGCATCTTTGAATTTTGTTACTATCTTCAAAGTTGTGCTTAAGTAGTTTGAGGTAGTGTTTTGTGTGACCCTTTTTGACCTATGGTGCATTGCGTCCACCCTTTTTCAATTATTCACCATTTCCCTTCTTCAGGGAGTTGCGATCTCGATTGATTTCTTAGCACACTCGTTTTGCGCATCACCTTAGCTTATTTTATGTTTTTGTTTAATTCTTCTCACCCCTATCTCACCCTGCAGAGAAGATCCAACTTCTTTAAAAATATGGAGGTCTCCTTAGGGCGCACGTCCCACTAACCTAAGGATTCCCACGACTCTATCGACACGATCCGCCAAGGATGGTCGTCAACAGAACCATGGAGCATCTTCTATATTGTTCACATGAATTAGTGGAATCTATTAAGCACTTTCAAACATTTAAGAGAAATAAAATTGTCATTAGAGCATATGTTGTTGTTGCACACAAGTTCATTCTAGAGAAATTATTGAGGAAGAACAAACACCACAAAACATTGAGGTTTTAATGCCACTAAAATTATTCCAATTATGAAACTTTGTTGTTTATGATATTTGTTGTTGGATAAGGCATTGATAAGTAGGAGGTGATTAAAAAACATGACAATCAACACATGACATAGAGTATATGTTGTTTTCCTTAAGTTGCAAGTATTGTTGCTTATCAATGACAAGGAAAAGAAATGTATTTCATATGTGATCAAAGTTTCCTAGAGAAAAAGTTATCTAGTATATTAAAGACTAAGACCTTATGAATGTAGTCATCAAAATGTTTCTAGGTTGTTTGTCATTTGTCAAGAGCGCTATTAGCGCTTTGGACTTCATCTTTGTTCATTGTAAATTTTTTGGGTGAGTTCACTCTCACTTTTGGGCACACTTTTCGATTATTAGATCCTAATGATTCTTACTGATGCAAACGCGGTTAGGGGTCCTAATGAAAGAATGCTTTAGACCATGTTGGGTTTAGAAGCGCTCAACAACAACATTATATTCATGAAATAAAGAATTACAGAAACTCGAGGCTGGTCGCTAAAGATGGAGCCCACGCACGTTGCCAAACCGGTGGCTTATTATAACATGACACTTACAAATCTTGTAGGCATGACAACACATCAACACCATAGTGTTGCCTAGATGATTAAATCCCTCTCAGACTTTTGCACAAACCTCTACATGTAGTACTCGTTGCAACCACAATCTAGAATGTTAAGTCTCTCCCAAATTTTGATTCCACAATCTTAAAATGGAATCATATTCCTTTTGCAGATGTGATGTGTTTATATAGACGTGATTAACTACTTACAATTATTTGACCTAACTACATCCAACCCATAAACAATTATATGGAGGACAAGGCCCAAAGGAACCATATTGTAATTGAACTCGATGTAGACACAAGTCGGCTCATGAACATAACCTGAAAGTATTTAATTATTTGTTGACTTTTGTTTGTAATCTTGAAGTTTCCTATAGACGATTCCACCATTTGCGCTATCAACAAACCTTCAACATTATTTTGTAGTAATTTTATGCACAACCAATTTCAAGGACTGTCTGTTTGGTAGTCTAATGACTTTGTTGTTTCCTATGTGGATGTGTAGTATCAAATTATTACGTTCCTTTTAACGCATGCTTATGAAAATCTCTAATAATATTTGTCACACATGTTTTACAGATTTCTCGGTTTTGTGCCATACTTTGTTTTTATTTTAATTGATGCATCATATTAATAAAAAAATATATTTAGAAGAGGTATGCATAGCAAATATGGGTATTACTTTATTTTTATTTTAATAGATGCCTCATATTAATTAAAAATATTTAGAAAGAGGTATACATAACAAATATGGGTATATACAACGACAATCATAATCTCATCCTAGTGGTAACGAGAGCACAAATCAAATTAGAATATAGCTTAGGACCCAAAGAACAAGTGCACTTGATCAACAACTCACATTTGGCAAGAAGATGATAATGGGTCTCGTCCCACCACATATTAAAGAATGCAAATAGAGAGTTGTCTTGTTGAGTAAAAATATTATTGCATCTTATTTTCCACAAGACAAACATGTCCAGGACCTTTAGGCAATGTCATAGCCTAACAAACACAAAACAAATCTAAGAGCAACTATCTCCAAAGAATGTAGGTTGATAATGAAGTTTGTTATGATGCGGTGTTGAACATTGGTCCTCAAAGAGTCTCCAACAATGTGTAGCGAAATGGCTCGACTAAAGGAAATTCTTCATAGTCTCTAAACTGTGACAAATGATGGAGAGGCCATCGATAAAGCCATTCTATACCAACCTGGCCTTGGAGGGAATCCCCTCATAAATAACAAACCATGTAAAAAATATTAGCTTGTAGGAAAGTTGAAATGACCAAACACTATGAAGTTGACAAATCCATCTATCTTCTAGGTGTGTTGAGAGCTAATGAGCATTTAAGAGTGAGGACAAAGGGTTTTTTTGGTGTAACATGAGGTACAAGTGATGGGAGTCATATTGAAGAAGAGGACTATCAAAGCACTACCTCCAGTCCCTCCAAATCCAACCAGCCATCCCAATATTCATTTCAATTTTTTTTTTTTGAGGAATGATATATTTCAATTCTAGGATAGAAGGACAGTCATAGGCCAAAAGACCATACTCCTACATAAGAGCATACCACTCTTTTCAAGAGTGAGTAATAGAATCCTATAAATCGCTGCAAACAAACATGCCATTCCTGCTCAACCTAGTAGCTTGAAAGTGATGCAAAATTTTCACACACATGTCTTGATCCCTCTAACACAAAATACATTGAGAAGTAAAATTCTAGCCATCTCTATTTCCTTCCCAATCCTAACCAACCATACAAGCCACAAATTTCCATGTAGACCAAATGCTCTCAAAGGTAAGGGAGCCTGACACCTTCAAGAGAAGAGGTGTCAAAAGAATATCATGTAAGCCAAAATCTCCCCAAAATTTACAAACATGTTGTGTTGATGTCATCCGATGTTGAAACAAAATATGCAAGGCACAAAACCCTCAAGCAATCACATCACTCACTTAGCTCAAATACAACATCAATAAGACACATGTCCCCCTTATGTTTGGGGATGGTGGAAACACTCCAAGGAACTAAAAAGAGACCCCTCTCCCCTCCAAATTTGGACCACAAATCAGCCCTCAATTTTTTCTCAAAGCACTAGAAGTAGGTCCTATAGGGAAATCAATAAGACGTAGTGAATACGAGAAGTCTGAAGAATATGACTCACCATTGCCGACATGCCATCAAATAATTCTTTATGGTGTCATTTGTGAAGCTTACCCTACAACCTCTGCTGGCATTAACCACACATGGATACATGAGACAATCTGACACCAAAGAGAATACACAAATAACACAAAATGATCTTGGGGCGAATAAAGGATAAAGAAGAAGGGAATAAATGTGGTGTCCAATCCAACAAGCAAGAAGTATGTTTTGCAGTTACTGACAATTGCTCCAAAAGTAGTGAAAAAAGTTCTTAGACAAGAGAGGGCTCAATCAACTGACTCATTCTCTACCCTCATTGAGAGAAGGTAATATTCAACAAATTGATTGAGCCCATTTAAAATATGGATACCATGAATATGCCCAACAACACTAGTAACCTCAAGAAAATGACCCAATGCATTAGTTGTCAAGACATACAAATAAGGGGCAAAAGGTAACCCCTAACAAATGGAATGGTGCAGAAGGATCCAAAGAGACAAGGAATTGTTAACAGAAATAAAGGTGAACATGGTGTACATCATATTAACATGAGGGGACAAATACCAAGCAAGTTAGCATTTTTGAAATGAAAGATTAGTCACTCCAATCATATGCTTTGTTAGAGTTGATTTTCATAATCAGGGACTGTTGACCATCCTCTTTAGTCCAATCCAAAGCTTCAAAAGCTAAGATCATAGTGTCAATAATAAACCTTCCTTGTAAAAACTTAGTTTGTTCCCGATGCAACACATATTTAGCAAATGAGAACATCTATAGAGATAAGGCCTTGACAATGATTTTATACACAAAGATAAGAAGCATAATAGGTAGTCATACCCCAATAGCGTCATTGGGAGTGTGCTTAGGAATCAACTTGATCAACCCTTGATTAGGTGACTCAAAAATATGCAAAGAAATGAACACCTCATAAGCCAAAGAACATAAATCGTCACCAATGGTTCCTGACATGACCATGAAGAACTCACAAGGGAGACCATCCATGCCCAAGGACTTGTCATTTTGCATGGAAAATAAAGCAACATGCAACTCCTCCTTTGAAATGTCTCTATCCAATCTCTCCCTATTCTCATTAGACACCCTATAGAGAACCACTATACAACAAGAATCTATGGTAGCCACAACCTTTTTCGTTGGAGAATAAGGAGAAAAAGTACTTTGGAAGTGGTGGCTAAACCTACTTCTGATTTCTAAAGTATTCTCATGTAGGGAACCATCAGACCAATGAAGGCCAATATTCTTTTCCACAATAACCTTCCTCTTGAGGTAGTCAAAATAGAACTTGGAACCCTCATCACCTTCATGGATCTACTAAAGATGGGATCTAATCCAAACATCCTTGGTAATATACTTGTAACCACGATGAACAATCAACTCCAAATTTGTAAACTCCTTCTAAAGGTGCACATTATGCACATCAGCTTCAAGGGAAATACGAAACACCTCAATGCATTGACAAACCTTGCTCAACTCCCTCCTCCGTTTCCGCACAATCATCCTACTCCGTCCTTTCATAAACTTTACCATGTAACAAACCACTACTTCCCACAAAAGGATCCATTGTTGATTATTAACCCTTCATTCCATTACACAATGGTTGTGTTTTTGCACTAAGGCTTATAAGCTTTATGTCACCCCAAAAAGTTTGCGAGTAAATGTAGGTGTTTTGATTCCCTTAGAACATTATTTCGTTTGCGCAAGACCTTTAAGTCATGAAATCATCTATCGTTAGCACTACATGATATAGGTTTGTGCTAAATTTTAAAGAGTTATTTGTGATCAATGAAGTATCACAAAATTGTTTGGAGTATAACAATTCTATACACAATATACACAAACAAAAAATAAATACATACTTAACATATAAACACAAAAGAAAATATAGAATATGCACACTACATAATACTATGCAAAAACTTCTTGCATTTAAATAAGATTGTGGAGTGCTAGCTTAATGTCATATTCTAACTTATTTTTGGTTGATGCAAGATTGCTTGTGAACCCAAATTCTCTTGCATCATACACTCTAGGTAATAAAATGTATGAGCTAGTTGTATGTGGGCTAAAACAATCCAATAAATTATTCTATATTCTAAATAATATTGAGTAAGATATAGAGCTGACCATTATAGGGCCAATACATAAGAAAATTTAACCAAGGGATGTAAGAGTCACATATTTAGAAGATGATAATAGACTCCCTATCAAAGGTTTAGGGTTCAAAAACCTATCTCAATGATAGGGGATGGTATCATACTAGTACCCTAATTATAAATAAATTATAGAGAGCATGCAAATATATAAGATATGGTTGTAAACATGGATTGTAGATATTAACATGTTGAAATGTCCAAAGGATAGATTGTAAGGGAACACTTAGTATAAAATAATGCAAAAAATAATAATATGATACTTTATCTTAGTCTATACACATGATACATTAATAAATCAATCAATACTTACCTTTATTTCGGCATCGTCGGCACATTAACTTTCCCAAGGGTTAACAACACCTTATAAAAATGTTGACATGGAGGAGATCAATAAAAATAAAAGAAGGCATATGTAAACCATAGTTGGGGTCTCCAAAGACTTAGTGAACCTTATTTGTGCAACTATTCTCGAGTGTTCTAGACCTAATGCTCCAAAGATAAGTAAGACTAACTTCTAAACTTGTAAGATATTAAGAGTAGCTTTGTCAGTGCAAACAAATCAGATGAAAAATGATGTGATGATGGTAATATCTATCAAATGCCACCTATAAGTAGGGAACATAGCTAGTCATTACAGTTCCTTATAAATTATTGCATTTACTACGGTAAATGCATTTGACCATAAGGAATAATAGATAGATAATATCGACCATAATTGATACCATCGACTCTAAGTAATAATAATCATGAGGCCTTAAAGGAGGGTTGAGGAGGTGGACGAAGGAATTTGGAGTTGATAAAAATGGATCTGATGGAGGTATAATGGTGATGTGAATGGATATATAGGTGATCGTAATATGGTAGCACAGTGATGTCATATGAAGTTGTAAAAGGATGACTATGAGAGGTATAATATAGGATGGGATATATTTAAGTTAACATCGATTTCACATAAAATCTCTTTCACAAGTACCACTAACAACCAACACACCCCGTTCCTGGTGATACCATGTAGAACATCACTTAAGAGAGGTTAATGCACCAATTATGCTTAGGAAGAAAGAAGTTAGAAGAGTGAAAAATAGTGTGTACACATATGCTCCAATTAAATATCATTACGTGTCACAAAAAGTGTAACACAAGATATTGTTCAGGAAAATAAAATGCAACACCGAAATCAAAATGACTAAAAGGAAATAGTAGTATAAGTGATAAAAATGAACTCAAGTGAAACATACTTGTCTCATACTTACCTTCCTACAAGTATGGCCACATAGTGAGTCACTAAAATATATAAAGAGTTCGTGAGAGAACTTAAATAATAAAAATTTGAAAAGAAGCACAAGAAGATAAATTAGTGTTGCTTCATGTGGAAGGTCAATCGGAGTTACTGTACCAAAGATATCACGTTTTTATAAAATTTGGGTGTTAAAGTTGCAAGTGTTTCTCAAAACATATAAATATAAGTTAAACCTTTTATTCTCACTTTGTAAATAAATATTTTGAGATTTTGGAGTTGCAGGTTGATTAATTTTGATGAAATCAAAGTCCATGACGATTGTACGAAGAGGTGGTTTTAATGGATGGGGTAGAGGCCAAGGAGGGTGTTTCAAGGCAGATTCACCGATAGGTTTTTGTTAAAAATTAGGAAAGGGTAGATGTGGTAATAATGTAAAGTTATGTCCGTTATAAAATACAAAAAGTAGAATTCACCTCAAGATGTCTCAAAATGGATGTGTCGACAAACTCTTGGTGGGTTTCGGAGAATTTTGCATTACGAGGTCATTAGGTTAGGTGTTTGGATTTAAATATTTAAAAGTGTTCATAACTTCCTACAAAACACCATCAACCATGTTGGTTTTGGGAGAATTTTGCATTATGTGGTCATTAGGTTAGGTTTTCGGATTTTAAATGTTTAAACGACCCTTAACTTTTTGAAAAACACCATCAATCATGTTGGGATTAAAAAAATCCCAACATGGCCAATGTTTCTTATTTGCTCCATTATTGTTAATGTAGTTTTGCAAGATGGTTGATGTCGTTGGTGGGGTAGGATTTTCTTAGATGACTGATGTCATTTTGGCTAGATGGCCAATGTAATAGGAAATAGGTGGCTTTACTTTGATTTTTTGATGCTCTTGATTGATTTATCATCTTTTTCTTTGAGTGAGACTGATGGGTGACTGTTGTTTGTCTGTTTTGCAATTCTAATGATGGGTCTATCTGTGGCAAATAGTAGATGTATCATAGTTACCTATTTTTTTGGAAAATTTGTCAAGACATGAAAAAGAATAATTGGTTTCCCTAGGCTTTTGATGGATTATGTAGATCTATGTTATTCATTTGGATGTGGACTTAATTTAAATGTTTGTTAGCTTCTTTAAGATCAAATCGAATACCTTCAGGTGGAGGGTCAATGAGGATACTATTGAGATGAGATTCACCTTAGAGGATATTAATGCCATCCTAGGTCTACCTATTGGAGGGGTGCATATGTTTTTTTGATGTGCTAGAGACGAATATAAAGTGAAGGGAGTTAGCATAGTGGGCCATAGGGGCATATTCATATCATCCATGATCCATTCTATTACAATTGAGGATAATGTATAATTAATCCATTCTAGATATTCAGAAGGTGCTTATAAGCATGGTTATGATGCATAAAATGTGTCACAAATATGATGGATGGATACCCTTATTTTCCATAGTTGTATTTTGATTTTCACTAGAGCAAGGTGCAATGAAAAATTAGGGCACGTGGATTTGGGTTCAGGAAGTATATGATTTGTATCAACTTCATGAAAGATAACAGTTAGCTATAGTGATATTCTATTATCATCTTGGATGTATGCAATATTTTTGATGTAAATGTTTATAGGGACCCCAATATAGATAGCAGTAGATACACCCAAATTATTATAGTAGGATAAATGACCTAAAAGCAAGGATTGGGATGGATACCAAAGGCTACAGACAATAGAATGGACAAAAATAGTATGATGACCCTATTTGGGTACTATGGACAAGTGGCCATCTTGGAAAAATACATTGGTCGCATAAGATATCACTAAGATCACATGGTGTTATTTATAGTGGGCAGAGAGTCACTTGGTAAACATGGTGCCACATTATTTTGGGCTACCTCGACCTTTAATGGCACCACAACTACCATCTTAATACCCCAAACATTCTAGGGATCCCATAGGTAGAGGTGGAAAGGGGATGTAGCTTTTTATATCTCTATTGAGACCATGGAGGAAACACCAACAACCATATGGATGGGGTTATCGGTAAAGGAGGTTAGATAGAGAGGTAATGAAACATTTGTAGGTTTATATTATAGAGGATGATTCAAAACATGATGCTCGTGCTCATGAAGATTCCCCAACTACATCACAATTAAAGAGACATAGATGTTATCATTTCCATCAAGATTGATAATTGAGGAGATCGGATGGCAGCTACTTATTATCCATAAGTACAAATCAAGGATATCTTATCTAGGGACCCAACGTGATTAGTGCAATATACATCGATGAGGCCACTGATGGTGGTGTTCTAGGGATATATATGGTAACAATTAGTTGATGTGAGGCCACCATACAATCATATATGAATTAAAGGTTAGGAGCGCCCTTGGCAATAATTGGAGAGGATGTCATTCTCATAATTTTAATTAATAGTTTCCCATCAAGTATATAAAGAATAGTTGTATACATTCTCGCATTTTAAAATTTGTATCAGGATCATAATAAACCAAAAATTTAGAGAAATTGTAATACAACAAGAATAAAAATATCCGATAAATTATCACAAAAATGTGGACGATGATCTAAATGGAGTTGTAAAAAAATCATAGAAGAAGGATTAATTTACGAACAATTTAACACAATATAATTTGTATTCATTCATTTTAAATCTCTTATTACATACACCCATATATATAGGTAATAGCTCCCCTATAAATTAGGATGTATATATAACCTCTCAAATCTATCTAAGTGAGTTTGTTGAAACTCACATAATAAAATACATAATTGTTATTGTTGTTTTATATAACAACTAATAACAATATACTAACTTATCTACTAATCTACTAACAAATACATTTTTACAAAATAATAATTACACATGTAATTATTATTTATCCATACATACCAATGGAGCACTAACCATGGATTTCCTAAGATTCCCCCCTTAGTGTGAACATGGGGAAAACCTATCTTTTTACTTGCACCTTCTTTCATGAATAGGTGATTTTCACAGGATGATCACAAACCTAACAGATGGTTTTACATACAGTTAACCACGAACCGAGAATGGTGGTTTTACAAATTGGAGTACCAAAAACCAAAAGGTGATGGTTTTGCATATGGTTTACCAACAACCAAAAGTGGTGGTTTATCACAAACCAAAAAATGAATGTTTTTTAGTGGTTTACCTACAGCCACATCATGATGTGCCAAGTACTATTATCAGCCCTCATCAATATCTCACTACAGGGAATAACATAGGAAATTTTTCTAAATACTATTGCTCATACATACATAGAAAATGATGACATAATGGAAATGGAACATTAGATCATGTTCCTCCCTCAATGTGAAATTTCCACTTATTGAAAATAGGAACATTGCACAACTTGAATACACCACACACAACTGAAGAAAACACACAACTAAAACAAAATTTGCCACCAAAACTTTGATGTAACCTCATCATTTGCAACTGAAGAGAGGTCGTTGATTGACCCAACCTCCATTTACCTCCATCCTCTGATGTGAAGTTGCTAGCTCAACTAGATTTTGATTTGAGGCTCTTTTTCTTTGCCACTAACTATTCCCCAAAGATTCTTATTCATCAGTTTCATTTCAATATTCACTTTCCATAAATGAAATTTGACTCCATTAAATTTATCTATTGGTGTTATTGATGTCTCCATTGAAAACTCTTTTTATGAAATATTCTCTATTTTAAAACAATCTGACAAAAAACCCTACTTATGATGATTTAACGATAACTTGAGAATCAGAGCTTCATTTTACAAACCGTAAAATGTGTCGGAAATATGGTTTCAAGATATTTCTAATAATTCTAATCATATCTAGATATTTATCAAGAATAATTGTCAATTCACCCAAAACATTAGCGATTTTCCCTAATCGCTGACGATAATCAAAATTGTTGGTGATCACTGTAAAAATTCAACATATCATTCCATATACACATTTTTACACGTGTTCAAAGCTATTCAACTTAGGATTACCTTTGAGATAGATGCCAACATGCAAAAAATTTTCCAGATGAATCATCAGCTTAAGAAATGTAATCAAAACTATTCGATGCAATCTAAACACCAACTCTGAAGAAGGAAGATGCCAGTTTCAAATGTAAAAAAATAACTCCTTTGCACACTCTTACTAGTTCTCTCTCACAAAATAATTTATAATAAAGTATTTCTTGTGCTTCTCTGAAGATTTCTAAAATGATCTAAATACTAAGCTCTCATTCTCATAGCTAATAAAGACTCACATAGGTGGGGCAACCATAACTTATAGCAGATCTGCTCTTTCTTTGATCTCCTCACAGAGCCATATCTTTTTTGATACTAGATGTGGAGGATGATCCAAACGGATTTGCTGAAATATCACAAAAGAAGAATTAATTTACGAACAATTTAACACATAATATAATTTGTATTCCTTCATTTTAAATCTCTTATTACATACACCCATATATATAGGTAATAGCTCCCCTATAAATTAGGAGGTAGCTATAACCTCTCAAATCTATCTACATGAGTTTGTTGAAACTCACATAACAAAATACATAATTGTTAATTTTGTTTTATATAAAAAATAATAATAATATACTAAATTATCTACTAATCTACTAACTTACATTCTTACAAAATAATAATTACACATGTAATTGCTACTCACCCATACATACCAATGGAGCACTAACCATGCATTTCCTAACAAGAAAGAAAATAAATGTTCTATAGATGGATAAAATTAATTGTAAGATGTGCTCATAATATAACAAATATAATTTATTATGCAAATATGCTTACAAATCAGATTTATTAATATCAAGTAGGTGATGGGACTAAAACTTGAGAAAAACACAATATTTTCGTAAAGCAATAAAAATACTTATGTATCTCCAATATTTTTTTGAAAAGTGGTATTTGGACCAAGCCTTGTGATTCCTCCACATAATATAATAGACATTTCCCCACAAAAAGTAGGAATAAATAATTAAATACTTCTTTCCTTCAATTATACTCGCTTCTACTAGCTACATCAGTGACATTATAAAAAATACATGAACCTTTTCCTAGAAAATATTACACACCTACATAATCTGGAGGTATATTAGTGAATGGGTAATAATACCAAAAAAATTTATAAGAGCTCAGAAATATGCCATATATATTTTTACTTGAAAAAATACTATAGTATCTTTATATGTGTATGCATAAAAATTATGTTACTATATAAAAATATCATAAATGAGTCAATCACTATTGAATTTTCCGATAAGTTATTTTAATTGTAAGTTATTAAAATAACCTACAATAAGGGTAATCTTTGGATCCAGGCGCCCCTTGACTACTAATGCCCTAGGTAGTTGCCTAGTTTTCTTAGGGGTTAATCCCCCCTTGCATACAATGAGAAGAATGTTGTACGAGGAGGAACGGAAAATGGAGAAGTTGTCGAGGACCATCTAGGACATCCAAGTAAAAATCAATATGAATATTTTTAATTTATTTCTTTTCCTATAGTAGATATACAAGGTATAAGTATGATATATTTTGTTTGATTGTATATGTTCTAATGTGTAAAATGTATGATTTTGGTAGAGGCCAGAGGTGAATTGGTACTTTCTCGTTGAGGGTGTGCATAATGAAATCCTTCTCTAGAGAGACAAAATTGATGTTGGATGGAGTTGTGTCATCGATGGGGGATCATGTTAGAGCCTTTAGGCTCATTGGAGAGGCATCTCGAGTGTTGTAGGAGGAAACAACCGTTGTAGTGACCAAGTGTAAGGATATGACAACCGTAGTTCATATGCTAATAGATAATTAAAGGTCGTTAGCAACTAAGCAAGCAATAGATTCGTCAAAACTAGTGCACGTATTGAGAGATAACAACATGAAGTAGAGGAGATGCCAACACAATGGATATAGGTGGCTTGTGGGGAGGGTGATCCATGGGGGGCGTATTATAGGGTGTCCTCTTTGATTTAATCCTTACAAAAGAATAGTCAAACCCCTTTGGTTCATAGTTTTGCACCTCCTCCTGTAAGGGGGAAAGGGTATGCCTAAGAAATTAGTGATCACACACACACACACACACACACACACACACACACACACACACACACACACACACACACACACACACACACACACACACACACACACACACACATGATGTATAAAGTAACATTTTGTATAAATATTATATATTTATATGGATATGATAGTATTTGGACACATTGTGTACATAGCTTTTTTTTAATTATATTGTATTATTATATGTATGGTTCTATATTGATCTATGTTTTGATTTCCATGTTTGCACAAATGTGATGACATCTATAAATAAAAATGAAAAGATAAATAATATAATATGAGATAAAATGACCATCGAATGAAAAGATAACCAATTTTGTAAAATTAAAATATGTGTTAAGAGATAAGTAGGCAAAAAAATTATAATAAAATTTAAAAGGACTCAAAGAAGCTAAAATATATGGAAAAGGGATAATAAGAAACTTAATGAACTCTGAGAAAGATATCAAATACATTACATTGATAATATCATGGACAAAACCTAATGTAAAAATATGTGGGGTCTTATAAACAAAGAGTGTGACCAAGATACTAATAAACATCAAACACAATATAATAGATGAATTAAAAAACACAAGATGCGATAAACAAGGACACACCAAAAAGAACACAAATACAATCAATACTAGCAATGGATTTTTTACGAGATAGAACAATATAGTCTAATATCATGACTAGGGTGAATGAAAATAGTTTAGATGCAAAGTATATATTTTTTACGAAGGCTTGAAGGTCTTGCAATCATACTAAAAATTCTACATCGAGAGCAAGGATCATAAAATATGTAGTATTCTTGTTGGAAAAATAATTTGTAGCAAGACAAATTAGTGGTTTTCATAAATGTTTTGGGAATAGGTCAATCCTCTTGGGAGTGGGGAGGCTCCCATTTATTGAATGTAGGAAATAATAAAATTTTTGGGTGGTCGTTAGGCCGAAGATCACACAAGAATACTCCACTAAAATTTTGAAAACTTACTTGTATGGAATATAAGGGAGGAATTTTATTTAAAAGAGGTAAATGGGAGATAAGGAAAATAGTGAGAGGGTTAAGGTTGTGAGTAGATACTTAAAATTTTTGCAAATGTTAACTGGAGCAGGTCCATATTCAATAAGAAGAGAAATAATTGTGTAAGAAACAACAAGATTAGCAAATCAAAGACATAAAGTTATTGATTTATTCATCAAAGACACAAATTTATTTCTTTGTTTTTCAAGATTACAAAGCTTTCATAGTCGGAAAGTAGGATGTAGAATAACATAGACAATGAGATAGAAGAAAGCACCTTCTTGCTTGTAGTAGTAGGAGAATAAAATCTAAATCTTTTGGAATAGAGAAACCATCTCAATTTATATTTTTACTAAATGTCCCTTCATCTCTCCCAAGTGAATTTTCATATTTCTACCACTTGTGACCTTTCATATTTCTATTGGAATAAAATTAAGTTCATTTCTTATTTATGAAAAAGAACTTTTATAATGCAAAATTAAAATGTCACTTAAGTGAATAAGATGAAATAGTCAAAAAGTACATTCCCAACAAAGAATTAGAATGTAGAGAGAGAAGGAATAAGAGAGAAGTGATCAATATGAAGGTGAAGAAGCTTTTGATGGAATATGTGGAAATGCTCCAAGGATGAAATCTTTTCCCTTGACCTCTTTCCTAAACCAAGCCACTTCGAGTACAACTTCCTTTGCTTGTAGGATGCACACATACTCCAAAACAATGATTCAAGTAGTAGGAATGCCACCAAGGGACTTGCACTATGTGAACCATACTTCATGATCTCCTGTGATATTAGATATGGAGCCTCTAATCTCTATGAGGGATTCCAATGTATCTTCAGTGAAGGAGAAAGGGTCTCCTTTTTCTTTTCAAACTAATTTTTGGAAGGAATTCAAGAGTCCCTAAAAGGATGAATGCTCATTAAAATAAGGGAATCAAATATTTTGCACACTCTTACTGATTTTCTTCTAAGATGACATATGCATGCTCCTCATAGGAATCAATATCTAAAATTGCATCATCTATCATTTCACACATGACATTCATTGTGAATGACCACAAAGGAGACAAATTATCACTAGTAGATGCGAACACATTCTTGCTCAACAAGGAGTGATAATGATCACAACTCATCTCAGATATGAATGGGAAAACACTATCCCAATGGGCTCTTTCTTTCTCAATCTCAACCTTTTTCATTTTCACCTTTAAAATGATAGCGAGGGAAAAATTGTATAGAAAGAGGATCTTAGGAAATAGTTCCTTCCCCTTTTCAATGATCTTCTCCACCCATTTATCATTAGCTCTCCCTTGCATAGTGCACCCTTGAGATCTCTTGATCAATTGGGGATCAAATCTACTAATAGGAGAGATAGCTTCTTCTGAAGGAAGCAGTGTTACATTAGGCTCCAGGAGTGAATGCACATAAGCAGTCAGGGTTCTCACATGCTCCTCAAGTTGTTCCATAATATAGTTATTATCTTCATTTCACGCGAGAAACCGAGATGTCGAATATTTTAATAAATGCACATATCATTTGTGTGTGGCCCACCACAAGGAAATCCTATTCATCTCATAATCAACTGATATAATCTCTCCTATGGTTTAATCACTTTTGGACGTGCAACTTCCACATAATGAGATCTAGAAGACTTAATGAATAATTGAGAAGTTGTTTGAGATTTCTTGGTACTCTTGATTTTTCATACACTTTAAGATAGCCTCAAACTTAGGTGTCATTTCCTATTTCACCATTGATTCTCCTCTAAGTAGATCTTGAATCCATTAGAAATTCTCAGTTGTCATAGACACAAAATCAGGCATGAAGGATCTCTTAGGTGCTTGCTATGAAAATAAAGCTTCAATGAGATGAGATGACTCAACTTCCTTTGAGGAAACACCCAGATATTGGGGATGATTAGGAGATTGAGATGGGTCAATTTCTCCTAGCTCAAGTGGATCAATAGGATTACTTTTGATTTTTTACTTTTTACGATGCCTTTTAGGGAGGATGAGCTCATTACACTCTATCTCCACAAAATTTCTTTTATAAGAATGTTTTGAATGAGAAGACTCAATGAACTTATTAGGTTCCTTGTGTAGACACTAAATCACATAATTGGGTACATTTATAGCTCCTAGTCACATATTATTATTCATATGATTCCTAAGTGAGAAAACTAGCAACAACTATCTTTGGCCTTTTGTCTATGTTTCATGTCTTTTTTTTGGCCTCTTACACCCTACATCCCAATCGATACTTTATTGTTTTATCTTTTATGAATCTAGATACCAGCACCTAGACAAGATGCTAGCGCCAAGGCGCCCTCGTCCTTCTGGGCGCCCCCGAACTCTATTTACTTTACTTGCTCCTTTTGGGCATCTTATTTTCTTATGGTTTGGCCTTCTAATTGTTAATTACGAAATTCAAGCAAGGGAATCATATAAATATAAAGCTATGTGACCATAATAAAGGACCAAGCTCTAAGAATATATTATTATCACCTAAGGTTGCATCCAAAGTCATTTCAAGGTCATCAAAGCATCCATCTAGCAATCACTCAAGGGACAAGGGACTACATTTTCTACATACACACATAAAAATGGGAAGTTCATTTTGACATCCACACATATACTTACGTTGCTACATCTAGATATTGTTAGCTATCAAGTGCATGTTGCACAAGAGCCACCTAGGGCATGATTCTTGCACGCACACATGAGAACTACATGAAGTCTGAAATTTAGTGCAACGCTCGGTTGTAAGCTCACTCAGTTAGGCGACTTTCGGGGTCATTCTAAATCCCCATTCACATATTTTTTATTTTTAGGATATTATGTGCTTTGGGGTTTTGTAGGTTATAGGTGAATTCCATGGACATAGTGTGACATACAAGAGACTAACAAAAAAGTTAGAGACATTGGTGTGACACAAGAAAAATCATTTTCTTAGGTTCTTCATAGACATAGGCGCCCAAAATTAGTCTCCAGTGCCAGGCACCCTTGACCCGGTCCAGGTGCCCTGGTCCAACTTATTTAGACATTTCCACAATTTATTTTGTCTGTTTGTGATAGTTTCCTCCTCGTGTTCATTAGTCTTCTAGTCCATCATACCTCAGGATCAATTACGAAATCAGCTAAGTCATTTATTCCCTCTCTTACACCTAGGGTTTCATTTTATTTAGCTTTTTGCTTGGGTTAGATATGTACTTTATTACTTATTTATCATATGTGACTCTGAAATAGATAGGGTTTTACAAATTTCCATATTTGTTAAATCATTTGGTGAACCTGTCCTTCGAATACTATCTTCTTCTTCCATCATGGCTATTTCCATCTATGACTTCTTACAAGCTCATCCTGAATGTAAGAATAAATCAACACTCTTCTGGCTAATACTTACATTCCTCCTAATACTTCTCTGGATAAAGTATATCAGTTATTTGTAGATGCATTTTCTCAAAACCTCACTTTTTCACCTAATATAGTTGTCGATCTTTCTGTTAATGACAATGAATCTTCCCAATATATATCAGATCACATCAATAACATGAGTATCAAGCAAACTAGAATTGATAATGGATCTGAACTCAATATTTTTACTTTATCACTCGGTCGGGACATTATTCTTTCCTCCGCCTTCATTCACCTAACATCCATTTCTCTCTGTTTGTATGATTCTTCTACATGTCTTTACATAGGAAATATCACCTTTCCACTCATAGTTGGGAATAAAAGTATCACAGTAGTATACAACTGCTTACTTGGTAGGTCATGGCTTCATGTTATGCAGGCAGTGCCTTCTACAATTCACCAGTGTATTAAATTATTACATGAAGGCTTCGAATATAGAGTCGTCGTTGATCACAACCCATTCAAATATTACTACCTAGATTCAACCATTGTGTTACCTACTCTAACTTCTGCTACTATTATGCATCCCATTGATGACCAACCAACTACAGACTACATTTTGACCACTTTCCTCCACTTGAAGGAACTATTTATGCATTGGAAACCATCCCATCAAAATCATCATCACCCTCCTATTACTAATGCTTTGGTACTTTATTGGGGGTATTTCCATATATTGGACTTCATACCACCTTCCTCATCTTCTCAGGAGGAACCCGCATCCGTGCTTTCTCGTTTCACATGCACTCTTTTCATGAATAATTGTTATTGGCCACACATTCCATTCAATCCCACTTTCTCTAACACTGTATGCACATATGATGGCTTATCTTGGCTTAGATTTACACTCGATGATATCCTCCCTCTATGTCATTATTATCGTCTATATCATGGATATGTTCAAAATATTGATGCTTATGGCCTCTGCATTTTCCATCTACCAGTATTTGTTGCATGCACTTCTCCACTCACTCTTGGGCAATCTTGACTTGACTACATTAGTGGTACTCTAGATCCTGATCATATTGATATCAAATTTCCTATGCCCTTCAACCATGTTTCTATTTACAATGATTCATTTATCGGATATTCACAAAATATTACTCGTTAGTATACACATGGTTGTCCATTACCACCTTTCATTGATGCAGAATACACAATGGGCATGTATAATTTACACTGCAATGGCTCCTTACATGATCAACCGCATACTATTGCTTACTAGTCTTTGAAGCATCTCCATTTGGTTTTGATCATTGAAATTATGATCTCTTAGATGATTTTACTTAAACATTATCATCATCATACACTTGGGGGCATCATGTTTACTTCCCCCCTTCTATCATTATCGGGTGTCTTGCATGTATACTACTATACTTCATGCTTCACATGTAGTCTTCCTCTTGCATCATACACATCTTGATACACTTGTATCATCATTACCCTATGACTCATTCTCGTGCTAAGGTTCACACTTGACTGGTGAGGGCATACTACATCCATGAACCTCGCATCATACACACGACACATTTCACACTCTGTGCATTTACAACACATCTTTCTGGCATCACATTCACATACATCACAGTACCCTATGCTGCACTCTAGTTCCACAGTTCATACTTGAATAATAAGGGTATAAATATGAAATTAACCTCATCATATTCATACACTTTACACTCTATGATTCATTGATCATATCTTTCTAGTGTGTGTTTTCACACCATTTCCCGATGACACACTCTTTTTGTATGGTTCATTCTCAAATACTGAGGGGTATTTTATAAATGAACCTCATCTCATGCTCATAAATATTCACTCAGGGGGTGTGTTGATCCTATCATACACTTTGCATTCCATTTAAATCACACTCACATCATACTACATATCTTGGTTGCACATATTCTTACTTTTCTTATACTAGTTACATGTACACTTTATTTTCATGCTAGAAAAGTACTTCATATGTCATTATCTTTATCATAGACACATGCAAGTTCACTTGTTATCTAGTTTTGAATGTAGACTTCGTACAAATCTTTACATGCAACACATATGCTTGGCACTATACCTCTTACTAGTTACACAGTGGCTCTTGGGGGAAAATACTTTTGTACACACTACATGTGTTATTGTTTCATTTTGTACTACTTCTTATTCTTACTAACATACTATTATATCGATATATACATGTCTTGATGTACTTTTTTATATTTCTAACATGCTAACGGGTGCTTCATGTGTAACATTTTCTTTGTAGGATTTTTTTGCCACCATGGTTGGCTAATACTTTTCTTGATATTGTTTGTCATTGTATGCCATTGTTTGTGGGCTGTGAAATTTTTCTTATGTGCGCACTATATGCTTTTGGTCACTTTAGCCCTAGTTTTCTCGTGACATTGTGAGTGATCCATATTTGAAACATGATTTTCAAAGCCTGCATTGTCTTCCTTCTTGCTAGCTTACTACTATCTTCTATTGCATGTTTGTCACTTATTTCTACTAACACGTGTTTCTAGCCACTTTTTTTCATGTGCCTTGGTTTCTACCATACACATTTCCTCCCCCCTACATGGCTTCAGTTTCAGATCAATGTATGGTCCTCTCCTTTGGGATGCATGCTCATAACGACGTCACATGCACCCCAAACGAGAGGGGCATACATTGGGTGAAACAATCACCCCATTCAATAGTTTAGAGCTTTGGTACAACACTGTTAATTATAGAAACAACACAGTCTACCGTTACAAAAATGGCCCAGAATCTAAGTTGGGTCATCATTTTAGCACAGACGCTAGCACCTACATATAGAAATGAGCGCTTGGGCACCCCTGATCCTTCCTGGGTGCCTATGACCAGGGGCAATTACAGTCACTTTTTCAGATCAACATAATTTTTAGCAGTTTATGCAACATTTTGCACAACACAAGCATAATCCTCCAGCAAATGAGAATGCATTCTATCTTCTCTTTCTACTTGGATCAAACTTGATCAATCTAGAAAAAAATAGGATCACACCATTTGTAGTATTGTATAAACTTTGGGAAACAGTCAGGGATGGATAATAACACTAGAAATTTCTCCCCAACACTTCTTGTATGGCTTCAAATTACCCAAAAACTCATACTTTGCGTGATATTTCCCAAAAACGTTGTTCTTGGCGTGAGATCACCCAAAAAACTCGTTCTTCTATAGCATTTCAGGACATTTTGTATCCTTTTCGCTTGTCATGGATCAGGTGCACATGTTCCTTTTCACATTTTAACATACTCATTTTACATATTTGGATCAAATTTTTCATATAGATGACTTTTATTATCCTTTTGCTCTTCTTTTTTGTAGGTCCGTCCTTATAAGCAAAAGCACTCTCAAGAAAAACACAAGCATGACATCGATAGTAGGTACAACATGGTACACACATTATGGTTTTTACCCCTAGGGTCACTTCCTCTTTCCTAACTTCCACACTTCATTTTTTTATCACTCCACACTTTTTCTTGTCTCCTCGACACACTTTCAGCATCGATCTACATGGTTATAAGGTACCCATATCTTATCTACTTTATGTTATCGAGTATTCACTCAACTACATAAAGTGGGGGAAAATGTAGACACTAAATCATGCACTTGGGTACATTTCTAGGTCCTAGTTACATGCCACTAGTCATATGACTCCTAAGTGAGAAAACTAACAATTGACAACTATCTTTGGAATTTTGTTTGTGTTTCATGTCTTCTTTATAGCCTCTTACATGATACAACCCAATATATAATTTAGTGTTTTATCTTCTATGACTCTGAACACCAACGCCTAGGACGGACACCAACGCCCAGGTGCCCCCGTTCTTCTGGGTGCCCTTGACCTCTCTTTACTATACTCGCTCCTTTTGGGCATATTTTTTTCTTATGGGTCAGCATTCTAATTGTTAATTGTGAAATTAAAGCAAGGGAATCATATAAATATAAAGCTATGTTACCATAATAAAGGACCAATCTCTAAGCATCTATTACTATCACCTAAGGTCGCATCCAAAGGCATTTCAAGAGCATTAAAACATCCATCTAGCAATCACTCAAGGGACTAAATTTTCAGCATACATGCATAGAAAGGGAAGGTAATTTTGACATCCACATAGCTAATTACATTGCTACATCTAGCTATTGCTCACTATAAATTTCATATTGCACAAGAGCCACCTAGGGCACGATTCATGCACACACGCACGCGTGTGCGCACACACACAGACAAAGACAAAAACACAACAAAACACACACACACACACACACACACACACACACAAATGAGAACTACATGGAGTCTGAAATGTAGTGTAACACTCAGTTGTAAGCTCGCTTAGTCAGGTGGCCGTCGGGGTCAGTTCGACTCCCCATTTGCATATTTTTCTTTTTAGGATTTCATGTGATTTGGGGTTTTACAGGAGATCATTTGTTTTATAGGTTATAGAAGAATTATATGGACATAGTACGACATACAGGTGAAAAATAATGAAGGTTAACAACATTGGTGTGACATAAGAAAAAACATTTTATGAGGTTTTACATAGACACATGCACCCAAAAATAGTATTCAGCACCCAGTTGCCCCTAACTGAGTCTAGACGCCTTCATTTAGCTTATTCTAAAAGTTCCACAATTTGATGTGTATTTTTGTGATAGTTTCCTCCTCTTGTTCTTCAATCTTCTAGTCCAGCACACTTTGGGATCAATTTTGAAATCAACTAAGTCTTATAATCTCTCTCTTACACCTAGAGTTTCGTTTTATCTCACTTATGGCTTGGGTCAAATATGCACTTTATTTCTTATTTATCATATGAGACTTTGAAATATCTATGGTTTTACAAATTTCCATATTTTTTAAATCACCCTGAGAGAAAAGGTGAGATACATTCACCTAAATGGAGCCAATAGACCACTTGATTCAATGTGGGAGACCATTTTCTGTTTGAACCAATCCTTAGATATTTGAATAATTGTCATGGTTCTTTATTTGATGTATCTATAATATCATATGTTCCATGAAGTGGGAGGAAGGGGAGATGATTGAACTACTTGGTACTCAGGATCAAATAGATCTGATCCGTCACCATTTACCCCTTCTTTAAACCATTCAAACTTGAAATCCCTCATCTGATTTAGAATCATCCTCATGTAGTCCTGCCTCTTGACCTCAAAATCATAAGTGTAGTTGACCCAATAGTCTTCAATATGTGGAGTGTGATGTAAACTTGGAAAATGGAAAATTTCATAGTCCTTCCTACTATGAAAGTCTGATCCGGATATATAGGAATACAAATTAAAGGTTGTGAATGATGCTTTAATGTTTGTTACATCCATTACACTTTTTCATGAATAAATCTCTAGGTAGATAGGGAAATGTATACCTTTCTTCTGCATACGTTTACACCTGGTGTGAACATGAGACAACTACCTGCACAATTCAATCATGACGATCTTATCACCTGGGTACCTTGGTAACCTGCGAGGAGCGAGATCAAATCCTCTGAATCTAAGATAGGTGAATGTGGGAAACTAGATGAAATAATTTTCTTATCTTTCAATCAATACAACTACTTAAGGTAAAATTATTTTCTTATGATTACCTTCGATTAACCTTATGATATGCATGGTGAATACATCATTCACCCTCAAGAAGTGGGAGTTACTCCACCAATATGTAACCTGTAGATACTTATCATATGATAGTGAATTTTGTGGCACATTTTGTGCAGAAGAGAGACCTTTGAAAGGCCTTGTGTATGTGATATAATATGCTAGATAAGATATCACTGTGAACTTCTTAGAGGTAGGCAAATACAACAGTTGTCGATGAATGTTGTTACTTAGGATATGCCCCCAATCAATCATTTGATCTCCTTCTATGACTACTAGAATGAATTAAGACATCATGTCTTGGAAGTATTTTTTAGTTTATTCTCTGATCACCCTTCTCAAAAATGATATTGCATTTGAGTATGCCTTATGGAACTCACTTCAGACCAAGTTTTAGGAATCCTTGAGGGCTTCCTTCCTTGTTTGAGCCATGATCCAACTGCTAAACCTTGTAAGTATGAATTTGTTCTTTCCCATTCTCGAGAGGAAAATTCCCAAGTGATGATCACCATATTATTACAAGTGGGAATTTTTTAGGAATTGAGAGATACCCTTTGGAGTACGAACTTCCAGCAGTGAATCATCACCTGCTTGAATTGTCCTTGAAGGCTTGAATATGGGTCATAGTGTTGGGAATAAGAAAGGAAAAGCTTGGTGCTTTGAGCATACAATCGATGTATTCCAGCTTTCAATAACCCACTTGAGAATATATTTTCCTCCGCAGCTTCACAGGGTTCTCTTAGCATCCTTTTTTAGATCCTCCAAACCCATGTTTATGACGTCACTGTCACTCACATTATGATACTTAGTGTTTAATGTGGAAATTGGATGCAAACCATAGTACTTGAAATTCATGGTGATGAAAGCTAGTGAAATAGATGTGATATGGATGTGTATGAAAAAATTGACCAAGATCCCAACATTTACTATTTTTAGCAGGTCCTACCCCAGATGTCTATTTTTAGAAATTTTATCAAAGTGGCACTTTTGAGTGTTCTTGATATGAAAGGAGTGATAGTGACTGGTTTTCAAAACTTACTATTTTTAGTATGTGAGGACCTAATAAAGATTAGTATTTTTATTAAGTGGTCTTCTAGGTGTTAGAATGAGATGATGGTGGTCTCAAAAGCTTAGTTTTTCTCTAGGATGATTTTCTCCAAATTTAAGAGGTTTTCAATCACTAGATTTTTGTAGATCTAAAAAGGAAAGTTTAATGCCTGCATTTTTCTTAGAGCCATTAAAAATTATCCAAACCATTAATTGAGGAAAGTGTGGAATCAAAATAAAGGTATTTTTGGAATGAAGGGGATGTCCAAATTTCATCATATTTTATTGCAAGGTTTTTGAGTTATGAGAAAATATTTGTTTTTAGATATGGAGGTTTCTGGAAATTTTCAGTAACATAACAATATGGAAATGGAGTTTTGGAGGAAAAAAACACATTTGAATATGCAAGAATGGATAAGTTATTAGATTCCAACTTTTCTCCTCTTTGTGCACCTTAACTCATGTTTAACTCAACAAGGCTTAACCTGGGTCTGTCGGGGGTTAGGTGGTGAGTTGTACCCATGAAAATAAGGGAAAATTGAGGTGAGGGGACAATGGGGAAACTAAATTTCACTTTACATTAAATTTTTACAATTGTCACCATGTGGGAGCATGTGAGGGAGATGAAGGGGTTGAAAACAAGCTTTCGGGGGCTAAGGAAAGGTTCTGCATATGACTAGGGCTTGCCAAAAAAGGAGGGGCACATTTTTGTGTCCCAAATGCCCCCTTAAATATTGGGATAAATGGATAAGGGAAAAAATCATTAAAAAGTGTGTCATGGGCGAAGTTTCACATGAGGAGGGGCCAAATTTATCTAACAAGCAAGTTTGCACATTTCTTAGTAACCAAGGTTAGTCACTTAAGTGACAAAAAACATTCCACAAAAGGGGGGCATATATTTGTGTCCTAAATGTCCCTGTGCACTAAGGAACAAGGAAAACAAAGGTGAAAAAGTGTATCATGGGTAAACGGATCATAATTTATAATTTTCATGCACTCTTAGGACACACGTGAAGTGTTTTAAGTGATGAGAGTAAAAACACCAACAAAGGGGGTATAATTTTGTGTACCCATTGTCCCCTTACACCAAGGGACAAGGGAAAAGGGATAAAATAGGTGAAAAAGGGGGCAACTAGCTTATGAAGTGTGTTGATGTCAGCATGTCAACACAAGAATAAAACACGATGATTACTTTTTCCTACCCGAAAGTAAAACTTGGAGTTAAAATGTCAAACCTTATATTATTTTGAATCTAAATCACCTAAATAATTCATTCCCATGATTTTCAAGACCTGATTCAACTTGAATTTTAGTTTCATGCCTAGTCACCCATTTGGTACAAAGGAGAAACCTTAGTGACCCAGACTACCACGGAGAGTAGTGAGGTTTACAATCAAAACTGATATATCCAACATGTAGTGGACTCCAAGATATTTCCATTGAATTTTTTTAGCTCCTAACTCCTCCTGAAACTCCTGAAATCTTCATAACAAGGTCAATTTTTTTGTGAAGCTTACATTCCAAGAACATATAGTGACCTTGCAGTTAACTTTTGTAGGATGTCCTCTTACTAGGATATTGTTGGCTAGATTTTCTGCACAGCTGAAAACCTAGGCAATCATGAGATAAATCTCCCTCATTTACCGGTGAGGCTCCCATGTAAGATTTTGTCAGCTTATATGTCCTAATATCTATCTTTTGGTATTACTTTAACCGTGTAGCTCATGAACCATAGCTAGACAGTTCTGCAACAAGTAAGCAGTTGTAAAAGAAAGGAAAAATCTGTAGAAGAGGAAAATAATAGGAAACAGGAAGAAAGGAGAGAAGACATGCTACCCAATCAATAGTTTACAATGTTGATCGCATGTAGAATATGGAAGAAGAAAAATACTGAGAGGGTTGCAACTTTCTTCTTATTTCTTTTCCTCTTTCTTTTATTCTCTCCAACAAAGTAATTGAGAAATCAATTAAATTATAAAACTTAAGTGATTGGTTTAAAATCCGTTACTTGAAGAATTCAATTACTTGGAAATAGGTGACAGACATGCAAAATAGAAGGTTCTATTTTTTAGTTATAAATCATGAATGTCATGCAAAGAGGAATTCCAAGAGGAATATTTCCAAGTGTTTCCCTTTTCATAGCTTCCGCATGCGGGAATTCATTTAAAGCTTCCTATTTGTAATTGCCCTTTGTGCACTATAAATAGAGGAAGAACCTACAAGTTAAAGGATATAAATTTGTAATCAACATTCTTGTGTTCCAAACTTTGAGCTGAAACCCCTAATTTCTGTAAGAAGAGGAATAGAGAAGAGATTTTCAGAGAACTTCATGTCAACGGTGCATTCATCTCATATTTATTTATAGATCTATTCATAAACTTTTTGTTATTCTAGATCTAGATCTGAAAGTTTCATTTGCTTTGAATTATGTATTTCATGATCTATTTGTTTTAATTTATGTGCATGTGATCAACTTTGTAAACTATTGATTGGGTTTCACATCCTCTCTATTTTCTTCCCGTTTCCTATTATTTTCCTCTTCTACATATTTTTCCTTTCTTTTACAGTTGCTTACTTGCTGCCAAACTGTCTAGCTATGGTTCATGAGCTACATAGTTAAAGTAATACCAACAAATAGATATTAGGGAATATAACTGACAAAATCTTACACGGGAGCCTCACCAATAAATGAGGGAGATTTATCTCATGGATGCCTAGGTTTTCAGTTGTGTAGAAAATCTAGCCAACAGTTTTTGGGGACTCTACTGGGGAACAATACAAATTAGTAGACCAGAGCTTTCCAAAGTTAGAAGCTGCAGATCCAGTCTTTCACCAGGAAGAAGAGTGCAAACTCATACAGATCCGGACAATATTAAGCATAATCCAGCAACTAGAATTATTCACCAATTCTATCCTCAAAGAAGACGCGCTCCGTTCATCATGATGCAGAATCAGCCACTTTCCCCTACAACACTTGTTCCATGGGGTGAAGCCTTTGGACCTCTGAATTTTACTCCTCCTATGCATGATCTACCTAAAGGGACAAGAAAGAATTTTACGAAATTCTTTGGATATGGAAAGCAAAATCCAAATGACCACTTGGCTACATTTTTCATGTCATGTGGAGTGCTTGCAGTCAAACACGAAGATGTATCTGTCAAACTCTTCATAGAGACCCTACATGACTTGGCTAGAGAATGGTTTTATCGGCTAGCTCCTGGCACCATAACCAATTGTGCTACTATGAGAGATGTATTCCTGAAAAGATTTAAACTAGCTGAAGATTCAAGTACATTGATAACCCAACTGACTCAACTGAAGAAGGAACCACAAGAGCACATGTGGGATTTTATTGCAAAATTCCAAAGAATACTTTACAAAATCTCGGATTCTCCTTCTCTGAGTGACGAGAATCAAAAGGTTTTCTTCATCAATGCTTTACTTACTAAAGTAAACTATCAACTGTGAAGAGCACGTCCGACTGACTTGTTAGCAGCCCAAAACAAGGTGGTTGAAATTGAAGATGACCTCATCATGGCTGGAAAAATAAAGAGCAACACTTCTAAAGCTGGAAGTTCATCTTCTGCTACTACATCCAATTCACTATTGTAAAAGTTAGCAAATGAGATGATGCAGGTGAAGAAAAAAATGGCTCAAATGGCTCAGGGCAACAATACTGCCCCTACTCAGAATTTCAACAAAAATAACCTCTGGAACCGCATTGTTGGTTCCCAAAGATTAGTAATTGAAGTTGCTCTCAGAAACAATGTGGAGATGAATGAAGAAGACCATGAAGATGACACTGATTAGATCGAGAATGATGATTTTGTAGGTCCTGTTGGAAACTCCAACATTAATTACCTAAACCACAAATCTAAACATGACAATGAGAAACTTCGTGAAGATGATCATGGTCATACATATGCAGCATTTACAAGATCACAAACTCATAAAGCTGAGTCATTAACTGATGAACAAAGAAGGGGCAGCCCTTTACCTTCTTCCTTAGCTCCCACAAATAAGAATGTAATTTCTTCATCTCAACCACAGAAAGAAACTCAGGTATCTGAATCTATACCTTCCTTCGACATTGTTGATCATGCAAAGAAAACAAGGATTCAAATGTCAGAAGTTGAATACCTGAGAGCCTTTCCTGAGTAGTTAAATAGGCTAGTCAAATATGTATAATCACCAGGACAATCCAATACATCAAAAGGCCTTTTTCCTAAGACCAATGATACTCCTCCCCAGAACAACACTACAGTTGTTAAATCCACACCATCTTCTAAAAGAGTGGAACCGTTCTATGTTTCCCTATTGATTAATGGTTTCAAGTTAAGCAACTACATTTTAGATTTAGGTGCTTTTGACAATGTCATGCCAGCTAAAGTTGCAAATGCTTTTGGGCTTACCCTGAAGAAGACCATAGGAAGGTGTTACTCCATGGAGAGACAAGTCCCTTTAATCGGAAAAATCAAAGATGCACAAGCTGTTATGGCATCTTTTCCTGAAAAAAGATTAAAGATGACAATCTTAATTACAAATATTCCTGTCTCCTACGGGATTTTGCTGAGAAGAAACTTCTGCAAAGATATGGGAGGAGAAGTAAAGATGGATCGGTCCTGCACCCATATTCCTATCAAGGGGATTAATTAGAAGCTAGAGCCAGAAAAGAAGTCCAAGTACACAGTTACAAAATCTGAGGATCCTAGATCTCATAATCTTTTTCAGGGATCTGACCGTGGGGTCTATTTCTTGGAAATGGACAAAGGCATTCTAGAGCCAGAAAAGAAGTCCAAGTACACAGTTACAAAATTTGAGGATCCTAGATCTCATAATATTTTTCAGGGATCTGACTGTGGGGTCTATTTCTTGGAAATGGACAAAGGCGTTCTAGAGCCAGAAATTTAACCAGAGCCAGAACCAGAAGGAGATGAAAAATTTTGGACGCCAGAGTTTAAAGGAAGTTGTTGTTCTTTTGGATCAGGAGCCGACATCCTACTAATATCTCCATATCATGAGATATTCCCATACTCCCACAAGCTGATGTTCAAGAACACAAATCATACGACGAAACATGAAGCATTGCTACTAGGAATGGAGCAAGCTAAAAAGAAAGGAGTAAAAATCCTCAAATCCCAAGGAGATGTTGAAATTCTAGTAAACCAAGTTCGAGGGAAAATTTAAGTCAAAAGAGATGAGCTGAAGAATTACAGAGATAAAGTGCTTTCTGCCACACTCGATTTTGTAGCCTTCTCTATCAACTTCTTTCCAACCAATCAAAACTCCAAGGAAGATTCTTTGGCAGTCATAGTTGCACTATTGAATCCAAATAGACCACCATCCATATTCAGACAAGGAAACTATAAAGTGGAGATGGTCTACCACCCCAAAGTCCCTAATGATGTTGAACAGTGGCATACTTTCAATGAGGACAAACAAACATCTGCATTTCTGGAACAATGCAACTTTGACAAGTTGTATGTTGAAGGGATAAAGTCACTACCATGACAAACAGTCACAGGCATAACTGATCTAGGTTATGATGACAATAGTGGAATAGTCCAACCAAAAGGTAAAAAAATCCCCAAGGGTTTAGTTTTCTTAGTGAAGACTTTCGATAAGCATGATCGGTACCTGAATAAGAACAAATAACATGGTGATAGTTCTTCCTTAGAAATACATCAAATAAATCTAGGAATGGAGCAAGTTGATGCAAACTTATCCACCATAGAGAGAAGAAAGGATGAGCCACCACCAAATAAATTTGATAAGGACTCGCCCAAGGTATTTGATAAGAAGACAAGAGAAAGGAAGTTTGAGATCGGATACTAGGTACTCTGGTGGGACAAGAGACATGAACTGATCATCCTAGTGACCTGATCATCCTAGTGACTCACACTTTATCTTCACACGTAACCATCTCATGTGTGTCATGAGCCAGGTTATCACAAGCAAGACTAGTAGTGTCACTTACTAACTCCGTGTCCTCCCACTAAAGAACACCTTCCTTTGATGGTTCAAGATTTTCTGGATCTTACACCATTTGAGCATAGGTTCTTCTAAGGTATTCTTCACTCAAGGGATCAACATAAGGCTCTGCCTTATTTTTAAACAAATGTATAATCATGTGCTCATCCTTATTCTAAAAATTGATGTACCTCTTGTTAAAGCACAAATCAACATCGTTTGCATAGCACCAAGGTCGCCCAAATAATGTTGGAAAGTTTTCTACTTCAAAAATCTCCAACACCTCAAAGTCCCCAGTAAACTTGGCCCCCTGAATAATAATAGATGTATCCTTTAGTACTCCATTAGGCATTTCCTTAGTATTGTTTGCCATTATAGTAACAAAATCATTCACTTTAGACATTATTCATCTCGATCTCATACTACTATTTAGAAGGTTCTTGAGTGAAGAAAGTACTAATTAACCCTCATCTTTTAGCCATTTTGTTTTATTTTATTTCTTCATTACTACCCGTAGCCAGTCTTCTCATCAACATGCTCAGTCTGTTTCAGTCTTTTGGCCATCTTTGGTCAGCCTTTTCGGGGTTAATTGAGAAATTAGATCAAGATAACCCTATAAATATAAAGTTATGAGACCATAATGAGGGACCTAACATCACTTACTACTATCACTTCATCTAGAGTTGCATCCATCTATTGCATTGGAGATCACTTGTATCCACATAGCTCCATCATCAAGGCACAAGGCCAGGACATATGCTTCACACTTCATAGGTGGAGGGATTTTATTTTATTCCATGCACACATTATACTACATTTTCTACACATAGTTATTACTCACTACTTCACAAAGTGCGAATGACACAAGAGAAACCTAGGGCATGTTCACACACACTTGCACATAGAACTACATCAGGTCTGAGATGTAGTGCAATGCTTAATTAGTAATTCCACCATTGTGGCAGTCAAGGTCAGTCTGACCCCTTCATATGCATTATTATTTTTTAGGGTTTGATGCTTGTTTTGGGGTCTTGCAAGTTTTTCTTTCATCTTGGATTATTGGTGACATCTAGCGCATGACAATGAAGTTGATGTGACACACAACAAGGGTTTTGGGCCATCTGTCGAATAAGTGAAAACTAGTTTCAGAGCTTTTTCACATACCAGGGTGCCTAGATTACAGACCAGAGCACCCGCAGGTGCCCCAGTCCTCCTCCAAGCACTCCATTCCAGCTAGATCCTCTAGATCCATCCTTTTCGGGACTTCTACATAGTTGTTCCTGCTCCCTGATTTTTCCAGTCACCTCTGTAACACTCTCCGACATGCATCTGTTATTCAGAGGAGTTTTTCCTCTTCCTTTTTGCATATTAGGGTTAGCATTTCCTTTTACATAGTTGTTTATCTTGCTTGCATACTTCTTTACTGCATTTATTTACTTTATTTATAGTTGTTCATAACTTAGATTAACTATCCCCATACTACATAGTTAGTCCATTTTTAGTTAATCATTTTAGTGAACCCAATCTTTGCACACCATCCTTCTTTATGCTTTTTCTTCATATACCTGTCACTCGTAGTGGTCATTTTGGGACTTTTCAATATTGTGAGCTACCCTCATTCACTCATAGGGCTTCCGAACTAATGGCCTATATATATACTAATTCTATCGCTCCTACTAGCAATCCCTTAGATAGTTCTAATAATGTGCCTCTTCACATGAAATTGAGGCACATGATAGTGAAAAATCCTACGATGAAGATACCAACATTGATCAAGACCAACTCAAGGCTATTACCGATTTTTTCCAAGCATTGTGTGAAAACCCTACTCATCTCCCTCATGTCTTGCATGCTCTAATCACCGCTCAGCGGACTCATGATGCTTCAACTATCATACTTGTTTCATCTACTCATATGGTCTCCACTCTGTCCACTTATGTTTCCGCTCCCATTCTTACCACCACCGCTCATGTCGTTCACTTTGGTACTCCTCACTTACATCTATGTTCCTCTTCAAACTCCCCAGATTTGACCTCTTTATACTAGAACTTACAGACTGAGATTCGACAGCTCCAGCTAGCTACTTAACACACATCACCATCTCTACATTCTACCTCATTTACATATGCCTATCATATCTACTTATACATTACCACCAAATTTTGTCTCCCCTAAGATACCTATATTCAAAGGCCATGGTGACCCACAAGAGCATCTCCATGCATTCCATGTAGCATGCCTTGACTATGCGGATGATCATATTATCTTAGCAAAAAAAATTCCTCGTAGTTTGCAAGACTATGTGATGCATTGGTTCTATGACTTACTTGTTCACTCGATAACCTCTTTCACACATATAGTTGATGCATTTCTTACTCATTTCTCCATCAATATCGGCTCTAATATTTCTTATGCTCGACTATCACAACTTAAACAAGGCTCAAATGAGCACCTAGCCAATTATGTTTTAAGGTATAAGAACAATTTAGCTAAGATGACCAACATCCTTTCCGAATCTGAGCTTCAGAACCTATTTATTCAAATTCTATTACCCCCTCTATAGGAAAGTGTGTTATTTTATACTTCTCCTTCATTTGATCAACTTTGTCATACTCTCAAGCTTCATGAGAATAAACTCCTATCCATATGAAAGCTTAAGTATCGAGAACAGACCTCTTCTTCCACTCATTTACCTAACAAGACACCATTTAAGCCTTCCACAACTAAACCAAACAACGCTAAAGTCACTGTCAACACCATCACTCCTACTAGGGAGGTTCAGTCACAACAACCTTGGCGCCATTTAGCACATTTCCCATGGCTCCACATCTTATATTAAAATAACTTCTTGAGAGAAATCTTATTACCCTTCCCTCGCCACTCGAATTAGATCTGTTACGACCAAAAGGTAGGAACTACAATGAAAACTTACATTGTGATTATCATCGTTCTATGGGACATTCTACAAATAGATGACTAAAAATCCGAACAATCATCTAAGATCCAATTGATAGCAATAAAATAGAGTTCCCATAGTCTACTAGCTCTACCTTCGACAAGGATAAACTCAATGTCTTTAACAATAAATCTCAACAACGTGACAAAAAGACAACATACTCTTTTACTAATCATGTGTATCATGCGGTATCACCTCTAGGATCAGGAGCTTTGGATTTCTTAGTTGCTAACACTGAAGCTTCACCACCAATCATTTCTTTTTCCAATGATGATTATCATGCCAAGTTTACATCTAATCATTTGCACATCCATGCATCTATTGGCTCGACCTCCATCAACAATACTAAGGTTGACCCATCATGGCCCATTAACACATGTTCTATTTCACTTCTCAAGGTTATTGGGTATCCTTCATACCAAATCGAATACCCTTTTGCAAAACCCTTTAGGGTTGTTTAGTTGCATGTCACGGTTGGTCCTCTTACTATGTTTGTCCATTTCCTTATTGGAAATATAGTTGAGGGTTGTGAAATGCTTCTTGGTTTCAATTGGATTTCTTGTTCTCAATCTATCATTTCTATGAATCATCTGCGACTCAAGTTCATTTACAATACACAATTAATTTCTATTAACGGTGTCCCACCATCTCTTCCATTGTCATCATCTCCTCATACAGTTGCTCATGTGTCATCTACCTCTTCTAACTCATCTCATTCTATGTTGTTCGAAGCACAGTCTACTCCTAGTTCACCTACTCAAGTACTGTTTACATGACTGCATCATTCTGCTAGTCCTACACATCGACATAGGCCTATTCCTAGGAAAAACACTGCATCTTGATGTCGATCGCCACCTCGCTTTATTCCACTTGGTTTCTCATCACCTTCGCATTCAACATCACGTAGATCTCCATCACCGACACATTTTACTACGCCCCAACCTTCATCGTATATTCATCCATCACATGCACATGGACTTCATTCACTAGTACAATGTTTGTCTACCATACCACCACTATTAGATCATGGTCCTACACTTTCATTATCGTAGACATTGGGTGGAGGACCTTCGTCTTTCACTATCATTGGTTAGTTTACTCATTTCTAAATACTTGGGGGGCATAACACCTAATACACCCCATCTCCATTTTATAATAGTGACTCTCATATTTGCATTTTCATATAGGCATCTTTCATCAGACGTTTTAGCATTGTCAGTACCCGATGATGCACTCTTGTGATTTGGTTCACACTTGACTGTTGAGGGATTCTTACTACATTGAACCTCACACACTACACACTAGGTCCTACACACCGCATCTAGTCACACATTGTGGGTCATACACTATATACCATACATTCTCAACATTCATCTACAACATTATGCCATTTCTACCTTCATGCATCATACATTATACTAGTATTCATCTTACACATCATACTCTATTAGGATATTTATACATGTTTCCTCACATCCTATACATAGGCATATACCATACATCATACATTGCGCATTACTCACATTCTACACATTATGCTAGTCTTCATCATATATGTGTCTAACATTACATTCATCCCTACATACTACATTACTCATCTATCTACATATTTTACACTACGTGTTATACATTACATTTTATAAATTCTACACATCTACCATCGCATCTTACACACCGCGTATTTATACATTCTACTCATCACATGGTCATCATCTATACTATATCTTCTACTATGCGCTGCACTCACCACCCTATGATACATTTTAGTTCCTCGGTCCATAATCGTGTGCCGAGGGTTTACAAATCAAATGAACCTTACACTCATCACATATGTGACATTTCCAGCTTAGTGACATACACTTTAGGCTAAATCGTCACCTATTCTATCATTTTGTAGTGGTATACACCTTAGGTTACATCACCACTCCTTCCTTCCATCTTGTAGTGATATACGCTTAGGGCTAAATCATCACTCATCCATTCATCTTATAATGAAATATGCTTAGGCTAAATCATCACTTATACATTCATTTATTCGTGATATACGCTTTGACTATAGGGTTCACACTCACATTATTAAGTCACATCTCATCACTACACCTATACATTCATCACTACGCGTTAGACACAACACACACCACTCGACCATTTCCTGATGATGCACTCTTATTTATGGTTCATTCTTGACTACTGAGGGGAAAAAATGAACCTCATTACATACACTTCCATTCACTTGGGGGCACGTGGCTCTTATCATTCCATCTTGCATTCCATTCCATCCATCCACAACATATTGCATTGTAATTGGGGGCATTTACTCTTGTTTACTAGTGTTTCACATGGTCACTTTACTGCACATGTTACTTTGATTTCTTATATGTAATTATCTATACCATTTAAACATGAGTGTTCATGCCTATGTCTAGTTGTGATCACAAATATAGATCCTTCACACGCAACATGGATGTTTACCTTCTACCTTTCCTACACTGGTCGCTAGGGGAATCCACTTTCGTCTCTCATAGGTGCTATTGTTTCATTTTGTACTTAGCACTTTACATCACCTAGTTATTTATCCTTTGACATATTGGTTATTTCTCTAACATGTTAATGGGTGTTCCATGTGCAACACTTGTTTTGCAGGATTAAATGTTTCCATGACTACTACTTTTTATTATTTGTACTTGTCTATCATTTTTTATTTCTTGTATGCGGGCCTTGCCCAATGTTTGGTGTGCACACTTGTTTTTTTTTTTTCCACGATGGCCTTGCATGTCTTGAAACATCGTGAGTGATGTCCCATGTTTGTGTCCCACTTTTTGAGGCTTACTTATCTTCTTGTGTGTTTACACTACTATTTTTGGTAGTTTTTACATTGTCTGTGTAGATTACACATTGTCTTCTTACATGCATGTGTTTTTGTACTAACACTTGTTTTGGTTAGCCATCCTTGTTTGTGCTCACCTTGGTTTCTATCAAGTGCATTCCCTTCCCCCTATAGGGTAGAGTTACATAGTACATGTAGTTGGTCCTCTTTTGGGGACTCATTCTCCTATCAGTGACGTCACATGCGCCCCTAAAGAGAGGTGACATCATTTGGGGTTTTTTTACATACTAACACAAAGATTCTACACTAGTTCAGTTCAGTTATAGACAAGGAGTGGGTTCAATCCAGTGTACAAACTCCATACACAACAACTTTTACAGAACATGGTATCTTTAGTATTCTGGGAAGCAGTTGCGGGCTTGGAGGTTATAGTGGGTGTGAATCCCTACACTACTTCAGCCAATGGTGTCGGATCACACAAAAAATGAGGAAAGTACAGAGATCTCTTCACATACATTTAGGAAATTAGTTAGAGCTTGGAGAACACAGAGTATTTCCTCCCTACAATTCTTTGGCCAGGGTGGCGTCAGATCGCCCAAAAAAATTCAAAGTACATGATATCCTTATACACTCTCTTTCTTGACATCGATCAGGTGCACATGTTCCATTTACATTTTCCATTTATATTTGTGTATTTTACATTGTGTGTTTACACATACATACATACGTATTTGACTACTTGATTATTTTCTCCTTGCAGGTCCATCTATATGAGAAACAAACAGTCAAATGGGGGGAAACAATAACAACAAAAACACTTCGCGAAAACACACACTTTACTAACCATGCAAGTACATTACACACCACATCAACTACACACGCGTTCCGCCCTAGGTTCACTCTCATCAATTTTTCTTTGCACATTTTTCATCTTTAGTTTCCATGCTCCTCCATATTTTTTGTCATTTCATGCTTTGTTTAGTCCTTTAGCGCATTGCTAATACACTCTTCATAGACATTAGGTATGCATCTCTATCTACTTTATGTTACCAAGATTTCATCTCATCAACATAAAGTGGGGGAAAAATGTAGTCACAAAATCATGCACTTTAGACGTTATTTATCTCGGTCTCATACTACTATTTAGAAGGTTCTTGAGTGAAGAAAGTACTAATTAATCCCCATATTTTGGCCATCTTGTTTTATTTAATTTCTTCGTTACCGACCCTTTTCATCCACATGCCCAGTTTGTTTCGGTCATTTCTCACTATTTTAGCCTTGACTAGGGCACCCAAGCTAGTATTGGGGCACTCGTGGGTGCCCTGGTCCCATCAAGAGTGCCTCGGTCCCTTTTGCACTTTCTCGCCACATTTTGGGCTCTTTTTAGCTGTTTTACATCTTTATCTTTCTTGTGGTCAGCCTTTTCAGGGCTAATTACGAAATTATATCAAGAGAACCCTATAAATATAAAGTTATGAGACCATAATGAGGGACTTAACATCACTTACTACTATCACTCCATCTAGAGTTGCATCCATCTATTGCATTGGAGATTACTTACATCCACATAGCTCCATCATCAAGGCACAAGGCTAGGACATCTACATCACACTTCATAGGGGGAGGGATTTTATTCTATTCCATACACACATTCTACTACATTTTCTACTCATACTTATTACTTGCTACTTCACAAAGTGTGACTGGCACAAGAGCAACCTAGGGCATTTTCACATACACTTGCACATAGAACTACATCGGGTCTGAGATGTAGTGCAACACTCAGTTACTAAGTCCACCATTATGGCAACTAAGGTTAGTCTGACCCCTTCATATATATTATTCTTTTTTAGGGTTTGATGCTTGTTTTGGGGTCTTGAAGGTATTTCTTTCATTTTGTATTTTTGGCGACATCTAGCGCAAAACAGTGAAGTTGATTTGACACACAAGGATGGTTTTGGGCCATTTGTCGAACCAGTGAAAACCAGTTTCAGAGCTTTGTACAGACCAGACTGCCCAAATTGCAGACCAGAGTGCACGTAGGCACCATAATCCTCCTCCAGGCACTCCAGTCTAGCTAGATCTTCCAAATCCATCCTTTTTGGGGATTATGCATAGTCGTTCATGCTCCCTGATTTTCTAGTGACACCCGCGACATAGTCTCGGCACTTTGTCAAATCAGCTGAGTTATTTCCTCTACCTTCTTACATATTAGGGTTAGCATTTCCTTTTACATAGTTGTTTAGCTTGTTTGTATACTTCTTTACTGCATTTATTTACTTTATTTATAGTTGTTCATAGCTTAGATTAATTATCCCCATACCACATAGTCAGTCCATTTTTAGTTAATCAGCCATGTATAACACATTCTAATGCAGAAGCATCTTCCCTAACATGTACATAAGACTTGCACATCATAAATTTTGGTTTGTTATTGTGGTTGTGGGTCCTAGTGGTCATTTAGAGTCCTTAAGTAGTGTTAGGTTGTGTCTTTCCTTTTTAAAATTTAAATTAGGCACTTTCCCTCCAAAAGGTGCTAATTCGAAATTTGAAATCATTTTGGCTTGTTTTTGAGTCTCATTGTGATTCTTGGATTTGTAAAGTTGTAATAAGGTGGTAAAATAACTTTTAAATATCTATAAGGAATGACAAGGTCATATTTCTAGCTTAGTCTATTATGTCATGAGTCAAGAGTGCTTAAAGTTGTAATTTAAGACCAAACTTAGGCTAAGAAGATCATATGGAGACCTATGGTCACTTGAAACTACCAAGAGAGCATATATAATCCTAAATGTCACTTGAAACTACCAAGAGAGCATATATAATCCTAAATGTAACTAACTCTATTCATCATTTGAATGGTCCTAGAATAGTAGGGAGATTCAAGAAAGTTTAGTAGTGAAAAACTATGTATACACAGCTGGTTGATGGTGGTTTTGAGGTTTATACCTTGTATGGAATTTTATACTTATGCACATGTTAGTTTGAAGGTAGTCTTGAAAGTAGAAGCCTATATATTGTGTGTTTTCACTATTTAATGTGTGAAACTTCATTTTTGCATGCGATACAAGAATTGGGTGGACTGCAATAACACAATTTAGTGGAATGAATGTGTGTACCTACTAAGAAGAAGTGCATTGATCAATTTCTTGAATTTTAAGAGTAATCTCTTATGTTTTCATGGATTATAACCTTCCTTTATAACCGAATACGTTGAATGTGTAGTGTCTTATTGTCATAGTGAAGAGGAAAACAAAACACAATATAGTTGCAAAGAACTCGAGTTTCAGACATTCATGAGGGATTGTTAAAAGGGTATGTGGTGTCCAGAAAGATTCCATTTGGTGAGAGCATCCTTTTAAGCCTTATAGATTTGAAAAAAATTGGAAATTGAGCAAGAAACCTCTCAAAAATACCTCTCGGTTGTTACAGTCAACAGAGCCTTGAAACTAGGGTTTTTAGATAAGAAAAAATGTCAAACTCGGGTTATAACCAACCAAAAATCCTAAAATTTGGAAGAGATGAATGTGAGGGGATCATGAGGGTGTTACAAAAAGAATCAACTCGATTCATTTTGATTCAAAAGATAATTTGATGAAACTTTGTCGTCTCATTTGTACAGGGTTATAAAGAACAGTCTTAAGGCAAGTGAAACATAAATTGTGTTGATTGAACGAACTTAGATCCTTTAATATTTCATGAGGAGGTCATATGGTGTTATAAAAAACACTTGAATTAGATTGGGAAGTATTTGTAGACCATTATAGACTTGACAAAACCATGACACAAGCCTAATCAGGCCAAACCAAGATTGTAGACCATCAAGGCTACTTGAATAAGGTAAGATCATAAACTAGGATCTCTTACATGGTTGATAGAAAAATTTAGTAGAGTGGTAAGGTATCTTCATAATAATAGAGAGTATTAAATGGTGAAGGAACTCATTTTATCATTTAAAATTGTGCTTGTAACCCTTTGGAACATTGTTGAAACAAAGGAGTTAGAAGGAAAGTACGAAGACAATGGTAATCATTAAATTTCAAACTTGGGAAAGGATATTAGGAAATGAGAAGAGTTGATCAAAGAGAAAATATAGTTGTTACATTCATGAACCACCTAGCATGTTTGGCTTGAGAATATTATTGAGAAATTTTTAACAAAGTTGAAGGTAAATTGATAATTTCTTCCAAAGTAATGCATCTTGGAGGTTGAATTAGCCTTGGATAAGGATTTCTAACAAGGATCAAGAAGGATCAAGGTGCAATTAGATGTTTAAGGATAATTTTGACTCTTAGAGGAGGCATTTTAGCTTAGGAACAATGAGTTTTTAAACAAGAAGAGTATTTTTTTGGGGAACTTGGTCAAGTTAGAGTGATTGTGGGATTGAATTGTTATCTAGCTTTGCATCACATCCGAAGATGGCTGCAATGTAGGTCTTCCCATATGATTCCATGCTTTAAGAGTCAACACATTTACCTCAAATCTTGTATCGATCATAATATTGCTTACTAACCAACCATCAAAAATTGCATCAAGTGTTATTTTTTGTCGAATTCATGGTCATGAGGTGGTAGATTTGCATGAAGTGTCTATCTCTCGTGCTCTATTCCAATGTGTGGTACCTTATATCGAAGCCATTCCCCTAGCAATGGGATGATATTCTCCTTGTACAACATTTTTACACACCTCCTTTAGATCATCCACATCCTTATGTGGGAGCTCAATGTTCTTTGCATGCTCTATTGTGCGTGCCTGTTACTTTAAGCATTGTATTTCACCTTGTAGATCCCTAATGACTCCCATCATCTCTTGGTAGACTTCTTTCTAATGCACCACATCTACATATTTGGCATGTATCACTTCCTCCCTTGTTATAAGTGGCCTGACCTTCAAAGGCTCACGCACACATTCTACCTTGATGTGCGTCGTAACTAGCATGGGTTATAACTCTAGATCAGTATTCTTAGGAATCTATTGATAAGCATTCACACGTTGCACCTTGATCATCCCGATGCCCTTGTCTTTCTTCTTATTTTTACTCATGTGTTCATATAAATTTGGGCAATCCTCCAACTTATGCAGCTTTCCATACCATGAACAGGTTGCAATCTGAGGGATATCCTGATGATGCATTCTGAGGGAACTTATAACGATTTTTGTGTAAACATTTTATCCTGATGATGCACCTAAAAACAATTCTGCTATTAAACTCCCAAACAACGATGATCACTATGATGCCATGGGTGTGTTACTAGCTTTATCTCCTGAATTCAACACAAAGTGATATCTACTCGTCTTTGCTTGCTTGCTTGCAAAAACCTACTTCTCAATGATTACCTCTAGATCTAGAACACCATGCGTAAGGGCTAGGTGACTAGGTGGGTTCAGGTGTGTGCCTCTAGTCCCCATTCTCTCCTCTAACGCACTCTCATTCAAAGCCAAAGGGAATTCTCTATTGTGCTTTCCTAAAGTTTGGAGAACCTGATGATGCGACTCCTTGTCTTCCACAAGAGATTCAAAACCTTCACAATCCATCATCCTCCTCAACTCTAGTGCCTCCTGAATCTCCCATTCACATGCCATGTCCCTCTCTTGTGCTTCATTAAACTTGAGTTGTTTTTCCTCTCTTCGCCATCTTTATCCACACCTGCTCTTGCCCTTACACGCAGTGGGAGTTTAGCTAGCCATGGGTATGCTTTCTAAGTCCAATTCTATAATCAAAATATTGATTGAAAATAGTATAGCATGCAATTATGATCCTTTGGGCTCACACAATAATCTGAACTCAACTTCCTCTAGACACAAATAAGTAGAAATAACGTACTCCATTGTGTAATTTCACAACACTCTATCCCACCAACAATCTACAGCTATAGTCCACTCCACATCAACATTAACAAGACTCTAGTAATCCTTTTACTTCCAAAGTCTCGGTCTATATCCATAACTCTTCCCTAATACATATGCTCCCAACCACTCATACAATTCTATAGGAAAGAAGTTGAAGAAAGTATCATAGAGCTCGTGATAAAGATTATCTTCCACCCAACAATGTGCATTGAAATTAGGCCCAGTGTTAGATCTTTGTACAAATTGATCCTGACCATTCTATACCCAGCTTTCAATGCTCTCTAGAGTCAATCAATACGCCATATGTAAGCAACATCTTGGCAAACAATTTGAAAAGAGGTCTCGACAACAGAACCAAAATGTAGTCTCTTATTTCCACTTGATTGTTATGCATGTTGGCACCTCATTCAGACAAATTTGAACACTCACCTGAAGCGCGCGAAGCTACCAGATCCCTCCTTTATGATTCTTAACAAGATGTTAGCATGTAAACACATGATGATAGATAACCAAGTGTTCATTCAATCATAAGAACTCATTGCATACATTCAATTGGAAACACATGTAATAAGGAAACAAGCGGATCAGATAACAACTAATATCATATGCACCATGTAATCAACATCTTCAGACACATCAATTACTAGAATCCATCCTCCATATTCCATCATAAAAAAGTATTACAGAACATAAGTTGAATACATCACAGTCATTACCACGCAGCCATCCGCGTTAGTTCATTAGAGTAGTGTAATCCTAACACATCACAAATTTGTTCTTACATACAGAGTACCTAATACAAGGACATGCTCCATATATATATATATATATATATATATATATATATATATATATATATATATATATATATATATATATATATACATAGGGGTGGGGAATTTCCCTTTATCGCCTATGCACTCTCAAAATAGGCTACATGCCCAAAATAGCCATGCATTAATAGTTGCATGCTTTTATAATGGAGCTAATAATAGATCATCCTATAAATAGAACTTGCTTTAATCCTAATAATAGCCAGATCCATACATGAACTTTCATCTCTGCTTTGCATGTGCTTTATCCCAAAAATATAAGTTCCTTGGCCACCCAAGTCTCCTTTCTTTTCTCCTTTGTGTGATCCGCACTCCGACGTGCTTTTCCAATTTTTAGCCCGTAACTGCAAAATCAGATAAGTCCTAAGTCAAATCTTCTTGGGCATGCGCTACTTCAATTGTACCTTCGCACATGCACATGCCCTCCTTGCGCGCCCCATTCCTCCGAGCACTCTCTATACTTAGCCATTTCTGCCAGTCCAACAAAAATCCTCTTGAACCAAACAAATCAGGAGCTCTTAACTACAACACTTAAACAACAACTTAAGGTGACAAACATTCACATAAGGAGCAAAGAAAACAATGAATAGAGTGCACATATGCAGAGTAATATGCTGATTCCTCTAATACATAAGGCATATAAGGTTTGCAAGAGGTCCCGACCTAAGAAGGGGGCTATAAGTACCTTCTCGGCTAATATGTGGTATGATGATGAATGCAAGGATACTAAAAGATACCTCAAAGAGAGTGAGAAATACAAACAAAGCAAGAAAGAAGATGAGTACTTGATAAAATCCAAAAAATAAATCTATGTACTCTTCAGAAGGAAAGAATTAATATCTTTGAGTAAACATAACCCCAAAAGATTTTGGAGAGAGTTACTAAAAAAGAGAAAACAAATAGAGAATAATATCAAAAAATTTTAGTGACTAGATTATGGGAAGCTCCTCTATGAGCGAACACAAAAGAAAGATAAGCCTCCCATAACTAGTACATCAATAAAGATCTTCTCGGTGGAAGATAACAAACAAGGTATAAAGGAATTGGTATGAGGTAAGGTGCAAGACATAAACAAGTTATAGGCTGAATTTCTAAAATGGGGAGTTGAACCTCTTGCTCGACACATCGCAAGAGTCTTTAACAACGTCACACAAGATGGATTTATGATGGAATGAACAACTAGTGTAGTTATCCGCCTCTACGAAAGTAGTGATGTCAATAATCCTTCTAACTAACACACTATAATGGTCAACTCTCTTTTTAGATAAATTTTCGAGAGCATGGTAAAGTGTAGAATCAGTAGTTAGGCATAAAAAGAAGGAAAAAGAGCTAAAGGTCAGGTAGGCTTTAGACCAAAACACTCCACAATTGATCACCACATCACTCTTAGACATTTGATTGAAAAAATCTGTGACACCCAAGGGAAAGAAGTATTTTACTGCTTTTTCGACTTTAAAAAATCCTTTAACACCATGCCTAGAGAAATTGTGGAACATGGAGGAACTTGGGATTCCAGATGAATATAGAGTTACAATGCATAAACCTTATGAGAAAGTTAAAGCTAAAATAAGAACTAGTGAGGGCATGTATGAATGTTTTGGTAGTGACTTTGGAGTCAAACAAGGATGTACTTTGTCTCCTACTTTGCTTGGATTATACATAGATAAACTTGAGGAATGGTTAAACAAAATAGATGGGGGTGATATCCAGTTGGTGCGCTACGTGGTGAAGTTGCTTCTATACCAAATGATCTTATTCTAATTACAAAAACTACCAGTAGTTTAAGGGAACATTTGAGGGCCTCAGAACTCTTTTTCCAAGAGGTCAGGATGCAAGTGAACACTAGAAAGACCGAAGTCATGATCTTTTCATTGAAAAGGAATAAATAACAAGCTACATTTATTTTTGAAGGTAGCCCATTAGAAAATAGTGGAAGAGTACAAATACCTTGGAATTTTTTTTCATATTAGACTTAGCTGGGAGACATGTAGAGCGAAAAGGATTCAAGAAGGATGGAGAACATATTACCTACTTCAGGACAAGTGCAGGTAAACAAAATTATGGGATTGAAACACCAAGAACACCATCTTCATTTTGCTGGTCACGCCAGTTATCCTCTACGGGTATGAAGTTTGGGGGAGTAGTGTGTCAACTCAAAAGTGGAGGAAGCTAGAGAGAATCCAAAAACATCTAATCACTAGTATCATCAAAGTCAAAGCAAAAATCCCATATGATATCCTTTTGGATGAAATCGGTACTTTCCTAATGGAGGCATCAACATTAACCCAATTGATAAGTTATTTAAAAAAGGTTGAAAACATGGATAACCATTGTTGGTCCAAAATGGTCGTTGAGGTGAATCTGGAAAGTAGGAAGAAGACACAGATGAAGTAGAAGAACAAGTGGATGAAAAATGGGACATTAAGCTACAAAATTTCCCTAACACCAATGCGGAAATAAAAAAGTTTTTCTTAGAAAAATTTAGGACTGCCATGTGGACAAAACAAATTGGTCGAAAAAAGTGTACTATGTTAAAGAGTCCAACCCCACATGGGAGCATATTGAAAAATGGTATCTACAGGCTTCTCTTAAGGGTAAGGCTAGGATGTTATTGGCTAAGCTAAGGACTGGATCACATCATCTTAGGTGTGAGACTGGTAGATGGACAATCCCTAAAGAAAATTAGGAAGAAAGAACTTGTTATTAATACAATAAAGGGGTGGTTGAAACTGAAGGGAACTTCATTTTGGAATGTGTATATTATGAGGATATACAGTTGCCGTATAATTAGAAGGTGGGAAGCCTAAACAAGTTATTTGACAAGGAAAGGCTCCACAAAACAGTAAGCTTCCTGGTCAAGATCCATAATAGAAGATCTGACATCGAAAGAAACTTGAAAATTTCTTAGTGTTGCGGCTCTAGGTCCCTTAGAATGCTTGGTCTCGTGGAAGTCATTAAAAGTATTTCATTCATTCATTCATAGTGCATTAGATCGAGGTTTGAAAGTATTTATTTAGGGATGTAATCAACCAAGTTTCTATTGTTGCTCAACCTGCAAGTTTGAGATGACTTTGGAGGCATTTTTAGATATGGGTATACATTTTCTAATTCTAGTCTCACCATGCATTCGTGATCATCAGACTTCTCCACATGTGTTTTTGCCAAATATGTTATTTTGGAGATTGGATCCATGATTAGCCAAAAACATATCTATTCTAGTCACATATCAAGCTACTTCAAATCTCTTTGGTTTTGGCACGAGCCCTTGTATACAATCCCTATCATTGCTTCTCTGTGCATGTATATCCTGAAACACACGTGATAGTCTTTTGGATAGTTGGTTTTCAAGTCAAATACAACTCTTCCTTACACCCATAGATCAAATTTGAAGAGTGGGTCTGAATTTTATTGTGAAGGGAAAATATTGGGCCAACCCTTTGATGATGAAAAGTAATATGACTATTTTACACTTCATATGGCAAGAATAAATCAAGTATCCACATCATAAAAATTAAGAATAATTTTTTAAAAGGAGAAATTATTTAAAAAAAATCAAGTACGAGTTAATTGGCATTTTAATTAAAAGGAAACATTCAGTAATCCAAACAAAATGACCCCTCAATCATAATGGTGTAAAATTAAGATGCATTTAAATAGGTGAAATAATCAAATTATGATGTAATGAAAGCCCAAATTTGCAATATTCTAATTTTCTCAAAATAATCATAACTAAAATAAGCATTAAATAAATTTGATAAATAAAGACATAAACAAACAATTGAAATTAGACGAGAAGACATGCAGATCAATAAACACATAAAATCATCAAACTGCGTGTGAGACACTGGGATCTCTTATCAAAATAATTATGAAAAATTGTAAATAATAAAATAAATAACTTTAGCTTCTTCTTGGATTTTAGTGCTAAAATTAAAACCCATTTGGATTCTTATCACTTTAATAATAAAAATTCATTTGGGTATTAACCACTAAAATTAAAACCCATGAAAATTTTAACTAGTAAAATGCATTAAATTAGATTTTTTCCAACTAAATTAAAGAAAATGTGCATATATACATTAAAACACCCACACTAACTATGTCACCGACAAATACATCGAGATATTATTGGTTAGATTTCAAAGCCAAGAACTTCACCTCATGCACAATATGCATTCATATCTACTACACACAAATGATGTATTGCCAAATTAGACCACTCCATTAAGCACACTCACCCTTCATAATCCTCCATGAATCTTTCCATAACCCTCTTCCTCAACTCCTTAGGCATATAGTTGATCCACATTGTCTTGAGCACAACTGTAAATATAAAATTCTTGTTGGCCTACACATCACTGCTATTGAACAATGGTTAGAGAGAGGATACCAATGATGACTTATATGGGTGCTTTCAATGGACAAAGAAGCTTATCTCTACCTGTGTGCCCCCTTTGCAAAGAGTATTTTTCCTCTTCCTTGCATTTTTCCATCTTGGATAGATCCAATCAACCTTTGCAATAGGGATCAAATCGACACTTATCTCGATTTTCTTTGCAAGGGCCAACCTTTGTTTTTCCTAGAAGCAAGCCCCAACTACCTTTTCCTCGAGCTCCTTCTCCGTTGTATACAAATCAAGATAATCCAATCATCTCAGCCCCTAACTTCTCTACACACAGAGCTCAAATTGATCTGGGCAATGTGGATCAAGACTATTGCGAACCCATCCCACCCTTTGGCACTAATGTGGCTTCCATAGAGCCTACTCAACACCCTACATTGTGAGTCATAAATTGAAGTCACCCTTTGTGATCAATTCAACACTTTTCTCTAAGCTCTACCCCGACCCCAGATATCCATCTCAACCCATATCGAGCTCGTGGCCATTTTGTACATTTGATTTATTCCAAATCACGTTGTGTAGGCTCCCAAGTGGGCAGATATTTGTCTGCAAGTCGATCCTGGCTCTGTTCTCTACCTCTCAAGGTGGCTCCTGTAGCAAAGAAACAAAACAAATATAAGGCGGTAGATAAAACGTATGAATAAATCCAAGCAAAGGCCATAACCTTAAATGATAATATTAAATCTTTGGTTTTTAGTTATTTTTGCTCAAGTATTCATTGAGTTGGTATCACCAACTTGCTAGAAACTTGGGATTTGACCTAATAGTATTGTAGTAGTAGTATATTTATTATATTAAAACTTTTGATAATTGTTTAATACGTCTTGTCTAACGTATCTGTGAGTCATGCAAAGATCCTAGAAAGCTAGAGATGATTGTTGTTTGTAGAAGCCATCATTTTTAAAAAAAGATTTAAAACATTTCACATAAATTGTTGACAAGTATTTTTCACCATAGCCCTTCTTTTGATAATTTTAAAAGTAATTTACACTTTTCTATTGTCAAACAATTTTTACATTTTTTTTGACATGTAATTTTTTACCCACCCTTTTATGACAGGTTTGAGGCCTTGGGAAGGGCATGACAAGCTCAATTTTGAACCCAACTTACATCAGGCAAGTCCCATGCTAGTACATTAGTCAGTTAGTAGAATTTCTTCAATTGATTCAAAATTAAGTTATTTCCATAAAACTTTATTAAAAATTATATAGGACATAAAGTCTATGTCAAAAGGTTATGTTGTTTAAGTCCTAAAATGACATTAACAATAGTTTTTATTTTTTGAGTCTATATGTGCAACATTCGTCTAATATTGATGTAAGGTTAATATAGTTTAGTTTGTTGTAATTAACGAAATGTTAATTTATAATTATAGATCTAATTTATATTAGAAATTCTTGTTTTTATAGCCTTTGTTGGTATTCAATCGAAGTAATAATGTCGTTTTGTCGTCAAAATGAGTCTAGAGTCATTTTATATTGTTTTATCATTGAAAGTCATGGTTTGGCAAAGTTTGCCTATTCAATGTGAGTCGTCGTTAAAAGTGTCAAAAAATTGTTAAAAAAATGCCTTATAGATGCATTTTTAGTTGAAACCGATGTCCAATGAAATAAAATGTTTTCACATTGTGGGAGATAAAAATAAGCACAATGTGAAAAATTATGATCTTCATGTCTTCATCAACTTAGTAAGCAACAACAACATTCATCGAAGGGAGGCAATTGAGGAAAGGGGACAACTAACGTCATATCATTAACCACTAACGATAGGATCACTTGATAATTTAGTAGCATCTCTTCATTTTCAACTCTTTCAATTTGTTGTGTGATGAATAAGAACAGAAGAACACCCATGTTCATGTGTGCAGTATAGTTTCTATGTTTTCCCTCTTATGATGATGATGTGAAGATTTGTACCATTGATACTATTGCAAGAAGTGTTCTTGATTAGAGTGACTAGATGGTTGATGTGAATTGGTTGATGGGTCCCAATTCATGTATTCACTTGGATAGGTTAATGGGCCCATATTCATGGATGATGTAGTTCCCACAATCTGAGTTGAGGATCGAGACCATGTGCATGCTGCTTGGTTGAAAATGGTGTTTCTCCCCATGTTCACACTAGGAGGGGAATGTTAGAAATTTAGTGTGAGCATAATATTATTAGATATTCCTCTAAATATTATTAAATGGTTGTTACGTAGGTTGTTTAAATAACCTACTTAATATTGTGAGTCGTTTCCTATATTATATGAAACATATTCCTATTTATTTATAACCCATTCCTTTGAATAATGAATCATGTAGGTTTCATATTACTTGCATTCCAACCTCTTAACAAAAGATTTCAAAGGCCCTTAAATGCTCTCTCAAATTGTGTGATGTTTTAGCAATTAGAATTAGGTTGTCTGCATAGAGAAACAATTTTACTACGTAGTTGGCTAAGTGAATGCCTCCATCCATTTTGTTTATCCACTCCTTAAATTTATCCAATCTATTAAAAAACTATTCCCAATAATCCTTTTGAATATGTTTTTGATGTGCAACACGAGGACTTCTAAACCTACCTTAAATATTTCCCTTAATAATTCATCAATATTTTTCACTTTTAATTGCTCCCTTCATTTCCACAAACTTGTAGAAAGATGAAGAAAAACTTTTAACGTCCAAAGACTAACAAAGACAACCTATAAGATGAAGTTTAGCCATCATATTAAAGATGGAGACTTATCTTTTATCTTGGTACTTAGAGGCCATGGAGTAACTCTATCTTCATGGGTATATTGGTGCCGACAAAATCAAATTGAGGGAGCGTGTACGTTTCCAAAAACTTCCCAAAAAAATCTGTTACCAATAATTTTAATTTAATAAAAAAGATAAAAAATTCCATGAGCTTAAAGTAGTCGATACCCAATCCCTTACATACAACACATGGCACGTTATTTTCTTATAATGGAGTCATCTAAGGCATGTATTTCTCCTGCAATAAAATTCTTTCCTTGTTTGACAAGTAGTTTCGAATATAATATCCCGATACTTAGTCATTTCAAATTCTTTACAAAGGATGGAGATACGAGACTGTTAGGTGTCAGCCAGATAGCTGTGAATCAAATATCTATTATCCAACGCCCAATACCCTGTGTTCACAGGGTCCCATTTCCTCTTTCGGTTATTAAAATCAAGGTCTATATCTACAAAGCATTTTGTTCGAAACTTCACTACAGTCTACTGTTCTGATTTACGCCCATTACCTAAGATTTTGTAATTGTTGTGCAATTCACAGTGGTTCAACATCAAAATGCTTAACGATACCCAACAATCAATAATGTGTATTTTGTTCTAAACTTCACAGTACTTGCTGAATCAAAAAATTCTTGCAATACCCAATCCTCTGTATTGGGTAATTTGATCCAAACTTCAAACAAGCGGTTGGAGTTTGTTTAGAGTACCCAATGCTCAACACCCGACACCCATTTCTCAGTTGAATTTAGTTGAATTGGATCGTAGTTAAAGAGAAACAAGAGAGCAAATATGTTAGTGTCTGCTTTTCTTACATCAGTAGGGATTAATGTCGGTCTGTGCATTCTGCTTCTGTCATTGTACTCTATATTGAAAAAACAGCCAGGCAATGTCAATGTGTATGCCCCTCGCATAGCGGCAGAGGAGAGAGCTAAGGAAAGAGGATCTTTAGAGAGATTTGTGCCATCTGCAGGCTGGATTCTCAGGGCATGGAGGGCTTCTGAAGATGAGTTTTTGGAAGTTGCAGGTTTTGATGCCTATGTCTTCCTCAGGATCTATGTCTTCAGGTAAGTCGGTCCCCATGCTTTTTAGATTTTTAACTTTTTTTTCTTTTAAGGGTCGCTATTCTGAAATTTAATTCGATGTGATTTCCACGTTTTTCATTTAATTGGCTATTTTTACAAGAATGTTCCAGACTTTTCTTTTCACCGGGCCACCGTCTTAAGAAGTAAACGTTGCTCGCACTGAAATGTATCCATATTTCCTGATCCGTCTCTCTACGTTTCGAGGGATTTGAACCGGGATCATATCGCACTCCCGTTATGCCAAAGCTCCTTATACAATTGTCCTAAATATGCATACTGTTACGATTTCCCAAAATATATATACATACATACAAAAAGAGATACATACTTATGTGTGCATATTCTATATTTAATATACTTGTCTACACACTTTAATCCAACTCTGATAATCTGGGAATTGTGTACCCCATGTTAGTTATCACGCTCAAATGTACCCCATGTTAGTTACATCACAACCTTCCCAGAGTATGGGCCTCTATTGCAGCGAAAGGTATTTAAAAAGGGTTGAATAAATGGATGGTAGTAGATGGTGTAAGGTAGTCTTCAACGAGTTTTTGGAAAAAAGAAAAAAGTCATGGATGAATCAAAACAACAAATGGCTTAAAAAATGGAACATTAACTTGAATGCATGTCCTAATAATAGCCAAGAGATAAAGACTTTTGTTATAGATAAATTCCACCAAGTTATGTGGGGAAAGCCGTTAGGGAAAAAAAAAGAGGTACTATTTGGAAGAATTTAACTCTATGTGTGATCATCAACAAAATGCTTTTATAGGGGCTAATATCCCGTGGAGAGCAAAGATCTTCATAGCTCAATTGAGGACTAATTCACATCGTCTTTGGTGTGAAATAGGCAGATGGAAAAGACTCAGAGAGGTATGAGAAGAGAGAGTCTGTGTCTTCTGCACATCTGGTGCAGTGGAGTCAGAGAAACATTTCAGGTTGGAGTGTAGTGTTTACAATGACATTAGGGTCTAATTTGTTAGTATGGTGACTGTTGCATCCTTACAAGATATTTTCAGTGAGAATATGGTTGAAAAAACAAGGGAGCTAATTATCAAATTCACCAATAGGAGATCTGAATGCCAAAAAGATCTTTAGCAAGATCTATTGTCCCATAGGCTGTTTTTGGTAGCCTTGTGGATGATAAAAGTTCTTCTTCTTCTTCTTCTTTGAACCTCGGTCATGCACTTACAAGTGTCCTCCACTACCGATACATCACAACCCCTTGACATTGTTTTTCATGGATAGAATTATTAAATCATTACATGGTTTATATATATTCTTAATTTGCTATACTTACACGGATCCATCTTAATCCGTCTTTTACATTCTAAGGTACATATGTGTTTCTCGGTTATTGGCCTAGATCTCTTATTGGCATGTTCCACTAACTTTTGGCTCTTCCCAGTCGTGTTCTCCTTCTCTCCCTTCCCCCTATTCCCTGCGTTTTGGTGTTTTTGATGCAGAGCCTAATCACTTTTTGACAACCCACAATGTTAAAATTCACTCCCAAACTCAAAACAGTCCTCCAAGTCTTCAAAACTAGCTATTTTCCCAAATTCACACACCCCTCAATCATGCAAATTCTTGATTTTCATCTCATTTCAGTTAACAAAACATTTCATCATGTAAGTGGACCTCAGACTAAGCTAAACCAACCATCAACAAGATTGAAAATTAATCAAAAAGATCAAATGTCTGACCTTTTTGTAAAACTACCTTTTTAGGCTTCTTGAGCAAATGCACTTGGTGATTCCATGGCTGGAATTATCTGTAGATGCCCAAGACAAACTAAAAACATTTTTCACTACCCTTTTAGCTCTTGAAGGTGTATGTCAAATTTTGTGTTTCAAAACTTTGATTAAGACCTCTTTCCTTCATTTTCTCCTTCTAGGCCTAATACATCTTCTAGTAGCCCTGTTTGAGGATGTTTTCAAGCCTAACTTTTAATTTATGGACTCAACTCACAAACAAAGCACCATTTCAGACACCATTTAGCCCTTTCATCTGCATGCAAATTTTCAAGGTAGGTTTCTTTAGTAAACTTGGTCAATTTTCACACTTCTAATCTTTCATTAGGTCTCCAATGTAAGCTCCCAGGTTAGTGAGTAGACTCCTAAGGTTTTTGAGTAGATGTTGAACCTTTTAACTTCTCAAACCCCTTGAATATCCTTCTCCACTTCACTTAGATGCTATGCATAGAATTTCAAGTCTCAATCTTCACATTAACTCACCCAAGCATCAAAATCTCTCTCCCTCTTTTCCAAGATTCTCACCTAACAGTCCAAAGCAAACAAAACTTGGTGTTTCCTTGCAACTTTAACTCTTCTTCTCTCTTGCACCTCTGTGTTAACTTACTTCACATTCCTGATATACAAACCACAACATACTCACTTAACTAAACCTTTTATTGCTTTCATTTGCCATCTTTGAGTCTGCCCCTGTACACTACAGTCTTTAGAGAGCAACTGTTATAAAGAACAAGCTTAGGGGGACTTATGAGAGCCTAAAACTCTGAGGATAACCTTCAAGACTCCTTCTAGATGTTGTCTCCTCAATATTGAATCTTACTAACTGCCCAGTTCCTTCAACTAAGAATTTTGTTCAAACCCTAGTGAGGGTTTATATCTAGCCAGAGGGATAGCAATTCTTGCTATAAAAAGGTTTAAACTCAGTTTCAAAACTTAAGACTTCTCCCTGAACTCTGTTTAGGCCTCTTTAAGGTTCCTGGGCTGTAATACCTTAGAGAACTAAAGGAAAAATGTGATTAGAGAGAAATTTTCTTTCAAAAACCCGTGGTTTCTGACCTTCACAGGTCTGTGGCAGAGTCTATACTTCATTTACATTTCCTTGCTTCTTCCAAACTTAAATCAAACAACTATCCAGCTGAGAATCTCCTTAAATGCGTTCTTCAATGAATCTTGATCATATCCATAGCAAAATACAACATTTTGTTGATCAAATAAGTCTTCCTTTGACTGATCACACACAGTCAGCTCTTGGTAAATAGAGTAATAAATGGAGAACTTCTGCTCCCTGCTCTTCTATACACTTACACAATAAGTTCTTGCATGCATAAAAATCTTCTGAAACTCACCTTTCCACCTCTATTCACGTGTCTGTCAAATCTCAGTCTTAGAAGAATTGCACACTAACAACTATCAACTGCAGGGTTATTAAAACTGTTCAATCCTGCACCTTCACACAAGTATGAAGCAATCCTACAAGAAAGCAATACAAAACAAATCCAAAGTACTCTTATCCAATATAAATCTTCCTTCTCAGTTTGAAGATATCCAATTCACAGACTAGCAAATGCATACATACAGATTTTTTAACAACTAACAACACCTTTGCTTGCAAACAAAGAAATCACCAATCTTTTTGGAGCTCCTACTTGTCTTTCTTCGTGACCATTCAAACGATGGCTTGAAACAGTTACATCGAGGTTTAAATATGCTCCACAAGCCTTCTAACCGAATCTTGGCCCCTTAAGACCCTTCGAATTACATGTTTAACATTCATTAAAACATCCAAGATCCAACTTAGACTTAAGAACTTAAGACCTTGTTAGCTAGATTTTCTGCATAGCATAAAACCTAGGTAGTCATGAGATAAATATCCCTCATTTACCAGTGAGGCTCCCATGTTAGATTTTTCAATTAAAATATGCTAGTATCTATATGAGGTTTTACTTTAACTATTCATCTCATGAGCCATAGCTGTACAATTTTGCAACAAGTAAGAAGTTGTTTAAGAAAGGAAATATTTATAGAAGAAGGGAATTATATAAACATAGAGAAGAAATGGGGAAGATGTGCATCCCAATCAATAGATAACAAATTTGATTGCATGCACATAGAAGAAACCAATATATATCAACACAAAATTATAAGCAAAGGCACCTCTAGATCTAGATCTAAAATAACACAAAGTTTATTCAAAGATCTAAGATAGAAAGTTAGAAACAAAATACACCGTGACACAAAGTTCTCCCGAAATCTGCTCCTTTATATTCCTTTACTTCAAGTGGCTCTTAAGGGTTTCAACACAAAGTCTGAAACACAAGGATGTTGCTTACAAATTTTGATCATTGACCTAAAGGTTCTTCTTCTACTTATAGAATGTAGAAGGGAAAGTACAAATGGGAAACTCAACTGAACTGAAACATAAACAAGAAGTAAAGATGACATCTAGCAATCATCCTCCACTAACTCCTCTTTAAGTGACACATCTATCACTTAACTAATAGAATTGTTCCACATAACTTAAAGTAATGGTTTCAAAACCAATAACTTCAAAGTTTTACAATTTCATCTGGGAACGTGGAAAATAGAAGAAGAAAGAATAGAAGAAGAATTCAAGCTAGTTGTGACATTTATATCTTATTTTTGTTCTCATACTGAATATACTTGTCAAACATTTAATTCAGCATCTTCCCATCTGTCTTAGCCACAGCTTCCTTTTCTATCTTGAACTTCAAAAATCCTTCGTTCAACACCTTGATACATGCTTCCACATCCTCCAAGCTCGGCCCGAACCTCGCAATATCCAGCTGTAGAGCCACCAATCTGCTAATGTAATTCATCATGAAAGGATTAGTAGATCCATCAATTCTCCCTTGTACCATCAGAAAAGACCCTCCCAAGGAATTAGGCACTCTACTAGGAATGATCCATATGTATGACGTAATATTTCTGACCACTTCCTCCTCAGTGAAAGCAATGATACTTACTGGTAAAGATGATTTCTTACTCTCAAGTGCATGCATCCTCTTCAGCAAAACTCGGAAGATCTCCAAACAGAAAGAGACTAAAAACTCTAGCTGTTTCCCATTCTCAACTGATCTGTCTGGTACAATCTATTCAGCAACCAACACTTCTCTCAGTAGCTTATTGATTTCAGCCAAAGTACTCAGGTTACTCTCAACAACTGTGTTCATATCTACTATGCTTGTCACTAGTTGCTTTAGCTGATCTGCTGCATCATTCATAATCTTCAGGCGGGATGGCACCTCTCTGAGTTGTACAGAAGCTTGATGAATAATAAAATTCTTCCATTCATCAATAGCTTTCACCTAATTGCTTGCATCTTCCATCTCCTGCATCAGATGATCACTCACCTGCTCTTGAGCTGAAATGGGCTGAGTGGAAGATTTAGCAACCTTTGCAATGATCTCACACAACTAAGATACATGCTTGTGAAGTTCTTCTTTCTCCACCTTGTCTTTGTCAAGCCTAAGGAATAAAGCATCTATCAATGTCTACATATCCTAATTCAATCCTTCTGTGGTGGCTTGACCGATACGTACTCTAGTTATTGTTATGTCTTCTGCCATGAGTTCATCCTCTCTCTTTCCTTCTGCTGGAACTGACATCTCAGTAAACTTCTGCCCCAAATCCTCGATAATCAACCTTGCAGTTACCTTAGCAACTTTAGGTTTTCTTTCTTTTTTGCCTAGACTCTGGAGTAGCTACAAGTCGTGTTCCTCCAAGTTCATTTCCACTCTAACTTCTGGAACCAACTGCAAAGTCAACCATTCTGAGAAATTACTTATCAAAGAATGAGAAGTTGCTGAGTGTACTACTATCTCCCGCTCTATTCCTCTCCATCAGAAACTACTACTGTGTTATGGCTGCCATCTTCTAAATCATCCAAGGACAAAGCTCTTTCGAAGTCTACCATCTGCAACTTCAACATCTCTTCTGGAACATGTGCTGAACGGAGTGGCTAAGGATAGAAGATGAATGTTGTCAGATTCAACTGAGGGATGGTAGTGTCATGCTGATGTGTAACAGTCGGTGAAGTACTAGATGCTAGAGAAGCCGAAACTAACGTCATGGCTATAGAAGTGATCTTCTCCTTCGAAGGAGACCTTCTGTGTACTTTCATCTTCTCAAGCCTTCTGCTACTTTCTCCTCCATGCTTCCTCTTGAGGGAATCTCCTGCACCAAATTTTCCCATGACTTGATTCATCAATGCTTCATCAAGGCAGTATCCCTTTGTCAATAATCAGTTTGAAGTATTCACCAGAACAACGGCAGACCTTTCTTCAATTGTATGGCAGCCCCCTACGTTCTCTTGAAGTACAGCTCTATCTCCTCCCATTTGATGGTAAGTATCAAGTAACACATTCCCATCATCTATAGGATCCGTAGGTATCCATGCTAGTCCAAAGTCAAACACTTGCCATGTGTTGATAGCCTGCTGAAATCTTTCTTTCTAACCTCGTACTCACTTTTGCACTTCATCCAGAAATCCTCTAATGAAGGACACATTTGCGTACTTCTGGGAGATCATCCTCCTGACTACTCCAAATGGATCAAATTTTAGCCATGCCGGGGAAGAACTCTTGCTCGTACTTAGAGAACATCTCTACCTCAATTCCTCGAGCTCTATGAATGCTCTAGCAGCTAATAATGACCCACAGTGATTATGAAGAATCCCGTAGACTTGTGCTGTTTCAACTGAAGTTCATGTATCTCCACAAGTTGCCTTCTTAGCTCTATGGTGATCAATCTATCATTCAGATATCTGGGTAGCTTAAACAGTTCTCCAGAAAAGATAGTAACCCTAAGGTATGTGAAATTTGTAAACTAAATGAATAGACTACCAATTTTGGATACAGCTTCCCATGCTTCCTTGCTCACCCTGTTGGCCTTTAGGTCCCTGTCTAGCCTACAAATGAATTCGTAGAAGAATCCATCGTTGACCACTTTGAAATCTTTCCTGCATGCAGGTACAGTAAGTTATGGGTAGCACTCGAAAATGGGGTCCTTAGAAAGAATGCCACATCTATCTAGCTTGGAGAAGATGCCTTGTGAAGCTGCTGCATATACCAAATAAGAAGTCATTTTGAAGCTGAAAGTACGCTTCACATTCCGGAGTTGCTCACCAATGTTGTCGCTAATAATTTCTGACCAATTGATTATTGAATCAGCTTTGTTGATTTCAATGGTCCTGATGAAAGCATACATCCATGTACGGAAAGTGTGAGCGTTCACTTCGTCATTTATCCTGCATAACAATTTGGCAATATCATCTACCTCCTGTACCAGATTGGACCGCGGAAGAGTTCTTGGGAACTTGGAAGGAGATCTGGGCTTCTTCATGTATCTACTGTTCATTATGTTCACGCACTCAACTCTATGCTTCTCCCACCTGCTTGCCAGCATCCTGATATGCTAATAGAAGTCACCACCTTTCGTGCCGGAATCTTCAAACAATAATTGATGAACTGTGCGTCCAACCGAATTATTGTTTTCCCCGTAGCATCTCAGCACTAATCTGGATGATGGATGGTAAGACCTAGCACACTCCATAACGAACTTGGCAACTGGGTTGTGTATGGAAACGCTGCAGCTCGAATAATTCTGCAATGCTTTTAACTGCACGCATGAGGGAAGTCTTTCCTACTCTGGATCTGTCAATCAATTCGGAAAGAGGTTCCGGACCTAGATCTATGTCTCCTATGTCTGCAAATTTGGAAGTGATGCATGACTCCATTGTGCTTTCTTTTTCATCCCTCTTTGCCATGGCTGTGTCTATCTTTGTCTGAACAATTCTTTTTCTTCTTATTCGGCCGGAATTCTTCAAAACTGGTGCAGATCTGGATAATTCTTCAGATTTGGAGGATATATTCAATGTATTGGACATTGATTTAAGCTCATTTTCTTTTGTAAAGCACCTATAACGAATTCCTGCAATTAATTCAGACAAAGATGGCAACCTGGAACATGAGCAGTGGATTTTAATCATAAAAATCTGCATAATTCAAGCCTGCTCCACCAAATTTGATGTTCTATTTGCATGCAAAGCAAACATGAATTTTAGAACCTTCACCTGAGCACCTGTATCACTTATGCAAATAATTATCTAGACACAAATCAACCTCCTTCAACCTGTGCGCCAAAATTGGAAGCTTTCAGCATTAATTTCACCTTCTTTTGAGCAAAAATCCTCTTCAAATGGGGTGCACTTTTCCTCTAGGCTGCACTTCTCTACTTGTGAATTAATTAATTCATCCTTATGGCAGCCCCTGCTTATATAATCCTCATGATTCTATAATTAATTAATGCATTTCCTATTCCTGGCAATTAATTAATTAATTAATTAATAAGCTTCACTCTTCAAATGGGGTGCCTATTTTGTGCATGCTTATGGCTGCCATTAAATAAATTAAATTTATTTAATTTTAGACTTCTGCTTCCAGTTAACTCAAGCCTCATAGTATGCTTTGACCTTAGCCACTGAAAATAGGAATTAATTTAATCATTTAATACTTTAAAAATCGTATTATTTCTCTCGGCCCAAATATTTTTTTTTTTGGGGGCAAGTAGGGAAAAAAATTTGCCACTTTTTGACATAACTTTCAAGGGGCTGCATTAAATAAATACTTCTTGCAATTTATTTAATTTTAGAATGATTTGTCTATTTTAAGTAACAACTCCTTTTGTCCACTTCGGATTTTTTTTGCCCTTTGTTGACTTTTCCACAAGCCTGGGCGCCAAAATTGGGTGAATAAATATTAACAAATATTTATTTAATGCATTTATTATTCACCCAAGGTGGGTCGCACTTTTTGGAATAAGGAATTTCTATTTTTAAAAGTCACATGACAATGAGATTATTTACCCTGCAAGGCAGCTCCTTGAAAATCCCATGATTCACTTAAGTCGTTTGACTTTCATAATGGGATTATTTACCCTGCCAGGCAGGCAATAAAATCCCACGATGTCACTTAAGTGATTTTTCTTTTATTCCACAATGGGAATTTTTACCCTGCAAGGCAGGTAAGAAATTCCCGCCTGCCTGCTGCCTCTAATTTTCCCATCATAACTTGTGACTTAAGTGACCTGCTGCGTTGCATTCACTTAATGGACTTTTATAATGGGATTATTTAAAAAGTAAGAAAATCCCATCAATGCTAGGATTTTTCTTTTATTTCATAATAGGTACAAAATTTCCCGCCTGCCCTGCCTCTAATTTTCCCATTGTGACTTAAGTGCTTCCAAAAATCCCAGGTACAAAATCCACTTCAAACCCTTCTTTTTCCAAAAATGCGGCCAGCCCAGAAGAGGCTTTTTGGTGCACGACTTCGTCTTTTCTGAGAGAACTAGACCTCTGATAGTGAATTCCTTCTGGCACAACGTGCATAAGTGATCTCCAAATACTCCAGGCCAAGAATTAGGCCAAACCGGCAAAGGAATTGATCCAGAGAAATTTCACAGAAAATGAAACGAGAAAACACAAAAAACACAAAAAGTTGCCAAAAGTCACAAATAAAGCCTAGAATGAATTCCTGGTTAAAACCCTACTGGTATATGGGAATAACGATATGTACGATCACAACAGAGTTAAACCGGAGCGCAAATTGCCTCAAACGGGGCTCAAAATAATTAAATACAAATTTCCCGCAGGCAAATCCCAGACGACAGAATATAACAATTTTGGGCATCTGGGTATTTGGCGAAAATGGCTCATATGGCTCCTTGGGAATATCTTGACACATTACAGGAACTTTCTGGCAATAAAAACACAAAACGACCCATTATTTTAAAAGTACAATTTTTTTTTGGATAGGGTAGTCTTAGATTTCTGGATGAAATCTGGGGACACCAGACCTAAGACCTAGGTTTAAATTATGATTTGAATATGACCTCAATAGGACTTCCACCATCTTATTACATGCTTGGAGGCTCCAAGATTACACCTAAACATCAATTACAAGCCAAAAATGCCTTCAAGATTCAAATTGGCAGTTTTGGAGGGAAACTATCAAATTCAAATTTGTGAAGATCTTATACAAAACCAATATACCTAGAATACCCTAGATGACCCTCTAGACTATGAACACACTGCAAAAGCCAAAATTGATGTTGTCAACCATATGTATAAGCTAGGAGTGATGCTCTTGCATCAGTTTTCCCTAGAATTGTTTAGGTATAGTTCTTGGTTCCCCAAAACCATATTGTATGGTCAGCGGGCTCTCAAAGCCGTAACAGTACAATTCTAGGGCTTTTGTTGTGTGGACCCTTCCGCCCCTCTTTGTAATGTCCCTTTCTAGGGCTGAAACTGAAAAACAAGTAATTAACACAAATCCCAGTATGATTTTTGGACTAGCAAACTGAAAAATTAAATAAGTACGGAAAATCGATTTTATTTTTATAACAGTCTGAAAAAGACAAGATTTCACCCAAATATCACTCTACAATTCATCCACAATATTTATAGACCTTGTAGGAACACCTTAGAACAATTTTCACCATGAAAATCAAACAAATACTCAGCTGGAAAATTAATTAACAACAAAATTACAACGAAGAGAAATAATCAAAATGAGGGTTTCCAAACCCCATTGGCTGCCCACATATTGATCGATTCCAGTAGGGTTATAAATTATATCAAATATGAATATCAATGAATGAATGAGTCTCGTGCCCTAGAAGGCATTAGAATGACCTCTACCCTAGTCGCTCCCCTAAGAGAGGGCTCCAAAAATATGTAAAAGCTCTTGTAGGTCTTCTTGATGCCATAGATCCAAATCCGCAAGAGAGTCTTCAATAGAGATCTTCAATTCACCAACATAGAGAGTTTTTGTTCTCCACCAAGCCACAAGGAAGGGTTTCGTCCTCCTTGTATGCCGCACAAGAGGGTTTTCGTCCTCAAGTGGAATGGTATTGAACAACTAGCCCAACAAACCAAGTGTAAGTGTAAATGCGCCAAAAGATGATCTCCAAATGAGGTCATACAACCTCTTTTATACCCTTGGCTTGGCGCCAAAAGCCAAATAGATGAGAACCAAGCTCCAAGCTCACTTTATCTTTTAATTCTTTGTTGGGAAACTCATAATCCCAACCGACCTGCCTGGAGGAGATAAACACTAAAGAAAAACATTAAAATAATAAAAGAAAACAAAAACGAAGCTCACTTACTTCCCTTGTTCACTTAATCTTCTTGGCCATGGGAAGAGAATGGCAAAAAGTCTTCATTTGACTTCAATTCTAAAAAGGGGACATTACAGTTTTCCCTTCACGAAATTGCTTGCCCTCAAGCAATTGGGTGAATTTTGAATATGCCCAAGTATCGACCATATCAAGGTTGAAAGAACATGTAGTGCTCCCATAAGGGAATTGAGTTTGGATCCTGTGCTTGTTAAATGAAGGAGCTTCAACTCAAACGAACTCATACCTCTACCACCCCTTTCTTTGCTTGTCATCATCTCATAATTTCCAGCCAAATGATGGATTCCCAATACTTCAGTAATGTTGTCCCAAAAACAAATGTAACCTTGCATTTTCCTCTCAAAAATCAGAATGTAGGTGGTTGGAAATAAGATATGACAATCATAAATCACTTGATTTTTCCTCAAATTTGGAGCTATATTGGCTGAAGTAGTCTTCTTCAGCTGGAACCATCTAACACTATTTTTTAATGATTTTATGACCTCAAAATGACCACACTTGCATTTGATCAAGTTTGAAAACAACTCATAATCTAATTTTATCAAAATCAGCAGCTTAAAAATGGAATAACAGCTGCAAAACTGAAATCTCCTTGCAAAACTAGGAATTGTGAGCATGGCAGTGACTAAAAACACCTCTAAAGGCTGAAAATTTTCTCCCAACATTCTTCAATCGATAAATGCTCTATTTGTTGCTTGAAAATACTTGCCTACCCACTTGTATGCATGCGAATGAAATCATGTAGTAGCTGATATGAATATTGACAACAATACCAAGTTTGAAATTCTGAGCTATGGTTTTTCTAAGTACACTTCTTTTGTCACCAACCACCCACATACTTTGTTGGTGTTCCCTTGCATGAATATTCAACCATGAAGTAACTCTACCATGTTTATGCTGCGCTACTTTGATATTATATACTTGGTTGAAAATGTACAAAATGGGGCATGTTTTGTGAATCCATCAACCACAACATGTAAACAACTCTTACTTTGAACCACAGGCAGACCAATGATGATTTCCATGGAGGTACCTTTAAGTGTCACCTTCTTGCTTCATATCCATTAAAGCTTATTTAGCATGTTTTGGAAATTGAAAGTGATTGTTCTCTCATGAAGAGTGCAACCATTGGACCCCAAGCACAAGATAGATACCAGCCATTGGTAATCAAATAACAATACAACACATACCTCATGTTTTCCCAATGTGAAGAGTTAGTTGGGGGCACCTCCCTGGTACACGGCATAGAGTAGCCCACCGTTCAGTATCTTAACCGTGAAGTCTTTGCAGTCTTCCACGCTTCAAATTCACCTTTGCCTACTACAAACTCTCATCAATGAAATTGTGAGTAGCCCCATCAATCAAAATCGTGACTCCTTGTCCATGGAGAGTAGAACTTGATTTCAAGGGACACTGTAGGAGTAAATCCTTCACATCTTTGTTAGGATAAATAACAAATTCCAAACAATCCTCCATAAAATTTCTTCCTCACCATATGGAGGGAGTAGCAACATTGAATTTAACAAGGGCTTCCTCTTTCTTATAATTCAAAGGATTAACCGGAACCCAAACTTTAATGCTCACATAGTCTTGCAAGAAAAGATCTATGTGCCATATGTTACTCCTCAAGTTCTTTACATCATCACCAATTATTTTACCAGACATCAAACATGACATGTGATCTTTCTTAACATACAAGCTGTCCATAATGACACAAGTATGGCAGTGGCATAAGAGGTTCCTTGTAAAATGTGATTTTTTGTATCATACCTTGGGCTGCCAACCAAGGATCCCACCACAGACCTTTGTTGGTACTTATTTGAAACATCTCCGGAACTCGCTCCAAGGTGATAAACTTCCTCGATTGCGCAGGCTTGACTGCTGTTCTGGAAACAACTCATGTTGCAGTGAACTGACAATTAATCATGAGGAACTAGACAGTGCCTTTCCTTGTATGATGATCAGGTGGGACCCTTGATTTTTTGTATCCTGAGGGGACCAGATGAAACTACTGATACAACCACAATTTGCCCATCGGTTATCAGATTAGAAAGTTTCCCGATGAAATTCCATCATCTTTTTTGTAAGTGTCAGACCATGTGACTCATGCTCCACATTTTGCTGAGTGTTGTAATGCTTTGCACAACATTGTCATTCCAGAAGGATTTTGAATTCTTTCAGCACGGTGTAGCCTTTGCCAAAATCAAGTGTCATTTTGCCTTTGGCAGTGGAGATGGTGGTCTTGACTAGGGCACACTGGGACAGTTCCCCAAAGGGTGGCTAAGAACATCTCGAATTGCTCTTCTTAAGAAGAGTTCAGAATTTGGCTTCAATCTTTGTAATGCTAGGAAGATAGTTAAAGCATGAATGATCTCGGTTCCCATTGGGTTTGAGAGCACCCTTCTTCATACTGGGCATCTTTGTTAAATAATCATCGGTGATGGATCTAAACCTTGTCAGATACAGTGCGAGGGTTTTGACAATAAATGGTAAACCTACTGCACCAATTGTTGGTATGTAATCTTCCAACATATTGAAGGACTAGCACGAAGTTTTAGAGTGGAGGCACTTCCTTGCACTCTCAGGAGCATGGTATATTCGACTTGTGTAATGTCCCTATTTTTTGAAGACCCTTAGCCTAACTTTCCCCATAGGCTTTGGGATGTTGCAAGGGGAAAAATTTATTAAATAATTAAATATTATTGCCTAGAGAGTGATTTTTATCATTTGACATTATAAAACAATAATTATTTAATTATGTAATTTATTTAATTTAATTCCCACAATATAAAATTAAAAAGGGAATTAATTAAATAAATATTTAGGTGGCTTTTATTGATAAAATCACCCTTAGAAAAGGGGACGCCACACCTAGGGAAAACAAAGTACTTTTATTTAATAATTTCCCTCTCCTAGGGATTTCGAATTTTGTGCCTCCTTGCTTATAAAAGGAGTGTTAAGGTCATTATTATTATTATTTTCATGTTATGATGAGATTTATTTTATGCTCCATGCTTGGAGTTGGGATGCATGCCCATTGATGTTCTCTCTCTCTCTCTCTCTCTTGCGTGGGAGGTTGTATTGAGCTGGTTTTGAGATCCAATTGAGCGAATTACTGTAGCAGCTGGTTTGTGAGATCCATGTGCAAGTTGGCTTTAGCGAATGTTTCAGAGAAGTTTACCATTGACTTCTGCATGGTGTTTACTGTAGCTGATTTACTATAGCATTATTTGATGTGAATTTTACTGCTCCTTGCAAATTTGAGTATTAGGTAGATCTTATGAGACTGATTTGATGTTAACAGTGATTGGAGTATTGTGATCCTAACCTGGGCAAATCGATTTATTGTGACATGTTTTGAGAATGGCATGACTTAAAAGCAAATGTTTGAATTGGTATGATTCACAGTCTTTATTTGCTGCAACTGACTTCTGTGCTTAGTATTCTAGGTGAGTTTTTTTTGCATGTTTTGGCCCTTTGAACTAGGAGTTGCGATGTCTGGGTGATGTTACTATGCAGCGACTCCTTGAGCAGCATTTGATGTAGAGTAGGTTTGTGGTGTGTTTTGGGCCACCTAATTATCATTTGGCTTTCAGTGGGATTGCAATATAGCTGTTATAACTCAGTTTTGCATACATCAGTGATTTGGTTTGTAATGTTAGGAATGCTTGCCATTTCAGGCCTCTAAAACAACGACTCTATTTGCGAAGGATCCTTTAGTTGCTTTATTGCATGTAATATGAGCTCTAACTATTGTGATCAGTGATTTGCATACTCCATTGATTATGAGTATAAGCGAGTTATGGGTAAGTGCATGATTTTAATGATAAATAAAGCCCTGTAGTGCAGCGACTGGCATTAGGCATGAATATTCTCCATGGATGGCTGAGTTTAGCAATCTGATTCAATAGTAGATTTGTAGATGGATGTTTGGTAGAATCTCTGAGTATTGTAGCAGCGATACAGTAGGAGTGAATTAATCAAGCAGTGGTTGAGACCTGTGACATGAGCGAACTGTCCTAGAAGGGCAGCGATATCCATGTGACTGTTAACTGCATATTGTATGATGTGTTTAACTATTGCATGCGTATTTGATGATCTTATCATTATGGTGATTAGGAATCATGACTCTATATATTAAAATATTAGATCTATATGCATATATATTCAGCGACTGATATTAGGAGTTTAAGGCATATGGGATTTGTAACTCTAGAATGTTTTATTGCATGGCTGAGAATTGTATGAAGGCTTTTTGAGAGTATTTGAGAATATTCAATTACAGCTGATGTTATTTACAGTGATGTTTGGATGAATGGATTACTAGTTCAGATCTGAGGATATTAATGGTGTGAGCTGCTTGAGTTAGTGGTCATTAAAACCCCTACCATTAGGGTTTATTGAGTCATCTATTTGAGTGGATCAAGTACATAGTTTGGCTGGATTCTACTATGTTGCATTTGCTTTTCAGTGCATTGAAGTGTTTGTTGATTGCCATTTTTCCATATATTCCATAAGAGGGATATTACAGTGGTATCAGAGCTTCCTTTCTCTATTCGTGTGGGTCATTTGTGGATTTATGATTTGTATTTTCAGATTTGTATATAGAGATAAGCGGCTCAGTGGAATCATGGAGTTAATGAGTGAAGGTGGGTTAAAAGAAATGATCATCAGGTTTGGAAAGAAGCTTAAGCATCCACACTATTCAGAAGATGCCTTGCTTAAGGACTTGGAGGAAACAACAAATTGTTTGGCCATGGTCGAGCAATCAGATAAGTACATGATTCATTCATTGATGTTTCAGTTGATTAAGCCTAAGATTTTTTGGCATGAAGATGTGAGAGTGAAAATTATGGTTGTTACTTGCATTGCTGAAGTCACAAGGGTCACAACCCCTAATCTGCCCTACAGTGATGATATCATGAGAGACATTTTCGAACACATGGTCGGAATTTTTCAAAGCCTTTGGAACATCACAAGCCCTTATACAACAAGAGGGTAAAAAATTCTGGAAACTATGGCAAAGGTAAGATCTTGTGTACTGATGTTAGATCTCAGTTGTAATGATCTCATCCTTCATATGTTCGAGGTATTCTTTGGGGTCATACAGGATAATTGTTAAGAAAAGGTAATGGTTGTAGTACAAAGTATCATGTCTATAGTGATAGATGAATATGATAATATTCCTCAACATTTGTTGAATGTGCTTAAGGAAGAATTGAGACAGGAGGCAACATGCATTTCTCACACCTTGGTAAAAGGTGTCATGAATCAAATCAAGATGAAGACATATATGGCAGCCAAGTCTTCAGAAAAGGATATGGAAATGGATCCTCTAGGTATGAGTTCTTTGATGTATAATAATGAGTTTTTTGTATCTAATACTTGCACCAAATGTGAAGGCATAGAAAAAATCAGATGCTAAGGTAATGGAGTATTCAGAATGTGATTTGGATAATAAGAAAGATGAAGTGGTTGATGAATATGGGAAGCTTGGTAGTGCTTTGAAGAAAGATGTGTCTAATTTTGTTGATTCTCTTGTTTCCTATCACCAATGGGAAAAGCAATACTCAACCATTCACTTTGGGAAGCTCAAGGCACAAGTGGTAATCATGAAGACCTTCCGAAATAAGGGTACTACATGGCACAAAGGTATGATGGGTAGCCCCAAGTCTTTTGTTTCAGTTATGTTGTTTCCTTACATAAAGAAAAACCATGAGCTCAATAAATGGTACGATTTTCCTTGCATTTCTGATTTTCCCTTTTCTTATGTGAATGATGGAGTTGAAACAAGGGGGTATCATCATGCACATATTACCCCATGGCATGAAGAAGTAAGCCACCACTTCAAATTATTTGTTTTGATTCTTCCATGTGGTTAAGGGGTGATCAAGTTGAATGTTCTATTGTTTTTATGTCATGGGGAGAAAATGGTTTCTAATTATAAGATTGTTTTTTATGATCCTAGTCACATGTCAAGTGAGAATAAGTTTGATGAGCAGGCTAGGAAGATGGGCAGCACCCTTATTTCATTTTTAAAGGCTCCTAGATTCTATGCATCAAGGGAAGAGAGTGCTCAAGAAATTCTGAATTTTGAAAAGAGTGAGGACAGCTTAAGGTATGGTTTATTTTTCCACTTCATGATGGATCTTAGCATGTGGGATCATGGGCAGCTTGCTAAAGGAAGCAATTTGTTTGATTGGGTAAGTCTTCCCAACAAAGATTTTTTGTTTTGGCACGATCATCAAAGGTATTGTGTTAACTTGAGAAAAGAAATGGAGGATGCCTCATGGGATTTTGTGAGTATGTGTGGAAGGGAGAAGGAATCAAAGGCCTCTTATGAAGGGAAATGTTGGAATGACATTTTTGTTGCTATGGACAAGGAAGCAGCCCCTAAAGGTGATAATTTTCAGTCAATCATTCTTGCATGTGGTTCCATTGCTAACATTCAAAGAAAAAATTTGGAATGCATACTTGACCTTAAGTTGAGCAATTGGGGGGAAATAGGTGCAACTGTTCACTTGCAGCCCGTAGCTCACAATTGGAGGAGTCAAATTACTATTTTAGGGGCCCTAAGACAAGTCAGTGCTGCTATGTTACCACTTGAGTTTACTGCCCTACATGTTGCAATTAATGATGGGAAAATGGATATACACATTGTCTTGTTATCCTTGCATGGTTGGATAATAGTTTTGGGATGTAACAACTGCTGCCATAAGATTTCATTGCTTGTCATCTCCTTGATTCCTCCTATAGTTCAGTTTTGTATCATTCAGCTGATAAATTCATGGCACACGATGGTTGTTATTGTTTACATGATGGTATTAGAGAATGCAACCACTATTTCAAGGATTCACAAAAGGAAAAGGCATGATTACAACAATAGTTGGGGCAACTTAGTGTCATTTTGGGGCAGCCCATACATGGAGGAGACTCATGGGACATTCACATCATAGAGGCACACTAGAAAAATATTTTTCAACACTAGTTTTTCTAACACATTTGTTTCATGTGCAGGAATAAAGATGCATGAGAAGCAATTGTTGTCCTTCACTTTTCACGAAGGTATCATTGAATGGGTCGTGAGGGATCTTAGCCAAGCTCATTTTACTCTTGGCCCCACACTTTATGACGAAGACAACCACTTGGAGCTATTATTATGGACTTGATCACATGCATACTTGGATTGTCACGAGGGAAGCAAACATGTTTTTTCTAATACTTGGCCATTTGACCGGAACTGGTTCGAGACTTTGGAGGCACCACCTCACATCTCCTTTTTGGTACATGTTGCATGGATATACGAGCTTGCTATTGCTTGAGGGCAAGCAATTTCCGAGAGGGGAGGACTGTAATGTCCCCATTTCTGAAGACCCTTAGCCTATATTTCCCCGTGGGCTTTGGGATGTTGCAAGGGGAACATTTTTATTAAATAATTAAATTTTATTGCCTGAAGTAATAATTATTTAATTATAAAAGTTATTTAATTTAATTCCCAGAATATAAAAAAAATGGGGAATTAATTAAATAAACATTTAGGTGGCTTTTATTGATAAAACCACCCTTTGAAAAGGGGACGCCACACCTAGGGAAAACAAACTACTTTTATTTAATAATTTCCCTCTTCCAGGGATTTCGAATTTTGTGCCTCCTTATAAAAGGAGTGCTAGGATCATTATTATTATTATTTTATGCTCCATACTTGGAGTTGGGATGCATGCCCATTGATGTTCTCTCTCTCTCTTGCGTGGGAGGTGGTATTGAGCTGGTTTTGAGATTCAACTGAGCGAATCACTGTAGCAGCTGGTTTGTGAGTTCCATTGCAAGTCGACTTGGGTGTATGTTTCATCCCAGCCCTAACGACTTCTCATGGTGTTTTGTGGACTGTTTTTGGAGCATTATTTGATGTGAATCTTACTCTCCTATTTCTGAGTATTAGGGATCTTACAGCTGGTTTCTTTTAACAGTGATTGGAGTATTTATCCTATCCTTGCAAATCGATTTATTGTGCATTTATAAGAATGGTACGACTTGACAAATATGTTTGATTTGGTATGATTCACAGTCTTTATTTTGCAGCGACTTCTCCTTTATTCTAGGTGGATTAGTTTGAGTGGTTCGAACTAGGAGTTGCATGTTTGTGTGATATTTGTACAACCCCTCTTGGCAGCGACTGATGTAGAACAGGTTTGGCAATATCTCCACATAATTATTATTTGATTTTCATCTATGCAAATCTGTTGTTCCTTTTCAGACATCAACGACTGGGTTTGTAGTGTTAGGAATGCTTGTTGAAGGCCCAAAGTGTCCAGCGAATCCTATCTTGCTCTTTGATTAATATACCCTAACTATTGTGAACTTGATTTGCATAAGATTGAGAAGATATAAGAAGTTATGGGTACAAATTTTAATATGAAATATCTCTGAGTGAATAGACTGGCATAGGCATGTACTTAGGATGTAATTAAGTCTCTTCTTTGACAGCGATTTGTTGATGGATGTTTGGTAGAATTCTGAGTATTGTTGCCATACATTTTATACTTGATCAAGCAGTGGTTGAGACTTGTGACATCAAACTATGTTAGAAGGGCACATATCCATATGTTTAATGCATATTGTTGAGTGTTTACAAACAACAAGCTCATCTTTCATTATGGTGATTAGGAATCACGACTTTTGCAAATTATAACATTGATCTAAATGCATATACCTGACAGTGATATGTGTGAAGGCATTTGGGAGTAACTCCAAGTGTTTTATTGCAGCTGAGTTGTGTTGGTTTAATACTTAATAACAACAATCTGGGTGATGTTATTTACAGTGATCTTTGGATGAATGTTCATCTTAGATCTCTACATATTTATTTAACTAATGAGTTAAGGTCATTAAACCCTTGCCTTAGGGTTTATTGAGTCATTTACTCAACCGGTATAAATAGTTTGCTATTTTCAGTTGATTGATGCATTGAAGAGTTGTTTGTTTGCCTAATTTCCATTTGATTTTAGAAGTGGGATATTACAGCCTCTCAAAAGGGTCATCCCGAATCTCATCCTCATGAATCTCTTGTAGATTTGATTTTCCTTCACTATCTTGTTGCCATATGCAATGATTGGAAATTAATAAAACATCATTTGAAGAATCTTTATCTTCATGCTGCATATTGGTCTTCTCTTGTTTTTGTTTTTTGATTTCTTCTTCTTCCTCCACCATTGCCATTTGGAAGTTCTCATCCTCTTCCTTTCTCCATGCATGCTGAAGATCCTTTTGTGGTGCCTGATACCTAAGTCCTTGGCTTGCTCTTCCTTTGTTCACTCCTATGAATTTTGCAAGGGATAGGGCATCACAAATCTCAACGGGAAGGGCCCTATACTCCTCATAGTTGACCACAATGTTATGTCTCATTGAATGTTGTGTTTCAACCATTGGAATGACTTATTTTCTTGGGAGGAAGGTAGGCCGGAATGACATAGATGAAGAATCACTCGCAATTCTTGGTGGCTGAATATTATTGCTTGCCTTTGAAGAGCTTCCTTCACCATTTAGGTTTTAGATGGCATGGATCAACTGTGCCATCTTATTTGCCAAGTTTTCTTGCCCTAGGGCAAGCCTCTCAACCCTAACATCATCAATATGCATGTTTTCCATTTATCTGTTCTTTTGAAAGCACAAACCCTAATTTGATTTAAATCTGATTTTTGCATTAACAAATTGAAAATTAAATAAGTACAGAACAACAATCTGATTTTTATAACAACAGTCTGAAAAACACAAGATTTCACCCAAATATCACCCTACAATTCATCCACAATATTTATAGACCTTTTAGGAACACCTTAGAACAATTTCCACCATGAAAATCAAGCGAATACTTGGCTGGAAAATTAATTATTAACAACATAAGTACAACAAAGATAAATAATCAAAATGAGGGTTTCCAAACCCCAACAATGCCCAAATATTGATGATTTCAGCCTTATAATTTATGTCAAATCTGAATATCAATGAATGAATAAGTGTCATGCCCTTGAAGGCACTTAGAATGACCTCTACCCTAGGAGAGGGCTCCAAAAATATGTAAAAGCTCTTGTAGGCCTTCTTCTTGATGCCCTAGATCCAAATCTGCAAGAGAGTCTTCAATAGAGATCTTCACTTCACTAACATGGAGAGTTTTCATTCTCCACCAAGCCACAAGGGTTTCGTCCTCCTTGGATGCCGCACAAGAGGGTTTTTGTCCTCAAGTGGAATGGTATTGAGCAACCAATCCAACAAACCAAGTGTAAGTGTAAATGCTCCAAAAGATGATCTCCAAATGAGGTCATACAACCTCTTTTATACCCCTTGCTTGGCGCCAAAAGCCAAATAGATGAGGACCGAGCTCCAAGCTCACTTTATCTTTTAATTCTTTGTTGGGAAACTCATAATCCCTACCAACCTTCCTGGAGGAGATAAACACTAAAGAAAAACATTAAAAATAATAAAAGAAAACAAAAATGAAGCTCACTTCCCTTGTTCACTTAATCTTCTTGGCGGCGAGAAGAGAATGGCAAGAAGTCTTCATTTGGCCTCAATTCAAAAAAGGGGACATTACACTCCTTTGGGCCCCTTGTGGTTTTTGGGCCTTCTTTGTTAGTTTTCCTGCCTGTTCTGTGTGAGCTTGCGCACCAATACGATAGGGCTCTAATTTGAATTCAAGAAATCTATAAATACATAGTTGTATTAGTCCATTTTAAAATCAAGATCATATGGAAATACATGCAATTTGAGAGAGCCTCATTGTGAATTCAAATCATTTAGAATAGGAGCTGATTTGAAGCATTTATCCTAGCACAAAAAGTCAGTAGACATTGCATTACATTGGAGTATCTAGCTGAAGTATTGCATCTATACTTGGTGTTGTTTTTAATACCTTACATTGTCGAGGGGCTTGATAAATATCAAAAGTTATGCTCTTCTTTGGTTTAGCACATGTATTGAAACAAATATTTCCTTATGAATTCAGCAGATCTAGCTGCTTCATTAGGGTTTGGAGGAGGGGCATTAGTTTATTACAGACTTACGAGGAATTTTAGAAATGTGTGCAAGGCTTTTGGAACCCTAGGATTGACAAAGTACTCAAGTCAGATTTCGCCTATGCAATAGCTACCAAAATCGTATCTTGATGGTATAGAAAGAGTGCATTGACTGTCCTAAAAAAGTACTGGCAGTCTTAGAAGAGTACTGACAGTCTCAGAAGAGTATTTTGATGGTTTTGGTGAGGTCCTCCATTCGATGCGAGTTTTCTAGGTTCTCTGCCTAGCCATAAAAACCTTTATTCTGCTATCTGTCGCCAACAAGTGTTTTTCAGATTTCCACAAAATCAGATATTCTTCATAAACCCGTCTTGTCTATTCTTTCACTAGAAATAATTTATGCAATTAAGTCTAATTTTATTGTTTTAGGTCTGATTAGATTTAATTGCAATGGTTATGGGTACTTGCATTGCATTGTTAATGTAAAACCACTTTCTCACAAAACACAATCTTGGTCTCATCATCACCTGCTTGGTGCTACTTTGGGGATTGTGCTATTTCACAGTAGTGATGAGAGTTTAACCCAATTTGCATATTTAGTAACATTGTAAAAAAATGTTATCCATTTTTTTACAATGTTACCAAAATTTAATATACCAATACGAAGCCAACTTAACTTGAATCTAACACGCTCAAAGAAGTATCCAAAAGACCTGTTATGTTTTTGCGCACACATGATGTGATTATGATCCAGGTGGCAGTTTGGGATAGTCTCTGCATGGAAAATTGCCAAAATTTTGATATATCGTGTTGTTAGGGTCATAACTCCTTGACCATATTTTGGATCCCCAAGTTCTTATGTGTTGAAAAGCTTAGAATGAGTGATACATGATGAAATTGTCTCGAACATTATTTTCCTGAGTTTGACACCAAATTTCACTCTGAATGGGTCTAAAAAACTTGAAGTACACAATCGTGTAAAAATACCTAAAAATAGTAAATGTGTTTTTGTTTTTAATGAGTTTTTGATGATAAAAAAACCACTCAACTTATTGTGGAAATCCTTGTTACATGACTTTTGGATTTCAAGTTGAATACCTTTTTATCTATTTTTAGATTGTTCATTTCCTGCTAAAAACAAATTAAAAACTATTCTCTTATGAATGTAGAAATCAAGATGTTGTAGCTTCACATATCTTCTTAGAGATTGTTACCTTTCTTGTATAATACTCTTGGCCTCAAGAAAGCCTCATTTATATTACAATATATAGCTATTTGTTGTATCTATTTTTTGTTACTTGGTTAATTGCTTTTTTAACACCTTAAATATTTGCAAAATTAGTGTGTCGTCCACATAATTCCCAAAGAAATCTGGATCAAATTACTTTGGGAATTTTGCTATCTTGCTCTTTGTTTTTAACTCAAATTTACATGTTGATAAAATATTGAACCATTTCTAATATAGAATAATTGTTTAAATTTATAACACAAAATCCTTTAAAACAAAACGTGACACATACAAAGAAATTTTTAAAAGACTTGAGATGCCAATCTTGATTTTTATGCACTCATGTGTTGTGGTTACTTTGGAAATTGTGCCAACTCAAATATTTCATCCAAATTACCTCGGTTAAATTTCAGAAAAACATCATCCTTTGTAAATAAATAAAATAGGTCTAAGTTTACTATACCAATGCATAAACACGTAATGTCCCCTTTTTCGAATTAATGAAACCTCGTAAGCTAAGGGGGGATTAAAAATGGAAATAATATTATAATAAGTCATTAAGTTGTCCAAAAAGGTACTTTAAGTTATAACTTGGAAAAAAGACACTTAGTGTATTATTATTAAAAGGGACAAAAAAGAAAAGATTAATTACATGGCCAAAAGTAATTAATAATTATGAAGATGGAGAAAAGGTGAATATCTAATTAAAAGTAATATTAATTACTTTTAGGGTTTTAGATGAAAAAGAGTTTATTAAAATAATTGATTGGAAAAATTGAATCATTCAATCATTCAAACAATTTCACAAATGCTTGTTTTGCAAGTTTGGGGAAAAACTTCCATTTTTAACACAGGATGAAACCCTCATGTGCTAGGGCTCACATCCATCTAGTAATTCCATCCAGGGATTATACGAGAGCTTTCAGATTCAGAGGAAATCCATCACATAGGTACAAATAGACTGATTTATGGCTGTGTATGGAGCTGTAATAGTTCAAAAAATTAATAAAATATTCTCTAGAAGTGACATTTCAGCTTGATGTCACTATTTATGGCATCACTATTCATGTATGTATCTGCAATTATAGTCTATTGTACCACCTGCAGTACATTTCCAGCCTTGGCATCACTTTTTTAGGGAAATTCTGCTGACATCACACTCACCGGATTTATTATTGCTCCCAGGGGTTTGCTATACCTTCTAGTAGGGTGCAGTACTTCCAAAAATCTTGTTTCACTTTCAGCTAGGGTTTCAAAGAATATTCACTTTTCATGCTTTCTATGTAGTTTCAGGTTAGAGTTTGATGTAATAAATTCATATTCAACATAATTGAATAACTGTTGCAGTTGGGAATTTTCAATTTTGCATATTTCAATGATTTATTATTATTTAGGGTTTATATTAGCATTGATAATAGGAATAATCTCGAAAAAATCAGAACATTGTTTTTTTTTATAATAGGGATATTATAGTGGTATCAGAGCCAATTTTCTTGCCCGTTTGCGGGTGATAAATTTTTTCGGAGTCAACTTTATGCACGGAAGTGACAAGGAATTTAGGTATTACTAGAGAGAGGAGAAATAACCTAGATCAGCTAGAGGATGGGTTTGGGTAGCAAGTTCCTGAAGTTGCCAAAAAAGAAAAAGAAGTTATGGGTAACAATAACAAGGATCTAGATGAGGCCCGTAATTACAGGCTTGTGCAAGGCTAGGAACGGTTAGCTGACATGATGGCTTGATTAGTCCACACCATGCAGAATACAAATATGCAAAGAGCTCACAATGGTGAATGGAGTTCTTTAGGGGTGAACAATAATCAACTCACTTAGAGGAAAACCATTGAATCTATTGCCAAGCCCTTCCAACCTAGCTTCCTCTGTAGGGAAGAAGCAGTTGTAGAGGTGGAAATTCAACCCTCCATAGCTGAAGATATAGCAACCAATTAGAGGAATACAGGGTCCTTCCAGGTGAAATTGGGGAAGCTATATCTCTCACTAACCTCATGAATTAGAAGAAAAATAGAGATGGACCAAGAGATTAAACAAGGCCATAAACAAATCAGAGAGACCTCCATTAGGATTTAGGGAAGTTGACCCTTCCTACCTTTGATGGATCCAGTATGTGTACAACTTGCTATTGGAAATAGAAGTTGGACACTTTCTTATCACTTAGGCCAGTGATGGAAGATGAAGCCATTAAATTTGCCACCTATCTTGAAGCCATAACTCATGAGTGGTGGTACCATGGGCTAATCACACAAGGACACAATCACATCCACTCATATGGTGAGTTTAGTACCAGGTTAATTGAGAGTTTTGATAGAATTAATCCGGAAATTCATTTTTGGGAGTTCGTTTAATTCAAACAAATCAATTCAGTAGATGACGATGTGGCTGGTTTTTCAGAAGTTATCAATAAAGATACCAGATGTGGCAGAAAGGAAGCTTGTGGTATTGTTTATTGAGGGTTTAGCTGAACCACTTAGAGGATTAGTGAAAGCTTTCAACCCTACTTCTTTTCAAGAAGCCATTAAAAAAAGCTTTGGATCTAAAAACATCAGCCCCAAAAAGGAAGTTTCTGACCTTAGGACAACAAAAGGCAACAATTGTTGGGCAGTTAAAATCAGTACCTAATGAACAACAAGAGATATCAGCTGTAGAACAACAAAGGAAACCTCTAAATGGGAAACAAAGAAAGCCGTTTCGACAACCAGGTAATTCATAGAAAGTGCCGCCCCTTGGTTTAGGGAAGGATATTGAGACCAAAAATGAGCTTAGAAGGAAGAAACTTCAATTTTACTTGCAATGATCCATGGGAACCGGGTCATAGAAATCTTGGGCGAGGTTAGGTACACTACATTATGGTGATATCAGATGATGAGACAAGCAAAGGAACCTGAACCAAAAAAAAAAAAAAGGGAGCTAGCTTAGGAGGCACCTTGACCAATCTTATTTTTGGGAACACTTTTGCTTCACTTTCAGGTACACCACAATATCATCCTTTTAGAGTTCGTGGAGTGTTGCATGGGCACAAGATCACAATGTTGATTGACAGTGGTGCAACCCACAATTTCATAGAGGGATTAGTAGCCAAAAGAGGATCAAAAACAAAGATTTTTGATGGGTTCAATGTTATGGTAGCTGATGGCTTTACTATACCTTGCACCAGGAGAATTCAGTAGTTAGAGGTTACACTTGGCAGTCACATGATGCATGATGATTTCTATGTGGTGGGCATAAAACAACCTGTGATGGTCTTAGGTGTGTAGTGGTTAGATTTCCTTAGGGAATTCACATAGAATTATTGGACTATGGAGCTGAAATTCCAATCAGATGGGGATGAGGTAGTACTTTAGGGTATTGCTAATGGAGCCCCCACAATTGTCATAACAAACAAAATGAAGAGTGTTGTGTTTGGTAGTACTCTCACTAGATCACAGCTAATTCATGATTCAACTATCATGGGTTCACTCATGGAGGTTGTTCAGGAAGCATCATTGGGTATAGGGCTTCCATTTCATCGTTATATGAGAGTAGCACAACATAAGCTAATTACCTCACACGGAGGACTAGAAGAGACAAAAAGGTTAGTTTGGGATCCTGGTCTTTGCACAATGGTTCAAGCATTGCTCGAGGGAAAACATTCTGGGAAGGGCAAACTGTAATGTCCCCTTTCTTGAATTACTTAAATCGAAGCCTATTTGTATTCCCTGTAGGCTAGGGGGGTTAAAAAGGGAAATAATATAGTAATAATTCATTAAATTGTCCAAAAAAGTACTTTAAGTTATAACTTGAAAAAATGACACTTAGGGTATTATTATTAAAAGGGGCCAAAAATAAAATATTAATTACATGGCCAAAAGTAATTAATAATTATGAGGATGGAAAAAAAGTGAATATGTAATTAAAAGTAATCCTAATTACTTTTAGGGTTTTGGATAAAAAAGAACTTATTAAAAGAATTGACTAGAAAAATTGAATCATTCAATCATTCGAACAATTTCACAAACGCTTTTTTTGCAAGTTTGGGGTAGTAGCTTCCATTTTTAATAGAGGACAAAAATCCTCATGTGTTAGGGCTTAGGAACGAAAACCCTCACACCCATTTGGTAATTCCAACAAGGGATTACACCAGAGCTTTCAGATTTAGAGGAAATCCATCACATAGATACAAACAAGCTGATTTATGGCTGTGTATGGGGCTGCAATAGTTAAAAAAATTAATAAAATATTCTCTAGAAGTGACATTTTAGCTTGATGTTACTATTCATGGTGTCACTATTCACATCACTATTCATTGATGTACCTTCAATTGTAGTTTGCTGTAACACTTGCAGTACATTTCCAGCCTTGGCGTCATTCTTTTTAGGGAAAATTCAGCTAGGGTTATACAGAAAATTCAGTTTTCATGCTTTCTATGCAGTTTCAGGTTAGGTTTAGGTGTAATAAATTCATATTCAACATATTTGACTAAATATTACAGTTGGGTATTTTCAGTTTGGCATATTTTAGTGATATATTATTGTTTAGGGTTTATATCAGCATTGATACCTAGAAAAATTACAAAAAACAAAATATTGAATTTTTTTTATAATAGGGATATCACAGTGACCTTATAAGAAATTTCTTTTTACAAGTGCTCACAGTGTAAATTGCATGAATTGGGCTTATATTAGATCCAATTTTGGGTCAACTGTTTTCTTTGAGGAGGCTACGGAGATGTCATGTCCCATATTCAAACTAAGTCTAAAAATTAATACTATAACTTAAGTGTTGAAAAATGACTTTATAAAAGTCACTTATGTTATTATTATTAAATAAAGGTGACTTTTCTATTAAGTGAACTCAATGACTAAATAGATAGTCCCTTTATTAAATAAAATTAAAGGCCCATATGTGGCACGCCACTTGGGAGAAGCAACGAAAAGGTTATAAAAAGTAGTGTAGGGGTCATTTGGGGGATATCTTTGTCTTTGTCACTCTCCTTTTGGGAAATATTGAGCATTTTGTTTGTTTGTGCATTGAGAGGAAAACCCTCCATTACATTCATCACTTGAGGATGGAAACCCTCATTGTGATAAGATTTGAGGACAAAAACCCTCAATATCTTCTTAGTGGCTTCACTCAGGGGTCACATTTGAGCGTAATTTCAGATTATCAGAGCTAGGGCACATCTATTTTCAATTTGTGTCAGTTTGCAGTTCAGTGAGGACATGTTTTCTACTGTTCTTGCTTCAGATTTTTGTTTCACGTGCAGGAATTCAGCTAGTGGAGAGACAATCCACCACACTTCAGTCAGGGACAACTAGGCCACGATTTGCAGCCATTTCTACCACACCCCTTTGGATTTCAGATCAGTGTTCAGGGCATTAGTAGTGGACGAAATTGGTTGGTTTCAATTTGTTGTCTTCTTTTGGTCTCCTCTTGCTATCTGGAGCGTCTTTTGTGAGAAAATTGCTATAATCTTATGTGGGTGTTTTTCTTGTTTTATGGTGTGAAAATAAATAAAAATAAATTCAGACTTCAGTTGGAAAAATTACTTTTCATCATCTACTTGTATCAAGAGGGTTTCTAGATGCTTTGGGCCTTCTAGGTATTTTTGTATTGTGATTATTTGATAAATAAAGGAAGACTTAAAGTTGCTGTATTTTCTGTCTTAAGGGTTTGCATAAAAATCAGATTGTTATTATATTTTGTATAAGGGTTTCATGGAAATTCCAGAACTTCTTAGATTTGTCCTGTATGGGACATTACAAGACAATAGGGGGATTATAATACCATTTGGAAAACCCAAAGTTAAAAACAATAGGCCAATTACCTACTCATGACTAGGGTTATGGGATCTTTTGATCCGCAATCCTATAAGTAGGCCAAGGTTAGAGATGAGTGGGAGAAGGGTATGACAGAAAGTACAACTCCTTGATGAAAAATAAGATTTTGGAGTGAGTACATTGTCCACAAGTGACGAACATTGTAAAATGTAAGTACATATTTCTCCCATGTCTCAATTCTATCAACAGGGCATATTCCTCCCAATAGGTGATGCCCTCTTCATAAAAGAAACCCTTAGCAACCAACCTTGCCTTATAGCTATCACTAGAATTGTCTGATGTGAAACTTAGTAAATTGTTGAAAGATGCTTTGGATTGACGGTCAAGATGAAGATGTGTAAGAGGAGAATGCATGTTATAGAGTAGATGAAAATTGACATGTATAAAGGCTTTGCAACAATTTGTAGATGCTTTTGAATTCAACGATGAACGTGCAATCCAATTATGTTTAAAAGGCAAACCATCTTCTTGTAATGGCTAAAGGTGAATCATTTCATCTTCGTGAGTCAGTTTCTTTCCTATTTGTAATGTCCCCTTTCCGAATTAATAAATCGGAGGACCTGAAGCCTATTTTTTATTTCTTGTAGGCTACTGGGGGATCTTTTAAAAAGGGAAATAATTTAATAATAGGACTAAGTTGGCCAAAAGTGATATTATAAAGACAACTTATACTACTACTATTAAAATAAAGGGAACCCTCTATTTTAAGTGACTTAACACTAAAATAGAAAATAAGAAAGTCACTTAATTAATGAAAAGTAAAATAGTCCCACATGTAGTGTCCCACTTGGTAAAGAGAGTTATAAAAATATAAAAGGAAGTGAGGGATTTTCATTTGGGGGATATTCCAAAAACTCTTTCCCACGTTGAAACATTTATGTTTCTCTTGTTTCCCTAGGATGAAACCCCTTTGGCAAGTGGATTCGAGGACAAAACCCTCCTGTCCAATTGAGTAACCCTACTCAAGGATTACCAATGAGCTGAAATGGTGAAGATGATTCCTACTTACAGTAATCACAGCAAAGACATCAGTTTGTGAATGTACCTCCATCAGTATTTTGATAATTTGGAACTTTGAAGACCATCTCAGGCAGGTTGTACCACTTTTTGGGCATTAATTGCTGGCTGTACCATTTTTCTACTGATTTTCCAACAGTTTGGGCATCATTCTACTGGGTTGTACAGCCCCATAAACCCCCAGCAGGCCGTACTACTTTTGCTGACTGTAGGCTGTACAGGTCAGGGAGCAGTTAATAATTGCTGGAATGGACGCAGGCCAAGTATATTTATTCTGTAGAAGGTGGTTACATTTAGTTAGCGGTTAGAGGCAGGTAAAACTGCATAACCGAACAGAATATATATATATATATATATATATATATATATATATATATATATATATATATATATATATATATATATATATATATATTAGTGTGTATTCAACAACCCCTTTTCTATGTTACTTTCTCGGAACCAATTCTACCAAGGATGAAAATTGTATATCAGTGGATGATTGGTATGATTCGGATTGGGATGATGAAAATGTGAAAACTGTGCAAAAAGAGGAGTTGAATATCAAAACAGAGTAGGCATATGTGAAGGACAATCAGATTAGACGTAGAGAGGAAGAGCAAGTGTTTTTAACCACTAGTGATATCCAAGGCCTTGAGGAAGAATGTATTAAAAGTGGGGAAGATGTTTTAATGGAATGCAATGATCCCCATTGTTCGGCATGTTTAGAACTTGCTACACTTCTAATGGCGGAAAATCAGATTGGGACAGATAATGGAGAAACAGGAAATGATTTTGCCATCAAGGTGGAAATTGAGTTGTTTATGGAAGCAGAACAAGGTTCAAATCAACTGGCAAAACAACTTCATTCATGGAAAAGAAAGTCTGCAGGATATATGCATTCATGGGGTTGAACTTCAAGAAAATGTGCAAATTCAAAGGATCAAGCCTTGCCCAATCAGATATTTGGCTAGTCTAAAGCCATGGTCGGAGTTGCAACTGGTCATGCCCAGTTTAGAGCATGAGGAAGAGCTACAATGTACCAAGGATCAACTACAATACCTCTCAAATCCAAATGTAGAACAACTAAAAGAGGTATTTGTTCTATTTCTAGTTGATACTTTGATGAATAGGGTGAAAAACCAGCTTCAAATCAATTTTTCACTCTTACATATGACCATGTTCTGTGCTAAATCAGTCACATGGTCTAAATTTGTGAGGAAAGACAACTACTTCTCCATGCCTATTGCAGGATTTGTTTGAGTTTCATTTGAAGCTTTGGTTAGAGTAGGTTTATTTTCATGCAAAAGAAGTGCTTGTGCACACTCTGCATGTTTCCACTTGGAACATACATGATCTTCCCTTTTGTACATAGTTTTTGCGTGTTTTGTTGCTGTTGCACAGTCCATTGGGTGAAAGCAATGTGTTTGGGACAATTCCAAGTGTATCCACTTCATTGCCAAATCAACATGTGATTTAGTGCTCTACAATGCTTCATCCTTTGCCAAGAATTAGTTCAACATCTTTAAACTTGGCAAAATCAGATTTGGGACAGCTTTGAATGTTCATCCTTTGTCTCAACAGATCATTTGCAGAGGGAAGCAGGTGAAGTTTCAAATTCAAAACAATTTTCCACTCTCATAAAACTTAATTCATAAAATTTTATAAATGAGAAGTCAACTCAAGGTTCAGGCAGTTATTCAGGTGGATTCAAGGGTGTGTTCTTCAAGTTTGGATTAGTTTTCAGATTATCACATCGACTCCATTCCCAATGGATGCAATAAGGCCACTGGTCACTTCAATCTAATAGGTAGATTACCCCATGAGTCGCCAAATTGTTATCCATTTTTCCCCTGGGCAAAATTGGACAACTTGGAAAAAATTGGACTTGGGCAGTTGGTGGAGCTTCAATGAAAAAATCTGGAAATTCAGGTATTTTTCATGTTATGGGCACTTATAGTTGCTTTGGGGGACTTAGAATTATTTGGATGCATTTCTCTTCTCTCCAAGCTCAAAGAATCCAAAACAGTTAGAAAAATCAAGGAAAAATGGAAAAAAATGGTCATTTATAGTGTATTGCGGGTTCAAAAGGAATAAGAAGAATAAGTTCCTTGAAGTCACGAGTTCCCCGCATCTCCGATCTGTCTGCAAAGCAAAGAAAAGGGGGCGGGATAGTGTATTGCGGAAAAGTTAGGTCCCGACGGAACTAGAGGTACAATTCCTGAGAGCCCTTGGTTCTCTGCATCCTCGTTTGATCTGCGATACAAAGGAGTTGGAGTTATCTGGAGGAGAGAGTGATCGCGGTAACCAAACGAACAAATGGAACAAGTTCTTTGAGCCAGAAAGCTTGGTTCTAACAGTTCAAGGCATTTGGATGAACTTAATAAGGAGTTAAATGGAAGCTCAAGAGTATCTCCTTCAAGGGAGATTGGCTCGAGAACGAAGTGCAGGAGTTAACAGGAAGTTCGGGAAGAGCTATCTGCTCGGGAACTAGTTTCCCACATTAATGGCCGAGACCGCAATGCAAAGGAAGTGAACCAGTTAAGTCTAGCAGGGAACCAGTTGCCGAGTTGGAGGGTTAGGAAGAACTAATGCGAGGGAGGAACAAGTTTCCTCGCATTAATCCCGGTTTCCGACACCCAATGCAAAGGAAGCGGCGGGGAGTTAAGTTAGCAGGGAATGTGTGTTGCGGAGTTGGAGTGGTGCGGAAGAACAATGCGAGGGAGGAACAAGTTCCTCGTGGGGATCGGTTCCCCGCACCCAATGCCGGGACGATGAACAAAGAGAAAGGTTGTGTTGTGCGGAAATGCGGGCGGCGGGTGGAATGACGGAAGAAGTTCCGTCGGATCGTGAGTTCCCCACAATGCCGAAAAATCCGCAAAGCAAAGGACTAAAGGGGGCACTCTTGTGCGGATCAATTGGGCATCGAATGGACCAAAGGCTCGAGGAACAAGTTCCTCCCGAGGTGGAGTTCCCCGCACGGGCCGGTCGGTCGAAACACAGCCGCGTGTTGCAAGGGAAAAGATTAATACAGGTGAACCGGGGGATGCGGGCACTAACGTAGAACAGGTGGAACAGTTCCTAAGTTCCACCCGGGACCTCGATTATCCCACTCAAGTGCAAACAAGCATTAGTGCGGAGAAGACAGAGATATAAGGGACAAACGGAACTAGTTCCCGCGATCCTGGAGTTCTCCGCATACTCGAAATATCCGTAGGCCAATGGAAAATACAAAGCAGAAAATGAATTTAAATGCGGACTGTGATAAGGTATAGGGAACCCGTGTTCCTCCTGACCCCCTGGATCATGCATGGGCATATCTTTTGCTCAGATGCATCAAATTTGATAAAATTTATATCAATGGAAACGTCTTTTCATCCTCTACACCATGAAATAAAACTTAGACCCCCTCGTAAAAAATGAGATACGTATTGAATATGGATACGTACCGAATACGTGCTTGATACATACCGGATACATCAAGATACGTCACGGATATGTACAGACGTATCTGTGATGTATCTGATGTATCCCGTACGTATCCTGTAGTAAATGTCTTTTTTAAAGTTTTATTTCATTTTTAAGTAAATATGTATCCTGCAGTAAATATGAAATGTAAAATCTTAAGTATATTGTATGTTTTGAAAATTTGAACATGGATCCTAGTATATTTTTCAAATTTCAAGTTTTGTTCGTATTCATGTTGACATGATATTCGTATATCATATGTATGGCAGCCACATGATCAATAAAAATGCAAACTCTTAAGTAACTGTATATTGAATGCTTTGAACATTGATTCAAGTTTTGTATTACTATTTCAGTTTTTTATGGACTAAAAAATGAGTAAAATGAGTAGATGTACATAAAAAATTATATATATATATTTATTTTATTTTATTTTTTAATATATATGTACGGACGTAGCCAAGACGTATCGTATCCAAGGGTTTTTTAAAATTGATATATCTGCGTATCGTATCCATATCCAAACCGATACTCGTATCCGTATCTTGGCAACATAGCTTTTATAAGCAAGGAGGCACAAGATTCGAAATCCCTAGGAGAGAAATAATTAAATAAAAGCAATTTATTTTCCCTAGGTGTGGTGTCCCTTTTTAAAAGGGTGATTTTAATATTTAAAATCCACCTAAATATTCTTTAATTAATTCCCCTTTTTTAATTTGCATTTTGGGAATTTAATTAAATAATTAAATAAATATTGCTTTATAATGTCAAATGATTAAAATCACTCTCCAGGCAATATTATCTAATTATTTAATCTAATTTTCCCCTTGCAACATCCCTAAAGCCCACGGGGAATGATATGCTAAGGGTCTTCAAAAATGGAGACATTACAGACCTCCCTTCCCAAGATTGCTTGCTCTCAAGCAATAGCAAGCTCATGTGTCCGTGTCCAAAAGTGTGGTACTCCAAAAACTGTGCTCCCATGCCACTCAAGTGAAGTAGCATTTGCAATATCTTGGATCGCTTCATTCTCCTAAAAGTTAGGAGTGTAGTCTGTTGTAATTTCTTCTTCAAACCTGCGCATGAAGCAAACAAATTAGAAAAATTAGTATTAAAGAACACTTTTCCAATGTGTCTCCATGGCATGTAGAACTCCTCCATGTATGGGTTGCCTACAAACTCTGTTATGTGGCCCCAAGTGCTGTTGTAATCTCCAAAATTCAGAATTGGAGTGATTGGTTTCCACCCCCAAACAATCACCCATGAGTCAAAATCAAGTACCAGCACCCATATCATCAACTGCATGTGAAAAATCTGAATGATGGAAGTGATATTAGAGCTGGTTATAAAGATATCTTCCATCAAAATGAGAGGACAACAACTATATTTAACATATTTCAGAATTCAGGATTTCCCCACTTGTGATCACCATGAATGAGCAACAATCTAGTGAATGAGATAGGCCCCCATGCAATTGAAATTCCATGGCCAACAATAACAAACTGAAGACTATCCATATGATTGGCTGGAAATTGAACTCTTATTCTTAGGCAAAATGTGGTCCATGTTATTCATTCTTCATCTTCACAACTCTCAATACATTGTTCCCAATAAAACAAGTGCTGAAACTCAATCATATGCATGATATAGAGCTAATTCAACGTGAATCTCATGAAAAATGTGGTACTTCTCACTATCATGGCTAAAAATACAACATGCTTACCCTTTTTTCTCAGAACATAACATGACAACTCAACACCATACCTTCCTCTTCGCTGCTCCCAATGTAAAAGAAGTGCTAAATGGTCAAAAGAAGAACCTGTAACATGTACCAATGATGCTCCGAACTGAAAATCAGCGTACCATATGACTAAATCCTTTTGTAAGCATGCTAACATGTCCTCAAACAAACCAAAAATGTACATTACAGCAGTGTGAATGTTAAATATGCATATATTCCTCTTGGATGCAAACTCAAACATGAATAGATGATATTCATACCTTCCTCTTATGACCTCAACAATCAAAAAATGAATTTTATCAAGGTAGGAACCTTGTACCTTACTTTGTGCCAATGACTCTCCCTTATGATAGGGGGCAAAACACATGAAATAATCATACCTTTGTGCCTTCTAATGATGAATTCCTCATATGGACCAGCAAACTTATTGTTATGGTTTTCATCATTGGGAAGAGTGATAATCACTCTTTTTCCTTTTCCATCATGCTTCATATACACACAAATGTTAAGAGTGAGAGTACCAAAAAAAATGCAACCAATATACTCCATGTTGCACCTCATAACCATCTCCCTATCATGCTCAAAATCATACCCATCAAAACTCAACATATGAGGAGAAATAAAACAAGAAAGATCATACCTTGGGCTGCCCCCAACATCTACAAAACTCAGAATTTCTGAGTTTGGAACAACACTCAGTTCCTCATTACTTTCCTTGTCTAAAACCCCTTTGTCTTCCCCACAAGCATTCATATTTGGTGGGTAATGACTTGGGACATCCATGAGGCTCATGCTTGGGTGACAAACCTCATTCAATTGCTCATTAGGGTCTGCTGTTCGGAAAATTACAGCAAACTGCAAATTACTATAAACATTCCATGATGTCCTTTCTTCATAAGCATACCTCTTCACAAGCCCATCTTCATAGTCCTCTTGAAAATCTGCTTCTTTTGCACTCATGTTCAACTTGATGCAATTAGTAGGCACTAATAATTTGTCAAACATCAAAATATTATTACTATACAATGAATGCTTCAAGATTTCTTCTTTTTGCCACATAGAAGTAGACACAAATGATGTATTATATGAATGAGTATACGCTTCTATGGTGAGATCATTGACCATGCATTCTCCTTGCCCTTCGAATGACTCGTGGTGGGGTTGAACAACTCCCCTCAAATCTGATTTTTTCATCACATGTTTCCTTGCCATCATTTCTTCTTGATCATGCGTATGCTTGACACTAATATCCTCTTCATGCCCATCAACCAAATCTGATTTCTCCTTGCACCCATTCAAACCCTTGCAATCATTAGATGCCAAAAATTCATCATCAAAAACAAAAGTGCTCATACTTTGGATGCATGTCTTTACTTTGCTTGCACATTTATTTACAACTCTTCTTGCTAAGGAGTGAGCAAGACATGACTCCTTTTGTTCCAATCCTTCCACAAGTATGGATAGCAAAGGTTGTGGAGGTTCTTCATACTCATTTAACATTAGGGACATTATTATTTGCATAACATCCATTACTTCATGTGAATGTTCCTCATGTATAACATCAAAGAAAACCTCAAATATGTGCAAAATGAGGTCATTACAATCAAGATCTAACATTGGAATGCAAGACCTTAGCTGAGCCATGTTCTTCAAGATCTTAACTCTCTTATCAAAGTGAGGGTTTGTGATGTCCCAAAGCTTTTGAAAGCTTCTAATCATGAGCTCATATACCTCCTCCATAGTAGTATCATCATATGGCGAACTTGGGGTTGCTATCCGTGTGATCTCACTAATGCATGCAATGACTAAGTTTCACATCCACCTCCTCATGTCTCAACCAATTAGTTCTAGTCAAGTGTGTTACCAAAGGAGCTACAACTAAAAACATAGAGCTATAATCAGATTGCTCTATCAAACATAAACAACTCACTATCTCTTCAAGAGTGTGGAGCAATACACTCTTGTCAAATAAAAGCTTCTTGAGCCTTTTTCCAAGCTTATAGAGCTTGGTTCTCAAACCTCTGTCATTGGCAATCTCCATGATCTGCAAAACAATACCCGCCGGAAAAGAAGAAAACCGATTTGATTTACCTCAAACAAATCGCAATAAGTCTGAAATATTTTTTCCAATCTGAATATGTTAAAACAAATTTTTTTCTAAATTTGAAAATGGGAGACTTACTATAAATAGTAAGTTCGTCACTATCCCTAGCTGAATTTAGAAAAACTTCATAACTTGCACAAAACACCTCGGAATTGCATGAAACTTTGGGGAATGATAGATAATATTATGGAGCAACTTTTCCAAAAGGAATTTTCTGAAAATAATTGAAATTTGATTTTTAAACCTGAAATATTGCAAAAAAAATATAGCAACTTCAAAAATCCATATCTTTGGCTAGGGAAGTCCAAAAGAGCTGAAAATTTTGAACTTGGGCCTCAAAAATATGATGAACAATATCCCAAAACCAGATTTTGTATAGCCAACACCAAACCCTAATATTTTCCCAAAAAATAGGTCGCCCAACACATTTAGGGCACAAATTCAACTCCAAAATTTATGAAATTAATTTTTCCTTATTCCTCCTTGTTCTTGTCACACAAACCCCCACAAGAGTAGAGGAAAAAAGCTGTGATACCATTGGATATTATCCAAATATGCAAATTAATTTACTGAATCGACTCTAGAAGGACTAAACCCTCCTAGTTCGACCTCGAATAATCCAATGTTAGTTTCAATACAACCCAAAAAGGGTTGGAGTGAGCCAAGGTGGTGGATTAAATGGGAGAACCAGTTAGGAAATTAATCACTTCAAATCTAAAATTAATTACAACAGTAATTAATTAATAAATGCACTAAACTGTTGCAAATTTCAAAACTTAATAACTCCTTTACCATCCATTATTTTTCTATCAAACTCATGCCAAAAGATTTTTAATATTTTTAACTTTTCAACAAGCTACAGATCACAATTTTTGGATAAGTAGAAGGCATGCAAGTCAACCCACGAAATCTAAAACTGTGTAGATAAACCCTGTCACAAACAACTGAAACTTGGAAAATTCATAACTTGCTCAATACTTCATCTTTTGCCATGAAATAAAGTGTAGACTAATCTATAATGCAAGAGCTTTCCAAAGATATAAAAATATGAATTTTATGATAATTGAGACCCCTTCAAAACAACCCCCGAAATCCAAACCCAATCACTAGGGTTAGAATAAATTGCACAAATAATTTCCAGCACTTAATAACCCTTCAAGACACTCAAAATAGCTGCCCAAACTTAACAAAATGATCCAACACAAATCATATTACAAATAAAATTTGTTCACCCTTAAAACATGCTAAAAGATGACCCATTCAAGTCGCCATAGTTAGAATAAAACCAATAATAACCAATAGATCTAAAACACCATAAAACCCTTCACAATATTCAATAACATGCAGATTTTACCCTCAATAAAAGGCTCCAAAGCTAGAAAGAGAATCACCAACAAGTAGATTTGCAAATCTCATGAAAATACTTCAATTGAATATCAAACCAGCACAATAACTCCCACGCAAGAGAGAGAGAACATTAATGGGCATGCATCCCAACTCCGAGCATGGAGTGAAAATGAAATGATCAATCAACATACCCCTCTAAGGAAATGCGACCTCCTTTTATAGAACTAAGGGGTGCAATATCAAATAAAGACCGACCTTTCCCTTTTGGAGGGAAAACATAATCTCTCATTAAAATATTTAATACTGAGACTATGTGCACTTTATTTTTTATTTTTTAAATAAATAAATAAAAGTAACTAATCTATGTGCACATTAAATTAACTAAAAAGACTCCCACTTGTAGCACTAGGCATGCCAAGGGGTACAAATGTAAATGAAAAATAAATATTAATAATGTCCCGAAAAAGGGGACAGTACAAAATTCTTTCTTTATTGAGTTATTGTGTTCTAGGATCCTTAAGGGAATCTACCCAGATATCTCCGTGTTCTACGTATAATCTATTAAATGTTTGTTGATATTTCTTTTTTGTTGATCATAGAATAACGCACCTAACTCATGCGGAAAGAAGATAAGGAGGATGTAAAGCATTATATTCACTACATAATAGGTTCATAAATCAGACTTGTGGGATTGGAAAACTACAAGGAGTCTATCTTGGTTACTTGTAAAATTAATGGTACTTTATGGGTTTGGTGTATGGTACAGCAGTAAATTGGGCTTGAAATTAAGACATATAAAGAGAATTCGAATGACTCAATCATGAGTAGTTTCAAAACTAAAGCCTCAGTTTCATTTGAGATAGTATTAGCTGAGGCAAGCACCTTTCCTTTGGAGGCAGCGTCTATGATTTGGATACTGGGATATCTAAAGAAAACAAAAGACACGGATATTGGCTCAAGATTGTAGTGGGAGAAGAGTTGACTAGGAGGAAGACCACTTGGATGAGACAAAACATTAAGTGAATGAGTAAGTGGGGCATTAGCTTACATGAATGTCCAGATGTTAATGAGGACATTTAATGATATGAGAAAAAAAAGAATGTTAACTATTTTGATAGAGAAACTCGGTAGGAAAAGACAATACTGCATCAATGAATTCAAACCTACATATGAGAGAAAACCCACATAAGGGGAATGCAAAATATTGACAGCTCAGTTGAGAACTAGCCAACATCAGCTCATGTGCAAGATGAGTAGATGGGAGACAACCAACAAAAAATGGGAAGAGTGAATATGTGTATTTTGTACCTTAAGGGTGCTGCAGGCAGAGTGGGACTACATTATGGAGTGTTCAGTCTAGAATGACAGCAGAATCAAATGCATTGACAACCTGAGGGTTGACTCTTTGGTTGCTCTCTTGAAGAGGCGAAATGAGCAAAAACAGAGGAATTTCTTACAAAAGCAATGATAGGAAATCTATCTTTAAGAAAGAAGTGACAATGTCCCAAGTTTAGCTTGGCAGACCCTGTACATTTTGCCTAGGTGGCATGAATTGTATTAGGTAGGGTTCTTTCTAAGTGTTGCTTGGTGCTCCCATAGACCTTTTGGTCTCATGGATAATATTAAATTTTTTCATTTCATTTCACTTGCCTCAAAGTTTGATATTAATGGAAGGTAAAATAAAAATGGAGGGCATTGAAAAACTATTATTAGAATGAGGCCCTTTGAGTTCTATCTTCTTAAAATGCTCTGAAAGTTTTATTGATGTGATATTATAAAAATGTTTCTTTAATTTGGAAGTTTTTGATTGAAAACAGTAAATATCGAAGGGGACTTGAGTTTAGACATGTCTAGGATGCATATCCTTGGTCATCAATGATCAGTGTGGGACAACATCCTTTTATAGAATTGTTTCTAGTAGGAAATAGAGTTTGATAATTTACTTATGTATAGCATTAATTTTTATTATTCTTTTAGTGTAGTCCAATGGTGTGCATAAAAAATAATTAACACGTCAGGAACAGAACAAGCCATAGACAGAACATACGTACCTTAACACTATAACTTCCGACCCTTTATTTTCAAAGGAAGAATGCTGTCAAATCTCTTAACATGGTTGTTTATACTAGCGACTACGGAACTCCTTATACTCCCTCTTATAATATATATAGCATGCAATTCTTTGTTGCTTCCCATTCTCTGTAAGTTACTGTTTCTTACACTAATTACCGCATTTACAATATACTCATAATTGTTAAGTTTCGATTAGATTTTTCCTCTGCACAATACTCTTTCCATTTAGCTACACCATTTATTGATTCTCTTGTCACTTCATTGAAGGATAGCTCTTATAGCCGGGTTATTTAAATAATAAATATTTTATTCACATAGATATACACAATAAGTTACTGTATATCAAACATTCAAGAGTTTGATTTTTACATTATATTTGTTCACATTTGATTATTTCAGCACAATATATAACCCTTGAACATTATTGATCACATTTTTCATGTTTCTTTCTGGTACAGTTTACGGATATTCTCTTTTGCTGCTGCTATTGGTGTATTTGTTTTGCTTCCAATAAATTACTTCGGAAAAGATTTTTCTGACATTCCAAACCAATCGTTGGACTCGTTTACAATAGCAAACGTGCAAAGTGGCTCCAAAAGGTATGATATTGAAGATATTCATATGCCTAGAGCATTACATACTAAAGTTGTTTGCTTGTGACTTAGTATTTTATGAAGATGCGTGTGAAGTATTGGGTGCAAAGTTTTGAGTTAGTAAATGATTATTAGAGTTAGATATACGTTGTATGATCATACATACATGAGACTGAAAATTACTTTTAAATGTAAACAAAATCAGAGAGAGAGGATACACTGTGTTAGTAAGAAACATTGAAAGAATGAAGAGAATATAAGGCACACACTGACATGCTTGTCAATTTGTCTGTTATTAAGTAAAAAGAAGTTACATATTCTGCTGAGGAGGTGAGAGATGTTAATAACTAAAATAAATTAACTAGTAGTTAATGTTTAATTAATATCTTTAGTACACCCCCGTAATGACTAAACCAGAGACTATGCCAAGTACGTTGTGAAATTTTACAAACAAAATGGAACCAAGAGGTTTAGTCATTAGATATGCAAGCTCCTCCCGAGAGGCACGATAGCGAAGATAAATATCCCCAGAATGAACCAGCTGCCGTATGCAGTGATGATGAATCTCAACGTGTCTAGTGGGAGCATGATATACTGGATTCTTCACCAACTTCAATACATCCTAATTGTGTGATGTCCCCTAATTGGGAAAATTAGAAAATTCTGAAAATTCACAAAAACCCTTACCGCTAGAAATAAAATACTAGAGTTACCCTTAATTTCTGAATTTCTAAACAACACAATTTATGGCAGCAACCCAGAGATTTATTTTATTTAATTTGCGAATGGCCAGTTTCAATTTAGAGAAATTTTCCACACTGAAACCCTAGCTGGATTTGCAATTTATTTTTTAGAAATAGAAGCCCTAGCTAATTAACTAAAAACCACCCAAAAACCAACCCGAAAGATGCCTTAGATGTCGGATGGCGAACAACTGAAATTCCCAAGGGTGGCGTCCAAGCTGGAAAAGGTTGGAAATGATGACATCAGCCCTAGACTGCCCCATAAAATGTGACGTCAGCCTTCCAAAAGTAATGCCCTAGCTGAGATCTGTAAATTTGATGATTTCCTAGTTGAAATCTGTAAATTTGATGATGCCCCAGTTGAAATCTGTAAATCTGATGATGCCCTAGTTGAAATTTGTAAATCTGATGATGCCCTAATTGAAATTTGTAAATTTGATGATGCCCTAGCTAAAATCGTTAAATCTCTAATTGGATGCACAACTGCAACTCCTGGATGGAGTCACTATTGAAGATTGGGGGGTTCTCGTTCCCAAATCTAATTACAATGGATGGTTTTTGTCCCCAAAAGCAGAAGTTGAAGTAAAAACTCAAATTCTCAATGTAAAAATAGATAATGGAAAAAAGATGCTTCCAAATGATCCCCTAGCGCCTTGTTATAAGTTCACTGGACACTTTTCCCAAGAAAAAACCCCAAAAGAACTCTCCATCTTCTAATTTGATATTGGCTTACTTAATCTAGAAAATCACCGTTATTTTTTATTTATAATAATAAAGTAATATTAAGTTGTTGCTTTTTAATAAAAAATGAGTTGACAACTTAAAAACGTTAACTTTATTATTTTTACTTTATTTTAAAAAGGGGTCAGGACAAATTGTCACATAAATGGGAAAGTGGAGTAGGTGTAGTATGAGGAAGTTGAAGGTCAATCAAAATCCGATGTAGCCTTCAACAATAGACTGAGGAGAATTTTGGTGGACTTTACATTCAACATATTCTTCATCCTTTGCTTGGGCTGAAAACAAACTCAGCTGCTCCCACTCACGCTTGTTACGTGCGATGATCATTGTAGTCTCCTTAGACATATGCAACCAATGCACTCTTTGACTCATAAAGAGTCTCTTTATCAACACTCATATATGCTGTTCCAAGATGTGCAAGGTGCTGTCATGACTTCAAAATGGCTACCATGATGATTTTCTTCAGCTGCACCCTTTCCCTAACTTCTTCCATCCGCAAAGCTCCCCCATATTGTGCCAATTTATAGTTGTACATGACTGTTGACATCTGTTCTAGCACTTTGATAATGTCATAACAACAACAAATTTGATCTCCTTCTGCCCCATTCAAGGGTGTGGACCATGTGGGAGCTGAAAATGCTCTTGGAAGTAAGTGCATCAGTGACATAACAATACTGTAGAGGCTGACAATGCTCATGACAACAACTTGGAAGTTGGAAAATTGTGGCTTGGCTGTCCCAAATTTTGAACTTGCACATAGAGCAAACATGTCAATGAAATCAAGAGCTCCCTACATCACTCCTTCAACTGCTTCATCATGCCTCGTAGGCATGTTATTCAATCCTCTTCTCATGCTTGGATCTTCTTCAAAATTCCCATTCATGTGATGGACTTTCAAAGATCCACTCTCGCTGCCCCAAGCATGGCTGTAGCTGCACCGTTGCAATCTCTTGCTTGCAATCAACATTGCAGTGGCTGGAAACCCTTCTATAACAGCTACAAACAACCCCTCATTGATGGTAGGTGGAAAATCCTTCCACCTTGCGGCTGGAAACACTTTTCTGACTATCATAAAAAGTGTTAAGGGGCTAATTTTGTTGCAAATTACAGCAAAAGTAACAGGACAACAACTGTCATACTTCAAATTCTTCACAAAATTCAGAAATGACAATGATATAGGGGTTGGAATCAACCGTATGGGGACTGAAAATGCTTCAACAACATCAACAAACTGAAGGTTACTCCCATGTATGGGTGAGAATACTTGTATGGCTGCAAGTGTGATGTTGGGCAAGCTAAAAATATGAAAGACCACAGCTCTACAATCCGGAATAGTGAAGTCCATTTGAAGAAACACATGCTCCTTGAGTCCTCCTTCACCCATCCAATGGTGGCCATCCCGTATGTAGCTTGACTCCATCAAAATCATGCTAAAACCTTGAACAACAACAAGACAACATCTATTATGCTTACCACCTTTTCACATCAAGCATCTTGTTGCCTCAACAATGGTGACTATTCTCATAGCCTTGTTCTTAAGTGTAGCACTTGGCTCCAAGGAGTGACCTATGGATCGTGAACATTGATTCTCCAACATTTCGTTAGAATGCATGACATACTTGATAGGGGTCCTCATTAACTTCTTTTCTAGCCAAATGCATGAGGTAAAGAATTTATTAAAAATATTAACATTGAACTCCTCAAAGACCTTACCCTTCTTGTATCTCCAAAGATCACCTGGATCCCAAACTTCCATGTACAAGTAATTTAGAACTTGTATGAAAGGGTTTATGTGCCCTTTGCCCCTCATAGTGTTCTTCACTCTATCACCATTTTCACTATGCTGTCCATGATGACCACAAATTTGCTGTGATATACTATGAAGCATTAAACTTGACATATGCTCATTCTGGTCAACATATTGCCCATGATGACAACACATCTGAAATGACATATTAGGAAGTAACAAATCCACAACTCTTTCATTCCTTTGGCTGTCCTCAACTTGTTCACCTTCTTTTGCTAGATGAAGATTGGTTGAAATATCTTCAACACTTCTAACTTTGTGACTCAAAATTTTTGAGTTAGGACCAACATTCTCCGTTAAGTGAAGCTCTTTCCGCCTTTACTCAATCCATATTTTGTTGACACATGCATGAAGCATCTCCATGGTTCTCATCAAAGTCATGTACACCATCAACTTGCTTCTTATTGATTGCTGTTTTGAAAATTCCAACAAGCTGAATATCAACATTATCATCCGGAGATTTGGCTTCAAAACCCAAATTCTCTCCACAATTTTGCAGTTCAGTTTTTTCTTCTTTCCTTTGCTCATCTCCTTTAGCTGAAGTAAGAGTCTTCACACTATTAATCTTGTCAAGTGCTTTTCCATAGTTGTCCTCAAAATCCATCTCATATGGCAATGGCTCAATCTTTGAAATGCTCGGAAGATAGATAGGGGCTTCTTGGAAAAGATATTCTTTCCATTTGGTACCTTTCATCTTATCCTCATTGCTAGAATAATTCTCATGATGATCAAAACATTGTAAGGACATAGTATGAGGGTGATACAATAAATCCTTGTTATGGAGATAATCAAATTGCTTACCATTAGTTGTTTATATGAAAATTCCAGCAGACTGAAAATAATCATTAGTACCCATTGAGGTACTTTTCTCATGTGCATGCCTTCCCACAAAGTCTTCCTAAAACTCCACCTCATAAACTTCATGATTTGAAGGGAACATTACTGTTGTTTCTTCTTTTCTGCCACCTTCGTATAGTACCTCTTCTCTAAATGTTTGTAGGTGTTGTTTTGCTTGAGTGGTTATCAACTTAATTTCCCTAGCTCTTCTTAGCCACTCATCACACCTTTGTTGTGTCTTCATTACATCTTCTGCACTTGAAAATCTGAATTCGTTTTTTTGTTTAACCCCAACATTTTGTTCATTCAAATCCATACCTTTTCCTTTGGAGGACTCTTTCTCTTCAACTTGCATGGTGGACTCCTCTATGGGTTGTTCCTTTTCAATCTTCAACAACTTTGATTGCTCTTTTTCCTCATGCTCCACCTTCAAAATGTCTTCCTTAGCAACTTCTTGAGGTTTTGATTCTTTCTCTTCTTAGTGCAACCTTCGTTTTCCTTTGGAGGACTCTTTATCTTTAACTTGCATGGTGGATTCCTCTATGGGTTGTTCCTTCTCAATTTTCAGCAACTTTGATTGCTCTTTTTCCTCATGCTCCACCTTCAAAATGTCTTCCTTAACAACTTCTTGAGGTTTTGATTCTTTCTCTTCTTACTGCAGCCTTCTTTTTAATTGCTCTAACTGTGTCACCACAGTTGGAATGGGATCTAACCTTTCTTCCTTTTGGAAGAACTTTGCATGAAAAATCATTGTTCTCTTAATTGTTGTCCTTATGATTCACATGCTAGGAAGATCATGCTCTGATACCATTATAATGTCCCTTTTGGACTCAAATTTGAAAATTTGGATTTTCCCCAAAACCCTAATGAAACATTGCTGGAAATGATGACAACCACATGTAGAAAACTTGATTTTTATGACAACAAACTAATTTTATGTAAGAATTAGGGCAGTGACCTGTTTTAGGTCCACAAAACCCTAAACGACCTAGGTAAAATTTAGATTTTAGCCTTCCCACACACAAATATTCAAAAATACATCAAAAACATGAAACCCTTGATGAGATCATGCAAAATAAATGCTTCAACAATAAATTATAGATTGTTGGAATTAATTGTTGCTAAAAAACAGCTGAAACTTCAAAACTCCATATCTTCATAAATACTCGGAGATAAAATACAAATGATAGCTCAAAATGACCACGAAAATGGTAGTTATCAAACAAAATTAGAGTCAGATTTTTCCTACCATAAAAACCCACTGAAAAGTGATCCCGCAATCTCCAAATGGGTATATTAAGCTGGAAATGAATGTGGTAGCCCCAAAAAAGTATGCTCTAGTTGGAATTTGTGCCCTAGCACGGATGGAAACCCTTTCCGTTATGAAATTATGAATTTTAAGCTCACTCGTGACTTAGAATGAAGCCACCAATGCAACAAATGAGAGTTTTCGTCCCCAAGTGTTGTGACTATTGAGGGTTTTCATCCTCAATAGGATCCAATGAGGGTTTTTGTCCTCAATAGGATCTAATGAGGGTTTTTGTCCGGAAAAGCTAAAAATGAGAGCTCAATGCTCCTATTTCCAAAGAGTGGTATCAAATTCACTAGATGATCAAGTGACTCTCTCCAATTCCTTTTTATACCTTTTCCCTCCTTTTAATTCTAATTTATCATTGACATTACTTAAATTAGAGAACCCTTTTTATAACATAAGTTGCCGACATAAAGTTACTTTTGGCTAACTTATTCTCCCAAGTATCACTTTTTAATAATAAATTAATCAGGGGCTTATAATAAAAATTACTATGCACTTAAAATTAAGTTATTAATTTTGCTTCCTTCTATATCCCCTTTAGTTGACCAAAAAAAATAGTGAAAATAGGCTAAGGGGTCTTTTCCCTTCTGTAGTATTTAAAAATATCTTTTTTAAATAATAATATTACCCAGTTGTCCCAAAATGAAGAATTGGCCGACCCAACTTAAATTTCATTTAAATTTTTTTAATTTAGAAAGGGGACATTACATTCTCTATGCCAAGGAGTATAATATTACATACTATAATATTGAGGACTTACCTTCCTTTACTGATTACATGCATCATGGTACATAGCATCGTGCATCTAAATCGATTTCATGACAATGAGAATGTGATCTTTTGTTTAACATTCTGTTGAGAAGGTTAAATCTTACTTTCATGTATATCGACACGAGATACTCTAACCTTCCTTGAACCTTTTGACGTGCTTTATATTTTCAAGATGAACACTCTATCCAAGAATTAATAGCTTGTAGTTTCTTTTGCCTTATGTAACTCTTTTCTCACCTTCTTAAATTAAGAAACCTTAGATTTTTGGGCCCCATTTATATCATCAGCTCAAGTCATGTGGGAGTGTTTCCTCGAAACTTTTGACAATGGTGCAATTATACATATTTTAAGGATAGACATTTTAACCAAGTATTAATGATCTAAAAAAAATTGTTTCTATTTCTTGCCAATTTGAGCTTCTCTGTAATTGTCTCATCTTTTTTCCTTAGTTTTTTTTTACTTAGGTTGTAATGTGATGTTTAAACTTGTGCATGTTGTTTATAGGGAAACTTTACCAAGGAAAGTCATAGATAATGTTGCTTACTGCAAGTGTAGACAAGAATGATGGTATCAATAGCTTCTCATTCACAAAAGGTAGTACTCAATACAATTAGTACAGTACAGGGAGGACCATTGCAAGCGTCACTATCCTTACGTGCAACAACTACTTAATATCAAGATACAATGGTTAGTGTTTGATTTAACCGCTCAATCGAACATCAAGTCATTACTACCCAATTCCGAGAAGAACAATATCAAATACATTTTTTTATAAAGATGGTCTACATCATACCCGTCTTTTAGATAAGTTAGAGGCCCATTCGACAGCACCCACACAAAAACAATCTGAGGAGGGGGAAAAGAAGACGTCTTCTTCCTTGGGGGTGTAAAAAATTGAGCTGGAATGGAACCAAAAGAGGCTGCTTGTTCTGACTTTTATCTGCTGTAGCTTGGCTTGGAGAGCATAAACCTTAGTGGTGTGCTGTTGCAGCTGCTTGGCAGCGATAAGTTCATGTTCTTGGGAATGTTTGCCCATCCGTGCATCTTGCTGCAGCTTCCCTTTTGCTTGGTTGGTCTCTTGCTCAGCTACTTGGAGCTTGCCATGGAATTCATTGACCACTTTCTCATACTCGACAACTTTCAGCATCTGAGCCTAAGTGAGTTGAGTTTGCTGCACGAGCTAGTCCAGGAAGCGGCTATATTACTCTTTTAATCAAGTCTGTAGTGCCACATCCTTGCTCATAGCTGTTAATTTCATTCCCCAATCTCTGCTACTTGCACAGAGAAGACTGCAGATGCAAATACTGGTATGTAGGTATGCTCAATGCTACATAAAGGACCCAAGGTGCTTTTCGTAGGGGAAGCTATCTCTCAAGGTACGCCGAATTTAATGGAAAAAGTTCAAACTTTGCCAAATTTATCCTTGCCGAACGTGAACTTGAACTTTATTCATTATTTTTACACGAGAAGTTTTTGGTATGATTTTGCATTATTTTACATACATACCTACTTACCTACCTACCTACCTATCTACATACATACATAGTGAGTGAAAGCAAAGGATGAAAAATCCTCTCCACTCCGTCTCTCTCACATTTTGTTCGAACCTTAAGATTTTTTTTCTTTTGAACTTTATCCTCATCGAACTCGAACTCAAACTCAAGCTCGAATCTTATGACTTAGAGGGGAAGTAATGGTTCCTCACGCATCTTTGAAATATTATGTTTTGGTCACCCTTTGCTAACATAGATCCATGCAAACTCTAAGTGACATTCATCTTGCACAAAACTTTGGATGTGAGTGGCTTCATCCAAGATCATCTATATCTGAGGCTGCCCTTCTATCATATCCAAATGCCTAACCACATTGATAATGCCCAATCTCACTGCTAATAGTTCACAAAAATTGAATCAAGTCTCATAAGGATAGGCATTATTTGGGCTAGGGCAAGACACCAACACAAGCTCATCTTTGGAAGCCTGAAACTCTGTGGGTCTTGTGTTTGAGGGCTCTGAATCAATACCAATTTGAATCTCCTCTTTCTCTTTATATTTCGGGCATTGATAATCCTCTTGATCTATGGGCTGCAATGGGCTAAGGGGGGTCTCCTCCAACACATGATTAACCGGCTCACCTATTTGATTCAATCAGTCCTATTTTTTGTTCCTCCATTTGTTGCCCTTGCTTGATAGGTTGGTCTAACTGTTTGTAAGAAGGAACCATAAATGAAGGCTCTAACAATCCTACCATGTGTGCAATATCTGTTGGGAAGAGGGCCATGTGCAATAAACTAATATGAGAGGAGTAATGCTACGATAATCTTTAAACTTAAATGCCCAAAGAAAATGACATGCACACAAAATACACAAGATTTCACATGGGAAAACCCTTTTGGGTAAAAACCCAACACAAGTTCCATTGTTCTATTGTGTTAACTTAACCATTTACAACAATATCACTTGAAAGTTTTACAACTTAACATACAATATATCTCTATATCTACACATATGTGCTTTGCAACCAACTTATCCCCTAAAAGATTATGCAAGCCTACATATAGACCCATCATTTTTGGTATTGCCCAAACTAATGGAGGAGTTCAAAGAGACCCGCAAAACCACTGGTCAAAGTGATCATTACATAACACCCCCAAAAAACCCAATGTTCGAGTATTATTATGACGTTATTCACAACCTTAGTATGACAAATGTAGTGAGACAAATGAACAATACCACCTCAAGATAAACTTGTGGTACATGACTGTTTTGTGCAACTTGCAACACCATATCGTGTAACCAGTCATACCATTGTGCAACAATATGCAACCTTCTTCTGCACAGACATCTTTCCCAACAATACCGTGCCTAACTTATCACCTCTAATCAAACAATAAGTGCACAACCTATAACCTCTGCTCAAACATCCCGTGCAAGCATCTTGTGCACCACTACGCAAGCATTCTAAAAGATTATGTAATGTCCCCTTCTAGGACAAGTTAGAAATTAATACAAATCTGATCATACACAGCTGAAAACAATTAATACTCAAACCCTGACTGCTGCAATTTTCAAAAATTAATTCTCGCTTAACCGTCCAAGCAAAAATTTTCAAACTTTGGATTTTGGGTCACAAAAATATGAAGAACAATATCCTAAAACCAGATTTTGCACAGCCAACATGAAACCCTAATTTTGACCTAAAAAGTAGGTCGCCCAACACTTTTAGGGTACCAAATCTCCTCCAAAAATTACGAAATTGCTTTCTCCTTATCTCTCCTAATTTTTACAATCAAAACCAATATTAATCTGACCCTAAAACTGCAGATCTGAAATAAATATTAGTTTATACGAACCAGAAAGCTTGCAGACAACTGAAATCTTCTAAAATTCATAACTCCTTCAATACTTAGAGTTTTTGCATGAAATAAATTGCAGAATAAAGTAGAAATAAAGATCTTTCCAATGAACTAACAAACTGAATTTTTATCCCACTGAAACCCACTCAAATTTGCCTCTGAAATCTGAAAACCAGTTGCTAGGGTTAGGGAAAATTAATTAAATAATTTCCAGCTCATAAAACCCTTCCAAAAATCCTTAAACAATCAACCCTTGATCTGAAATAATTGATTAGACACAGCAGCAAATAGATCTAGCATAAATAACCTCAAAATATGAAAGATCAAACCCCAATACCAGTTGCTATGGCTAAATAAATTGCAGCAGCAATAATAGTCATAAAAGTACTTCAAACCCTTCACAAAAATATAGATTTATCATCCAAATAAATGTGCCAATACCAACACAAGAGATCACAATGAAGAGAACAAGAGAGAATACTTCAATTGATCAAACCAACTTACTAACTTCCCACGCAAGAGAGAGAGAAAGCTTTAATGGGCATGCATCCCAACTCCAAGCATGGAGCATAAAATATCATCATAACATAAGTCTAACAATGATCCTAACACTCCTTTTATAAGCAAGGAGGCACAAAATTCAAAATCCTTAAGAGAGGGAAATTATTAAATAAAAGAAGTTTATTTCCCCTAGGTATGACGTCCCCTTTTAAAAAGAGTGATTTTAATATTTAAAAGCCACCTAATTATTATTTAATTAATTCCCTTTTTTAATTTGCATTTTGGGAATTTAATTAAATAATTAAATACATTACTTGCTCCATAATCTACTTATTGTGTTTTCAAGATTTTCGGTTTTCTTGATTATGGGTTGCGTGGTTCAAATTTCAATTTTTAAAGGGTTCTCATGTTTGAGGCCTTTGAGTTTCAGATTCCCGGGTTTTCAAGTTTGAGGCTTTTGAGGTTTGGTGTTTTTGGCTCTCTGGGACGTTTTTTGTCAATCAATTTTTTGTGTTTTTTCTGGTCGGTAATTTTTGTTAGAACATGCGGAGAGAGAAAGAATAAAGAAGGATTAGAATGTTACACATAACAAATGAAGAGAAATCGGAATGCACACATTATCATTGTGTGTCCATCATTTTATTATGTGAGAGATGGTTATAAAATGGTTGAAGTGGTTGTAACCGTTTATTAGTTAACACTTAATTAATAGTAACTAAATGTTAATTACAAACCTTATATTAAGCCTATATTCTAATAATTTTGAGTTTTAGGTTATATTATGATTTTGGGTTATGGGTTTCAGGTGTAAGAGTTCTTTGGGCTTTTAGGTTCGGATCTTTTAAGATTCAAGTGTTAGGGTTTTTGGGTTTCCATTTTTGAGTTTTGTGTTTCGGGTATTCTGGTTTCAAGCTTTGGTGTTTTTGGGTTTCCGGTTTCATCTTTTGGGTTTATGTAGGATAGTTGTGTTTTATATCAATCTACTTTTCATATTTTTGGGCTTTTTTCAGTTTCTAGGGTTGCACTATTGGAAGCAATAATGTGTATTTCACTATTATCAATGGCTCCAATAAAATAGTGACATGTGTCAATGTTATGAATTTAGAAGTTACCATATGACTTCAAAGTACCCAGGACATTTATGGGGTTTTCAGATAAAAGAGTTTCAGGTTTCAAATAGGATAATGACATTTTATATCAAATTGCTTTTTGTATTCTTGGGTTTTCAAGTTCGGGGTTTTCTAAATTCTCTTGTTTATGTTTTCGGGTTTTGAATAAGATAGGCACATTCTATACCAATGTACTTCTCGTGTTTTTTAGGTTTTCTGGGTTTGGGTTTTAGGCAATTAATGTTTCAGGTTTCAGATTCTGGGTTTCAGATTTCAGGGCTTTCAAATAACGTTGTTTTCCAATTTCATTCTTTTCTTGCCATGTTATACAATTACAGTGCAATTATATACATTTGAACTCGTCAAGCTCGGTGTATGTTTTGTGCCTTTTGGAACAATTGCTTGTATAATATCATAGACAAGCCAAATTAAAATACCAGATTTTATTACAAAACTAGGAATAAAATGGAAAATGCTCATGATTCATTAGTCCTGACTTACAAGATCTTCATCTAGTCGGATTGAATTTTGCCCTTTTTACTCCATGGAAAAATTAATAATAATAGGCAAACCATCACTGATGGAACCCCTCTTCATGATTGCAATTTTGTCATGAATTCCTAATAAAATGTTTGGCCCTTTGAAGATGATGTTTTTCTTCTGCTTCAGTAGTCATTGGAGCCGTGTAGACATATTCAGTGTTTCTTTTTCTGTTTAATTTTCTTCTTTCAACCTTCTATGTCTTTTTTTAGTTCTCAAGCACAGTTTCATCTTAAAGTTTCAACTTAAAACATGAGAATAACCACAAAACTGCATGAAGATTTTGGTTCTTGCTTGAAACCTCCAAGAGACCAGAGCAGTTTCCTGAAACTGAGAAAAACTTGTAAGTAATTCGTGGGATGGTTTCCCTCACTTGGAAACTTTATTTGCTTCCTTATCATGTACAGTGGTACAGGGGTGCTGTTCCAGGTATGTACCTACTGCTACAAGGCCAGTCCGTCTGCAGAAATTCACAGGGGATGACAGAACATACCTGGGTATGTTATACCCGGATGTACCTTGGCACGTTCTGTCGTGGCCTATCTATTTCTACAGTGAACCCATTGTCAAAAACAACTTGAAAAATATTTGAAAAACAACCTAAACCCTAAAATACACTCTTAAACTCTTTTTAAACAACGATGACACATTTACCTCTCATTGGACATTCATCTCTCACATGATGATGTTGGTGCTCTCGATGAAGACTTTGGAGAGCATTACGATTATGATAATGATAATAATGAATATGCTGATTTATCTGTCTATTCATTGTAACATTTGCACAGATGTACTTGTTCTAAGTTTGACCAATGAATATCATGACACTTAGCATTAAACTATCAGTACGTATTGTGGTTATCTAATTTATTTGATTTACTCTGCATAATATATGGTTCCACTTTTACTTATTTTGTTATATGTTTTTAATATTTTATATGGTTTTTGTATCTCTGTACCCACACCCCAAGGGCCAAAACAAAATCACCGTACCATTGTACTGGACCCCCATACCCTTATCTGCGCCAAAACCTGTATCGACTATCTAGTTTATTTGAAAAGGGAACACATTTCTTGTTTAACATTGTGAATTTCATTGTCTAGTTCTTTGCATTATGAAATGTGTTTTGCAGGTCTCCATTCTATTACTGTTATTGGCACCCTTTCTGAAACAACGAAATTCAAGAATCAAATGAGGTTAAAATACTGTCAAATATTGAAATCAATTGTTTTTTTAGTCCACACTTATTAAAGAAAGGATTGATAGTGAATCACTATTATCCACTACCTTATCTGTGGTTTCTGATCTATAAAACACTATGGAACAACGAGGAGGATTTAGAAAATAAGGCAACATTTTGCCCCTTCAAATTCTAGGCATTTTCGTTGATAGACTATGGGATTTGGTCATTATTTTCAATCTTCTTACAAGTCCCCCGACTCATCTAAGTTTCTGTTGTCTTTAGTACTAATTATAGTAAGGCCTTATTAAAATTTAGTTTAATATGTGGGACATTTGGGTGCAGGCTATGGGTACACTTCTGTGCTGTTTATCTTATTTCAGGAGCCGCTTGTTGTCTTCTTTATTTAGTAAGTTTTTTATTTTTTGACACTCATGCTATTTGCTTTCTAATTGTACATGTTTTCTGTGAAGCTACTGCCTCCTAACATAGTGCTTTAAATGAAAATGACAAATGTTGTTTTCTGGAACATTTAGTTAAAACAGTTTCTTTGCTTGTTAAATTATCTTTCGAAGTTTGACATCCATATTGGGATAGGGAAATTCTATTGCAAAACAATTTCTGTAGGAATTTCAAATATTGATTAAGAAGTAATGCAAAATAAAAGAAGTTGAGGAGATGGATCTAATATTCCTGCTAGAGGGTTCATTTATGCACGACTAAGTGCCTTTCTCATGAAAATGTGATGCCCAACATTATAATGTGAAGGACATTGTGAGTAGAATTTGTATGATGGAATCAAAGTGTAGGATTATAATTGAAATTGAGTTAGTAATTCTAATTACATAATTGATTACAGGAATACAGAGGTATTGCAGCAAAACGGCTTGCTTATTTCTATTCATCTCCTCCTCAACCAAATCACTTTACCATTCTTGTTCGTGGCATACCCAAGTTTGATCAGTACAGTATGAGTGACACAGTGGAGGAATTTTTCACTCAGTACCATCCTTCAACTTATCTTTCACATCAAATGGTTTATCACACAGGCAAAGTAGAGGCACTCATGGTGAGGATCTTTTCCAGCTTGTAATTTTGTGACAAAACCTCTACATGGTGATACTTGCCTGTTTTGAAAAATAGACATTTCATTGTAAAATTCAGTCGGTTGAAACATAATGTTTCCGTTATGTTTTTCCTGCAGAGAATCTTTTCTCTGTAAGAATGCATTTCCTTACGACTTGCAATGAAATATTTTCATTTTGCTTTCAAACTAATCATGAAGCTGTCTTCTAAAACCTCTTTGTAAAATGTCAAAAAAAATCTTTGTATTTTATGTTCATTTTAACTATATTTGATAAATCTCTTCAGGTCCCTTGTTGTTTACTTTTAGAAATCTACTATGTGCAATGAGTAAGTTTAATTTGGATAGAATCTGAAGCTGGTTAAGAGTAAAATTAAGAAATATATTAACGTTCAATAATTACAAGAATAAATCATTGTGAAGAGGAAGTAATAAACATGTCCAAAAGAGGTGACGCTACAAGCTAAAAACACAATAGTAAAAGACCAAATGGGGGGTTGACCTTAAAACGGGTAAGCTTTAAAGTTTAAACACGTCAGAAAAGACAATGCCATGTATGACAAATAACCATGTGATAGGAAGACCATCCGCCAAAGCAGATAAAGCAGGTGGAGATCATGGGAGGATATGTCATCTGGGCGTAATGTGTTAGAATTCAGAAAAGATGAAGAATGGACATCCACATCAACCAGTGCCAATATGAGTACTTCTCATATGAATTGATTGGACCAAGTGGGTGTCATTGGGCAATATATGAAAGGCATAAAGAACATCTTTCAAGAGCTCTCCTAACAGCCACTGCTGAAGATCCTCTAGAAGGAGAAGGGAATCTGTTATGTACTTAGGCTATTGTAGTTAGTTATCAAAAGTCGCTTTGAATAGATGCAATCTGTTGCCTCTTGGAAGCACTGCCTATCATAGGTATCTCTTGTAATGCGAGCACAATTGCAACAATAAGGAGAGAGCATAAGATTTTCACAACTATACATATGCTGTACAATATTTTATTTCATGTATTTATAAATCATTGGGCAGCTTCTAAAAGATGAAAATAATGAAAACTTATTGTAATGTCCCCATTTCTGAAGACCCTTAGCCTATACTTCCCCGTGGGCTTCGGGCTGTTGCAAGGGGAACATCTTTATTAAATAATTAAATATTATTGCCTGGAGCAATAATTAATTATTTAATTATGAAGATTATTTAATTTAATTCCCAAAATATAAAAATTAAATGGGGAATTAATTAAGTAAATATTTAGGTGGCTTTAATTGATAAAATCACCCTTTGAAAAGGGGACGCCACACCTAGGGGGAAATAAACTGCTTTTATTTAATAATTTCCATCTCCTAGGGATTTCGAATTTTGTGCCTCCTTGCTTATAAAAGGAGTGCTAGGATCACTATTATTATTATTATGCTATGATGAAGTCAATTTGAACTCCATGCTTGGAGTTGGGATGTATGCCCACCCTTGATACTTATTCACTCTTGCATTGAAGATCTAATTGAAGCTGGTTTGATATCCATTGAAGTGTTTTTGTGTGATGTTGCAAATCGATTTGGCTGAAGGCTTCATTCAAGCCCTAGCGATTTGTCTTGTAATGTTCATGGACTGATTTGAATGCATTATTAGTGTAAAATCGACCAGCTGGTGGTTTGTTATTGCCTTCTAACCCCAGCAAACTCCTTATGTTTGTTTAATATATTATGAAGCGACACAACTTGAGTTATAACTCTTATATTGCAGTGACCTGTGTCTGAGTATTTATGGAGTGTTTGTGAACGGTAAATATTCAGATCTGTGTATGCTCATGTGCAGCAACAATCTGGGCACGTTGTGATTGAAGTATTTATTCTATCCTTGCAAATCAATTTGCTATGCATTTGTGAATGGTACGACTTGATATATATATATATATGCTTGATTTGGTATGATTCACACTCTTATTTTGCAGCGACTTCTCCTTTATTTAAGTGGATTGATTTGAGTGGTTCGAACTAGGAGTTGCATGTTTGTATGATGTTTGACAGTCCCCTTTTGACAGCGAACTGTGTAGTTCTTATTCATTGGCCTTAGAAATTCGTTTCAAGCCAATATCCCCTTTAAGTGACCTTTCACAAATCTGCATATTGATTGGTACCAAGTTAAAGTGCTTTTAGTATGGATCGGTTGGTATTTGGCATGGTTTGAGAAGGATTTTTGTATGATAGTAATCTGATCTGGGAAGTTCTGGGCAGACTTATAGTGCATATTCCAAGTAATATGAATAGCAACCTCATCTCATAATGGTGGTGCAATGATTTCACATAATTGTACTGGGTTTAACTCTCTTTCACATGGTTGTTTATGATCTAATCCATGGCAACTCACATTGGTGTGTGATCTACAGTATTTAGCTACCTTTCAGACAACGATCTGGACTGAGGGTGTTTGGTATAACTAGTAAGCGCTTTCCATGCTTGATAAAGTAAACTACAGTGGTGTATATCTGAAGGGTAAGATCAGATTATATATATATATATATATATAGCATGAGTTTATCTAACATAGTATGAAGTTTGAGTGATGGATCAACAACTTGTAGGAGGTTTGGACTTGAGTTTTAAAGAATAATATCTATCTCTTCTTCATGATACAAATCTGAGTACTGTTGAAGTGAATCGATTAGGGCTTGGCATGTGTTTTGGAGGTTGTACATGTTTCATTACAGCTGAATCATGCTTGCTTGAGTAGATCAATAGTAGTGGGGTTGATTTCATACAAATTTGAATCTGATTTGTGAAGATCTATGAGTTTATTTGTCTCAGCTGAGAATTGCCAATTTGTGCTATTTCGTTGGAAGCCATTAAAACCCCTTCCTTGGGTTTATTGAGTGACATATTGTTTGTTGATTGCCATTTTCCCATATATTTCATAAGAGGGATATTACAGTGGTATCAGAGCTACCATCCTCTATTCGTGTGGGTCACTTTGTGTATGCAGGGTTTGTGATTCTAAGTGCAGAAATCAGGGATCATGGAGTTGATGAGTGATGGTGAATGGAAGGAACAGATCAAGCATAATCTTGACTCATATTGCCAAGAGTACTTTACACTAAGTCAAGAGACCCAAACTCTCTTGACCCTCCAAGGGTTTTGTAACCTGAAGAGGAAAAGAAGTGGATCAAAGAGAAGGACTTCGGTTGATGCATATTGGGATAAGCTCATCGAAGGAGTTAATGGCCATATAGAGACACCTACCTTCCATAAGCAAGAAAATGAAAAAGGGAAGGAAGAACAAGGTATGATGGGCGGCCCCAAGTCGTTTGTTTCAGTTTTGTTGCTTCTTTACATAAGGAAAGACCATGAGCTCAATAAATGGTACGATTTTCCTTGCATTTCTGATTTTCCCTTTTCTTATGTGAATGATAGAGTTGAAACAAGGGGGTATCATCATGCACATATTACCTCATGGTATGAAGATGTAAGCCACCACTTCAAGTTATTTGTTTTGATTCTTCGATGTGGTTACGGGGTGATCAAGTTGAATGTTCTATTGTTCTTATGTCATTAGGAGAAAATGGTTTCTAATTCTAAGATGATTTTTGATGATCCTAGTCACATGTCAAGTGAGAATGAGTTTGATGAACAAGCTAGAAAGGTGGGCAGCACCCTTATTTCATTTTTAAAGGCTCCACAATTCCATGCATCAAGGGAAGAGAGTGCTCAAGAAATTCTGAGTTTTGAAAAGAGTAAGGACAGCCTAAGGTATGGTTTATTTTCCCACTTCATGATGGATCTTAGCATGTGGGATCATGGGCAGCTTGCTAAAGGAAGCAATTTGTTTGATTGGGTAAGTCTTCCCAACAAAGATTTTTTGTTTTGGCATGATCATCAAAAGTGTTGTGCTAACTTGAGAAAAGAAATGAAGGATGCCTCATGGGATCTTGCGAGTATGTGTGGGAAAGAGAAGGAACCGAAGGCCTCTCATGAAGGGAAATGTTGGAATGACAATTTTCTTGCTATGGACAAGGAAGCAGCCCCTAAAGGTGATAATTTCCAGTCAAACTCAATCATTCTTGTAGGTGGTTCCATTGCTAACATTCCAAGCACAAATTTGGAATGCATACTTGACCTTAAGTGGAGCAATTGGGGGGAGATAGGTGCAACTGTTTACTTACAATATGGAAAACACAAGTGGAAGATGGGAACAAGAAAGCATAAGCTGCCATGTGATGAATTCATTCAACAAGGTAACATTTTGAGTTTGCTTCACTTTTTGTGCACTTATATGACATACTTTACATGGAGTATTAGGGCTGAGTTTGATAATCAAATAAGGGATGAAGTAATATATATTGCTGAGTCTTCCGAGATAGCCACGAACATATTTCCAATGATTATAGCTGCTGCTGCACTCTTTTATGACAACCACCCAACTGGTTCTGTTACATGCACATTTTATGGTAATGAAAAGAACGATTCATGGTTGTTGGCACTAGTTGCATTCGGCATTCCTTATGATTATGGGCCACATAATAAGAAGAGTAATCAAGTTCTCCACTCGAACTCTCATATGACTTACAAGCTCTTATACTCCCAACGGAATTTTATATGGAATTATGCATGGTTGTTTTACTCTCCTAATTCAGATTTTGCATGGAAAGTAAGGGCAGATGGCAGTGGTTATATTTGTGAGGAAAAGAGAAGTATTTTGAAGCCATTTGGGAACAACCCATGTATGGAGAGGGGTGGTATTTTATTCATGCCTTGGGGATATGGAGAGGAAGCTGAAAAAGTATTTTTTAACACTTGTTTTCCTAACATGTTTGTTCCATGCGCAAGCTTAAAAAAGAAAGTGCAACCGAAGACACTCCCGAGTTACCAGAAGAAGAAGCAACACAAGTTGTTACAAAGACTTCTTCACTTGATTGGCACGGGAGCAAGATTGTGGGAGAACTGCTTCATTGCATGTGTATGCACACGTTGGCATTGCTTGAGGGCAAACAATCTTGGGAAGGGAGGACTGTAATGTCCCCATTTCTGAAGACCCTTAGCCTATACTTCCCCGTGGGCTTCAGGATGTGCAAGGGGAACGTTTTTATTAAATAATTAAATATTATTTGCCTGGAGCAATAATTATTTCATTATTTAATTATGAAGGTTATTTAATTTAATTCCCAAAATATAAAAAATTAAATGGGGAATTAATTAAATAAATATTTAGGTGGCTTTTATTGATAAAATCACCCTTTGAAAAGGGGACGCTACACCTAGGGGAAATAAACTGTTTTTATTTAATAATTTTCATCTCCTAGGGATTTCGAATTTTGTGCCTTCTTGCTTATAAAAGGAGTGTTAGGATCACTATTATTATTATGCTATGATGAAGTCGATTTGAACTCCATGCTTGGAGTTAGGATGTATGCCCACCCTTGATACTTATTCTCTCTTGTATTGAAGATCTAATTGAAGCTGGTTTGATATCCATTGAAGTGTTTTTGTGTGATGTTGCAAATCGATTTGGCTGAAGGCTTCATTCCAGCCCTAGTGATTTGTCTTGTAATGTTCATGGACTGATTTGAATGCATTATTAGTGTAAAATCGACCAGCTAGTGGTTTGTTATTGCCTTCTAACCCCAGTGAACTCCTTATGTTTGTTTAATATATTATAAAGTGATACAACTTGGGTTATAACTCTTATATTGCAGTGACCTGTGTCTGAGTATTTATGGAGTGTTTGTGAATGGTAAATATTCAAATCTGTGTATGCTCATGTGCAGCAACAATCTGGGCACGTTGTGATTGGAGTATTTATTCTATCCTTGCAAATCGATTTGCTATGCATTTGTGAATGGTACGATTTTATATATATATATATATATATATATATGCTTGATTTGGTATGATTCACACTCTTATTTTGCAGCAACTTCTCCTTTATTTAAGTAGATTGATTTGAGTGGTTCGAACTAGGAGTTGCATGTTTGTATGATGTTTGACAGTCCCCTTTTGACAGCAAACCGTGTAGTTCTTATTCATTGGCCTTAGCAATTCGTTTCAAGCCAATATCCCCTTTAAGTGACCTTCCACAAATCTGTATATTGATTGGTACCAGGTTAAAGTGTTTTTAGTATGGATCGGTTGGTATTTGGCATGGTTTGAGAAGGGTTTTTGTATGATAGTAATCTGATCTGGGAAGTTCTGGGCAGACTTATAGTGCATATTCCAAGTAATATGAATAGCAACCTCATGTCATAATGGTGGTGCAATGATTTCGGATAATTGTACTGGGTTGAACTCTCTTTCACATGGCTGTTTATGATCTAATCCATGGCAACTCACATTGGTGTGTGATCTACAGTATTTAGCTCCCTTTCAGACAGCGATCTGGACTGAGGGTGTTTGGTATAACCAGTAAGTGCTTTCCATGCTTGATAAAGTAAACTACAGTGGTGTATATCTGAAGGGTAAGATCAGATTTTATATATATATATCAACAACTTGTAGGAGGTTTGGACTTGAGTTTTAAAGAATAATATCTATCTCTTCTTCATGATACAAATCTGAGTACTGTTGAAGTGAATCGATTAGGGCTTGGCATGTGTTTTGGAGGTTGTACATGTTTCATTACAGCTGAATCATGCTTGCTTGGGTAGATCAATAGTAGTGGGGTTGATTTCATACAAGTTTGAATCTGATTTGTGAAGATCTATGAGTTTATTTGCCTCAGCTGAGAATTGCCAATTTGTGCTATTTCGTTGGAAGCCATTAAAACCTCTTCCTTGGGTTTATTGAGTGACATATTGTTTGTTGATTGCCATTTTCCCATATATTCCATAAGAGGGATATTACACTTCTAGGAAAGAGGAAGCTTCTAGAGGGAGATAAGTACACAAGCATAAAAATATACAATAAAATACAATAGCTCATGTGACTGATAAAATAGCCTATGTAGGGCTCATCATTTCCTTCCTAATAGAGGAAATTGTCCCCAATTTCTATTAATGTTATTACGCTATTATGTAAACAATAACTAATTAAATATTAGTCAATGTACTTTAGTTATACACATAACTATCTCAGCTGTAATATAACTTATTTTATGCTTAAAAAATGAACACACACGAGATGTTAGTGTGCCATGTGCTTTCCATACTTTTCATTCTCTCTCATACTAACATTGGTATTATAGCCCATAGTTCGAGGAAGCCCTAGGAGAAGGGTATGGATGAAAAATTGCAGAGTTTGAGGAAGACCTAGTCAAGTACGAATTGTGGAAAAGAGAAAGAGCTTGTCTACTTGTTTGGAGAAGCCCTAGGAGTAGGGTACAAACAATGCAAGGTTGAAGAGGTTTTGAAGCTTGAGTCTAAGGCAGAATGTGATCTCCATTACAAGGAGCTTGAAAATGCTGCAGAAGAAGAAAATTGTGAAGGACAAAAGACTCGAGATCTGTAGACTCCCATGAATGACTCAGAGGTTGAGACCTTCTAGGACTGCATTCTTGTGTAAGATTGTGCTAGGGCACAATTGTTTATTAACGTGTTGCAGATGTTTATTCATGTGTTTTAGTGTTTCGTGATTTGAAGACGTTCATGACCAAAAAGTGAAGGTTGAGATCACAAGGATTTCCAATTTTGAGGGACATCATTGCAAATGCAAACGCTAGATTTCTTGTAATATCCCTTTTGGGGATAAAACTGAAAATTAAGGAAATTAGCTCAAACCCCAATACAAGCAAATCTGATTTTTATAATCAACTGAAATAAATATGAAATCTGCAAACTTCCAGGGCAGCGAACTGTTTATAGAATTCAAGTTCACCTTTCACCGTGCAAATCAACAAATAATGCCACAAAACAATTACTCTATCCACGACAATATTTATGAATCACAAATACATTAAAAGATGGATGGAATATCAAATTACACAGCTGGATTTAATTATTTAAATCAACAACAGACTAGCCAAATCCGAGGGCTAGGAAAAATAGCTAATCTTCTCCAAAAATCACCAAAATGGAGATTCCGGCCTTATAAAATATGACAATTCAGATTACGAAATGAAAATGCTATTTTATGTTCACTAAACACTCAAACCCTACACCAAGGTAGGTTGCTCCACATGTAGGAAGTAAATAAAAATTTGAAAGTGAATGTTTTCTCCACAAATTTGCCCTTTACTTCAAAATCAAGCAATGATGAAGGGTTTTCGTCCTTCTAGGAAGCTACACAAGAGGGTTTTCATCCTCAAGTCCATGAACAAGGAGCAACAAGCTCACAATGCCCAATATTAGGAAAATGCGCCAAAATTAGATACCTAAATGATGTCTTAAAACCCCTTTTATATTCCGCCATTGGCGCCAAAGCTTGGAAAGGTAAGGATCCATAAGAGATGCTTAATTCCTTTATCAAGCTTCCTTTATTTGACTTTAACCCATCCGACCTGCATTAAGAGGAAAAAACACTAAAAGAAAACATAAAAATTAGAGAAAACGAAAGCAAATGGAAGCTCAAGGTTCTTCCCCAAATCCTCTACTTCATTGCGATGGAGAAGAAATGGCAAGAAGTCCAGACTATGCTCTCGAATTTGAAAAAGGGGACATTACATTTCTGCAAAAGATAGTGTTTTCATTATTCACCCCTATAGATTTGATTAAAAGGGAACCTATATAGATAGTGGTCGTCGGCCCTAGGCCCCCTATCGATATCTGGGGCCTCGTGTAATGTCTCTTTTTCCCACCTAAGAGTTGGAAATTGGTCTTCTTGCCATCCCTTCTCCATAATAAAGAAGAAGAAATGAAGGAGAAGACCCTTGAGCACTTTATAATATATTTTATCTAATATTATAATGTTTTCTTTAGTGTTCTTTTGTTCTATATAGGTCGGCCTTGTCTAAACAAATCTTGGTGCATTTTTCATATACTCCGGCAAAGAGAGCAAGTAGCTCCTTGGTCATTCACTGGAGGACGGAAACCCTCTTGTGAGGCCTCATTGAAGGACGAAAACCCTTCATGTGGCTTTGGTGAAGGATGAAAACCCTTCATCTTCATTAGGCATTGAAGAGGAAAGCTTATTGGAGAATTTACTTGATATTTCCAGCTGTTATAATATTTATTTTGATAGTGCGACCTACCTAGGGTAGGGATTGAAGACATTGAAGGAGAATTTGATAATTTTGAGTTTGTAATCAGATTTGCAGGTCTTAAGTAGACGCATTTTTCTGAAAAATAAAAAACTTCAACTTGTACGAGTTTTTTGAAATAGTTACACTCAAAATTGGAAGATGTTGTATAAACATGAATCATAGCATTTTGAGTCTAGTTTCTAAGCTACTAAATTTTATTGAAAATGAATAAGTTTAAGTGGGTCAAATAACTAAAATACCAACAGGTGCTCCTATTTTTGTTAAAAAACATAACAGAGTGACTTTCGTGCCCCCCACCATTTTTTGAGCACCATTTAGTATTTTTGAAAACCCTTTGGTAGAAAGATAGCTAGGAGCATATAGTTTGGGCTACATTTTTTTTAGATTTTTTTAGTGAGTATTTATTTTTTAATGATTTTTCTAGTACAAAAATTTTAAATTTAAAAACATAACGGAGCTTTGACCGTGCCCCCCCTAACTACCTCAAAAAATATCAAAAAATTAGATTTTTTTGAATGTGTATAGAATTTGGCCTAGTTTGGGCTAGTATAATTTTTTTTCAATTTCGATGAGCCAAAAAAAAGATATACGACGAAAGATAGACATGTTTAAACTTCAAAAAATAGCTATAAAAAGGCATTGTTAGAAAATAAATAATATGGAAACCTTATATTAGTTAGAAATTTTGAAAACTTATATTTTTAGAAAGTAGATAATCTACTCTACATTGTGGTATAAGTTTTTTAAATGAATCGACCTTTTATGTTGATTTATGATGGTGGAAGAGAGATTTTTGCATTTTCCTATAAAAACACGCTAGTTTGTTGTTTATTGTGTTGCCTGTTTGGGGATCCAAACTGGATCCAAGCCTTGAGGCATGGCTTGAAAAGTAAACAAGTGAAACAACAAAACCGCTATAACATATGTGTTCCTTATAGTATAACCATAATGTGGTTTTGGCATGCTTTTATTTACAAAAATAAATGTTGAAATATTTATTACAAAATAGTCATTTATTATTATTATTTATATTTTATTATTTCTTATACTTTAAATTTATTTTAGTAAATATAAGATGTTGGGGTCACTCTGCACCTTATGGAACTAGTCTCATAGCTCCATCTGTCACGGTTTAGAAGATATTTTTTATAGTATAATCTGATCAGTACATAGGTAATTTTCATTATTTTAGCATTCAACCTAAAGCTTTTAGCGTTTAAATTCTACAATCAAAACCCTAAACCCTAGGCCCTAAACCCTAAACCCCAAACCCTAAACCTTAAACCTAAACCTTGAGCCTTCAACCCTAGACCCCAAACCCTAAACCGTGATCCCTAAGCCCTAAACCATAAACCTAAACATTCAGCCCTAAACCTTGAGCCATAAGCCCTAAAACCTGAGCCCTAACCCTAAAATAAGCCCTAAGCCCTAAATCCTAAATCCGATCCATGAGCCTTAAAGCCCTAAATCCCTAAACCCTAAACCAAAAACACTAACCCTAAATCTAAACCCTAAAAATTAAACTTAAACCCTAAACCCATAAACCCTAAAAATTGATTCCTAAACCCTAAAAACTAAACCATTAGCCCTAAACCCTAAACCCTAAACCTTAAACCCTTAACCCTAAGCCCTAAACACTAAATCCTAAAACCTGAACTCTATGACCTAAACCTTAAACCCTCAACCCTTAACCCTAAGCCCTAAACCCTAAACTATAAACCCTAAACCCTAAAACTAAAATAATAAACCTTAAACCCTGAACACTAAATCCTGAACCCTAAACCCTAAACCCTTAACCTTTAACCATAAATGTTAAACCCTAAAACCTAAACCTTAAACCCTAAACCTTGAACCTTAAACCCTAAACCCTAAACCCTAAATCCAAAGCCCTGAGCTCTAAACCCTAAACCCGTAACTTTGAACCCCAAACCATGAGCCATAAACCATGAACCATGAACCTTAAACCTTAAACCATAAACCCTAAACCCTAATCCTTGAACCCCCACTCTAATTCCTGAGCCCTAAACCATGTACCCTAATCCCTAAACCCTAAACCCTGAGCCCAAAATAATAAACCCTAAACCTTTAGCCCTAAACACTAAATCCTAAACCCTAAACCCTAAACCCTAAACCCTAAACCCTAAACACTAAATCCTCAAACCTAAACCTTGAACCCTAAACCCTAAACCCTAAACCCTAAATCCTAAACCCTAAACCCTAAACCCTAAACCCTAAACCTTAAACCCTAAACCTTGAACCCAAAACCCTAAACCCTAAACCCTAAACCTTAAATCCTAAACCACCCTTAACCCTAAACCTTGAACCTTGAACCCTTGAACCCTAAACCCTAAACCTTAAATCCTAAACCCTAAACCCTTAACCCTAAACCATAAAAACCAAAACCCCAACCCTCAACCCTGAGCCCAAAACCGTAAACCCTAAAAACCCTTAACACTAAAACCTAAACCCTAAACCCTTTAAGCCCTAAACCCTAAACCCCGAGCCCTAAACATTAAACCCTAAAACCTAAACCCTAAACCCTAAACACTAAGACCTAAAACCTAAACCCTAAACATTGAATCCCTAAACCCTAAACATTGAATCCCAAAACCTTAAAACCTAAATCCTAAATCCTCTGAAGAAAGAGAAAGCTCTTATGCTACTGGAATGGATAGCAAATTTGACAAGACTTCCTGAAGTTTATAAAATAAGCATAGCAACTAGGGAATGGCTAAGAACACAAAGGGGTTATCAATCGCCTAGTAAATCTTTCTTGTTTAGTTCTGAATGGGAGTCAACTGGCCTACGACTTAGTGACCTTCCATTCATTGATAATTCCTTCTATGATAAACCCATAGATGCTTTCAAAAGTGCCTTCAAAAAGATAGGGGTAGTCATCAAGCCTAGTGAAGGGTGTGATGTGACTTCTAAACAACTTGAAATTCATACAGATTTAGAGGTCATAACACAAATTTACAAATATCTATATTGTTATAAATGGAAGCCAAGTAACGGTGTCTCCCTATATCTAAGGATTGAGGACTACTGGGGTCTGTGGCAGGATTGAACATTCAGGAATCATTGAGTGTCTGAATCAGAATGTCGTTGCATCTAGAGAAACATTTTCAAACATTGGAGTAATGCATCTTTGAAAATAAACTTGAACCTTAGAAATCCTCTCAAATTAGCTAGCTTACACAAGCATTGGACATATCAAGCTTTGTTCTTTGAATGAAACCTTTGTTCTCGACAACTTGCAACTAAAAGAATTATTCAAAAGAGCATCAAAAACATTTCTTTGTACCAAATTATTCTTGGATATCTGGCATTTCCCTCCTTCAAAATATCAACAGATGAAAGACATCAAATTGTGATGACTCTCTTTGAATGTTCTACCTACGAAGTAGATGAACCCTTTTTAGTTGAATACTCTTTGTCAATACTAATAAGAATGGGTAAGACACAAAACATTATAGTGAGTGAAATAGTTCCCATGCGATGGGAAAAATAAGATAGCTATATAGGGTAATATTTCTTTGTACCGAATTGTTCTTGGATATCTGGAATTTCCCTCCTTCAAAATATCAGCAGATGAAAGACATCAAATTGTGATGACTCCCTTTGAATGTTTTTCCTACAAAGCAGATGAACCCTTTTTAGTTGAATACTCTCTAACAATACTAATAAGAATGGGTAAGACACAAAACATTACAGTGAGTGGATGGGTGAGCCTAAACTCTGAGCACTAAAATCTAACCCCTAAACCCTAAACCTTGAGCCTAAACCCTGAACCTTGTCCCTTAAACCTTAAACCTTAAACCCTAAACCCTAAACCCTAAAAACCCTGAACCCTAAACCCCCTAAACCTAAACCTTGAGCACTAAACCTAAATGCTAAACCCTAAAACCTAAACCATAAACCCTGAGTCTTAAACCCTAAACCCTGAGCCCTAAACTGTAAACTGTAAACCCTCAACCCTAAACTGTACACCCTAAAACCTAAAACCCTAAACCCTAAACTCTAAACCCTAACCCTTGATGATAATCATATCCTGACTCTGTCATTGTACCCAAATCTCTCCAAAGAACAAGCTAAAATGAGCTAGTCATGCCACCGAGGTATCCAGGACCATCATGTGTGAAGTATTAAGGCATCATCTATCTCCATGAGATAATATGAGAAAATAAAAATATGATAATCTTGAATTTGATTCCATGAAAGGATCTTTTAGAACTAGGAAAGGTGAAGGGATGATCTTTATATGGAGTACCATGTTTCTAAGAATGAGCAATCATCTGAGTTCACTTGATGCAATTCACTTGGTACTATTTGTAAAAACTCATTCAACACCTAGTAGTGTGATCAAACCTTAAGGAGGAGGCACATTACAATCACTTCATTTTTTCCATAGGATAGGAATCCCATTCAAGGAGCAATCCTCTATCTACAAAGTGAGGACCTCATTTTTATAAGAAGTAGACAACCATCATAGAGTATATTCATGGTCACTAAAGTGAATTATGGACCAAATTTAAAAATTGGTACCAATTCAAGCAGTGGTAGGGCCAAAATCTAATTTAGAAGGTCAAAAAACCTACAAAATGACTATATATTTTCCCAAAACAAGGACTGGATACAATATATATGCCCTAAAAGATTTAGATCCTTGCTAAAATCCTGAAAATGAGTTAGTACTAACCATATTAGATTTTGAAAAACTATCTTCTAGATTATAACTCTTGGAGCTACGAGACTAGTTCCATCAGGTGCAGAGTGACCCTAATTTCTTATATTTACTAAAATAAATTTAGAGTGTAAGATTTCTTTTATTATTTATCTTAAACTTTTATTAATTCTTATTAAGGATAAGAAAAAATAAAATTGTAAAGATATAATAAAATAAATCTTATACTTAACATGTACTTTATTAAATATGCCCCCTTCCCCTTTCCAGAATTCATACACTAAAAATGTGTACATGTTTCATTGCAATGAAAATGCGTACCCATTTAATACACATTATAACGCATGCACATTTTGTAACACTATAAACGTGTAAGTGTTATAGGTTTTGTAATTACCAAACCTTAAAAACCATAACATGTACTCGTTATTTGAAAAAGTGTATGTGTTTTAGCTAATTTTGAGTTTGTGTACACTTTTTATCCCCCCATTTTGGTGTACTTTTCCCTCATCATGCTCCAACTACAAAACTATATACGTTAGTACTGCCACTCCCATAACATCAAATAGGTGAGCATGTTCTCTGGTAATTTGATACAATCTCTCCAATATCCCTCCTCCTAGGAAGACATCTTGGGGCACATTGTGTATCAATGTATGTACTTCCATATGTACAATCACACTACATTAATCATCACCTACAATACTTGCACCATACTAGTACCTCATCACCACATTGCATAATCAATACGAATCACAACATAAAATACAAATAAAAATTATCATACTTATGTCATACAATTATTTTCTCCATTGCATCATTATTGAAGGGATGTTCCTAACCTCATGCTAACCCTCCTCCTCCTGCATGCACACCTGTTGGCTTTCCATCCAAATCAACCACTATAGGAAACAATAGCACCCATTAATGCCCTTCCCACCACTGTGTATAAGTCGGTGTGTATCTCGTGTCATTTTCTCAAATCAATATTATATTCACATCTACCTCATTTACACATAGCAAATAAAATTGGGATATTGTGGGCCCTTAACTCATCGTTCTCTTCTCACAAGTGGAATCAATATATTCCATACATATGTATCTAGAGCCATATCCTTAGTTATCCCAAATTTTCGTGATAATCCATTATAATTGGGTGTAATCCATTATAATTGATTAATACAACAAGTTATGCTTTTGAAATCTAATTCGAGGGAAATTAGTGGAATGTGAATGATTAGAAAGGGGGATTCACCTAATTGGAAGGTAAATCATATATTTAAAGGTTAATTAATTAATAAATAGAATAGGATTATTTTATTGGTAAATTGTTTTGAAGGGGACCATACCCTCGATTACAAAAAAGGATCAAAATCCAAATGGGTCAAGAGAACCAAAGTGGTTTTTCAAAATTGAAAGCCACACCCCAGAAAAGGGTTGCAAGCAAGAAACAACATAACAATAGAATGGCAGAGGACAGACTACCAAAAAGAAACAAAGAAACAACAAAAGCGGAGTGACACAACAACTACAACACCACATAAGAACAACAAACAACAACTTCCTGGAGAAATAGAAATAGACAAGAGAACCATCAGGACAAAAGAAAGGTGTTAATTTAACAAGTGATAGAATAAGTGTTCTTGAGAGAAGATTTATTCTTCGTACGCTATTTTCCAACCTTTAGAGACCTCCTCAATAGGAAGAATTACCTCAATATAATTTACCGGAAGATAAGTACTTTTTACCTTAGGAAAATGAGGGTCATTTTCCTTAGCCGCATTATTGGAGCAACCAATTTCCTTGTTTAAGACTTTGAATTATCATTGTTGCGACCAACTAGAATTTATGAAAGAGGAGTTTCCAAAACCAATTTAGAACCAGCATCTAAATCAACGTTTGAATCCATAGATCCTCCTTTGCATCAAAAACCATATGTTCTTGGAAGGCATATTTTCACCAGTTTTTTCTCTCAATTTGGTGGTTTTCCATCCCACAATCGGTAGCAGTGTGACCTACACAGAAACATATTCTAAATATAAACATTATACCTTTGAATTCTAATGGTTGAGACCATGTTTTGTTTTTTACTTTAAAAATCAATGCTAGTAGGAAGGTTTTTAGAGGTGTCCAATTCAACTAGGATCCTAAGAAATGTAGTATGGGTGAAATCAGTGGTTTGAGAGTGAGTAAAAATTGTATGGCCCGAAACATTTCCAATCAAAATTAGATAACCATGACTCCAAAATTATAGGGGAAGATGGGACATCCGGATCTAAACAGATTTGCAAGTGAAGGATTCAGTGAGCGGGTTAAAGGAGGGAAACCAAGGTTTAATGACTAGATAATATGATTTTCAATCCTGGATATTAGATTTTATGATATAATTGTCACCTATTGAATATAAAGACAAAATAAAAATTCCTTTTTCACAGGGGTAAAGATCTAACCTGCCAACAAGAGATAGGATCCAGTGTTTGGAGATCCAAACATGTAGGATTGGTAGGTTCGGCCAAAAACCTTCCAATCAACATATCAAAGCATTCTACTTGTAATATATTTTAGATTCAACAAATTTCTAGCCAAAATTGATACATGTGGTAATGTCATCAGGGGCCATGTAAATCCTTGTTTTGCATAATATTTTTGAAAGAAGTGAAATCTTTTTTATGACCCCCAATAGAAGAAGAGTTCATCTACCTCTCTGCATGCATCAAACAAACAAGGTGACACCAAGCAAAAGAACAAAGGAAAAGGGAAAGGTAAGAAGAATGCTACATCCATTTCTAAGAAGGATACTGAAGTTCATTGTGGTCCTTTGATGTTGACACTCATTCCGAGGAAAATTTTTGGAAGCTCCACCCATAATTACATCCCTTCAAGAATAAGATCAAAAAGAAGGCCATGGCTGCCCTCCAAGGGGGGGAAATATTTTGCAGTGAAGAGGTGGATGAGACAATGTGTTGTACCTCCGTTTGTAGAGGTATATTTGGGTAGTAAGACTAAGAATGTTGTTCATGAAAATGAACTTACTAAGCTTTTTCATATAAAAATCCAAGTGAAGAAAACCAAAGTGGATGCTTTTTTGATACTTGTTCTCAAGCTAATTTGATAAGGAGTTAGTTGATAAGTTGAAGTTAGAGACTTATAATCATCCAAATCCGTATTCATTGGGTTGGGAGAAGAAAGGCATAGACATCAAAGTTACCAAGCAATGCAAAATTACAGTTGGTATTGATAAGAAGTTCATAGATAAAACTACTTTGGATATTGTTCCTCTTGATGTATGTGGTGTATGTTTGGCCAGCCATACTTGTATATCAGGGATGCCATCTTCATGAGAAGAGCCAACCAATACCACTTGGTGAAGGATGGTAAGAACTACCTCATTTCAGCCTTTACAGAGCAGAAGCAGATGAAAGAGTTGGTTCAACAGTTCAGGGAAGTTTTCCAAGAGCCTATGGGGCTGTCTCCGATCAGGCCAATTGAGCATGAGATACATTTTCTACCCGATAGTCCGCTTCCAAACTTGGGATTGCACAGGCATTCCTTGAAGGATGCCAACAAGGTAAAACAATATTTACAGTCTTTGATTAAGCAAGGTATAATCTGTCCTAGCACCTCTCCATGTGGTTCTTCTATTGTTTTAGTGCCTAAGAAAGATGGTTCATGGAGGATGTGTGTTAATTATAGATCATTAAATAAAATAACCATACAAATTAGGTACCCTCTTCCTCGAATTGATGATTTATTGGATCAGTTACAACATGCTAAATATTTTACTAAGTTTGATTTAAAATCTGGGTATCACCAAGTTTGGATTAAGTAAGAGGACATATGGAAAACAATGTTCAAGACCAGGCAAGGGTTGTATGAATGGTTAGTCTTACCATTTAGGCTATGCAATGCACCAACTACCTTCATGAGGTTGATTATTGAGGTAGTGAGACCCTTTATGGTTAGTCATCGTGTACTTGGATGATATTCTGGTTTTTAACAGAACTTTTGAAGAGCATATTAACCATTTGCATCAAGTTTTGCAAGTTTTGAAGGAGAACCGGTTAGTGTTGAATGAGAAGAAGTGTGAGTTTACTCAACAATCGTTTGTCTTTTTGTGGCATGTGCTTGGAGATGGAGAGTTAAGGATTGATCCGGCTAAGATAGAGGCTATTCTGAATTGGCCTACAACATCTAGTTTGACTGAGACCAGGAGTTTTATTGGTGCAGTTCAGTATTTGAGGAAGTTCATCAAGAACTTCTCTTCCATGGCAGCGTCGGTGCATTCCGTGACAACAGGTGGTAAGGTTTTTAATTGGGGTATGAAACAACAAGATGCTTTTAAGTCATTTCAATACAAGATTAGTCATGCCCCAATTTTGGTATTACCTAACTTGCAGCTTCTTTTCGAGGTAGAAACCAATGTCAATGACTATGCTATGGGAGTTGTTCTACTTTAAGGAGGTAGGCCCGTATGTTATCATTATGAATTGTTTCATGGAGCCATTTTGAATTATTGTACACACGATAAGAAATTGTATGCTCTTGTGTAAGCGGTCAAGAAATGGAAACATTACCTGATGGGTAAAAAACTATCACACGGATCACCAACCTCTTCAATATTTGCAAGCTCAAAATAAACATCAATAAGCTAGACACTATAAGTGGATGGGTTTCTTGCAACAATTTCATTTGATCAAAAAATATAAGGTGTGACGAACTAGTTAGCTGATATGTTGTCTAAACCTCCTTTACTTTCAGCTTTGGGCACTTTAACTCTTCTTGAGCCTTTTGTATGTGAAGCATATCAGGAAGGTTATGAGCAGGATCCGGATTTTGGAGAAATCTTTCAGCAGAAACCTCCAAGTGAGGGCTTTGCACTTAAGGGAGAATACTACTTCTAAGACAGGATGCTGTAAAAGAACGAGAAACTTTGTGTGCCTAAAGGGGAAAGAGTTCAGTTGATGAGGGAAGCACACACTTCTAAGGTGGCTGGTCACTTTGGTGTGTCAAACATTGTGGCACACTTACTGAGGTATGTTTATTAGCCAAACATGCAAGCAAAAGTTGCCAATTTTATCAGGGGTTGTGTTTTATGTAGTATAAGCAAGCCTAGTAACAAAAAGTTGGGTTTATATATGCCATTACCAATTCCTTCCCGGCCATGGGAGAGCATCTCCATGGATTTTGTGGGTGGTTTGCCTAATTCCAAGAAAGGGCATGCTTATATTTTTGTGGTAGTGAACCGGTTTAGTAAAATTTGTATTCTCATTCCTTGCAAGGAAGACCATTAAAGCCAGTGATGTAGCTGGGTTATTTTTTTTGCTAATGTGTGGGTTCATTTTGGTTTTCTTGATTCTATTGTGTCAGAGAGGGATTCACGGTTCATAGGAAAGTTTTGGTCTACTTTGTGCGAGAAGATGGATACTAAGTTGATAAGGTTTACCCTTTTCTTCCACAAATGGATGGGCAAATGGAAGTGCTAAACAGTACCTTGGTTCAGCTCTTGAGAGGGTACAACAGGAAACATTCTAGGACAAGGGATGAGAATTTGGTGTATATCTCGCATTTGTATATCAGGGAAGTTCATGCTTCTACCAGTAAGACTCCTTTTGAAACATGTTTTGGTTATTTGCCTAAGAGTGCTTTTGATGTTGTTTTGAGATTACCATACGGAGACAGCGGGAAAGTGGATCTAGAAGTCCCAAAGCTGAGAAGTTCATTGAGAAAATTCAGCAGATACACCTCCAGGTATAGGAGAGGTTGAAAGAGTCAGATGCCAAGTACAAAGCAAGACATGATCAGCACAAAACTAAACATTCTTTCCTTGTTCGTGACAAGGTATGGTTGTACTTGAGTAGAGAAAGGCTACAAGGTAAAGTTAAGAAACTCAAGCCTCTTTGATATGACCCATTTGGAATTCTGGAACAAGTGGATAAGCATGCATTTTGCTTGGATTTGCCTCCTTATATGAGAATATATTCAGTCGTGAATGTTGAGAATTTACGTCTCTTTGAGCCCTCCATGTTGGATAAGGAAGAAGAAGGATTTTTGCTACCATCTATTGAGGATCTTGCTTCAGACAGTCAGTTGAAATTGGAGGACGATGTGGTATTGCGGCGGAAAGAGAGGACAACACGAGGAGTGCAAGGCAATTGGTTGATTGGGTTGAAAGTTCAATTGCCTACCAAGGCCAAATGGTATTCCAGAGATGTGGGAATTAGTTTTCTCACCTCATTAGTTCTTGAAGCTTTTAGGGCCTTAAAAGCCTCAAATTGGGGAGGTATGATCCTAAAATGGATTTAGAAGGACCCAATTCTATGTATTTTCTTATTGAAACTTGTAGTGCATACCCTCAGATGTTCATTGTTATGAAAGATGGCAAGTCAGGCTGATAGTGATTTGAACACCTTCAAATAACAAGAAGACCATTTTTATGTTTTGTTTTATTGGTGACAGTGAGACTGTTGGCTAGATTTTCTGCATAGCATCAAACCTAGGCAGTCATGAGATAAATCTCCCTCATTTAACCGGTGAGGCTCCCGTGTCAGATTTGTCAATAAAAATGTATTATTATCTATCAGGGGTTTTACTTCAACCACTTAGTTCATGAACCATAACTAAGAAGTTCTGCAGCAAGTAAGCAGCTGTTCAAGAAAAGAAGTATTTTATAGAAGAAGGAAGTAAAGGAAATACAGAGAAGAAATGGGGAAGATGTGCATCCCAATTAGTAGATAGCAGAGCTAATTGCATGCACATAGAAGAAACTTAATAGATATGAACACAGAATTCTAAAACAAAGGCAGTTCTAGATCCAGATCTAAAATAACACAGTTTATTAAGAGATTTAAGATTAAAAGTAAGAAACACAGTACACCGTGACACAAAGTTCTCCGGAAACCTGCTCCTTTGTATTCCTTTGCTCCAAGTGGCTCTCAGGGGTTCAGCACAAAGTCTAGAACACAAGATTGCTGCTTACAAATTCTGATCGATCACCCGAAGGTTCTTCCTCTACTTATAGAATGTAGAGGGGCAATTACAAGTTGGAAGCTTTTAGTTGAACTGGCACATGTGGAAGTCGGAAAGAAACAACTGACAATCTTCCTCCTGGAATTCCTCTTTACGTGACATGTATGATTTGCAACTGAAAATAGAAGCTTCTATTTGGCACGTCCGCCACCTATCTCCAAGTAGTTGACTTCTTCAAGTAATGGCTTTTAAACCAATAACTTAAGTTGTATAATTGAATTGATCGCTCAATTACTTTGTCAGAGGAAAGAAGAAGGAAGAGGAACGCTGACTTTGTCAGAGGAAAAAAGAAGGAAGAGGAAAGCTGACTTTGTCATTTTTCATGTCTACATGTAGCTGATTCAAACTGGATCTGGAAGCAGCTGGATCTATAAACAAGCTGGAATTGCAAGCAGTTGGAAGTGGAAGCAAGCTGGAATTTTACCTTCGCATTGTCTTTTCTTTTATCCTTTGAAGCTTTTGCAATTCTTCTCCTGCACATGCATCAGTGCAAGGTTGGCCATAAATAACTCGTCATCTTTATTTTTAATTACATATGAGCAATTAAAAATTCTGGAAAACACTCTAGGTGAATGTAAATTCAATGAAGGCTTCAACTGGAGAGAGCACATGCACAGGATCTTGGAAGGAATTTTCCACGCACTGACTTCTTCACGGGCTGCATTCGAAACAAGAGGATGAAGCCTTTGTGCCGGAAGCTTTTGCAACTATGAGATCTGGATCTGGATCTGCATATGGATTTGCATCTGCATAACAAACTCTGGCAACTGGGTTGTGGATGGAAAAGCTGCAACTCGAATAATTCCACTACTTTTAATCTGCACGCATGAGTGAAGTCTTTCTTGCTCTGGATCTGTCTATCAATTCAGCAAGAGGTTCCGAGCCTAGATCCGTGTCTCCAATATCTGCAAATTTAGAAGTGATGCATGACTCCATCGTGCTTTCTTTTTCATCTCTCTTCGCCATGGCTTGTCTATCTTTGTCTGAATGATTCTTTTTCTTCTTACTTGGCTGGATTTCTTCAAAACTGGTGTAGTTTTGGATATTTCTTCAGATTCAGAGGGTATATGCAATGTATTGAACATTGATTAAAACTCCTTTTCTTTTGTAAAACACCTGTAATGAATTCCTGCAATTAATCCAGACAAAGATGGCCACCGTAGCATGAATAGTGAATTTTTAATTATAAAAATCTGCACTTTTCAAGCCTGTTGCACCAAAAATTGGTGTTTAATTTGCACATAAAGAGAGCATGAACTTTTCCAACTTTACCTTACCACCTGTAACACCTATGCAAACAATTATGCAGACAAAGATCAATCTCCTTCAAAGCATGCGCCAATTCTGGAAGCTTTTAGCCTTGTTGCCACCTTGCCTGAGCAAAATCCTTCTTCAAATGCCTTGTTTCCACCTTGCTTGAGCAAAATCCTTCTTCAAATGGGGTGCACTTTTCCTCTTGGCTGCAATTATTTACCTGTGAATTAAATAATTCACTCATATGGCAGCCCATGCTCATATAACCCTCACAATTCTATAATTAATAATTGCCCTTCCTATTCCTGGCAATTAATTAATTAAAAATCATGCTTCTCTCTTTAAAAATAGCATGTTTAAGGACAGCCATCAAATAGATTAAATTAATCCAATTTAATCCTTCACACTTCACTTCACTTAAACTTCACAGTGTGCCTTGACCATAGCCACAGAAAATAGAATTTAATTTAATGATTTAATGCTTTAAAAATCATTAAATCTATTCTAAATGGGGCGCACATTTTGATATGAAGGGGGCAACCTTTAAATAAATTAAATTTAGTCAATTTTGGAATCTATATTAATTCTAATTTCTTTTATGTCCCCTTTGAATTGTTAACTTTCTTCACATGTCTGGGCGCCTATTTTAGAAGGAGAAATAATTAATTCAAATCCATATTTAAGGCTGCCATTCTTATTCACCAAAGGTGGGTCACACTTTTTTGCACAATATAATTCTATTTTTAAGAATTTATCAACAATGGGATTCTTTACCCTGTAAGGCAGCCCCGGAAATCCCATGATCCACTTAAGTGATTTGACTTTTACAATGAGATTATTTGCCCTGCAAGGCAGGCAATAAAATCCCATGATTTCACGTAAGTCACTTTTCTTTTATTTCACCATGGGAATTTTTACCCTACAAGGCAGGCAATAAATTCCCGCTTGCCTGCGGCCTCTAACTTTCCCACTGCAGCTTAAGTGAATTTTATATCACAGGAAAAAGTACCTTGCTAGGCAGGTACAAAATTCCCATCTTGCCTGCTGCTACTATTTTCCCCATTGCAGCTTGAATCCTTTGTTTTCCAAAAATGCGCCCAACCCCGCAGGGGCTTTTCCGTGCACGACTTTGTTTTTTCCCAGTGACCCAGACCACCAATGGTGACTTCCTCCGGGCATAATGTGCGTATATGTTCTCCAGCTGCTCCAGGCCAAGAATCGGGATTACCCGACAAAGGAATTGTTCTAGAGAAACTTCACAGAAAACGAAACGGGACAACACAAAAACACGAAAAATTGCCAAAAGGCACAAATAAAGTCGAGAACTTATTCCTTGTTAAAATCCTTCTGGTACAAGGGAATAATGATATGTTCGATCATAACAGAGTTAAAACGGAGCACAAATAGTCTCATACGGGGCTCAAAATAATTAAATACAAATTTCCCGCAAACAAATCCCGACGACAGAATATAACAATTTTGGGCATTTGGGTATTTGGCGAAAAAGACTAATATGGCTCTTTGGGAATATCCTGACACAATACAAGAACTTTTAGGTAATAAAAACACAAAATGACCCATTATTTTAAAAGTACGATTTTTTTTTGAATAGGGTAGTCTCAGATTTCAGGATGAAATCTGGGGACACCAGTCGGCTCTGTCTGTGGACATCTTTTTCTCTATCAGAATGACAAGAGAAAAGATGAGATCCCAGCATCTCTGGTTCCGTATCTTGTCTTTTGGGCACGGGGTCAGGAAAACAAAAACACCACAAAAACAAAACAAGGAACAAGGAAAAACAAACAAAGTTTTATTTATGTACATACAGGTTTTACCCTACTTCTTCATGTTCATGGAACAGCTTCAAGTGTTGCCCATTGAAAGGCAATGACTCAATTCCATCCCGGTAGGCAAGGAAGAAAGTATCTAGTCCTGCAGCTCTTTTGATCACAAAGGGCCCTTTCTAGAGTGAATCAGATTTGTCGTGCATGCCCTTCGGTTTATGTCTCTTGTCCCATCAGAGTACCCAGTCTCCGATCTTGAACCTCCCTTCTCTGGCCTTTTTATCAAGTACTCTGAGCAAGTCCTTATCAACTTCATCTGGTGGTGGCTCATCTTTTCTTCTCTCTGTGGCAGGTAAGTCTGCATCAACTTGCTCCGCTCCCAGATTTATTTGCTGCATTTCTGAGAAAGAACTATCACCATATTCATTGTTCTTCTTCAGGCATTGACTGAACATGCTTGTTGAAAGTCTTTGCTAAGAAAACTAAACCCGTGGGGATTTTGTTACCTTTTGGTTCGATCATTCCACTGCTATCACCATAACATGGATCATCTTTTTCTGTGACTGTTTGTTGTGGTGGTGATTTACTCCCTTTAACATACAGACACGCAGATGTTTGTTCAAGGACTTTGGGGCGGTAGACCATCTCCACTTTATAGTTTCCTTGTCTGAACATGGACGGTGGTCTATCTGGATTCAATAGTGCAGCCATGACTGCCAAAGAATCTGCCTTGGAGTTTTGGTTTATTGGAACGGAGTCAATAGAGAAGGCTACGAAATCGAATGTGGTAGAAAGCACTTTATCTCTGTAATGCTCCAACTTATCTCTTTTGACTTGACTTTGCCCTCGAACCTGATTTACTAGAAGTTCAGTATCTCCTTGGGCTTTGAGGAGTCTTACTCCTTTCTTTTTAGCTTGCTCCATTCCTAGAAGCAATGCTTCATACTCCGCCGTATGATTGGTGTTTTCGAACATTAGCTTGTGGGAGTATGGAAATACCTCATGATCTGGAGATATTAGTAGAGCGCCAGCTCTTGATCCAAAAGAACAACAAGTGCCTTTAAACTCCAGAGTACAAAATTTTTCTTCTTCTTTTGTTGGCTCTACTTGAAGTTATAGCTTTGGAACGCCTTTATCCATTTCCAATTCTTCTTCTTTTACTGGCTCCAACTCTAGTTGAAGTATTTGCTCTGGAACGCTTTTATCCATTTCCAAGAAGTAGATCCCATTGTCAGATTCCTAAAAAAGAATTTGAGATCTAGGATCCTCAGATTTTGTGACCATGTACCTGGATTTCTTTTCCGGATCCAACTTATGGTTAAGCCCTTCAATAGGAATATGCGCATAGGACCAATCCATTTTTACTTCTCCTCCCAGCGCTTTGCAGAAGTTTCTACTCAGCAACATCCCGTAGGAGACAGGAATATCTGCACCTAGAGATTGTCATCTTTAATCTTTTGTCAGGAAAATCCGCCAAAACAGCTTGTGCATCTTTTATTTGTCCGATTAAAGGGACTTGTCTCTCCATGGAATAACACATTTTTATGGTCTTCGTCAAGGTAAGCCCAAGAGCATCTGCAACTTTAGCTGGCATGACATTGTCAGAAGCACCTGAATCTAAAATGCAGTTGCTTAACTTGAAACCATTAAGCAATAGGGAAACATAGAACGGTTCCACTCTTTCAGAAGATGGTGAGGATTTAACAACTGCAGTGTTGTTCTGGGGAGGAGTATCCTTGGGCTTAGGAAAAAGGCCTTTTGATGTATTGGATTGTTCTGGTGATTGTACATATTTGACTAGCCTATTTAACTGCTCAGGAAAAACTCTCAGGTATTCGGCTTCTGACATTTGAACTTTAGTTTTTTTGGCATGATCAATAATGTCAAAAGAAGAAATAGATTCAGATACCTGAGCCACTTTCTGTGGTTGAGATGAAGAACTCGCATTCTTATCTCTAGGAGCTAAAGAAGAAGGTAAAGGGTTGCCCCTTCTTTGTTTGTCAGCTAATGCCTCAGCTTGGCGAGTTTGTGATCTTGTAAGTACTGCATATGTATGACCATGATCATCTTCATGAAGTTTCTCATCATCATGTTCAGATTTGTAGTTTAGATAATTAATGTTGGAGTCGCCAGCAGGACCTATAAAATCATCATCCTCGAGCTGATCAACGTTAGCCTCCAGGTCTTCTTCATTCATCTCCACGTTGTTTCTGGGAGCAGCTTCAATTGCTAATCTTTGGGAGCCAGCAATGCGGTTTCAGTTGTTGTTGAAATTCCGAGCAGGGATAGTGTTGTTTCCCTGAGCCATTTGTTTCTTCATCTGCATCATCTCATTTGCTAACTTTTGCAATAGTGAATCGGAAGTAGTAGCAGAGAATGAACTTTCAGCTCTAGAAGTGTTGCTCTTTATCTTTATAGCCATGATGAGGTCGTCTTCAATTTCAACCACCATGTTCTGGGCTGCTAACAAGTCAACAGGACGTGCTCTTCGCAGTTGATAGCTTACTTCAAGAAGTAAAGCGTTGATGAAGAACATCTTTTGATTCTCATCATTCAGAGAAGCAGAAGCTGGAATTTTGTACAATAATCTTTGGAATTTTGCAATAAAAGCCCGCATGTGCTCATGTGGCTCCTTCAATTGAGTGAGCTGAGTAATCAATGTCCTGGAATCTTCAGCTGGTTTGAATCTTTTCAGGAACGCATCCCGCATAGTAGCCTAGTTGGTTATGGTGCCAGGAGCTAGCCGGTAGAACCATTCTCCAGCCAAGTCATGCAGAGTCTCTATGAAGAGTCTAACAGATACATCTTCATGTTCGACTGCAAGCACTCCACAGGATATGAAAAATGCAACCAAGTGGTCATCTGGATTCTGCTTGCCATCTCCAAAGAATTTTGGAAAATTCTTTCTCATCCCTTTAGGTAGATCATGCATATGAGTCAGATTCAGAGGTCCAAAGGCTGCACCCCATGGAACAAGCGCCGCAGGGGCAAGTGGGTATCGGTTCAGCATGATGGACGGGGCACGTCCTCTCCAAGAGTAGACTTGATGAATAATTCCAGCTGCCGGATTATGCTGAAGATGATCCGGATCTGGATGTGTTTGCACTCTCCTTCCTGGTGAGAGACTAGATCTGCGGCTTCTAACTTGAGGAGGATGATTGAAATTGAATTGCTCCTGCAGTCTGAAGAAATGATCAGTCCTTCCTTGCGCCTTCACGGATCGGGTGAATGGACGTTCAGCCAGGTTGAAATTTGTATGGAAAACACTCCAATCTTCAAGAGATGAGCTTTGATCTACAAAGATAGTTGTTCCCCAACGGAGTCGCCAAAAACTGTTGGGTAGATTTTCTGCATAGCATCAAACCTAGGCAGTCATGAGATAAATCTCCCTCATTTAACCGGTGAGGCTCCCGTGTCAGATTTGTCAATAAAAAATGTGTTATTATCTATCAGGGGTTTTACTTTAACCACTTAGCTCATTAACCATAACTAAGAAGTTCTGCAGCAAGTAAGCAGTTGTTCAAGAAAGGAAGTATTTTATAGAAGAAGGAAGTAAAGGAAATACAGAGAAGAAATGGGGTAGATAGCAGAGCTAATTGCATGCACAGAAGAAACTTAATAGATATGAACACAGAATTCTAAAACAAAGGCAGTTCTAGATCCAGATCTAAAATAACACAGTTTATTAAGAGATCTAAGATTAAAAGTAAGAAACACAGTACACCGTGACACAAAGTTCTCCGGAAACCTGCTCCTTTGTATTCCTTTGCTCCAAGTGGCTCTTAGGGGTTCAACACAGTTTAGAACACAAGATTGCTGCTTACAAATTCTGATCGATCACCCGAAGGTTCTTCCTCTACTTATAGAATATAGAGGGGCAATTACAAGTTGGAAGCTTTTAGTTGAATTGGCACATGTGGAAGTCGGAGGAAAGAAACAACTGACAATCTTCCTCATGGAATTCCTCTTTGCGTGACATGTATGATTTGCAACTGAAAATGGAACCTTCTATTTTGCACGTCTGCCACCTATCTCCAAGTAGTTGACTTCTTCAAGTAATGGCTTTTAAACCAATCACTTAAGTTGTATAATTGAATTGATCGCTCAATTACTTTGTCGGAGGAAAGAAGAAGTAAGAGGAAAGCTGACTTTGTCCTTTTTCATGTCTGCATACAGCTGATTCAAACTGGATCTGGAAGCAGTTGAATCTAGAAACAAGCTGGAATTACAAGCAGTTGGAATTGGAAGCAAGCTGGAATTTTGCCTTCGCATTGTCTTCTCTTTTATCCTTTGAAGCTTTTGCAGTTCTTCCCCTGTACATGCATCAGTGCAAGGTTGGCCGTAGATAACTCATCATCCTTATTTTTAATTGCATATGAGCAATTAAAAATTTTGGAAAGCACTCAGGGTGAATGAAAATTCAATGAAGGCTTCAACTGGAAGATGAGAGCACATGCACAGGATCTTGGAAGGAATTTCCCACGCACCTGACTTCTTCACAAGCTGCATTCGAAACAAGAGGATGAAGCCTTTGTGCCGGAAGCTTTTGCAACTATGAGATCTGGATCTGGATCTGCATATGGATTTGCATCTGCATAACAAACTCTGGCAACTGGGTTGTGGATGGAAAAGCTGCAACTCGAATAATTCCACTACTTTTAATCTGCACGCATGAGTGAAGTCTTTCTTGCTCTGGATCTGTCTATCAATTCAGCAAGAGGTTCCGAGCCTAGATCCGTGTCTCCAATATCTGCAAATTTAGAAGTGATGCATGACTCCATCGTGCTTTCTTTTTCATCTCTCTTCGCCATGGCTTTGTCTATCTTTGTCTGAATGATTCTTTTTCTTCTTTCTTGGCCGGATTTCTTCAAAATTGGTGCAGATCTGGACAATTCTTTAGATTCGGAGGATATATGCAATGTATTGGACATTGATACAAGCTCATTTTCCTTTGTAACACACCTGTAATGAATTCTTGCAATATATTCAGACAAAAATGGCCACCGGAGCATGAATAGTGAATTTTAATTGTAAAAATCTGCACTTTTCAAGCCCGCTACCCCAAAAAATGGTGTTTAATTTGCACATAAAGAGAGCATGAATCCTTTCAACAACACCTGAGCTCCTGTAACACCTATGCAAACAATTATGCAGACAAAGATCCACCTCCTTCAAAGCATGCGCCAAATCTGGAAGCTTTTAGCCTTGTTGCCACCTTGCCTGAGCAAAATCCTTCTTCAAATGTTTTGTTTCCACCTTGCCTGAGCAAAATCCTTCTTCAAATGGGGGCGCACTTTTCATCTTGGCTGCAATTCTTTACCTGTGAATTAAATAATTCACCCATATGGCTGCCCATGCTTATATAACTCTCACAATTCTATAATTAATAATTGCCCTAACAATTAAAGGCAATTAATTAATTAAAAATCATGCTCTTCTCTTTTAAATATAGCATGTTTAAGGACAGCCATCCAATCAATTAAATTAATTCAATTTCATCATCCACACTTCACTTCACTTAAGCTTCACAGTGTGTTTTGACCATAGCCACTGAAAATAGGAATTAATATAATCATTTAATACTTTAAAAAGTATTAATTCCTTCTTAAAAGGGGTTGCATTAAATAAATTAAATTTATTTAATTTTGGAATTATATTTTTAAATTCTTTATGTCCACTTCCCTTTGTTGACTTTTTCACAAGCCTGGGTGCCAAAATTGGGTGAATAAATATTAACAAATATATATTTAATGCATTATTATTCACCCAAGGTGGGTCGCACTTTTTGGAATAATAGAATTCTATTTTTAAGAATTTATGACAATGGGATTTTTTACCCCTGCAAGGCAGCCCCAGAAAATCCCATGATCCACTTAAGTGATTTGACTTTGACAATGGGATTATTTACCCTGCATGGTAGGCAATAAAATCCCATGATTTCACTTGAGTCACTTTTCTTTTATTTCACCATGGGAATTTTTACCCTGCAAGGTAGGCAATAAATTCCCGCCTGCCTGCAGCCTCTAACTTTCCCACTGCAACTTAAGTGAATTTTATATCACGGGAAAAAGTACCCTGCTAAGCAAGTACAAAATTCCCACGTGCCTGTTGCTCTTCTATTTTTCCCATTGCAGCTTAAATCCTTTGTTTTCCAAAAATGTGCCCATCCCCGCAAGGGCTTTTCCGTGCACGACTTCGCTTTTTCCCAGTGATCCAGACCTCCGATGGTGACTTCCTCCGAGCATAACGTGCGTATATGTTTTCTAGCTGCTCCAATCCAAAAATCGGGCTTACCCGGCAATGGAATTGTTCTAGAGAAATTTCACAGAAAACAAAACGGGACAACACAAAAACACGAAAAATTGTCAAAAGTTACAAATAAAGCCCAAAACTTATTCCAAGTTAAAACCCTTCTGGTACATAAGAGTAATGACATATTCGATCATAACAGAGGTAAAACGGGGCACAAATAGCCTCATACGGAGCTCAAAATAATTAAATACAAATTTGCCGCAGACAAATCCTGACGACAGAATATAACAACTTTGGGACACCAGAGACAGTGATGGAACCGCCTTGATGACATCCAAAACTTGGAAACCGAACAGTTGCAAATGTTTGGGCTCCTAGTTCGAATCGTTTTGCCTCTCCTTTCATCATTGGACAGAGTAACTATAAGTACAAGCATTTTTACTCATTCTAGCAAGTGATTTGGAGTGAATTCAAGTGTGAGCAAAAGGAAAAAGTTTGAATTATTCTTGTTTTGTTCATAGACATTTGAGTTCTTTCTAGTTGAGGGTTGTAAGCAAGTAATACAAGTAGAAGGAGCTTGAATCCTTCTTTAAAGTCATCTATTGGCAGTTAACTTGTATTACATTGGAGATTTACATAGTGAAGGGAAGCAATCACTTACCCAGCTGGAGTTTTGCCACATTGGGTTTCTCCAGGATAAAATTTGTCTCCTTGTTTTTCATCTCTCAATTCTAGTATTGTGTGAATGCTTCTTTCATAACATACTTGATAAAAAGAACTTTGGTTGAGTTCATCATTGTCACGAAGATAGGATTTTTTTATTGTTTAAGAGGCACTTTACGGATCATTTTGAATCTAGCTGAACCCTTCTCTCCATACTTGCGGCCAACATTTGGCCTACTAATTCAATCTCATCTTCTGAGGCTCTTCCTATCTTTTTGCAATAAAAGAGCTCCCTCTACACCAATGTGGTTGCCTTAGCTTTTGGATGCCCTAGAAAGTCTAATACATGTAGAAATTAAAGTTTGGGTTGCCCTTTTGTCATCCTTGACAAGAAAATCTTACACCTTTATTTTAACAATATTTAGAAGGTCCCAATATTTCTAAACTTGGGTATCTTTTTCATTGGATTGAGCCTTTCTTCTTCTTCTTCTTCTCTATTTAAGTGTTTCTGTAATGTCCCTTTTGGGTTGAATTTGAACACCAAAGGAACTTGCACAAAACCAAATAGTAAATTGAAACAAAACTGAAATTACATTCTCAAACCCTAGCAACAGGCTGTAAATATATTTTTATGATAGCAATCAGCCACAAAACTTGCTGAAAATAATATAAAAATTCTTCAAAATATTATTCTTCAAAGTAGGAATTAATTGCAAGGAAAAGTATCAGAGAATATATATTTTTTACCAATTTAATATCAGATGAAAATTAATTATCAACAACAAATATCCTTTATAAAAATGGCTGCAAATGAAGAATTCCAAGCCCAAACTCAAGTACAAATGAAGATTCTAGCTGCTAAAATGTAATGTCCCCAATGGACAAATTTCCCACCCCAAACGGAATAATCGCAAATCCAAACCAAAATAGCAAGTTGTAGAAGATATTTATAAATAATAAAACGCAGATTTGAATTTTATATAGGAAAATACGACCTGGTATATGACTGAAAACCATTCAAAATGGAAGTAAAACCACTAAATTCTTCAACCAAACAAATCAACAATTTTTAATATGCAAGATCAATGAGGAAAATACTAGATTCGGTGAAATGAAGGCTATAATTTATTTTATAAAAATCTGTAGATGCTAGTACTTTGACACAACTGAATATTATAAATTCCTTAGCCCAAAAATTATGCAAAATGGCTGGTCTAGTATCCAAAAATATGATTTATGAACAACTCAGATCTGGTTATAAACAACTGTATATCACTCCAAATAGCTCTCTGTATGGGTCGCTCCACTATGAAGAATCTGGAAATTAAAGGTGGATCAAAACAACAATTATCCTTCTTCAAACCCTACCCCAAATCTATGTCAAATATGTAAATCAGCCTTCAATACTACTCGAAAACACAAAAAGGGCTTTGAAATTCAATGGAAACCCCTGAATGGAGCTCCCTCTCAAAAGAAAGAAGAGTTTTCGTTCTTCTTTCAAAGCTTGAAGAGGGTTTTCGTCCTCTAAAGTCAAATTCGAAGTGTTTTCATTCTTTCGAGTTTTTATGGAAAGCATACAAGCTCTACCAACTATCATAATTTTGTCAAAATGCAAAAGTTATCCTTCCCTTGCAAGTCGACTTGTTTTTGTAACATTTTTGGGCTTTTTGCCACCCACAACCACCAATCAAATTTCTTTGCTTGCATTTAATATTTTCCTTTACCTTTTTTCCTCCTCGATATGGGTCGCAATTTCCTTAGGGAAAATAAAATAAACTAAAGTGACTTTCTTTTTCTAATTTTATTTTATCACTTTATCTTTTCTTTTTCCACTTTGTCATTAATAAATTAATAAAGTGCTTATAATTTTTTATTTTTGGGTTAGGTTACCTAGGGAGAGGGCCCTAACCCATTGTGGCATCACTAGCCCACACCAGTCGTGGAACCATCTAATGATGGAAGTTTTAAGCTCTCGGCTAGCCCACTAATTAAACCACATTATCGTGGTGCCCTATCACTAGGGTATCCAAAACGTCGGTAGTAGGCCGCTTTAACACGGAGCCGAGATTTTAACCTTGGACCTCCTAATTACAAGGAGACCCAAGAACCATTACACCACTACCCGTTGGATAATAAAGTGCTTATAACAATTTTATGATGCACTTTATGATTAATTCATTATGACTAAGTTTCCCTTTTATTCCTCCCTTACCCATCGGGAAACAATGAATGGGCTAAGGGTCTTCGACCAACTACTTCCGAGAAAGGAGATATTACATAAAACTAGGAGGAACACAATGATCATCGAATTCGAAGTTGTCATGCCCTAGAACACCCCAAGCTCCACCTTAGGGCATGTCGCACCCTTGGGAAGGGATGAAAATGCCTTCAAACTGAATTCAACACAATGCAATCTTTGTATGAGATCACCCATTGCAAGTTTGAGGGGTTTCGTCCTCAAACCAACTCACTATTGAGAGGTTCTGTCCTCAATAAGTCTTTCAAGAGAGTTTTCGTCTTATATCGAAGGAGAGAAAGAGCAAGCATGCTCCAACTCCAAGCAAGAAATTATTGATTGTTCCAGTATATCTTCCTCCACCCCAAGCGATCCCTTTTATAATGAAAAGTGGTGTCACAATTCAAAACTTTCCCCAATGAGGACTGACCTCCTTGGAGACATAAGAGTTCCTATTTCTTTTATTTTTCAATTGGCTTTTCACCTTTTTCCCAGCTGACCTAACTATAATTAGAAAATTATTTTAAAATAATGCAAAGCTACCAAAAACAACTGAAAATCATGATATTAACTTCCCTTGTTCTTTCCCTTTTTGCCTACGGGAAGTGAAATGGGCCTAGCTATTACCTTAAACCTGCCATCTTCATTTTCTCCGTCAAAAACATCAACAAATTTATTCTTTGTATACTCACTTGTACTAAAACCCTTACAAGCTGATGTAACATCAGCCCTAGAGCAAGGAATTGATGAATAATCAACAACTTGACAAGCTAAAGCATATTCCAAAGTGCCATCTTCATTCTTCAATCCCATCTTGTCAACTATGGTGGAAGGACATCCCATATTCACAAATATGAGTGTGACTGAAATAATATGGTGGCTGTTTGTGATGATGACAACAATGTTAATGGTGGCAATTTGGCTCATGGCTGTCATGAAAACACTTCCTCTAGCACTTGGAGGTAGTAATACATCATTCCGTTTTTCCTCCATGACAATTCAAGTTAGGAACCCTTTCACCATGCTTTTTCTGCGCGACTTTGATATTCAAGTGGGCTGCCTCTCGGGATCTTCCTTTGGAGCTTTTGGTTTCTTCATCAGAAGGGATGTATATCAGACCATTCTCCAACTCTTGATGGCATCCTTCACTCAATGGCAAACTCGGAAACATTATGCAAAACTGACCCAAAATAGACCACTTGGGAGAGTTACCTTGCTGTAGCAATCTTCTTGGCTGTCCAAAAATTGTCGTTTGAGGCTGCCCTAAGGAGTTTATTCTTTCTCCTGTCCTTGGCTGGTATGTACATTCAATAAAATGTTTTTGTTCCTTTTCCGATCCAAGCATTGAAAAGACTCTATTTTCATGCAAAATGAGATCTTTTGTAATCATGAACTTATCAACCTTCATCGTGTCATCTCCATCTTTAGCTGCAATCCCATATGCTCCACCATTTGTTTGGGTGGGAAACAAACTCAGCTGCTCCTTTTTTTATACCTGTTCCTGCAAATGGAACAAACTCTTTGAGAAAAACAATTGTTCCCATTATCATGTCATCATGCCTTAATAGACATGATGGCCAACTCTCTCTCATTGGTTGCAACCATCTCATAACCTCCCCTCAAGTTATGGATGTCTGAAAACTCAATCACGATGTCCCAAACATAGCTGTAACCTTGTATTTGCTTCTCCAAAATCAGAGTGATAGTGGCTGGAAACTCTTGTACAACTGTCAACAAAGTGAGAAGGGGGCTATAAATGTTGCGTGCAACAGGTGAAAAGGATGGTACGACTGTTCCATTGAAAACCCTTCATGAAATTCCGTAATGACAATGTTATGGGATCTGGAAACATTCCATTATTGACTGGAAATTCTCCCAATGATTGAAAATTATTCCATTGCATGAATGTTCCCATTTGTGTGGTAGCAAACAAAGTATCTGACAAACTGGAAATGCTGATAAAAGCAGTACAAATATTTGTGACAACATGCTTTAAAACCCATAAATCAAAGCTCTTTCTACTTACATTCATACCACCAATGACATGCTGAGTTGTAATTCTTTGGAAAACAAGATAACATCCATCTTGCTCGCTGCTTAATGCAGAATTCATGAACTCAACATCAACCCCTATTGAAGGAATTCTTCTAAGAGTATGTGTATTGATTAGAAGCTGAAAAGTTCTATGAAGTGACTGCCGTTTTAAAACTGAAAGTGTAGGGGTTATCTTACCATGTGCTGCTCATAGGTCTTGCCTTCTTCCAGAAGTTCTCTCCATCCTCTTTGTTGTAGCAACTTGAAGAGCTCCACTTGTCATGCCTTGAAGCACAACCTATTGACCATCAAGTTTGAATCTCAACTCCATAGTTTGATAGTTTTGGGTAAATTCTCCCAAAGAATGCAACCATTGAACCCCAAACAGTAAATGTTTCTCCTCAATACCAACAACATAGAAATCTTCATTTACCTTGTGCCTTCCCAAAGCAATATTGAGGTGCTAGATTCTTTTAATGCATAGGATGAAGAACTTATCAGCAACACAAATATTAGAATTATGAACTCTATCCTCTCTAGATTCCAAAATATCACCTGGATCCCATGCTTCCTTTGTCAAAGATTTATTGAGTTACCTTGAACACCTCCATCCTTATGACCCCCTAATATTCTCTTCAAATACATGTCCCTTCACAATTGTGTTCTAAAAATCAGTTAATGGCTCATCCTTGGGAAGTTTGAAGGATGGTACATGTGCCTCTATTTTGAGCTCTTTGTATTTAAATGCCCTTTTTGTTTTGATTTCTTCACTATTTTGCTGCTACATGCAGTCATTGGAAATCAATAAAACATCATCTATTGTCAAAGAATCTTTACCTTCGAGTTGCATATACCAGTGGACAATGATGTTCCATCTTTATATGTATTATGGTGACTTCGTCCATGCTTTTTTTCTATTACAAGATTCAGTAATTGATTTTTCTCCACATGCAATAGAGTTAAACAACTTTCGTTTTCTTTTAGTTCTTAGGAACCATTTGTTCCATGAAACATCTCTTTTGCAAGCTTTTATAGATTCATCTTTCAGCTTCCTCATCAAAAGTTCAACGTTTCATAATTCAATTGAACTTAAGCGAATGCAGGGAGAAAACATATAAAGTTAGTATTGGTGGCATATTAGTATTACAAGACTTTGATAATCTTTAATATTCATTTTTATATTTCTCATCTTGTAACATGGTCTTCATACTTACATAAATCTATTTTTGTTAAAGATACTGCTCGGGGAGGGAGAAGTTGAGCAACCGCAGATAAACATTTTGGCAGGAATTAAAGGGGCCACAATTCACACCTAAGAAAATAAACTATCAGCATGGATAATGCCTTTGGAATTTCTGAAAATGCCTAGTATACCTTCAAATGAGAGGGAACGTAGTAACGAATTTTGGATTTATTGTGCTTTTCCTTTGTCTTTAATAAGAAATACAATAGTTTCTTCTAGATCATTGGTTTTGAATGCTTCACAGTTTTTTAATGAGTGTTTTTTTGGCAATTTTTTGTTGAGTTTCAATTTAGCCAAATGTAAATGTCTCTGAATGCGAAATGCAAAATATTCATACAAATGTTTGCATCCTATTAATTTTGCAATAGGATGAATTTTGTATCATCAGAGATGATGGAATTTTAAAAAATTTCTTAGTGCCCGAAATGCAAAATATTCATACAAGCCGCATACAGAATTGTTTGTCTGATTCATCTTAAACTGTTATGCCAGCATGAAGCAGAGATGCTGTATAAAAAGGTTTTGCAGCTGAAAGAAAAGCCTCGCTTTCAAAGGCAACATCAGAGGGAAGGATTTCTAGGTCTTTTTGGTTCAAAAGTGGATCCTGTCGATCATTATACAAAGAAACTCGAGAATGTTGAAGAAAATGTCAGATCAGGGCAATTAGACTTCTTGCAGAAAAAAAAGGTAAGTGGTGGTCTTCTTTGTTTGCAAAATAATAAAATGTATTTTCTGCTTTTGTGAGCACTAAAATTTACAGATGCCAGTTATGCTTCTGTGCAGAATTTAGCTCAAGAGGAGTAAGGGGAAAGTGTTTATATATGGAATTAAAATGGTCAAGAATCAAAAGAACTGAATATTGTCTGCAGCACATACACAAAACCCTGAATCCGTGTGATATTGGACCTGTCACACAAATAGATGTCTGATAAGCCCGTTTAAATATTTTATTATTATTTCCCCCCTTCAATTTATATCGGATTGTTTCTGGGACATTTCTACTCCATTTTCTCTTGGTTTGATTGGCCTATTAGTTTCATTTGCATTAATTAATGAAATGAATAATGCAATTCTATATTTTATATCTTGCTTCTTACTTTGTAAAATAGATACAGAATGAAGTAGGGTATGTTGCGGGATGTTCCATTAAATGGAACCTGGTGTCGTAGTAATTGATAAAAGAAAACCCTTCCTACAGAATTGAGCTCTGATAATAGTTTCATGACAAAGTGTTTGTGTTTTACATAAATACTAGGGGAATCAGAGGTTGGTCAGTTGTTAAGAGAGAATTCCAAGGATTGGGTGGTTCATTGCGACTAAATGTAAAATCATATCAGGATAACCATAAAATTTAAGAGTTGCACATTATATATGGGTTTAAAGAGGTGGAGTGAAAAGTCACCTTTCCAGGCCATGCTTTAATTTGTTGTAAATCAGGATAGGATTTAACGATGGGTTTATGTTTTGATAAATTTTCAGTTTTTTAGTCTACATTTTCTGCACTCTCTTTAGGAATTTGTTGGTTGTATGCAGATTATGGCATTTAAGCACAGATAGAGGTAAAAATGGAGGTACCACAGCAGTGGCTGGGAAAATTGATGTCTATGGTAGCCTTGTAAAGAGAATAAAATCACTTGCCAAATTGTGCTTCAGCGCAATGTAGTGAAGTATATTTGAAATTGATAAAAAGTCTTCCATGAATCTCAATCATCACTACTATCTCTGGCACTGGTGAAATACCTTTAAGTAGTATATTTAGAGTATGCCATGAACTACTATTTGAGCATATATGTACACATGCAGCCTGGTGTAGTTTTACTATGAATAGTTTCAATTGTGCAGTGTGTTTTTCCTTAAGATTTTTTTTTTAAATGTTAATAACCCCATATGATTTTCTTAGTTTCTACTTTAGAAGAGTGGCTGTTGTTTTCTATAATCTAGCCTGTGGGAATGGTCTCTTATCAATTTTCATGTTTTGTATCTCATATGATTATGTAGTTTTGTGCAGGAGGTTCCCGCTGCATTTGTCTCCTTTAAGTCTCGTTATGGAGCAACAGTTGCATCAAAGATACCACAGTCAACCAATCCCCTTTTGTGGGTCACAAAATTAGCTCCTGAACCTCAGGATGTCTATAGGCCATTTCTTTCTGCACCTTATCTCCAGCGATGGATCAGTAGATTTGTGGTCATGGTTGCAGTGTTCTTCCTTACAATCCTATTCCTGGTACCAGTCTTGTTTGTACAGGGTCTTGCACAACTGGATCAGCTAGAAAAGTTTCTACCATTCCTGAAAAAGATTCTTACAACGTAAGTTATGAAAGCCTAATGTATTGGTGTTTGTCAAGAGGGAAATTGCTAATAAAACTAGTCATTTTTTAGTTTTTATTATCTTGATATTACAGGTGCAGTAAATCTTATATATGTACTTTTGTTGTCATGTTACTTGTATAGCTACATTCTTTTTGAGGGGTAATTATATCTCAATATTTCTTTCTATTCCTTGCATGTTTGACATCTTATTAAAAACATTCATTAGAGATTTTAGTAATTTCATACGAAGGAACTTGCAACAAAATGTAGTAATAAGCTTTTGGTTCTTTACCTGGTTTACGTCATTCAATCACAGGCAAGGCAATGGTAGGGTCTCAAAACAATGTGACCAAGACTGCTGGATGATCAAAATATTTTTTCCTTCTTCAGTTTCACTGTTGTCCCTGTTAGTATGGTTCCAAAAGTGCTTCTTTCTGATCATCTCATGATTTTATTTATGCATTGAATGGTCCTCTCCTCGAGTGAAAAAGGTTGAATTGCAAATTTTCTCAACACTTCTCACCTTTCCCATGAGCGAATGCTTAACCATATTTAGCAAATTCAGTACGTAGGGCCTAGATCCTCTGGGAGTTTGGCTAGATCAATTGGTGGTTAGATGCTCTCTCTCGTATCAACACCTTCAGAACTTATGGCAAGAAAGCTGTAGTATTTTAACAATGTTCTCATGAAGCTTCAAACTGAAAATTCATTACCATTTTATAAGAACTCAAACTTTCCCTTTCAATGAATCTCTTCAACTCCATGCGGCTAAATGGAGGCATAGACTCAAAATTGAAGAGGCTTACAAAACTCGTGGTGCTCAACTTTCGGCTCATATGCATTATTTGAAGGTTGGAGATTGGGTTATTAAAGAAGTATTCAACCTCATTCGATCTCAACAAATGGTGGACAAGTACCATCCCCGTCTGTGAGGCTAATCAACAACTCACTAGGATTTTTTGACATTTCCTAGGATTTTGTGGCTCATTAGCATGGTGACTTTGATGCTCAAACTTCCTCTTTGGCCCTTGAGAATGTCATCAAGAAATGTATTCGAGTAGTGTCGAGTAAGGTCTTTGAGGCACAATGGGTTATTTGTGATTGTTTCCTCACTATAGAGGACCTCCATGATGCTATCTCTCACATGGCTTTTGGTAAAGCTCTAGGTATTGATGTATTTCCTTGTGAGTTCTATCAAACCCTTTGGGAGTCTATTGGTCCCGACTTGCACAAAGTTTACCTTGAAGTAGTTAAAACCAAATCTTTAGGCACCACTATTAATCAGGGATATATTAAATTCAGTGTGAAGTCTAGGGACTTGAAGCTCATCACCAATTGGCGTCCGAAAACCTTTTGGAATGTTTCTTACGGGATCATTGCCAAAACTCTTTATCTACATTCGAGATAGTTGTTGCCTCTCATTTTCAGACTTGAACGAACAAGATTCATATACGCAATAGATACATCATAGATAGTGTCATTGTTGTCTTGGAAGGCATGGAATAGGCTTGCTCTTCTCAACAAAAACCCTTTTTTTCAAACTTGCTTTTGAGAAAGCCTATGATTGAGTTGAGTGTTTCTTCATTCTCACCATGTTTCAATCTTTGGGCTTTGTCCCCAGATTTGTCCAACTGCTCAACATGTTATCCCAAGATGTGTATGCATGCATCGACGTTCATGGCATTCCATCTTAGAAATTTGTGATTTTTAGGGCTATCAAGCAAGTTGTAGTTCATTAGCCCCTTTCCTTTATGTTCCTGCGACTAAAGCTTTCAACTATATTTTGGTTGAATACTTTGCTAGGAGCTTACTTAAAGGCATTTCCCTTCAAGACTCTTCTAGACGATTGGTTAATGGTCGCTTTACTAATTACGCCTTCCTCATTCTATTGTAAGATGAGTCATTTGTTGGAATTTTTTTGCGTTGCCTCCGAATCTTCAAACGAATGGAAGAAAGAATTGTATAGGCCTTCCATCTCTCCCAAGCCTAAGTGTTGGAGGGCATTCAATGGACATTAATTCAACATGGCAAAGAGTTTAAATTTCTTGGCATACCCTTTTCCTTTCAAGCTTCTCCAACTGAACTTATGGAGTTATGTTGCTCAAAGGTTGGAGAAAAATATTTCCTTTTGGTTACCAAACCTCTCCCTAACAAGCAAATTCCAGGTGTGCTCTAAAGTACTTGCAGCTATCCATGCGTCGTATTGTTGTTCTTGTTGGGTTCCCTCCAAGTCTACCTTCTCCAAACTAGAGTGCCTGCTCAAAGATTTCCTTTAGGCCAACTCTAAAAGGTCTAAAGTTTTCCATAGGATTTCTTGGGATATTTGCTAGCGACCTAAAGAGGTTGGAGGTTTAGGCCCTCTTGAAATCAAAATGAATGGCTCAACTCTCTGTATCAAATGGATCATCGTATCTCTTGAAGGATATGAGGCTTGTAAAGTTCTTCTACATCATAGTATCTCTCATGGCACTTCATGTGGTGGAAAAGCATACCAAGGTCTTGTTTTATGCTCCATCTTTATTACTCTCATGCTCGTTAAGATTGTTGGCAGACACCTTTGTCACTAAAAGCATATGGAAAGTTTGGGAGTTTCTTTAAGTTAAGCTCGTTTGGGATGGAGATGGGTTCGGGTCGTGTCTCCCTCTAAACACTCAATCCCTTTGATGGTGTCATGTTCTCAATTACTATGGTGCCCCTTTTGTTATGGTGCTATGGGTCAAAAGTCTTTGGCTTTTCAGGATAGGGGTCAAGTTCATTTCCTTTTTTTTTTTGTAGAGTTTCTTGAAATTGGCTTATGAGGCCTACCCTCAAGGCTCAATTTGAACTTGGCAATGGGAATTTGGAAACTATCGTTGAAATTCAAAACGCTATACGTGAGAAACACCTTCACAAATTAGTTTGTATTCTGTAATTGCTTGGTGGAAGTACTAGAAGTAGCATGTGGAGATTCCATTTCACAAGTTGTGTTTTGTGTAGGCTACTTGGAGTAGGTATTTCTCCAATTTTTGGAAAGCCACTATTAAGCCTAAGAAGAAGAGACCAATTACTATATATGGAGATTTCTCACCCATTATGTCCTACCTGCCTGCAACTGAAGACTTTCAAGTACCTCTTTTGCTTTTTCCCACGTGCTTAGTCAACCTAGAGATGGAGTCATACACTCTTGCAACCATGTCTTCCAGAGTTTTTCACTTGGAAAATGGTGCTTTTGGACTAGGTTACTTGCAAAATTCAAATAGATTTGGCATATTTTTTCGTGTAGAGATTTTATTTCAGTTTATGAAAGGAAAGAAGCAATGTGATTTTTGATCATATGCTATTGATAGGTTTTTTTTGTTGCTAACAAAGTGTTAGTTATGTCCAATGTTATGATTCAGATCCAAATCAAGTCTAAGAATGTACGAATGGAAGTGGAGGATCTTCAATCTCTTTAGCATCACCGGGGTAGTGCTCCATGTGCTGTTAGGTATGTGCCACTAGATAACCCTTAACTAGGATGACCTTACTAATGTTATGGGCATCGAGGTGGTTGTGTCATCACTGTTGCTATTCGTGGATTTTTTTGCCACATTTTCAATGGTGCTCTCCGGGTTGTAGTAGCAAGGGCGGTGGTTTTTTTCAAACAGTTTTGTCTCCTAGTTATAGTAACAAGGAAAGTTTTGCTAGCTAGCTCTTGGTATTTCTCTTACGAGACATGCTAAGAAAATAAAGAAAATATAAGAATACTGATGGGTGGGAGTTGTTCCTTGATACAATGGATCTTCTTGGTTGTTATGATCCTCACGTGCAGAATTCACTAATGCCTCGAGGTTTTGGTGTAACGGTTCATTACATTTGGTATCAGAGCAACCACCCAGGTTTAAGTCTTAGTACAGGTGGCTACATCGGCATTGTAGTGTTCGCTTGGGGCTCATATAGGGAAGGGCATGGTCCTGCTATACGGGCGCAAATCTAGCCAGAGGTTCGAGCTACGAAAGCGTGGAGGGATGTTATGATCCTCGTGTGCGGATTTCACTCATGCCTCGAGGTTTTGGTGTAACAGTTCGTTACATTGGTAGTGTTGATTGGTGAGACGAGCCTTGTGATCCTCCGCCACCTCTAGTTTCTCTCATTGCTCTCGTTGTATAATGGCTTTGCCTTTATTTCCTGAGGGATTTTATGGTGTCTTTAATTGTTTTGTTTGGTTAAAACATTTTCTATGGACGATTATTAAGTGACAATTATTTTAGCTCTAAAAATGTACAATTAGTAAGATGGATTCTTAAAAGGAATTTTTATCCCCTTTCTCGATCCACGAGTGATTGGCTTCTCTCATGGTGAGATTCCATTTCACCTTTTTTGTACAATTTGCATTGTACTTTATTGTATGGCTAATAGAAGATACTTTTCAATTAAAAAAAGTTTGTGTTGTTTCAAAACCTCACAAGTTGTTTCAATTAAAGTTTGTATATATCCAAGAGAAACAATACAATCTTTAATGGGCACGGGGCCTGCCCATCCTTTCCCAAGGAAAATGAAACGAATAGTCTAGGTGACCCTTTACACTCCCTTGAGAGGATAAAACTATGTTTCTATATTTAAACCAAAGTTTAGGTACCAGGTAGTCTAGTAATTGAAGGTTGTTGAGATAGGATTGCTGGTCATTGCTTGTTCACATCATTGGTCTTGCAGCTAATTTGATCTACCACCCTCTTCACGCCCCAAGCTTGAAGCCAATCTGATTTTCCATCCTCTTCCTCCACTTGGCAGGTCTTAGAGGGTTGGACTAGTAAGGCATTCTTCCCTGTGCTCATCCATTCCTGATGACTTTGTGGCTGGATATCCTTGTCGTGATCGTTCCTCTCACTAAAGAGAGGCATTAAACATATATGTTACTTAATCTGTCTCCCTTCCCTCCCATTTTGGATGCAATTTTTACCCTTCCATAGCCAAATGGGGTACAACGAAGAGAAAACAATGACAAATTTCGAGTCTTAATGAAAAGATGACAAGCCTTTATCTAAATAGAAATTCATACATGAATTTTACCTTAGAACCTACAACTTTATCTTCAATAGTTGAAACATCGTACTCTAATATAGAAGGGATTAACATATAGCGTCCCAAAATTTACAAAGTACATCCTACTTACCAAATTAAGGATGATCCACAAACACGAGACCCACATGATATTTACTCATTTTGAGCCCTACTTTTGAGTGTTTCATGGTTGTTCTCTAGGTCCTTGTAGTCTATTGGAGTTTTGATCCCATTATCGCTACATATCATACCTCTCCTTTTTGGGTGGCTTTTGGTCCCACATAAGCTTGCTTATCTACAAGATATGGAAGGATGTCTTCCTCTACCCTTTGGAGCTTTTGTGTAATTGTTGGTGTTTCCTTGACCTAAACCTGACAATTTTTTGGAGTCTTTGCTTTAGTTCCTCTGCACTTTCCCTGCAAAACATCTTCCTCGCACCTCCCTTTTTCATCCCAAGACGATGTTTTTACTACTTGTTCATCCCAATGCAAAGTCTCCAAGATAGAAGGTAGTATTGCAATATTCTTCCTTGTGCAATGTGGAAGGCTCTTAAGGACAAGCATACTTCCAAGAAAACATGCTCAAAACCTGCAATCTCACTACATTCCTCATCCTTTGAAAGACTGGTGGCCTGTAATGTCTATTTCATCATAATTTTTCATTGCCATGCCGGGGTAATCATAACTATGCTAATGAAGAGCAAGGTTGGGAGAAGACTCTTTGTCAAGGACTCGCTATACATCTTCCAAGCAATAAAGTGGTTTTTTTTACAGCCCAAGGTACACACATATTTCAGATCTTTTGTTTCCTTCTTTATCATCTTGTTGGGCTGACCGTCTCCAACATCTTGTCACGAGTTTGGACTCCAAGATTGGGGTTTCTTTGCACATGATGATCGAGACAAGAAAATGTATGATGAAAAGTTTCATAGATTGTTTGCATCCTTGGAATCCAAGTAAACCCGTGAAGCTCAAAAAGGGTAAAAGTAAAGATTCCAATTTGAATTTTCCACTCTTTGCTTATGGAAGGGAAGAAATTTGATGAAGGAGAATTCTAGCATGACATGTTTAAGGCAACATAAGAATTCTGCTTTTCTTTTCTATGAATTGCTACCCCACGATTCCATGAATGAACCAAAAGAAATGTGGGAAAGGGGAAGCAATTATGATGAACTTGCAGCTGCACACATGACAGTTAGAGAGGAGAATGATGGTTTTATTTTTCAGTTTTATGGCCCCATGATGAGGTGTGAATTTTGTTTTGACTACCTTGTTTTTAGTTCAGCCGAGTCACACAATGTTTGTGGGTATCAAGAGCTCCAAATTCACAAGGAGTTAAAGTTCCACTCGAAAAATGATGAAATCATAATTCATGGGAATGTTATGAAGGATGATTTTGTCAAGTTTAAGGCCAAGATGTCGGCTGATTTCAATTGTAGGCTTGTTCCTAGTATTTCAACATATGTAAATCAAATTTCAGTCCCTACATTACTCATGGAGTTGCCTTTCCTTGTGAGATTTTAGTTTGGTAGTTGTGATGCCATGGTTATAGTGCCGAGTTTGCAAAAATCAGATTTGGGGTTGCCACTAACAGCCATGAACAACAGTGTGTTTTCATTTTTGAAGAGCATTCCATCATGGAATGATGAGGAAAGAAGATCTCAGCTGAAAGGAGGGAATAAATCAGATTATGATGCGTTGTTTCTAGACTTGAACATTCTAATTTTTGAAAGAAAAATGCATGATTACAATTGTTTTTGGGACAACATTACTAAAGTGTTGGGAAGCCATCATTTGGATGGAAATTATGAGATGGTGTTAAGCAATGGAAGAGAGCTAGCTATCATGTCCGCAAGGCATGATAAGGAGAGTTTAAAAGGGTTGTTAAACACTCTTGTTTTCTTTGATATGTTTGTGTCATGTGCAGGTACATCAAAGAAGAAGCAGTTGAGATTCATTTGGGATCTAGGTACTTACAATTGCTTGAGGACAAGCAATTTCGGGAAGGGAGGACTGTAATGTCCCCTTTTTCAAATTAATCCAAATTAAGGTTTCCTTGCCTTTCCTCTTTCTGAAGGCAAGCAATGGATGAGCAAGGGAAGATTGTGGGTTATATTTCCATTTTGCTCATTCATGTTTATGTTTTTATCTTTGTATTTCCCATTATATGGTGTCGGCTAGGTTTGGTGCATTTTAAAAGCAAATTAAAAGATTAAATATGCTTTATATGGGTTGGCCTTGCCTTTTTGGCCTTTGGTGCCAAGATGAAGATATAAAAGGAGATTAAGGACTTCATTTGGAGACATCTACCTTGGGAGTTTTATCTAATTTGGACCTTTGGGCTGTTTGCTCATTGTCTTTCCACACTTGGGTGAAAATCCAAGTGTGTGGCTCTCTCCAAGAAGGACAAAAACCCTTCTTGTGGCTGGTTGGAGGACGAAAACCCTCCATCTTTAGTTGAAGCAAAAATATCTTCAAGACTTCATGCAGATTTGGACTCTAGAATATCAAGGAAGACATTTACAAGGGTTTGCATAAATTTTAGAACCCTTCCTAGTTGGAGCGACTAGGGCTTGAGGGTGTTTGGATGCCTTTTAGGGCTCAAAAATCAGATTTTATTTGATATTCTGATTCAGCATAATTTATAAGGTCAGAATCTATAATTTCATGATTTCTGGTAAGGTTTATCTTTCATTTTTAACCCTTGGGTTGTGGCAGCCCTGCTGCTGTCCTAAATTTAATTACAACAATGTGTTTTCTTGGGTTTTCTCCATTTGTTTATTGCAAATTGAATGGATAAGTGTTGTCGTGCATGAAGAAATTATTTAAAAGTGTTTTCAGCTATTGTGCATGGTTTTTATGGTGCTTTTTAAACCCCTTTTCAATTTGTTTTTAGGGTTTATATTATCTTGAGAACTGCTGTTATAAAAATCAGATTATTTTCATTGTGGTGTGGTGTATTTTCAGATCTGATCCTTGGGATTTGTGGCCAAACCCATATCTTTGGTTTTTGTCCCAAAAAGGTATATTACATGACCAATTCTTCCTCATGCAATATGGAAGAGTGAATTGATTGGGCTCTTATAAAGTTGGCTGTTCCAACCTATTGCTTTGATGCAATCTGTTGCATTTGTGGATCCTCTATGCTTCTTTCTCCAAGCTGTGCACTCATGGCTGTTGAATGGTAATATCTTACTGGGGAATTCATGTCCCCAATGATGCTCCATGAGGTTGGAGTTGATTATGCATCTTCCTCAATGAAAGTGTGATAAACTTCCCTTTGTGTTTTTCCTCTTGCCCATGAAGTGTAAGACTAGAGTGATGCTGCTACAACACATTTCTTAGTTGAAATATACATGGTACAACCTACCTGTGATGCCAAAACATACCACAATGGCTGCCATCTTCAATTGACATCGCTTATTCCTACAATTCATTGCTATAAAGGAAACATTTATTAGACAATGCATTTTCACTGTCAATATTATCAACATGTGTATACTATATTGCAGCCATATCAAAATCATATTTGAAACTTACTGCAACCATATCCAATTTGCATACAACTGAAATATGCATCTGCATCTAGCCATATCTATTTTTGCTCCTTATTTGCACGCTATGCATGGTATGTACATGCTCAAATAGCTTTCTACAATCACCATGAAGCCCATATACATACAACAACAATTGCTTGATGCTAGAAAAAGACACACATCAATGTTGCAATTATTGGAGTGCCCCTATGCATGCTACAATCGAATGATGCTAAAATCAACTCTTCCTCAAGCTGCAATCATTTTCCCATTTGCATTCCCAACTGTGAGGAGAGATTCTACATAGTACAGCAATGGAGAAACACAAGATTATTGTGATGATTTTGGTTGTTAGAAGTTGTTTCTCAGCTTTGTGATTTGAATGCTTACTCTCTTGGAGTGCCCCCTCTCTTTACATTCTCGCTACGCAAAACAGGTGGTGAGTGATATAAATCAAGCTATTCTTCTGCCCCTACTTGTTATTCCCAAGAGAACTTTTTGTTTCATGGTCTCCTATGACAAGTATAAGGTTTCCCATGCTTGCCCATACAAGTGGCTTTAGCCCCCTGTTTTCTCTACCAACAAATGGAAACATACAACTTGAAGATAAATTTGGAGTGCTATTCAATGCTCAAACATGTGAATGCAACTCAACATTTTTTTTTCTAAATTTTGTCAATGCTCTGTCCAAGAATCAAAGGAAATTCCTATACCGCTACTTGCGCAATGGTGATGAGGATACATGTGAGAGCCGTTCTTTCCTCCTTTTGGTTGTGGCTGCTCATTCTTGCCGTTTCCATTCTTTGGGTGAATATGTTGATGGAATTTGTAACACTTTTCATCCCAATGTCCTTGCAATGATTACAAAAATTGTTAAGGCTTGCACATACTCATATCAAGGGGATTCTCATCTCATTGGAGTGTGTCTTGACCATCCTCTTCTTGTTTGCTTGAAGAGAGGATTCTTTCTTTCCGATCTTTCCGAAAGATATTGGGCTCTAGTGATGGATTGTTTGCACATAGCCATACATTGGTCACTCTTACCAAATAAGTACAATAAACAAGATATCGACATTCTTGTGCTAACTGCCCTTTCTGTTTACAATTTAAACAAAAGATGGAAGACTTCTCTCTGGCATACCTTGTTGGGCTGTCCCTAATTGTTTCCTTCCATTTTTGGACATGCAAGTGGTGAAGTTGGTGGAGTGTAATCCTTCCACATGTGGATGGATTAGCGATGCACTATCTCCTCCTTGACAGAAAGCTGCTCTCTTTAAAACTGCTTCCTGATACTCTTGAGGTAGATTCATGCTTCCTTCTTCTTGTTTTCATTGCTCTCCACTCTTTGGAGACTTCCTACAATCATCTTGAGGCTTTACAATGAGGTTAGAAACAATTTTACCTTCTTTGTGCTGCTATTGGTGTGTAGATGGTGTGGAGTCCTTCATGGAAGGAACTTTTTCTTGAACCGTGCTAGAACATTCTCCAATCTCCATTTTACTTTCACCATACCCAAGTGTAATGTCCCTTTCTAGGGCTGAAACTGAAGATAAGGGTTTGGGCTCAAACCCCAACCAACGAACTCTGATATTTATGACAGCCACCAATAATTTACTTCAAACCCTTATGGAAAAAAACTGAAAATGTAATTAGCAACAAGAAGGAAACAAAAATTTTATGACAACAACTGAATTGTGAAGACAACCAACAATGATTCCACACAAACCCTAGCTGTGAACCAGTACTTCTTCTCCTCGGGCAGCAAACCGGAATGGCACTTCAATGGCATCTATTCGCATGCAACACAAGCTGAAAATGACATAGAGTGCTTCCAAATATTTTATTCAACCATGTAAATATTTATCCAGCCAATACACTTCCAAAATAAATAAGAAACGAAGAGATAAATCACAGCTGTAATTAATTAAATGATAACAGAAGTACAACCAACACACAGGGCTGGAAATACTGATTAATGAATCCCAAAATTCAGTCCAAAGTATGGATTCGGCCTCATAAATTATGAGGAACAATTACATCAATACTCAAAATGCCAAAATGTGCCCTAGAAGGCACCAAACAAAACACCCAAGCAAGTCGGCTAGGGCTTGAAATGGAGGAAGTGCACTAGAAATCTCCTTAGCAGCTCACTTGTGATCTCCTTGTGAGATCACCCCAAGATGAATGAGGGTTTTCGTCCTTAAACAAGGCCAAGAAAGGGTTTCGTCTTTCGAGGCAAGAAAGAGAAACTTCACAAGCTTCTAACTTCAAGAAAGTATTAATGATAAAATGATGCATACCCTTCTCATGCCAAAATGATCTCCTTATATATCCTCTATGTGGTGCCAACTTCAATGCATGCTCTTTGTTGGAGGACCAACCTCCTTGGGAGAGTTATTTCTCCTTTATCTTCAATATATGTTTTCCACAAGACCAACCTCATTATGAAAATATAAGCTTTTTTCTTTTCTTTTTTCCATTTCTTTTTTTATTTCTTAATCCTTTTTGCCAACAAAAGAAATGAGTATTAAAAATACCTTTATAATGTTAAGCTGCCCCTAAAATGGAGAATTGACCGGGCCAAACCTAAAATATTATTAATTACTTTATTTTAGAAAAAGGGACATTATAGTCCTCCCTTCCCAAATTTGTTTGCCCTCAAGCAAATGCAAGGTCTCATCCCAAGTGCCATCATACCAAGGTGAAAGAACAAGTTGGACTGCTCCTATAATTTGGATCCCGTGCCTATCAAATGAAGGAGTTTTTTTCCAAACAAATTTAGAGTCCCGCTGCTTCTTTCTGTAATGTCCCCTTCTAGGACAAGTTAGGAATTCATACAAATCTGATCACACACAGTTGTATATAATTAATTTTCAAACCCCAACTGCTGCAATTTTTAAAAATTCATATCTTTGGCTAGAGAAGTCCAAATGAGCTGAAATTTTGGATAATAGACCACAAAAATATGAAGAACAATATGCAAAAATCAGATTTCGCACAGCCAACCCGAAACCCTAATTTTGACCTAAAAAGTAGGTCTCCCAGCACATTTAGGGCATCAAATCCACTCCAAAAACTATGAAAACATCTTCACCTTATTTCTTCTAGTTTCTACAATCATATGCAATATTAAATCAACCCCAAACTGCAGATCTAATATAAATATCAATTTTCCATACCCAGAAAATACTGCAGACAGCTGAAATATTCAAAAATGCATAACTCCTTCAATATCCCATATTTTCCCCTCAAATAAAATGCAGATAATTCTATAAATTAAAATCTTTCCAAAGAACTAAAGATCTGAATTTTATGACAACTAGAAACCCTCCAAAACAACCCCCAAAATTCCCAATCTAGTCGCTAGGGTTAGATGGAATGACATAAATTATTTTCAGCTCTTTCTACACTTCAAAAACCCTCCAAATAACATTCCTACACTTGGAAAATCATACCAACATAAAGCAGATTATAGTTTACCACATCTTCACCTTATTTCTTCTAGTTTCTACAATCATATGCAATATTAAATCAACCCCAAACTGCAGATCTAATATAAATATCAATTTTCCATACCCAGAAAATACTGCAGACAGCTGAAATATTCAAAAATGCATAACTCCTTCAATATCCCATATTTTCCCCTCAAATAAAATGCAGATAATTCTATAAATTAAGATCTTTCCAAAGAACTAAAGATCTGAATTTTATGACAACTAGAAACCCTCCAAAACAGCCCCCAAAAGTCCCAGTCTAGTCGCTAGGGTTAGATGGAATGACATAAATTATTTTCAGCTCTTTCTACACTTCAAAAACCCTCCAAATAACATTCCTACACTTGGAAAATCATACCAACATAAAGCAGATTATATTTTACCTTGTTCACTCACAAAACATGCCAAAACATGCCAAAACAAGTCCCATATCAAGTCGCCATTGTTAGCAAGTATGAATCATGCAAAGAACATACTTCAACACAAGAGAACTCAACAAATGAAACAAGAGAGAATACTTCAATTGATCAAACCAACTCACTAACTTCCCACGCAAGAGAGAGAGAAAGCATCAATGGGCATGCATCCCAACTCAAAGCATGGAGCATAAAATAAATATCATCATAACATAAGTCTAACAATGATTCTAGCACTCCTTTTATAAGCAAGGAGACACAAAATTCGAAATCCCTAGGAGAGGGAAATTACTAAATAAAAGCAGTTTATTTTCCCTCGGTGTGGCGTCCCCTTTTTAAAAGGGTGATTTTAATATTTAAAAGCCACCTAAATATTATTTAATTAATTCCCCTTTTTAATTTGCATTTTGGGAATTTAATTAAATAATTAAATACATTACTTGCTCCATAAATATTAAATAATTAAATAAATATTGTTTTATAATGTCAAATGATAAAAATCACTCTCTAGGCAATATTATAAAATTATTTAATATAATTTTCCCCTTGCAACATCCCTAAAGCCCACGGGGAATGATAGGCTAAGGGTCTTCAAAAATGGGGACATTACACTTTCTTCATTAAAGTCCTTTGTAATGCCCCCAATGGAGGATTTTCTAACCCAAAGGGAATACCTAAAAATTCTGATTTATTGCAGCAAGCTGAAAATAGAGATATTAGGACAACAATTTGTATTTTTTCACAAAATTAGAAATTTGAAACAAACCCTAGGTATGGCGAATTGTTATGAAGACAAAAGTGCCACAAAGTACCTTGAATCTTATCTCAAATGACCCAAATCTCATGCCAAAATATTTATAATAATTTAGGAATGTAACAACACCAAAATACTGAATTTTTGGAACCCAAAACAAGAGTTGGAAATTTATTTAATGTCTACAGAAGGACATCTTACAAAAGTGGCGGAAAGAAGTGGTCCCAAGCCCAAATCCACTATAACAAAGTTGAATATGGCCTCTGAAATTATGATAAAGCAAATGATGTATAAATCTGAAACAACCGTGCCCTAGAATGCACCGAACTCCACACAAGGGTGTAGATAGCCCTAGATATGGCTGCAAATCGTGCCCTAACTATCCCTGCTTGAAGTCATGGCAGATGTCTCTCCACTGGTTGAATTTCTTCGCTTGAAATGCATATTTGAAGTGGAAAATGTAGAAAACGTGCCCACAAAATGTGCCCTAGCTCTAAAGATTTGTCTTTGCGCCCAAATGTGACCTCCGAATGAAGTCACCCAATAGATATTGAGGGTTTTTGTCCTCAAATCTAAATTCTATTGAGGGGTTTCGTCCCCAATAGGATACCAAGGAGGGTTTCCGTCCTCTATGGTTGAAAGTGAAAGCAAATGCATTCAATTGTTTGAAAGTGAAAGCAAATAATGCATTCAACTCTACAAAGTGAAATTAGATAAATGACCAAAGATGTCTCAAATGAAACCTCAACCCCTCCTTTATAATTTTACATTGCCTTTTTCCAAGTTGGGCACTCCATGTGGGATCACTAAAGCGACTTTCCATCTTCTAATTTATTGTTGGCTTTTACTTTATTTGGAAAGTCACCTTTATTTTTATTTTAATAATAAAGTTACATTAAGTTGTCACCTTTTTAATAAAAAGTGAGTGACTTGACAACTTAAAAACATTAACTTTATGATTTTTCTTTATTTGAAAAAGGGACATGATAGTGGAGGACCGACCTCCTTGGGAGAGTTATTTCTCCTTTATCTTCAACATATGTTTTCCACAAGACTGACGTCATTATGAAAATATAAAAGCTTTTCTCTTTTCTTTTTCCCGTTCCTTCTTTTTATTTCTTAATCCTTTTTGCCGACAAAAGAAATGAGTATTAAAAATACCTTTATAATGTTAAGTTGCCCCTAAAATGGAGAATTGATCGGGCCGAACTTAAAATATTATTAATTACTTTATTTTAGAAAAGGGGACATTACAGTCCTCCCTTTCCAAGTTTTCTTTCGCTCAAGCAAATGCAAGCTCTCATCCCAAGTGCCATCATATCAAGGTGAAGGAACAGGTTGTAGTGCTCCTATAATCTAGATCCCGTGCTTGTCAAATGAAGGAGCTTTTGCCCAAACAAATTCAGACACCCGCTGCCCCTTTCTTCATTGAAGTCCTCTTCATCTTCAAGTTCAAAGACAGTAGTAACAACTTCTTCCTTTTCATACTCAGCTATATAAAAGACCTTCCAAATTGTTGTAATCTCACTCATAGAGCAAGAAATTGATGAATAATTAGTATCTTGACAAATTAATCCATGTCCCAATGTGGCATCCTCATTCTTTGTTCCATCCTTGTCAACTAAGGTGGAAGAACACTACGTATTCCCAAATACAAATGCAACTAACATTAGGTGGGGGTTGCTAGAAATTATGAAAACAGTATCAATGATGGCAGTTTGGCTCATGGCTGCCATAAAAACTTTTCCTTTCTCACTTGGGGTAGATAACACCCTATTCCCCAACTCTTGATTGCATTCTTCACTCAACGGAAAACTCGGGAAAAAAAACTTGAGCAACATGCAAAATTGATCCAAAGTCAAACACCTTTGGATCAACTGTGCTAACTTATTCTCCAATCTTTCTTACCCTAGGGAAAACTGCTCAACCCAAACATCACCAATATGTATGTTTGTTATTTATCTACTCCTTCTGAATGAAACCCTCCAAGCTGCGGGGATCAATGCTCTGATACCAATGTAATATCCCTTTCTAGGGCTGAAACTAAGGATAAGGGTTTGGGCTCAAATCCCAACCAATGAACTCTGATGTTTATGACAGCCACCAATAATTTACTTCAAACCCTTGTGGAAACAAATTGAAAATGTAATTAGCAACAAGAAGGAAACTGAAATTTTTATGACAACACCTGAATTGTGAAGACAACCAATTATAATTTCACACAAAACCTTAGTTGTGAACCAATATTTATTCTCTTAGGGCAGCGAACTGGAATGCCTCTTCAGTGGGATCAATTCGTATGCAACACAAGCTAAAAATGACATACAATGCTTCCAAATATTTTATTCAACCATGGAAATATTTATCCCGCCAATACACTTCCAAAATAAATAAGAAATGAGAGATAAATCACAACTGTAATTAATTAAATGACAACAAAAGTACAACCAACACACAAGGCTGGAAATACTGATTAATGAATCCCAAAATTCAGTCCAAAGTATGGATTCGGCCTCATAAATTATGAGGAACAATTACATCAACTCAAAATGCCAAAATGTGCCCTAGAAGGCACCAAACACAACACCCAAGCAAGTCGCCTAGGGTTGGAAATGGAGGAATTGCACAAGAAATCTCCTTAGTAGCTCACTTGTGATCTCCTTGTGAGATCACCCCAAGATGAATGAGGGTTTTCGTCCTCAAACAAGGCCAAGAAAGGGTTTCATCTTTCAAGGCAAGAAAGAGAAGCTTCACAAGCTCCAACTTCAAGAAAGTATTAATGATAAAATGATGCATACCCTTCTCAAGCCAAAATGATCTCCTTATATATCCTCTATGTGGCACCAACTTCAATGCATGCTCTTTGTTGGAGGACCGATCTCCTTAGGAGAGTTATTTCTCATTTATCTTCAACATATGTTTTCCACAAGACCGACCTCATTATGAAAATATAAGCTTTTATCTTATCTTTTTCCCATTCCTTATTTTTATTTCTTAATCCTTTTTGCTGACAAAAGAAATGAGAATTAAAAATACTTTTATAATGTTAAGCTTCCCCTAAAATAGAGAATTGACCTGGCCCAACTTAAAATATTATTAATTACTTTATTTTAGAAAAGGGGAAATTACACCAAGGCTTGCATATTGAGGTCTTTCCTCAACCATTATGGGGTTAAGGATTCCTTGGTTGTCGTTTCCAAGTCCTTTTCCATCTTAACTCATCCTTATTAAGAATTTGGAGCCATTATCTCTAGTATGCTTCCCAAAATTGCCATTAGATTCATTCAACGCAATATTGGAAGAAACATGTGGAGCGGTTACATGCATGCCTCTGTCATGGTTGGAGCATCTTTGGTATAGGCCGGTCCTCTATGATAAGAATATAAGGCTTATAGTTTATTATTAAGTCATTATTAGTTATGTATTAACTAATGAATTGTTGTAACCACTTCAACCATTTTGTAACTATCTCTTGCATAATAAAATGACAGACACAGAACTTACAATGTGTGCATTCTGGTTTCTCTCCATTCCTTCTTTGTTCACATCTTCTAACATCTACTTGGTAGACTCTTCTCTTCTTTTTACTCCAACATCAAGTTGGAGCCTTGCCCATGTAACTTGCAACTTCTCATTGTCTGTTTCCAAGCGTCGCACCATCATTCTCAATTCTCTATTGTCCTCTTGTAGCTGCATATTGCAAGCTTGGAGCTCCTCAAGTCTTATGCAACCAAAAATTTCTGCAACACCTCGTCAAAAGCATGGCATATAATCTTGCAATACACAAAAAATCTTATGTCAATAAAAATATCGACAAGCCACAAAGAACTTGCTTCTCTGATTCCATTTGATCTGTAATTCCTCAAGAAATTCCCTTATTGGAAATTAAATGCATTTTGTTTTCCATCTATGTCGTAGTACTTGAATTTCCCAAATGGTGGTTGTTTTAAAAAGTGTTAGATTAGAATTTGCAGTAGAATGAGTAATTACTTGCAGAATCATAAACAAGAAGAAAATAGTATAAACAAGAAGAAAATAGTGCAAACAAACCATACAACACAAGATTTTTAATCATGTTTTCCCCACCATGAGGAAAACCAATTGCAAAGTGGCAACTACACATCTTCCTCTTCTTCCATTCATATAATGAGGCCAATACAAAGAGCTTTAAGAAGAATACAAGGAGCATAGACTTGTATCAATGATGAGCAACTTACTACTCTTGCTACACACTCATACATTACCCAATTGAGGCCAACTCTCCTCTCTCTTGATCAACGTAAATTTATTGGCCCACAGACCTTATGCATCTCTAGAGATGTCCCTTCAAAGACCAAAGCTTATAAAATTGCCCAAAATGAGAAAGCTTATCACTTCCTGCCATTACTCTAATTATTCAATTAATGTGGGAGAAACTATTGCTTAGGAGACTAGGGGGAACTGCCATCTAGGGAACCAGTTGTTATGAAACCAACCCTTAAGGTAATCAATAGTTACTTAAGTTCCCCTAAGAGAACTAGCGATTGCAAAACCACCCTTTTGCATATAGTGGTGGTTTTGTCAAGATACAAGAAATACTCAATTTGAGCACTACTTTTGGTTGATTACTTGTTGCTCTTTAGATCCTTGTGGTCTATTGGAGTTTTGATGTTTTGCATGAGATCCCTATAGATCACCATATCAAAATTGAATCATATTGATGAGAAATAGATCTTAGAGTGCACCCAAGTATCATCCAAAGTGATTGAAAACACCATGCGAGGCTCTAGGCTTGAAACTTTGGATACTAGTGACAAGTTTGAATCAACAAAAACAAAAATCCAAAAGAAAACCAAGATCAAGCATGAAAAATGACCCAATATTTAAGAAAACAAGGATAGAGAATGGGATTATTGCACTTTTCAAGATCTTGTTCATTGGAAACTAAAACAACATAGATGAGAAACAAGCCGCAAAGGGGCCAAAAGACATCAAGACAGTGACACTTGTCACTATCTTGTTAATTCTTGAGAGATTTGAAAATGATGGTGTAGACCATGCCATTATCAAATGCTCTGGGTGAAATACAATGACATGTGGCCATGCGGTGTAATCTCATTCTGCGAGATGGCACATTGAAAGAAAATGCTAAGAGGATTTAAAGCCTTATAAAATAATACATTTGGGAACTAAGGACGAAGATTAGGACAAGTATCCTAATCTCATGAACTCTAAGCATATTTGGGCTAAAAAATCTTAAAATAGAGCTCGAGGTAAAACTCTGAGTGGTTTCCACTTGGCGCAAGCTCGTTACCTTTGAGAGATTAACATGAAGAATAAATTTTATGAAAATAGAGGTGCATGGGGTAAAATCAAATGGGAATGTGCTATTTGGCACATTTTTGTTAACTCTGGGAAAATCAAAAGCAAATAATCAAGGCAAAGCAAAACAAAACCTAAGGAAATAGAGAATGAACAAGTGTCAAATGGCACATTCTGATTGAGCATACTGGATGAGAATAAAACATAAAGCTTCAAGCCTAGGAAAATAAATGTTGAAACATCGGGAACCCAAGGAAGAAGTAAAACAAAGAAACTTGGAAACTTGGAGCTTAAATGCAAGAAAAATGCACAAAAGATTAAATATGATCAAGACCTCACCAAACATGAACTAGGAGAGAATTGAAATGAAAAATTATAAACTACAACTCTCTTCTTTTGAGTTCATCGTTCGTGCTAAATTAATCATACATTAACATTAAAATATTAATGCGTGGCGGCCTTGAATTTGCAAAAAAAATGGTATGTTGATGACGACACATGCCTTTCTGATTGTTATAGGATGTACTTTAGATTTCCATTGACCTAATTTTTGTAACTTGCAGGCATTAGTATAATTTCTTTCTTTATTATTTGAACCACAAGGTTTTTCAAGCCAAGAAGAATCACTGATTACTAAAAGGTCCCAAGTGAAGTTAATATTATGCAAGCAGCAAAACCTCTAAGTGGTTTATTTTCTTTCCCATTTTGTTTCTCTCTCAGCGCTTTCAACACTTGTAATATTCTTGCATACTCATTGTTATGGTATCATTATAACCTCCTATAACTTTCTCTCTTGTTTTTTATTACATTGGTTATTCTTGCTTGTATGTTTGTTTATCACTTTTTGGAAATTTTGTCACTGAATTCTTTGCTTCTTGAGTCCATTTGGTTTAACATCTATGATTGTAGCTTTCTTTGCATTTACAAACTGGATTATCTATTATCGGATATAAATTCATTCAATTTTTCATTTTCATTGGGAATTTTATCATTGTTTTTCAAGGAAGATAGGAAACAGCTATTTTGAGTCAAACACTAGTTGTCCATGTTTTAGTTTCCAGTGTTCACCATAATATTTCATTTCTAAGTAGATAATTTTAGTAAAGAAAATCATTTTCTAGGTTTTCCCGACTCTTTTTCCTTTTTCCTTGTGCAGAAAAGTTATTAGTCAAGTTATCACAGGTTATCTTCCGAGTTTGATTCTGCTATTATTTATGAAAACTGTTCCTCCTATAATGATGCTATTCTCAGCAATGCAAGGCTCTGTATCTAATAGTGGCAAACAGAAGAGTGCATGCATCAAGGTATTGTACTTCACGATATGGAATGTGTTCTTTGCAACAGTATTATCTGGATCGGCTTTCAGTCAACTTGATAATTTCATTTCCAATCCTAAAGACATACCTCGGAAACTTGCAGTTGTAGTTCCTGGTCAGGTAAGAAAGTGAAACTTAATAATTACTCCTTGGTTAATCCATAATTGCCATTAGCCATTAAATATTTATCAGAGGTTATATAGAGATCAATGTATTCCCAGCCCGTTTCAGTAACAAATTTTTTACTTGATGTACTTATTATAACATAGAATTTGCTAAAAAGAAAGAGTGCACCAAGATTTCAAAAGATTTGACTTCAAATAACACTATGGTTTTAAGTTATTTCAAGAAAGAAATTGTTTCCTTTGAATGACATTGTTTTCTCAAACTATTGTATTCTAGTTATATATACATGCACTTAACATTCTATGTTGATAGAATAACATTTTGCAATTTGGTTTGAATTTTGGAAGAACCGTCTGTATTTGCATGCCTTTTTAACCATCTATTGAAATATCTTTGGTTTTTATCTGTATCACATAAATTAACTTAGTTTGTAAATAACATATTAGCATATCTAAATATTGATTTTAGTTAGTCTGGATCCTTTATTACATCTGTTTCATTTTAATCTATTTCTCACCTTTTGGCCTTGATATACATTTAAAAAATATATGAGTTATCATTATATATGTTTCCAAATGGATCTATGATGTAGTTGAATGTAAATTTGTAATTTCAGCTATCTTCCAGAATGGCATAGTGAGTTGTCATTTTCTAGTAAAATAAACCAAAACACAAATTATGAATGAGAATGACATCCCCTTAATTTCTTGTTCTGTTTAAAAATGGTATGAAATGCATTACAATTTCTGGTAGCATTTTAGATTTTTATGGGGGTGATCTGTCGATCAGTAGTTTCTCACCTTGAGAAACAATTGAAGATTGGGTGGTTAACTTATCACAAGAAATAAACCATTTCGTAGGCAATTCTAACCCTTTCGCAAAGCAAGGTTATTTTAAATTTAGAAATCACAAATAGATTTTAGAAAAACAAAAACAGATGTCAGTAACACTAGAAGAATAGAAACTGTATTTTTCTCACTTGATAAATAGGAAATATGGAAAGATTGTAAAGAAAACGTACTTGGAGCCTAAATTTTCTCACTCTATACCCAAATTACAGGCTGAAAGAGACTCCAAAATATTATTCAAACGTATATGAAGGTAACGGAAGATGACCGCACACTCAAGCATTTGTGGGTCTTCCTCGGCACAATAAGAGAGATTGGAAAATGGACAACATGGTCAAACAAATCAACTACGGTCCATCTTCGACATAAAAAGTGAAACTACAATGGGGTTACTGATCTTCTAGCAGACACTATCATCATAGTATTTACTGGTTGTACCAACCGTCCTCCCCTGATCTGCACTGTGGTGGCCTTAGAGCGATCCCATCCTAGCAAAAATTGACCATGTTTAGATTTTTACCCAACTCTTCTAACTATGGGCTGGACATATTAAAATCATTTTGCAAAAAGCATAGAGATGGATTAACTCACGTCTCCTTTTTTAGAGTGTTGATGAGACTTATCCCATTTACCTTGTCTTATATTAATATAATCAAAGTCTTCGTCCCCATTAATATCCACCTACATTTTCATTATTTCATATCCCTCCACATCATCCCCACAAAGAAGGAAAAGGATTGTTACCTTAAGCTTGAGACACCTCCGAAATTGCCATTTGCCATGGATGTTAGGTTGCACTGAAACGCCCCACCCTGTGCCGTTTCTGCATGCAAACATACCAGAAACAGTACACAGTTGCGAAACAGCTTTGAAACGTCTCTAAAACACTGTCTTGGCTTGGGTACGTGCTAGAAACGTTATGGAAATGGAAATGCATTTCCGTACCATTGTCCGCACGTACCCAGGTGTTTATGGACATTTTTAGCGGCAAAGGTCTTTAAAAAAGTAGCAAATAAAAAACAAAAACTTATACATTAAAAGATCCCAAAACTTGTATAGGAATATAGGTTTGAAGGACAATATGGCTTGGAGATGCCCTTGGGGCCTTGAAAGGGGCATGAAGCTTCCATATGCTTTCAAGAACACAACTATACATGCAAATCAATAATAAACCAAGAAAATAAACAATATATACTTTGAAAATAGATTTAAAACCTACAGAAACCCCCTACACATGGGATGAGTCTTATGGAATTCTACTCCTCGAATGAAACTAACTCTACACTAAAACTATGAAAGCCTCCACCTCCATGGCAAGCTTTAACTTGAGGATCCATGGGGGCTTCTTGGAGTTTGAGGGAGGGACAAGGCATGGATAAGCCTTTCCCATCTCCTCCTCCTAGCCTTGTTCATATTGCAAATGAGCTTCCAAATCTTAAGTTGACCTTGATGAGCTATCCAGATTCCCTATGGATTGGAGCAGATTTTAGGGTTTGCTCAATCCAATGGCTGCGATAGAACCTAATCTAAAGATGGAGGTCATTTAATTTACTTTTGAAGGACAATTTTTTTGTGAACTTAAGTTACTTTTAAAGGTGTTTTTAAGTTGATTTAAACTTTATTAAGTTGTGCACCTTATGTTTTCATGGTGACTTACTTCTCTAAATGGGGTTGTCACTTAATTGACTCCCTTGATGTAACTTTGTCTTAATTTTTTTATGTATGTGTTGATTTTTAATAAAGTGAAATTGGAATTAGAACTTAAAGATTGCATTTGAATGTTTGGGACTGTCATGAATACTATATTTTATTATTTTTCAAGTGTTCTATCTTTTGTGGATTGAAAATGAGTATTATGCATTTTTTATAATAAATTGTACAGAAGTTTCCATGATGTTTCATATCCAATGGTTTTTTTTTTAAATTCTCGTTTCTGCATTTCGGACCCGTTTTTGTTTCCTAGCAACATAGCATGGATGAAATGAAGAGTAGGCTCTGGCATATAAAGGAAAAAACATTGATTTGCACATTCGTGGGTGCTCTCCCTAGGCCTGAAACTGTAGAACTCTAGATCCAGGAAGTGATGAAGCCCACAGGCATGGTAGACGTACTCATTATGCCAAAAGGATACTTCATGGCTATTTTCTCCTCCAAGTGGGAAAGAGATCAAGCCTTTCAAAGTGGCCTTGGGTTCATGAAACAAGCTGGTCACTTCATGAAACAGTGATCCTTAATGTTCAGTCTTACAAAGAAACTCCCCACCACAGTACAAGTCTGGGCAAGATTTCACATACTACCCAATAATTATTGGCAAGAACACTCCCTTAAAAAAAAGGCAAGTTGCAGGAGAGTACATAGCAGCATCAGACATCATTAGAAATAAAGGATTCCTCAACCTTGCAAGGATCTATGTAAATCTTGATTTGGACAAAGTCTGACTCGATCATTTGACACTGGATATTGGAGGTATATGATGAGATCAACCCAAAGATTATGAAAATATCCCCTTCAAATGCAGAGTATGGCACCCCCATACACTTAGCAAAGGCGTGCCCCTCCGAGCTTGCTGAAGACCATGCCACAAAACAGCTATCACATTTGCACAAACAAACATAGAAGAAGGAAGTCTCTTTTCAGCCACAAGCAAAGCATAATTTACACAATGATCAACAAACACAAAGTCAGAGAACACAAGGAGGAAGAAAAACATTAAGGACTGTATATGAGTAAAGGCATGCGCACGACGGATTTTTTTGGAGGCCTTTTTTTAGGGGATGGTAGGGGACAACTTTTAAAAATAAGGGAAAATTTAAAAAATATAGGAAATTTCAAATATTCATATGATAACAATTATTAAGCATTCATCACACACATTGTAGAACCTTAATACATAAAATTGGAGCTGAATTGAGATATCACATAAGATTCTAGTTTCAATTACAATAATAATTACAATGAAATCCCCAAGGGCTGCAAGTTTTAGCTAAAAATGTCTGAAACATAGAAAATGAAAATATATTGCAGTTGCCCCTAATCAAAATCTGTAAAATGGCATCAAAATCAGACATTGAGTTTGAGTCACTAGAAATATGAGGGATTGCCTCATCCAATGGAACCCCAACCAATCTCACATGTGCCTTCTCCTCATCAACCTGTGTGGCATCTTCGGGATCAACATCCCAACGTGTAGCTAGAGTCTGACGATAGTGAGGAGTTTGTCGACCCTGAAGTTGCAAGGCACTATGCAAGGCTACTAACTTCTTTGCTGGTCGAGAGGTAAGCTTGTCCCTCTCAACTGAGTGGATGAGGCCGTGCACAGCACAACATGTGGACCAATTCCTCTTTGTAGCAGAGGAACTGACAACCTATGAAAGGGGGCGAGTGACAAGAATCCTCAAGTCTGGTGCATCCTTGCCATGCCATGTCCACCATCCACTAGGGTCTACTTGAGCTAATGCATCTCTATCTGTCCTCGCCTTTGGTTTGCTAAATGTTGGACCAGGAAGATTGACAAAGGATAGCCATTGTGTCCGCAGTAAAGTGGACTCATCAGCGTACATCCTTTAAAAGATCTTTATGAGCCCTTCTTTCACCTCTTCATGATCAGATGGAGGCATTCTCCCAGGTTGTACTGCATACCATTTGGGATTTAGAGAATAGGTTGCCATATGAAGTGGGATGTTCATTGTGTTACACTGCCGTGTCACAATCTAAGTCACCGCATTCGGCGGATTTAATTAAAAAAAATCGAAATTCAGCGAATGTTTTCCAAACATTTGAAATTTGATTCTATTCGCGAATTCAATGAATAACAGTCGAGTATACTAGTTCCGTCGAGTAACAATGGCTGCAACCACTGTATTGTAGACTGTGACCACTGTACGGGATCCTGCGACTAGTGTATTGGAGCTATGACCAAACGACTAAGAGTAACAAGCTAACAGAGCCTTCCGCGAGACTCCAAGCGACCTCCATGGTAACAGAGCCTTCCGCGAGACTCCACCAACGGTAGCGACCACTGACTCGACTCCACGTTTCCGCAAAAACCAGCTAGGGAGTTTATTGACTATTTTCATTTCAATATTACTTGTATAATATATAGTTTTTTTAAGGTTAATAGTTTATTAAGCTATAGTTTTTAGTTTCATTTATAAATGTTTATTTTGTGTTTTAGGTTAATAAGTTGATAGACTATTAACAGGTATTCACGTTTTAGTTTTTAACCTATAAACTTAAAAGTTAATAAGTTGATAGTTTATACGTTAAAAACTTAATGTATTATGTAAATGATTATTTTATTAAAAAAATATTTGTAAATTTATAAAATAATTAGGTTTATTTTGTTTTATTATTTTTAATATATGTTAGTAAATGCCTATAATTTATTAAAAAAATTAAATTTAGTTTCTAACTTCTATATTTTGTTTTTAGAAAAGTAATTTTTGACATGTATACTTATACCAAATGTGAAATTATAACTGTATTTCTATTAGCCGAATTTAATCACGAATTTTATCTTTATTTTTTTTGAAACGAATTTCATACGAATTTTATACTCGGCGAATTCGAACACGAATTTGAATGCGGTGACTAAGGTCACAATGGGCTTGATATGCTCCTCATAAAATCCCGAAGCAGGATCCCTACTACGAATGGCTTGCTTCATCTGCCCAAGCATGTTGTCAAATGTCTCATAAATCTCTCCAAGACTAGGAGAGCCTGTATCAACATATCTTATGACCCCCACTACAGGTGAGATGATGGAGCAACCATATCTGCAATCAAGTTACAAAAAAATTCAGATTATATTAAGAATTTAAGACTCAAAGATTGAATCAGAATGTTATCACAAAGAAAGAAATACTAAAACAATTTACAAGTCAGAAACATGGATAAAAATATTAAAAAAAATAAAAAAAATATTAATATTAAATATATAAAATCAACAATTGCTTAACTCACTGTGGACCACCAATCATCGTCGAGAATCTTTTGTTTCACACTTTCCCTTCTTCATCTGCCCAAGCATGTTTTCAAATGTCTCATAAATCTCTCCAAGACTAGGAGAGCCTGTATCAACATATCTTATGACCCCCACTACAGGTGAGATGATGGAGCAACCATATCTGCAATCAAGTTACAAAAAAATTCAGATTATATTAAGAATTTAAGACTCAAAGATTGAATCAGAATGTTATCACAAAGAAAGAAATACTAAAACAATTTACAAGTCAGAAACATGGATAAAAATATCAAAAAATAAAAAATAAAAATATTAATATTAAATATATAAAATCAACAATTGCTTACCTCACTGTGGACCACCAATCATCGTCGAGAATCTTTTGTTTCACACTTTCCCTTCAGTAGTGTATACCTCTGGTCATCTACCCCACTCTTGATTAACCATCATTAATTGTAGAGCCTCCTGCACCTCAAGCATCCTCTCTAACGAACTGAATTAGTTGGCATATCTAGCGTCCACGGGCTTGAGGAATTCCTTCCTCGAAAAAGACCTGAATAGAGCAAGTGAGGTGTGATGGTTGCAAATGAACATCTGTATGTGTCGAGTCTCTACCACCACTGTGTTCACCCAATCTATCTTTCCCATGTATTTCAATGCGTTGTTCAACGCATGAACACAACATGGAGTCTAGAAAATGTGCTTGCATGCACCCTCAATCATCAAGCCAACTAATTTACATACGCGGGCTGAATCGGTCACGACGACATCCTTTAAAATTTGTAATTAGAAGGTTGCATCCTTCCTCTTCCCTGTACAATCAATAGCTCTAAGAAAACAAGAGCCTACAGGGCATGTGACAATGATATTGATGAGTGGTCGATGTCTAATATCTGTCCACCCATCCATGATGATAGAGCAACCCACCCATATCCAAGTTTGCCTCATCTCCTCCATCACCACATTCACCTTAGAATATTCTTTATCAAGGAGGCTGGTCCGTAGTTTATGTTCTCCAGGAGGTACATATGTGGAACCAACATCAATTACTTCTTTCAACATTTGTTTGAAGGGGAATGTGACACATGAAATGATATTACATTGGCAAAGACGAATTTGGCAATAGAAGAGTTAGCTACTTCTTGCAAATGAAACATTCCCACAACAAGAGTAGCCTTTCTCTTTCCCTTGGTAGAATCCTCTTCTCTTTGACTTTCAACATCCACGGATTGGGTAGGCAATTGTGTACCATGGATAGTCTCCAATGGCATCCCTTTTTTTCTTGCCTCACCCTCCATGTGCAACCTAGTCTCTTCGGCCTTCTCAGCTAATGTTATTTTTTTGACAACCTTTTATCCCCTGTCCAGCTATGCCCCCAAAAGATGACAATAAACCCTTGTGTAGCTGCCTCAAAAATCTTTATTGAAAATATAACACAACCACACTCTACTCCCCCTGACTTCTTTTTTCTTTATCAATGACTGTTGTAAATTGTGAAAGAGGCTTTTTAAGATTGAATGAGCCCTTTGGATAGATTTTGGGGAGTTGAGAAGGGCATTCAAATGGATTATTTGAATCCACTGTTTCTACAACAGTCTCACTCCCTGAAGAAACCCTATTTCTACCTCTATGTTGCATTTGAATCTATTCACCCTCACTACCCTCATTGCTACTCCTTGTTTTTTTATTGAAAATGCAACACCCAACTGCAAGTGCAAGTGCAAACAAAATAAACAAACAAAAAATAACCTCCCTAACTCTTTGAAGTTTGAAACCTTGGAAAAAAACAAAAACAAATGAAAAAATAATTTATGTAAAGTTGCAAAATGAACCAAGGATGTGAAACATACCTCAAATGGTGGAGAATATTGCTCTCTTGCCTCCTTCTGACTGCTGTTGTTTTTTCTTATCTCCGTTGTTTTCTTTCTTTCTTTTCTCCTTCACAGGATGGGAAATAACAAAAATGAGTTTTTTTTTGTTTTAGTTGTAAGAGAGGTTGTTTTATGTTTAGGTTAGTTAGGAATGAGTGTGGGGGTCCTTGTCGGCCTCCACATTCATTTTTTAAAATTAACTGTGTTTGTTTTTGTTAAAAATAAACAATGACTTTGCTTGGATGAAGGGGACGCCTAGATGTCCCCAGTACGGTTGGGGGACTTGTAGAAGTCCCTTAAGAATGTACCGAGGACGTAAATGAATCCCGAATAATGTCCCCCTTATTTTTGGTGTCCCCGGGACAACCTGCCTAGAATTTCTAGATCTAATTAGGGACTTCTTATTTTTTTGAGGTTGAAAAATCCACTATTGGGACGAGCTAAATAACAGAGTAAGATGCGTCCCCGTGGAATATAGAGTTTAAGTCTGTAGATATTATTCCTAGAACTTAAAGCCTCTGCGAAAGCCTCATGTAATGTCCCCTTTTCTAAAATGATGAAAATTAATAAATATTGTAAGTTTTGGAACTAGTCAAACTGACAATGTAATGTCCCCTTTGTCAGACATGAGGCCTAAATATGGACTTCTTGTCATTCCCCTTTCATGGAAAGAAGAATTATTAAACAAAAGAGAAGGAATTGCATTCCATTTCATTTTTCTTTTATTAATTTTTAATGTTTTCTTTAGTGTTTTCTTTGATAAGGCAGGTCAACTGGCTTGGAGGAAATGTTTAAAAGGAAAATTAAAAGTTAAAAAGAAGCTTTTATGAGGTCGGTCCTTCTAATTTAGCTTTTGGAGCCAAATGAGAGGATATAAAAGAAGATCAATGACCTTCATTTTCACCCCATCTATTTTTGGCGAATTTACTCAACAATTGATCTTTGGGCTGATTGCTCATTGTCATTCCACTATTGGGTGACAATCCATTAGTGTGGTTTTTCCAAGGAAGACGAAACCTTTTTTTGTGGCTAATTGGAGGACGAAAACCCTTCATTTTTGGGTGAAGTGAAGACATCTTTGAACACCTCCTGTAGAATTGGACATTAGAATATCAAGGAAGACATCTACAAGGGTTTACATGCATTTTAAAGTTCTCCCTAGAGGGAGCGACTAGGGTTTTTTTGTATTTGAATGCCTTCTAGGGCACAAATTGCAAATCTGATTTTATATTCTTATTCGGCATATTTTATAAGGCCGGACTCTATATTTTCATGATTCTTGGTGGTAATTATCTATCATTTTCAGCATTGGTTTGTGGTTGTTTTGTTATTGTCCATTTATTTAATTACAACAGTATATCTTCGCTGATTTTCTCCATTTATTGTTGACCCAAATGGGATGGATATTGGTTGCCGTGCTTGAAATAATTATTTAGAAGTATTTATCAATTGTTGTGCATGGTTGTATGGTGAATTCTAAGATCTTATATAGTTCGCCCTAGGGTTTTGAAGGGTATTACAACTACTGTTATAAAATTAGATTATTTTTCTTTGGTGTTGGTGTATTTTCAGATATTATTCTTGGGGTTTGTGGCAAAACCCATATTTTTTATTTTTGCTGCTAAAAGGGACATTACATCTCTATTTTAGGGGCAAATTAATATTATTATTAATATAAAGGTATTTTAATGCTCATTTCTTTTGTCGGCAAAAATGATAAAAAATAAATAAAAAGATGGACTGGGAAAAAGGAAAAGAAAAAGAAACTTATATTTTCTTAAAGTGGTCAGTATTTGGAGTGCATGCTTGATGATAAAGGAGAAACATATCTCCCAAGGAGGTCGGTCCTCATGGGGATCATGTTTTAGAGATTTGGCACCACATATGAGCTATATAAGAGGTTCACTTGGCTTGGAGAAGATTATGCGTTTTTGGGATCTTGATATTTTCTTCGAGTTGGAACATGATTTGCCTCATTCTGTCATCCATTGAGGACGGAAACCCTCATTGGATCCTATTGGGGAAGCAAAATGGATGAAAACCCTCATTTGTTGCATTGGTGGCTTCATCTGGAAGTCACATTTGAGCTTCAAAATTCAGAATTTCAAAACGACAAGGGTTTCTATAAGTGCTAGGGCACAAATTTCAGCTAGGGGACACCTTTTTGGGGCTGCCACATTCATTTCCAGCTTTCTCTACCCATTTGGATATTTCAAGATCACCTTTCAGTAGGTTTTGATCGTTAGGAAAATCTTATTCTAATTTTGTTTGATAACTGCCATTTTTATGGTCATTTTGAACTATCATTTGCATTTTTTCTCCAGGTATTTATGAAGTTATCGAATTTTGAAGTTTCAGTTGTTTGAGCATTAATTAATTCCAACAGTATGCAATTTATGGTTGAAGCAATTATTTTGCATTATTTCATCAATGGTTTCATGTTGATGTATTTCTAAAATAAATTGTGTGGATCGGGCAAAATTCTGAATTTACCCTAGGTCGCTTAGGGTTTGGTGGACCTAAAATAGGTCATTTCCCTAGTTTTTCCATAAAACTCAGTTTACTCTCAATTGGGGTTTGTGTTATTTCCTTGTTTTTCAGTTTCAGCCCGGAAAGGGACATTGCAGCCCAATAAACATTGCTTTCTTCAAGGAAAAGTGAGTAAAAAAGGAATATATATGGTCCTTAAAAAGATCTTCAAGTCAAGATAAAGTCGGGAGATTCCCATCACTAGTATCTAGGGAACCAATAAAAGCATCAACAACAAAACACACACAGTGATCCAATGGGATTGTTCCAGGTGTGTATTACTTTTCTCTAAGGTTTCCCTTGGAGAATAAATGCTTTTTTTTTAATCCAATGAACTGCAAATCATACGGGGAATAGTTAATATATAACATTCACCCATTCGGAAAAAAGTGAATAGATCTGTTAGCTCATCTTGCAAGATGAATAACCACCCAAAAACCCCGAAATCAAGTACTAATGGGCAATTTTAACACCATAAAATCCCTAGAGGAAAAAATGAAGGCACAAGATTCAACCTAAGAACAGTTGCGGTCTAATCGATCTTGTCACCACATCATTAACAGATATTGACTTTGCACAGCAATCCTGTACTTGGCTCAACATAAGGGAATCACAATATAGCAAAACCATTAGAAATTTAGACATGATTGTGGATTTAGGGTAATCACCAGATCTTTATGCCAGTCTGGGACACCACACTGACCATTGGCCCATTTCCCTTCACATAAACAGGCAGAGATACTAACAGGGGCAGCTTCAATTCAAATTTGAAAAAATATGGCTTTCACACCCACAATGTCCATAGAACATAACTGGATGGTCGGCTGAAGCAACCCAGATAAAAAGCTTTGAGATGCATAGATTCATGGGAAAACTGAAGTATCTAAATCTGAAACTGAAAGCCTGACAAAAATTAAGTATCAAAAGAAAAAGTTATTAAAACAGCCCCAAAAACATATTTGAAAAAAAAACTTCACACTGGCAAAGGCTTGCATGGAACAGTAGCTTATACAAAACTTGAATACTTTACAACAGCAAGAGGAGACATATTGGTGGTACCTTTCAACCAAAAATTGGATCAAATTGGAAAATGCAAATACAAACTTGTGCAGAATAGACAATGTATGAATACAACTAACTAGCTAAGAATGGACCATGTCCTCTTCCCCAATCACAAAGATATCCCACATCATGCCACAACACACCTGTAAGAAATTTTGTATACAGATGCAAGCGCACCTAAGGAACATAAGGCACAATAGGAACTACCAAAACATATCCCACTTTCGATCAAAAAAGATGAACACCAAAAATCATTGAAGCTAATAACAGAAGAGGAACTGAAAATTGTAGTCTTACCCTTCCAACACGATAAAGCTCTAGATCCAAATGGTTTTTTGGTCTTGTTAAATCAATCCTTTCGGAAACTTGTTAAAGACAATTTGTTGTCAATGGTGGAGTTACGCCAAAAAAAATGAAAAATGTTAGTCTCAATGCCACCAAAATAATCCTTATTCCAAAAGAATCCAAGGCAGATCAAAGTGATCATTATAGGCGGATTGCATTGTGTAACATGGCTTACAAAATCATCTCCAAAATAATAGCAACGAGAATGAAGCCTCTCCTTTACGAAAGAATTGTAATGTCCCTTTCTAAGGCTGAAACTGAAAATAAGGGTTTGTGCTCAAACCCAAATGACAACTTCTGATTTTTATTACAACCACCAATAAATCACTTCAACCTTAGAGGAACAAACTGAAAATGCCATTAGCAACAAAGAAAGATTTGAATATTTATGACAACAAAGGAATTCATATGACAGCCAACAATATCACCACTTAAAATGCCATTCAAACCTCCTTAAGTACCCCTCTTTGGCGCCGAGGATGAATTACAAGATCAACTCTCATGGCCGACCTATTAATGAAGGGGAACTGTACTTTTTAATCTTCACTTGGTGCCCATTTTCCTTCCTCATGGGTCCAAGCGAACAAGCTAGAGGAAGCTAGCAATGTCATCATGTGCTTCATTTCATGTTCATTTCTTAATTGGCATTGTAATTGTTGGTGAGCCTAGCGCCCAACAATAAATTAGAAATAAAAAGCTATTGGTGAGCATGTAGGCTCCCAAAATACCAATTAGAAATTAGAAAGTACTTTTCTTAAGAGGTCGGCCATCATTTACATTATAAGCCCCCTTATGGTTATAAAAGGGAGGTCGCTTGGCCATTAGAGGATTATGTTATGTGGATTTCTCATTTTTGGTAAAGGATTGCTTGTTAAGCATATTTTTCCTCTCTCTCAAGGACGAAAACCCTTGATTGAGGAACTCCCAAGGACGAAAACCCTTGTGGAAAAGTGGTGTGGACGAAACCCCACACTACCCTTTGGTGGATTTCTCTCTATTGTTGGTTATAACATATTTCTGCCCTAAGCGACTTGCTTGGAGGTGTGTTTTCAAGGATATTGCTGGTTTTTATGTGATCTCTTTGCATGGTTGGACTCCCTATGATTTATAAAGGTGAAATCTTCCATTTTATCAATTGTTTGGTGCAAATTATATTTTATTTCAAGTAGGGCGACCTATATTGAGGTGGTGTTTTGGTATGTGCGGTGACATTTTGGAAAATCTGAAATTATCATCTTATTCTCTATATTTCATAAGGCCAATATCTCGAGTTTCATGATTTTTGGTGCTTTCTAAGTTGAGTTATGAATTTTAAAAATAACACTGTAGACAAGGGTTTTGTGAAATTCATATCTCCATATCTAGGGCATTAAAAATCAGATTTCTTGCACTACATGATTGTTGAGGTTATATCATAATTTTAGAAATTCAAGTGAAGCTAATTCGAAGGGTTTTGAAGGCTCAAAAGTGGGGTTAAAACTCCAAATCAGGTCGCTGCCCTAGAAAGGTTTAATTTGCAATTTGCATAGGTGATAACAACTCTGTAAATCTGATTTCAGAGGTTTTGGCCATTTCCTGGTTTTAAAAGGGACATTACATTGGTATCAAAGCTCGTTCCTCCTAGCCTGTGAAGCATGGAAAAATTGGAGAGGATCATGAAAAACCAAGAAGGAATAATGGATGTATTGGATAGGCTTTCCCTAGCTATCCAAAACATGCAAGGAGGTGGTTCGACCAAGGCAAAAGAAGATTCACACAGTTCCCATGAATCAAAGAAGGTCAAAATTTCTTTTGCAAGGCCCTACAAACCCCAGTTCGTGGACAGGGAAGGCAGTTGCTCCACATGGAAGCCCTAGACAAGCTCATGGCTACATCACATTGCTTGAAGAATACCAAGAAATGTCTGGAGGAGTTTCGGGAGGCAATGTCTCTCACGAGGGATTTCATCAAATTTAGGATGGAAGGACATTATTGGAGAAGAACCCTAGCGCCAAAAGAAGAAGTACAATATGCCGAGAAGATGAATGTTTCATCCCTAGGGAGGAGAGGTTCTTCCATCATGATGAAGTTAAGGAGCATGCCATCCAAGGTAAAAACCCTTTTGTGGTTAATGATGAATTGATGACACCTAGTGGTTGCAATGAACTAACAATTGTCAATGAAGAACCCTTGATAGAAAAAGATATACTTTTGAGGGAACCAAATGTTGATATTAGACAGGAGAAGAAATTCATATATGCAAGCAAGGAGGATGTAATGGAAACTCAAAGAAAGTGTGAGGAGTGGCAAAGAAGAGCTAGGGCTGTTAGATTGATAGTCGCTCAAGGGAAACAACACTTACAAGAGTATAAGGCAAAGAACTCTTCATTATTGACAAGGGAAAAGGAAGCAACCATGAAACAAGAGGCAAGGGAAAAAGAAGGGTTTGATGAAAAGGAGAAATTCGAAGTTGAAGTCAAATTTCAAGGTGAAATTAATGATCTTCAGCTTGCTGGTCAATCCCAAACAGCCACCACAAAGGAGTCAATCAATGAAGATATCAACGAGGAACAATCCCCATTTTGTCATCATCCAAAGAAAGATAAAAGTCCCTTGTTATTCTATGCTAATTTATTGGATTCTAATGGTTACACAGGGCAGTCACACGATGGAATCAAATCAAATCTAATAAGGGCCTATGAGGATGATGCTATGCGTGAGATAAGGGCTCCATTGGGTTATTTTCTGAGTGTTGTTCCTAACTCAGAAATTATGAGTCAAGAAAGCATCAAAGGCAGCCCATGGTATAAAGAAATCTCTGTCTTATTGCTTGCTAATTTGACACTGCTGATATGTTACCTTCACACACAACTGGTTGGAGAAGGTGATCAGATTGTATGCTTGTTATGTCCTCTTATATCACCGCTGATTGGGCATCCTTATGCACCTCATACTCTACGAAATAATGAGGTAAGAAGTGTCTCTTGTTGTATGGATTCTTGGCCTCAAATTCAAAATTGTTTCCGTATAAGAAATATAGGTACCATGATGAGTTTTACAAAAAGAAGAATGTCTGATTTCAAAATCAGTATGGAGGGATACTTTATGATGACATGTGTGGGGCATCAAAGGCATGATGATAACTCTGATTTTTTATTTCATATGCGATTAATCCATGATTCCATGAATATGGAAGAGTTAGAAAACATATGGTGGAAGAGCAACACCCTCTCTTCAATGTATGACACACCTACTTCTCATCCATTCAGGGTGAAAGGTTTTCTTTATAACCAAGGGGTCACTAGGCTTGTTGAGAGTGACACTACCATACCTTGCATAAAGAAAATGGGACAGCTATCACTTCTCATAGGAAAAGATGAGGTATGTGATGGAATCCTTGTGACTATGTTAGTTGATGATGAAGTAATTCTTGGAATTCAATGGCTGCAATCTTCATGGGAATTCACCCTCAATTGTTATGATAGAGAAGTGAAATTCTATGAAAAAGAAAAAGAAATCAGAATTCAAGGTATTAAGGATGAAGGGAGTACATTGGGAAATGCTTGGAATTCACATTGTGGTTTTGAAATGTCCCCTCTTCTATCATAACAGCTGATTGGTGAAGAATATTGGTCCATTTTGTCAAAAATCAGCCCGCTAGCCAATCATGGAAAAGCTTGCATGAAGGAACAACTTAAGTTAGCTATTATTATTATAAGGCACTTGCTATTAAGAAATCTTCCACATAAAGGTTACTCACACTTGCCACCAAGTGCATTTTGATCACACCAATAGTTAGTAACTTAATATCTAGCGTCATGGACAAGTCATAAAGGGGAGCTAATACATGTTTTAGTGTCCCTAAAGGAAAATGCGACTTGGGTACAACCATGTATGAGGTGATTCTCCCTTGAATTGTTTAAAAAGGTCTGTGGATATCTTCTTTGGGAAGCCCCCAATAGAGGGGCGATTTGAAGAAGGCTTTATGGGGCAAATGATGTAAAAAAAAAGTTCAACTTCATGCATATTTGGTGTTATTTGGGACATGGTTTGGCATGGTATTCTTTGGGTCACCAATCTCATGAGTTATTAAGGTGCAAATCGAGATTGTCTTGGGTTCATTCTACTTTTGGACTTCACTTTTCTAATTTGTGTTATGAGAGCTTGGTGTTGCTGCTGCAATTTTTCTGAGGACGAAAACAATCTCAGAAAATCTGGTTTTGGGAGGAACGAAAACTCTTCCAAAAAGGTCTCAGTCTTTTTTGGAAAATATTCCACAAATTATAAAATCAGGTTTCAACACTTATCCTCCTAATTTCTACAGCCAAAACCCATATTACAACTGACTTGTTGCAGGGATTTGAGGAACTAAAAATACCCAATATATTGCAATCAGCTTGGCAACAACTGAAATTTCCAGAAATTCATAATTCAGTGTCAATACTTGGAGTTTTTGTTGAAATTTGCAAAGGGAATTCTGCAATTGCAATCTTTCCAAGAACTCAGATCTGAAATTTTTGTGCAATGTAAACTCAATTTCTGAAACTGACTGTCCAGTCGCTTTAGGAAAATTATTAAATAATTCCATGCTCATTACCCTTCCAAAACCCTAAAAATGCTATCCCTTTCTGAAAAATATTAGCAAAAAGAAATAGCTATCAATGTCATCATGGTTCAAAATATTTTATCACCTTGTGCAAATCACATTGTTATGGGTATAATAAATTGCAGAAGATATTTTGTCATAAAAGGGTTCCATTTTCATAAATACCAGATTTATCATTAGAAATACTTTTCATTACTCAACACATTGAGATCCAGTTGGGAACATTACAGGTCGCTTGCCATTTCTTCATACAAGCTGATTGAAAAAATATTGTTACAACTGAGTATGTCAAAAATCAAGAAGCATTTTAGGGCATTCCCAACTCCAAGCATCATAAAAGAAGTGATTCATAACAGGAAGTCAACAATGATAGACTCCTTGTTGGGAAGCTAAGGTAAGGCACAAATTTGCAAATACCCAGGAAATCCTCTAAATCAAAGGTTACTTTACTTTCCCCAAGTGGATTTTTTACACAGGAAGTGGTGATTCTTCTTTTAGCAACATACAAGGTTAGGGTAACTCTCATTCACTTTATAAACTTGCAATGCTACAACCAAGATGAGGTGTTTCTCCCAATATTTTATTTTGTTCATTTGTGGATATGTCTTGGGGAAGCAATAGAGGGGCAGATTTGAAAAATTCTTTAATCATATTCAAAATGATGGGTAAAGAGGATTCAATCATAGACTTTGGTGTCATTGGGGACAAAATTCTCAGGCATGGTGTGGTTGTTATATTTACATACTGGCTTAAGTTCTATGATTTTATGATTCGAGTCAAATTTTGAAAAGATTGGTTTAGGGCAGCTTGGAAGCATAAATTAATGAGCCAAGGTAATCATCATGACAGCAATGTTATATCTTTGTTTTATACGTTGTCTGCATTAATTCAAACTCTCTACCCATTCTTTTGACAATGAAGGAGGAGTACCCAGCCATGAGGATAGAGGGGTTTGCAGTCTATTATTATTGTTGATGTATTTCCAATTGTTATAAGAAAGATCCCAGCCCCTATAGGATTCTGATTTTACCCCTCTAACAAAATACATGATTACAATTGTGTTTGGGACATTTTTAGGAGGGAAATTGGGAACGCCCAATGTATGAATGGTAATTATGAGGCCTTGGCAAGCAAAGGAGAAGGGCTGGTCATCATAGCCACAAGGCAAGAAGGGATGAAGAAGGGGACACTTTTTCCTTAATGAGTTTTCTTTTTGTGCAAGTACATCAAAGGAGGAGCAACTGAGATTTATTTGGGATCTAGGTACTCGCAATTGCTTGGGGACAAACAATTTTGAGAGGGTAGGACGGTCATGTCCCTTTTTCGAACTAATTCCAATTGAAACTGGTTTGGCCCATTTCCCTTCCTCGTGGGTCCAAGTGAACAATCTAGAGGAACGGGAGAACAATGTCATCATGTGCTTCATTTCATGTTCATTTCTTAATTGGCATTGTAATTGTTAGTGAGCTATAGAATGCCCAACAATAATTTAGAAATAAAAAGCTGCTATTGGTGAGCATGTAGGCTTTAAAATACCCATTAGAAATTAGATAAGTACTTTTCATTAAGTGGTCGGCCATCATTTACATTATAAGCCAAATTTATGGCTATAAAAGGAGGGTCTTTGGCCATTAGATTATTATGTTATGTGAATTTCTCATTTTCGGTAAAGGATTGCTTGTTAAGCATCTTATTCCTCTCTTCAAGGACGACAAACTATTTTGTGGAATTACTCAAGTGGCCAACTACCCTTTTGGTGGATATCTTTCTATTGCTGGTTATAACAGATTTCTGCCCAAGTGACTTGCTTAGAGGTGTGTTTTCAAGGATATTGTTGCTGCTTATGTGATATTTTTGCATGGTTGAGGTCCCTATGTTTTATAAAGGCGAAATCTTCCATTTTATCAATTGTTTGGTGCAAATTATATTTAATTTCAAGAGGGGCGACCTATATTGAGGTGATGTTTTGGTATGTGCGGTGACATTTTGGCAAATCTGAAATTATCATCTTATTCTCTATATTTCATAAGGCCAATATCTCAAGTTTCATTATTTTTGGTGCTTTCTAAGTTGAGTCGTGAATTTTTTAAAATAACATTGTAGACAAGGGTTTCATGAAATTATATCTCCATATCTAGGGCATTAAAAATCAGATTTCTTGCACTACATGATTGTTGAGGTTATATCATAATTTTAGAAATTCAAGTGAAGCTAATTCGAAGGGTTTTGAAGGCTCAAAAGTGGGGTTGAAACCCCAAATCAGGTCGCTGCCCTAGAACAGGGTTTAATTTGCAGATTTGCAGGGTTATAACAACAGATCTGTACATCTGATTTCAGAGCTTTTGGCCATTTCCTGAGGCTCCCCAGAAAGGGACATTACACATACTCACACTGACCTCTACCTCCATGCTTTGTCTCATCATCACCCTTCTGAAAAGATCAGTTTGCCTTACACTCTAGCTAATAGAGCTTTTACCATTTCAGACATACCACGTTGAGGAAGAAAAATGCTATTTAACAAGGTTTTTTTAGAATGAATGGATATGAAATGAGGCAGATTCTAAATGACTTCAACAGTGTGGAAAAGAAGATGGCTTCCCATTCCCAATAAGACGACACATCAAAATAACTTTCTAAAGCCTTTCTTACATTTAGTGAAGGTATTTCTCTCAAAGTAGAAAATATTACAAGGAAACATAGAACGAAGTCTATTTTAATCCCACAAAACAGGTTTGGGAGTATGGTAAAATCCACCAAATACCCTCTTGAACCCAAATTGGGATGTGGTGTTTATTGCGTTGACCTTGCATGTGGCTAACAGTACATCAAAGAGACAAGAAAATCATTTCAGTAAAGGTTTAAAGAGCATGAATCTGACATCAATCGTGATGGCATCAAGAGCTCAGCTCTAGTAGAACATGCTCATGTAATATCCCATACGTTTAGAAAAAGCAAAGAAAATGGTCAAGAGGATAATTTTATGACAAGAAAATTGAGGGAGGCTATAGAGATATTTAAACATCCAAATCGCCTTGATAAGGATGATGGGATAGAGCTAAGTGATCATGGAATCATATATTTCATATGCTCAAAGTGCATGATGAAAATAATGAATGGGATTTTGCAAACGATTAATGTTGTTTGGGCATCTATATAATAATGGCATGCATATGTTTAATAAGTAGACCTTTTAATCAACTCTCTATATTTTCCGGATTATTTGTATTAGGAAGCCCATGTTTGCAATCTTATCATTCATCTTGACTATGGACTGTAAAGTGTGGTCCAAAACATCGCTTATCAAAAACCTTTGTCGCAATTTTGTGGGAAAATTTGTCAAATATAATTTATTGACATATAGAGCATAAAGGATCTAGAATTTCAATCTACAATTTCTGAATCAAATAATTGTGACCATGAAAATGGCTTCTTTCTTTAGTGAGATTATATGAACAAATTCCCTTGTTCACGAAGAAGGGAGCTATAAGTAATAATTAATGCAACTCTTAATTTCATTGAGAGATTGATCCTGGGTCAAGATGAATGTTGGTGCTTTAGCAATGAATCTATAATGTAGTTGCCATAAAATCTCTCAACATAATAGAATAGGAACATTTTCTCATTATTATTATGGATATAAAGTACATTTAAAGCTCTAATGCGGGTCTGCTAAGTTAGAGTGTGCTGGAGCCAAGACTCCACTTGTGTACAATAGTCAATAAATAACCATGACTTATGTGATTTTAATAGTTAACATCATCGCCGACTAAGTAGATCACATCCAGACACTATCCTTGACCTCCAACATAAACATTATACAACCATGGTATTGAAAACATAATATTCTACTAAACACTTCTTGCAGACAAACTAACAACAAAGCATGATAACTTAAAAGCAATAAAAACCTGTTAATGCTAGTTTTACAATGAGGTCTATGTTTTTGAAAATTACACTCTTGTTTGTTGTCTTGTCACTTCACATGTGAAGGCCATAATAATATTTTGTTCACTTGGACTACAACATTGCTGATACAAGGGTTGAAGACATCAATGAAAAAAATTAATCAACACTTGTGCCACATTAGGTATCGTAGCTAAAAATGCTTTGATCCTCACTTGATTACATGACTATAATGACCTATTTTGATAAGATGCCCCAGGTTTTTTTGTTAAAAAATTTACTAAAGATTGCTGAAATCATTCAAATTTAAACAGGGTTACAAGTTTTTGTTTTAGTTGAAGTTGCAAGTCTACTATACCTTAAATCCTCCCTTGAGCATTGGGCACAAGTGGATGCTGACGGCTACGGACTACTTCACCTATTGGCTAGATTTTCTGCATAGCATCAAACTTAGGTAGTCATGAGATAAATCTCCCTCATTTAACCGGTGAGGCTCCCGTGTCAGATTTGTCAATAAAAATGCGTTATTATCTATCAGGGGTTTTACTTTAACCACTTAGTTCATGAACCATAACTAAGAAGTTCTGCAGCAAGTAAGCAGTTGTTTAAGAAAGGAAGAAGAAGTAAAAATACAGAGAAGAAATGGGGAAGATGTGCATCCCAATTAGTAGATAGCAGAGCTAATTGCATGCACATAGAAGAAACTTAATAGATATGAACACACAAAATTATAAAACAAAGGCAGCTCTAGATCTAGATCTAAAATAACACAAAGTTTATTAAGAGATCTAAGATTTAAAAGCAAGAAACACAGTACACCGTGACACAAAGTTCTCCGGAAACCTGCTCCTTTGTATTCCTTTGCTCCAAGTCGCTCTCAAGGGTTCAGCACAAAGTCTAAAACACAAGATTGTTGCCAACAAATTCTGATCCATCATTAACACGGAGGTTCTCTCCTACTTATAGAATGTAGAAGGGAAAGTACAAATGGAAAACTCTAAACTGAACTAAAACATAAACAACAAGTAAAGATGACATTTGGCAATCATCCTCCACTAACTTCTCCTTAAGTGACACATGTATCACTTAACTAATAGAATGGTTCCACATGACTTCAAGTAATGGTTGCAAAACCAATAACTTAGAAGTTTTACAATTTCATCCGGGAACATAGAAAATAGAAGAAGAAAGAATAGAAGAAGTCATGCCAGCTGTAACATTTATGTCTTCTTCTTGTTCTGATATCGGATATACTTGTCGAACATGTAATTCAGCATCTTTCCATCTGTTTTAGCCACTGCTTCCTTTCTCTGTCCTGAATTGCAGCAACCCTTCATTCAACACTTTGATGCACGCTTCCACATCTTCCAAGCTTGGCCCAAACCTTGCAATGTCCGCCTGCAGTGCCACCAGTCTACTGATAGAATTCATCGTGAAAGGCTTGGTAGCTTTATCAATTCTCTTTTGTACCATCAGAAGAGAACCTTCCAGGGAATTAGGCACCTTAGTTGAGATGATCCGCATGTATGAAGTAACACCTCCGTCCACTCTTCCTCAGTGAAAGAAATGACATTGTCTGGTAAAGTCTGATGTCCTACTCTTAAGTGCATACATCCTCTACAGCAAAACTCTACAGATTTCCAAACGGAAAGATACTGCAAATTCTACCTGCTTCCCCTTCTCAACTGATCCATCTGGTACAATTTGTTCCACGATCAATACATCTCTCGGCAGATTGTTGATCTCGGCCAAAATACTCAAGTTTCTCTCTGCCACTGTATTCATGCCTTCTATGTTTGCCACCAGTTGCTTCAGTTGATTTGCTGCATCATCCATAACCTTTAGGCGGGCTGGCACTTCTCCAAGTTGTACAGAAGCTCGACGAATAATCAAATCCTTCCATTCGTCAATAGCCTTTACTTGATTGTTTGCATTCTCCATTTCCTGCATAAGATGATCACTCACCTGCTCTGAAATGGGCTGAATGGAAGGTTTAGCAACCTTGGCTATGATCTCACACAATTGAGATACTTGCTTCTGCAGCTCTTCTTTCTCCGCCTTTTCATTGTCAAGCCTAAGGAATAAAGCATCTATCAATGTCTGCGTGTCCTGCTTCAATCCTTCAGCGGTGGCTTGACTGAGTGGTACTTTGGTCATTGTCACATCTTCTGCCGTGAGCTCCTCCTCTATCTTTCCTTCTGCCAGAATTGATATCTCAGCAAACTTCTCTCCCGAATCCTCAATGATCAACCTAGAAGTTGCTTTAGCAACTTTAGGCCTTCTGTCTCTTCCACTCAGATTCTGGAGTAGCTGCAAGTCGTGCTCCTCTAAGTTCATCTCCATTCTTGCTTCTGGAACCAACTGCAAAGCCAACCATTCCGAGAAATTACTTCTCGAAGAGTGAGAAGTCGCTGAGTGCACTACCATCTCCCGCTCTGCATCCTCTCCGTCAGAGAAGTGCCACAGTGTTATGACTGCCATCCTCTGAATCATCCAAGGACAAAGCTCTTTCGAACTCTGCCATCTGCAGCTTCAACATCTCCTCTGAAATGGGCGATGAACGAAGTGGCTGAGGAGAGAAGACGAATGTTGCCGGATTCAATGAAGGCATGGAAACGTCCTGTTGCTGCGGTGCAATAGTTGGTGAAGTACTGGGTACTGGAGAAGCCGGAGTCAAAGCTCATGGTCGTAGAAGTGATCTTCTCCTTCTCTTGAGATCTTCTGTGTACTTTCAACTTCTCGGACCTTCCTGCTGCTTTCTCCTTCATGCTTTCGCTTGAGGGAATCTCCTGCGCCGAAGTTGCCCGTGATTTGATTCATCAATGCTTCATCAAGGCAATATCCCTTCGTCAGCAACCAGTTTGAAGTATTCACCAACACAGCTCCCGACCTTTCTTCAATTGTGTTACAGCCTCCTATGTTATTCTGCAGTATGAATTTATCTCCTCCCATTTGATGGTAAGTGTCAAGTACCACATTCCCATCATCTTTAAGATCCGCAAGTATCCGCGCTAGTCCAAAGTCAAACACTTGCTTTGTTGACAGCCTGCTGAAATCTCTCTTTCTAACCTTGTACTCACTTTTGCACTTCATTCAGAAATCTTCTAACGAAGGCACATGTGCGTACTGCTGGGAGATTGTCTTCCTGGCTACTCCAAATGGATCGAAGTTCAGCCGTGCAGGGAAGAACTCTTGCTCATACTCGGATAACATTTGCTCTTCCATTCCCTCGAGCTCTGTGAATGCTAATGCAGCTGTAATATCCCACAGTGATTGGGAAGAAGCCCGTAGACTTGTGCCGCTTTGACTGAAGGTCGTGTAACTCCACAAGTTGCCTGCTCAACTCCATGGCGATCAATCTATCATTCGGATACCTGGGCATCTTTATTGGTTCTCCAGAAAAGCCCGTAACCCTGAGGTATGTGAAATCTGCAAATTGAATGAATAGACTGCCAATCTTGGACACAGCTTCCCACGCTTCCTTGCTTACCCTGTTGGCCTTCAAGTCTTTGTCTAGCCTGCAGATGAAATCGTAGAAGAATTCATCGTTGATCACTTTGAAGTCTTTCTCACCTGTAGGTGCAATAAGCTACGGGTAGCACTCGAAAATGGGGTCCTTGGAAAGAACACCACATCTATCCAACTTGGAAAAGACGCCTTATGAAGCTGCAGCATACACCAAGTATGAAGTCATCTTGAAGCTGAAAGTATGCTTCACGTTCCGAGAGTTGCTCACCAATGTTGTTGCTAATAATTTCCGACCAATTGATTATAGAATCAACCTTGTTGATTTCAATGGTCCTGATGAAAGCATACATCCATGTACGGAAAGTGTAGGCATTCGCTTCGCCATTCATCCTGCATAGCAATTTGACGACATCATCTACCTCCTGCACCAAATTGGACCGTGGAAGAGTTCTCGGGAACTTTGAAGGAGATCTAGGCTTCTTCATGTACCGGCTATTCATGATGCTCACACAATCAACTCTATGCTTCTCCCACCTATTGTCAGCATCCTGAATGCTAATAGAAGTCACCACCTTTCGTATTGGAATCTTAAAACAATAATTGATGAACTCTGCGTCCAAACGAATTATTGTCTTTCCCGAAGCATCACGTACTGATCTGGATGAAGGATGATAAGATCTAGCACACTCCATCACGAACTCTGGCAATTGGGCTGTACATGGAAAAGCTGCAGCTCGGATAATTCCACTGCTTTTGACCGCACGCATGAGTGAAGTCTTTCCCGCTCTGGATCTATCAATCAAATCGGCAAGAGGTTCCGGGCCTAGATTTGTGTCTCCTATGTCTGCAAGTTTGGAAGCAATGCATGACTCCATCGTGCTTTCTTTTTCATCTCCCTTCGCCATGGCTTTGTCTATCTTCGTCTGAATAATTTTTTTTCTTCTTACTTGGCCGGATTTCTTCAATATTGGTGCAGATCTGGACAATTCTTCAGATTCGGAGGATATTTGCAATGTATTGGACATTGATAAAAGCTCTTTTTCCTTTGTAAAGCACCTATAATGAATTCCTGTAATTTATTCAGACAAAAATGGCCACCGGAGCATGAATAGTGAATTTTAATTGCAAAAATCTGCACTTTTCAAGTCCGCTGCCCCAAAAATTGGTGTTTAATTTGCACATAAAGAGAGCATGAATCCTTTCAACAACACCTGAGCACCTGTAACACTTGTGGAAACAATTATGCAGACAAAGATCAACCTCCTTCAAAGCATGCGCCAAATCTGGAAGCTTTTAGTCTTGTTGCCACCTTGTCTGAGCAAAATCCTTCCTCAAATGGGGGCGCACTTTTCCACTTGGCTGCAATTCTTTACCTGTGATTTAAATAATTCACCCATATGGCTGCCCATGCTTATATAACCTTCACAATTCTATAATTAATAATTGCCCTAACAATTAAAGGCAATTAATTAATTAAAAATCATGCTTTTCTCTTTTAAAAATAGCATGTTTAAGGACAGTCATCCAATAAATTAAATTAATTCAATTTAATCCTTCACACATCACTTCACTTAAGCTTCACAGTGTGCCTTGACCATAGCCACTGAAAATAGAAATTAATTTAATGATTTAATGCCTTAAAAATCATTAAATAACTCCCAAATGGGGCGCACTTTTTGAAAGAGAGGGGGCAGCCACTAAATAAATTAAATTTAATACATTTAATCCATTTCTTTTATTCCCTCTTTGACTTGTTGACTTCCTCCAAGCTTGGGCGCACTTTTTGAAAGAATAGATTAATTAGAATAATCATTTAAAGGCTGCCATCATCTCACCAAAGGGGGCGCACTTTTTTGCACATAATTCTATTTTTAAGAATTTTTCACAATGGGATTCTTTACCCTGCAAGGCAGGGACTAAAATCCCATGATCCACTTAAATGATTTGACTTTGACAATGGGATCGTTTACCCTGCAAGGCAGACACTAAAATCCCATGATTTCACTTAAGTCACTTTCCTTTTATTTTATCATGGGAATTTTCACCCTGCAAGGCAGGTAATAAATTCCCGTCTGCCTGCGGCCTCTAACTTTCCCACTGCAGCTTAAGTGAATTTTATAACACAGGAAAAAGTACCCTGTTAGGCAGGTATAAAATTTCCACCTTGCCTTGCTTGTATTTTTCCCATTGCAGCTTTAATCCATTGTTTTCCCAAAATTGCGCCCAACCCCTCAGGGGCTTTTCCGTGCACGAATTTGCTTTTTCCCAGTGATCTAGACCTCCAATGGCGACTTCCTCTGAGCATAACGTGCATATATGTTTTCTAACTGCTCCAGGCAATAAATCGAGCTTACCCGGCAAAGGAATTGTTCTAGAGAAATTTCACAAAAAAACGAAACGGGACAACACAAAAACACGAAAAATTGCCAAAAGTTACAAATAAAGCCCAAAACTTATTCCAAGTTAAAACCCTTCTGGTACATAAGAGTAATGACATATTCGATCATAACAGAGTTAAAACGGAGCGCAAATAGCCTCATACGGGGCTCAAAATAATTAAATACAAATTTCCCGCAAACAAATCCCGATGACAAAATATAACAATTTTGGGCATCTGGTTATTTGGCGAAAAAGGCTAATATGGGTCTTTGGGAATATCCTGACACAATACAAGAACTTTCAGGAAATAAAAACACAAAACGACCCATTATTTTAAAAGTACGAAAAAATTTCGGATAGGGTAGTCGTAGGTTTCAGGATGAAATCTGGGTGACACCGTCACCAGATGGACAGAAATTGTCGCTCTGAAGGAATCAACAAAGTCAATCATCCTTGACTTTCTCGAAAGCATTGTAACAAGGTTTGGCATTCCTCGAACCATTATTTCTAATAATGCAAAAGCCTTCCTTGGTACCAAAATTTATGATTGGGCTCTTAGTCTTGGTATCTATTTAAAGACTTCTTCCAACTATTACCCTCAAGGTAATGGCCTGGCAGAATCAACAAACAAGAACCTGATCAGAATCATGAAGCGGACAATGAATATCAACCAGAGGCAGTGGCACATAAAAGTTTCGCGCGCGCTCTGGGCAGACAAAATCACGGTGAAGAAGGCAATAGGCACTTCACCTTACAAGCTTGTTTATGGAAAGGAAGCTAGACTTCCTTCATCCCTAGAGTTGCCTTCATTAGAGCTCGCCTAATAACTGGAATTTGAGGGTGCAAATCAAAGAGAAATCATAATGGCAGAGTTGGTTGAACTTGAAGAACTAAAAAACTCTGCCATGACCCAGCTAGAACAATATCAACAATCGACAAAGAAATGGTTTGACAAAAAGGCTAGGCCTCAGGATTTCGAAGTTGGTGACTTAGTCTTAAAATGGGATGCTGACGAAGCCAAACTAGGGCGCCATTCAAAGTTTGATGCACTTTGGAGTGGCCCATACACTATTGGTTCTTGCAAGGAGGCTAACTCTTTTGAGTTGTCTCACATTGATGGAGGTGCGCTACCAATCCTAGTCAATGGGATTTATCTCAAGCACTTTCATTAAGTTTTCTGCATCGTTGCATATATTAAACTAGTTTCAGTTCCTCCAAGTGCGCTGCACGCACATTGTTTGTTTGTACATGGTTCTTTCCTCTCGTGTGCTCCTGGCGCATGCTCTTTTGTTGCTTCCAGGATGCTAGTTCGGTTCAAAAATCTTCCAGCAGTTATACAGAGTTTAGATAGTGCTTTAAGTGATTTCAGGGATAGTTCTTCAAGTTGCAGATTAGAATTTCATGCTTCCAAGTTGACTTCATGCCCAATGGATACTCCAAGGCTACTGATCTCCTTCATCTAGTAGGAAGATGGACCTGAAAGTCACCAAACTGTTGTCCAAAATAACTCCCCTAGTTATTTTGACAACTTGCATTCCCATTCTTGCTCTAAAAGTTCAAATATTGCAGGTTGTGCGCACTTTGGTTGTCCCCTTGGCACAAGTTCCTTGGTTGCAGTTCCTCGGTTGCAGTTCCTCGCATGCCCTTGCGCGCTCTTCTCCCCTCATGCGCCTTCCACCTTCCTTCTTCATTCCTCTATCTTCTTCCACTTCCCTTGCGTGCACTCCTTGCGCACCCGCCTTCCTCCATACAATCCGTGCACCCTTCATGCGCACCCTTGACTTGCTTTTCAAATTTGGTTAAGTCCCTTGCGCATTTCCTCCGCACCTCGCTTGCATACTTGTATCCTACAATTATGCATCATTTTCTTCTGCGCGCATCATTTTTGCACGCCTGTCCTTGCTATCCTCTTTTGCACCTCTTCCTCTCACATGCCTTGCGCGCTCTTCTGCGCCGGTCACTGTGCCACATGGCAACATGTCAGACTTGAGTGTGTTACACGCAACCAATCAAAGCGCACCAACTGGGCGCCGAATCCTTACAACGAACTAGTGTGCGACACGTTGCAGATTTGACAAAACAAATGAACAATTGGCCAAATCCTTCAGTCAATCACCGCACGCCACGTGTTATTGTGTGTTCAGTTCGCACTGCAAACCTTCATATCTCAATAACTTTTGTTGCAGAGCTCTGAGACACGCATGCCTAGGCTTGTTTGCAAGTTGTTGACGTGGGCTACTCATTGGACCATTCAAAATCATATTTTGGCAGGATTTGGTAGGTGAGAAGCAGGAAAACACGTTTCAGTCATTAATGCAAACATCTAATCGACTCAACCACCAGATTTTATTCAAATCTTGCCTCCTACAAGCCAAACAAACATGGGGAGGCGCATCTGTCAGCATTGTAGGCGGATTTGCAAGCATTCAATGCCTGATGTTGGTGGTTGGATTTCAAATCCGAGTTTCCCTCTTCTTATCTTCCTCTTCTCTCTCTTATTCTATATATTGCAAGTGCTTTACTCATTTATAAGGGTTGGATTCTTTTAGTTTGCCAAGAGTATTATTTAGGCATTGCCTCACATTTTGTAAGTTGCTGAGCCATTCAAATCCGGTCGATTTGCATGTGGATACTCACCTCTTATCCGCCATTGTAATCAACCGTGCATTATCTTGGAAGCAATAAAAGCTTTGTTTTGTGGCTATTCTATACCTTGACTCGTTTTTATTGCTATCTTCCTTGCCTTTCTTTTGCACGTTGGTGGATTTGTTGTGCATTCCTTACATCCCTTGCAGGTTCTCTTTTCCATTTTGTTTCACATGAAAATAGATGTATGTGAATGTTTTTGAAACTGTGATACGCATGCTTTCCCTCCTCTATGTACGCATTCTCCTTCATTTCCACTCAAAGCTGATCGTGTTCATCCCCCTTTTCTTTTTGGTGTTATCGCGTCCCTTAGATTAGTTTTCCCTTTTCCATGCATTTTCTTTCTAACTTTGGTCCTTTGGAATCATAGATTACTGATAGGAATTTGCATTCCAGCTTTCCTATGAGTACCTGTAGCAATAAAAATAGGTAGAGGAACCGACCTTCTCTAGAGGTCTATCTCGGTGCGCAAGGTCCCACAACTTGGAGACAGTCCCATGTTGCCTCAAAGCCCCAATTTATCCTGATCTAGGACGGGTGCAATTTTGAGCTCCAACAACCCTTAAAAGGGATATTTCATGCTGGGAAATTTTTCTTGATTGTATTCCATCTCTCCATGGAGGATTTGAGAACCTAACTTGGATAACATTGTTAAGTCTCAATTTCATTTACCCATGTTAGGGGACAATTCAAAAATAATATTAATTTGTTTGTTCACATGCAATGCATTGGACATAATTAGTTCTATCATGATTACTCGCTTTCCATTAGAGACCCCTTAAAGGTTTTGACTCTCTCATATATGATATTACTAGTGGGGTATGTGACTCCATGGCCATGTCGTGACACTATAAGTGAATGATTTCTAACTTTAGTGCATTGGAACCAATACCCCTAGGTAAGCTAGATACAATTTTGGGGTTCAAGGACTGGGCTTCTTTCCTAAACTTTTAGCGGATATGTTCCATCAACCATACCCATAGGACACCTTCACCATTGTGTGGGGTCCCAAAAATAACAATTGTGCAATAAATAATATTTTTGTCATCTTGTAGGGTTAGCTCAATAATAAATCATTAAATGCAGTATACAAGCCTTTTTCCTAAGAATATTGCTAGTTCTTGAATAAAATGAAGATGCTGAAAAGGTATTTTAGATCCTTCCAACTTACCAAATTGTAGTAAATTCGATCTAGTCCTGATGTCATTAACATGTTATATTTTGGCCTGCTGTAAAGGTATTGTTTCTATCAAGTCCTCAAGCCCCATGGTGTTGGTAAATGGTTATTCTTCAGGTTTCTGACTTCAATATAATCTCATGTCAAATCATCTTTTGAACATATCTTAATTACCACAAACATGCCTAATGTATTTCTTTATAGCTTTTTTGTGGGAAATTTCTTTCGAGGGACAAAGTAGACTTGCAGAATTATATAATGATTATAAATGCTAGTTTTAATGTGCTTGACCAACGAAGAGAATGAAAAAGATAAAGTTTCATAATGATTTGTCTTATTTTTGGATGCAGGCAACATTCTTCATCACTTATGTTTTGACCTCTGGATGGACAGGCCTATCAGTAGAAATTACTCGATTGTTTCCTCTTATTGTAGACTTTTTCAGAAGGCATTTTTCCAATAGTATAGAAGATGATGATTGTGCACCGACATTTCCTTACCATCAAGACCTCCCAAAAGTGCTCCTTTTTGGGCTCCTAGGTTTCACGTATTCCTTGCTGGCACCACTGATCCTTCCTTTCTTGCTTATATACTTTTCCGTTGGCTTCATTATGTATCGTAATCAGGTAGCAACCGAACTTTACTTTCCCTTTCACATGATTTTGAAGAGGATGTGAAATAATACAGATTTTTCTGATTTATGATTTAGTTTACCTTTTCTAAGTTCTTGGATTGAAGAAAACCATGCCTCCTTAAGAACAATATTCCGTTAGTAATTTTTTTCTCAAATATATATGCTTATGGATATTTGGGGTTTTAATTTATGTGTTGTTTAGGATTTTCAATGGTTAGATTGTTTGGACACAGTCATGCGAGTGTTCTAACCGCGTTTCCAAATTGCTTCTCTTGCTTTTGATTATAAGTTTTGAAAGATGCTTTTATGTTTTTAAGGTCAATTTCTAAAATGTTTGCAATAATATTTTTTATTGGATGTTCAGCATACTTACGTATTTATCAGGTAAACTATCATGCGTTTGAATAATATTCTTCTGCATTCATCTGTAAGCAAACTTTGTCCGATGTTTCGGATCCCACTGCTGGATCCAAAACGTCAGAGAAAATCTACTTACACAGATGAATGATCTTCATTCTTCTTTCCCTGAAGATAGATCCAGTGTTGGGATCCGAAACTTAGGACACAATTTACTTTCAGAACTGAATGTAGAAGAATATTATTCATTGTTGCTCTGCGAAGAACCAGTTTTAAAACTTTGATCTTCTTTCCCTGGAGATGCATCCAGTAGTGGGATCCGAAATGTCGGACAAAATTTACGTATGCTGATCTTCAAATTCTTTCCTTGAAGATGGATCCAGTAGTGGGATCAAAAACGTTGGACAAAATTTACTTACACAGATGAATGCAGAAGAATATTATTCATTGTTGCTCTGTGAAGAAACCAGTTTTAAAAATATAAGTATATTTATTGTTAAATGAAAATTCATCTTTATTTGGTGTCTACTAACTCTACTATACTTGTTTTTGCTACAATCTTAAAGTCCTCCATCCCAGAGCTGTCATTTTTCATAATTGGTGTAGAGTGTTTAAATGTAATTTAATCATTATGGACATGCATTTGGTCAGCATGTATAAAAAATCTAGGTATGAAGTAGAATATGTCATCAATATCATATCTATATTTCTGCTTGTAGTGGGGTGATTAATCAGAACCATAGCGTAGCAAACTCAGCACTTGGGTAGCACCCTTGATGTTTGCTGTAGGCCCCACCTTGATAACTCTAAACTAGTGCATTGCTGTACTGCACAATATCATCAAGGTGGCAGTTGATTGTACATGTGGCCTGAAAAGTGTCTTGCATAGATTCATTTAAGGCTTAGTTCAGGTGCCTCTAACCTAAGTACAATGCCATTATGTTTCATACATGGAACACAAGACTGCAGCTTGCTTATGTGGCAGCGGAACGTCATTGTGCAGTAGAATTGCAAATTTTTTGTCAAAGACAAAATCTTATATATATCTGCAAATGCCCTTTCATTGATTCCTTGAAATTTTACTAACAGATAATTTAATTCAACTTAAATACTTATGAAGGATATCATATATGCCCATGAATGCAATGCTTATTCCTTTCCTCCACTCTAAAACTCTATGCTAAATATAATTTGAAAATTGATATTTTGTTTTCCTGAGTAAATCTTCCAGTCTCTGGTATTCGGAGCTTTTCTGTGTTTAAAATAAACTGTATTCCAAACTAGAATGATAAAGAGGAGTGGTATATACTTACTCATTTTGTTGGGTTTTGCAGATGTTGAATATTTACTTGCCTAGATTTGAAACTTCAGGCCAGTATTGGCCTATTGTGCACAACTGTACAATATTTTCATTGATTTTCATGCAAATAATTACAATAGGAATATTTGGACTCAAGAAACTTCCTCTTGCTTCTGGATTGGTAATACCAGTAACCATAATTACTCTCCTATTCAACAACTATTGTGGGAAACGATTTTTGGCTATGTTCGACAACTATCCTGCAGAGGTACATGTTGCTTATGATGCATCTTCTCTGAGTTTTTTTTTTTGTTTCTGGAGATGGGAATAAGAATGTGTATGTGCATTTTGCATGTCAGTCATTGATTTTCTGAATACTAGCATCACCAATCAATTCCAATTACAATTTATATCTGTTGGGTTCGCGTTTGAAAAGTATTTGTGAATTAGCTATAATATTAAATTTGAAGAATGAATCAGTAAATATATTTATTTTCAACACAATTTGTTATCCATCTAACTGATGGAGATAAAGTAGCTCATCTTCATGGTAATGGTTTCTGCAATCTGAAAAGGTTTGCCGTTGAAAATAGAAGGTAAAAGAACATGAGATGTTCCAGAATTTGTCTGAGCTATTAATAATAAATATGTGCTCTCTCACAGGTTTTAATAAAAAAGGACAGGGAAGATGAAAGAAACCCACAGATGGATAGCTTTCTTGAAAGTTTGGTTAATGCATATCGTGACCCAGCTTTACGACCAATTCAGTTTTCAACTGATGAAAATGGCAATAAAGCTCATCTCCTTTCAATCCCAGAAGTTTAAGGACCAGTTCGGAATCGCTATATTGCAATTTTTGTCTATAATGCCGGTCTATGTTTCAGTTTGAAACTCAACTGCACTGTTGTTGAAGTCTATAAATAAAATTCTTTGATGCCGGATCAGTATACTTTGTTTTGAGAACCATGTGATGGTTGACTTTGAACTGTTCTCTCCTTGCGAGTTCTTTTCCTTTTATTTACAAGCTGTTTATATGGTGGCATACCTCTGTGATGGGATTTTCTAAATAATACTCTCCCTCATTTTCTGCAGAGTAAGTGCTACAGAGTTGGGTTGCAAATGGGCCATCATTCCAAAATATCTTGTAGTCGGGCACTGCTGTACAGTAATTGCACATACTAGCTAATTCATTACTTATATTTGAGTTTCATTTACATACCGAGTCGTAAGTACATAATCTTGTAAAGTGCATTATTTGGAAGAATAGTTGAGTGTATTCTATCTTATGGAGGGCATGCTTGCACAATACTTCATTGTATTTTCTATGTTAAGATGAGACAGCAGGTTCATCCTCACACATTGAAACTAGAGTGGTTTGTTATTTGTTGCAAAAAAAATTAGTGCTTCAAGCAGCAAGCATAACATTTCTCATCTATTTCTTCAACCTCTTCATTGGCAAGTTCAGTGCTTTAAGAAGCAGAAAAGAAAAACTATTAACTTCTATTTGTTTTCATTAGTACCTAAATCTCATGGCTGGCTCCTTTTTAGCTGTACTTAAAAAGTTAAAACTAATGAGCTCACCTAGGAAACTAGGACTAGTGGCCAACCCCCAATTTTAACTGTAAGTAGAAACCATAATATGGCTAAATAGGAGACATTTGTTGCTTCTTGTGCAGCCACTCTTCTTTCTACCTACATGAACATGCACACAAACAAGCAATCATTGAGATAAAGAAACGAACACACAAAGGTATGCAAAGTAAATTAAAACATTACTCCAATACTAAAAATCATTTAGAAACATGAACTTTAGAAATCCATTTGCAGTGGTTGGAGCCTTGATCTTGGCAGTTAAAGCCCATAATTAAGGTCTGTAAAATTAAACCAAGTCAAGTAAAATTAGAACTGAAACCCTAGAATCACAATATTGTCAAACTTTCATGTTGCAGTAATTGGACATATTTAATACATTATATGCTACAAGAACCTCCTTTGTCAATGTTTTCTAGTATATCGATCAATGTTGCCTACAGTTTCATTGAAAGTAGATTTTTTTCATGGTAACCGTACAAGTTGTAATATTAAGAACAAATCCACAATGTAATCATATTTATTGAGAATATGTTTTGCACATCATTGTGCAAAAGAAACAACCAACAAAGATCATATCAACATTCTTTATAAACAAAGTCCAATCTTAAGTACAACTATGGATATCAAAGGGGCTGTCAAACGTTTGTAAAGATTTTCAAAAGTGAAATATTAGCTTTGGATACAAATTAGGACTTCAATCAGTTTACGTAGTATATAATGCTGTCCCTAAGATTTCACCCTGAGATTTGGACTACCCCTTTTAATTTTTTCATTCTTTTTAAGCAATGGATCGTGTTTTGTGTTTTGTGTTTTGTTTTGCCTGCAGTTGTTTGCATTTGCCAAATACTCACATGCTGAAGCTCACTCAATTCCTTCACCAAGCTTTGTCTGAAAGTGTTTTATTTATTTTTATATTAAATAAATAAAGTTATTTTTAAAATATTGAACTAAAATTGAAGGATTTGGGTTATATAAAGCACTTCACCCCATCATTATTACTACAGAACATTCACCTGGGTGGAAATTTTTTTTGCAAATCAGCTAACTGGTTTTTCAAGCTGACCTCATTATCAAACTTCCACGCAATTATCCAAAGACGAAGTTTTTATGCAAGTTTTTATGAAGTTTTTCATGCCTTAGTCATCTTGGTTCAAGTAGCTTTCACTTTAGAAATCCACACCATATTTTAAAGGGGCAATTTCACTTAACCAAACTGTGGTTTCTAGTAGCAAAGTCTTCTATTTTTCACGCACAAGTTGGAAGGAGAAAATCACTTAAGTGAATTGTGTGGTTGTCCGGTGTCTTGTCTTCCTTTTGCAAAGCATCCTCTCCCTTCTAAATCCACAATCTTCCTCCCTTGGAATTCACACAATTGTTTTAAATAAAAAATAAATCACTTAAGTGAATTGTGTGGATGTCCGGTGTCTTGTCTTCCTTTTGCAAAGCATCCTCTCCCTTCTAGATCCACATAATCCTCCTCCCTTGGAATCCACACAATTGTTTTAAATAAAAAGCAAATCACTTAAATGAATTATGTGGTTCCTGGCAGCCCAGTCTACTACCAAGTCATGGATTTCCAACAAGAGTCTTCTTGGATTTCAAACACAATTTTTGAAAGGTTAGAAGCAACACATTTGGAAGCAAGTTGTGGTTCTTAAGGGGTTTGTCTACTAAGTTAAAAGTTGCCCTCGCTTTGCAAAATCCACACCAAAATTGGATCACCACTCGAGCTAACTTTTCTATATTCCACGCATCCCATGAAAATGCATGCAAAGTCTCCCAATTATTCCCTCTAAAAGCCCATGCATGTTATTTCCAATCTCCCAGTTGAGCTCACATCAAACTTACTTCTATTTCCTTTCACCCAGAGTGATTTTCAAAATTCAGAATTGTTCTTAAAAATAAAAAAGTGGTGAGTTTTGTCTGAATTGTTTACAACAAACATTTTCACTGGTGCACATACTTGAAAAGACTTGCAAAAGCTTCAAGGATAAGAAGAGAAGACATGTCAGAGGTAACACCCACAAACAAATCACAGTCCGCTGCTTCTAGATTCAGTTTGGTGAGAATTAAAGGGAAGGATTCAACAACATATAGGAAAAGAAAGAGTATCTCAGATTCAAGGCAGAGATATCATTCAAATCATTCATGAGGCAAAAGTGCAATACAAGTTGGATCAACATGCAGAGTATGGAAGAAGAACAAAATGGAGTGTTGCAGTTGGAATAACTTATTTTCTTTCTTCTTTCTCTTATTTTTTTCCGACAAAGCAATTGAATAATCAATTAAATTGTAAAACTTAGGTAATTGGTTTGAAAGCCATTACTTCGAATTATTAGAAAAAGTCAATTACTTGGGAATAGGAGGCAGACATGCAGGGTATTGATTTAGTCTTCAAATGCATGTCATGCAAAGAGGAATTTCAGGGGATAGATTGTTAGTTATTTCCTTTAGAGCTTCCACATGTGGGAGTTCATTGAAAGTTGTCTATTTGTATTTTCCCTCTATGCACTATAAATAGAGGAAATCACAACTTGTTTTATCATAACTTGTTTTAGCAAGAGCTTTTGTAATTAGAACATTCTTGAGTTTTCAGACGTTATGCTGGAACCCTTGGTGTGATTGCTGCGAAGGCTTGGGATTGAATAAAAGGTGGATTTTTCGAAGAATTTTGTGTTTACAATGCTTTGTTGATCACTTCTATTTAAGGTTTTAGATAAACTTTGTGTTATCTAATATTTAGGTTAGAACCTATTATTTTTCCTTATTGCCGAATGTTGTGATTTCTATCTATTTATTTAATTTGTGTGGATGAGACCAACTTTGATAACTATTGGTTGATTAAGCACATCTTCCTTTCTTCTTTCCCTACTTATGTTTTCCCCCCTTCTGCAAATAATCCTCAACACAAATACTTGCTATAAAATTGTCCAACTATGGTTCACGAGCTGTGAAAATTAAAGTAAAACCCCTAGAAATAGTTATTAGGATTCACCCTTACCAAATTGATAGACATCTTACACGGGAACCTCACCATTAAATGAGGGAGATTTATCTCATGACTGCCTAGGTTTTAAGCTATGCATAAAATCTAGCCAACTCCAAAAAAATGGAGATATTTTCCGCAATAAAGTGCTATATTAATCTTGATATAAGGAAACAAGCTTATGACTCACTTGTGCTAATTAATCCAAGGAGATGTCTTGCACACTTTTGTGAGAGCTGATTTTTAAGTACAAACATTGTTTTCATGCATGTTAGCCTATGTCTTCTTTCATATTTGCAAGTCAATGTTGTCTTCCTATGTCTTCTTGCTTTGTTGTCAAATTGCCCTTGATTTTTTGATGGTGTAAGAATTGCTTGGAACTTCTTGTTCTTCATTCTAAGGTTTGGAGTTTCCAAGCACAATAATGTTATGATTTCTATGTTCCACTACTAAGGAGTAGTATGTGGTTTTTTAAGTGTCATTTTGTGTTAAACTTGTTTTCATATTTTATCTCCCAGCACTCATATGTAGTATAGTTTTCATTAAAAGCAATTCCAACTCTTTTCAATAGAAGCCATAGGCATCACGATAACATGTATGTAAAGATTGTCTTCTACATCTTTACATAAAAGTAGTTTGATTTGGTAAATGTCCCTTTTTTAGGTAACCTTTAGGTTATATGCCACAATTGATGGGTATGTCTTATATTAAATACAACTAGGACTTGCACCCTACCTCGTCTATTGGGTTATATCACACTCAACAAGTTACATGTGTCATTTAACCCAATTTCAATATTGTGCCATGTTACCATAAAATGAACACATATTGTGTGGCAAGCAAAAAACTCTCAAAGCCTTGAAGTGGTTATGTTGCAAAGTAGATGTCAATAAAAATGCTCGTGTATAGTGGATATATACATCTCTTAACACATATTGTATTTATGTGCTTTCTATCATTGTTCTTGTGTGTTTTCAATTGGTTTCACATATTAGTGATGACATCATTGTACAATGTGTATCTTTTATTCTAGTTAGTGTAGACACCTAAAAATGGTCCCTAGGCATTTACTTGTTTTCAAATAACAAAATTTTAGTTTGTTTTGTTATTGCACATTTGTCAACTTTTGGTGGTTCTCGATCCTCTTATCAACTACCTCATCTATCATCTTTCTTCCCTCCAAATCTCCCTTTGTCCTATTTGTCTAATCAAGAGTTTTTGTAAGCTCTTGGTCTTTTTTGAAGCGTGTGTACACTTTTGGTCATTGTTTGAAATGTTTGTACATTCGTGGAGCTTGTTTAGAGCCTCTAGACGTTCTTGGTGCTTTGTTTTTGTGGTCCCTTAGGGCTTAAGTGTTATTGTATTGTGTTCCTGCCGTTTCCACTTTTTAACCCATGGGGGTCTGCTTGGGGACGAGTAGGGTCCTAATTTGAATTCACTATCCACTAGCACTTGCACCAAAGGAAGGTACAATTGTTACGCCAATAGTGAAATATAAGAAGCTTGTCCAGAACACCAGCCAGGTAGATAACATCTCAAGCACCTCCCCCATAGCCAAAAGCATCATTCATGCACATGTAATGATCTATTGTAGGCATGATACAATAAGAATTAAGAGTTTAAGAACAACCTTAGAAAATTTATTTTGTGCATAATTGCAGTCCATGTGTTTGTGTTCTTTTGAGCCAATTTTTCAAATAGTTCTTGTGTGTTTTGTTTACTTCCCCATTTTTGCATACATATCTACATGGCAAACGAGCAATATTGAATGAAAGTGGTTGTATGGGCTAAAGCAATAATTATAGTAAATGTGTTGGCATTAGTTTTGATTGGGAATAGACAATAAATAGAATAGCAAAAGTTTGAACATGTGTATGAATAAATTTTCATTAACCATACTAATAAAAATAATGAATCATATGTTTTTCAATCATTTTTTGAAATGGTTGTACATAAAGTTCCAACACTTCTTAAAGGGAATTTCCAGCATGCTCAGCCCATGAGAAAATAGCAAAAACAAATGCTACAAAGGTAAATAAGGGCATAAAACTATTAGCCGATGTAACATTTAATCAAGATAAATATGCAAAATTGATCCATTTATGAAAACCAATATAATGATTGAACTTGTTGGGAAAATCTTATTTCCTTAGCTCAAGTTCACAAATGATTAGCTTTGAGTGAATTCCATACTAGTAGAAGAAGATTTCTCCTTATTACAAACAATTCAGTAACACCATAGTCAGATATAATTTTAAAGGTGATCCATATTACATAAATATACGTGTAGATTGCTAAGAATGTTAAATAGAATTCAACGAGAGTCCAAAGCACACATGAAATATTTGGAATTGAATTCACATCAACAAGTAACAAGATGGAAATGTGCATAAACAAACTAGGAATTGTGGCAGGAGACAACACTTGCAAAGAGAAAACAATAAAGAAATAATGATTGGAAAAGACAATGCAAGTATAAGCAATGGAACATATTTGCACAAAGTACAATTGCCCATTGAAATAATAGTGCCTCTAAACTCATCAAAAGAATACTTTTTATAGTTGAATTGGATGTACACAAAGGAAGGGCATAAACATTGTCTATTGCCCTCAAAGTTACTCAAAGAGACCTTTTACAAGTAACAAGCATGTATTATACATAAATGCCAACTAAGTATTTTCGAAGTTGATCTTCACATTCAATGCATTCCTTGGGGGGAAAATGTTGAGAAATGTGAATTGTTTCATTCTACACTATAATAAACCTTAATTTCCTAAATCAGAGATATTTGTGAGGCCTTGACAAACTCGAGTTCAATCTAGCGTAAACTTTGCTTGAAGATCTCGGTGTCGTGCTTTGTATACATCTTTACAAGGGGTAAAAGAATCATGTTAATGATTCAGAAACCAAATGCCCATGAAGGATATGCTTGGAGCTGCAATAGATAAGAGTTTAGAATAAGGATAATCCTATAGTTGCTTTATGATTGCTATTTGTGACCTTCATTTGTTGCAACTTTCAGCACTTAAGTTGTAAGATTTATCAAGGCCTCAGATCCATCCATATGCATTATGCATCTCCAGGTTTTTTAGTAGCAGATCCAAAATTGTCCTAACAACACTCCAAATTAGCTCTCAAACTTTAGAGACCCCATTTTTGGCAATTGAAATTGATCCATCATCATTCATCCAAACAACTCCACCATCTCCATATGCATCTAATTGTCTCTTATTTGGACCTCCTAATCTCGGTGCTCTCATACTAAGAATAAGATGAAGCAAAAGAAGATGGTTGCATAACCCATAAATCTCTTGGTATTGAATCCATATCCACAAAAGAGTCCTTAGATTTAGCATCCTCAATTAAGGTTGATTAATCACTAAATTTGTGTTACCCATAACCTATACTTTTTTGAAACTAGTAAAAATGTAGACTCAAATATTGCACATTAGACAATATTTAGCCCGGTCTTATACTACTATTTAGAAGGTTCTCAAGTGTACAAAGTACTAATTAATCCCACCTTTTTCTTATCTTTTATTTAGTATTTCCTGTGTATTTTCCGATACCTATCAGCCAATATCATGACTTCTCTGACATTCTAGCCTGAAATTAGGGCGCCCCAGCTTGTACTGAGGTGCCTCAGGGTGCCCTGGTCCCATTTCGAGTGCCCCGGTTTATGCACAACCTCTTCCACTTTTTTGGGGGGTCACTTCTAGCTATTGGTCATCCTTATCTTCTTCTCGGTCGGCCTTGTAGGGATTAATTATGAAATTAAGTTTGAGAGCCCTATAAGTATAAAGTTATAAGACCATAATGAGGGTCCTAGGTCATTGCATCTTATCACTACTATCACTCCATCTAGGGTTGCATCCTTTGCACCACTTACATCCACATGGTGCCATGCATTCAAGCTAGGATATTTGTGTCACACACACTTCATGGGGGGGTGGGGGTGGGGGAGGAGGGCCGCAGGGGGAACATGCACACATACTACTTACATTTCTATAGCTACTATTGCTCGTTACTTCACAAAGTGTGACTGACACGAGAGCACCTAGGGCATCACACACACACCAGAACTACATTTGGGTCTGAAATGTAGTGCGGCGCTCAGTGATAAGTCCACTAGCTTGGCAGCTGAGGTCAGTCTGACACCACTAACCTTTTGTTTTGCAAGTCATTTTTCACCTCATACGACAGATCCAACACGACAAACAGACAAGATTTTAGACCAAGTTACGACACTGTCGGACTTAGGTTTTGAGCATCTACAATGTTCAAAGTGCCCATATTGTAGACCAGGGCGCCCTAGGGCGACTTAGTACACTTCCAGGCGCCGCAAACTGCTCAGAGTACCCATATTTGCCCTTTGTAGGGCCCTTGAGTATTCGTCTTCACTTCCAGATTTTGTGTTCAAACCTACAACAACCTGCGACATTATGTGTGAATTAGCTAAGCTATCTCTCTTCCTTCTCTTGCAAATTTAGGGTCTCATTTCACTTAGAATAGTTTACTAGCACATCCATTTACATTTTCTCTATTTTATTTACTTCATTTATACAATGTTTTAGTCCTCTTAATTAGATTAACTAGGATTACTACTTTTCCTATACTCCTTTAGTTCCAATTTTAGTTAATCAAAAAATTAGTTCAAGCAAAGCTATTGATTTTTGACAAAATCATACATTTGTTCAAAAATCAAATGTTAGTTTTAAGAAGAAATTCAAAGATTCATACCCAAATTTCTTTATGAGCTCTTGTGAGCACCACATTCATGCAATGAACATTTGGTACAAAGCTAACCACGTGATTTGAAGCTTGGACATAAGACATAACGATCACATCATGCTTCTAGCCCTGGAAGGCATCATTTATGAAAGTGAGAAAAGGAGTTAGAAAAAGATATCATGTGAAGTGACTAAAACAAAAGCAAGCATCCATTATAGTAAATGGAAGCATCCACATGGCTACTAAGATGGTTGAGTAGGAATGAAATGAAATTGGACCTAGAAACAACATTGGTAACACGCCTAGAAATGTTAAAAGGATATTAACTACAAGACTGGAAACTATTGGTGCACTGAATGTAATATGTGTGGCTTGATAAACACTGCGAAATGTGTTAAGTCAAGTGCAATGTATATTGCAAACGATGCAATACAAGTATATACACAATAATGTTAAAAGAGGAAGGAAATGTAATGAGGAGGACAGGTCTCATATGTAGTGTAGAACATACACTTGTACATCATAAACACACAACAAATTATTGAAGAGTGTAAATCACGTAGACATTATATCTGGAATAGAAGAATCAAAAGAAGAAAATGTCATGTCATGTCAGTAATGGTGGTTTTATGCATACCAGATTTTGCTATAAGGAGAGTAAGTGCAGGTAAGCTTCTTCAATTTATCTGATAATTGTGTATGGAGTGTTTCTCATATTTTAGTACTTCTCGAATGAGAATGGGTGATAAATATGCAATTGATTTACACACACACACACACACACACACACACACACACACACACACACACAGAGATCAAAGAATGAGACTCGTACAAATAATCTTCAATAATTCCAATGCAATCCACATTAAAAATCCACCATATAAATAGGAACATAGCCATCCAAAAATAAGGGAGGTGGCTATAAAAATTCAAACCTCCTACGTGAGTATGTTGAAACTCACATCCCCAAATATAATTTTGTTATTGTTATTTTATATAACAAATAACAAATTACTAACTTACATTCTTACATAATAATAATTACTTCACGTAATTATTCTTTACACATATATTCAAATGAAGCACTAACATATGAATTCCTAACATTCCCCCCCCCCTAGTGCGAACATGGGGAAAACTTGTCTTGTACTGCAACGTGTTGCTTCGAAGCTTGCTCATAATTTGGATGTTTTTGTTTTCAGGATAACCAATAACCTCCATGATGGTTTTTCAAGTGTCAAACCAACAACCACAACAAGGATGGATTTCAAGTGGCTTACCAACAACCACAACAAAGGATGGGTTTCAATGGATAACCAACAACCATAATATCATGATGTTGCAGTAGTATCATATGTCCTCATCACATTCTTCCATTAGGAGATGGCACAGGAAATTTTGTTGCTCATACACACATAGAAAATTTTGTCATAAAGGAAATGAAACATTGGGATTATGTCCCCCCCCCTCAATGTGAAATTTCCACTTATTCACACTAAATAGCAATAATAGGAACATTGAAACTAGAACTCTAAAAACATCGTGGAAAACATACTGCAAAAATGGAAAGCAAACTCCAAACACACATGTCACTAAACCTTTGTGTGGCCCCTTTGTTAGTGACTAACGAGAGGTCATTGATTGACCTCCAACCTATGATGCCTCCTGCCTCCAGTGTGACATTGTTAGTTCAGTCATATGAAGCTCATGTGGCTCAAAATTTCACCCTCTTCTAGTGACACAACTCCCCACCAATTTTTCCTTTGGCTCTGAAATTCCGAAGCGGTGGTCTGAGGATGGCAACACTCAACAAGGTCAAGGGGCAACACCCCTTGCAAGGTCCCAAGGCAGCGCCCTAGGTGCACTCCCTCATGGTACAAGGCGAGGTCAAGGGGCAAAGCCCCCAAAACTAGGTACATTTTCCTTCATTGCAACTTGTAAAATCTTCATTCATCTGCACAAAGATTGTGAGTGATTAGAAATAAAATCACTGACGGTTATCAAAATTGTTGGCAATTGACAAAATCGTTGATAGTCACTTTCAAAATAAGCAGATCAATATATATTTAACCAATCCACGTTTATTTCTTGTTTTACTACAGATTGTGAAAAACTGAGGAGGTTTCGTGAGGAGAATGACGACTGATGGGAGACATACATTCAATATTCATGAGCTCACCAACCATATGGCATTTAATAAATATACTGACGTCTAAAATCCACCATGCATGTGATGTGAATAGTTTGACGTGGATTGGATCAACTATATGTCAATAGCAATGCATAAATCTAACTGCTCTTTGACGAGTTGGCAAGCTACGCATCAGGATCCTCGTTTTCCAATACAATGTTAAGGATACCAAATACTAAGTGAAAACATAGATCTTACCATAAAACCTTCAACACACAAGTCTGCTCCACTCTTTGAAGCCTACAACAAGTTGTCACACTAAAAAGATGCATCGTGAAATGCCAAAAGATTAGAAAATTGATGGTGGTCACACAAAGATGAAAGCCACATGTAATCTCTTTACTTTTGAGCATCAAGAACAAAATTATGGGAAGGGAAAATATTCTAAGGCTTCTGTTGATTTGTACTCATGAAAGGGGCGAACACAGAAACAATGAAACTGCCCCTATATTGATATCTTCATAGAGCCATACCTACTCTAATACGATATGATAAATATGCAATAGATATAGAGAGAGAGAGATCAAAGAACGAGACTTGTAAAAATAATCTTCAATAATTCTAATGCAATTCACATTACAAATCCACCATATAAATAGGAACATAGCCATCCTAAAATAAAGGAGGTGGCTATAACAATTAAAACCTCCTACATGAGTTTGTTGAAACTCACGTCCCCAAATATAATTTTGTTATTGTTGTTTTATACAACAAATTACTAACTCATCTACTAATCTATTAACTTACATTCTTACATAATAATAATTACTTCACGTAATTATTATTTACACATATATTCAAATGGAGCACTAACATATGAATTCCTAACAATGAGGGGTTAATTCAAAGGTATGTTATCAATTTAACTCTCGATATATCCATGAAAGTTAGGTCATGTCTTTCAGTTTTTTTGATGCCAACTGTTGCTTTAGTGATTATTATCCCCTAGGATTTTTGTCAATAGCCATAAATTTTCTTATGGTTTGCCCAATTTTATCTGTGTTACAGGTATGTTTTTTTTTATTGTTTGGATCCCATGGTGGGCCTACATAGCTGTCAAATCTTACTACAACATATCCAAGGTAGTTTGGCGATCTAGTTCTAGTTTCATAGACAATGTCCATAACTTTTCCAAGAGCTCCTTTAACAAGCCCCACTTGATTCCATAAGTTCATTGTAAGCATGGTTCATATTCCTACATAGAGTAGGAGTTCCAGACGAAGTTGTGTGTTGTCCTAGTCAATGACGATGCATTCTTGTGTAATGTCCCTTTCCAAAGGCTTAGAGGCCTAGTTGGCCTATTCCGCCCTTTTTCCTTGTTTATTCCCTTGGGAATTTGGGCGTGGGAGATGTAAAGGGAATATTTGAACTCTTATGTGCATTAACGTTATAATTTTATGTTGAGATGTTTTTAATGCACTTTATATTATAATTTCACTTTGAGGTGTTTTAAGTCATGGTTTATGACTAAAGTGAAATATTAATTATTATTTTATATAGTGGTGTTGGAAAAAGTGGAGGATTAGGGTTTCAAAGGAGTTATAAGGATGATTTTAGGATTAAAAAATATTGATTATGTTCACTACAAATTTTCTGTGGAGTTTTGGTGAGCCTGTGTGTTCATCCACTATTGCTTAAGGAGTAAAATTCCTTGACATCCCTTGTTTCGGTGTAGAGAAGACTTTGGACCCTAGTTAGAATAGTTATTTCAATGAGAGGATTCATCCTCAATCCCTAGTAGTTGTATTTATAGGTGTTGAAGACCATTTCTTGTATACTGGAGATTTATTTTGGTGTTAGTTGTACAAATTGGAGGGGTTATTTACCAATGTTGGTTTTTTTGATAGCTAGCACCAAATTTAAAACCCATTTAGGGCCTTTGGGGGGTTGACACCACTTCCTGGTGGCTGGGGTTTATTTTTGAAGGTAGTGTGGGTATTTCAGGAAAAAACACGGGGGTCAAATACCCATCTATTGTTGGGTGTTGCTGCTTCAAAGGTACTAATGCAGATTTAAATATAAAATAAGACTGTTATTATTGTTGCACAAACAATCATTCTCATTTGTTGCAAGAATAATAGTTTTTGAATTTTATATATTTTGTATGGAGTTTTTCTAAGTATTCATATTCAATTTAATATTTGATAATTCATTGCAAAGGACTGATTTTTGTGTTGTACAGCTCATTCATACTCAACTGTTCAAAAAGAATAATAATTTTTTATTTTAATATCGAATGTGTGTTCAATGAAAGGTTTTGCAAGATCTATTAAAATGGGGTAAGAAACACTCAAGAACCCCAAATCTTTGTGCAAAATCCCCTCAATTGACCATATGATAAGAAATGAGCAATGAATCCTATTTACATGCATTAACTTGAAGTAAATAAACAATTTAAACAAAGGAAATTAACCTCTATTCTTGAAAGCTTGAAGTAAATGAACCTAAAAGGATCTAAGCAATCATTTTATGCTTCAAGAGAATGAGATCTCACCATTAACGGATTCAAGGCCGATGGTTCTTCCCATTTACTCCATGTTGTGTAATAAAAATGCAAAAGCAAAGCAATTAGCTCAAAGGAATGAAACAAAACTCCTAATCCTAGCAATAATACTATAGTTTAGGTTAGAGGGAAGAAGTGTTCTTAGAAATGAGAGGGGAGTAGTGGGCTATTTATAGTTTTCCATTTGGGAAATGGGAGGCTTTTTGGTGCATGTGGGACTAAAAGGGAGTCAACAAGTTAATTAGCAAGTCAAAGTAAGATTCGACTAGGTTTAGAAGAGGTTGATCATGGTTTAAGACTAGCTAACCATGTTTAAAGGATAATTAGGGTTTTAGGAGGGTTCTGGAGGGTTCTGGAGGGTCTACGCAATCCAATGAGATAGATTAGCAGTCCAGGAAGCTAGTGGAAGCGGTAAAGAAGAGGATATTAGCTAAGAAAAGGTTATTATAACCTATTTAATTGATTTATAAGAGGAAATACGACCAAAAGAGTGTCATAAGGGGGGAGTTAGATAGCTCTAACTAACGATGTTTCATCAATTTGTGAAGAAGAGATGAGTAAGTACAATATTAGAAATAATAGTGCTTTGATCAAACTACAGGTGTCTACATTTGCCCCTATTTTGGGTGACGTAAGCTACTTCACTTCAAAGAAAGTAGACAAACGTAAATGAGTAGAAATTTTTTGAAGGGATAGAAGAAAAATTAGTAGGGTGAAGGTAAGATGCCCCCTCAAGTGTTAATGGGGTGATAGAAGAACTCAATCAACGATCGAAAAGAAAATAGAAGAAAGAAATCAAGAAGAAAGGGATATTGAGCTATCCACAACCCAGTGCTTTATAGAAATGATGCATAATCATCATTTTGCTTAGAATCCTCATCATCGGTCCTTATTAAGATGTAAGCATACAATGGAGGCGTAAAATGACATGAAAAGCTAAAATATGAATAAACGTCCATTGCTAAAAACGGCCAACTCCGTGCAACATACACGAATGCAATGTAATACGAGAAATAAACAATCTCACTTAACAGGGAAATAAGTACAATCACACACACTCAAACCAACAACATTCAAGATAGTTACACAAATACTTTGTTATCGAGATGTGGTCCTAAATGTTCTGATAAATGACAAGGGTGAAGGATGATGGCCCAAGCAATGTGCATAGTGCAAGGGAAAAGATGGAGGACACTTTGGTACAATGAAAAAGCAATGTGCACAACGAAAACAGTACTAGACAACTGATAGTGCCCCAAGGTACAGATGAAGTAAGTAGTGTAGATTTTGTAGATGATTGAAGATGCAAATGATCCACGAGTCCTTGTTTCAAAATATTTGAAAACGTCAGCAAGATATGGGATGAGTGTCATTCGAGAGAAACAGATTTCAGCTACAAATGAGCGTTTTACCAATTTTTAGTCCATTTTCGAAGCATTTCAATGTTTTTGGAATTTTTTGATGTTTTTGGCTTTTTTGGATGATTCTTGACTTGGTAAGAATTTGTATAAGAGATCAAAGATCTCCTAAAAACATGCACAATGGCCTAAAGGCATAGGAAAAGGCGTCAGTTAGCGCATAAAATGCCCCTGCGAGAAGAATTACAAGCCAAAAATAATTATTTAATAATCATCGTGACTGGTAAAAGAGAGGGAAAATAGAAGAAAAATAATATGAAACGACACCTGGAACATGTGTAAAATATTCCAGTGCTAATGAAGAAGTGACCGCAGGGTGGTAGTAAGTGCCCCAACGTGCAAAACTGAGCAAAAATAATTATTTTAATAGAAAAATAATCATCTCGGCTGATAGAAGAAGTGTTAGAAAGATCACGGCGGAGAAAACATGCCTTGAGGGCACCGTGGAAGCCTAATATACCCGCCCGGGGGGGGGAGTAAATCAATCACGACCAAGGAGAAAAGAAGGAAAACTAGAAGAAAGGAGAAATCTTTAGAAAATAAGATGGAAGAATGGCGATTTACCAGCAATTTTAGATAGAAGTAGATGGAAATGTCAACTAATACCTATGTGTTTTCTTGTTTGCAGCGTATACTACCTGTCTTGCAGACCCGTGAGCGATATGGTCGGCTAGCGATGATAGAGGCCCAGTTCGATGATGATGATAGGGCAATATTGGACAACCTACTATATGTTACGGGATTGACTTATGTGGTTGATATGCCCCAAATTACATTAGATCACGACCTTTTGACAGCTGTAGCAGAGTGATGGCACAACGAGAGTCAGTGCTTTTGGCTCCCGACCAGGGTGATCACAATTACTCTTGAGGATGTGTGGCGTATTATGCAGGTCCCGATCCAGGGTCAGCTTATCCAGTCTACGAGCCACTAGCCTGATATTCAGCGGTACATCGTAGAGTTGTTTGGTGTCCCAACGATACCATGACGTGGGATGACCATTAGGTTATCACGGTGTATTGAGGACTTAGAGCTAGACCGAGTGGTAGTTTATATAAGGGCATTTTTCAGTGGAGTTTTGCTCCCTGACAAGACTGGTGCTTCATTTCTGCTCAGTCTCCTTGGAGTGATATGCGGTTTGATAGAGGGAGAGACCTATTGTTGGGGTCAATGGATCCTAGCACATCTATATTGGGACCTTCACTTGATTACCTACTACCATCAGAAGATGGTAGGACCATCCCATTTGCTTTAAACTTGGGCGTGGGATCACATTGTCATTGGTCGCCCCTTAGGTGTTTTGAGAGTTCGGGTATTCGAGGAGCCTTCTACGATGGGTTGGGTCCCGACAGGGGACAATGTGTGGCCATATATGGGAGATGCATATCACTACCACCACGAGCTTGATGATCTTCAGCATGCCTCCATGGTATGGAGGCCCTACAGACATTTCCAATGGCCTAAGGATGGTTTAGAGATCATTACTGCTACAATTGAGCACTTTACATTAGGAATCCGTAGCTATATGCGGGAGTTGTACAGGGTGGATTGGTGCCAGAGGTAGTTTGGGATTACCCAGGATGTTCTTGGGCCAAATAGGTGGTATGCTAACAGGGCCCAAGAGTACATTGATATGGGTCCACATATTGCCCAAGATAGAGCACTAGCTAGCTTCCTACAGATGGTACCTGCTATGTGGGTGCCACTGAGATAGATTAGAGATCTGGGCACCACACCTGAGTATGCACCATGGTACCATGGTGTGCTTCCACGTCATTTGACTATTTCCAGGGTGACGTATAATGTCAGTGTGAGAGCTCCTCCAGTGGTGCCTCCCAATGGTGATGAGGGTGGAGCCATTGGTGGTGATGATAGTGATGATGATGATGAGGGTGGTCCTAACTCACACCGTTATGTTAGGGGTGGGGGAAAGGGTCCTACATCACAACAGCCACATGGATAGGGTCTTAGGCCTAGGCCGAGACAGGTTTATAGGGAAGATGACATAGAGTTTCCTCCAGTAGGCATTCCATTAGGGATATGCACCCCTCTTCAATAGGTATTTCCATAGCAGGGCCTACCATCTCAAGCTTGAGGGTGTGGTGGCGATGGTGGACAGTTGGCTGCCCTTTAGCAGCAGTTACAAGTGGTGATTATCATTCAGTTACAGGTGGTGGGAGAGAGAGATGTAGCCAAGGCATAGGTACAAGGCCTCACAGTAGAGTGATATCAGGCACATGCTCAAGTACAGACTTTGACAGTGGAGAGGGATCAGGCCCGAGCACAAGCCACTCAGGGCAGGGATATTACCTCATGGAAGAGCCAGATTAGAGATATGGTTGCACAAGGGGCTCAGATATTGAGCCTTTTACATCAGTCTCAGACCCAGGTGCAAATGGTTGTTTCTCAGAGGGACCGCGCCTAGGCACAGTTACAAGGTTATATCATGCTGAGAGATTAGGCATGAACCCAGGTGCAGGCTATCACCGTAGATAGAGATCAAGAGGCCGCTACTTCTAGACATGCTCAGGTTGACAGTGGTAGATTGATAGGTGAGTGAGATGTCACTCTACAGGTAGTTATTGCTTCTGGAGAAGCTAATCTGATACAAGATGCTATGAGATCCGGCAGTGAGGCTCTATACTATAAGACTACTTATTTTAGGGCAGTCCCATCAGGGAAGCGAGTAGTACTTTTTGAGCAGTCAGGCGTGAGCATGATAGGCTATAGGTCATGGTGATCAGGCCATTCAATTAGATCAGTTCGACATCCCATTGCAGAGCAGCCAGTTGGACAGCAACCAACCAGACAGTAGAGTGATACCATTGGTACCGGTCCATCACATCCACCACTCTTCTGTCCTCTAGGACATGGACCCAAGAGCCCCGGTGAGGGCGAGAGCTGTGGTTGAGCTCTTCATTTTTCCCATTTGTACAAATGTATTGTATATATGCCTCTTATGAAGGTTGATTTTGATGTATAGATTCATGTACCATTTTTTTTATGATGCCTCTTGATGAAGGCTCGATTCTTTTGATGCAGGCCCCTTTTAGATGGCCTATTGTATTGATGATGTACGTTTGAGTATTGACATGGACAGCTATACATGTATTATATGGACATTTGATGATGATTTTGTTATGTTATACTGTGATTATGCTTTGTATGATTAGTATCATGATGTATGGTCTCCCTTTCCTCTATGTATGTGGCATACTTTAGATTTAGAAATGTTTATGTTTCATGCTTTCTTATTGATGATATATTTGTAGATAGCATCACATGTTTTATAATTATGAGATGTTTTTGAGTTCTTATTCTAGCACTTGGGATGATACTAGATGATATTGGTGTGGGGGGGATAGATTTTTTATTATGCGCAACCCCTCTTTCCCCCATTGATGATATGATATATGATGATTAGCTTAGCATACATGCATGATGTAATACTTAGCATTTTTGTATATATGATGTAGTAGATGATGTTTATATGTGATGAATGGTAGATAATGTTTATATGTGATTAATGGTAGATGATAGATGTGATAACAAACGACTGTGCAAGAAACAAACACACAAAAAAAGGTTAACAAAGCTAAATTGTACCTATACAACAGAACATAAATTAAGATGCAAACTACATGAATTGATAAAACATACTAAAGAGATCAAATTGACATTTTAACCTAAGTAAGTAAAAAAATGAATCCTAATAGATGTATACATGCTACGAATGCACCTAATGCCACATACAATTAAATCAACTAAGATCCAACCCATGGTAAGCGAAAGGAGTCACAACATCACACGAAAAAGAGTATTTTAATCAAAACTATACAAACCAACAACTAAAAGCAATTAACCACTACTTTGTTTTTGCGGGATAGTGTTGATATATTTTCTAATGTTTTTGAGGTACCTTGAAAGCCAACTAGAAGCTTCGTCTCTAGAAGGGATCTTTTCTAAATTTTTAGGTTTTTGCATATTTTTTTCCGAATGTTTTTGCATTTTCTAAGGTCGTGTTCTGAAAGTAATGTACAATAAAAAAGAAGCATGGATGCCCCCAGTGTGATGTGGGAATATACAAAAGGTAAAATGCCATGCGTGTATGTATGAGATAGTGGAATGTGAAGGTGTCCCCAACCTTGGATGGGAATATACAAAGGCCATGTCCTTCACGCAGATATAAGAGCAACTAAGCCAGATCATGGTTTGGCAAAGGTAGATTTAGTAAGGTTCCTAGACCTAGAAAAGGAAGTCATATCTAGAAAGCAATGAGGGCTACCCATCTTTTTGTAAGAGTAACTTACATCTGGCATCGGGAACCGGTTTTTACTCAAATACCTACCCACTGCGCCATAATTGTGTTGTTTTCACATGTGGACGACCTGTTTTTTCTTTACTATTTTCTCAATTTTCCATTTTTTTGCTTGTTTTTTCGTTGTTTTTTAATTTTTTATTTCTTATCTAATATTATCATCATGCACAAGTGTAAAACTGCTTGAGGTGCATGGTGTTCATAGGTTCTAAAAGCTCTTCACCATCTGAGTACGCAAGTTTATAGGTTCCTAATCCATACTTATCAACTACTACATAAGGACCTAGCCAGTTAGCTTCAAACTTACCTTTCTTTTCTTTGTCTTTGACAGTGTTCTTCTGATTTTTTTTAGAACTAGATATCCTACGTCAAATTCCTGATGAATGATGAATTTGTTATATCCTTTGAATACTCTGTTTTGATATACCTTCAGGTGATTGAGCGCTCTGATATGTTTTTCATCTAATATTTCTAACTCTACCAGTCGAGCAACTCTATAGTCCTTGTCTTTATCAAGATGGTCTCTTAGGGATATTCTTAGGGAGGGAAGCTCCACTTCCAAAGGTATGATGGCTTTATTGCCACAGACAAGTGAATATGGAGTCGCACCAGTAGGAGTGTTGATGGAGGTTTGATAGGCCCAGAGGGCGGGATGTATTTGTAAGTGCCAATTACAACCAGTCTTACTTACCATTTTCTCCATGATTCTTACAAGGGTTTTATTAGTAGCCTCTTCTTTTCCATTACCTTGGGGGTAATAGGGGGTAGACCATTTAAGCTGAATATGGAAGCGTTGACACCAGGTTTTAACCGTTTTGTTCTTGAAGGATTTACCATTGTCAGTGACAATGGCTAAAGGGTTACAATAATGGTAGATGAGATGGTTCATAATGAACATTGAAAGTTGCACACCGGTGACATAAGTAAGAGGGACAGCCTCTACCCATTTTGTAAAATACTCAATGGCAGTGATAATGTGATTATGGCCATCTGAAGAAGAAGGATGGAGCTTCCCTATGAGATCTAGACCCCATTTAGAAAATGGCCAGGGCGTTGCAATAGGCTGCAAAGCCTGGGCTGGCGCATGTATTAAGTTTCCATATTCTGGCATAGTTCACACTTCTTTACAAATTTGTAGCAATTTGATTCCATGGTAGGCCAATAAAATCCTACTCTCAATAGCTTCTTAGCTAAGACCATGTCGTTGGTATGTGCTCCACAAATACCACCATGTACTTCTTTAATAGCATGGATTGAGTTAGCAACATCCAAACAGTGAAGCAGATTCCTGTCATAGCCACGACGATAAAGGGTGCCTCCTAGGAGGGTATAACGGGCTATGCAGCAGATAAGGGATTTCTTTTCAGAATGAGTAATGTCTGGTGGAAAAGTGTCATCTTCTAGGTATCGAAAGATTGGATCATACCAGGGGGATAATGGACCAATAACTTCACATGCCAAACATGACTCTGGCATATCATATACAGGCACTTGTAAATGCTCTACAAAGAAAGGCATCTTACTTTCCTGAGGTGGAATGCATAACAAAGACCCAATTATAGCCATAGCATCCATGGATCTATTATGTGACCTTGGATTTTTCTCAAATATGATATGTGTAAAGTACTCCTTCAGGGTTTCAACCATCTTCTTATATGGAATGAGCTTCTCATCTTTAACCTTGTACTCATCATTAACTTTTTTAATGATAAGTTGAGAGTCTCCAATGACTCGTAGTTGTCGTATGTTCCAAGTAATAGCTAGCTTGAGGCCAGCGATGAGTGCCTCGTACTTTGTAATTTTATTAGTGCTTGAAAATCCCAACCGGAATGCTCTTGGTATGACATCACCTGTGGGAGTGATAAACACCACTCCTGCTCCAAATCCATGGAAGGTGAATGATCCATCAAAATGGACTTGCCACTCTACAGATTCCTCAATGTACATCATAGATACGACTGGAAAATCCAAACACAAAGGTTCCATACCTGGTATAGGCACTTCTTCCAACTAATCAGCCAACACTTGTCCTTTTAAGGACTTCTGATTCATGAACTCAATATCAAATTCACTCAGGAGAATGATCCAATTAGCCATTCAACCTGTGAGGGTGGGTTTGGATAAAAGGTATTTGAGAGGGTCAACTTTGGATATGAGTTGGGTTTTATTGTTTAGGAGATAATGGCGAAGCTTTTGGAAGATAAAGACAACTGCCAAGAAGGCCTTTTCAATTTGAGGATAATTCAATTCATACGCAATCAAGGTGTGATTGAGATAGTAAATTGCTCTCTCATTATGGTTTAGATCATATTGGGCAAGCAGTGCACCAATAGCGAACTGGGTAGTGGATATGTACAAGAGAAGAGGTTCGCCTGGGGTAGGTGGCATGAGTACATGTGGACTTATTAATTACTGCTTTAGTAGTGTGAAGGCCTTCTGACATTCAGGTCTCCAGTTGAAGGCAACATCCTTCTTCAGTAAATCAGTAAATGGGTGACACTTATCCACCAACTATGAAATGAAGCGACGGATTGCCTGAATCTTTCCTTGTAGAATCCTTAGTTGTTTGAGGGTGGTGGGTGGTGGCATTTCTGTGATAGATGTAACCTTTGCAGGGTCCACTTCAATCCCTCTTTGTGAAACAATTAACCCTAGAATCTTTACTGATAAGACACCAAAGACACACTTCTTAGGGTTCAAGTGAAACTTATAATCTCTGAGGCACTGAAAAATATGCCTCAGTACTTCAGGATGCTCTCCCATACTTTTGGATTTTGTTATGATGTCATCAACATAATATTCCATGATGTCATTCATCATATCATGGAAGATAATAGTCATGGCCCACTGATAAGTAGACCCGACATTTTTGAGTCCGAAAGGCATGACCTTGTAGAAAAATGTTACCCATGGGGTAATGAACATTGTTTTATGTTGATCTTCTTCTGCAATTCATATCTGGTTATAACCTAAAAATCAATCCATTAAAGACAACATTTCATAGCCAGCAGTGGAATCAACTATCATGTCAATGTTAGGCAAAGGGAAATCATCCTTAGGGCATGCCTTATTGATGTCACAGAAATCAATACAAATTCTTATGCCAACAAGTTTCTTCTATACAAGGACTATGTTGGAGATCCATTTTGAATAGTCGATGGGTTTAATAAAATCAGCAACTAACAGTTTTTCCAATTCTTCTTTAAAAAGGAGTGCCACCCTAGGGTGCATCTTTCTCAACTTTTTCTTGATGGGTTTGGCATCTAGGTGCACAACGAGGTTGTGCACAACTAACTCTGGGTCTAACCCAGGCATATCTATGTATGTCCACGTGAATATGTCTGTGTGTTCTCTTAAGAGCTCCATAAAGACCTTTTGTTCTTGAGCTAAGAGTGAAGCTCTCAACTTTATTATTCTAGGTTGCTCTTCTGAGCCAATGTTAACATTAATTGTTTCCTTAACAAGCATCTTAGATGCATCTTCCATCCATGTGGGAACAGGGGGAAGAGTAAGATCAACTTCTTGTGGTAGTTCATCATCATCTTAAATGGATAGACCACTTCCTCTTTAGACTCTTCATTTTGTTTATCTATGAGTGTCTCAAAGAGTTTGTCACTATGAGACTTTTGTTTATCTTTTCTGCAAGTTTTCTCTGAAGTGCTTGTATTCTTACTTACCACTTTCTTATTCAAGCGTCCACACATTTCCACCTCTTCTCCGAAGTATGCACAGGTGTTTAGTTGAATTAAAAATCCTTTCTTGTGGTCTCCAGTCAGAATAAAATCCCTGAGTCCCATGAACTCTGCAAATGCTTCATCATTTTCAAAGAAATCAAGTGGTACGTGAAGTTGTTGGTCCCAATCTATAAGTTAAGGATACACAAGGGATACTTGATAATTGTTTAAGGGGATGGATTCGAATAAGGTAAGGATTGCTGAATCTGGGAAAAGGTTAGTGGAAGCAAGATCCTCATAGAGGCTACAATGGGAATCTGCATCGCTATCAGAATGAGATGAAATGTCCTCACATTCAAAATAGGTGGCATCAATCTCAAATGGTAGAGCATTATGAGGCCTTATCCCCAGGCCATGCTTATCTGACTTAAAATGAGGAATGGAAATAGGCTCTAGCCAGTCTTGTGCATTTATTCCACATCCAAATCCACTATAGCCCATGACAAACATCATGCAGTGACCTTTGATGTACTGGGGTGCTTGATGGCATGAAGCAATGGTACCTTCTGGCACTCTGCTAGTAGGATCTTCTAACATTTTCTCCTCAGATAGGAGACCGTTATGGAAAAACTTTTCCAATGGTTTAGGACACTACTCCCACGTGCTCTTGAACTAAAAATAAGGCTTACCCCTTGATCTAGCTACTGATAAATATGATATTAACAAAGCCTTTTCAAGAGTGAATGGATCACATGGGCCATATTTTTCCAGTGTTACCTCCCATGAAGAGAACGGGTTAACTAACGAAGTAAAATCTTGATTATAAAGCGTGAGTGACTCTGAATCTACCCATTTATTAATAGCTTCCGTTTGTAGGGGGACAACAACATCTGTCGAAGGACATTCATGAAAAAGTGTACAATGCTCTATACTGTGTGAATGGTTCCGGGTCACCCATAATGGTAACCACTTGTCCTTCATGACATAGCTTGATGGATTGATGGAAAGTTGATGGAACGGCCTGCATAGCATGAATCCATGGGTGCCCCAAGAGCATGTTATATGGAAGGTCTAAGTCAAGGACATGAAATGTCATGTCATGACAAGTTAGGCCTACCTCCATGGGAACTACTATAGTACCCGCTAATTCCCATTCTTCATTGTCGTAACTCGTGATCATGATAGTCTTAGCTCCAAATTTTATTTCTGAATGGCCTAGCTGCTTAACCAGCTTCAAAGTGCAAATGTTTAGACCAAAACTACCATCCATAAGTACCCTCTTGATTTTGCGACGGGTAACCACCACTTCTAGATATAAGGGTAAGTTATGTTGTGGGTTGTTACGCAGGATTGTAGTGCGATCAAAATTAATATGATCATTTGATTCTAGGTGTGCAATCATGGCTTGGAGGTTTGTGGGATCTATATCTATAGAAACTCCTAAATTTTTCAATGTTTTATACAGTATGTTCTTGTGGGCAGTAGATATTTGGAGGAGATCGAGAATAGATATCCTAGCAAGTGTTTTCTCTAACTAATCTATTAAATTATATTGACCTTCCTGAGGGATAGACATGGGATCTGGTATGATTAAATGAGCACATCTCGTCCCTATTGCGTAACTCTTTTCTAAGATCCAGATAGTGTTGATCTATTCATTAGATGAGCTAATACATCCTATGAGAGAATCAAAAGGACTATCGTTAGTAGGGTAAACATAAGCAGCGGTTCTATAGTCATTGTAGGTTTGCCCATGATATGGCTTCCTTTTCTTTTTATCTGCATGAATAGGAAAAGGCTCTTTGTAGATGCCCATTTTCTCATTTGGACCTTGTCTCGATTCAAGGGGAGAATCTACAGCGATCTTTCCCTCTTCAATGAGGTCTTGTATGTAATGACGCGGTCTCAAACACCTATATATCTTGTGTCCTTTAACGCGGTGGAAGTCACAGTATTTATGGTCTTTGAACCAACCAAGTTTTGGAGCATCCTCTGGGTATGGTATTGTTGTAGTTGGGTATTCCACCATTTTTGCATCATCTAATTGTTTTAGTATGGCAGATAAAGACTTTGTTAATGAAGCAAATGTATGTTTAGTAGGCACTTTAGCACGAGGTCCTTGTGAAAGCTTTAAAAGCGGGTGTGTCTATACGGCTTGGACTCTCTTGGAGTCTATAATGCCATCACCAATTACATGCTTGTTCTTATTGAAGAATTTTGGTTTATCTACGGATTTGGTTTCATGTTTGTCTTTAATGACATTTTTAAGCGTTCCCTTTGTAATGAGGGCTTTCTCAATCTGACCGCCTTTTTCTATTACCTCTTCAAAGTTTGAGCCACAGTGCATATGTAAATGAAAGGCTATTTATGGGTTTAAGTTAGGAGCAAATATGCTCACTAGCTGTTTCTCCCGTAATGCACAAGGGAAAGGACTTGCTAACCCTCACCATTGTTATAAAAAGCCTGCAAAGGTCTCATTGGGTTTCTATTTCGTATTACACAGATCATTCATTGTGATATCATTTTCCATGTTATAGGAATAATGTCGTACGAGTTTTTCTACTAATGCGGGCCATGTTGTAATGGAGCCCTTGGGAATACTATAGAACCATTCCAATCCCAGTGCTCCTATGCTAGGAGTAAAAAGTCATATTAAGAATTTATCACTATATGCGACCTCTTGAAAATCCATGTAAAAGTCTTTTATATGATCACGAGGATCGCTCTTGCACTTCTACTTATCAAACTTGGGAACGATAAAGTGTTTTGGGAATGGCTACCATAACATGTCCTTATCGAAGGGGTAAGGGCATAGTTCTTTATATGAATATTTCCTATTTTGACCTACGTTTCCCTCTTGTAACATAGTAAGTGTATCTTTCATTGATTGTAACTCTTTCTGAATGAGTTGCTCTTTAGTAGGCAACATTGGTCTTTGTACTTGTGTTTCCTTAAAGGTATGGTAAATGTATGGATCAAAGTGAAACTCACTAGGTTTAGTTTTGTCTTTATATTTGTATATGTTTCTTCTTGAAGAGCCTAATTTTGCTAGTTTCTGGCTCAACTTCAAGATCTGTTTTTGAAGGATCTCTTCTTCAACCAAAGGGTCCTCTTCTTCCTAAAATTTGGGAGGAGGGGAAGCTTTACGCTCAGTTTTCACTTTACACGAAGCTTTGTAGTGAGGTCTCCACAATGGGTTACCCTCAACAGTGGCATGATGTTTCCCAGAAGTGGAAGCATATCCCACATAAAAAGGTGTTGGCTAGATTTTTTGCATAGCATCAAACCTAGGTAGTCATGAGATAAATCTCCCTCATTTGACCGGTGAGGCTCCCGTGTCAGATTTGTCAATAAAAAGGTGTTATTATCTATCAGGGGTTTTACTTTAACCACTTAGTTCATGAACCATAACTAAGAAGTTCTACAGCATGTAAGCAGTTGTTCAAGAAAGGAAGTATTTTATAGAGGAAGTAAAGGAAATACAAAGAAGAAATGGGGAAGATGTGCATCCCAATTAGTAGATAGCAGAGCTAATTGCATGCATATAGAAGACACTTAATAGATACGAACACATAGAATTATAAACCGAGGAAGCTCTAGATCCAGACATATAATAACACAAATTTTACTTAAGAGATCTAATATTTAAAAGCAAGAAACACAGTACACCGTGGCACAAAGTTCTTCGGAAACCTGCTCCTTTGTATTCCTTTGCTCCAAGTTGCTCTCAAGGGTTTAACACAAAGTATAGAACACATGATTGCTGCTTACAAATTTTGATCCATGATTAACTCGGAGGTTCTTCTCCTACTTATAGGATGTAGGAGGGAAAGTACAAATGGGAATTCGAACTGAACTAAATCATGAACAACAAGTAAAGATGACATTTGGCAATCATCCTCAACTAACTTCTTCGTAAGTGACACATGTATCACTTAACTAATAGAATAGTTCCACATGACTTCAAGTAATGGTTGCAAAACAAATAACTTAGAAGTTTTACAATTTCATGCGAGAACATAGAAAATAGAAGAAGAAAGAATAGAAGAATTCATGCCAGCTGTAATGTCTACATCTTCTTCTTGTTCTGATATCTGATATACTTGTTGAAAATATAATTCAGCATCCTTCCATCTGTTTTAGCCACTGCTTCCTTCTCTGTCCTGAACTGCAGCAACCCTTCATTCAATACTTTGATGCATGCTTCCACATCTTCCAAGCTCAGCCCAAACCTCGCAATGTCTACCTGTAGTGCCACCAGTCTATTGATAGAATTCATCATGAAAGGTTTGGTAGCTTTATCAATTCTCTTTTGTACCATCAGAAGAGACCCTTCCAGGGAATTAGGCACCTCGTTAGAAACAATCCACACGTATGAAGTAACTCCTCTGACCACATCCTCCTCAGTGAAAGAAATGATACTGTCAGGTAAGGATGACGTCCTACTTTCAAGTGCCTACATCCTTTTCAACAAAACTCTGCAGATTTCCAAATGGAAAGATACTGCAAATTCTAGCTGCTTCCCTTTCTCAACTGACCCATCCAGTACAATTTTCTCCGCAATCAATACATCTCCCTGTAGCTTGTTGATCTCAGCCAAAATACTCAAGTTACTCTCTACAACTATATTCATGCCTTCTATGTTAGCCATCAGTTGCTTTAGCTGATCTGCTGCATCATCCATAACCTTTAGGTGGGCTAGCACTTCTCCAAGTTGTACAGAAGCTTGACGAATAATCAAATCCTTCCATTCGTCAATAGCCTTTACTTGATTGCTTGCATCTTCCATTTCCTGCATAAGATGATCACTCACCTGCTCTGAAATGGGCTGAACGGAAGGTTTAGCAACCTTGGCTATGATCTCACATAATTGAGATACTTGCTTCTGCAGCTCTTCCTTCTCCGCCTTCTCACTGTCAAGCCTAAGGAATAAAGCATATATCAATGTCTGCATGTCTTACTTCAATCCTTTAGTAGTGGCTTGGCTGAGTGGTGCTTTGGTCAATGTCACATCTTCTGCTATGAGCTCCTCTTCTATCTTTCCTACTGTCCGGAATTGATATCTCAGCAAGCTTCTCTCCCGAATCCTTGATGATCAACCTGGAAGTTGCTTTAGCAACTTTAGGCCTTCTGTCTCTTCTACTCAGATCCTGGAGTAGCTGCAAGTCGTGCTCCTCTAGCTTCATCTCCATTCTCACTTCTAGAATCAACTGCAAATCCAACCATTCCGAGAAATTACTTCTCGGAGAATGAGAAGTCGTTGAGTGCATTACCATCTCCCGCTCTGCATCCTCTCCGTCAGAAAGTGCCACATTGTTATGGCTGCCATCCTCTGAATCATCCAAGGACAAAGCTCTTTCGAACTCTACCATCTGTAGCTTCAACATATCCTCTAGCATGGGTGATGAACAAAGTGGCTGAGGAGAGGAAGATGAATGTCACCGGATTCAATAGAGGCATGGAAGTGTCCTGCTACTGCGGTGCAATAGTTGGTGAAGTACTGAGTGCTGGAGAAGCCGGAGTCAAAGCTACAGTCGTAGAAGCGATCTTCTCTTTTTCTTGAGATCTTCTGTGTACTTTCAACTTCTCAGACCTTCTGCTACTTTCTCCTCCATGCTTTCGCTTGAGGGAATCCCCTGCACCGAAGTTGCCCATGATTTGATTCATCAATGCTTCATCAAGACAATATCCCTTCGTCAGCAGCCAGTTTGAAGTATTCACCAACACAGCTTCAGATCTTTCTTCAAGTGTATGGTAGCCTCCTATGTTGTCCTGCAGTATAGCTTTATCTCCTCCCATTTGATGGTAAGTGTCAAGTACCACGTTCCCATCATCTTTAAGATCTGTAGGTATCCGCGTCAATCCAAAGTCAAACACTTGCTTTGCTGATAGCCTACTGAAATCTCTCTTTCTAACCTCGTACTCACTTTTGCACTTCATCCAAAAATCTTCTAATGAAGGCACATGTGTGTACTCCTGGGAAATCATCTTCCTGGCTACTCCAAATGGATCAAAGTTCAACCGTGCAGGGAAGAACTCTTACTCATACTCAGATAATATTCGCGCCTTCATCCCTCGAGCTCTTTAATGCTAATGCTGCTGTAATATCCCACAGTGATTGGGAAGAAGCCCGTAGACTTGTGCTGCTTTGAATGAAGGTCGTGTAACTCCACAAGTTGCCTGATGAGCTCCATGGCGATCAATCTATCACTCGGATACCTGGGCATCTTTATTGGTTCTCCAGAAAAGCCCATAACCCTGAGGTATGTGAAATTTGCAAATTGAATGAATAGACTGCCAATCTTGGACACAGCTTCCCATGCTTCCTTGCTTACCCTATTGGCCTTCAAGTCCTTGTCTAGCCTGCAGATGAAATCGTAGAAGAAGTCATCGTTGATCACTTTGAAGTCTTTCTCGCATGCAGGTGAAGTAAGCTGCGGGTAGCACTCGACAATGGGGTCCTTAGAAAGAACACCACATCTATCTAGCTTGGAAAAGATTCCTTGTGAACGTGCAGCATACACCAAGTATGAAGTCATCTTGAAGCTGAAAGTACGCTTTACATTTTGGAGTTGCTCACTGATGTTGTTGCTAATAATTTCTGACCAATTGATTATAGAATCAACCTTGTTGATTTCAATGGTCCTTATGAAATCATACATCCATGTACGAAAAGTGTAGGCATTCGCTGCGCCATTCATCCTGCATAGCAATTTGATGACATCATCTACCTCCTGCACCAAATTGGACCGTGGAAGAGTTCTTGAGAACTTTGAAGGAGATCTAGGCTTCTTCATGTATCAGCTATTCATTATGCTCACGCAATCAGCTCTATGCTTCTCCCATCTACTGTTAGCATCCTGAATGCTAATAGAAGTCACCACCTTGCGCACTGAAATCTTCAAACAATAATTGATGAACTCTGCATCCAAACGAATTATTGTCATTCCCGAAGCATCACGCACTGATTTGAATGAAGTATGATAAGATCTAGCACACTCCATCATGAACTCTGGCAACTGGGTTGTACATGGAAAAGCTGCAGCACCGATAATTCCACTGCTTTTAACCGCACGCATGAGTGAAGTCTTTCCCGCTCTGAATTTATCAATCAAATCAGAAAGAGGCTATGGGTCTAGATCTGTGTCTCCTATGTCTGCAAGTTTGGAAGCAATGCATGACTCCATCGTGCTTTCTTTTTCATCTCTTTTCGCCATGGCTTTGTCTATCTTTGTCTGAATAACTCTTTTTCTTCTTACTTGGCCAGATTTCTTCAGTACTGGTGCAGATCTGGACAAATCTTCAGATTCAGAGGATATTTGTAATGTGTTAGACATTGATAAAAACTCCTTTTCTTTTGTAAAGCACCTGTAGTGAATTCCTGCAATTTATTCAGACAAAAAATGGCCACCGGAGCATGAATAGTAAATTTAAATTGTAAAAATCTGCACTTTTCAAGCCTGCTGCCCTAGAAATTGGTGTTTAATTTACACATAAAGAGAGCACGAATCCTTTCAATCAACACCTGAGCTCCTGTAACACCTGTGGAAATAATTATGCAAACAAAGATCAACCTCCTCCAAAGCATGCGCCAAATCTGGAAGCTTTTAGCCTTGTTGTCACCTTGTCTGAGCAAAATCCTTCCTCTAATGGGGGCGCACTTTTCACTCTTGGCTACAATTCTTTACCTGTGAATCAAATAATTCACCCATATGGCTGCCCATGATTATATAACCTTAACAATTCTATAATTAATAATTTCCCTAACAATTAAAGGCAATTAATTAATTTAAAAATCATGCTTTTCTCTTTTAAAAATAGCATATTTAAGGACAACCATCCAATAAATTAAATTAATCCAATTTAATCCTTCACACATCACTTCACTTAAGCTTCACAGTGTGCTTTGACCATAGCCACTGAAAATAGAAATTAATTTAATGTTTTAATGCCTTAAAAAACATTAAATAATTCCCAAATGGGGCACACTTTTTGAGAGGAAGAGGGCAGCCACTTAATAAATTAAATTTAATGTTATTTAATCCTTTCTTTTATTTCAACTTTGACTTGTTGACTTCCTTCAAGCTTGAGCGCACTTTTTGAGAGAATAGATTAATTAAAATAATCATTTCAAGGCTGCCATTCTCTCACCAAAGGGGGCGCACTTTTTTGCACATGTAATTCTATTTTTAGGAATTTTTCACAATGAGATTCTTTACCCTGCAAGGCAGGCACCAAAATCCCATGATCCAAGTGATTTGACTTTGAAAATGGGATTATTTACCCTGTAAGGCAGGCACTAAAATCCCATGATTTCACTTAAGTCACTTTCCTTTTATTTTATCATGGGAATTCTTACCCTACAAGGCAGGCAATAAATTCCCACCTGCCTGCAGCCTCTATTTTTCCCACTGCAGCTTAAGTGATTTTTATAACACGGGAAAAAGTACCCTGCAGGCAGGTATAAAATTCCCACCCTGCTTGCGGCTTCTATTTTTCCCATTGCAGCTTAAATCCTTTGTTTTTCAAAAATGTGCCCATCCCCGCAGGGGCTTTTCTGTGCACGACTTCACTTTTTCCCAGTGATTCAGACCTCCGATGGCAACTTCCTTTGGGGCATAATATGTGTATATGTTTTCCAACTGCTCCAGGCCAAAAATTGAGCTTACCCGGCAAAGGAATTATTCTAGAGAAATTTCACAGAAAACGAAACAGGACACCAGAAAAACATGAAAAATTGCCAAAAGTTACAAATAAAGCCCAAAATTTATTACAAGTTAAAACCCTTTTGGCACATAAGAATAAAATCATATTCACTTATAATAGAGTTAAAACGGAGCGCAAATAACCTCATACGGGGCACAAAATAATTAAATACAAATTTCCCGCAGACAAATCCTGACGACAGAATAAAACAATTTTGGGCATCTGGGTATTTGGCGAAAAAGGCTAATATGGCTCTTTGGGATTATCTTGACGCAATACAAGAACTTTCAGGCAATAAAAACACAAAACAACCCATTATTTTAAAAGTATGAAAAAATTTCGGATAGGGTAGTCGCAGATTTCAGGGTGAAATCTTAGTGACACCAGTTGGCTCCGTCTGTGGACATCTTTTTTCTCTGTCAGAATGAAAAAGGGAAAATATGAGATACCAGTATCTCTAGTTTCGTATCTTGTCCTTTGGGCATGGGGTCAGGAAAACAAACACAACACAACACAACACCAAAACAAGGAAAAACAAACAAAGATTTATTTATGTACATATAGGTTTTATCCTGCTTGACATGTCCGGAACAACTTCAAGTGTTTCCCATTGAAAGGCAACGACAATTCAACTCCATCCTGATGAGCAAGAATGAAGCTATCCGCTCCAGCAATCTCTCTTGATCACAAAAGGCCCTTTCCATAATGAATCAAATTTTCCATGCATGCCTTTTGTTTCTCTTCTTTTGTCCCATAAAAGGACCCAGTCATTGACTTCAAACTTTCTTTCCCTGGCTTTTTTGTCGAAGATGACTTTCACCTTCCTTTGATGCTCTGTTAACCTATCTGCAACTTGAGTTTGTACTTCCCTCAATTCAGTCAGGTACATGATTCTTTTATCAATAGCATCTATGAATGTGGAATCCTTTAGGGCCTTAGAAAGTTGTAGGGCAGGCAGTTCCAAGGTAAGAGGCAGCTTCTGTGTCTCTACCATATAGTAGCTGAAATGGGGACATGCCTATCACCCTTTTTGGTGTAATCCTATCAGCCCATAATGCATCAAACAACTTTTTATGCCAAGTCCTTTGATTGTCCTATTACAAGCTTGTGCACGATAGTTACCAAGTTTTTATTACTAGATTCAGCTTGACCATTCCCTTGTGGATAGTAGTTTGAGGAATGAACCAACTGGATCCCATAAGTGTAGCAGAATTCCACCAACTCCTCAGAAGAAAGATTCAGAGCGTTGTTTGCTACAATTTTGCTGGGCATGCCAAACCTGACAATAATATTTTCTTTTATAAAATTACACACCTCAGCAAAAGTGGCAGTTCTTCATAAGAATAGCTTCTACCCACTTACTGAAATAATCAGTAGCTGTAAGAATGTAATGGTGACTGGCACTGGAAGCTGGGTTAATCATTCCAATAAAATTCATTCCCCACTGTTGGAAAGGTTCTTCAATCACAATGGGTTTTAGAGGTAATGTAGGTAATTTCACACACCCAACAAAATGTTGGCATGCTTGACACTTAGCTACCCAATCTGCAGTATCTTGAAAAAGGGTGGGCCAGTAATACCTTGCTTTGAGGATCTTGTGTGTAGTGACTCAGGCTGAGAAATGACCACCGCAAGCCATGTCATGAAACTGTTGTAGTAGCTGATCCTGTTGAGCTTTATCGACGCATCTGAGAAATACGCCATCAATTCCCCTCTTGTATAAACCATTATCCCAAAGAACAAAATCTTTGGATTTTAGTTTGATAGTTGGTTTCTCTTTTCTGGAAAGTTGATTTGGGCATTCTCCATATGTCAGAAAGTAAGCAATGTTACTATACCACTCCTCTACCAGATCTATAAAAATTACTGCAGGAAAATCGTCATCTATTCCATCTTGATCTGCTTCAGGCACTGATGTTTTCATCTCCGTCATTAAATTACATAGACCTCTTCCTTAAACCAACTTTGTTGGCTTAATATCCAGGTCATATTCTTGAATCTTTGTCACCCATGTGCCTCTCAAAAATCCTAACTCTTGCTGAGTAAGGATAGATTTAACTGCAGTATCTGGAACCAAAACCACAGTGTGTGAGGAAAGAATATAATACCTGAATGCTTTACACACCTTCACCACTGCATATGCGTGCTTTTCCATGGGAGTGTATTTCAACTCATAGGCTTTAAGGGGTGTGCTCATGAAAGCAATAGGAGCTTCTACGTCCTCTTGATTTTTCTGCATCAGTATTGCTGACATGGTGTGTTCAGAGGAATAACAGTAAAGAATAAATTCTTTACTGAAGTCGGGTGAAACCAAGACTGGAGCTTTTGACAGGGCTTCTTTAATTTTCTCGAAAGCTTCCTTCCCTTCACTACTCCATTTAAAATCTTGTGTCTTCTTCATCATATTTAAAATATGATGGGTTAGCTCAGCAAAGTCAGGAATGAATCTCCTAAGAAAATTAACTTTTCCAAAGAAAGAGTGAACTCCTTTTTTGGATGTAGGAAAAGGTAATGTCTGAATGGATATGACGCGTTCTGGATCTATCTTTGTTCCTTCTTTAGAAACAATGTGTCCCAGTAGTTTCCCTTCCGTTACAGCAAAGATGGATTTCTTAGGATTCAAAGAAATACCATGCTTGCGGCATTGTATGAAAACCTCTTCCAAGTTTGAAATGTGTGTGCTTCTATCTTTGGAAAAAACTGTCAGATCATCCAGGTACATAACTATGCTTATATCTTTGAGATGAGCAAAGGATAGATCCATAGCTCTCTGAAATGTAGCTCCAGCATTAATCAGGTCGAACGGCATTTTCTGGTATGCGAAGGTTCCCCAAGGTGTGATGAACGCCATTTTCTATTGATCCTCCTCGGCCACCCTTACTTGATTGTAGCATGAGAAGCCATCAAGCATGGAAAGCATCTCAGATCTAGTGACCACCTACAGAGTGTGATCCATGATGGGGAAGGGGTAGTTGTCCTTCAATAAAGCTTGATTAAGGTTGCGGAAATCCACGCATAGCCTAATATCGCCACTCTTCTTCCTTACAGGAACTATGTTGGCCAACCATTCGGAATGGTGTATGGGATAGATAATATTTGCGTCTAACAACTTCTGGATTTCTACAAAGATGGTTCCCGAAATGGTAGGGTTGTGCCACCGCAGCTTCTGCTTGAAAGACTTTTGTTTTGGTTTAAGTGGGATGTAGTGTTGAACTTCTGCAGGCTGATATGTTTTTAGATCCTGGTAAAACCAGGCAAAAACATTTATGTATTTCCTAAGGAGCTTAGTAAAAGCTTCTTTTTCAGCTTCTGAACAACACTTACCCAGATTTACTAATTTGGGATCATTGTCGGCTCCCAATTTTAGTAATTGTGTGTTGGAGGAAGAACCTTCCCCACTGTCTTCATTTTTCTTAAGCATCTGATCATGCTTATCAAACATTTCCTCAAGAGATACCAAGCCTTTAAGAATTTTATTTCCCTTAAGCTGGATAATCTCCTGACCTCCCAAGATGTCCACATCCAGTTTCTCCAACAGTAGTCTACCTAGGAGGTGAATTGCTTCCCTCATAGTAGATTTCTTCAAAGTTTTCCTTCTGTTAGAGAAACGCAACAATCTATGTGTCATCATTGAAAACTTGCCATTACTGGACGTTGTCAGGAACCTTTGGGCAAAAAACCATCTCCACCTTGTAGTCTCCTTGTCTAAAGAATGCAGGGGGCTGATCTAGATTCAACAAGGCTACAGTCACTGTGAGCAAATCAGCTCTTGAATTTTGTTCTCTCGAAATATAAGATACCAAGAAAGCTGAAAAATCTAGGATAGCAGAGTAGACCCGATCTCTATAGTGTCGCAATTTTTCTTTTTTTGACTTGGTAAAGACCTCTTATATGCTTCACGGTCAACTCAGCATCTCCCTTTGCATGTAATAATTTAATTCCCATTGTTTTTGCCTGCTCCATGTCTAACAACAATGCTTCATACTCAGTTGTATTGTTAGTATTTTCAAACATCAATTTGAAGGAGTGTGCATGCATCTTCCCTTCAGGAGAGACAAGAACAAAACCTATGCCAGATCTAAATGAACAATAGCTTCCATCAAATTCCAGAGTCCAAATTTTTTTGTCAAGTTGATGCGGTTCTTGAATCACCGATTGAACATCTTCTTTATCCATTTCTAGATAATATACTCCATGATCTGATTCCTAAAACAAGATCTGAGATCTAGGATCCTATGAATCTGATACTGTGTACTAAAATTTCTTCTCAGGTTCCAGCTTCTGATTTACTCCTTTGATTGGTATGTGTGCACAAGACCAATCCATCTTGACCTCTCCACCTAGCTCTTTGCAGAAATTTCTACTCAACAACATGCCATAAGAGACTAGAATGTCTGCTACAAGTATAGTCATTTTTAGTCTTTTATCTAGAAAGGAAGCAAGTACTACTTGCGCATCTTTGGTTTTCCCCACAAGAGGGACTTGCCTTTCCATTGAATAACATCTTCCAATGGTTTTTGTCAATGTGAGACCCAAGGCATTAGCAACTTTGGCAGGCATTACATTATCAGAAGCTCCAGAATCTAAAATGTAATTACTCAGTTTGTGTCTGTTGATAAGCAAATATACATAGAATGGCTCAATCATTTCTGATGCAGCAGGAGAATGGATAGAAGGAGAAGAACTTGCAACCGCATTATTTGAAGGGGGAGTATTCTTTGGGCTTGACAAGATACCCCATGTAGTATTATTTGTTGGGCTAGGACCATTACTTTACACATATTTGACCAATCTATTCAGTTGATCAGGAAATGCTCTCAAATACTCAGCTTCCGACATTTGGACCTTGTTCCTCTTGATTTGATCAATTATATCGAAATCTTGACTTGTTTCAGCAGAATGTGCATTGGCTCTTTACTGTGAATTGAGAGAATTTGAATATTTATCCTTAGGCGCTAATGAAGAAGGAAGAGTGCTGCCTCTTTTCAAGATAGTAACATCTGGGCTAGGATCTTCTCTTTCTCTTCGTCTGCTTGTGGATGCTTTGGCATTTTGGCGTGTCTGAGACCTTGTAAACACCGCAAAAGTGTGACCATCAGAATCTTCAAAAGATTCATAATAGCCATCGTCAGATTCGTAGTCTAGGTAACCAATATTGGAGTCGCCAGCAGGATCTATAAAGTCTTCATCATCAAATGATTCATCAATGCTGAGATCTTCTTCATTAGTTTCCAAGTTATTCCTTGGAGCAGCTTCTATTGCCAACCACTGTGGTGCAGTAGCAAGTTTGTTTCAGTTTTGATTTTGATTTTGACCATTGAAGTTCTGGGTAGGAGCTATTCTTGAGGGGGTTACATTCCCTGCTTGAGAGATCTACTTCTTGATCTGCAACATGTCATTAGCCAATTTCTGCAACAAAGGTCTTGAAGTACTACAAGAAGCACCATCACCTTTGTGAGATGGTTGTTTGAATTTTCCAGCCATGATCAAGTCGTCCTCAACGTCCATGGCAGCATTTTGTGCTTCAAGCAGATTTATAGGTCTTGCCCTTCTTAGCTGATATCCAACTTCAGGCAATAAAGCGTTTATAAAAAACATCTTTTGATTTTTGTCGCTCAATGTGGCAGAAGTGGGGATTTTATACAAAATCCTTTGGAACCTTGCAATAAAGTCCCGCATGTTCTCACTTGGCTCTTTCTTCAACTACGTCAGTTGAGTGATCAATGTGCTAGCATCCTCTGTGGGTTTGAATCTTTTCAAAAATTGCTCACGCATAATCGCCCAGTTGGTTATGGTGCCAAGAACTAGCTGATAGAACCATTCTCTAGCCAAGTCATGTAGAGTCTCAATGAAGAGCCTGACTGAGACATCTTCATGCTCTACTGCAAGCACACCACAAGATATGTAGAAGGCCACCAAATGGTCATCCGGGTTTTGCTTTCCATCTCTAAAGAATTTTGGAAAATTATTTATGGATCCCTTTGGCAGCTCGTGCATAGGTGGAGCTAAGTTTAGTGGCCCAAAACCAGTGCCCCATGGGACAGGTATAATTTGGTGCGCCATGTTGATTTGAGCACGTCTCCTCCTTGTGTAGACTTGATGGATGATTCCAGCTACCAGATTATGCTGAAGACAATCTGGATCTGGATGGGTGTGTACTCTCCTTCCTGGTGAGAGACAAGATCTGCGGCTTCTAACTTGAGGAGGATAATTGAAATTGAATTGCTCCTACAGTCGGAAGAAATGATCAATCCTTCCTTGCGCCTTCACGGATCGGGTGAATGGATGTTCAGCCAGGTTGAGATTTGTGTGGAAAACACTCTGATCTTCAATAGAAAAGCCTTGATCTGCAAAGATAGTTGTTTCCCCAGCGGAGTCACCAAAAACTATTGGCTAGATTTTTTGCATAGCATCAAACCTAGGCAGTCATGAGATAAATCTCCCTCATTTAACCAGTGAGGCTCCCATGTCAGATTTTTCAATATAAATGTGTTATTATCTATCAGGGGTTTTACTTTAACCACTTAGTTCATGAAAAATAACTAAGAAGTTCTGCAGTAAGTAAGCAACTGTTTAAGAAAGGAAGTATTTTATAGAAGGAGGAAGTAAAGGAAATACATAGAAGAAATGGGGAAGATGTGCATCCCAATTACTAGATAGCAGAGCTAATTACATGCACATAGAAGAAACTTAATAGATATGAACACACATAATTATAAAACAAAGGCAACCCTAGATCCAAATCTAAAATAACACTAAGTTTATCAAGAGATCTAATATTAAAAGCAAGAAACACAGTACACTGTGACACAAAGTTCTCTGGAAACTTGCTCCTTTGTATTCCTTTGCTACAAGTTGCTCTCAGGGTTTAGCACAAATTTTAGAACACAAGATTGCTGCTTACAAATTCTGATCGATCATTTAACCGGTGATTCTTCTCCTACTTATAGGATGTAGGAGGGAAAGTACAAATGGGAAGTCTAACTGAACTAAAGCATGAACAACAAGTAAAGATGACATTTGGAAATCATCCTCAACTAACTTCTTCTTAAGTGACACATGTATCACTTAACTAATAGAATAGTTCCACATGACTTCAAGTAATGGTTGCAAAACCAATAACTTAGAATTTTACAATTTCAGCCGGGAACATAGAAAATATAAGAAGAAAGAATAGAAGAAGTCATGCCAGTTGTAATGTCTACATCTTCTTCTTGTTCTGATATCTGATATACTTGTCAAAAATATAATTCAGCATCCTTCCATTTGTTTTAGCCACTACTTCCTTCTTTGTCCTGAACTGCAGCAACCCTTCATTCAATACTTTGATGCACGCTTCCACATCTTCCAAGCTCGGACCAAACCTCACAATGTCTGCCTGTAGCTCGCCACCAGTCTACTGATAGAATTCATCGTGAAAGGCTTGGTAGATTTATCAATTCTCTTTTGTAATATTAGGAGAGACCCTCCCAGGGAATTAGGCACCTCGTTAGAAACAATCCGTACTTATGAAGTAACGCCTATGACCACATCCTCCTCAGTGAAAGAAATTTTACTGTCAGGTAAGGATGACGTCCTACTTTCAAGTGCCTAAATCCTTTTCAGCAAAACTTTGCAGATTTCCAAATGGAAAGATACTACAAATTCTAGTTGCTTCCCCTTCTCAACTGACCCATCCGGTACAATTTGCATAACCTTTAGGATCTCGGCCAAAATACTGGGCTGGCACTTCTCCAAGTTGCATCATCCATAAAAGCTTGATACAAAATATTGACGAATAATCAAATCCTTCTATTCGTCAATAGCCTTTACTTGATTGCTTGCATCTTCCATTTCCTGCATAAGATGATCACTCACCTACTCTGAAATGGGCTGAACGGAAGGTTTAGCAGCCTTGGCTATGATCTCACATAATTGAGATACTTGCTTCTGCAGCTCTTCCTTCTCCACCTTCTCACTGTCAAGCCTAAGGAATAAAGTATCTATCAATTTCTGCGTGTCCTTCTTCAATCCTTCAGTGGTGGCTTGACCGAGTGGTACTTTGGTCACTGTCATATCTTCTACCATGAGCTCCTCTTCTATCTTTCCTTCTGCCGGAATTGATATCTTAGCAAACTTCTCTCCCGAATCCTCGATGATCAACCTAGAAGTTACTTTAGCAACTTTAGGCCTTCTGTCTCTTCTGCTCAGATCTTGGAGTAGCTGTAAGTCGTGCTACTCTAGGTTCATCTCCATTCTTGCTTCTGGAACCAACTGCAAAGCTAACCATTCCGAGAAGTTACTTCTTAGAGAGTGAGAAGTCGTTGAGTGCACTACCATCTCCCGCTCTGCATCCTCTCCGTCAGAAAGTGCCATAGTGTTATGGCTGCCATCCTCTGAATCATCCAAGGACAAAGCCATTTCGAATTCCACCATCTGCAGCTTCAACATATCCTTTGGAATAGGTGCTGAATGAAGTGGCTGAGGGGAGAAGATGAATGTTGCTAGATTTAGTGGAGGTATGGAATCATCCTACTGCTGTGGTGCAATAGTTGGTGAAGCATTGGGTACTGGAGAAACCAAAGTTAAAGTCATGGTTGTAGAAGAGATCCTCTCCTTTTCTTGAGATCTTCTATGCACTTTCAAATTCTTGACTTTCCTATTGCTTTCTCCTCCATGCTTTCACTTGAGGGAATCTCCTGCGCTGAAGTTGCCCGTGACTTGATTCATCAATGCTTCATCAAGGCAATATCCCTTCGTCAGCAACCAGTTTGAAGTATTCACCAACACAGCTCTCAATCTTTCTTCAATTGTGTTGCAGCTTCCTATGTTATTCTGCAGTATGGTTTTATCTCCTCCCATTTGATGGTAAGTGTCAAGTACCACATTCCCATCATCTTTAAGATCCATAGGTATCTGCGCTAATCCAAAGTCAAACACTTGCTTTGCTGATAGCCTGCTGAAATCTTTCTTTCTAACCTCATACTCACTTTTTCTCTTCATCCAGAAATCTTCTAATGAAGGCACATGTGCGTACTCCTGGGAGATTGTCTTCCTAGCTACTCCAAATGGATCGAAGTTCAGCTGTGCAGGGAATAACTCTTGCTCATACTCAAATAACATTTGCGCCTCCATCCCTTAAGCTCTATGAATGCTAATGCAACTATAATATCCCACAGTGATTGGGAAGAATCCCGTAGACTTATTCCGCTTTGACTGAAGGTCGTGTAACTCCACAAGTTGCCTGCTGAGCTCCATGGCGATCAATCTATCACTCAGATACCTAGGCATCTTTATTGGTTCTCCAGAAAAGCCCGTAACCCTGAGGTATGTGAAATCTACAAATTGAATGAATAGACTGCCAATCTTGGACACAACTTCCCATGCTTCCTTGCTTACCCTGTTGGCCTTCAAGTCCTTGTCTAGCCTGCAGATGAAATCGTAGAAGAAGTCATCGTTGATCACTTTGAAGTCTTTCTCACATGCAGGTGCAGTAAGCTATGGGTAGCACTCGAAAATGGGGTCCTTAGAAAGAACACCACATCTATCCAGCTTGGAAAAGATGCCTTGTGAAGCTGCAGCATACACCAAGTATGAAGTCATCTTGAAGCTGAAAGTACGCTTTACATTCCGGAGGTTCTCACCGATGTTGTTGCTAATAATTTCCAACCAATTGATTATAGAATCAACCTTGTTGATTTCAATGGTCCTGATGAAAGCATACATCCATGTACAGAAAGTGTAGGCATTCGCTTCGCCATTCATCCTGCATAGCAATTTGACGACATCATCTACCTCCTGCACCAAATTGGACCGTGGAAGAGTTCTTGGGAACTTTGAAGGAGATCTAGGCTTCTTCATGTATCGGCTATTCATTATGCTCATGTAATCAGCTTTATGCTTCTCCCATCTACTGTCAGCATCCTCAATGCTAATAGAAGTCACCACCTTGCGCACTGGAATCTTCAAACAATAATTGATGAACTCTGCGTCCAAACGAATTATTGTCTTTCCTGAAGCATCACGCACTGATCTGGATGAAGGATGATAAGATCTAGCACACTCCATCACGAACTCTGGCAACTGGGCTGTACATGGAAAAGCTGTAGCTCGGATAATTCCACTGCTTTTAACCGCATGCATGAGTGAAGTCTTTCCCACTCTGGATCTATCAATCAAATCAGAAAGAGGCTCCGGGCCTAGATCTGTGTCTCCTATGTCTGTAAGTTTGGAAGCAATGCATGACTCCATCGTGTTTTCTTTTTCATCTCTTTTCGCCATGGCTTTGTCTATCTTCATCTGAATTACTCTTTTTCTTCTTACTTGGCTGGATTTCTTCAGTACTGGTGCAGATCTGGACAATTCTTCAGATTCGGAGGATATTTGCAATGTGTTGGACATTGATAAAAACTCTTTTTCTTTCGTAAAGCATCTGTAGTGAATTCCTGCAATTTATTCAGACAAAAATGGCCACCGGAGCATGAATAGTGAATTTAAATTGTAAAAATCTGCACTTTTCAAGCCTGCTGCCCCAAAAATTGGTGTTTAATTTACACATAAAGAGAGCATGAATCCTTTCAATCAACACCTGAGCTCCTGTAACACCTGTGGAAACAATTATGCACACAAAGATCAACCTCCTCCAAAGCATGCACCAAATCTGGAAGCTTTTAGCCTTGTTATCACCTTGTCTAAGTAAAATCCTTCCTCTAATGGGGGCACACTTTTCACCTTGGCTGCAATTCTTTACTTGTGAATCAAATAATTCACCCATATGGCTGCCCATGCTTATATAACCTTCACAATTCTATAATTAATAATTTCCCTAACAATTAAACGCAATTAATTAATTAAAAAATCATGCTTTTCTTTTTAAAAATAGCATGTTTAAGGACAGCCATCCAATAAATTAAATTAATCCAATTTAATCCCTCACACATCACTTCACTTAAGCTTCACAGTGTGCTTTGACCATAGCCACTGAAAATAGAAATTAATTTAATGTTTTAATGCCTTAAAAAACATTAAATAATTCCCAAATGGGGCACACTTTTTGAGAGGAAGAGGGCAGCCACTAAATAAATTAAATTTAATGCTTTTAAATCCTTTCTTTTATTTCAACTTTGACTTGTTGACTTCCTCCAAGCTTGGGTGCACTTTTTGAGAGAATAGATTAATTAAAATAATTATTTCAAGGCTGTCATTCTCTCACCAAAGGGGGCGCACTTTTTTGCACGTGTAGTTTCTATTTTTAAGAATTTTTCACAATGGGATTCTTTACCCTGCAAGGCAGGCACCAAAATCTCATGATCCACTTAAGTGATTTGACTTTGACAATGGGATTATTTACCCTACAAGGCAGGCACTAAAATCCCATGATTTCACTTAAGTCACTTTCCTTTTATTTTATCATGGGAATTCTTACCCTACAAGGCAGGGAATAAATTCCCACCTGCCTGCAGCCTCTATTTTTCCCACTGCAGCTTAAGTGATTTTTATAACACGGGAAAAAGTACCCTGCCAGGCAGGTATAAAATTCCCACCCTGCCTACGGCTTCTATTTTTCCCATTGCAGCTTAAATCCTTTGTTTTCCAAAAATGTGCCCATCCCCGCAGGGGCTTTTTTGTGCACAACTTCACTTTTTCCTAGTGATCTAGACCTCCGATGGCAACTTCTTCCGGGCATAATGTGCATATATGTTTTCCAACTGCTCCAGGCCAAAAATCGGGCTTACCCGGCAAAGGAATTGTTCCAAAGAAATTTCACAGAAAACGAAACGGGACACCACAAAAACACGAAAAATTGTCAAAAGTTACAAATAAAGCCCAAAACCTATTACAAGTTAAAAACCCTTCTGGCACATAGGAATAAAATCATATTCGCTTATAATAGAGTTAAAACGGAGCGCAAATAGCCTCATACGGGGCTCAAAATAATTAAATACAAATTTCCCGAAGACAAATCCCGACGACAGAATAAAACAATTTTGGGCATCTGGGTATTTGGCGAAAAAGGCTAATATGGCTCTTTGGGATTATCTTGACGCAATACAAGAACTTTCAGGCAATAAAAACACAAAACGACCCATTATTTTAAAAGTATGAAAAAATTTCGGATAGGGTAGTTGCAGATTTCAAGGTGAAATCTGAGTAACACCAAAAGGGTTATCTATGTCTAAGAGTAACCTTCATTCTCCTGGTTTAGGGTTAATGACCTTAGTTTATGCTTCGCGCTCTTGTGGAAGTTTAGCTCCTAATTCTAAGACTCTTGTGAGTAATTGATCTTTATTATAATATAGGAGTTCATCAAATCTACCTAGGTCTAATCTCTATTGCTCTCCGGAAGAGTCTAACTCCTCCCCGTTATGGTTAATTATTAGCTCTGTGTCCTTAACTTGAGAAAAGAGAGTCGCTAAATTGCTTTCGCTAAACGGGAAGGTCTCGAAAGGGTTTTCTCCTAAGTCATGCTCGTTTGATTAAGTTGTCATCTTTGTGATTTTAGGCATTACCAGCCAACGTTTGTATGAAGCTAGTGTGACCCCTAACTGTATGGTTTTTGTAAGCCGTTCAAGGTGATGTTTGAAACATACCACAGTGTATCCTAGATGCAATGTTATGTAGTCATTTTTTATCAAAGAACACTCATATGCACACCTAAATGTAACGATCACTCAATTTTATTACTACCAAGCTTATACCTTAAAATAGATAGTGAAAATATCGTATCAATGCGTAGGTCAAGTTAGATTTATAAAAAAACCTAAATATCAAAGCGGTACTGATGCAGTCTCTAGACAAGGTATACTTAAAATTAGTTTGAATTCCAATGAAAGTTAAGCCTTCTGAAAAATGGAAGTCGCGACTAGATATAGCGTAACAAAGTTATCATGATACATTAACCGAGAAAGCAAGGTGTTAGTATCATGACAACCTTATTGTGATATATATAAGGCGATATCGACACTTTTCAAAAGACTCAGATGACATAAAAAAAACCAAGTGATAAGTATAACAAGGATTTTTTAATTGTGCGAGGAGTGTAACCACATAATAAAGGGACTTATATCACGTTCTCAAAAAAAATGAGAACACAACGTAAGTACCAAGATTGTGTGACTAAAATGTGAACAAAACTATCAACTCAAGGAAAGACGAATGACGAATCAAACTCATAGCAGTGAATATGATCTTGAAATCAAGATTTGAAGGACTTTTATCAAAGATACAAAAAATGTACCTGCACACTTTAGACGTTTAACAACCCAGCCGTAAACATGGATGGGCATAAACGGACAAAAAAGTGGCGGGCACTATCTCTAATAAAAACACACAAGGTATGCTCCTTTCTCACCCTAAAAAATGGGCGGTGACAATGCAAGGGTATAGATCAAAAAAGATGAAAACAAACTAAGCACCACTTGGGCAGAGTTTCCCCTTGTCTGAAAACGAGAATAAAACTGAGCTAAAGTGAGATGTAGTTTAATTTTGTGATGAAAGACACTTAGATCAAAATTACGTGGATTCTTTGCCTTGTTCGAAAAACAAGGTTCAGATTCCAAATGAGTTGTCACTTCGTGATGGCTTGACACAACAAAGGACTAGCAAAGTGGGCTCTGAGACAAAATGGCCTCCTTAATAATTTCCTTAACTAGGTGTTACAAAGTTGTCTTAAGTGAGTGCAATTTACCTAAGAAGTCGCAATGACTAAATTGGGAGTATCTCGACTTTACTTTACCCCCTTCAAGTACAGTGGGAAATAAATGCATCCATGTGTACTCTCACTAGGGTCGTCATATGGACAACCAGTAACGCTAACTCACAAGGAAAAACTAGTCAAGTGGGTAAGCGGAGCGCTTCCTGTTCATCCATGAGGTTACACTATGGTGGATTACTTTAGGGTTCCTAGAACCACCCCCATTGTTGTGGCTTAAGGTGTTATGCCAAAGGGGTTATGTTCCAGTTGAGCAGATAGGGACGTACCCTTTTCCAAAACTTGTAATACAATGTGATGAAAGTGGTGTGTTTTTTATCTTTTTTAATTTAAATGTGGTTTCAAGTAGCACACCATTTGGCATTCTGCATGTAACACGTGTATTAGAAGTTTTTTGTTTTGTTTCGACGCCTTTCTTTAGCAAGCGTTAGGTCTTGCAGATAACAAATTTAGTAGTTTTCCATTTACAAATTTAAGAAAGAGAATTTACACTTTGCTTTTGATTCCTAAGATCACCAAAAGGTGCGAAGGAAGAGCATACGCAATGTGAAAATTCTACTAAGACAAATCATATGGAAATCTATTTTACCTTTTTAGCATCATAGAAAAAGTGTTTTTTTAAAGTATGACACAAAGTTTGTACAAGTATTTTTGATCTCCAAGATCGTTAAAAAGGTGCAAGGAGAGAGCATACACACTTCACAAGCTTTATTCAAGCTAAGGAATGAAAAAATTTAAGTTGTGCAAGTGAAAATAACAAGACAAATCCTGCAACTACCTTTTTAGTTTTCGAAACAATCTCAGAAAAGTTTAGAAAAATGATTACACAGCCCGTAGAAAAAATTTCAAATTTTAACACAGATGTCTGCGCGCCCAAAATGATGCCTGTGTGCCCTAGCCAATGGATACACGCCCTTACCAATGCAGATGCGGGGTGAGAAAAACTGACAGAGGGTATAACACCTATGTGGGCCCTGCAAACAGGTACGCTAGGGTTTTAACACATGCACGCCCTATTCAACGTGTACGCTTGCAGGCGAAAATTGTCAGAAAACATAGTATATCTAGCTGCGACGGTTCAATGGAGACGTCGACGGTTCAACGGAGATGTGGCCAATGTAAAAATAATATGACATATTTTTTACACAGTAAGCTAATATACGCCAGCGCTTCCAGAGAGATAGGTGTACTTGCTAGCCGATGTAGACGCTCACCTTGCGATGGAGTTGTGACCTTGTCTAAATATGTTGTCAACTATGTAGTATGTCCTGACAGGTGCATGTCCAACTCAATACCAGCGCTAGGGTTTCAACGGAGACGCGCCCCATGAAGACACCTGTGTGTACCCCCTGAAAATCTTGCAAAAAGCATGGAAATGGAAATTTTCGAAATCCAACAGATTATTTGTCAGTTAAAGAAAATTATTTCTAACTTTAACCTAGAAATTAACTATGAACCAAGCTTATTTAACCACTTTACGAATTGGAAACAAGCAAAGAACAAGCTAATTTCTTCTGAAAAGATGAAAATGGATTTAAAAAGCTTGAAATAGGCCTCCATTAATGGAGGATGGACTTCATGTCCCACCAAGCGTGCCAAATGTATTCAATGAAAGGTTTTACAAGAGCTATTGAAATGGGGTAAGAAACACTCAAGAACCCCAAAGCTTTGTACAAAAGCCCCTCAATGGACCATATGATAAGAAATGAGCAAGGAATCCTATTTGCATGCATTAACTTGAAGTAAACAAGCAATTAAACAAATGAAATTAACCTCTATTCTGGAAATCTTAAAGTAAATGAACCTAAAAGGATCTAAGCAGTCAGTTTATGCTTCAAGAGAATGGGATCTCACCATTAATGGCTTCAAGGCCAATAGTTCTTCCCATTTGCTCCATGTTGTGTAATAGAAATACAAAATCAAAGCAATTATCTCAAAGGAATGAAACAAAACTCCTAATCCTAGCAATAATACTATAGTTTAGGTTAGAGGGAAGAAGTGCTCTTAGAAATGAGAGGGGGTAGTGGGCTATTTATAGTTTTCCATTTGAGAAATGGGAGGCTTTTTGGTGCATGTGGACTAAAAGGGAGTCAACAAGTTAATTAGCAAGTCAAAGTAAGATTTGACTAGGTTTAGAAGAGGTTGATCATGGTTTAATACTATCTAACCATATTTACAGGGTGATTAGGGTTTTAGGAGGGTTTTGGAGGGTCTACGCAATCCAATGAGATAGATTGATAGTCCAGGAAGCTAGTGGAAGCGGTAAAAAAGAGGATATTAGCCAAGAAGAGGTTATTATAACTTGTTTAATTGGTTTACAAGAGGAAATACGACCAAAAGAGTGTTGTAAGGGGGGAGTTAGATAGCTCTAACTAACAATGTTTCATCAATTTGCGAGGAAGAGAATAGTAAGTACAATATTAGAAATAATAATGCTTTGATCAAACTACAAGTGTCTACAGAATGCATGTCAACTGTTTGATGTAATGGCCCAATCAATTTATGCAAGTTAAATTGATTTTGTAAAGTCAATAAAATTAAAGAAGCATTAGACAAATTATTCCAAATGATTACAATTAAAAACCTTTAATAATCAATTGCATAAAAAGTGTTTGACAAAATTCCAAGTTAAAAGTCATGAATTTTGCAAGTTTGGAACAATATATTATAGTTGGGGATATTTCAGTGGCATCATAGCTAGCTTTCCTCCCAACTCATGGGGGTTTGAATAATTTTATGCAAATAAAAAAATCATATGCAAACAAGTACAGGTTTGAACAAGTATTATCTAATAAGAAGGTTGTTGAATCCTCCAACTAATATAGAGGGAGCCCCTTGTGATTTTCCAGTTGGGGTGAGATTGAAGAGATGGATGAGGAAAGAGGGAAGGAAGTAGCTATAGGTGATCATAATGGTGAATCCATGAAACAAGTGCCCATAAATATAGCCAAGAAATAGGAACAAATAAATTTATACTTGAGTCAACTTACACATAATTTAGGGGTACAAAACAATGATAGTGGTGGAACTGTAAATGGGGAGATGAGTTATAATGCCCCTCACATGACTCATTCATCTAGTGTGTCACCGAGACCATTTATGCCTAACTTATTTTAGGAAGTAACAGCAACTAGACCAGAGTAGCTAGAGGAGCCAAAGGAGATGGTGTTTTGGGGAATCTATCAATAGTTGAGGGCTGATTTTCAAGCAACTTTTCTTTTTCATGATTATTATAGGTGGAATCTAGCACTACACCATGACAAGATAGAGGTGATCCTAATCAGGATATGTAAAGATGTTTGGGAAAACTTACCCTCCCAAAAATTAATGGTTCATGGAAGTGCACAATGAGGGCATGGATCCAAAAGATGGAAACATATTTGGAGTTGAATCCCATGCATGAGATATAGGCAATTAAGTTCACTACCCTTCATCTAGAAGGAGAGGCACATGATTTGTGGCACCATGGGTTGGTAACCCAAGGACAAAGACCCATTGATACGTATGGAGAGTTAACACAGAGGATGATAGATAGGTTAGATGAGAAGGATCCTAAGATATTTTTAGAGAGCTGACACATTTGAGATAGGTTGGCATACTTGATGCCTACATTACAAAATTTTAGAGGTTGTCAGTCATGGTTTCAGATGTTTTTGAAATATGATTAACCTCATTGTTTATCTATGTATTGATAGAGGGTTTATGGGTTTGTGTGAAGTAATTTGGTCCACTTTCACTATAGGATATTATCAGGAGATACATGACTTTGAGTTCTCTACTCCCAAGACAAGATTTCTATCAAAGTTTCCTATTAATCCTTTTCCACATAAACAAGACAAGGGACCTGAATTGTTAAAGAAGCCTTACATGACGAATGAGGCTAGAGGTGAGTTGTAGAGGAAGAAGTTGTGTTTGAGATGCAAAGAGCCATGGGAACTGGGACACAGGTGTAAGGGAAAGGGAAAAATGCACTACATTGATGTGTTTCTGGAAGAGGATAGTGAGGCTTCAGATAGTGATGTACTAGATAATCATGGTGAGCATAGTGAGCATGAGGAGTTGGAGCCTACACAAACACATGAGCCCACATTAGGAGGTACTATTGCTACATTTTCTAGTGTTACCAGGTACAATGCATTCAGGGTTCATGGTGTTCTTTAGCTGCAGTGGGTGCCAGTGTTAATTAATAGTGGGGCAACCCACAACTTCATTGATGAGGCATTAGTCATGTAACGAGGGTTACATTTTGAATACTTTGTGTCCTTCAATGTGGTTGTAGCAGATAACTTTACTATGACATGCACCAAGTGTGTCCCATAACTCAATATTTAATTGGGAAATCATACAATGATTGATTATTTTTATGTGGTTAGTATTGGGAATAAAAATGTTATATTGGGTGTTTAGTGGCTACATTCTTTTGGGGAATTTACTTAGAATTTCAAGACTGTGGAGCTGAAATTCAAAGTGAATGGGAAGCATGCAATGTTACATGGAATGTCTAATGGATCTCTGAGATTGGTTATGACCAAGATGATGGAGAGGACATTCAGGAATGGTGATATAGACTAGGCAACTCATTGCTTCATTTCAATGAAGAACACAATTAGTGATAAGAAGGATTACGACATTGACATACAATTCTTATTGGATAAACATAGTGAGGTTTTTGGTGAGATGCCTCTAGGGAGACCACCTAATACATGGTTTGAGCATGTGATAGATCTTAAGGAGGGGTCCATGCCAATTATCACAACTCCTTATTATCATCCTTAACATTTTAACGAAGAGATCAAGAAGGCTATCACATATTTGTTCGACATGGGACATATCAGGCCTAGTTCTAGTCTATTTACTTCTTCAATGGTGTTGGTGAAGAATAAATGTGGGACATTGAGGATGTATATTGATTACCGTGCACTCAATAAGAAGAATATGAAGAACAAGTATCCCATTCCTAGGATTGATGAGTTACTTGATGAGCTACATAGAGTGGAGTACTTATCCAAAATTGATCTACGTTCAGGATAATGTCATATTAGAGTGTAGGAGCAAGGAAAACATAAGACAACATTTAGGTTCCATTACGGACACTATGAATTCTTGGTGATGTTATTTGGGTTGACTAACGCTCCAGCTATATTCCAGTCTTATATGAACCATGTGTTTAACTGCCACTTGCTGAAATTTTTCCTAGTGTTCTTTGATGACATTCTAATATACAATAGAAAATGGGAGGATCATCTTAGACACCTTGATGATTCTATTATGGGAGCACAATCACTTTATACAAAGGCTTCCAAGTGTGAGTTTGGGATGAGGGAGGTCTTCTATTTGGGATATGTAATTAGAACATGAGGATATAAAGTGGATCAAACGAAGATACATGTGATTATTGATTGGCCATTGTCGAAGAATTTGACTCATTTGAGAGGCTTCCTAGGATTTTGTTGTTATTACATGAGGTTTTTGAAGGGGTACTCTCAGTTGACAGCACCATTGACAGATTTGACCAAGATTGAGGCATTTTCTTGGTCATAATATTAACAAGTATTTTATCACCTTAAGAAGGTGATGAGCACATGCATGATGTTAACATTACTGTATTTTTTGCAACCATTTATTCTTGAATGTGACACTTTGGGTATAGGTATCAATGTGTTATTGATGCAAAATAGGCATCTCATTTCCCATGAGAGTTAGAAGTTGATTATGGTAGAGTGTGGGAACTCTACTTATGATAAGGAGATGTTAGCTATTTTGCATACCTTGGTCAAATTCTGACACTATTTGGTAGGAAACAAGTTTGTGGTTCGGATGGATCACAATAACTTTAGGTATTTCATGGATTAGAAAGATCTCAATGATCATTAATAGAAATGGGTAAGCAAGATACATGATTACTAATTTGATATATAGTATGTGAAGGGAAAGAACAATGTAGTCATTGATATATTATCTAGGAAATTGTCCCTTTGCTCTATGTCAAAGATTTCAATTGATTGGAAGGCTCATCTCCTCATTGAATATTCCAAGAACCAGTTTACTTGTGAGATTATGGATGGATTGATACAAGATGACATGTATAAGGTTGTGGATGATGTGATATATTACAAGGGTAGGGTATACCTTATACCTAAGACGAGGATGAAGAATAATATCTTGAGTGACATACATGACACACCATTGGTAGGTCATCTAAGGTACTTCAAGACTTACAAATATATACTGGAGATATTTGGATGGGAGAGGGTTAAAGGATGATGTCATTAACCATATTAGAGAATGTGTGGTTTTTCAGCAGAGAAAATATGAACACTCTTTCCCTATATGATTACTTCAACCATTACCCATTCTCGACCAAAAATGGGAGAATATATCCAAGTATTTCATTAAGGGATACCCAAGATTCATGGTAAGAATTGCATTTATGTGGTTCTCGATAGATTGACCAAGTATGCTCACTTATTTGTGATGTCATTTTAGTACAAGACACCACATGTAGCAACATTATTCTTTGAGGAATTTTTTAGGCTACATGGATTGCCTAAGACCATAGTCATTGATCGAGATACTAGATTCATGAGTACATTTTGGCAAGAGATGTCCAGGTTAGCCGATATAGAGTTGAACACCGAGTACTAGTTATCATCTGCAAACCAATGGTTAGATCAAGATCATGAATAAACAGATAGAGGGTTATTTATGGAGTTATGTGGTAGGGCATCAGAAGGCATGGGTTAAGTGGTTATATTTGGGAGAGCATTGCTACAATACAACCTATCATATGAGCATTAACATGACACAATTCCAAGAAATATATGGGTGTGATGCTTCATCATTTGTTTATTTGGTGATATTAGATAGTTGAGCTCCTAAAGCTTGTGATCAGATTCAGGAAAATCATGACATCATAAAAAATCTCATGGAGAATATGTAGGAGGCACAAAATCAACAGAAGATGTATGCTGATAGCAATAGGGTGGAGAGATAATTTGATGTGGGAGATTTGGTGTTACTTCGCCTAGAGCCTTATAGGAAATCCTCCTTGAAGAAGAGTGGTGTAGAGAAATTGAAGCCACAATTATATAGGACTCACAGGATTATGAGATGAAATGGGAAGGTTGCGTATGAGTTAGAGTTACCTGAGCATAACAGGATCCATAATGTTTTCCATGTGTCACACCTAAAAAGGGAACTTGGACAACATATTGAGTCATCTATTGAGTTTTCACCATTGGATGAGGAGGGTACGTTGATTATAATTCCTAAATCAATTATTGAGGTGCAAGAGAAGAAACTCAAGAATCGATTCATTAAAGAATATCTGGTGCAGTGGAAGGATTCGCCATTAGAAGATGTTGCATGGGAAGGTGAATAGATTTTCTAGCATCCTAATCTACAATTGTTTGGGGAAAAGTAATCTTGGGGAGGGGATATTGTAATTACCCTTTCTAAAGGCTTGAAGGCCTAGTTGGCCTATTACACCATTTTTCCTTGTTTATTCCCTTAGGAATTGGGGCGTGGGAGATGTAAAGGGAATATGTAATGTCCCCTTTTTCTACGCCAAAGGCCTAAGTGTTAAGCAAGTCCAAGTCATGGTCATATCCAAGGGGTTGGGGATGCTGGGGGCTATTGAGAAGGGGCCGCATGATACTAATAGTCATGTTTGGTGTTTGGGGGTCACTTTGGACCTTGGTGACTTAAACGGGAAAAGGTAACTTTAGTTACTTTTATTTTATCGACCCCTCCATGGAATGAAACGTGTCTTGGTCTATTGGGGCTCTTTTTCCTTGGAATTTATATAAGGAGCTTGGAGAGAAAGGAGAGAGACTTTGGAACATACATTTTATTGACCCCTTCACGTGTAGTAGTTGTTGTCACGCATTTACAACTTGTGGAGTCAAATCCCACAAGGACCCTAGCTTCGGTGGTGAGAGACTCGTCCCAAGCTAGCAGGGCATTCTTCGATAGTGAGATCTACCCTAGTCTGTCATTCCGGATCCGGTTCTAGGGTTGCGTGGCAGAGACAATACCAAAGGTCTCAGAGACAGGGTTTTGAATATTCTTGGTGGGATTTGGGGAGGATAATCAGTGGGCTTCTTGATCAGAATCATGATAGTAGATCAGATCTACAGCAACCATTTGGGGCAGAGTGTGGCCACTCGTTGAAGACATCTCATGAAGGATATCGCAGGTTTTTTGGGGCGTTTGGGGAAGACAAGTAGAGGGGCCTAGATCAGATTTAGGGCATCCTTTTGGGTTGGGCGTGGCAGCATGCTGAGGCATGTCCATCATCTTCTGACCCCTGTCCCAAGCTTGGCAACCTACAGCCTTTATTTGGGGATTTTCCAGACGGCTGTTTCCAGATCCGAAGGTGTAACCTTTATTTGGAGAGTTACGAGCCTCTGTAGTTTTCCCACTGTCTAGGGCACGTTGTGCTTTTTCTGGCATCAGTTTAATCTCTGTAAAAGTCCCAAAATAATCTCCTTATGTCCTTTATAATAATATCAAGCTCTATTTAAATTTTCAAGTATTTCATGTGGACATTTTGGCAAATGTCAAGTTTCTTTAGTTCGTTGTCCCAATTGTAAAAATCTGCATAAATTAGTATTTTACTTTGCTAGAAGTTTTCAATATTTTGTGCATTTTTAAGTGGTATCCCATAAGGGATATTTCAATGGTATCAGAGATGTTGTTCCTCCAGCCTATGTTGGTTAAATATGGTAGTTTGGAAATATTTAAAAGGGGGTTTTATGAAGGAAATGTTCACCAACATGGTGAAACAGCGGGAAGCCACTAACCTTTATTTGAGTCAGCTCGCTTAGAATGTGAATCAAAGCAGACCTAGGGACAATAAGGAACATGGTGAGAACAGTGATAGAGGGCAGTCAATAGAGGTGATTGATGAGGATTCTTGTTGGAGGAAGTACCAATATTTGAGTAGGGGTTTTAGAGATATTATGGCATTTCCAGATTATTGCATGATGAAGATTAGTAGCAAGCCCAAACGAGGTCATCATATGCTAGTACCTGAATCACAAAAGAAATCGTTTGTAGAAGAAGCTCCTAAACCAAAGGGTATGATTTCCATTGAGAAAAATAATGACATTAGTGAAACTTTGCTTGTTAGAGAAATTATTCCAGCTCATGAGAAGAAACTTGTTTATGCAAGCAGGGAGGATGTAATGGAAACTCTTAAAAGGTGTGATGAAGGGAATGGCAGAGCTAGAGTTGTTAGGTTGATAGTGACTCAAGCAAGACAACACATACAACATTTCAAGGAAACGATGGGGGGAAATTGATGCAAAGAAGTCTGCACCCATGAAGTAAGACTCTATGGAGCAACTGGCACGTGAAAAGGAGCCTCACATGGACACTTGTGTAAAATTGCAGCTTGTTGTGATTTCCAAACCAGCAACTGTTGAATAGCTTTCAAATACTCTCAACAGGCACTTAGGAAAAAATGTTGGGGGCAGCTCAACATATGTCTATCTTGAACACACGGAAGACATTGTTGGCCTTGAAAGGTATGAAGAGCACACTAAGGTGTCTTATTTATTGTTGCCTATTCCACTTTATTTCCATCATGAGATGCATGGTATGGTAGATGATGAAGTCTTAATCATGGAGTTTGTTGGACCGATGCTCCAACTATGTGTATATGAGCATCTTGTGGATGATATATGGTGGAAATTTTTAGCTCACTTAACTGATACAAGGGCTCATGGGCATTATAAGCTATGGGATCCTGGTAATGTGTGGCCATTATCCAAAACTTTCAATTCTGTTTTTGAAAATTTTGTGACTGATTTCATAAGCAAAAGAAGGAATTCCAATGTGTCTTTTGGGATTACAAGTGTTGGCAAGTATGATTGCTTCATTGGAGACTCCGATGCAAGAAGGGAGAGTACCTCTCAAGGTACTAGAGTTGGTTCTATGATTGCTAAGAAGGGTAAGAGACTATTCTTTAATCATCTTCAACCTGCTAGATTGTGTATAACAGCAGTCATAATGAGATGAGAAAATAGCAATATGGGACAACCGAGTCAAAGAGGTGAGAGTGGACATTAAGGCCAGTGGCCTCCCCATTCTTCTACCAAGCCTTTGGGGCTTCACGAACCTTCTTTCTTGAGGGATCCGGAAGTTCCACAAGTACAGTAGCCTGTGGATATTTTGGGTGAGGAGTCTTTTCAGGAGAGTAGAAAGATGGGACGACACGGTTAAAGAGGTGAGAGTGGAAAGTCAAGGTAGTGGCCTCCCCATTCTTCTACCAGGCCCTTGAGGTTTCAGAGGGTTTTGCAGGTACAGAAACCAGCAGATATTTGGGATGAGGATTCTTGTTGGGAGAGGTACCAGACCTTGAGTGAGGGCCTTCGTAACAACATGCCATACCAGGAACATTACAAATTGAAGATTGGCAGTAGACCCAAGAGAGATCATGAGACATAGGTACCATAGTTACAGAGGAGATTGGGACAGATTTCCCTTCCACACCTCAAGGGCTCTAAGAATCGTACTGTACAGTCTTGGGTTCAGAAGTTGAAGACATACTCTAGCTTGAACCTTACGTGTGAGGAAGATGCAATTAAGTTTGAAATCTTACATCTCAAGGGAGACGCACATGATTTGGCGCATCATGGGTTTATTACACAGGGACACATATGCATTACTACTTATGTAGAGCTCGCGCAGACACGGGGGAGCAGATTTGATAGAAGGGATCCTGACATGTATTTCAGGGAGTTGACTCATTTGAGACAAACCGGCCCCCTGGATCGGTATATCGCAGATATATAGAGATTTTCAGGCATGGTACCTGAAGTCACGAAGATGAGGTTGATTTCACTATTCGCAGCAGGTTTTATAGTTGCTCTCATTGGGTTTATAAAGGCATCTGAGCCTTCCTCTTTGCACGAGGTTATTAGGAAAGCTTGAGACTTGGAGCTATCCACTCCAAATCCGAGGGCTCCACCATGTGTACAGCAAAGGGAACCTCCATCTGGATCATACAAAGTACAGCAAAGGGAGCCTCCACCAAAGCAGGAGGTGGCTAAGAAGCCAATCACTTCCCGAGAGGACAGAGATGAGCCGAGGCGAGAGAAACTATGTTTCGATTACCACACGCCTTGGATTCTAGAATGTGGTTGCAGAGGTAGAGGAAAGGCCAAATTCATTGAGGTCTTTGAGGAGAGAAAGGCTGAAAAAGGTGAGGAGATAGAGACCCGTGAGGTGGATGATGGAGATGGGGTTGCATTGGATAGTGCTGATGCGGGGCAGGAGAAGACTTTTCTTTGGGAGATTACAGCCACATTGCCTAATACTCTGATGTACAAGGCATTTAGGATTAGAGGAGTTGTGTAGGGTCGGCGAATTGGGGTACTCATTGATAGTGGGGTAACCCACAACTGTATTGATGCTTCATTGGTTCAGAGGTGAGGACTACAGACAGAGAATTTTGAGGGACTCAACGGGGTTATAGCCAATGGAGAGTCTATGAGGTGCACATGGCGGGTTCCCCAAATGAGCATCATGATGGGTAACTACACAGTTACCAATGATCTTCACATCGTTGGTATGGGAGTGACCAGTATAGTGTTGGGAGTATGGTGGCTTCACTCTCTCGGGGAGTTTTGAATTAAATTTCAGATGATGGAGTTGAAGTTTAAATCCAAGGGCAGGAATGTGATTTTTAGGGGATTATCTACATAAGCACCTAGGGTGGTTACAGTTGAGGGGATGGAGAGAATGTTTTGGCATGGTGAGGAATTTTATAATAGGGATTGATGCTGAGTAGGATGGATGTGGAGGTGACCAGCAATGTTGCACATGAGACGGTTATAGAGATTAGGGTTACATGATCATATCCTCTTATTTTATCATCATGTTGGTTATCTAAGGGTTTGGTAGACTAGAGATCTTGTTTGCTTGTTGAGTACTCCAAGAACTGACACACTTTTGAGATTCTAGATGGTCACATTCAGGATGACACCTACAAATTAGAGAATGAGATGATATTATATCATAGCAGATTATACCTTATGTCAGACTCAGGGTTGAGGGTGGAGATATTGCAACACGTGCATTATTTTTTTGTGACCAGACTCCTGAGCTTCGATTAGACCTATAGGCTCATATCAGAGAGGTTCAGAAGGCATGGGTTAAAGGAGGATATCCCCAACTTCATACAGGGATGTATGGTTTGTCGTTATAAAAAATCAGAGCTTACAGGTTCAGCATGTTCTGAGTCAACAGGGGATAGCACTCCCATGTATTCTACTACTTCTAGGCACGGTGGGCATTTCGCCCATGTGCTAGTCAGTGAAGGATGGAGTCGACTCAATCACCTAGTTTTTCAGTAGGTTATCACTCATCGCAGGAGGTGAACTATGTGGAGTTGACATTTTCGGTTGACTATGTACTGGAATCTTGGGATTTTTCCCCCATAAGACACATCAATATACATCATGAGGAGTTGTACTCTCACACCAATGTGGGTCATATGGGAGATTGGGCACACTTGGTGTGTATAAAAGTTATTTCATGGATTGCTCCAGGGAATTCTACAGGATTCAGAGTGGACTTTCCTACCCCAAGAGTTGATTGGAGAGGCAAGGAGTGATCACATGATGATAGCCTTGCATTGGCAGGGATTGGATAGGTTGGAGATTACGGTGCAGGTACCAGTGGAGAGTCAGTTTGAGTATCATTCTACTTCACGGACACCATTTCTCTCGACACCATATGGAGGTCATGATGATTACATGGGGTTTCTTGGTTAACTACAGAGTGAGGTGGAGAAACTTACGGCTTGGTATTCAGCCTCTGCCACATGACAGGATAATGCTTGGGGTCAAGCATTTCTTGGGAAGGGAGGACTGTAATGTCCCCTTTTTCTATGCCAAATGCCTAAGTGTCAAACGAGTCCAAGTCGTGGTCATAACCAAGGGGATAGGGATGCTGGGGGCTATTAAGAAGGGGCCGCATGATACTAATAGTCATGTTTTGCGTTTGGGGGTCACTTTGGACCTTGGTGACTTAAACAGGAAAAAGTAACTTTAGTTACCTTTATTTTATTGACCCCTCCGTGGAATGAAACGTGTCTTGGTCTATTAGGTATTTTTGCATTGGAATGTATATAAGGAGCTAGGAGAGAAAGGAAAGGGACTTTTTTTGTCGCATACTCTACGCCTCTTCTCGTGCAGTTGTTGTTGCATTTCTACAACTTTTGGAGTCAAATCCCACAGGGACCCTAGCTTCGGTGGTAAGAGACCCATCCCTAGCTAGCAGGGCATTCTTCAGTAGTGAAAGATCTACCCTAGTCTATCATCTTGGAACCATTTTCTGGGTCGTACTACAGAGATATTTCCATACGGTTAGAGGAAGGGTTTCAAGGGATTTTGGGGATTTTGGGGAAGATAATTAGAGGTGTTAGGTTGTGGAGCCTGTTTTCATGTGTGAAAGTGTTGAAGATTGTACACTAAGAGCACTATACACTTTTCATGTATCCTTAAAACGTTCCTGATATATCGGGAAACATGATTTTCTCATATGGGCAGGATTTTGACCCATAGGTTTATGGGACAGTTTTTTCCCATGGTTTTGATACCCATGGTTTTGTAAAACTGCTTAAGCAGTTGTCTATTTATATGGTTTTATGCATATGATAGAAGGATGAAAAATATTATAGATGTGTTTTGGATTCGGCTATGAATTCTGTAGAGTTTGTTGAGCATAGCTCCAAACAGATATGGGTATTGTATTGAGAGAGCGATGGCTTGTAATAAAATCTGAGCAAGTGATTCTTGGTGGACGTAGCGCAAATTGGTTGAACCATGTTAAATACTATCTCTTTGTGTTGTGTTATTTTATTCTACAATTTTATTTGAGATCTGTAATATTTTCAGCATATTAGTTTCTATTGTTACGATTATGTGAGGGATTATTCCGCATATTTTATCTCTTATTTCCTATAAATTGGTATCAGAGCCTGGTTTGGTTTGCTGAAGCGTTGAATCATAGGGAAATTTTTATCTTGAGTGGGAGCTATGGCAGATGATGGAAGATCTAGGGTTGATAAATTCAATGAGCGGAATTTCAGTCTTTGGAAGATGCAGATGGAAGATTACCTTTATCAGAAAGATCTTTATACTCCACTGTCTGAGAAGGTGAAGAAACCCTCGAGCATGACCAATGTGGAATGGGATTTGCTGGATAGGAAGGCACTTGGGACAATACGGCTGTGTCTTGCATCTTCGGTATTATTTAATGTTTCAAAGGAAAAGACTACAAAAGAACTGATTGATGCATTAGGGAAGTTGTATGAAAAACCCTCTGCCTCTAATAAGATATTTTTAATGAAAAATTTGTTTAATATGAAGATGTCTGAGAATGGTTTAGTAGCAGATCATCTAAATGATTTTAATACGGTTGTAAATATGCTAGCTTCGGTTACAATAGAATTTGATGAAGAAGTTAGGGCTTTATTAGTTTTGTGCTCTTTACTTGAGAGTTGGAATAGCCTGGTAATGGTGGTAAGAAACTCGGTTCCTGCTAACTCAAAGTTGAAGTTTGAGGATGTTGTAGGGGTGATTCTAAGTGAGGAAATGTGAAGAAAAATATCTGGTGAATCTTCTACTTTAGGGAATGCTTTGACAGCGGAAACTAGAGGGAGATAGAAGAATAGAGGAAACCACGGAAAATTAAAGGATCGGGGCAAGGTCAAAATCCAAAAGCAAGATAGTATGCTGGCACTGTGGAAAGTCTGGGCATGCAAAGAAGGACTATTGGGAGCTTCGGGACAAGAAGAAACAACAGGAAGAAAACAAGGAGGAAAATGTGGCAATGGGTAATGTATGTCAAGATGCTTTGATTCTTTCTTTGCACAATATTACTGAATCTTGGGTTTTAGATTCAGGGGCTTCTTTCCATGCTTCTCCACATAGGCATTATTTTGTTGATTATGTTCAAGGAGATTTTGGGAATGTTTTTCTTGGTGATGATGAGCCTTGCAGCATAGTTGGAAAAGGTTTTGTTCAAGTTAAGATGTAGAATGGGAATACTTGGCTATTGAAGGATGTCAGACATGTGCCTACATTAAGATGAAATTTGATATCGGCAGGGCAGTTGGGAAGTGATGGTTGTACTATGATATTTATAACGGACTCTTGGAAGGTTACCAAGGGTGCTCTTGTGGTGGCAAGAGGTAAGAAGGTTAGAACCTTGTATTTAACCACTTATAGCACTAATGTTTGTAATCTTGTGGCTTCATAAGTAGATACAACATTGTGGCACTATAGGCTTGGTCATATGAGCCATAAGGGCATGGAGATCATAAAGAAGGATTTTCCTGGATATAAAAAAATAGGTTTGGAGTTCTGTAAGGACTGCATATATGGGAAACAACAGTGAGTAAGGTTTCTCAAGGTTAGACCTAGAAAGAAAGAGAATAAGTTAGAGATGGTGCATTCTGAGCTCAGGTATCATCTCTTGGGGGTTCAAGTATATTATGTTACTTTTATTGATGATGTAACAAGGAAAGTTTGGGTTTATTGTATTAGAAACAAATATGATGTATTTGACACTTTTGTTAAATGGAAAGCCTTGGTAGAGAATGAAACAGGTCTTAAGCTAAAATGTCTCAGGTCAGATAATGGAGGGGAGTATTGCAGCAATGAATTTGATGATTACTATTCTAAAAATGGAATCCACAAGCAAAAGATAGTTCCAGGAACTCTGTAGCAGAATGGGGTATCAGAAAGGATGAACAAAACAATAATTGAACGTGCAAGGAGCATGAGGTTACATGCAGGACTGCCTCTTTCTTTTTGGGTAGAAGCGGTGAGCACAGCTGTGTACTTGATAAACAGAGGACCCTCAAGTGCCTTGGATGGAGGCATACCTGAGGAGGCTCGGTATGGTAAGAAAGTTGATTATTCATTTCTTAGAGTCTTTGGATGTGAGGTGTTTGTTCATATAGACAAGGATGATAGGACCAAGCTAGAGGCTAAGTCAAAAAAATGTACTTTCATTGGTTATAGTGGTGATGACTTTGGATATAAATGTTGGAGTATTAAGGACAAGAAAATCATTCGATCTAGGGATGTGGTCTTTAATGAGAAAGTCATGTATAAGATGCAGTTGCAGGAAAATAGGGAAGAATCCAAGAAAGAATATGCAGCGGTAGAGGATCTTCCAGATGGAAAAGTGACACATGAATCAGTTCAGGAACCTCCTCAACAGGAACCCCAAACTCCTATATTGAGGAGGTCTTATAGGGTAAGAAGAGAACCTAAACATTTTTCTCCTTCTCTTTATTATTTATTACTCACTGATAGTGGAGAGCTAGAGAGCTTTGATGAAGCAATGCAGGTAGATGCTAGGAAGAAGTGGGAGCAAGCCATTGATGAGGAGCATCAGGCTCTCATGGAGAACCAAACATGGGATTTGGTGAAGCCACCCGAAGGAAAAAGAGCATTACAGAACAAGTGGGTGTTCAGATTCAAAGAGGAAGAAGGAGGCAAGAAAAGATACAAGGCCCGGTTGGTGGTCAAGGGGTTTGCATAGAAAAAAGGTATAGATTTTGATGAGATTTTTTCTCCTGTAGTAAAAATGACTTCTATTAGAACTATTCTAGGAATAGTTGCAGCAGAAGACTTGCACTTAGAACAACTTGATGTAAAGACTGCATTTCTCCATGGTGATTTGGAGGAGGAACTATATATGCAGCAACCAGAGGGCTATGAGGTCAAAGGTAAAGAGGAGATGGTGTGACAAACTGAAGAAGAGCTTGTATGGCTTGAAACAAGCTCCACGTCAATGGTATAAGAAATTTGATAGCTTCATGATGGAGCAAGGTTATATTAGATGTCATTCTGACCATTATGTGTATACAAAGAAATTTGAGGATGGTAGTTATATTATCCTGTGTCTGTATGTGGATGACATGTTGGTTACAGGTAAAAACATGTAGGAAATAAAAGTACTCAAGAAGCAGCTAAGTGAATCCTTTACTATGAAGGATTTGGGGGTAGCCAAACAAATCCTTGGTATGAGGATATCTCGAGATAGGAAGGAACGGAAGCTGACTTTATCTCAGGAAGAGTACATTAAGAAAGTCTTGGAGAGGTTTAATATACAGGATGCTAAACTGGTTGGGACTCCTTTGGCAGGCCATTTCAAGTTATCAAAGGAGCAGTGTCCCAAGATAGAGTAGGAGAGAAACCAAATGTCCAAGGTACCTTACTCATCAGTAGTTGGCAGTTTGATGTATGTCATGGTGTGTACTAGGCCTGATATTGCCCATGCAGTGGGAGTGGTGAGTAGATTTATGAGTGATCCAGGCAGAGATCACTGGCAGGCAGTAAAGTAGATCCTTCGGTATTTGAGAGGGACCATGGGGATAGTTTTTTGCTACAGTGGATTAGACACCACTTTGTGTGGTTATGTAGATTTAGATATGGCTAGAGATGTAGACAGCAGGAGGAGCATGACATGTTATGTTTACACTATAGGTGGGATAGCAATGAGCTGGATTTCACGACTACAGAAGTTGGTGGCTTTGTCAACCACAGAGGCTGAGTATGTTGCTGCCATAGAGGCAAGCAAAGAAATGATTTGGTTACAAAAATTTCTTGAGGAGTTAGGGCATAAATAGGAGGAAGGAAAATAACATAGTGATAGTCAGAGTGCTATACACCTAGCTAAGAACTCTACTTTCCACTCTAGGACGAAGCATATACAGTTAAGGTACCATTTTATTAGGACGGCTTTGGAGGAAGAGAAGTTGAAGTTGGAGAAAATCCATACCAGTCATAATCCTTACAGACATGATGACCAAGGTGGTCACAAGGGAAAAACTGAAGTTGTGTTCAGCTTTGGTTGGTCTTCACAGAAACTAGTGAAGGGTTGAGAAGCTTGCTCAGAGGAAAACTAGTCTCCAAGTGGGAGATTGTTAGGTTGTGGAGCCTATTTTTCATGTGTGAAAGTGTTGAAGACTGTACACTAAGAGTACTATACACTTTTCATGTATCCTTGCCAAGCAGCAACCCCGAAAAAAAAATTTTCCTTAAAACGTGCCCGATATACCAGGAAACATGATTTTCTCATATGGGCGGGATTTTGACCCATAGGTTTATGGGACGGTTTTTTCCCATGGTTTTGATACCCATAGTTTTGTAAAACTGCTTAATCAGTTGTCTATTTATATGGTTTTATGCATATTATAGAAGGATGAAAAACATTACAAATGTGTTTTGAATTCGGGTGTGAATTTTGTAGAGTTTGTTGAGCATAGCTCCAAACAGATCTGGGTATTGTATTGAGAGAGCGGTGGCTTGTAATAAAATATGAGCAAGTGATTCTTGGTGGACGTAGCCCAAATTGGGTGAACCACGTTAAATACTGTCTCTTTGTGTTGTGTTATTTTATTCTGCACTTTTATTTGAGATCTGTAATATTTTATGCATATTAGTTTCTACTGTTGTGATTCTGTGAGGGATTATTCCACATATTTTATCCCTTATTTCCTAACAAGAGGGGCTCTAGATCCAACTCACGGCAGCCATCTAGGTTGGGCATGGCAACACATGGCAGGCGCCTCCCTCATTGCCCGACTCCATTCCTAGTGTGGCGACTCACTGCCTATATTTGGGGGCTTTCCAGTCGGTCGAGTCAGATCTGCAGGTGGCAGTGTTATTCCCTACACCTGTCATTGTTGTTTTCAAAGACCCTTATTTTGCTCTTGTATTTAGAGGGTCACGAACCTCTGAAGTTGACTAACCGCCTAGGGATTTTTGTACCTTGTCGGGTAGCAATATATTATTCCATAAAATGTCTGCATAGTGTTTATTATTATTATTGTAAGCTTCCCTTGTAATTTCATGCACTATGGGCAAATATTTTGTGTGATATCAATTCAATACCATTCGTTGTCCCAGCTGAATATTTTCATTAAAAACCAGTATTTTACTTCGCTGCGAATTTTCTATATTTTGTGCATTTTTAAGAAATATCCCATAAGGGATATTTCAAAATATTTGAATCCTTATGTACATTAATGCTATAATTTTACATTGATATGTGTTTCATGGCTTATGACTAAAGTGAAATATTGATTATTATTTTATATAATGGCATTGGAAAAAAGTGGAGGATTAGAGTTTTAAAGGAGTTATAAGGATGATTTGAGGATTAAAAAAAAATTATTATGTTCATTACAATTTTTCTTTGGATTTTTGGTGAGCCTGTGTGTTCATCCACTATTGCTAAGGAGTAAAATTCCTTGAGATCCCTGGTTTCGGTACAGAGAAGAATTTGGACCCTAGCTAGAAGGGCTATTTCGGTGAGAGGATTCATCCTCAATCCATAGTAGTTGTATTTATAGGTGTTGAAGACCATTTCTTGCATACTTGAGATTTATTTTGGTGTTGGTTATACATATTGGAGGGCTTATTTACCAATGTTGGTTTTTCTAACAGTTGGTGCCAAATTTGAGACCCATTTAGGGACTTTTGGGGGTTGATGCCATATCCTAGTAGCTATAGTTTATTTTTGAAGGTAGTGTGGGCATTTTATACCCAACTATTATCGGGCGCTGCTACTTTAGAGGTATTGATGTAATTTTAAATAGAAAATAAGGTTGTTATTACTGTTGTATAAATAATCATTTTCAATTGTTGCAAGTATAATAATTTTTGAATCTTATATATTACGTATGGAATTGTTCTGAGTATTCATAGTCAATTTTATATTCAAGAATTTATTGCAAAGGACTGATTTTTCTGTTGTATAACTCATTCATACTCAGTTGTTCAAAAAAAAATTCTAAGTTTAATATCAAATGCATGCCAATTGTTTGATGTAATGCCCCAATAAATTTATTAAAGTCAAAATTATTTTGTAATGTCAATATGATAAAATAACCCTTAGACAAATGATTACAATTAGAAACCTTTAATAATTGGCTGCGTACAAATTGTTTGACAAAATGTCTACAAGTTAAAAGTAAGGTATTTTTTAAGTTTGGAACAATATCTCTTGGTTGGGGGTATTTCACTTGTGTACAAAATGCAACACCAATTACAATTGACAATAATAACATTATATTGTTGTGCACTTTCTGCAAAGGATTTGTATAAAATAGGTGCACTAAGTTTTTGAAGACTTTTTGTTCAAGCTCTATAAGAAATTTGTTTATATGGTACATCACTAGTTCTCAATCATGTTGTGTTGGCTCTGCACTACATATGTTACATAATGTTTTCCAAAAGTGGACATGAGTTGGAGTATCACCTTGTTGATGATACTCCTAATCTATAGAGAAATGGGGAGGAACAAGAACAATACAATCCATAGAGTTGGGAGTGGGCGACCTACTATACTCTACTCACAAATATATAGAGGGACGGTTGAGTACTCTATTTGTGTGTGTGCGCGCGTGCACGCACATGTGCATGCACACGCACGTGTGCGTGGGTGTATGTGGGTGTACGTGTGTGTGTGTGTGTGCGTGCGCGTGCGTGTGTGTATGTAGCAGCGGCCTTATATAGACATGAGAAAATATAGATTTATATAGGGATGGGGTTATGTTGTGAAGGTAGTAAATGTGACAACCATACTAGATGTGCATCATAGATTTTTGACATTTGAATGTAATGCATATATAGGTTTATCAATAATAAATGGTAGTTGTGTAAGGTCACCAACGAAAATTGTAGATATGCCACCAAAGCCTCACACAACCTACTATCTATCTTTCGTAATACTTTTGGCCATAAGAAGCCTGTCTCATAGACAAACAACGATGTTATGTGTTTCTTGTCTCCTTAAAATAATGTTAGGGACTGGACCTTAAGTGGGTGTATCTATTTTATTGGAATTTTCAACGATGAATGCATTGTTGAGGCTTGTATGTTAAACATGAAAACACATGTAGGGAAAACAATGAGGGGATTTTGTTTGTTTGGTAGTGGACTTTAAAGAACACTCTATCTGTAATGAATCAAGTATGATTTTCTAGTTTTTTTAGTTCCTTAAATGAGAATACACAATAGTTATTTAGAGGAATGGTGGTTGTGGTGGTATGTGATTATGTTGAACTAGTCAATAATGCATTTAGGATCAACAATTGTTTTTCTTTAAGTATTAGAGTAAGACAACTCTAGTTTGTTCTATCCGTAGGGCTCCATATCAGTGCAACCTTTCTTGCGTGGACATGTCCCATTCCTGCATTTTGTAAACCAGTGATGTAAGTACATGGTTGTATTTTTTATTGATTACATTGACCATGCAACCTAGTTGGTTTGTGGTGTGGATGTGATGCAAACCGCAGAGAACTGGTACAAGTCAAGCCATTTTGTATCAACAACACTTATGTAAATAATAGAGTGGGTGTTCCTACCTAATTGATCATGTTTGTTATATTTCCACGGGTCTTATTCTAGTAGAAATGTTTCCCAAGTAAGGAGCCACCAATGTGCATCAATTGTTCAGCTATTGTTTGTTAGGTAAATGGCATAGATGGGACTGTGAGTTTTCAATAATGTTTGGTACATTATCCTCTAATTTTTTCTTGGTAAACACCAAAATAATTCCTAGGGTATGATGGTGCATCATCGAGTTAGAGATGAAATAATGGAATATTGGATGCACATTAAACCTGTTATCATGAAATTTGATGAGGTATGATATATACTCATGCATATGAGCCCCGTTAAGTCGGGGATACATGTGTAGTGAATTTCCATTTGAGAATAGTGTGGGGAACACCATATGAAAGAGAGCCTCGATTGTTATGTTGTAGAGCATGTTTTCATGTGTGGAAGTGTTGAAGACTATTAACTCTCCATAGTTTTCTCACCGGCGTTTGGGGTCAAGCCGAGCCTCGAGTAGGGGTACAAGGCTAGCAACCCGTGCTAGCAAGGGTTTGGGGCGCAACCCCCAAGAAAAAAGAATTTGGCCTCAAAAAATATGCCTAATATGTCGGGAGACATGCTCTTCTCATATGGACATTATTTTGACCCATAGGTTTATGGGGCAGTTTCGTTCCATGGTTTTAGTACCCACAGTATTGTAAAACTACTTATGCAGTTGCTTATTGGTGTGCTTTTGGGGTATATGGTAGGGTATTGTACATTGTAGATGGGTGTGAATTCAAGTGTGAATTTAGGAGAGTTTATTGAGTATAACTCTAAACAGATCTGGGTATTATATTGAGAGAAAGAGGTGGCTTGTAATAAAAAACTGAGAAAGTGATTCTTAGTGGACAACCCAAATTGGGTGAACCACGTTAAATATTGTCTCTATGTTATGTTCTTTTATTTTCTGCACTTTTATTTTAGATTTTTGATATTTTTCTGCATATTAGTTTCTACTATTATGATTCTACGTGGGATTGTTCTGCATATTTTATCCCTTATTTCCTAACATCGGTGTTATATTCATTTATTAGGGATAAGTCAATTTGGGGCCAATTAATAGTAGTCACATTTCAATCTTTGAGATGCAATGTTTCTTTAATGATTTCAAGTTTCTTATGTTTATTTGGTAATATAGCCATAAATGACATTGAGTAGGGTGGTTCAATGTCTTCCTAGACTTCATGAGGGTTAGCTTCAATGCGTAAGGCATAGGTTTTGCAATTTTAGTTGCAACAGTTGGAAGAATGTCTGAGATGTTTATACTTAATTCATCCAGATTTTTCAGGGTCTTTTTGTTCATCTTAACATCCTTGTAGAATGGGTTGTGCATGATCTTGCATTGCAAAGTGCCATAAACGTGTCTTCTACTCATGCGTCAATTGTAATATTTACCTAGGACGTGGTATCTACGAATCAGTAAGATATCCAAGTCCCTAATCCTATGTGGAAGGGCCTTGGAAATCGACTTGATATTTTGGGGACAACTAATTGTTTGGTTGTTGTATTTATATTGGTGTCCATATGTGTTGATTACTTGCAATGTTTAGTTTATGTGTGTTATTAGAATCTCTTACATCTAAGTCAATTTTGTCATTAACTTGTTTCGTTGCTCTCATGGGTCCATGTTATTAGCTATGAAAAATATATGTATGCCTTTCTCGTTGTAGTATTGCATGCAAGTAGGGGCTTGTTTGATGAATGGAACTACATGCCATGGTAGAATTCCTTACACATCATGTATGTATGTATGTATTTGTGATAGTGCATATATTATTTGGCATAATTTTATGGATATTATTGTACAATTATTGTTGGAGTTTGAAGGCGATGTGCTTCGAGCATGACATTATTACATAACGTGGTTATTGTACATACGATTGGTATTTTTACGTGCCAATGGAGAAATTCCATTCACTACAATGTTGTCAAGTTCCACATGTGGGTTCTACTTTTAAGGCCCAATTATAGGGTCTATGATGGGTGGAGGCAATATTATGTGGGTTGTTTCATTTTTTATGCATAATGTATGGCATTGGACATTTATTTCCTCTTTATGGAGGGCATAATATATGCAGTGTCTTTTTCTACATTGTAATTTTAGATGTTTAATGTGGGAGGGTGTAGTTTGTTGAATTCCAATTATGGATTCTTTTGTTTGTGTAGAATTTTCAATGGGCCTAATGTTCTCTAATGTTAGATGTTTGGTTTACAAGCCAAATTATAGGGTTGGTATTTTGAGGGGTATCTATTGTCTCTGTTAATGCAATTCATTCACTATTCTCAAGTGTAAGTTGTGATTTCAAGTCTAGAGGGGCATACACAAGGTTGGTATTTGATGGTGACCATATTTCTCATGCTAAGCATTAGTATATATGTTGTTTGTAACAATAAGCACATATTTCCTTTTTATTTTTTCCATAATATGTTAGATCTCTTTTGCAATGTTCTAAAATCCAAAATTTGGTATGACATGTTTCATGCTAAGGTACTTGAGCATTATGTCCTCCATATGTAAAATAAACATCAACTCGCATTAGCAATAGTGATAATTGGAAAGGCTTGAGCAAGAATGAAAGCTATGTAATCATAAATAACCATATATTTGAATGGTAGGCAACAATATATGGATATGCATTACATTTAGTGTTTCACAACGCATGACTATAGAAATACTATGCACAAATTCTTACAACCACATCTTATGCAAACACAATATGTAAGCATGGGAAAAATTCCCTGTATGGGTTTGAAAAAAGGAAGGGGGAAGTTGAAATTGTATACAACCACAAATGTGTACACAAAACGCGGAGGCAGTGGGTGTATCCCTAGTTGGTGGTCTCACTAGACAACTTGGTTATTTCACCCACCAAGAACACACTATTTGTAGTGAAATCTATCTTCTCAAACATGATGACCTTCAATTTCAAGCATGCTTCGCTCTTGTATGTATCATTTGTGCAGGACATTGTGAAGAAAGATTCCTACAAAGGACATATTTTATACATCCTCGTTGGTGATTTATGCATCTTGGTCTAACTGCAACATATATAGGCCTCTTATAGACATGCCCATGAGTTCAATTGTTGCCTATTCAAAAGAAACAACCCATATTACACTTGTATGGTCTTATAGTTTTGTCTGAAGTACGCATCTATAACTACAATCTACAAAAAAATTCTTACACTTTGAACAATATCATCAACCATCCTCATTTTACACATTTTTTTTGTACATTTCCATATGTCTGACTCATCATAGCATACAACATAGAAAAATGAGTTAGATTTTACGAACTACAATGTTGCTTTTACAACACTCTAAAATGATTACGTAATGTGTATGTATTCTTCTTGCATAATGTTGATTTTATTTCTTGCAAGAAGTAAATTTGGCTCCATTGGCCTAATGGGGGATGATAGAATAGGACTCCCAATTTGTTCAAACCAACATATTAGGTTCTTTGTTTCTTCAATGTCAGGCTTTATTGATAGTTGGATAGTGGTTAACATGTACATAACCTTACAATTGTACTTAGTGATACATCCATATTTAATTGCAAGCACTATAGGTTTGTGTAAGATCTGTAACTCTTGAAGTTGTGTCCCTTATTTTTGAGTGGTTAGTCCTCATAAAGTCACTTTCACAATCCCATTCCTTCTTATTATATATCTTGGATCTATGTACACGACATTTCCAATAACATCAACAAGGGAATTGTTAATATTGTTTGTGATCTCATTGATAGGTGTGAAGGAGAAGTGTTTTAGAATAGAGGGGTCATCTACGAAGATACAAAGGTTCGAGTCATCCAACAAATAAGTCTCCATTTGGATGTTGAGTTTTTTGTATAATGTGTTGGCATACTTAATTGTCCCACCAAACAATGCATATATAGATCCTACGTGCACATTATTGTAATGTCAGTTTGCAACTTCATTGAAACATGTGACACATATTTACTTGTGTTCACTATCTATAATGTCAAATTTGAAGACATTTCCCTACTTCTTTTGTGTGTTAAAGTCTAGCGTATTTCTTTTTTCATAGTCACTTGGCCTTTTATCGTCCTTCTGGTCTGGTATGGATTTAAGCTCTTAATTGGAGTGGTAGTGGAGTAAATCCTCTACCTTTGTAGATTTGTATGTATCCAATGAATAGTGACCTTCGAGGAGCATGGTTTATGACATTGGCAGCAACAAGTGGAATTGTGGATGGGTTTCCAAAAACTCCAGCATGTTGTTGGAGTTGTTGTTATTATTCTTTGAAGAGGTAGGTGGGATCACCAATTATTTCATAATGTAAGCATGTTATTTCTAGTTGAGAGATTACAATCCACCTATGTAGGTATGGTGAGGAAATAATATATGTTCTAAGATGGAAATTGGAATATTATAGTCTATGGAGATCATTGAATTTCATGAGTCTCCTTGATTTATAAATACTGGGTAGTTTTATCATGTAAGCTATAATACAGTTCACTTTTATATTTTCATGGAAGATATGCAATGGCTATACTTCTTGGGTAGTGTCGCTCTTTATTTTTGGACTCCATCAAAGAGATCTAGTTTATAGTGCATTGTTGTTTCAATTCCACGATTGAAGGGAGTCACACTTACGACCTGGAGATGTGGGGATAAGTGAACATTTGTATCGTTTATTACTTTGAATGCACATGCAGTCAACAAGGATGACATAACTTTTAGTAGCAGGGAAATTCCTATAAAAATACAATATTTGTCAAGTATTATGTGGTTGGTCGCATAATTTGTGACAAAAAAATGTTTGAAATTTTAGCAACTAGAAACTAAGTTGACCAAAGTATTTGAATTTAGAAAGATGCATCCATATAGTGCAATTAGAAAGCAAGTTAGATGGTTGGGGGAAAGTTGTGCTTACGTCGAGAATAATCAAGTCTGTTTGTCATCCGTTACTGTTAGGTAGCCGAAAACTAATCCAATTGCAGCTAATGTTTCCAATAAGGGGGTCTGAACCCACAACATTGATTCTCAGTGTACAATTAGTAGAAGGAAAAATAGATGCATGAACATTAAAAGGGAAAGCGACATACACCAACAAAATAGAAAATAAAGGGTTTGCTACATTTTTTAGACCAGAGGTGTAGCATTTTATTTATTAAGAAGGGTTACTTGCGAGGGTATAGAAAATAGCCAGCTTCTCATATGGTGTATGAGAGATATGTACATGGTTATTGTTACCACAAAATAACGTTTATGGTTGTGCCCAAAATTACATGTGCATAATGACATGTTCAATTTCAGTTAAGAGCAAAACATTTACGGCCAAAAGAAAGCAACATTTACAAGTGCATACAAGGTTACATGCATTGAATAAAACATTTTCATAATGCAAGGAGGGTATATAATCTCTCTCTTTCTCCATATTGTTCATTGTTGGCCATTTCTCATAGGGAAGTACATAAACCACTTAGTTTTTCACACATTTTATGGCATATTTGTAATTCTTGGCCTTCCACATGGCCTCCATCAACTCTTTTTAGGAACATAGTAATGTGGATTTCATTTTAGTAGAAAGTACACAGTTTTAGCAAATTTGAATTCTTTATTTTAAAGAGATACATAAGCAGAAAAAAGATTGCATAGATTCACATGCACAATACAGAGATACAAAATGCAAAAATAAAGTTGGTAGCTCATGAGAAAAATTGCACCATGCTCTTTAATACCCAATAGGGCGGTGGACAATAATACCCAAGGAGTAATGGGAAGAGAGAACTTTGCAATACAGGGGAAATTGAAATGGAAGCACACTTTATTCTCCAATGTCTAAGGTACACAGATATTCAAACCAGATATGAAGAAATTTTAAATAGTGGGTCCATGGTAGAGCTTTTTGAGGAAAACATGATAAAGGTTTTGGGGGAAATGCTAACGCAAATCAACCAGAAGAGGAGCAACATCTTAAGAGACTTCAAGAAGCCTACTATGGTCTAAGATGGTTTGGTGCTATTCTATGGACTCATAAACCTGTTGGTCTCATGGACGTAATTAAAATCTTTCAATTCAATAAAGAAATAAAAACCATTGTGTGTGAAGCCATCTAGGAAGTGGTGTTAATGATGCTTGCGAAGTGTTCATTATTGGTAACAATTGGAAATTTTGTGGGGAGAATACAAAGCAAGGCATTTATCACAAAACTAATTCACCAAATTCAAATTCCATTATTCTCGCAAGTTGATTAATGGGATCACCAAAATGAACCATAAATAAAAGAAAAAGGATTTAAAACACTCGCATTTACCTCAAAATGATTAAAAAATCTTCTTTCCCCCACAAATTTAGGTTTAAACGGATACAAGTCATTTCTCAATCAAGTTGCATCGAGTTGTTTAAGAGAATGGATTTTAAAAGATAAATATTACAAAAAAATAGATAACCAAGAAAAAATAGTTATGGTATTGAAAAAAGATGGTTCTACTTCAAGTGTAGGGAAAGAATTTAGAGACACTCAGTTAACCAAGAAATTACTAGAAATATAGTGATATTTTTTGGGAGATTAATGAATGTGACATAATCTATAACAGAAAGGAGATTTTAGAAGAATATCAAATCTATTATAAGGGCATTCAGTCAATTAGAGACTCTGGGCCTTACAAAATTGTTTTAGAACTAGAGGTTTTTCCATGTGGATACCAATTTGGAGATTTTTCTCTATATGCACTCTCCAGGATGGGAAAGTTATCTCTAAAGACTCCAAAGAAGTCATCGACATGGTAATTGGTGAAACCTTCAATAATATGTATAAAATGGACCCTCCTCTTTCTTAAAATTGTGATACTACTAAAGAACATATGGAAGAGAGGAATGTGTTTGAACACGTAAAATATTGAGTATTATATCCAACAAGATTCAAACACAGACAAAAACTATTATTCGTATAACTATAAAAATAACTATGTTAATCAGGCACATGTCCCTTTTTTAGGGATGATTCGTAAGGATAAAAAACTATATTTTGGAGAGCTATTAGATTTTAATTTTAAGGTGTGTTGGGATCATACAACACAAGGAGAAAGGTTTAATATGTTGTCTTATTTGGTGGACATATTTTGTGTTTCCCTCACATTCAATGCTCCATTTTCTAACCATTTACATACATCCTTTGGCTTAGTGCATGTTGTCTTTTCTAGATTGTACAAACATAATCATGGCCCTATATTTAGGGAAATATTGGAATATTTTTATCCTACAATCTACTTCACAGTTCATGGAGTTGTTATCACTAAAAAATAACACCCTCTAATTTATCATAATGAGAAATCATTGTTTTTGGGTAGCATGGGATTGTCTCTAAGTGTGGGACCTTGTTGTTTGAGACAAACCTCCAGAGATGGTTGGTTCCTCTACCTATTCTAGTGTTAAACTACTCCTACAACTCGAAATGCAACTATCTAATCCTAATCTAAGCTTTCACAGGGACCACGGAAAGATAGAGATGCATGGCAATGGAAATCCTAAGCTAAAGGGAGGTGATAGCACCAAGAAAAGGGGGAAAGACACTCTTAATGAAGGGAATATGGGAGGAAATGAAGATGGAGAGGGTAGACATGAGTTCCATAGATCAAAACAACACTTTACTTTCCATTTCCATGCAAAACACAACAGAGATAAACTCTACAAAGTGGAAAAACATACACAACATACCTGCAATGAATGAAGAGGTAAGAAAATGCAATAGAACACAAGTGAGGGCAAAGAACTGCCAAAAAACATGAATTTTATTGCATTGTAAGGATACATAGTCCATTATATTCAAGGAATAAGGTGTAAAAATATTTGAAAGAATCCAAATCTAATGTCTTTAACTCAAAAATACTTGTGCAGCACTTGATATGATGCCCTTGTGTTATGAGGGGGTCCAACCTTTACAAATGAGCATAAATTCTAAATATATAGAAAAATGGAAGAGAAAGAGGAGGGAAAACAGAGGGAAATTTAGATTTTTTCCTTCAACCACCAATCAAATGCATTAAATCACTAAAAACAAGCATGAGCACCTAGTCAAAACTATTCCCCCACGTCCTTTTTCTTCCAAGAAAAGGTATGAGCACCATACTCCATCAATCATGGTGGTTGATCTACCTATAAATACACTTTCAATTATGTACTTTTATTTTTCCTATTTTTCTCAAACTCTATTAATTTCTAATTTTCATGATGCCAAAGTGATGTGTGTGATGAGACCTTTCCAACAAGACCAATTTTATTAAATTTGGAGTTACAGGGACAAATTTATGGTCATGCGGATTCCTGGTGTGCATGAGGAACAAGAAAAGGTTTCCTATGGGTCATGATAGGCTGATTTAAACATTTTTTACGTTGAGGTCCAGATAAAGTGGGTCATCGGGGTACATAGGGAAGTTAGGAACTGTTCCCAGTGTGTTGAAAGGGCCTAACTTACCCATTTCGGCTGATAATTGTCCCCACTACCCTATCCTATATGTCGGTGATGTCACCCCATCGGGGAACCAAATCCCCTAAGGAACTATTTTGTCCCTACCATAAATACCTGACTTAGCCGACTAAATTTCCCCCCAACCCCTCCTACAGTTGATGTGGTGATGCGGATAGCATGAGGACTAAAGGAATAGTTCCCCATGTTCCTCCAAAGGCTGATTTGGCTGATTTTCTTGTGTTCTACCCCATCTCACTTGAAATTTGAGTAAGTGTTGGATTGTGGGGCCCAACGAGAGGGAGAGGAATTCCCTGGATCATTTAAATTGCCCCAAAACATGAGTTTTACCTTGTTTCCTAGGTCATGCTTTAAAATTTAATGATATTTCCCGAGTCCAGAAACTTGATAAGTTGTCCAAATTTACAAGGGGTGAAAATTTGGATAAAAATTTGGAAAATCAAATAGGTAATATTCCTTCTAGATGAATATCAGTGTCCTCAAATCATCCATTAGGCATGGAGTAAACCTGAAAAACTTGAAAATTGATCTAAAATTTTGAAAATCTTTCCTTTGAGCCTTCATGAAGCACTGCTTCGACTTAGAATTTATCTGGAACTACTTAAGTTAATCATTTGATCATGGGAGTTGTTCTTAAATTAGATTTAATGAGAGTGGAAAATTGTCTTGAAATTTATTTACCACTACATTCCTTAGAAATCCATGAATAGAGTTGTAGCGGTGCCTCTCAACATCTTAAATGCCTGCAGGTTGATCTGAAATCTATCATATTGCTTTTGTACCTCATCCTTTTAGCTTTCCAACTCTTCCTACAACATATCTTCTTCATAATCCTCCATAAACCATTGTGCAATAGAAAATTCCATCCAGAGACAACAAGAACATTGTGCAAAGCACTTAGTGAAATTAAACTACACTACTAATAGGAAAATGTGCTAAAAAGAACTTGGAGGAATTTAAACTAATCTACTATGTACTAGGGAGGATCTTTTCTCAATAGAAATACTTAAGATATATCCCATTGACTGGGATCTGTAGCTCCTCTCCATCCAACTTTAACAATTGGAAATTGTTGTTTTACTTACAGCTTGAAACCATGTAGGGGCCACTCCATATTATATCAAACATTGAGTGTCTACCTAGTTTAGCTCTGTCTGAGTCCCACTTTAGGACTAGATATCCTTTCTAAAAACTCCTAGCCATTTATTTCTTGTCAAAATGCTTCTTGATCTTAACTAGATCCCTTTTTATTACTTGCATTGTTTGGTTTCTTGACTCTTCTTGTTGGACTAAATTTTCTCTTTCGTATTCAGATTAATGGACTATATACTAAAGAAAATGAAGCAACTCAAAACATGCATTGGTTTAAGGTACATTCAAATAATATGATGACAAATGGACGAGCGCAAAGTAGATAACATATTGTAAGCCTTATGGATCTGCACAACAAAGATAACTAGAAGGAAAATGGATTAGATGGTAGTTGAGGGGGTTTCTCGATGAAGTTGGTTCCAAGAAGCGTGAACTTCCTTATGCAGATGTCAACCCCCATATTTGATAAAAGAGGATAAATTAAATGATAAAGGACTAGACAACATGCAGAACCTAAACTTAAATAGAATATGAAATTACAGAACTGAAAGGAAATTGTAAATCTGGTCTAGATTAAAACAAAATGAAATATACTTGACTGGGTCGATGATGACCTAGTTTGCAGAAATCAAGTTGATGCCAACTGGGGAATATTGATCAAAACAGTAATTAAAATGCAGATCTGAAAAACTCTAAATGCATATCTGAAGATGTTGAAAGCCTACAGGAGATGATAGTAACCTACATAAGAGACCTGAAATAGGGGGAAACAAAAAGGATGCAAGAAAACAAGGATTTTGATGGGTAGGATGGAAATATGGTTCGGGTCGATTATGATTGGGTTGAGTTGGCGGCGACCGAAGACTGGAAGAATGGATCTGGACTAACATAATGGTAGAATGATGGATCAAGAAAATTTATATGGTGGTAGAAATAGAACAACAACTTGTTGTGGATCTGAATGACAAAATAAGTGACACAATAGAGGCAGGGTTGACGACAACCTGGGCTGATTTAGGCAAGGCCAAAATTGAATGGGTTGGATTGATAACCTGTAAAAAAAATGGATGAAGGAAAGGTTGGATCTAAGGCTTTGATGGCTGATGGACCTACAAAATGTTAGTAACTGATAATAGCAATAACAATGATGCAAAAATGGAATAAACCAACACAAAAGCAAGATAAAATCCCCAAAGTCTCCACAAATGAAGTAAACAAGCTCAAAGGGACTCAAAGAAGAATGAAATAGCTGTAAAGAAGCTCAAACAAAAAGATAAGGTCGCAAAACGCATGAAATATTTGATGATGCATCCTTTGGATGGGGGGAAATGTGGCTTTATAGGGTTGACGACGACTCAGGTGGGTCGCCGCCAACTGCGGGGAACCGTCCATTTGGGCGTTGGGAGGATGCCTAACTTGAGGCATTAAGCCCATTATAAGCGGGATTAGGGTTTTGAAAGGCTTAGAAACGTTAGTGATGCATATGAAGGTGAAATGGGTAGGTGAGGGTGAAATGGAGTGAATAAATGCTAAGGGAAGCATAGGGATGAACAACTAGGTAGTTTAGGGATGATAAATAACATAGAGACAAGAAATGGAACCAATTAGAGATAACTAACTAATGAGATGAGGATTAAGGGGATAATGGATGAGAATCAACAATAAATTAAAATGGATAGGAGAATAGATGGAAAAGATGAGAATATTAATAAGAATATGAATAAAAATAAAAGGGGTCTAGATAGGTGACCATGGTGAAAGAAGTGAATGCGGGGTGAAAAGGCGAAGCGATACCAAAAAATTGGTGTCTACGTTTGCCCCTTTTTTGTCTGAGTGGTTTTTGCAAGCAAGCCAAGAGACAAAAATGATGAGAGATAAAGGGTAAGATGAAGGACTGAAAGAAGGATATGATGATAAGCCCCCACCTCAAACTAGGGGTTGATGTTACACAAAGGGGAATCAATCACGAGGTTGAAATAAATAGATGAAGAAAGGTGGGTGGGAAAAGAATGATGGGGAAAATGATAAGAGTGAGGTAAGATTCCCCAAGAAAGAAGGATTTGAAAAATATTAAAAACATGGCAATGATTTTAGGAGTCACTTCAGCAAGAAACAAAAGGAACAATCTTTATGGAGACAACAATAATGTCCTACAGGCCTAGTGAGTCTATGAAAATCATAGCAAAATGGAGGGAATCCAATGGGAAACCACTCACATGGATGCTAGCTATGGGCTCCAATGGGTTATTGGCGTACATCAAAACTATGCACAACTAACTGTGAAAACAATGTGAAATCCTTCATACATGAGTAATTAGTTGAAAGGTATGCATCCGTAAAGGACGAGGATGGAAGTAAAGGTGCCTTGGAAAAGGGCACAAAAATGGAAAAAGAGGTAAAATATAGTAGAAAAAATGAAGAGATATGAATTGCCTTAAAGAGGGGACATAAATATGGCTACAAAGGCAAAATTGAAAGAAGATCTATGTATGATGATATGGTGCCCCAACAATGGACACGACAATGACCAAAAAGGAAAAAAAGGGTAGCGATGACAATGAAAAGCTAAAAAAAATAGGGGATAATGTGCTATTAGTTACACACAAAACAAATAAGATGAAAGGCAAGATAAGATGACACAGGAAAAAGGAAGATGAAGGAGGGTAACATGGGTCAACGGCTCCCAAGGTAAGTTGACGACGACTAGGGTTTACCAGACGGTGACCCAAAAGGGGGTCAGCGGTGACTAGGGCGGAAACTATATAAGCTCACAAGTCAGATCGAATAAGCTCATTTTCATGATTTAGAGTGACTATTTGAGAGCTCAGAGCTATAAAAAGAGATTGAGATCTAGAGAGAGATGGAGATTGGAGGAGAAACTAGGAAATGTCTAGAGGGTTTTCAGGATGGTGACTAACAAAAACCCAAGCATGTTTTTAATTTATTTTATGTTTTATTTAACTTTTTTGTATTTTCTTGATTTTTAAGATTGGTGTCAAGGGTGGTCGGCGATGACTGGGTAGGGTCGCCGTCGACTTAGCCCTAAAATGTGTCAACCCTAACCTAGGCATGTCAACCTAACCTGGGTTGGTGTTGACCAGGGGGGATGGGAAATTTTGATAGTTTGATGAAAAATGACGTAAAAACAATGATGAGGGATCTAATATATTCTTTTTTGATGTTATTACAGGCACAAGAGACCCTTTATTTGATGGATAGAGCACCAGCATTATATAACTAGATCATAGGGCACATAGCAGACACTAAGTGGGATCACTTAGCGGCCATAGGATCTAGTAGATTTAGATACTACCAAAGGATCCCACGAGATGTGGGTTTGATGATCGCGTCGATGGAGAGATGGGACATGCACATATGCACTTTTTGGTTTAGGATGGGTGAGATGATGATTACCCTGGAGGATGTATATCACATCCTCAGATTACCTATATAGGGGGAGTAAATAGCTCCCATCATAGTGGATAGCAGATTGGGATTCCTAACATGGTTTTTTGGAGCCGATGCACCACATATCACATTCACTTCAGATGATTTTTCTTACGAGATTAGATACGAGCGCAGGGTACCACGGATCAGATTGGTATGTCTTATGATGATGGCTATATCATGTTATGTGCTACCTGAATCAGGGAGATCCAGATTTCCATGGACATTACTAGGGGTTCTAGCAGATATTGTCGATCACTAAACCATTTTTTCATTTGGGACAACATTACTAGCACAGGAATACCATGAGCTAGCGATGTATAGATTTGGGAGGAGGAAAATACTGGATGTATGCTTCCTTCTCCATTTCTAGGCCTATGAACATATCATAGTTATCTGACCACCAGGGATACCATGGGTTATAGGGGACCACATAGAGATCACAGTGGGATTATTGAGATGGTGATCCAACCAAGCTCATGGGGATAGAGGAACCAGAGATTTAGATTGGTATAGTGATAGATTCGTAGAGCTCAAGGGAGAGCATGTCAGATGGTGGCCATATAGAGATTTTCATGCATGGCCTAGAGTAGATGTAAAGTTAATTGGGATTCAAAAGAGTAGATTGGTACAAGGTCGTAGACCAGAGATGATCGAGGTTGTACGTTTTGATAGGGTCCAACGATAGTTTGGTGTCATCCAAATAGTACCCATGGATCCCATATTTTATAGGTGTGAGGAGATAGATATAGACTTTCCTAGTCTTGACATGGTAGACCCGATGGAGGAGGCACCATCACAATGGGATGACGAGGATGATGTAGCAGTTGCAGTAGGATTTTTAGAGTGGATGATGATTACATGGGAAGCACGAGTAGTTAGAGAGAGGGGATATGAGGAGGAGGAGGAGATGAAGGTTGGGGTAGAGGCTACTCTTGGAGGTAGCGGAGGGGGTTCTAAACAAGGAGATACTGTAGAGATGGCGTAGCTACACACTGAGTTAGCTCGAGTGAGCATAGAGAGATATATCGCTTAGTAGGAGTGGGCCTAAACCCTTCAGCATGAGAGGGATCGAGTGACTCAGGAGAGAGACAAGGACATCCAAGATAGGGATTGGTATCATAGGAAGAGGGAGGCCTATAGAGTCTGATTCAGAGACCTTGTGACGATTCTAGCCTTAGAGTCAATGAGTGGTGCATCAGTGACATCACTGGGAGGAGGAAAGATAGCACCTCCCGGCATGATATCCATGAACTGATATAGAGCATTAGCCGCATAGGCTAAGTACTGTGAGAAGATAGTGGTAAATAAGTTACCATGGACTACGAGATATTGGGAGTATGTGCAGTGGTGAGAAGCAGCTGGAGCAGGACCATCTGGGAGCACAGCAAATGTGTCTTAACCACACCGAGAGGAGGGCCAAGGTGGAAGAGATGAGGCCAAGAGACAGACAAAGGGACTTGTCTCGGGGGGAAAGACTTGAGGATTTCTGATGTAGCCTTTAATTATTTTGATGATATCTCTTCTTTGAGAGAGGGCTCTTAGAGGCCATTTATGTACTGAGACACTTATTTTGATATATGATATATATGATTTTGATTTTTTCATATTCTAGCATGTGTCAATTATATGATGTTTATGGTTTGATTTATATTGATGATGGTGATGATTATTATCTGTGTAATTTATATTTGATGATGATGGTGAATATATGTTTGGTTAAATGGTTAATATATAATATGTGATGTGAATAAAAATTTATTTGAAAATATATGTGATGGATGGTAAACATAGATGATGATAGATGCAATTAGATGTGAGATTACTAATAGATAGCATGCAAATGATTATGATAAAATAAATTTTATCATAAGTAAATAAAAGATAGATGTGAAAAACTTGGAATAAAATGAAACTTTATGGTTGGCGACCTATGGGTAGGAACGATACTACTTCATAGAGAGGAACGTGCAAGGAAATGTTGTCTCCAACTGCATTAGAGGTAAACTAGAAGGGGATCCAAGTAACGCAATACACATGTGACTAAAACATGTGTTAACATATAACCAATGATAGTTAGTTATATCACAAGATCGTGAAATGAGTATGGATGAAAAGAATTCATAAGCCTAATGTCAACACGAAAACGAGGTTTTTGATGTAAATCGTACACTGGAAGAGGTTTCTCCATAAGTAATTTTCCATAATTCGATGCCCCATCTCTGGGTAGGGGGAAGAGTAAATTTTCTCCTTAGGCCCATCCGGTACTCCAATTTCTACAAATACAAGTGACAAAATTATAGTGCCAAAACTAATCTTATCTCAACCATGTGCTTCTTCAATTATAGTTTCAGCAATAAAACATGTCAAATTGTAGGCTACACCTTCAAACATCTTCTTTTCTATGTGTAGCCACAATGTGTTTACATGTGACCACTAATCCTAGTCATTAAGCTTGGTGAGGAGGTGCGCCACCACCTAAACCACATGATACTTCTATAGCTTTTATATATCCATTATGTGCCCACCTTTAAGGTAGCCTAACTCCTTCTTTGTCTTTAGAATACCCTCATTATTTGAAAAATCGCTACTCACTTCAATGCCTGAACTCCTAAGTCATGTCAAGCTCCCAATCAGGGGCACGGTGAGCCTCATACGTCATCCAAAAAAGTAGAAAAAGTCCTCATGGACTCTAATTATCAACCACCAGTGTGAACAAGGAAAAGTTGTAAAAGCTATGGAATGAGGCTAAAAACCTCAAAGCTTTGCCAACTCATCTATGGACCATAAGATAAGAGATAAACAAGGGAAAATAACATGCAAGAATTATAAATTTGACAAAAACATCAAAAACTAACATGTATATTACTCTTTACTCTTTGAATGCTAATTTAAATGAACCTAGAAGATCCTAGCAATAAGTTTTTTTGTTAACTCCATGAAGGTGAATGAATCTTACTAAATGGCTACAAGGCCAAGTTTAGCATATTCCATTACTAACCTATCATGGATGCAAGATGAAGCTATTTTAATGGTGGATGGCTCAAGATCAAATGCCTTATTAGCTTGGCTAATGCAAATGAGCTCTTAAGATATGTCAAGATGAGATATGATATCAAGATCAAGATGTCAATAAGGTGTCGGGTTGAAAGGGAGGGGTGACCCTTCTATTTATAGTTTTCCACTTGGGAGAGTTTGGAATTTGGGTGCATGTGGGACTAAAGGTAAGCCAAAAATCACTTTTAGATTAGATTAGGATAAACATGCTTTAGGCTTAGTTAAGCTAGGTTTAGGCTAGTTAATCGTGATTAGCGAGTGATTAGAGACTCATAGAGACTTGGAAGGATTCTGATTAACCATTTGTGACTGATAAATATCTCTAGGAAGCCAATAAAAGTGGTCTAGAGGGGAATAGAAAGATGGTTTAGCTAATAAAAGGGGTTTATTCGCAAAATGAGTTGAATATAAGAAGAATATAACCAAGAAGGTGTTATAAATGGGCATCCGAGAATGGAGCGGAGAAGGGTTGATTAACAAAGTTTCGTTAATTGACTGAATTGGAGGAAATGCTAAGTATAAGCATATTTTAGGTGTCTACATTTTCTCCTCTTTGGGGTGGCATAAGTGACCTCACTTTAAAGAAAGTAGAAAAGCATAAACAAATAGAAAAAATTGAAGGGATAGAAGAAAAATGAGTAGAATGAAGGATGCCCCCTTGATTGTCAATGGGTTGATGGAAGAACTTGATTGACAATCAAAATGATGAGAAAATGAGAACAGAAGAAAGAATAGGTTAAAGAAGAAGAAAATAAAGGAGATATAGAAGAAAAGGAGTATGAGGAAGGGAGAATGAGCTAACATCCATCCAGTGCCTTTTAAACAACTTTATTTTTCATCATATTACTAGTGGTCTTCATCGCCGGTCCTTATTAAAAAGAATGAAAAAAATTGTAGTATGACATGAAAATCCATATACGAATAAATGTCCGATGCTAAAAACACCAACTCTAAGAAACATACAAAATTCAATGCAATACGAGAAAGTAAACAAGCTAACATAACATAGAAACAAGTATAATGTTTTTATTTATCGAGCTTCAGTTTCGACCTGTATGAATTAACGACAAGGGTTGAAGATGGTGCCCCAAGAAAGGATACATGCAAGGGGGAAAATGGAGGACACTTGGGTTTGATGAAAAAGTAATGTGCACTACGAAACAGTACCAAGAACCTTGTTGTGCCCCAAAGTACAGATGAAGTAAGTAGTTTAGCTTTTGTTGATGGAGGTAGATCAAGATGATCCACGAGTCATACACATGAATAGTTGAGAACCAAAGAGCGACATTTTGTAGGATGATTTATATTGTTTTTTATTTTTCTCGAAATATATTTGAATGTTTTTATGATTTTGAAATTTTTCTAAAACTATGTACAAGAACACAAAGAAACGTAGATGCCCCTAGTGATAGAAGGGATGTACAATGGTAGAATGCCGTGTGCATGCGCAAAGAAGTGAAGATATGAAATTTCCCCAATGATTAAGTGGTAGTATTCAAAGGAAAAATCTTCATACATTGATGATGAGTGGGGGATCAAGGCCAATATGAATAAGTTTAACATGATGATGAACGTAAACCAGTGAAGTGTTGGGAAGGAACAAGGATGCCCCCAGCGTAAGCTGGATAAGAAAAACATAATAGAAAGGAAGTGGGGGATTGTTTATTGAATTAAGGAACAAAGTCCCACAAACATGGTAAAAAGGAAATCCTATACATATAGATGTTTTGAACAAAAATAGAAAAAATGTGAATGATATGAATGTAGTTTAGAAGCCTCGCAATGAAGAAGTGATTAGCCAAAGGCACAAATCAAGAGATAGGACATGCACTAAAGAAAGAGTTTGAACAAGGTCCAAAAATGAAACTTGGTAACATACTAGTCTTGTTTGCTCATAGAGATCCAGTGTGTGTACATGGAAATGAATTACCTCTTGAAGGAAAGAGTTAATAGACAGAAAGTGATGATACTAGCCAATGTGTAGGAATGATTGATTTTGAAAGGTGATTTTGTGAATGGGTGGTGGAAGGATAGCAATACATTTCTCCGCTGCCAGCTAGGAATCCATAGCCTTGATAGAGATGCATCTGATTCTAATCACAACATTTCTCTATTTTCAGTCAGGCGTCTATAACCTCAGTAGAGATTATTGGAAATACCCCAAGAGAGAGTTATATATCAATTTTTTTTTGCTTTGTAGCTTTTGCTTTTGATTTGATTTATTTTTTCACTTTTTGAAAAATTATTTCAGTTCTCTTGTTTGACAAGGGGTTAAGAACCATAGATGGCTTGATGGAAGGATGTGGAAGTGATTGTGATGACGACATTTCCTAGTGTCAACAAATATGTCCAAAATCTATTCATAACAAGTTTATTAGATGTTGATTGTGATAAGATCTCTAAGAGGTCATTCATTCTTTAATTTACCAAGGAAATAAAAGACCAAGGTCAAATAGATACCATAGAGATAAATGTCACAAAATGCATGTGAAAAGGCTAATCATAATATCACCAAAGGGATGAAAATGGTAGGAAGACTTGGAAAATAATAATAAAGAAGGGAAGAAAGAAACATCCATGCGTACGTAATACCTAATTGTAATGTTTGATCTTTGTACTTTTGATTTTTTTATGTTTTCTCTTTTTTTTTTGTATTTTTGCATTTGTTTTTTATTGATTTTTGATAGTTTTTGGAAAGGTGGGACCAATAAAGTCAATCTGTGTGATAGGATCCAACAACGATGTTTGTGACTTCCTTGATAAGACTAGGTGTGTGTGTTTATTAGTAATGTGATCACCAATATCGATGATCATGGTGAGCTTGTACTCAATAAATGACTACAATTTATCTTGAAACATAGATTTCATATGCGGGAGTTTGAATTCCCTATCCATAGGTTTATGCACTCTGCGTTATACTTGATGGTTGTGTTGGTGTTCATTCTTGAATCGTATATGATTCTTAACTTTAAAATTATTTGATTTGTTAGGAGCTTTGGAGCTCTTTGGAGTTTTGATTTTAGCTTGATAATGAACCTGTTTGGGTTTCTTATAAGTGATTATGTGACATGTATGATCTTGAGAAGTGGGAGAAGAACATGGATGTTTATGATTGATGATAGGAATGGTAGAGATGGTGGTGGGTTTTCCCCAATCATTGATAGAAGAAGAACGTTATAGATGAAAAGGATACGGTCCAAGAATTGAAGAGGATGGACTACCAAGAGGTTAGCCACTGATAGAAGATGACAAAGGGTTGTTAGGATGTGGCCCCAAGATGGAATAAAAGGGACTACTCAAAGGACATGGACCAATAATAGAAGATGATGGTGTCCCATAGACAGAAGAGGATGAAGGGCTACTAGGACACGGCCCAAGAATAGAAGGTAATGAGCTACCCCAAGGTGACCCATAAATATAAAATAATGGAGGGCTAGTAGGACATGGCCCCATAATTAAATAATTTGGTAAGGGAATACTAGGGTGTGGCCCAAGTATAGATAAGGAGGGACCACTCGGAGGTGTCGCATAGATAGAAGAGGATGAAGGGCTACTAGGACATGGCCCAAGAATAGAAGGTAATGGGCTACCAAGAGGTGAACCACAAGTAGAAAATGGAGGGATACCCGAGGGTGAATCCAAGATAGAAGAAGATTATGGGCTACTAGAGTGTGGCCCAAGGAGATATTTTTATTGAGGAATGATGATAGATAAGGAATGATTTGGCACATGGATTAATGCTAGACCCCGACATCTCATCATTCTAAAAGTAAGGTGAAGATGGAATGCCAAAAGAAGAATCATGTTCCATGACCTTATGCTCTTCCTTTATGATCTGAAAAAAGAATCAACTTATTCCTCCCCATACGTGAGTGTATCAAGTTCTAGAAATAACCCTTGTTTGTAATCCTCTAGAGGGATATTTTCATGTAGTTTGATTGTTCCTTCATTCTGAGAGAAATCAATCAGTAAATGTTGTTCTTCTTCAACTAGAGGGGTTGACTAGAAGAAACAGGTTTGATAAGTGGGTAAGATTGATAGACAGAAGAAGATGAATATGTTTGATGATGTAGACAAGGGGAAGGCTTGAACTTATAACTCCCACGAAGAGTTTTGATAGTGCTTTGAAAAGATATCTTAGCACATGGATTATTTCTTATGGTTCGTCATGGTCGGATACATTGATCTTTAGAAGATGGATGAGGAAAACGTACAATGTGGTTGAAAGGGCTCAAGGGCCAAAGAGGGATTAAAGTTGGACTGGTAGTAGAAGATGACTCAAGAGATGAAGTAGGCTTAGTGGTAGGCATCTCATGAATGGATGATTTAGATCTGGACTTAGATCATATTTCTAGAAGATAACGTAATGTAGGAAGAAAAATAAGATCGCATAGCCATCCATTAAGTTACGGCGTAGGATTCAAATTGGATGATTGACTAGAGGGAATCTGAGTCATGGAAATCTTTGATGGAGTAAGGGGTCATTAAAACAACTGGTAAAGGTGGTCCTGTGAAGGAAGAGAGGACCGTGACTCAAGAACTAAATTATATGTTCGATCGACATAACTTGGAGTCATGTGAGTCTTCAAAGGAGGAAGACATCATTGAGGTGATTGGAAACGAAGGTCCTTTGAAGAAAAGGAGGAACATGATTTAGGATTTGATCTAGGGGTATCCAAATAATAGTTGGGATCTGAATCTTTAGAAGAAGCATGGGAATCCAAATAGTCATTTGGATCTGAATCAAAAGAAGAGTGGGGGGAACTTAAATAATAATTGGGATCAGAAGCATCCAAACCATACCACTGACTATGAGCTGAAGGTGGGGAATAGGGTACCCGAATGGGCCCTCTAACGTGAAGAACCAAACGAGGTTTAGTCATAATGGGAATATTTTGATTTGAATTCCTAAACCTAGGTTCCATATTTTTGTAAGTGTGAGGAACTGCGTGATAATTAGTCATTATTGGCTTTGTTGTAGATACGAATGCCTAGACATAGATAGTGTGATCAAAATTCTTCAAAGTGAAGAAGGCTCCATGTCATTTTGAGCAGCATAATGAAAACTAACTAGACATTTCATAAGATAAATAGGGGATGCACGTGTGATTTTCCAAAGGGAACCTAAGGAGAACATACATCGTGATAACGAAATTTTGATAACCCAACAATATTTTCCTAGAATAAGTCTATGAGTTTTTTAACACGCAAGGAACAATCATGCAAGTCCACTAGTAAACCAATCATTCACTCAAATTGTTTTATGGAACACTATACCTTTAAGTTATGGTTTCAATGATAGGCGTAAAATGATTTAGTGACAACACACTATCAATACCTAGGTCAAGTTGAAATATCAACAAGATCTAAGCACCAAATTTGTACTGACATGATCTTGCCACGAGATATACTATGACTAGTTCAAATGCCGACAAAATCTAAATCTTTAATAATGGAAGTTACAAATGTGAATAACATAGCAACACTACCCTAACACGTTAACCAAGCTTGGAATAAGCAACGTGTTTAGTATCAAGATGATGTTATCGTGATATGAACAATGCGGTATCAACACTCTCAAAAGGCTTTATACGTTGTGTGGACCGAAACTAAGTAAAAGTATAACAAGAAGTTGTCAATCATGTGGACATCATAACGATACAATAAGGAAACTTATATCAAATTCTCAAGAAATGAAAATAAGATGTAAGTGTCACAATTGTATGGCTAGAATATGGGAAAAGTAACAACTCAAAGGGGAAATGATGATGAAACAAAATCCTAGCTATGGAGACGATCCTGAAATCAAGATCATGTGGCTATCAAAGATATAAGGACGTATCCATGTACTTTATACATTTAACAACTCGTCTGTAAACATGGATGAGTGTAAACATACAAAAAAGTGGTGAACACTATCTATGAAAACACTCTCAAAATATGCCTTCTCCTATCCCAAATGGGCAACAAGAATGCGAAGGTATAGATCAAAAGAGGAAAATAAACTTAGTGGCACTTAGGCAGAGTTTCACCTTGTTCGAAGGTGAGAAAGAAACCAAGCTAAGTTTTACATCATTTTAATTTCGTGATGAGAGACAATTAGATCTAACTTAAGTGGATTCATTACTCTGTTAGAAAAACAAGGCTTTGAATCTAAAAAATTTATCCCTTCATGGTGGTTTTGACAAGACACGATAATGGACTAGCAAAGTGGGCTCCTCAAAGATATGGCTTTCCTAGGTAGTTAACTCAATTAGGTGTAAAATTTTTGTCTAGAAGTGAGCTTGATTTGCCAAGAAAATCACAATGACTAATCTTGGTTTATCTCAGCTTTACTTTACCCCCTTCTAATACAATGAGAAACTAGTGTGTTTAGTTGTATCGTCACTGGGGTCGCGATATGGAAAACTTTAACTCTAACTCACAATGTATGGCTAGTCAAGTGGGTAAGTTAGAGCACTTTCTATTTCATCCAAGAGGTTGCTCAACGGTGGATTACTTTAGGGTTCCTAGAACCACCCCCGTTGTTGTAGCTTAAGGTCTTACGTAAAAGGGGTTATGTTATAGTTGAGTGGATAGGTATGCACCCTTTTCCGAAACCTACAATACACTGTGATGTATGTGGTGTGTTTTTTGTCTTGCTTAGCTTAATGTGGTTTTAAGTAGCACACTGTTTGGCAACCTACAATCAAACACGTATTAGTAGGTTTGTGTTTTGAACCTTCCTTTCTTTGAAAAATGAGTTTTGGTTCTACATGCAAAGAGTTAGTAATTTTCCAAAAGATAAAAAAAAAGATTTCACGTGTTGCTTTTGATTTCCAAGATCACCAAAAGAGGTGCGAGGGAAGAGCATACACAACGCGACAAACTCAACTATAAAATAATGGAAAATACTTGAAGTTTTTTTGTGAAAAAGGAATTTGTTTTAACCAACTTTGAACTTTAATCCATTATGAAGTGTAAAGAAAGTGTTTTAAAAGCAATAAGAAGGTTTTGGAAGTGTTTTTTGGTTCCCAAGATCACCTGTAAGGTGACAGGGAAGAGCATACACACTTTTAGAACCTCTATCAACTAAAAAAATGAAACAGTTAACTAAGCTATTCAAAACAAAATCAAAAAGATCCCTGCAATCACCTGTTAGAACCTATAAACAACCAACAAAACTAGAAATTTTGATCTTACAGCTCGAGAATTTTTTTTAATTTTTAACACCGACACCTGCCCATCCAAACTAATGCCTACACATCCCAACCAGTGGATATGTGCCCCAATCAACAAGTACATGTGGCAACAGAAGATGACAGTGAGTTTCAACACCTACACTAGCAAAACAATAGGTACACTAGAGTTTCGACGGATACACTCCTTTTCTGACAGGTACAGTTGCAAGCTAAAAAAAGATAAGCACACTACGCAAAAATACACCTGCACATCTAGAGATGCAAATACGTGTGCCAGTTAACAAATACGCTGACAGTTCAACAAATACGTGCCCCTTTGTAAATGGACTGGCAATGTAAAATATAACCAGACAGGTGTGCATCTATTTCGACGGCGACATGCCGATCCAGTACACCTACGCATACCCTAACAGAAAGCTCAGAAAATCATGGAAATGAAAATTTCAAAAGAGAAAACAGGTTAGTTTTATCCATTAAAACCTATTTCTAGCTTGAACCCATTAAATGCTTAAGCAAAAGGGAGATTAAACCCATCTAAAATGTGAAATATGTTAAAAGACAAGCCTTTAAAACCTAGAAAGCATAAAAATGGTTAGAAATGGACATGTAATGGCTAGAAAAAACCTCCATTAATGGAGTATGGACTAAGAGTCCCACCGGGCGTGCCAAATGTGAACAAGGAAAAGTTGCAAAAGCTATGGAATGAGGCTAAAGAACCTCAAAGCTTTGCCAAATCATCTATGGACCATAAGATAAGAGATAAACAAGGGAAAATAACATGCAAGAATTATAACTTTGACAAAAACTAACATGTATATTACTTTCTAATCTTTGAATGCTAATTTGAATGAACCTAGAAGATCCTAGCAATCATTTTTGTTGTTTACTCCATGAAGGTGAATGAATCTTACTCAATGGATACAAGGCCAAGTTTAGCATATTCCATTACTAACCTATCATGGATGCATGGATGCAATAAGGTGTCCGATTGAAAAGGGGTGACCTTTCTATTTATAGTTTTCCACTTGAAGACTAAATAGCTCTTAAGCTATGTCAAGATGAGATATGATATCAAGATCAAGATGTCAATAAGGTGTCCAGTTGAAAGGGAGGGGTGACCTTTCTATTTATAGTTTTCCACTTAGGAGCATTGGAATTTGGGTGCATGTGGGACTAAAGGTAAGCCAAAAATCACTTTTAGATTAGATTAGGATAAACATGCTTTAGGCTTAGTTAAGCTAGGTTTAGGCTAGTTGAGCATGATTAGCGAGTGATTAGAGACTCATTGAGAGTTAGGAGGAGTCTGATTAACCATTTATGACTAATAGATAGCCTAGGAAGCCAATATAAGTGATCTAGAGTGGAATAGGAAGATGGTTTAGCTAATAAAAGGGGATTTATTAGCCAAATGAGTTGAATATAAGAAGAATACAACCAGGAAGGTGTCGTAAATGGGAATTCGAGAATGGAATGGAGAAGGGTTAATTAACGAAGTGTCGTTAATTGACTGAATTGGAGGAAATGTTGAGTGTAAGCATATTTTAGTGTCTACAACTGGTAAAACTTCTATGGTTTCCCGAAGTAAGGGAGTTCATATAACTGCAAAACCCTTGCCTTTCTTAAGAGCTTCTCACCAGCATCATCATAGATGGACATATCATCAACTACGCGTTTGTTTGTCTTTTGTACCAGAAATTTCTCCAATTCCTCTTTGTTATCCTTCGTTCGGTGATTGTGATCACTCACTTTACTGCGGCAAACATGTGAGTCCCAATCGTAACCCATAAAAACCCCTTCCGGGTACTACATTTCCAAAAATTTTCTCTCTTAGGTGTCCTCTACTTTAATTTCTTTTGCTTTCTACTTCTTCCCCCTTGTGGTCAATCCAGATGCCTTCTTTGGTTCCATCATAACTATAAAGGTGTGTTCTTTTACCTGCTTCAAGCTCTGTAACTTAACTCTACATATATTTTCTTGAAATCGCGTGCCCTAGCTCAAATCCAAACCCTAACTCTCGATTCCTCCTTCTCATACGTCCCTGCTTCGCTCAAACACTTCGTCCAATGGAGTGCAAGTCAATACCATGCACAAATCTATCAAGAACACCTAGTTTGTGGCTCTCTATACCTTACAACGCTTCATTAGATCGCTTATAAATAGCTCGCTCATATACTCTTTGATCATAAAGGTGAAAATGGCTTCACCACACCGCCTTATATAGATTTTTCAACAAATTTGGCATTTATTTCCCTTCCACCTACCACCGTACCCTACATTAACTCATCATTTGTCAATTTTTTCATGATGTTCATCTTCGCACCACAATCATAACCTTCTGACGTGCCCTCTATTTCTTGGCCATAGACCTCCTTTCGAACACCCTTATGTGTCAAAGTACCTCGCCAATGTGCCTTCTTCTAAGTAGTTTCCACTACTTCAACCTACATCGTGTTATACTGTGTGTCTGTTTTTCCATATGTGGTCTTTATTTATGAGCAATTTTTCTCTTTTCTTAACCACACCATTCTTTTGAGCACCTGCACAAACTATCTTCTATGCATACCCATCTTCATATAATATTCTAATTTAACAATGAACCTTGTATATATAAACCACCCCACACTAAGGATATGTGTGATCCTCTGTGCATAAAAACACTTACATAGTAATCAACTTCTGGTGCACAAGCGCACTTAATACACAAAACATTGAACTAAATTTACAAAGCATAACAACAATGAATGAAACACATATAAATAGAATGCATTAAGGAAATCTAATCTAAGTGGAAATATTGCCTTATTACAAACACCGAGAAGAATTATTTATAGTAGGGCTTCAAGCTACTCCTGTTGAAGTAACCGGGTAACCATGTTCCATCCAACGCCTCTAACTAGAAAGCACCTGAATTAAGTATATAAGTGATAACATACTATCCCAACCAATGCACCTTGAGCTTTCTAGGGTGGTGTTAAAACTTTGAATTGTATAGAAGTACCATTTTCCTAACCTCCAGCTTCATATCCTTGATGTCCTTATCATTGCATGGCTTTTTTCTGGATTTCTCTTGCTTTTGACTCCATCACGTTATGGCGTGCCTCTCATCTAGCTGCATCAGTTTGTTAATATGTTCTTTTAATGCATTCTCATCAGTCAGACTTCCTATGTGTGCAATACACAAAGAAGGTAACATGAATTCCATTAGTAGAACTGCCTTTGTGTCGAACACCAACTGGAGGGTGTTGCTTTATTCAACCTCTTGTAGGTTGTCATGTATGCCCAAAATACAACAGAGACTTTATCATCCCAATCTCTCCTTCACTAATTTTGGTCAAGGTACGACTCATTATATTGTTTAAGGCCTCAGAAGTTTCATTTTCTTGAGGGTGATAGGGAGTTTTCCTATGGTGCAAAACCATAAATTTATCCAATAATATCCTGGTAGTCTCATTAAGGAAATGAGGACCCTTATCACTTGTTAAACTTAAAGGGCATCCATACCAGCTAATAATATTTTCCCATAAGAAACATTGTTGTTGTTGATGTTATGCAATCCTTCGTATGCGTTGTTTTTTCCCACCTTGTAAGATAATATGTACAAGTTATAATATAGCATGATCCAGTCATGCACGTGGCTGGGGAGATAAGGCCCACAAAGTTAATTTCCCATTTCTCAAAAGGTTTTGCACTAGTAATAGGCCTCAAAGGCATTTCATTTCTATTCCTAAGATTTCCAAGGCACTGACAATGGTCACATACCTTACAATATGCTTTGCAATCCTTATATAATGTTTCTCATCATAGCCCAGCTAGTATAATCTTGTGTGCGGTGGCATCCCCTACATAGTGTCCACCTGCAATATTGTCATGAGCCTCTTCCATAATTGCTTCACACTCATGCTCAAGTACACACCGATGCAAAATTTCATCACGACCTAACTTGTATAAGTCTCCACTTATCAACATGTAAGGTACGACATGAATAACAAGTTGTTTCTTTTATAAGGCCTTCATTCCCTCAGGCACCATACTTGTGCGTAAAAAGATAGCAATATCCTCTAATTCCAAGGGCGTGCAGTTCAACCTGAATAGTTGTGCATCTGGCATTGTGTCCTCAATGCTTTGTGCATCCTCTCTTGATTGAATCCTTGATAAATGGTTTGGGCCAGAATTTCTCTTACCTGGCTTAACCACCACCGTAAAATTGAACTCCTAAAACAATAGAACCCAATGGTATATGTGCCCCTATAAAACGAGATTGTTCACCAAGTAATTAATTTTCATGTGGTCGGTGTAAAACATAAAAGGTGTAGCCAGTAAATACTATCAAAACATATGGAGGACATAGATTGTAGACAATCCTCACGCTCTGTCATTGTATAATTTTGTTTTGCTAGAATCAACTTCCTGCTAGCAAAGCAAATAAGATGATTGAAAATCCCTTCTCCAGGCTGAGCTAAGATTGTGCCAAAGACCATGCTAGAGGCGTCTACATGAATTTGAAAGGGTTTGGACCATGAATGAAAGCACAAAATAGGTGTTGTAGTAAGCCTCTCTTTCAGTGTTTCAAACGTGCTCTGTTGCGCCTCGCCCCAATAGAACTTTCCTTTTCCCTTTAATAACTCTTCTAAGGGCATGATGATCTTAGCATATCCCTTAATAAAATTTCTATAATAACTAGTGTGCCCCAAGAATCCATGCATCTTGCTCTAGCTAGTAGGATCTTCTAGGCCCAAAATCATAGCCACCTTAGCAGGATCCACTAGCAAGCCTTCTTTACAGATGATGTTCCCCAACAAAATTCCAAAGGGGGTGGAAAATACAAACTTCTTAATATTTAAAGAGATGCTCAATTGTCAGCACCTCTCAAACATCAGCCTCAAATTATCACAGTGATCCTTCACAAGCCCATAGACTGTCCAATCATCCAGATATACCTACAAGAACTTGTGAATAAAATCTTGGAATGCTTATACCATTATGCGCGAGAATACTGCAGACGCATTCTTTAATCCAAAAGGCATAACCATGTCAGTAAAACTTCCACATTCAGTGGTGAAATTTGTCTTCTCTTGATCCTCTTCAGCTATCCTCACCTAATGGTATCTTGAGAATCCATCAATGAAGGATTAGATCTCGCACCCCACAATGCCCTCTAATATTTCTTCAGCAAATGACATGGGAAAGGGATCTATGACACATGTAACATTTAGCTCCATATAATCCACACAAATTCTGATTTTGCCATCTTTCTTGATGTTGATCACCATAGGGATAACCCATTCTGATTCTTCGATGGGCACAATGATCCCAGAAATTAATATTTTGTCAATTTCTTCTTTTACCTTAACGTGCAAGTTCAGATTCATCATATAAGGCCTCTTCTGAACCGGTCGTGCACCTTCTTTTAGTTTTATCTTCATATCTCCCAATTATTCATGTACACCTTTTAATTCATGATAGCCTCTAGGGAACAAATCTTGGAAGTCGTGCAGTAACTCAATGATCTTAGCAACTTCTGAGTCAGACTAATAATCTCTGATGATGGCCTCCTCAGGTTCAGTATTGATTCCAATGTTCACCTTCTTGGTCTTCATGGGCTCATGGTATGCATGTGCTTTTTCATCTACACTTTTGAGGACCTCGCGCATACCCTCTATGTGCTCAACATCTAAGTTCTCAACCTCCTCATCGTTAACTATATATACCATCTTACCCTTGTCTCTTTCTAGGCAGGTGCACCCAATTTGTTCATCATTTATTTCTTCCTCTTCAAAATGTGCCCCCAATTCTGAATCACCTAATAACTCCTGAAGGAGCTCCTCATCCTTTACACGATCTCCCATAGTTAAGTGCTTCATAACCTGTAATTCCTTATTCACCGGAGGTATAGTAGAAAAATATTCAAAGGTTTAAATCATACCTGTAATAAGTTCTTGCCAATTTCCAGTCTCTCTATTTAACTTGACATAGATATACCATGCACGCGTACAACCTCGCAAGGTGAAATAAAGCTTGTGCACCCACAAAAAAGGTGGTAAAGCTTCATGCCCCTCTGTCCATAGTCTCTCACACTGCTTAGCATGGTGTTGAACAAGATCATTACCATGAAATGCACATATTTGTGTAATCGCATTTCTCCTTAAAAATCTAGCAGATAAAGCAATTCTCACTTCTCTCCACTCCAAAATATTATCTCTGTGAACCACCCACCAGCGTGTTGTCATCATGTGCACAGTATACACTAACATGTTCCTTCTTTCCACCTAACATTCCCACTAAAATTCCATAGCAAGAAGGAATAATTTTGGTTTCTCTTCACGTGTGTACTTTGGTATCTGGTTGCTGCCCAAATGCCTGAATACTATGTGGCTTACTGACACACACAGCAGCACTTCGTACTTTGTGCCCAACCATTTCATAAGTGTCATGTGCCCAGTTATCACATACAACACTTGTAATATCACTCATGGATTGTGCATCATCCCATTGGATAACTCCTTCCTTTGGTGGCTCAAGAACTTTCGAATCTTTAATGGTGCGCACATAAATTATGTTCAAGTCTTCTTCACTTAAGGGCTCTACATAAGGTGCATATTTCCCATCCGTCAAAGGGATAATGACGCGGTATTCCTTATTCTAAAATATTATATTCCCATTATTGAAACGTGGTTCAAATTTGTTCGCATAACACCAAGGGTGCCCAAGTAATGCAGGAAAATTGTTTGCTTCTGCAAAGACTAAAATCTCAAAATCCCCAGTAAAATTAGCCCCCTGAATAGTAATGGATGCATCTTTTAAAATTCCAATGGGCGTGGCCTTAGTTCGGTTTTCCATGAATAACACATTAGAGAATGGCTGCAATGGAGGTCTGCCCATCTGAACCTACGCATCCAAAGTGATTACATTCACTTCTGCGCCGATGTCAATCAAAATTTTACTCAGAAGTCAACCATCAACAACGTCATTTATAGTAATCTCCTTTTCATAATCCAAACTGTCTGGAAGAAGATTAACATGCAAAAGTTGTCTCTCATGCTCAGTCCTAGTGCGCGGAATGTTTCCCTTCAACTAGTTCCCTAACAATGGAATAATTTTCTCTTGGCACAACATCTTTCAAACCTCCTTCAAATCATCAAAAATTTTCTGATGGATCTCAACTGCTTTCTTTTGTTCTAACTTCCGTGACTATTCCTTCAAACATTATATCTCACCCTGTAAATTCTGAATTACCTCCATCGTCTCTTGATAGACCTCCTTCTGATGCATAGGGTCTAGATACTTCGCATGTAATACTTCCTCCTTAGTAATGATAGGCTTCCGTTGAAGAACTCTCTGGTGCACGCAGCCTCAATGCGTGTAGTGATCTTTATAGGCACTAACTTAGGGTCTGGCGCTAACTTTGGCATCCATTGGTCCTCTACCGTGCATTGCACTCTAACCATCCATGCGCCTTTCTTGTCCTACTTATGTTGCCTACTCAAATGTTCATATAATTCTAGGCACTCTTCATACTTATGGTTCTTCCCGCAAAAATAACAGACAATGTTTTGAGGACATTCATGCCTATAATGATCAGGAGATCCGTGTGTATAACAAGTTCCATGAGGGAAATCATTCCTTCCACCCCTGCGACCTCAGCCTCTAAATCCTCCACAGTATCCTCAACCTCGATCACGACCACCAACAGAATGCCCCTCACTGTGATCATAGTCATGATGCTCACTCTTATCCTTAGAGTTATTAGTGACACATTTCTAATGAACCCCCCAACATTGATGGCATCATGAATTTGATTAATCAACCTGTAATCTTCAGTATCATGAGTGGAAGACCTACAAATCTTGCAGTAACAGGACACATTCTTCCTTATCGCATGTTGCAACAATGGGCATCGACTTGAACTATGATCCAAATGACATATCTCGCAATCCATTAATAATGAGCGTATTGATTTACAAGGGTAATTATCCTTAGTATTCCCTTCCACTTCACAATCTATACACTGAATTCTACTATGTGTCTCATGTGCTGAATTAGCAGATAATTTCTCTAACTACTTTGCCATTACTATAATCAGAGCTTCCAAAAATGGACTCACTCTTATGTCTACACTTCCTACCACCTCAGCACGAACAGCTACTTCTAGTGCCTCCCATGGATCTATAAAGGTCTTATGTGAAAGTGCTCTTCTAAAAGGCATGATCAATCCTCCAACAAACCATTGTGCATGTTGTCTTGCGTGGATATCATAATATAACTTAGATAAAAGAGTCTTCAACTGAGCATCATATTATCAAACACTCTCAATAGTGCCCTGCTTAATATCTTTAATCATGCTTATGCTTTTATGTTCAAACTCAAGGATATAAAATTCTTGTAAGAAGGCATCTTATAACGCTATATAATACACACAAGTCTGATCAAGATCAAACTTTCTATACCAGTTGTGTGCATGCCCCTGCAACGTAGTTACAAACTGACTTGCTTTGTGATTTGAAGTTGTAATCCTCGTGGCACGCCATAGTATTTTACACATTGATGAGACCAAAATATGTCTCATTATATCACCAAATAACACTCTTATTATCTCTCTTAAAATAAAGTTTTCAAGTGAATTTAGATGTATTTTTCATAACAGATAACATATTTAAGGTAGAATATAGGATTTATCTTATCATCTCTTTATAAATCTATTTACAGAAATAAATTGCAAGAAAAGAAAATTGCAGGAAATGAAATTGTAGGAATATAAATTGTAGAAAAAAGAAATTGCTGGAAAATAAATTGCAAGAAAATAAATTCTAAAGAAGTTATTGAATAATAATCTCCTGTCACAAATCTTGCTAACAGGTATTCAACTATCACTAGAATACTCTTTTAGAAAAGTATGAGTCTCCTAATAACACCTTGATCCCTGGCAACGACGCCAAAAATGACGGGTCATTGTATTACTAGTCATTTAACCAAATCGTAGACAAGTTGGTGTCATTATAACCAAGGCGGCATCTAAAGCTATATGAAAAAGGAGAAAGAAATCTTATTCAATAGTACTTCTTCCTAAGAAAACATATTCATATTAAACATGCATGAAAAAGAAAAAAATAGCAACTAAACTAGTGAAATAAATCTGCAGTAAATAAACTATGCTAAGAAATAACAGAAAAATCATCCTCCTTGGGGAAGAGAAACTTTTGGCCATTCTCTTCCCTTTGGATTTGAAGCAACTACAATTAAATTTTAAAACTACACTTGTATTGATTCAAAACTGATTTACAAAATATGGCCCCCTTTCTAAATATATGGAAGAGGTATTTATAGACATTACTCCTTGTTTACTTAGTCCACACTCCAAGAACTAACTACCTATTCTTAGGTGGATTTATTCAAAGCAAAAAATACTAAACAAACTTGACTAAAACAACCCACTTATCGTGGAGAATATTTCTACAACTCATCCCTTTAATCTAGGAACACAGAGTAGAAGAGTACTTATTCAACATTCCTAATACTATTCCACTATTTGTTCATCCTTAAAACATGGAGAGAAAATGGAGGAGTGTTAAGTCTATGACTTTGAATTCTTCTTGGAACGCCACATGCATGTATGACTTTAGATTACCACATGTTTGGATTTATATTCTTGGTTGATGACGTGGAAGCAAAGAGTGGGTTGAATAGTTCGGTGCTCCTTTACATTATTTTGCAACAAATCAAAAGACTTTCACTAGCTGGGCATTTCCATAGTTGCGCTTGGCATTTCCATAGTTGCATGTAAGTTTTCCGTAGTATAAATCTAGTCGTAATATATGAAAAACTGGGATTTCCATAGCTGTGTGATGACTTTCGGTAGCTTTGATCTATGAACTTGGAGTAGAGTTGCGTATGACCTATTTTCTACACATTATTACATTCCAACTTAGAAGAAATATTAGGAAATAACAAAAATTAAATTGCAAATAGATTTCTAAAGAGATGATAAGATATATCCTATATTTTACCTTAAATATGCTACATGTTATTAAAACTACATCTAAATTCACTTGAAAACGTTATTTTAAGAGAGAGAATAAGAGTGTTATTTGATGATATAATGAGACATATTTTGGTCTCATCATGGGGATATGACGAGACTATTTGTCTTAGCAAAGGAACACGATCACAATTAGCAACATTAAAGGGTAAATTGCCAAATTTGGTAGAGGTAGACTAGTATGAGTTTTTTGGTTTGTGTTCTTAATAGGAACTGGATTATTCAGAGGTCTACCATGGAAGGTTAAGACATTAGTTGCTTCTTGCATTCTTAGAATTAAATGCAATGATCAAGAGTTAGGATGGTTATCTACCCCATACTAGGTAGGGGAAGTGAGGCTAAATGGAGGTACACAATCTAACTCTCTCCTATTAGACACTAGAAGTATATAAGATGTAACATGTGTACCTTAAATCACTCATAGTAGTATATTATTGCTTAGTAGATTATCCATAAAAACAACATCACAATCATTTAAATCTATAATAGATGGGTAGAGATACTAAATTAAATGTTTGAATGTAACCCTAAATTCAATCATCAGGAAATCAAAAATGAAATTATACCTAAATCTAAAGTCTTGTGGGTACAAAATGAGACCCTTAGGTTACCTAAGTTCAAAATAAGGGTTGGTTTCACCAAAATGTAATAGGGAAATTACGCTTTCATCCAATCTAGCCTATTACTAAAGTTAATAATTCAAAATTATAAAAGACTATTCATAGACAATCCTAAATAGTTCTATATTTATATAAAACATTGATAATTGACCTTAAGCTAATTAGAATATGCAAGAGGATAACTAGGGTTAAAGAGATGAACTGGTCTCCATGTTCATAAGACATGCAATAGAACTCAAAATTGCAAATAGGTGGATAAGATTGTCATCAATTTGCCCATAAAATTTTAAAAGATGTGTAGGGATTTTGACAGGGTCATGGGGCTTATATAGTAATGTCATCGAACCTATCTTAGGTGTTTTGAACCTGCCCTGTGTGTCTTTTCACCTGCTTAATCTGGCATGTACATATTCATCTATATATTATATGTGATTGGATTTATATTATTATTGTGTTTAGATTAGATTGCATGTCTTCTTTACTCAAACCCTAACTCTCTCACATCAACTTGAAAAATGGGTTAGCAAACTTTGCGCTAAATTGCCTCACCACACTCTTATTGATGTGAAGAACACAACACTACACACCATACTTCAAATAGGGATCAGTCCCATGTAGTTTTCTTGACTCCTATGATGATACGCATGTGATATAACAAATGTATATGGAGCCCTTGATCTAACCCTCACACTTGGGAATACAGTTGATACTTCAGTTTTAGCTCATGATTTGTTCAGGGTAATAATATAGATATTTGCATAAATTCAATAGATCTCTATTGTGATAGTGTTGTAATGAATCAGATGTTTCACTACTTTCTCTTGACCTTCTCAGAGTGAGTGTGATATAGTATCCTTAGATGTCCCTAATAACTTAAGGCGTATGTGTTTATATAGGTGGCAATTTATTAGCTTTTCCACTCAACCAACTCAAAATTCTCACCTACATTTGTATGCCTAGATTTGGATCACCTGTAAGATGGATTAGTCAAATAATAATAATGAAATCAATGTTACTAAAAATAAAATGTGCTTATGAATTCATCGTTAAGAGAGGGACAATTGTGGTTTCTTTCATCGAATAAAGTGGGTAAAACTCTTCAAATCTGAATCTAAACATGCACACTTTAAAAATGTTAGTTATTTTTGGTGGTTAGGGGACATGCCTCGGTCATATCTCTAACCATTTTAAGGAGATGAAATACATTTTATTCATGTAAAATGAAAAAATAGTAAATGAAATTACAAGTATACCTGACTCAAATCGCAAGACAATCGCAATTGTGTTTTGTCGAGAATCACATGGAGATCGTAAGCCAATCGCAGTTGTGATTCCCACCTATGTTGAGATTTCAATAAAACAGTGTTGTATTTGGTTTTATTATTCCTTTGTGTTTTGTTTTTCCTTATTTAAAACCTACAAAACCAAGATATGCAAGCAAGAGAGTAAGCAACTCAAGTATAGGCTTTGTGTACTAAGAGCCAACAAGTTGAAATGAGGGGGGTGAGGGTGATTTTATAGATTTGGAGTGCATATGGGAGTGGGACACACATGGGTGCAATGATAGGGACCATAGTGCATTGGGCATGTACATGGGTAGGTGTGATGGGGCATAATTAAATGTGAGTGGATGAGGGTTAGTAAATATGCGGTGAGGTGTATATTATCCCATTTTTGGGGGTTTTATGATTTTTTTGGTCTTTTTTTGTTTTATAATGTTTTTTTGTTTTCAAATAAGGGAACTTATGTACAAGGTGTATTTTATAGTGTCTACATTTTTCCCCTTTTTGGGATGCGTGTTGCAGCTGGCAAGATGCAGTGTAAAAATTGAAGATGAGATGGGGGTCATTTAACCCTATGATAGTGGTTGCCACATTCACGAGCTTAGTTGGTTGATTAGATAGACAAGAACCTGGAAATGTGATCAATGGGCCACTTTTTCCGGAGTCTATGAAGGGATCCATAGGTTGATTTCGCAAGGTGGAGACTATTAAGTCAATTGATTGATGATTGAATGATTAGTTGTCACAACCACCAAACCTATTTACATAATAAATATCTATGAGTTATTAATCTGCCAACTCTATTGCATAATACCACACCTTAATTTAACAAACCATGTGGAGTACTAAATAAACATTTTTCTAACAATCCCCCCTTAGTGCAAACATGGGGAAAACTTTCCTTGTACTGCAGTGTGCCACTAATTATATTACTCATGATCTGGATGGTTTCAAAGACAATACCAACAACCTCTGGATGGTTTTCCAAGTGATTAACCAACAACCACACAACGGATGGTTTTTGAGGACAATACCAACAACCTGTAGATATTTTTTCCAATGGATTAATAACAACCACAATATCATGATGTTGAAGTAATATCATCGGCTCTCATCACTATCTCACTGCAGGGAATAGCATAGGAAAATATGTGGAATGTTGTTGCTCATAAACACAAACTGAAAACTAGAAATGGAACATTGGATCATGTTTCCCCCTTAATGTGAAATTTCTACTTATTTAAAACAAGGACACTACAAACTAAATCATACCATGCACAACTTGAAGCAAACACACAACTGAAAGCAAACTGCACACACACATGTCACCAAACTAGTGATGCAACCCCATCATAGGTGACTGACGAGAGGACATTAATTGACCTCCAACCTCCATTTTCCTCCTGCCTCTAGTGTGAAGATGCTAACTCATTCGGATGTAAACTTGATGCTCCATGATTTCCACATTGTTTATTTTATCTTCCTCCCCATGATGTGAAATCAATTATTTTCGGACGTCGAGTAACACCGAAAATGCATCCGTGAGGTAATTTTTTTTATTTTAACCACTTTTTATTTTTGACTCACAAAATACCTTATGGTTTGACTAACCATACAACACAAAATGACAATGAATCTTGACGCTTCAATGACCGAATATGACATGATAACTTACAATGAATCTGTGACTTTGACAATATCGTATTTTTACTTAATGACAATGATTTTTTGACATATATATTTTAACTATAACATTATTAAAATGACACACTAATTTGACGTTTGAATAAGCATTTGACACTAATAATCGGCTTTAGATTATATCGACGATATGATTTTACATAATAGATTTTTAATAAAAAAAATTACTAAGAAATAGGCTTGACAAGACACGAGACAAACAAAGGGCAAAAATGTAAAGTTCAAATAATCAAGACCGAAGACATGAAAGAAAAATGTTAAAAATTCTAACTAATGACCAAATAACAATACAAGATGTATTCAACGAACAAAACAATGAGAATGAGAAACTGTGTGTACTCAAATTTGCGAGAATCCTCCCCAAGTGGAAGATCAGGTGCAGTATCACGTTTGCATGCTGTGAATTAGCTCATAAGAGCTCCACATATTAACTAGTGGTTGCATTGAGGATCCCACTAAATCTCAACCAATCAATTTCAATGTAAATTACCGATCCAAAGACATTATGAATCTTATGAGTTTAGACATATCAAGAGGTAGGTGGAGTAGATCTGGAATATATGTCCTACATGCCAAATGAATTTATGTCGAGTAGAAAGTTTCGAACATTGGTTACACCATTTACAATAGAAATAATTAGTCGAATTCACATGATGCAACCTAGAATTCACTAGTAAGACCCCAGGCGCACTGACACATCACTCAGCCTAAACTGAGCGATCACACGAAGTACACAAAGGTACCAGGACCCTCTTTAGGGTTGTTATTGTAAGATGTTAGCATGATGAAGAGATAATGCATGCAGTTCCATTATTAATACATCATTCTACAAAGCATGCCAGATCTACAGCTAAGGGAGAACAGAATTAAGTACTAACCATGATGAAATCAAGAACATACTAGATCTAAATACACATAGAACTAACACTTGGATTCAGCCGATATCCTTCATTATATCAAATAGGACAATTACACAGAAGTTCCTTATAGTAATAGTAGTATACACTCGTGCGCGTGACAGATCTAGCAACATAATCTCACTATACCCTAGTTCTCACACATATAACTATGCTCTCTTTCCCTATCTCCATATATCTCTTTTTATAGAGTTTACTACATACTTATAAAGGTGGGGTCTTGCCCTTCACCGCTTATCTAATCCCAAAATAGGTTACATGTTATTATTAGCCATGCGTTATTTACAGTCATAGCCCCACATGCAAGTGTGCTAATAATATACTCTCTTTAGTTAACTGATAGTGATGAACCTATTCTTAGCCCGCATCCATGCAAAGTTCTTTGTAGTTGATCCTCCAAAAATAGCCAATGCGTGGTGCACATGTCTCTGCTTTGTTTGTGTGCTATGCACGCCATCTCTAAAAATATTTCCTTATGTGCAAAAATGGCTAAGTCCTGAAATATGAACTTATCCTTCGTGCGCGTGTTTCCCTTATTCATTCGCGCCTTTGAACATGCCATGTTTTCCCACGCAGACCTCTTGTGTGCCTTTTGTTAAGTATTCTCTACTCAACATTCATATATTTTGAATCCCCTTTCTATACCAATCTGATGCTTGCATATATGCCTTCAATAAATTCCAAATATCCACAAAAGATATGTCTTCACATGGAGGGATCAAAACATATGTGATTTATTGAAAATAATCACAAAAATTCAGGTAAATTTTGAAATTCATATTTTTAATAACCAACACAAGGACATGTGTACATGAAACGATCATATGGTGATAAAAAACTTGCTTAGATCAGGCCCATATACTGCATGTTGTGATGAAAGGTGTAGGTACGTAAAAAATATATAGCTACTATGCATGGACACACACACTACAAATTTAGACTTTCATTTTGTACTTCACCATGCTCTGATACTAAATAAAAAGTCTAAGCAAGTTTTAATCATTAGAGAGCTGAACACAAAAGAAATAAACCAAATATAATAGACAATATATTAATCACTTTATTCTTTTCATTCGAGAGTGTTTACACATATATAGGATTAGGACATCCTATTCTTAAGCTCAAGCTTCCTATAAACTCTCAACTACATAACCACCCTAGAATCTCTCACACCTATTATGCGGGTGTTCACATAACCACCAAACCTATTTACATATTAAATATCTATGAGTTGTTAATGAACCAAATCTATTACATAATACCACATTATAATTTAACAAACCACGTGGAGCACTAAATAATGTTTTCCTAACAAAGGTTTATGCATGATTCCCCTCTCAAATGATATTTTTTGGAACCACAGGTTACCTCAGTGGAATGCAAGATGAAAAGTGGCGATTGAATATTTGACAACTTAATCATTGGCGATAGGCATGCAGAGGAAAAATAGGGACAATGTTTCCCCAGTTATGTGCAAGTGAAAAAGTGATGAGGGGTATGTAAAAAAGTGTATGGCAGCGTGGAGAAGTCGTGATGATTTAGTTAATTGAGGTTGATGACGAATGGGTTTGGCATGTGAATTCATGAGTGATGTAGTGTGGGTGAGGCGGCATGTTATAGGGTAAGCTGGGTAAGTTAGAGGTGAGTGAAATGAGTTACAGCTGATCTGAATCAAGTTGGACGAGTTGTAGGAGGGATGAAAACAAATAGGGAAAGCTAGCAGGAGAGCTGGTTGGGTGAGTTGGCAAGGCAGGCTAGCTGTCAAGTTGGGTTGGCAGTGAGGTGGCTGAAAAGATGGTTGGGTGAGCTAGGTGGTGAGCTAGCTAGGGGGTGAGTTGATAGGGAGATCTCAATGAGTTGGTTCACCAAGAAGAGGGAAATAGGTCGCTATTGCAAACGGGTTGGGTGCTAAGGGAGATAGGTAGGGCCAAGTTGGGGGTGGGTGAGTGAGGGTGGGGCCTCGCATGGGAGGGAGTGTGATCAAGGTGATTTGGGTTAGCGTAGGGTTAAGGCGAGAGGTTGGGATGAGTTCGGGGTGAATGGGTCATGGCAAGACATAAGAGTGACTCGTCGGGGGGTGAGGGCGAGTTGGAAGGAATGAGGAATGTTTTTATCTGAGCTAGCCAAAAGGAGAAAGGAATCAAGAGGGAAAAGGGGTTAGGTTTGGAGAGTGAGCTACTCAGTCATAACGGCGAGCCATCCCAGGGGAAGATTGAGTCATTCATGTGACGTGGGAGGTGTGTGCAAGACAGGGTGTGGAGGTGAAATCAGTGGGGCATGGAGGAAAATGTGACGGGGTGAGTTGAGCAGATGAATGTAGGGGAGTTGGGATCATGGTGAGATAGATCAGATGTATCTTATGGGGAGGGCGGGAGGAGCAAGTTAGGGTGAAGTGAGCTCGGTCACAAGTGATATTAAGCTGGGAGGAGAACTTGGGGGATAGTGTAAGGTCGACACATGAGAGTTGGGCGATGGGTTGGAAAGTGGGGTGGGCGGGGTGGGTGGGGAGAGGGGTGGGGTTGAGCTCGTTGAGGGAGTGAGTAGGAATGGGGAATGCGGCGAGCCATGCAATGGCTAAGAGGGTGAGTCGCACCCGTAAATCAAATGGGAGGTGTAAGCAAGAGGAAGGATCATGGAGTCGAGAAGAGAAGAAATCAATCATTATGGCGACCGAGTTGGGAAGGGGAACCACGAATAAGGGGTGAGATGGACACGGGGTGGGTATTTAGAGCATGGGGAGTGGGGTGAAGTTAAGTCATGGGGTGAAGAGGAGATCACGAGCACGACTGAGCTAGGGTAGGAAGTTGACGGGGAGTAGAAAGGAGTTAGATATGCAAGGATCTAGGTAATCTCGTCGAGTTACCCTAGAGTTGGTTGGGGAGGGAAGGGGTAGGGGTAGGGTTTATTTATTTTTTTTTAATTATTTTTAGGATTTTTTAATTTTTTGAATTTTTTTTGGAATTTTTTAATTTTTTTTTAACTTTTTGGAACTTTCGATTTTTTTTAAAGCAGAGGGAGAATGTGAGGTGAAGAATAGAAGTGGGTGTGAGGCGAGGGGTAGAGATGATAAATTTGGGAAAATGGTAAAGGTTTGAGCAATGGGGGTAATACAAAGAGGATGCGATCAAATATAATAGTGATAATGTGAATTCCATGAAAAAGAAAAATGAGCACAAAGGTGTGCAGAAGTAAAGGATTCCTATGAATGCTTAGTCCGAGGGACGTAGATCACAAACATGGAAATGTACTGATTCGATGATGAAGTGCAAGCATTATGGTTGGTGCATATGAATGTGGTTGTGTGTCAAGCATGATAGTGAACACATGATGAACTTAAAGACACAAAATGTGAGACAAAAAATGAGCTAAAATGGGAGCTTGAACAAGTTCTAACCACATAAGGTGACACACTATCTGTGTGACTCATCGAGATCATGTGTGTGCACGTGAGAGTGAATTGACCACTTACAATGAAGACCCGTGAGACAGTAAGTGAAAACACGAGCCAACGTATAGGTGTGAATGAAATAGGTGATTGGTGAGTAGTGAGATGGAAGGCAATTGTAAGTCGTGCATTGCTCTGTTTCCAACCATGCATTTATAACCCTGACAGAGGTACATTTGATTATATTCACAACATTTCTCTACTTCCAACTAGGAATCCATAGCCCCTATAGAGATACTAAAAATACCCCTGAGAGAGTGTTGGATATTACTTTTACTTTTCTTCTTTTGAATTTTGACTTTTACGCGATTTGGTTTTTTATTCACGTGATATCCTACTCTCTCATTTTACCAAGGGGTTTATAACCATTGTGGCTTGGTGGAGGGAGTGGAAGTGATTGTGGAGACAACATTGACAAGCATCAACAAATAATTCCATGAGGTCTTCAAGACAAGTTAAGTGTGTTAGCGTGTGTGGATCTCAAAGAGGACAATCGTTCTTAATTCACCAAGGAGAGATCAAGTTCAATCAACTATAGTAGAGATTATTGAATCACAAAATGTGACAACAAGATGATCAAAGTGTTCACCAAAATTGTGAAGCAAACCAAGACATGAAATGTGAATGAACTGTAAGTGAAATGTGTAGCAGTGAAAGGAGAATTGGAATGAAATATGAAGTGATGGAGCAAATGTGGAAGAAAATCCATGGGCAAGCATTGATTATTGATTTTTTTTTAAATATATTGATGTTTTTGGATTTTTGAAAGATGTTTAGTTGTATGAAAGTGGGTGATTATGTGGAGAATCAAGTCATGTTTTCAATCCATTCTGGATGAAGAGAAGAGAAATGTAAGTAATATGCAGAGTGCGGTATCGTAAACAAATTAAAGTCCCCCCAGTCCACGTAGGGACTAGATGAAGAAGGGACATGATGTATAGAAACAAGTGATAGATGAGATAAATGATTGGTGTTGCGGGAATGACATTGATGAGAAGTGAAGTAAGAATGTTGAATAGAAGCCATATAATAATTGAGTGCGGGGATGAAACACAAAAGAAAGGTGATGAATGTGATGGATGTGTGAGAACGTCTAGTGGTCGAGGATGTGAGAATAAGTCAATAGGAGAAGATAAAGTGCTATGAATCATGGTGTTAGGGATGATATCAGGTGGACTAGGTGTGAAAAATATAGTGATGTCTGAAGAAAGTATGATATCCAATGTGTGTGATAAGACTATCATGACATGAAATGGGTAAAGGCGTGTAAGGACTATCCAATACAAGAAATTGTGGTAGAAAATTGAAATGATGTGGAAGTGTAATTAAAGGTTGAGAAAACTTGTGAGGCCTATGGGTAAGAAAAAATGGCCGTGTCGGTGTGGTTGATCATGTTGTAGACACCTATAATTACGCGCAAGCAATTTAAATACTTAAATTGCGTTAATTATCCCCTTTCTCACAAATCGACGACATATCGTTAAAAGTGCTCATATTTCCTCGTATTGTTGTTAATCAATTACAATACGCTAATTGATTAAGCTGCCTATCCAGCTAATAGCCTAATTAACGACCTTCCGTTAATTATCACTTCCTCTATCTAGATTAAGTAATTATTATTAATTAATTAGTCTTCCCCTTCATTTAACTAGTAAATCAATGTTTAATTGATTTAATCCCCTCACAATAGCCTAAATCGCACTATTAGTCTTCTAATTGGCTTCTATAAGCTTACACCTACCTATTAATTAATCACCTTTGATTAATTAAAATACCCCCCAACTCCCATGACTTGCTAAACATGTATTAAACCCTTCTAAAGTAAGGTTACCTTTAATAAAGCAACCTTAGCCATTCCTAATCATGTTTTACCTTTATCCCACATTCATGAGGATGTTTTGAATCCTTTATCCTTTGGGCTATATAAAGAGCCATCCACCTACCATTTTACTTACACCTAAACTCTTTAAGAGAGAAAATGCAAAGCATATAGCAAATAGACTAAGAGCTTGCACTTTGTCCTCTTGAGAGTTCATCATCTTGAAGAGTTAAGCCTCTTTCTCAAAATTACTTAGGTCATATGGGAGGTGTCAAAAGGGGTCTTGTAGCCCAACTTTGACTAGCCCTCATTCCTAGGTGCTTGGAACATTAAGGACAACTATTTTGATAGCCATGGAGCCTACCTAGGTTCTTTCATTTGCATGTTGTTAGAGAATAGAGGATATTTAGGTGCTTAACATAGTTGATTTCATAGTTTTGTATTGATAAATGTTAGCATCTAACCCTTGATTAATTCTTATCATGATGATGTTTATAATGTTGTTTAATGCTTGCTAATTAAGACTATTTAGGTGTTAGTCTTTGTTTACATTAGCATTAGTTTAAAAACAACACTTGCACACATTTGGCACGCCCGGTGGGACACTTATGTCCATCCTCCATTAATGGAGTCACTTTGAAGCTTTTTTTTTTAGTTTCTAACTATTTCTTAGTTTTAATCTTTCTAGGATAGTTTCAAAGCTTTATATATTAGTTTAAAAGCTTTCTAGATTAGTTTCAAAGTTTTTAGATTAGTTCAATTTTTTAGTTTCACTAATATTTTAGTTCTAAATGGCAAAAAACCATGTTTCTTAACTAGTTTAGCTAGGTTTGTCTTGTTTTTTTGCTCTTTGTAGGATCAAAGGAGGTGAAGTGTTGCCAAAAATTGAACCAAATCGATAAAATTTTGATATTTTTGAAAAATCACATGTTTTTTAGCCACCTATAGGAAGGGGAGCACACACGCCATTCTGTGCGTGCAAGCACAACTCTCACTGTGTTTTTTTTACACAGGGGCGCGCAGGCACCAAAAAAGGGGTGCAGGTACACTAACAGTGGTGCAGGCATCATTAGCAATCTTCCGGAGGCCATAACTTTTGCTCCCGAACTCGAAACGACTCTGTTTTTGTTGCGTTGGAAAGGTATTGAAGTTAAATACACAATGGAATTGTAAAATTAGGATTTTGACTTACCAACATTTTAAGGTTTTCATTTTTATTAAACTACTCATTTATAACATAACTAAATGCTTTGAAAATTTTGGTCTTTGATGTTCTAACACCTTGCAAGTTTTATTTTGAATCTAACTTCTGTTTTGTAGGGTTTTTTACATGTTTTATGGTGATTTGAATTGTTTAAAAGGTTAATAAACATTACATGTTTAATCATGGGAATAAGATCGCGTATGCTCTTCCCTCACGTCCCTTGGGGCGATCTTGGGAATCAGAAATGATTCTTAAGTCCTCTTGATGCTTTGAGTTTGTTAGGATTATTTGAGTAGGAATTGGCTAACTTGGCATAGTTGAATTAAGAGTGTTTTTCCATTTTGATATCTTTTTTGGATTTTTGAAGGCAATCACGTATGCTCTTCTCTTGCATCCTTGGACGATCTGGAGAATCAGAAATGATGCCTTCTCTTTTAATGGAAAACTACTAATCATCATCATACAGGACTAAAATGATTGTCAAAGAATGAAGGAAACAAAACAAAAGTCAAAAAACTTCTAATACACATGTTCTTGCAGGTTGCCAAATGTTGTTCAAGCAAACCACATCTAAATTAAAAAAGATAAAAAGAACAACATATTCAAAACACTATATTGTAGGTTTCAGAAAAGGGTACGTCCCTCTCCGCTTAACTGGAACATAACCCCTTTGGCATAACGCCTTAAGCTACAACAATGGGGGTGGTTCCAGGAACCCCAAAGTAGTCCACGCAAGAGGGAATCTTGTGGACAAAATGGGAAGTGCTCCGCACTACCTACTTGACTAGTGATTCCTTTGTGAGATAGCATTACAGGTTGTCTGTTGTGGCAACCCCAGTGATAGTACATATAGACGCACTAGTTTCCTACTGTTCTTGAAGGGGGTAAAGTAAAGTCGAGATACTCCCAAACTAGTCAGTGTGACTTTTTGGGTAAATCACGCTCGCTCATGGAAACTTTGTAATACCTAGGGTGAGAGAACCACCTAGGAGAATATACTTTGGCCAAGAGCCCACTTTGACCATTCTAAAACAGTGTTGAGTTGTGAACCACATTTTCATTGAAAAAACGTGTGACGCATTACTTTCGCCTAGTTTTTACTTGCCTTAGGGCGAGGTGAAACTCTACCAAAGTGAAGCTAGCATTTTTCATCCCATTTTTGATTTTCTTCCTTCACATTATTTTGACACTTTGTTGATCAAAAGAAGGGTGACTACCTCTGCGTTACCACTCGATTGTTTCTGCCACTTTTTTGTTCGTTTACGCCCATCCATGTTGGCGGTTGGGTAAGTTAAACATCTAAAGTGTTTGGAGACGTATTTATATCATTGGTAGCCTTTTTTTATCTTGATACCCACGTCAGATTATCATCATAGTTCAAATTAATTCATCATTTGATCTCCCTTTGACATGTTACCTTGTTTGCATTATCTCGACACAATTAAGATACTTATGTCATGTTTTTCGTAAACGTGATCTAAGTATCCACATTGTGGCGTTACGCTGCACACATTTTAGCACATCCTTAGTATAATTTGACTTCGTTTGATTTCAAACATTGTCCCAAATCTTGAAAGGTGTTGCTTACTTTGTTTGTGTCATTTCGATACCACTTTGACACTAATATCTCACTTCTCCGTGAAGCTTGATAGACGTGTCCAATTGGTGTGGTTGCGTGGCTTACATTTATAAACCTCACCCTTTAACATTTTGGCCTTGTTGGTTGTTGAACGCGTCATGGTATCCTTTGATTGGGAGCCACGACTACCCTTTGTTAATATTTATGCCTTGTTCATGTTGAGCTTGACGTAAATATTGACATTGTGTTGATCATCTTTGCATCGGGCTATCATTTTGTACACACATTTTACATAGGGAGTGTTTCCTTATTGATTGGCTTTGTGTTTCACACTTTCGTGATTGTTCTTTGTGATTATTCATTCAGAAAACTCATTTTCTCGGACAATCCCTTTTGATCTCATTGAGATTGCATCGTCACGATGTTTATTTTCCTTAGACCCCCTTCAGAAAATCACACATGGATCTCCGTACTTACGAAATGTCTAGTTGGTTGTTATTATGCTTCCCAGATGAACATAACACCTTCTTCACTTTGAAGAAGTTTTATCACACTATCTAGGCCTAGATATTTGAGATTAAAATGATGCCAACAATGACTGATTATAGCGCAGTTCCTCATTCTTATGACAATAAGGAATTCAATTTTTGACGTTCACATCAAAGGATGTCCATCATAACTAAACCTCGTTTGGTTCTTCATGCTAGAAGTCTCATACGGGTAACTCATTCCCCACCTTCATCTCATAGTCGGTGGTATGATTTGGATGCTTTTGATCCAAATTATTATTTGAGTTCCCCCCTCTCTTCTTCTAATTCTAATCCAAACATTTCCTCTTCTTTTGAGGATTCCAATCCAAATATTTCCTCTGACTCTTCTGAGGATTCAGATTCAAACTACTATTCGGATTCATCTAATTCAACTCCTAAGTCATCTAAAGTGACTCCTAGGTCATGGTCCTCCCTTTCTTTACAGGATCCTCTTCATCAATCATCTAATACGACTCTTATGTCACAGTCCTCCCTTTCTTCGCAGGACCCCTTTTATCAGTCCCCCAATGACGTCTTCTTCCTTTGAAGATACACGCAACTCCAAATCCCTCCAATCAGAAGTATAATACAATTCTTGAATCGTGGTCCTCTCTTTTTTCACAGAACCCTTGTCATAATTCATCTAATGCTATGCTTGAATCATAGTCCTCCCCTTCTTTGCAGGACCTTCTTCATCAATCATCTAATGCGACTCTTATGTCGCAGTCCTCCCTTTCTTCGCAGGACCCCTTTTATCAATCGTCCCAATGACGTCTTCTTCCTTTGAAGATACACGTGACTCCAAATCCCTCCAATCAGAAGTACAATACAATTCTTGAATTGCGGTCCTCTCTTTCTTCACAGGACCCTTTTCATCATTCATCTAAAGCGATTCTTGAATCACAGTCCTCCCCTTCTTTGCAGGACCTTCTTCATTAATCACCCCCGATAAATCTTCCTTCTTTGAAGATTTGTGTGACTCAAAGTCCTTCGAGTCAAATGTCTGAATCGACCCATACGTCACAATCTACAAACTTTTGACTTAATCCTACTAGTTTACAGATGATATACCATCGTATAGGTAGGTCCACACCACCTTGTTCTACTCCTGAGACATCTAGTTACACATATTCTTTGTCCCCCACATCATCTTCTTCTATCAATAATCATCAAACATCTTCTAAGTCTTCCACACCAAGTGAACTTATTTCTTCCAATCAACCCCTAGGGATTAATCAACAACTCATACCGATTGACCTCTTTCAGAATGAAGAAACAATCAAGGCATTTATAGGGGCACATGAAGATATTCCTCTAGTAGATTACGAGGAAGGTTTCTCTTTAGACTTTGATGCATTTGTGTATTGTGAGGAAAAGGTTGATTCCTTTTATCAAGAAATGGAGGAAGAGCCTCAGATCATGCAACTTGATCCTCCTCTTAATCTTCCATCTTCCCATTCTTCATTATGTGATGAAACTCCTTGGTCTTGCATTGATCCATGGCCTATCTTTTCATCACCCAATCACTCCTTGTCTATCATAATTCCTTAATCACAATCTCTTATGGGGTCAATGCCAAGTAGCCCTTCATCTTCGTCTAGGTGTGGATCACCTTCTAGTAGCCCTTCCTCTGCTATTTGTGGGACATTTTCGAGTAACCCACTATCTTCTATTCTTGGGGCACATCCAACTAGCCCATTGTCTTCTAGGTATGGATCACCCCCGGGTAGTCCATCATCTTCTATGCATGGGCCACATCCTAGTAGCCCATCATCTTACATCTATGGGTCACATCCTAGTAGCCCTTCTTCTTCTATTCTTGGGCCACATCCTAGTAGCCCTTCATCTTCTATCTATGGGTCACGTCCTAGTAGCCCTTCTTCTTCTATTCTTGGGCCACATCCTAGAAGCCCTTCATCATCTTGTATCAGTAGCTCACCTCCTGGTAGCCCATCCTCTTCAATTCTTGGACCATATCCATTTCATCCATCACATTATTCTTCTACCAAAGATGGTGGTAAGCCCGTGGTCATTTCTTGCATCAGTTCTAAACATCCACGTTCACTTTCTTCTCCTTCTCGAGGATCAGACAAGTCATGCAGTTAGCTTATAAGAAACCCAAAAAGTTTCTTAATCAAGCTCAGATCAAAACTGCAAAGAGCTCTATAGCTCCCAACAAATCAAACAATCTCAAAATTCTAAATCAAGCGCGATTCAAGAATGCACACCAACGTAACCATCAAGTATGGCGCAAAGTGCATAAACCTCTAGATGGGGAATTAAATCTACCGCATATGAAATCCATGTTTCAGAACAAATCACATTCATTTATTGAGTGTGAACTCACCTCAATCATCGAGATCGGGGATAATATCACTCTCGATAAACAAACACACCTGGTCTCCCTTATCAAGGAAGTCGCAAACATTGTTGTTGGATCTTACCACATAGAGTGACTTTGTTAGTCCCAACCTCTTACAACTATCAAAAATCTAATATATATATATATATAATAAATTAAAAAACAATTAAAAAAAAAAACATTGAGAAAACACAACACAAATCAAAGGTACAAAGATCAAACATTGCAAACAGGTGTTGCGTACACATGGATATTTATTTCTTCCCTTCCTTGCTATTCTTCTACAAGTCTTCCTGCCATTTTCATCCATTCAATGATATTTTGGTTAGCTTATTCGTATGCATTTTGCGATGTTTATCTCTATGGTATCCATTTGACCCTGGTCTTTTATCACCTTTGTAAATTAAAGAATGACTGACCTCTTAGAGATCCTATCACATTCAACATCTAATAAAATTGTTGCGAAGAAATTTTGGACATATTTTTTGACACTAGCCAATGTCATCATCGTAAGCACTTCCACCTCCTTCCATTAAGCCATCAGTGGTTCTTAACCCCTTGGCAAACAAGAGAGCTGAAATAAGTTTTCAGAAAGCAAAAGAATCAAAATCAATCAAAAATCAAAAGCTAAAAGCTACAAATCAAAAGTAAATTGATATATTACTCTCTCTTGGGGTATTTCCAATAATCTCTATCGGGGCTATTGACACCTGACTGGCAGTAGAGAAATGTTGCGATTAGAATTAAATACATCTCTGTCAGGGCTATGGACGTCTGGCTAGCAGCAGAGCAATGTACAGCTATCCTTTCACCATCCATTCCCAAATCGCCTTTCACAATAAATCATTCCTACACATTGACTAGGGTGTATTCACTTGTTGTCTATTAAATCTTCCCTTCAAGAGGTTATAAACTCCACGTGCACACACTGGATCTTTATGAGTAAACAGGATTAGTATGTTACCAAGTGTCTCATTTTGTACCTTGTTCAAACTCTTACAATAGTCCATATTTCATCTCGCGATTTGTGCCTTTGTCTAATCACTTCTTCATTGCGAGGCTTCTCAACTACATTCATATCATACACATTGTTCTTCTACTTCGTTCAGAACATCCATTTATATAAGATTACTTTTTTGCCATGTTTGTGGACAACTTTGTCCCCTTCCACAAAGGTAATCTTCTCCTTCCTTTCTATCACGTGCTTTTAGGACAACTTGCACTGGGGGCATCCTTGCTTCTTCTTAGCATTTCATTGGTTTATGTTCGTCATCATGTTGAACCTATCCATAATGGCCTTAGGTCCCGCTTCTACCTGTGAAGAGTTTTCCTTTGAATAATCCCACCTAATTGCTAGGGCATTTTTACATCTTCACCTTTCTGATACGTACGTGGCCTTATGCCCTTGTACATCCCATCTATCGCTGGGGGAATCCACGCTTCCTCGTCTTCCTATACATAGTTTCATAAAACTTTTAAAATCAACCAAAACATTCAAATATGTTAGAAAAATCATCAAAAACATTCAAATATGTTTCAGAAAACTTCCAAAAATTGAACATGCTACAAACATCACTCTTTGGTTCTCACTTGTTCATGTGTGCGACTTGCATATCATCTTGATCTACCTTTATCAACAAAGCTAGGTTGCTTACTTCATCTGTACTCTGGGGCACAACGAGTTGTCTGGTACTATTTTGTAGTGCACATTACTTTTCCATTGGACCTAAGTGTCCTCCGTTATTCCCCTCGCATGTATTCTTGCTTGGGGCACCATTTTTAACCCTTGTCGTTAATTCGCACAGGTCGGAACTGAAGCTCAATAATAAAAACATTATATTATGTTTCTCTGTTAGTTTAGCTTGTTTAATTTCTCGTTTTGCATTGCATTTTGTATGTTGCATAGAGTTAGACATATTTCACTTTCTCGTATTGCATTACATTTTGTATGTTGCATAGAGTTGGTGTTTTCAGCAATGGACAATCGTTCGTAGTATGGCTTTTCATGTCGTTCTTCCTTTGTCGTATGCTTATATTTTTCATAAGGACCGATGATGTAGTTCCTATGGAAATATGATGACATCAAATTTATTCCAAATAAGTAGCATCTAGAGGCTAAGCTCTTCTCTCCCCTCTTCCTTATTTCTTCTACACCACTTCCCTTTTCACCCCTAATTTTCTCTCTCATCGAGGCATCCTGCCTCTTCCCCATTCTTCTATCTATATCTCACCTTTTTCGATCGTCGATCGGCTTCTTCCATCACCCCATCGACACACGAGGGGGAATCTCTCACTTCTACTAATTATTCTTCTATCCCTTCAAAATTTTGTTTCGTCTACTATCTTTAAAGTGACGTCACTTACCCCACCCCAAAGAGGGGCAAATGTAGACACCTATAATTACGCCCAAGTAATTTAAATACTTAAATTGCGTTAATTATTCCCTTTCTCACAAATCGACAACATATCGTCAAAAGCACTCATATTCCCTCTTATTGTTGTTAATCAATTGCAATACGCTAATTGATTAAGCCACCTATCCAACTAACAGCCTAATTAACGACCTTTCATTAATTATCACTTCCTCTATCTAGATTAATTAATTATTAATAATTAATTAGTCTTCCCCTTCATTTAACTAGTAAATCAATGTTTAATTGATTTAATCCCCTCACAATAGCCTAAATCGCACTATTATTATTCTAATTGGCTTCTATAAGCTTACACCTACCTATTAATTAATCACCTTTGATTAATTAAAATACCCCCAACTCCCAATGACTTGTTAAACATGTATTAAACCCTTCTAAAGTAAGGTTATCTTTAATAAAGCAACCTTATCCATTCCTAATCATGTTTTACCTTTATCCCACATTCATGAGGATGTTTTGAATCCTTTATCCTTTGGTCTATATAAAGATCCCTCCACCTACCTTTTTACTTACACCTAAACTCCTTAAGAGAGCAAATGCAAAGCATATAGCAAAATAGACTAAGAGCTTGCACTTTTGTCCTCTTGAGAGTTCATCATCTTGAAGAGTTAAGACTCTTTCTCAAAAGTGCTTAGGTCATATGGGAGGTGTCAAAAGGGGTCTTGTAGCCCAACTTTGACTAGCCGTCATTCCTAGGTGCTTGGAACATTAAGGACAACTATTTTGATAACCATGGAGCCTACCTAGGTTCTTTCATTTGCATGTTGTTAGAGAATAGAGGATATTTAGGTGCTTAACGTAGTTGATTTCATAGTTTTGTATTGATAAATTTTAGCATCTAACCCTTGATTAATTCTTATCATGATGGTGTTTATAATGTTATTTAATGCTTGCTAATTAAGACTATTTAGGTGTTAGTCTTTGTTTACATTAGCATTAGTTTAAAAACAACACTTGCACACACATGTGAATTCCAAAGGAGGAGTGGATAATAAAATTAGTGTTTGAATGAGTGGTATAGAAGTAACAATGTGGATGTGAAATAAATCTCCAAAGGAGGGGAAGTAATGTGAGCATGTGGAGGTTTCTTGCAAAGAAGGGAGGAAATAATGTGTAGATATGAATGTTGCATAATAGATGTGAGAGGAGTGTAAATGACTGTAATAGATGGTAGAAGATGTAATGGAGGTGCCATAAGTAAGAATAAGGCTTGAATGAGAGGTGAAAAATGAATTGAGATGCAGTTGGAAGAGATGGTAAGATAGGTGAAATGAAGTGTGGAATCGTATGTGATGAAGAGTGGAATGTAGGTGTATTAATGGGATTTGGGATAAGTGGAGTGTAGATGATTAAAGAAAGCGAATAAGTAGAGGTTGTGGTGGGAAATATGGAATCATGTGATGATATAAATGGTTGAGAGCTAGGTATAGGTGGTAATAATGTGAAATACTCCATAAAGGATGAGGATGTGACCACAACCATCATGGAAGTACATGATAGTGAAGAGGATACAAAGATGATGTATATAATGAGTCATTAGATGAGCATGATAGTGTTGAGTCCAAGTTGGAAGCATGTAATGGAATGGATTAGGAAGTGTTTGATTTCAATGATGAGACACTAAGTGTGCATGATGATTATGATGTAGTGGGGAGTGATGAATCAAATGATGGAGAGGTGACAGATGGATAAGAGGTGGGAATAGTATTGTGTGAAGTGATTGGATGGGTATTAGTATATGAAGGTGAAGGATATGAAGGTTCAACCATAATGTCCCCCTCATCAAGGAGGTCCTAAATTATATTGCAAAGTTGAGGACATGAGTTAGTGGGATGATCGCTAGTACGATGGTAAGCACACATGTCATGGGAGGAATGCCACAATGGTGGGGGAAGTTTGGGAGGGAGAGTGATGAGATCGGCGACAAAAAAATTTTGGAGAATAGAGGAAAGTGGCTCAATCAATGGAGTGAATTTTCTAGGTGGTTGGATGAAGCTATGAACTCTAAGAAAACACAATTAATGTGAAGATATGGGTGTCGAGGTGATGAAGTGTGAAGAGGATCCGATCAGATGACATTGTGAACATGGGATTATAAAGGTCCAACAAGTGAAGGAAGAACCAAAACGTGTGGTAGGGAAGGAAGATGACCAAGATGAACATCCTTGAGGCATTGTGCCATGTGTACAACCTCATCAAATGTGTGTAATGATGGAATTTGCAAGTGGTGGGAGATGTGAGGGATGAAAATTTAAGAAAATAGACTAATGAGCTCTGATTGGGGGAGGGGAAATGAAAGGCAGTGAACAAGTGCATACGAATGCGTGAAAAATTCAATGATATATTATTATGGGATTGACAAAGCATGGGAAGGTCAATGAGTGTCATTTTGGGGTGATATGGATGATATAGACATGAAATCACTCACTTTGGGAAATTATTTAGTCCTGGTCTTATATACTATTAATATGGTTCTTGAGTGAAAAAGAGTACTAATTAACCCATGTCTTTGACCATTATGCATTGTTTTATGTTGTTATTTTCGATCTTGAACCTGTACTTTCCCAGTCTATACTTTTATACTACATTTTCCCTATTTTTGACTGGGGCATCCGTTCAAGACCGAGGCGCCCTGGTCCCCTCGAGTGCCCTGATCCTCTTTACACTTTCCTCTCACTTTTGGGATACTTTCGAGTCGTTTGAGCTTCCTATATTTTTTATAGTCATCATTTTCAGGGTTAATTACAAAATTCAAATAAGAGAACCATATAAATATAAAGTTATGATACCATAACTAGGGACTAAGCACTAAGCACTTACTATCACCACCTAAGGTTGCATGCATCAAAGGATTTTATTGCTCCATTGCATCCATCTAGCTCCATCACAAGGGACAAAGGCTAGTTCATTTGCATCACACTTTATAGGAGGGGAGTTTATTATATTTCATGCACACATTTACTGCATTTTACATATAGCTATTTCTCGTTATTAAAAAAGTGTTACACACACAAGAGCACCTAGGGCACGATTCCACACACACACAAAACTACAATAGGTCTAAGATGTAGTGCAACACTCAGTTAGTGAGTCCAAAATTGTGGTTGCTAAGGACAGCCTGGCCCCTTCATATGCATCTTTCTTTTTTAGGGGTTTAATGTTTTTTTTGGGTTTTACAGGTGATTCTTCTATTGCAGGTTCACCAATGCTTCGTGATCACACAATGACATCCACGCAACATGAATCAAACACAGGTGAACATCCAATGATACCTCAGAGGAGGTTTATAGAGACTTTTCACAAACCAGGGTTCCCAAATTGAATACTAGGGCACCCCAGGTGCCCCAATCTAGTCAAACAACTCAGATATGCATTTTCTCGACCTCCTATGCGACACTTTCCTCCTCCTATATAGGTGGTCTCTACTGCGACACAATCTAGCAACATCTACGAATCACCTAAGGCCTTCTTAAATCTCTTTACACATTAGGGTTTCATATTATACTTGCTTAGTTTGCTTGGGTATTATTTTAGTATTTCATTATTCAGTTATTTTATTGCTTTTATAGCATCAGATTAGGCTAATATAATTCCATTCTAGTTTAATGATTATGGTGAACCCGAACTCGATCTTCACACTTACGATCCTCATTTTTTCTCTATCATGGCTTACAAAATTCCTCAAATTTCTTTGTTTGATTTTCTTAATATGCATCCTAATTACCAAGTTTTTCTTAATAAATCCCTAAACACAATGTATTTCCCTAGCGATACACCACCGCATCAAGTGAGTGTTATTTTTGATCCTCCGTCTAATCAACCCATTTTAGAGTCAATTCAAGATTTGCATTATTTATTTCAAGATAAATTTAAGGCTATTGAATCCATGATTACATCTCTCAAATCTGAAATTCAACATCTTAAGGATGTTTCTCAGGGTCATGTTTGTTCTCCCTCTCCATATCATCCTTGTTCTATGTCCAGTACATGTGTTCATATCAGTGAGCCTCAAGTCATACCATTACCAGAGTCTCTCATCTTTGATTTCAATACTAAGCAACATGACCTTCTTACTGAGCTCCTTAGTCGTCACTTGATCGCTTTATCACCTACTCATTATTATCCTCCTTATCAGCTAGCAAAATATCAATGGCATCCATATTGCAATTATCATCGAATCAATGGACATAATGACAATGATTGTTATATGTTACACTGATGAATCAAGCATCTTGTGCTTCAAGGATTTATCTCATTTTCTACACAACATTTTTTTGCATGCCCACCTACAAATAATGTACCCAAATGAGCTCCTAAGTCTACTCCTTCTACGACTAATGAGCATCCCTCTGCCACTTCTCATGTGCCTTCTTCGATTAGTCAAGCACTGTCTATTCAATCCACTCAAATTACACAATCACCTCTCAAGGTCTGTCTTCCATCACCTCCTTCTCCTAAGTCATCTACAGTGTTATAAAGTCAAATTATGAAACCTCCTCTTAAGGATGAGCCCACTCCTCCTCTATTAAAAGTATTTGTGATATCACCAAGCCATGCTCAACAACCACATTCTATAGTTAAACTTGTAATTCTATCGTCTGCTATAAACAATGCCTATGTCGGTGACTGGGACCCGGATGAAGCTTACAATGATGATGAACCATTTGATGGTCATACACCATTACCACCTCAGCATCCCATCACTTTTGTTAAGGAAATTACTCCTTAAATTGATCCACTCGGTGTCTTTTGACTAGACCTCCATCGCTTACATACTTGGGGGGCATCATAACTCCTCCCCCTTGCATTACTATCAAATCTCGATATCATCTCATGCACTTGACACTTCATGCTTGATGATTAATATTCTCTAAGCATTATTACAAATCTATTGATACATTTGTATCGTCATTATGCAATGACACACTCTTGTTCTTCGGTTCACATTAGACTGTTGGGGGCATCTAATACACATGAACCTCACACACTACACATTCGACACTACACATCATGTATCTTCACACATCTTACACTACATCTCACATTAAACATTTTTTACTTACTCTACATCATTCATATTTCAACCTTTTTGCATCTACATATCATACATATTCTACAGACCATACTAGTGTTCATCACAATATGTCACACTCATATTGTCTACACATCTTGCATCACATACTACTCATTTTATACACTACACTCACACACATTATATACATTGTGAATTTCACACCCTCATGTTATCTACACATTTTGCATTGCATACTATACATGACACATTACATATTTTACACATTACATAATGGTCTCTCATCGTCACACATACTACATACATCTTTTTCTACGTGTTACACTCATTACCCTATGACACACTCTACTCTCACGGTCCATACTGGACTGTCGAGGGTATACATCACATATGGACCTCTTCACATTCGCACATTCATCATTCAACCTTATATCATGCGACATTCCTTGCTTAATGACATATGATATAGGCTAAATCATCACCTATTCCATCATCTTATAGTGGTATATGTCATAGGCTACATCACTACCTCTTTTGATCATCCCATCGTGATATACGCCTTAGGTTAAATCATCACATTACTTCATACATCATTATAGGTCACATGTCATCACCACGTATATACATTAAACATGTTACACACAACATACAATTCAACCATTTCCCAATGACGCACTCTCGTTTATGGTTTATTCTTGACTGCTAAGGGGGCATAATCAAATGAAACTCACTACATAAAATTTCATTCACTTTGGGGGGACGCAAGTCCTATCATCCATCTTGCATTCCATTCCATCCATCCACAACATGTTACATATCTTGGTCACATTTACATTTGCTTGTACATGTTTTCTTTATTACACATATTAGGTATATCTCTTGTATGTCATTATCTCTACCATACACACTTGCACATTCACTTACTTCTCTAGTTGTGATCACAGATATAGAGCTTTTACACGTAACATGGATTCTTTCCACACTACCAGTCCCATAGCGGCTCCTAGGGGCATCCACATTCATACACTACAGGTGTTATTGTTTCCTATTATACTTAGATCTTTACATTATTCAGTTATACATGCTTTTGACATAGACTTTATGTTTCTAACATGCTAATTGGTGCTTCATGTGCAACATTTGTTTTGCAGGATTACTTGCTACCATGGTTATCTATTTGTTTATACTTGATTGTATCTATTTACTATTGTATGCATGCCTTCTCCTTTGTTTTGTGTACACACAAATGTTTGTTTGTATGCGTCCACTATGGCCTTGAGTGTCTTGCGACATCATGAGTGATATCCCATGTTTGTAACCCACTTTTTGTGGCCTACATTGTCTTCTTGTGTTTTTACACTATCGTTTTGCATCTTATCTTATACATTGTTTGTGTAGCTTACACTTGTTCTCTACATGCATGTTTATTCGTACTAACACTTGTTTTCCTAGACATTTGTTTACGTGTGCCTTGGTTTATACCAATCACATTCCTTTCCCCCTATAGGGTATAATTTCAACAGTTGGTCCTCTTTTGGGCCACATTCTCCTACAATGACATCGCATGCACCCCCAAAGAGAGGGGCATCATTTGGGTTTACACACAGTATATAACACAATACCTATACATCTCAGTTTTTAGTTTTTTTCCATGACACTGTGGGTTACATAGTGAGTGGGTTCAAACCAATCTAAAAAACTCCACACACAGCGAATTTTACAGGGTAGATTGTCCTTAGCATTCTAGGGAGCAGTTACAGGCTAGAGGATAAACTGGATCTTTGTCTATACACTACTTCATCCAGTAGCATCGGATCACCCAATAAATCAGGCAGTACAGAGATCTCTTCACTCTCAGGAAGCAATTATAGGTTGGGGGATACATCAGACTTTCCCTCCTACAATTCTTCGACTAGTGACGTGAGATCACCCAAAAACCTCACACTTCATCGACATTTATAGGATCCTTTCTACACTCTTTTTCTCATCATAGATCATGTGCACATTTTCATTTTTGTACTTTCATTACATGATTTTTACATTTATACATGTGTCTTTACACACAATTTTACATATATGTATACATGTGTATTTGACTATGTGATCATCTTCTCTTTTACATGTCTGTATGTATGGCAAACAAGTAATCAACAACAACAACAACAACACTTGATGTCACACACATGGACACTAATATTTAGGTACATCACAACTTGGCATCTACACACGTGCTTCCGCCCTAGGTTCACTCTCATCACTTCTACACTTTTACATCTTTAGTCTCCACGCTCCACCTCTTTTATCACTCCACGCTTTGTCTAGTCTCTCGTAACGTATTCTACATCACTCTACATGGAATATCAGGTACACATCTCTATCTAATTTATGTTACCGAGCATTTCGCTCACCAACATAAAGTGGGGGAAAATATAGACACAAAATTACACACTTTGGGTAATTATTTATTCACGGTCTTATACTACTATTTATATGGTTCTTAAGTAAAAAATAATACTAATTAACCCATGTATTTGGCCATCTTGCATTGTTTTATGTTGTTATTTTTGATCTTGCACCCATACTTTCCCAGTTCATACTTTTATACTACATTTTCCCTATTTATGACCGAGGCGTCCAACCAAGACTGGGGCACCCCAGGCGCCCTGGTCCCCTCTGAGCACCTTGATCCTCTTTGCACTTTCCTCTCACTTTTTGGGCACTTTCTAGCCATTTGAGATTCCTATATTTTTGGTATTCAAAATTTTTAGGTTAATTACGAAATTCAAACAAGAGAACCATATAAATATAAAGTTATGAATCCATAATGAGGGACCAAGCACTAAGCACTTACTATCACCACATAAGGTTGCATACATCAAAGGCTTATATTGCTCCATTACATCCATCTAGCTCCATCACAAGGGACAAAGGTTAGTTCATCTACATCACATTTCATAGGAGGGGAGTTTATTCTATTCCATGCACACATTTACAACATTTTACATCTAGTTATTGCTCGCTATTCACAAAGTGTGATGTGCACAAGAGCACCTAGGGCACAATTCCACACACACACACATAACTACATTGGGTATCAGATATAGTGAAATGCTCAACTAGTAATTCCACCATTGTGGCCATCGAGGACAATCTAACCCCTTCCTATGCATATTTATTTTTTAGGGTTTTGATGCTTTGTTTAGGGTTTTGCAGGTGATTCTTCTATTGCAGGTTTACCAATGCTTTAGCATTCACACAACGACATCCACGTGACAGAAAGTGAACAAATGAAAACATCCAACAACACCTTTAAGGAGGTTTATAGAGCCTTTTCACATACCAGGGTGCCCTTGGTGCCCCAATCCCTTTTCCAGGGACCCTAGTCTAGTTAGATAGCTCGGATCTACATTTTCTTGTGCTCATGTGTGATGTTTTCCTCCTATTCATCTGATCTCTATTACAACATAGTCCCACAATATTTGTGAATCATCAAAGGCCTTTTTAACCCTCTTTACACATTAGGGTTTCATATTCTACTTCCTTATTTTACTTGGGTATTATTTTAGTATTTCATTATTAAGCTATTTTACTACTCTTATAACATCATATTAGGCTAATATAATTCTATTTTAGTTTAATCAGATGGAGAAGTCAAATAAAAAGGTGTCTGCAAGTTATGTGAATGTGTAAAGGCTATGTTTTGGAAAGCATGAATACCAATCAAGTGCATGACCAACAAGTGAAAGTGGGAAAGTATGAGGAACGAGAGTGTCATCGTGTTGGATAAGGTGACAAGTGTAGAGGAAGAGATGCAAGTGATGTTGGGGGTCTTTCGTGCCATAAAATTTATCAAAAATGGGCATTTTGAAATGTGGTGGATACAGATGATGCAGTACCATGGGGTGAATAGGCTTGTTGTAAATGGCATGATAAGTAAGTGTTGATTTAACAAATATTGGAATTTGTAAAACCCTATATATTTTAGATCACATGCAATAGATAAAATAATAAAGTACATATTTGACCCAAGCAATAAGCTAAATGAATTTGAAACCCTAAGTGCAAGAGAAGGAATATAATACTTAGTTGATTTCACAATTGATCCTGAAGTATGTGAGACTGGAAGACTAATAAATATGAGGAGGAAACTATCGCAACCATGGTTAGAAAATTGTGCGATTGTTGGATATGCCTGGATTGGGGCGCCTGGATCAAGTCAGGGGTACTTGGTGCTAGAGACTACTTCCAGGCACCCACGACTGCGTAGCACCTAAGAAAATTATTTTTCTTGTGTCAACCTAATGTCTCTAACCTTCGTTTTTTATCGCATATATGTCACGCTATGCCCGCAGAGTTCACATGTAACCTGCAAAACAAATAATCTCCTGTAAAACCCCAAAACACATCAAATCTTAAAAAATAAAGATGCAAATGGGGAGTTGGACTGACCCCAATGGTTACTCAATAAAGTGACCTTACAAATGATTCATGCACTACATTTTAGACTCCATATAGTTCTTGTGTGTGTGTGTTTGCAAGAATCATGCCCTAGGTGGCTCTTTTGCATGATGCACTTGAATAGCGAGAAATAACTAGATGTAGCAATGTAAGTAGATGTGTGGATGTCAAAGTGAACTTCCCCTCCCATGCAAAAAACACAATTCCTTGTCCCTTGAGTGAGTGTTAGATGGATTCCTTGATGCTCTTAAAATGCCTTTGGATGTAACCTTAGGTGATAGTAATAAATGCTTAGAGTTTGGTCCTTTATTATGGTCATATATCTTTATATTTATATGATTCATTTGATTGAATTTCACAATTAACAAATGGAAGGTCGGTCCATAAGAAAATAAGATGCCCACAAGATAAAAGATGCCTAAAAGGAGCAAGTAAAGCACAAAGAGGTCGAAGGCACCTAGGCGCTGACATCTAGAGTCATAAAAGATAAAGCAGTAAAAGTCAAATTGGGTAGTCAGGTGTGAAAGACCATAGAGAAATCAAGAAAGAAAGTAAAGAGGCCAAAAACAAATGTCAACTACTAGTTTTCTCACTTAGGAATCATATGAATAGTAGTATGCGATCAAGACCAAGAAATGTACCCAAAGTGTGTGATTTAGTGTTTACATTTGCCCCCACTTTATGTTGTTGTGTGAATACTTGATAACATAAAGTAGATAAGAGATGTGTACCTAATAACCATGTAGATTGATGGTGAAAGTGTGTCGAGGAGACAAGAAAAAGTGTGGAGTGATAAAAATGAAGCGTGGAAGCTAAACTAGGAAAGAGAAAGTGACCCTAGGGTAAAAAGCGTAACTTATGTACCATGTTACACGTGTTTTCATTGTCATTCTTTTGTTGTGCTTGAGACCGGTGCTTCTTATAAGGATGGACCTGCAAAAAAAGAAGATCAAACAAGTAGTCAAAGTCATGAATATAAAAAAATTGATCCAAGTATGTAAAAAGTATGTAAAAACATGAAAAGGAACATGTGCACCTGATTTGTGATGAGTGAAAAGGATAGAAAGTGTCCTGAAAATGCTATAGGAGAGCAAGTTTTTTGGGTGATCTCACACGAAGAACAAGTTTTTTGGGATATCTTGTGCTAAGTGAAAGTTTTTGGGTGATCTCACGCCATGACAAAAGAAGTGTTAGGGAGAAATGTCTAGTTTTATTCTCCAACCCTAACTGCTTCCCAAAATTTATACACCACTGCAGATGGTATGATCCTGCTTTGTTCCAGTTTGATCCAAGTAGAAAATGAAGAAAATGAAGATAGAATTCATTCTAATTGTTGGAGAATTGTGTTTATACTATGAAACTACTTCGTGTCATGTTGAAAACTGCATTGATCTAAAAAAGTGATTGTAACTGCCCCTTGGTCATAGGCGCCCAGGAAGGGTCAAGAGAACCCAGGTGCTCATGTATGGATTTGGGTGCTGGCTTCTGTGTTGTGCTAAGGACCCAAGTCAAATTCTGAACCATTTCTGTAACTGTAGATTGTGTTGTTTACGTACTGAGTTGTGTCATACTGAAGCTCTGAATTGTTGAATGGGGTGATTGTTTCACCCAATGTATGCCCCCTAGTTTTGGGTGCATGCGAATTTTCTAGGAGAATGTGGCCTAAAGGAGAGGATCAGATGTTGATCTGAAACTGATACCCTACAAGGGGAAGGGAATGTGCATGGTAGAAACCAAGGTACATGCAAATAATATGGATAGAAACTTGTGTTAGTATAATCAAGACATATATGCATATAGAAGACAAAGTGTAATCTAGAAAGTAAGAAGACAATATAGACCATGAAAAGCATGTTTCAAACATGGTACATCACTCACAATGTCGAAAGACAATCAGGGCTGAAGCGGCCAAAATTATACAAGTAATGATTGGATAAGACATAGAGAAAAACCCACAAACAATGACATACAATAGAAGATAAGAGCAAGCAAAGTGGAACAGACAACCATTATAACAAATAGTTCTTGCAAGACAAATTTTGTACATGAAGCACCCATTAGCATATTAGAAAGATAAAAAGTATGCCAAGACGTGTATATATCGATAAAGTTGTGTGCTAGTAAGAATAAGTAGTATAAAATGAAATAATAACACTTGTAATGTGTATGAAAGTAGATGCCCCATGAGCCATTGCGAGACAAGTAAGATGTACAGTGCCAAACATCATTTATGCGTGTAGAGATCTGTAAAAAATTTGCATTCATAACTAGAGAGCAAGTGAATGTGTATGTGTATATATAGAAATATAATGACATACGAAATATTTGTCTAACATGTGAAACAAAGTGTATATGTAAGCATAAGCAAACAAGAATCAATGTAACCAAGATATGCAGTATGTCGTGAATGTGAATGGAATGAAATGCAAAGTGAATATTATAGGAGCAGCATGCCCCTTGAGTGGATGTGGATGAGTATGAGATGAGATTCATTTATGAAAAGACCCCTTGATAGTCAAGAATGAACCATAGAACAAGAGTGCATCATCGGGAAATGGTTTGAAATGTGCACTAGAAAGATAGATCAATAAAGCATATAGGATGAAGAGTGTGAATGTGGTGAGGTTCAATTCAGATTTAGACACTCTGTAGTTAGGTATGAACCATGGAACTAGAGTGCATCATCAAGTAGTGTGATGTGCGAGAACGTGATGCTAGAAAGATGTGTCGTAAATGTGTAGAGTGTGAAATGCATCATGCGAGGTTTATGTATGTAGTATGCCCTCAACAGTCAAGTGTGAATCGTAGCATGAGAGTGTGTCATAGGGTAATGATGATACAAGTTGTGTGTATTAATGTGTGAAGATGTATGAGAGAAGACTAGATGTGAAGCATAGAATGAAATAGTACAAATGCAAGACACCTGATAATGCTAGAAGGTGGAGTAAGCACGATGCCCCCCAAGTGTATAATAATGTAGAAGCTATTAGAAAAAAGTGAAGGGAAAGGGTCCTCCACTCGATGCTTGCAAATATAAAGGCATGTGACCATGCTCTGAGATCAGCGATGTATGAGACAAATGATGTATCGGTGAATGAGACCTACGTGCATGAGACCTAAGGGTGATGAACACCTATGTGAAGGAGACTGTGGAGGTGATGTATACGTATGTGAAGGATACCGAGGAGGTTATCTTCACCTATGTGAAGGAGACCATGGAAGTGATGTATACCTATGTGAAGGATCTATCTGAGTAGTGGGCTTAGGCTGATGAGATGGACTAGTGAACCGATGAGGTCGAGTAGATGGTGTGTGAATAGGAGAGCTAGGAGCATATTGCACTTTACATTTGAGAGGTATAGGGGACCTATATTCTCTAGCAAGTGCAATGGAAACCTCGAGATGAGGTTGCAGCCATGGTGTGCATGGCGGAACACCCTTGATGGTGATAACTTACTTTTTGTGAATGAATTTGAGACTCGAGTGGTTCATGGAAATGATAGCCTCAGTGGAACGGAGCCAAGGAAGACCCAAAAGCATGTCACAACCTTTGATTGAATGTGCCATAAGGAATTACACAAGCATGGTGAGAGGCGCAACTATGAATGGAAGCTTGATGAAACCATAAGAATTGGGTATTGGATATGAAATTTGCGAGAGTGGATAATTGATATTAATGAGGAGCACAACAGAACACACACAACTAAGAGATGATGAGCTGATCATAGTACTGTTGATAGCATAAGATCTTATAGAAGCATTGATATGTAATGTATCATAAAAAAATGTAGCATGAAAAATCATGATCAGATAATGTGATGAATGGTAGAGATGCCTTAATATGCGGACCTAGAAAATCAAGGGCCCCCGATGAAGGAGGAGGCACAACATGATATGTATGATTAGTTGAAGAATGAACCACTTGCTTTTCATGCTTAGGGAGAGGATCATTAAATATTTTGAGCTTTTTATTTTCATTGAACGGCATAGATGTTGAAGGCTCAAGGAGCTTGATTGCATTTTTGTCAATGAGATCTTGAATAAGATGTCGAGGTTTGAAACATCGATTTTTTGAATGCCCTATGCATTGATGATAGTCACATCTAATTTTTTTGTTACAGTTGCATCCTTTAGGTCGATATGGATCCAGATTAAGTGGAGGAGGAATTGTAATAAGATTGTTGTAAACAAGTTGTGGTAATAGAATATGCAGAGAACAAGGTAATTTCGTGAATATACATTTTAGAGGTTGTCATTAAAGCTTTTTAGGAGTAGAGAAAACGTTGAAAATAGCTTTTTCTTCAGTGGGCTTAGTGGATGGCTTGAAATTTTATTTTCTTTAAAACCGAGCCGAAGATGAAGCCTATTCATGATATTTAAGCTTGCCCATAGATAATAGTTTACTTTCACGTAGCTTAAGTGTATGACATAGCTAATCAAATGATGGAGAGGTCTGAAAGATGATGCTCTCTTGTAGAGGTGGTAAGAGACTTTGAACAAATAGATCGTGTAATTCAGAGTCTATGAGTACATTATACATCTGAGTTAAGTTGTTCTTATATCGTAAAACATAGTCTACTAAATGCTCATTAGAGCCTTATTTAATTTGTGTGATTCGAGCATAGGATATCTTAGAACTGATATTGATTGAAAAAGGTGTGAGAAAAGAATCGACTAAATACATAAATGGCATTACCGAATAGACAGATAGATTGCAGAACCAACACATTGCATAATATTAGAGGCTTCGAGGAAAGATCTTTTCTAATAAAGTATGATTATCCACGTAATCTAGACATGCCACATGAAATGCTCGGAGATGCTCTTGAGGGTCACCATGGCCTTTGAAAGTGGGCAACTTAGGAGTGATGGAATTTTTAGGAAGTGGATAAGTGGAAATGGTGGGTGTGAAAGGAGTATGAAGGAGTAAAGTGGAATCAAGAGATGGAAATGCAAGAGAAGTTGTTATTTTAAGTTGACGAATGGAATTTTTAGGAAGCGGATAAGTGGAAATGGTGGGTGTGAAAGGAGTATGAAGGAGTAAAGTGGAATCAAGAGATGGAAATGCAAGAGAAGTTGTTATTTTAATTTGACGAATTTGAGTCTACAAATCTTGATATAAAGAATTTAAATCATGAGTGTTTGAATAAGATCCAGGTTGTGTATTAGAAGCATTAGGTTGAATGATGGGAGAGGTAGTAGTAGGAATGGAAGTAGGAATATGCAGAGGTAGAGTGGAGTCCATGACAGCCAAAGAAGAATCATCTCAAAAAAAATTAGCAGTAATCAAAGCATAGAGAATATGTGGAAGATGGGCGGGATTGTCATGCAAAGCTTGAAAAAAATAGTAAGATTTTCCAATTGCTCTTGATCAACATTGTTGTCTTCATCATATGATTTCTCACTATCAGATGTTTCAAAGTCATGAAGAAGAACATTTTGAGAGGTGGTAAAGGGTTTATCAGATTTAACCATTGATTTACAAACCCTACAAGTAGATAGAGGGAGTTTTAGATGCTCAAAAGATCCAAAACGGCCACTACAGGTGATGGGCATAAGAAGAAAAACCTAGAAAGAAGGTTGGAGTCAAAGGATGGGTTCACCAAATGATTTACCAAATATTAGAATTTGTAAAACCCTGGATATTTTAGAGTCACGTGCAATAGATAAAACACTAAAGTACAGATCTAACCCAAGAAATAAGCTAAATGAATTTGAATTCCTAAGTGCAAGAAAAGGAATCAAATACTTAATTGATTTCGTAATTAATCCCGAAGTATGCGTTAGGAAATTTACAAGAAGATATAATTATAAAATCTTAGATCCACATATAATTCCCGAAGATTATAAATTATGTTGTGCAGTTAAATTATACATAGATTTAGATGTTTATATATAGCATATTACATAATGTAATAACAAGAGCTAAAAGAAAATGACAGTAAGGTAAATGAGACAAAAGACACCATATTTATAGTGGGGAAACTTGAACGAAAAAATCCCACTGAAATAAAGCATTGCCTTTATTAAGAATTTATCAACACTTTAACCCAACACTTCCATTGTGTTGCTTGGTCACACATAATAATTACATAATTGTTTCTTACAAATTTTTAACACAATGAACAATCCCCATATCTTATCTCTCATGTATCACTATGGTACTGATGTATATGTTGCGCATAGCCAATCTCGAGAGGGATCGCCTTATTAATATAGGGTGGGTGGATCGGTCTCACCGCTTCACTCTTTAATGTAGAAGACCATCATAATAAAGTTTAATAAATAAAGTTTAAAATAATATGGGGTGTAAATCAGTGGTAGGTATCCCCACTTGACATTATTACCCGAACACTCTCCCTTAATGTTAAGTGGGAAACAAAACATGCCAAATTATCTTTTTCTACAAAAGGGTTTACAGATCCATAAATCATCAATGATGATTCAGGCTAGCATGTAAACAAGGGAAATCATACAGATCTTCCCATACATAAATTCTTAGTACAAGTGATTTATATATGAATACTTATATCAGGTTATGGATCCTTTTATAAAACAAGGAATTCCCATAACTAATGCTTTGTTGGGATTTACAAGTAAATTCACATAGCGTGAAACATTTACTTACCACAAAATGGAAGAAGTATTGGAAGTTTACAACAGGTCATTAAGAGGAAGCATTGTCATGCAAACTCCCCCTCAATGGCAACTCTAAAAGGCCCAACAAGGAACAAAACTTGCAAAACTTCATGGAACACAATGACTTTGTGAAAATATCTACAACTTGATCTTCAGTGGAACAAAATTTGGAAGTTGCATCTTTTCTCCTCCTCATCTTAGACCCAAATACTTCTTTAAATAGAATCTTGATACACCGCCATAACTTCTCTTATGAGCAAGTCGCATGCCAAGTGGAAGTGTGGTCCTTCATAGTAGATTTTTTTTCTAGCTTGCAAAGGCCTCCATTGACTATAATGATCTCCCCTGGGAATATTTCCTATATGTAATATTCTTTTCTTGACCTCCAAGGCTTCAGGCTGGCACCTTATCCATTCCTCATGCCTACTCAGGCCCTCACGTGTTTCTCCTGTGATACCACCTTTGAAATATGACTGAGTTTTTAAACCCTTGTTCTACTTTCGCGCACATCCTAGTTCCATCTTAAACCCTTTCCGTGCGTGCTTTTCCCTGAGTGTCTTCCTCTTGCTTGTCTTGCGTGTGTGCATCTTCTACCTTGGAACTTAGTCAATTCAAGGCCCAAAATTACCCCACACTATGCGTGTTGTCCATCCTCAGAAACACTCTGCTCTTTTGCCAAAGAATAAATAATATGAGAGATGAAAGAATCTATTATGTGAATAAAGAATGGGAGAATAAAAGGATCCTACTACTATTGTACAAGTATAGGGAGGTCTTGATCCTAATACCACTCTTCATTGAAACTGGTCAAAACGGTTGGTTTTCCTTTGGCCTTTCCTTTCTTTGGTGGAAATTTTGATCCCTTCCTTGGTTCCATATTTTTCCATCATTTTCTTATAACTTCTTCCTTTCCTCCTTGCCCTAGCTCTGCTCAAATCCTATGGCTCCAATCCTTTGCGAAAATTCCTTCGAATCTCATGCCCTAACTTTGAAATCCAAACCTAGAAAACCCTTCTTCCACAAGATGGCATAATGCTCGCGGAATCCTCCAAACAAATTCCTTCGCTCACGCTCGTGTACTCCCTTTCCACTCTGGTTCACAGATCAAATCCCATTGAATCTTTCGCACGTAGATCTTCTCAAATTCTCTTCACATAACGCTTCTTTCGCAAGGATTCCTTATTTCATGAGAGCTCTTCAATAACTTAAAATGCAAGGTAAAAAATACTTCAACCCCAACCTTCTATTTATAGCTTTTTTCTTTTTTCGTACAAACCTCGATGTCACCTACCAATGTATAAATGCATTAACGTCAGCTTTTTCCAACTTCATCCTTCTGCACATTCTATCCAACGCTTTTCCTCTACGTGCAAGCCTATGTGAACATTCTCGCAACCTTCTAGCGTGCAACTATCTAGACCATATAACTCTTTGCGCTTTCTCCCACACCAAAGTCAATCTTCCTCTATGCCTTGGACCAAGTTCTTTTCACTCCCTACCTTATGTTACTCTTACGCTTTTTACTTGTACGTGGTTTCTATAAAGATTTTTGACACCAATCTTCTTTCATGTTCACCTCTACTACATATGCTCTTCTAATCCCACATGCCTTTGACTTTACAACATGGGCCACCAATAACCATTGTTTCCAATCTTTACCGTATTTTACACTCCACCCCACACTAAACAGATGTGCAGTCCTTTGTGCATATAAACCCTTTGAAAAGCAAGTGGCTACCAGTACACAAATGCACCCACAATAAAAACAAACCAAAATATAAAACAAAGCAACGAAGAAAGGAAATACAGTCCCAACCAATGGACCTTGAGCTTCCTAGAATGGTGCAGAAACTTAAAATCATAAAGTAAAACCATCTTCCCAACCTCAAATTGTTTATTCTTTATGTGACGATCATGTTAGGCCTTTTGTCTTTCCTTCTCAATCTTCAGACTCCACTTAGCAAGTGATCACCTCTCATCTAACATCATTAGCTTGTCAATACGCTCTTGCAATGCTTGTTCATCAGTCAATCCTCTTGCACACGCAATATGCATAGAGAGTAGCTAAACTCTGCCGAAAAAACAACTTCTGTGCCAAACACCAATTGTAATGGTGCGGCTTTGTTCAATCTCTTGTAAGTTCTATACGCCCATAGCACGACTAAGACTTTGTCATCCCAATCCTTACTCCTAACATCACAAATCTTGGTAAGTGTATGACTCAATATCTTGTTAAATGCCTCAGTAGTCCCATTAGCCTAAGGGTGACAAAGGGTAATCTTGTGATGTGACACCGTGAACTCTGCCAACAAAATCCTAATAGTCTTATTAAAAAAATGAGTACCCCAGTCACTAGTCAAACTCAGAGGGCACCCATACCTACTGATTATATTTTCCCACAGGAATCTTGTTGTTGTGGCCATCGTGCAATCCCTCATAGGCAATGCCTTCACCCACTGTGTTAGATAATCAATACAAATAACACGAACTCGTCCTTCGCGTGACAGGTGAAATAGGGCCTACAAAGTCAATTGCCCATTTCTCGAACTGTTCAGCACTAGCTATTGGTATCAATGGAATTTCATCCATTTTTCTTGGCTACTAAAGCGATGGCAATAATCACATGCCTTATAATATTCAATACAATCATTGTAAATTGTATCCCGACAAGGACCAGCTAAGAGGATCTTGCGCGCAGTCACATTCCCGCATAGTGTCCTCCTACAATTCCATCATGAGTGTCTTCCATGATTGTAGTGTGCTCATGCTCAAGTACGCACTGACGCAAAACCTCATCGTGACCTAACTTATATAAGTCTCTACTAATTAACATGTATGACACGACACATATGACCAGCTGCTTCCTTTCCAAATTCTTCATTTCCTCTTATGCCACACCCATTTTGAGAAACAAAAAAATATCTTCCAAGTCAGACGACACATGCCACAATCTAAACAGTTGTGAAGCTAGCATCATATTCTCAATGCTTTGTGTGTTGTCTCCTAAGTCAATCCTTGATAAATGGTCAGGCCCCAAATTACTATTATCCAGTTTTAGAACAACAATAAAATCAAACTCCTGAAACAATAGGACTCACATGCATATGTGCCCTTGCAAGACGGGCTTGTTCACCAAGTACTTTAATGCCATGTGGTCCGTATAGAATATAAAGGGTGTTGCCCGCAAATACTACCTGAATTTGTGCAGCGCATAAATCATCAACAATGCCTCGTGCTTTGTGGTAGTATAATTCTATTCTTCTGGGGTTAGCTTTCTGATAGGAAAGCACGAGGGATGGTCAAAAATTCCCTCTCCAGGTTGTGCTAAGACTACTCCAATCACCATCCCTGAAGCATCAACATGTACATGGAATGGCTTATCCTAAGAGGGAAAACATAATATGGGCACAGTGATAAGCCTATTCTTCAATGTGTCAAATGTCATTTGTTGCCCCTGTCCCCAATGAAATGTAATTTTGTGCTTAAACAACTCCTTCAATGGTGCAACGATCTTGGCATACCCCTTAATAAATTTATGGAAATACCTCATATGCCCAAGGAATCTATGTACCGTACTCTGGTTAGTAGGCTCCCCCAAACCCACAATGATGAAAACTTTGGCACGATCCACTTATAAGCCTTCTTTACATATGATATGTCCCAATACAGTGCCAAATGGAGTAGTGAAAACACATTTCTTAATGTTGAGAGATATACTCAACTGTCAGCATCTCTCAAACATCAGTCTCAAATTGTCATAATGGTCCCTCACCAATCCATATATTGTCCAGTCATCCAAGCAGACTTGCAGAAATTTATGGATGAAGTCCTGAAACACCTGAACCACGATACATGAAAAACACTACAGGCATGTTCTTCAGTCTAAAAGGTATAACCGTATAGGAAAAACTTCCCCATTTAGTGGCGAAAGTTGTCTTTTCTTGGTCCTCCTTTACAACCCTAATCTGATGATATCTTGAGAATCCATCTGTGAAAGAATAGATCCTGTGCCCGGGTATTGTTATCCATATTTGGCCCCATGGGTGAAGTATTGGATCAGCCATGACCCCACATAGAAAGAACTAGAGAAAACACATTTGAATCTTGCAAACAGGTCATAGAAAGATTCAACAATGGAATAGCGGGGCCTGCAAAATCCTAAACGACATGCAAGAAGAAAGAGAAGAAACAACTCTGTTGAGAAAATCTATGTCTTAAATCTATTTAATAGGTTACATGTGGGCTTAGAAAAAAAATAGCAGGGTCATAGAAGGAGGAACAACGTCACAGAGAAGTCAGGAGCAAGAAAGAGAAGAAACGATGAAGATCTGAAGTCTTCGGGCTCAAAACAATTGAGAAAGAGTCCAAAAATCAACTAAGTATGGAGGAGACAACGAAGAGAGCCACATGTCAACATGACGCTTCTCCAAAGTTGAATCCAAAATACGGAGACTCAAACTTGCGCCAGCCCTCCATGTAGAAATCGGTCAACAGAGGTCAAAAGGTGGACAGGGCGGGCCTTAAAAAAGACTAAGTATAGAAGTGTTGATGGAGACTGCCACGTGTCCAAGTGGCGTATCTCCAACAGTAAATCCAAAAGCAAAGACTCAAACAAGCACCAGCTTGCCACGTAGCTCAAGTTCCAAAAAGGTAAGAGGGGCCGTTGAAAATTCCAAAGACCTACAGAGGCTTCCAAGTGTCAACCCGATGCTCCTTCAAAGGCAAATTTTGATCGGGCTTTTAAGCAAGCGCGGAGCCTCTGCGCATCCAGTCTCGAAAAGGGGATAGAGTCAGGTTAAATAGTCAATGCATGATGACAGGCCACACGGAGAGTGCCAAATGTCCAAATGGAACTAGTTCAAGAGCAAGATTGAAAGGGGGTTTCAAAGAAAGCACCTGGCCGCCGCGTGTCTCCGGTCAGATATATGACCCCGCCAAGCAAAGGACTTAGGAAAAAAACATAAGGAAATTGAAGTACTCACGGAGACCACCACATGTCAGTCTAGCACTATTTCAAGAGCGAAGGCCAAGGGCCAAATCTCCAAGGTGCGCGAGGCCACCACGTGGACCCTACAGGGGCAGAATCTTTAAATATTGTGCCCCGCAACCCTAATATTCAATTGGCCATATCTTTCGACTGGAGAATCAGATTTGGGTGGGAGAAAACTTTATGGAAACGTCTCAACACCCTCTATGCCTTGGGAACATAAAATATCATTTTGGGAAGGCTCTGGTAGGTGAAAACTAAGAAAAGTCTTCCAGGACATTAACATAGAATCTGATCTTTTCAACTACCAGATCTGATTTGATTTGATCCGTCGAAGAACCATAAGCAACATATTGTGGGTGGATTCACAGAAGGAATTGATATTCAGCAGTTGAGCTTTCAAAATGGGATTTAATGCATATCTCAGGGTGGTTGGAGCAGGATTCGAATTTTTCCCTCTTCTCTCTCCCATTCTTCCTATATATTGTAATAGAGGGGCACATTCAAGTTGTTCATTTTTCCTCTCTGCATCCCCCTCTTATTCTTCCTTGTGGTAAAAAATGGAGTTCTAAGCCTCCCCCCATGGCTCTGTGATGGCATTTTCTTACCTCTTACCCACTGATGGTGCACTGTGTAACATTTTGGAGCAATAAAATATGTTTTGTGATGCATATGTCTGTCCTTGGCTTATTTTGTTGTCTCTCCTTACCTCTCATTATCGCAGGGTATATTGTGCATACTTTTGATGTCTATTGTAGGTCCTGGGAGATGTTTTTAATGGGTTTCAAAGCGGTGTTCTATGTGAAATATATCTTTGGTCTGTGGTGCGTTTTGTCCACCCTCTCTTCTGTTCACCTCTCTCCGTTTCAGGAGGTTGGGTCTGTGATCATCCACTTCCTTTTTTGGTGTATCACATCTTAATGTAGGCTCTTTCACCCTCTCTCTCTCTCTATATCTCTCTCTTTGTCCCCTTGAAATGGTAAGATTAGGATAGAATAAGTTCTGCATGCAATGGAGAAGCTCGTGGCAGGTAGATTAGGAGGTAAGAACCAGCTTTCTCTGGAGGTCCATCTCAAGTTTTGCAAGTCCCACAGCTTGAGAGATGGTCCAATGTTATGTGAATCACACCAAATGACTATGCCTTAGAAAAGCAAATCTTACGACTCATTTAGGGGTGCTGTGATTTTGCACTAACAGGTACTCCTTCAAAGATTTCCTCAGTGAAAGGGGTTGGAAAATGATCAATAACACACACCGCATTGAAATCCCTATAATCAACATAAATACTTATCCTCTCATCCTTTTTAATGTTGATGACCATCAGACTTATCTACTCTGATTCCTCAACAATCTCAATGATGCCTAATGCGATCATCTTATCAATATCCTCATTGAACTTGACTCATAGATTCAGATTCATTCGATAAGGTCTCTTCCAAATTGGGCACACACATTTCTTTAGCTTGATCTTAATTTCTCCCAAGGAGTGGTGAAATCCTTTAAGCTCATGGTACCTACATCTAGAATTCACATTACAGATTAATAATCTTTGAAACCTCCCTTTCTGTCTAGTAATCTCCAATAGTGGCTTCTTTAGGTTCCACCTCTGAGCCAATATTAACCTTCTTGGTTTTCAGGGATTCATGGTAAGCGCGCACTTTCTCATCAACACTATCCATAATCTCATGTGTACCGACAATATGGTTAACATCCAAGTTTTCCACCTCTTCACCATCTATCACGTAGACCAAATTTCCTTTCTCTTTTTCCATGCAAGTGCACTCAAGTTGTACTTGCTCTAATTCTTCCTCATTGAAGCATGCTTCCAAGTCAAATTATCCCAGCAACTCTAGTATTCTATCCTCTTTCATAACACTATCTCCCATAGTTAGGTGCTTAACAACCTGTAGTGCCTCAGTCACCAATGGTTTAGTACTTCGATACTCAAAAGTTTGAATGAGATTAACCATCAACTCCTGTCAGTATACTGTCTAGCGGCACAACTCTAAATGAATGCACCACGCGCACGTGCAACCTTGTAAGGTGGAGTAAAGTTTATGCACCCATAGTTATGGTGACAAGGCTTCCACGCCTTCCATCCAGGCCTTCTCACATGTTGGGACGTGAAACGAGGCAGGTTCCTTCTCATGATAGTCTTGTATAGCAATAGGTGCATTGCTTTAGAGGAACCTAACAGAGAACGTAATTCTCACCTCGCGCCACTCTAGAAGGTTATCTCGATGGATCTCCCACCAACATGACGTAGTCTCACATAAAGTATAGATAAGCACACTTATTCTTTCAATTTCACATCTCCACTGGCTCTCCATTGCTCACGAGAAAAACATCAGGGTTACCTCGCCCAGTGTAACTTGGTAGTTGTCTTCCTCCTAGGCACCCGAGTGAGTGTTCCTTTATCACTCTTGTCACAGAGCCTCTTAACTACCTTATCACTAACTCATATGTCCCGTAAGCCCAATTGTCACATGCCACACTAGTTGTGTTAATTATAGATTGAGCGTCTTCCCATTGAATAACGCCTTCTTTTGTTGGTTGCACAATCGCAAGGTCCTTGATAGTGTGCACATAGATTCTATCCAGGTCTTCTTCTCCTAAGGGCTCATTAAAGGACGTTGAATTTCCATCCGTCAAAGGAATGATAACACGCTCCTCCTCGTTCTCAAAACTTATATACCCCTTATTGAAACATAAGTCAACATTGTTCTTATAACACTAGGGGCACCCAAGTAATACTCGAAAGTTGTCCGCCTCAGTAAGCACCAAGACTTCAAAGTCTCCAATGAATTTCACCCCATGGATAATTATAAAAACATCCTTTAAGACACCAATGGGCATCGCCTTTGTCTTGTTAGCCATATACGACACATTTGAAGACGGTTGTAATAGAGGTCTTCCCATTTGATTCCATACGTCCAAGGTGAGAACATTAAATTTTACGACCATGTCAATCAAAATATTGCTTAGGAGCCATCCATCAACAACTACATTCGAGGTAATCTCCTTATCATAGTCAAGACTGTGAAGAGGTAGATTAACATGCAAAACCTGCCTCTCGCGCTCTCCTCTGGTGCTTGGTACTTTTCCTCTCAGCCGCTCTCCTAACAGAGGGATGATATTCTCTTGTGTCAACATCTTGCATACCTCCCCGAATTCATCCAGATCCTTCTGTGGAGCCTCAGCGCTCTTCTTATGCTCTAACTGCCATGACTTCTCCTTTATTCACTGGATCTCTCCTCGTAGGCTTTGAATAATATCCATGGTTTCCTGATAAACTTCCTTTTGATGTGTGGGGTCTGGAGACTTCCCATGCACCACTTCTTCTATTGTAACCAGTGGTCTCTACTTTGGTATCTCCATGGTGCGCAAAACCTTAACTTGCATCATCACCAATATAGGTTCTAACTCTAACCCACGTGCCACCCTTAGCATCCACTGTGGATCAACTCTCTTCGTGTTTAGCATCTCGACACCTTTATCCTTCCACTGATTTTGGTTCATGTGTTCAAACAATTTAGAGCATTCCTCATACTTGTGTCTTTTCCCACACCAAGAGCACTGCAAAAAATCGGGACACTCGCACTTTTAATGTTTTGTATATCAATATTTATAACAGGTTCCATGAGGAAATTCACTTCTTCCTCCTCCATGATTGCCATGACCTCGGAATCCACCTCGAAAGCCTCTTCCATGACCTCCTCCATCTGCAACCCTTCATAATAATGATCATCATCCTTGGAACTACTAGCAATGCTTGTGTGGTGCACACCAATATCAATGGCATCATGTATCTAGTTAATAAATCTATAATCCTTGGTGTCATGAGTAGTAGAGGTACACATTTTGCAATAGCAGGACACATTCTTACGGATCACGTGCTGTAGAAATGAACATCTACTTGTATCATGATCTCAGTGGAAAATCTCACAGTCCACCGACACATAGCACTGATATTCTGATCTATCCTTTTTATGCCCATCTAATTGTAGTTGTGTACCATAGCCCACTTGAGTCTTTGAGTAGTTCCAGAAAAATTCTCCAGCTACTTTAATTCAATCTAGGATTTGAATGGACTAATTCTGGTGCTTCCCATGGCCTTAACATGCAAGGTAGCCTCCAGGGCCTCACGCAGATCTATGAAGGTCTTATGTGAAAGTGCCCTCCTGAATGGAGTGATCAACCCTCTGATGAACCACTGAGCATGTTGAGATGGGTGAATATCATAAGACAACTTTGACACGAAGAGTCTTAAAGTGTGTATCATACTCCCACACACTTTCTGCCATCCCTTGTTGGATTTCCTTCAACACATTGATGCTCTTCTATTCAAAATCAGGGATGTGGAACTCCACAAAAAATGCATCTCGCAACACGATGTAATCCACCACCGTCTAGTGTGGATCATAACTCCTGTACCAGTTATGCACGCGCCCTTACAACGTAGTTGCAAACTGAATCACCTTCCTTTCTGGTGTAGTGATACCCTTTGCGTGTCATAGAAACTCACATTTATGCACATGTTCTGCAGCATCTTCCACACCTTTGTAATACGACAAATGCAAAGACATCTTAAAAAACACATGTTGAGGCCCTTGCCCACCAGATCTAGAACCTTGGCCTCCTCCAATATTTCCACCACCTCTAACACCACTAGATCCACTAGTTCCAACTCCTCCACATCCACCAGATCCTCCTTCTATTGCAGGTAAGGGGCTTAATACAATTGCTCCTTGTGAACCCACTACAGCGCTAAGCTGCGTGCTGACAGTCTACGAAGTTGACCCACTCCTAGATGTGTTTCCTACGCCACTTCTAGACGCGATACCAAAACTTTGTGAGCCCACCACACCTTTCCCAAATGTCTTACTAGATAAGATACTTTGAATATAAGAAATGAATGTGTAGCCATAGATGTACCAAATGAAAATCTATACCTCCTAGGTGTCACTCGACCGCCAATATCAACACCACTAATAACCGAATAAGCAATTTTTTCCTCAGAAACTGGAAGGCTAAGTGTCAGGGTTTGGTCACTAGGTGGGCCAAGAGGTGTGCCTACAGCTTTCCTTTCTTCACGCAATGAAATCTCACCAGAAGCCAAGGGGGTAATTCTCTCGCGCTTTCCAAGATGCGGTAGCATAGATTGCTCAGGTCCCACTGCCTTCTGTGTAGACCTCAAATCCTTCCCATAACAACTCTGCCTCCATATTTCCATCGCTCCTGTAACCTCACATTGTATCCTCAACTCCCTCTCTCGCACTTCATCATACTTGAGTCGCCTCTCTTCTCTCTCCTTCTTTGTTGTAGGATCCGTCATCTTTCACCACACTAGCTTCCACGCCTCGCGTCTAGATCTTGAAGGAGTTTAGCCAGCCATGGGAAAGGCTTCCAAACTCAAAGTAATAACCAGGATCTTGATAGCCAGTGGAATAACATGCAAGAATGATCCTCTAGGCTCCCTTAAGAACTCAAACTCAATAATCCCTGGGAAATAATACATAGAAATAACATATTCCAAGGTATAACTAGTCAGCACTCTACTCCACTAGTGATCAACAACACGGGCCCAGGTCAGATCGACATCATATAACCTCTAATACTCATCTTGGGTCCATACACAAGGTCTATATTACCAACTTGACCTAGATGCATATGTTGAAAGTCATTCATACAACTCCACTATGAAACAACAAAAGAATGTTTTATACAACTCATGATATAGGTGGTCCTCTACCCATTTATGTGTATCAAACTCAATTCCAGTGTTAAATCTTTGAGAAAAATCATCCTCTGTGCTTTTAAGCCATGCTTCGACGTTGTCCAAGGTCAAACACTTTATCATCACACCTCATTCTCACAACAGCTTCAAAAAGAGGTCTTGACAATGGAACCAAAATGTAGTCATTTCTTCATATACCTTCTTTCTACCCCAAGCACGTCAGCCTATCACCCAGTGTGCGTTGGGTGCTCACTCGAGGCGCACGCGGGAACCGAGCCCCTCCTTTATGTGAGCTTTGTGAGAATGATCATTAATGGAGGATGGGTTGCAGAATCAGAAACACATTCATTTACTCAGAAACATAACGTACAGACACAAAATCCAAGCACATGTGCATCATAAATGGAAATAAGCATTGTAAATAACACAAAGGAACTAGATCTGATCCATAATAACATGAATAACATAAGGGTTATACCCATAAACAAAGATATCCATAATAGAGCTTCATATATTGATTTATAAACATCCACAGTAGCCACCTTACATCACAAAAGGGTTCATCTCAGACCATATACATCAAGGAATATATATCTAGCCATACAAAACTACCCTGAATAGAGATCCTAGCTATGCTTTCCCCATTAAAACCCTTGTTACAGGCCCGAGCACATACATATATGCCTAACATTATTTCCCATATTTCCTATCACTAAGAACTACAAACCCTAACATCACCAAGCATTCTTACAACACTTTGTTGCCTCTTTTCTCCTCCTCATCTTAGACCCAAGCACTTCTTTAAATAGAATCTGGATACACCGACATAACTTCTCTCACGAGAAGATCGCATGCCAAGTGGAAGTGTGGTCATTCATAGTCGAGTTCATAGTCGAGTGTTTTTATCGTCTTGTAAAGGCCTCCATTAACCGTAATGATCTCCCATGGGAATATTCCCTACATGGAATATTCTTTTCTTGACCTTCAAGGCTCCAGGATGACACCTTATCCATTCCTCACGCCTACTTGGGCCCTCACGTGTTTCTCTTGCAATACCGCCTTCGAAATACGGCTAAGTCCTTAAACCCTTTTTCTGCTTTCACCCACACCCTGGTTCCATCTTAAACCCTTTCCTTGTGTGATTTTCCCTGAACACCTTCCTTTTGCTTGTCTTGTGCGCGCACACTTTCTGCCTCGGGACTTAGTCAATTCAGGGCCCAAAAAAAGGGTCATAGACTCTAATCCTTTAGTTTTATAACCATAACCAACAAAAATATAGGAGTAAGAGGTTGGATCAAGCTTCTTCCTTTTAACTTTTGGAATGAATATAGAAGTAGGACTACCGAATATTTTCTAATAGTATGCGAGAGTAGAAGACAGATAAACAGGAGGAGGAAACTGTTGCAACCGTGATTAGAAAATTGTGCAACTACTGAATATGCATGGACTGGGGCTCATGAATCAGGTTAGGGGTGCCTGGGTGTTGGAGATTACTTCTAAGCGCTCGTGACTGCCCAGAACCTCAGAAAATGATTTTTTTGTGTCGTACCAATATTGCTAACCTTCGTTGTTTGTCTCATGTATGTCACATTATGCTCACAAAGTTCGTTTGTAACCTGTAAAACAAATGATCTCCTATAAAACCCCAAAACACATCAAATCCTAAAAAAGAAAGATGCAAATGGGGAGTTAGACTGACCCCGATGGTCACCCAATAGAGTGAGCTTACAACCAAGCACTGTACTAAATTTTAGAATCTATGTAGTTATCTTGTTTTTGTGCAAGAATCGTGCCCTAAGTGGCTCTTGTGCAAGATGCACTTGAATAGTGAGCAATAGCTATATGTAGTAATGTAAGTAGATGTGTGGATGTCAAAATGAACTTCCCATCCTATGCGTGTATGCAGAAAATGTAGTCCCTTGTCCCTTGAGTGAGTGCTAGATGGATGCCTTGATGCTCTTAGAATTCCTTTGGATGCAACCTTAGGTTCTAGTAATACATGCTTAGAGCTTGGTCCTTTATTATGGTAACATAACTTTATATTTATATGATTCCCTTGATTAAATTTCACAATTAACAACTGGAAGGCCGACCCATAAGAAAATAAGATGCCCAAAAGATAAAAGATGCTCAAAAGAAGTGAGTAAAGTACAAAGAGGTCAAGGGTGCCCAAAGGGAATGAGGGTGCCTATGTGCTGGCATCTTGGCTGGGCGCTGGTGTTCAGAGTCATAAAAGATAAAGCAGTAAAAGTTAGATTGAGCGGTGAGGTGTGCAAGACCACAACGAAAACAAGAAAGAAAGTAAATATTCCAAAAATAGATGTCAATTGATAGTTTTCTTGCTTGTGAATCATATGAATAGTAGTACGTGATTAGGACCTATAAATGTACCCAAAGTATGTGATTTAGTGTTTACAGGTGTAAGTAGAAGTCCCTCCCAAATGTTGGGACTCAAGCTTAACAATGCGGTCAAGAAGGTGTTGATGAAGCAACTTAGGATGTGAATGAACATGGAAATGACTAGAAGCCATGGGGAATAATAGTGATAAGGACTTGGAAACATGAGTGGAAGAATTCAGAAAGATGGTAAGACCATAAAATCATAGGTCATTTGCAGTTGCAACTAGTTCTGGGAAAAATATGGGATGGGAAAATCGCATCACATTTGTAGTTGCGACTAAGATTGGGAAAATCAAAACTCATAATGGATGACAACAACAAATATGATAGTGTGAGAAGGTTCTGTAAAGAACATAAACTGTTGAGTTGTGGAGCTTAATTGCTTCACAAATAACATGATTTACTAACTTGCAGGTTTACACAGTAACCAACATCGGTCGGCTGACTGACGTCGATCACCTGAGAGCAACCGACATCAGTCACCTGGAAGCAACCAACATCGGTCACCTGAGAGAAACTGACATCGGTTACCTATGCATTTATGTTTTTATTTTAGATGCGGGATTAGATCCAACCTTTGATTAAAAAGGTGATCCAAAGGTTGTAAATGCATAGCTAAGATGTCCTAAGTTTGTATATGCTTATATAAGTTAGAAAACTAGGGTTAGAGGTAAGGATTGTGGAAGAATATTGATTCTCCTTGGTTAAGATGATGAAGAAGAAGAAAAATTAAAAAAGGGTTGCATGAAGACAATGCTTCCATGGAAAGAAGCTAGACAAAAGGAAATGGCATGTAATATGAATGATGAGAAGAGGGTGATGTCTTCTACTATATTTCCTTTGTATTGTTCTGTCTCAATGTAATGGCTTGCATAATATGCAAAGCACATAGGGTTTCTTCTTGTAGATCTACATGTTGTTGTGGGATCTTATATTGTAGATCCATGAGATCGTGTTGTATTATTGGTCCATAGAGATCTAGTATTGTAGCTCATTGGATAGCTTGTGGGTACGTGATAATATCCAAATATTATAGAGGAGGTTATCTTCTTGTTTGTACAGGTTGATGCAGTGATGGAGGAGAGACTTACTTCTTGGTGCACAATTATGGTTGCACATTAGTAGACCTATTTGAGAGGTCTTGTTTGTAGATTCATAGGAGAGCTTGGTTACATAGTTTGGAGATACAATAGTTCCTGGTTATGTGAGATCTGGTTGTGGTTTGGAGGCACGGTTGTAGTGCACTCATGTAGATCTATTTAGAGATCTAGAGGAGGAGATACTCAAGGAGAATGCATTATACTCTTGTATGGAAGAGTTGGTTTATACTCTTGTTCATTATATATATTGAAATCTCTATATTTGTTGGACGTAGCCCACATTGGGTGAACCATGGTACATGTTGTGTTATGTGTGTGTACTTTGTTTTGATTTGGATTTTCTAGTATATGCTTCCACTTTTGTAGATTTTGGGGAATTGTCTACTTCTGTATTTGCATGATTTGGTTTGTTATTAAATCATAGCATTGTTTTGTAGTTTAGTTCCCAACAGAAACAATCATAGGTGTGACTTAGAAACAATACTATTGTGATGTTTGTTTGTCTTAAAGTGGAATAAAGGGGCTCGGTCTGCTAGCTTCCTATAAAAGGTTCTCTCCCTAAATACCAAGGATTATTTGAATGAGTGTGGTACACTAGAAAATTTATAGTCATTGGCTTTACTTTACCCCCTAATTAACCAACCTAGATTTTACTTTTCTCAATCAATCAAATTGAGGTCGTCACTAAGGATAATCTTGGATATAGTCCTCATGGGTGTACTAGTTAGGTAGGTGGGGGCACGTGTTTTGTTGGTCAATTCCCTCAACGTGCAAAATACTTTGGGGTTTTGTGTTACTCCTCATAATGAGTTTTAAGGCTTATTCCCAAACACTTCCCACATTTATGCGAATGGGTATTTACCCTTATCCAAACCTGCAATAAAATGTGTGGCTCATTCTCAATTCATTCCTTTAATAAAAACAAATATGTTTTTAAGTTTTTACAGAAACCAAGTTACGACGCAATTGTAGTTGTAGCTGCCCTGTAAGCATATTTTATGATTTTTGTGTCAGAAATCATAACCTAGTCGCAGTTGCGATTGACTTGCAACCGGAATGTTTTTTTTAGATTTTTGGGCAGATCTACAAAACCGAGTGTTAGATCTACAACAAAAACATTAAGGAAAACAAAAACACATCTGAAATACAAAGTAAAACCCTAAACAAACTAATCTTAGATTCAAAAAATAAAAAGAATTACCCACAACCAAAATGGTCCCACTATGGTCACCAAAATGTATGTCTAGATTTAGATCACCTTTAGTCAAATAATAAAAACCAAATGAATGCTACTAAAAATAGAACAAGCTTATGATGTCATCGTGAAGAGAGGGATAATTGTGGTTTCTTTCATTGAATAAAGCGAGCAAAACTCTTTAGATTTGAGTCTAAATCTACACACAAGCACACTTGAAAATTTTTGGTTGTTTTTGGTGGTTAGAAGACTTGCCTCGGTCATATCCCTAACCCTTTTAAGGAGATAAAAGACATTTTATTGATGTAAAATGAAATAATAAGTACACCTAACTCATATCACAAGATAATCACAGTTGCATTTCACCGAGAATCGCACAAAGATCACAAGCCAATCACAGTTGTGATTCCTGCCTGTGTTGAGATTTCACTAAAACAGTGTTTGTAGTTGGTTGTATTTTTCCTTTGTGCTTCGTCTTTCCTTCTTCAAAACCTACAAAACCAAGATATGTGAGCAAGAAAGCAAACACAAAACTCAAGTATAGTCTTTTTGCACTAAGAGCTAGTGGGTTGGAATGAGGGGGGTGAGGATGCTTTTATAGATTTGGAGTGCACAGGGGAGTGGAACACACACGAGTGCAATGATATGAACCATAGTGCCTTGGGCATGCACATGGGTAGCTGTGGTGAGAGAATTAAATGTGAATGGTTGAGGGTTAATAAATAGATGGTGAGGTTTCTTTTATCCCATTTTGTGGATTTTTATGACTTTTTGGGTCTTTTTTGTGTTTTCGAATAAGGGACCTTATGCGCAAGGTGCATTTTCTAGTGCCTACAAGACCAACCACACAAAGTGCCCCAATAAAAATATGACTGTTAGAATCTGAGAGCACAAGTTTGTGACATGTAGACACTACTGAAAATGATATAGTCCAGGTCATACAAACTTGTCTTGTGATGACATAAACTCATACATGATTGGAGGAGCATTTGAAAAATATTCAATAACACATTTCTAATGTTTTCGACATGGTGAATTGGAGAAGGTGGTCATCTAATGGATGTAGGATGCGATAATATAATGAAAATGTACTTTATGTTGGTGTTGGCGAGGAAATTTGTCCGGTGGACAAATTTGTGAATTCCTTTCCAATGCTCTGGGAATCTAAGTCCCTCCACTTAATTGGTGTAGCTGTCGTGTATGCATGCACGAGAAAGTGTGGATTTATGTGGTGGCCTTTTAGCCGGGGATCCAATAGGGGGCTCCACTGACCCTGCTGCAAATGCTTGCAAATATCTGCAAGGGGGGAAATTTGCTATGAAGGTGGGAAAGGGAGTGAGAAAAGAGGTAGGAGAACTAATGTTATAGGTAGAAAATCATATTCCTGCACACATTAGTTAGAAACTTTAACACATGCATTTATGAGAAGAAACAACCCTGTAAATGGCAATAAGACGAGATAAGATTACGAACTCAAACTTTCTAAAATCTCCTCATCAAAAAGGCTACAAAATCCCTCTTTTTGTATTGATGCTTCAACAAAAGTTATACATAATGCGGGAATGGAAGAAATTTGAGAATGGAGGGAAGTAGAAGAAAATGGCTATCTTCTTTGCTTTCTCGAAGTACAATGCACTCATGAGTTTACAAGATCAATTACCCCCATACAATGGCGTGAAGAAGCCATTAAATATCTTGCAAGAAACGATTACAACTTCTTCTTTGTTAGCAAGAAACGGTTTACAATCTTTTTAGTCATTCACGTCCGTTCAGATTCTTTATTCGCGAAGAAATTCCAATGGCAGAAAAAACCAAACTTTTCATAATGTAGTCGTTACACTTGTTTTGTAACTTTAAATTTGAACCATTCATCTTGCCTTTAAAACTTTAAACCAGAGTCATCCACATGGGAGAAATTTACTAGAGCAGGCGTGGAGGATGCCTTTTGCATTTTGTGACTTTTGGAGAAATGGCGTTTTGGAACATTTTGGCTCGCTCTACCGCTTTTGATAAGGTCTTGACATGTGGCCTCACTTGATTGGCGAAGGAATCATGGCTCGCTTTATGACTGTTAGCCCTTTTTACAAAAGGCTCAAAAACACAAATCATTCCGTCAGCCCGCCTTCCTACTTTGACCTTCGATGCGGGGTTTTTATTTGACTTTTTCCTTTGTGTTTGATGGGGTTGTGGGTCACTTTTAAACTTTAAGCCCCTTTAATGAAAACAAGGCTCAAATTCTCAAATCTCCCTGATGATCCGCCTCCCCACTTTGACTCTTTTGATGCGAGCTCAACATTTGACTTTTTCCCTCTTGGCATGATTAGGGCAAGGGGTTAAATTTGACGGCCGTTTAGACGTTTTTCATGATTTTATCCATAAAATACTTGCCAATATTTGAAAAAACCGTCACATACGACTTGCAAATTTCAAGGGAGACCATTATTTTTAATATAGATTTATAGGTAAATTATACAACAATATATTTGAAATAGTTAAATATATATAAAATAATATTTTATATATTTTATTAACATCACAAAAATAACACTATTTTGTAATTTTGAAGGGCAAGATTTAAAATTTACCATCACCTAAAAATTGTTTGACAGGCATAGGTGGTCGTCAAATTTAACCCCTGATCGGGGCTCCGGGTCACTTTATGACTTTTAACTCTTTTTACAAAAAGTCTCAAAACCTCAAAGTTCTCTGCCGACCCGCTTCCAATTAGATATGTCCACATACCCATGGATAATGGAGCCAAAATTTGATGGGGAAGAAAATGCCCGTCATTCATGACTATGGAAAAGATGCAGAGAAGAAGAAAACTCCACCATTTCGCGCCCGATTTTCAAAATTCTTTCACGAACCAAGGAATTGAGAACAATACAAGATTCGACGATCCATGACCATAGAAAAGATGGGAAATTTCATTCAAATGGAGGCTATAATAGAATTTTCACGCGTCCAGACGAGGAAACAGAAAGTTGATCAAATCACGCAGACTAGAGAGTTTAAACAACTTCAAAGCATGAATTTCTCTATCTTTTTAGAATTCCAGCTTTACTTGAACACTTCCTAGAGGGCGTGAGCTCAAAATTTTCAAATTTGAATTAGAAAATGAGGGGGGGGGGTTTTGAGGGCGACAACAGCTGGCTCTAGTTTGGGGACATGACATGGACTTAGCATAGTGAAGACATGACATGGGAATCCAAAATCTCAATCTCTAGACCCTATAATTCGTTGACCAATGCCTTGTCCATTGGGCCTTGCAGAGTCATGTATAAATTCAAGAAAGAAAGATCAGAAGAAGGAAACACATAAACACACAACGGGAAGGGGAAACAAAACCACACAATGGAAAGGGAAACACACCTAAGAATCACCTATGGTATAAGGTGGGACAACCCGCTTTCACTGATGATATAATTTCAAGTATTGTCCGCTCCAAGGCAATTCCAGTGGTGTTCCATCCAAATATGAGAGAAGAAAAGCATTCTCACAGCAAGCTTCACGAATCTGGAATGGGCCAAGCCATAATGAATCGAACTTTCCATGGCTACTTTTTGGTTCTCTTCTCTTGTCCCATAGCAGGATGAAGTCTCCAACTTTGAATTCTCTTTCCTTGGCCTTCTTATCAAAAATCTTCTTTACTTTTAATTGGTGCTCCTTAATGCGATCCACCACTTGGAGTCTATTTTCTTCCAGCTTCTCAAGAAAGAGGATCCTCTTGTCAATGGAATCCTTGTACTAACCATCTTCTATTGCCTGTAGCAGCTTGAGAGTTGGCATCTCGATCATGAGAGGAATTTCTGCTTCAACTCCATACAACAGTTGGAATGGTGACATACCTATTGCCTTATTGGGAGTGATCCTATCCGCCCATAATGTGTCGTACAACCTTTTGTGCCAATTCCTTTGATTCTCATTCACAAGCTTGCAGACAATGGTCACAATGTTCTTGTTGCTTGATTCGACCTGTCTGTTTCCTTATGGATAGTAGTCAGAAGAATGAGATAGGGAGATTCCATAGCCATAACAAAACTCGATCAGCTCTCTTGAAGAGAAATAGGTAGCATTTTCTGCTACAACTTTCCGTGGCACTCTGAAACAAACTATGATATTCTCCTTGACGAAGTTGCATACTATTTTAGTGTTGGCTTGTTTGTCTGGAATGGCTTCCACCCAGTTGGTGAAGTAGTTTGTTGTTGTGAGTACATAGGCGTGCCCTACACTTGAGTGAGGGTTCAGAACACCAATGAAGTCTAGCCCCCACTGTTGGAATGGTTCTTCAATAACCACAAGCCCGAATGGTAATACAACGAGTTGTGGTATTCCAACGAACTGCTGGCATGCTTTGCATTTAGAAACCCAATCTCGAGTGTCTACAAAGATGGTGGGCCAATAATACCTTCCTCGGAGGATCTTGTGTGCAATGACCATTGCTAAAAAAATTCCACCACATGCTTGGTCATGGTATGCTTTAAGCAACTTTTCTTGTTGCTCTTTATCTACGCACATGAGGAAACAACCATCCAGGCCTCTTTTGTAAAGCACATGATTCCAGATTAAAAATTTAGCTACCTTCAACTTGAGTGTTCTCCTTTGCTTGTAATCAAGATGGGGAGGGAATTCTCCATAAGTCATGCAATAGGAAATATCAACATACCACTCATCAGTAGTGGTGACAAAGAGAACCTATGGGTTGTCTTTTAAACAAGTTGAGCAAGCAGAGTTTTCTTTGCCATGTTGAGCTTTGAGTGTTTCATCTTCAACAATCAACTTGCACAAGCCATTTCCCCTTACCAGATTGGAGGGTCCAATCTCCAAGTCATATTCTTGAGTCTTTGCAATCCAATTTCCTCTTTTAGCTCTGGGATCCTGTTGTCTCAAGATGGACTTGATTGCACTGCCAGGGACCATCACCACCGTATGGGAATCGAGGATGTAAAACCTAAAGTTTTTTACAGTCTTGACCACTGCATAGGCATGCTTCTCCAATTGGTTGTATTTTAGCTCATGATTTTTTAAAGAATAACTCATGAAAGAAATAGGTGTTTCCATGCCTTCATCATTTTTTTGAATGAGAACGGAAGAGAGTGTATGTTCTGATGCATAACAATACATGATGAATTCTTTGTTAAAATTTGGAGATACAAGAGTTGGAGCCTTGGTAATGGATTTCTTGATCTCTCTGAATGATGCCTTCCCTTCATTGTTCCATTTGAAGTTTACTTGTGGTTTCATCATGGAAGTGATGTGCTTCATCAACTCAGCAAACTCGGGCACAAAATGATGAAGAAATTTCACCTTTCCTGAAGAATGAATGAACTCCTTTCTTGCTTGTGGGTAGGGCTAATGCTTGAATGGATCTAATCCTCTCATGATCAATGTGTGCTCCATGTTTGTTCACAATGTTCCTGTTAATGTAAATCTACAACACCCCCAAATGAGTTATGGATCTGCTTTTCTAAGGCAAAGTCATTTGGTGTGATTGCACAACATTGAGCTTTCCCAAAGTGTGGGACCTTTGCAAATGGGGAAAGCTCTCCAGAGAAGCCTGGTTCCTCTTCCTAAACTACCTGCCACAAGCTATTCCAGTGCAGGCAAGCTAATCTAACCTAATCTAACTTCTAAGGAGACAAGGAGAGGAAGAAAATAAGGTAAAATAGAGCCTACACTAAAACGGTGATACACCAAAGAAGGAAAGTGTTGATTATCTATCAAAACTAACATGGAACAAGAAGAGCTGAGCAATGGAAAGGATGAACAACTGCATCACAGACCAAAGATGGATTTCACACAGAAAATGTTCCAAAACTCCATGAACATAGCTCCCAAACTTGTAATGAACATCAAAACATGCACAAATACCCTGTAATGAAGAGAGGTAAGGAAAACAACAAAGAAAACGAGCTAAGGATGGACAAATGCATCACAAAACAGTTTTTTTATCGCTCAGAATTTACAAAGTACATCATTTCATGGGTAAAAGGACAAAATGCCATTACAAAGCAGGGGAAGAGGTTCAAACTCCATTTTCAACCCTGGGGAAGAAAAGAAGGGAGAGGCAAAGAAGAAGGATGAACAACCTTTTTCAAAATGAGCCAAAACTGGCTTTTATCACTTGAACAAAATGAAGGAAATGAGAAAATGTGGGCAAATCAATTTTAAAACTCCAACCACCGACAAGATCCATTTAATTAGCCTAAAAAATGATGGGTTTTCATGAAAAAGCCCATACTTCATCATACATTGCTTTGCAGAGCAAGAAAGAGGCCCATACTTCATTAATTTTGGTGGTTGGGCTTGTTTTCTGTAATTTTTCCATGCCATAGACGTTTTCCCATTTTTCTCCCACAAAACTCCATAAAATTTAAAATTAAATTGTCCATCATGTAGAGGATTTCAACAACTTTCCATTAATACCAAAATTGTGAAAATCTGAGCTCTAAATCGAAAGATATGGCCTTCTGAAGATTTAGGGCAAACAGGGCAAAATTAGAGCAAAAATCAGGTCGGCGCGCCAAAACTTGACCTTTTTCCCTTTTCAAAAAAGTGGGAAAATTTCCCAAAATTCTCCGTGGCCCCACCACTCCGAGACACATGGCACCCTTTGATTAGCTACGGAGATGCGGTCCATTCTTGCCTTTTGTGCTTTTCACCACTTTGGTGACAATTCAAAAATCCTCCCGACGCCCCAATCCCCACCGATGAATGGACACGTGGCACCTTTTAATTGGTCAGTGGGGATGCACTTCCATTTTTGCCTTTGACACATTTTTACCAAACATTAAAAACTAGAAATCCCTCCGACGCTCGCCGCTCCGCCTTGACACGTGGCATCATTTCATTGGCTGCAGGCCTTAAGCAATTTCGTTTCCTTTGCGGGCTCGTGGGAGCACAAATGACTTTTGCACTTTTAGCCCAAAAAGTGCTAAGTTCTCAATTTCTTCCTCTGCTCCGCCGGCTAGAGCCTCTTTGGCACAAAACTCTCCGATAGCTCAGCAGGCCAGCCTTAGGAAAATTTCCCCTCCAAACTCCTTCCCTTCATTGCCATTTCAATTTTTACAAGGAGTTAGGAGGATTTCTTTACCTTTTTGGAAAGGGGAAGAAAAATCCTTTCTTATGAAGACATTTCCAAAATATTTTGAGTGCTTGAAATGTGTGCAAATTGAAGTTGAAGCACAAGGAAGGAAAGAATGAAGGAAAGTTAGCCAAAATAAGCAGGGGCTCATTTTGGATAACAATGCCCTAATAACTTGCCTTCTATGACTCCAAAAATGCATTTTTTTGGATTTAGTGATATGTCATGTTTCCTACACCTTGCAAGTACCTACTCCAAGTGATAGATATGATCTTCCCTCTTCTTTGAAAATACTCATCAAGATATATGATAATGCAATGCTTTATATCTTTGAAGGCCAAATCCACCGCCCTTTGGAATGTAGCTCCTGCATTGATTAGGCCAAAAGGCATTATGTTGTAGGCAAAATGCCCCAAGGTGTTGTAAAGGATGTCTTGGTGCGGTCCTCCCCTGCCACTTTGGTTTGATTATATCATGATAATCCATCAAGTAATGAAAGCATTTCAGATCCAATGACTGCTTGCAGGATATGGTCCATGATAGGAAGAGGATAATTGTCCTTTAGTGATGCCTGGTTCAGGTTGCAAAAATCTACACATATCCTTATTTCACCATTCTTCTTCTGCACTGGCACAATGTTAGCCACCCACGTTGAATGGTGGATGGGAAAGATGATCCTTGCGTTAGGCATCTTCATTACCTCCTCCTTTATGGTATCAACAATGTTTGGGTTGTACGGCCTTTGTTTCTGCCTGAAGGGCTTAACACCCTGCTTCAAAGGAATTGAGTGATGCATTTCCTTTGGCTGGAAGGATTTGAGTTCATCATAAGAGTAGGCCAAGACATCTGAGTATTTCTTGAGTAATGCAACAAACCTTATTTTTTCTTCAGGAGAGCAACATTTTCCAATATTGACCATCCTTGGCTCCTCCGGGGTACCAATGTTTTCTTTATCAAAATCAGCTGGGCACCGAGAAGATTGCTTTTCTTTCTCTTGAATGAATCTTTCATGTTTGTCAAAGAGGTCTTCTAAAGAGACTAGGCCTTTGGGAATTTTGTTCCCTTTCAATTTGATTATTCCCTCATCATCAATCCCTTCAATTCCTTCTTTCTCTTCTTTGGGGACTGCTTCTCGGTGTGGATTTTCACCTCCTTTGAAGAAGATATTATTGAAATTATCCCTTTGCTCTAAAAAGGCTAGAATTTGGTTATCATCATTGAAGACTTGCCAATGATTTGCATTGTCTGGTACACTAGGCCTGAATACCATTTCAATGGTCACTTTGTCTTTACCAAAAGAAGGATGAGTTGTCACTAGGGAAGCTGACACTGCAAGAGAATCAAACTTTTCATTTTGTTCCCTTGGATTAGCTTAAATGGAAAATGCATCAAAAGATTCAATGCAGTCCCACACTCTGTTTTTGTAATTCCGGAGTCTTGGATTCTTCACCTGATATTGTCGGCAGACCTACTTTACTACAACCTCTGCATCACCTTGGCATCTCAGTTTCTTGATTCCCATGTCCTCTGCTGCACTCATGCCTAAGAGTAGTGCTTCATACTCTGCAGTGTTATTTGTATTATCAAATTGCAGCTTGTAGGCAAATGGGTACAACTCATTGGAAGGAGAGTACAATACTACACCAGCTCCCGAGCCTGCACTGGAATGAATACCATCAAATTCCATTGTCCAAATTTGATCTTCCTCTTCCTCCATGAGAAGTGGCAAGTTCTCCTCTTTTTCTGATGTGAGGAAGTAGTTTCCTAGCCCACAATCTTGAAAGAGAATGTTAGCTTTCGGATCATCAAAATTTCGTACTGTGAACTTCATCTTTCTTACTGGTAGCAACTTCTTCATCTCGCCTTTTACTAGGATAGTTGCAGATGACCAATCCATTTTTATCTCTCCACCCAGGTCTCTGTAGAAACTCCTACTCAATAGCATACCAAAGGATGTTGGGATGTCTTGCTACCAGTATGGTTAGGAGCACCTTCTTGTCTAGAAAATCGGCTAGTGCTACATGTGCATCTTTGATTCTTCCTACCAATGGCACTTGTTTGGATTCCATTGAGTAACAGGTGTCATTTACCCGGGTCAAGGTGAGGCCTAGATCATTTACAACTTTGGCTGGCATCACATTGTCTGAGGCTCCGAAATCTATGATACAATTATTTAGCTGGAAGCCTTTAATGAGGAGTGATAGGTAGAAAGGTTCAACCCTGTTGGTTTTGGAGGCACTGAGGGCTAACATGTTTTGGGAAGGTGGTGTGGATGGTGTGGGCAGTAAGCCTTTAGAATTAGGACTCGAGGATACAGGGTTACCACCATGAACTGCATTAATGAACTTGTCAAACTGGGCAGGGTGTGTTTGTAGGTATTCTATTTTTGAGAGCTGGACTTTGGTTTTGCTTGCATGTTCCACAAAGTCAAATGGGGTTATGGTGAGTGAGGAAGAGGTTCCGGAAATGGAGGAAGATTTACATGGTAGAGGCTTTGCTACTTTGGGTGTTGAATTCTCCTTTTCGGGTGTAGCAATTGGCTTGGAAGGGGGTGAGGGTGTAGCTTTTGATTGAACCTTAGATGTTCTTGCAGGAACAACATTTAAAGGAGAATTGTTCTTAGCAACTTTTGAGTTGGGAGAAGAATTAGATGAATTACTTGGCATAGTAGCATGATCCTTGACAACCAGCGAGTTTGGTTTTTCTTTGGCTGACTCCATAGAGGGTGGTAATGGTGATCCTTTGTTGATGATTTTATTTTGTGTGACCTCCAGGGGAGAATATTTTTTATTCTTCTTATCCTTTACTGCAGTCGTTGAGGATGAAGCACCTTTCCTGGATTGTGCACGAGTGAAAACAACACATGAGAAACTTGGAGCTTCTTCATCATTCTCATCTTCATCATCAACGTACTCAATTAGGCCATTGTGCATATCAACTTCCTTGACCTCGAGATAGTTTTCATAGTCTTCCATATTTTCTTCTTCAGTTTCATCAATTTCTGCTTCCTCCTCTGGCTCTTTGGTGTCATAGATGGCATTGACTGGTGGTGCTTCAAGAGCAAGCTGACGAGGAGGTGGAGCAATCCTTGGCCTATATGGAGGGTTTGGTCTCCTCGAAGCATTTTGCATTGTGATATGAGATAACTGCTTCTTCAAGGCAACCAAGTCATTTGCCATTTTTTGGAACATCGGATCTGTGGTGACAGAGTTTGAATTCTGACCCTTTTGCTTTCCACTGGGGCCTTTCACCTTTCCAGACAAGATTAGAACATCATCGGTTTCTATTGCATGGTCTTGAGCATCCCTTAATGTTCTTGGTTGGGTTCTTCTAAGGAAGAAACCTACTTCTGATGGCAAGGAGCTGATGAAGAATCTCTTCAAATTATTTTTAGGAGGCACCACATCTTCAGGGATTCTTCTTATCACTCTGTTATATCTTGTTACGAAGTCCCTCATTGACTCGGAGGTTTCTTTCTTCATTTGTACCAATTGGACCAGAAGATCCTAACAATATTCTGTGCTCTTGAACCTGTGTTCGAATGCACTTCTTATATCCTCCCAATAGGTGATGGACCTCAGGGGTAACATGTAGAACCATTCGACAACTTTCTCTTGAAGTGACTCCACAAAGAGTCAGACTAACACCTCTTCATCCTCAACACCTAGCACACCGCAAGCAGTGATAAATGCTGCTACATGCTCTTCAGGGAGTTGAGAACTATCCCCTCAGAATTTTGGGAAGTTTTTTTCTCGAGCCTCTTGGTAGCTCGTGGAGTGGTTGAGCAAGAGCCAATGGACCGATGTTTCCTCCCCATGGTACATTAGGTCTACGGGCCTCATGACCACGTTCACACTCATGATCACGATCCCCCATTCTATTTATATTTCTAGCTTCCGACCTTGCTAAGGCTGCAGCTTCTGATGTTACTCTTTCATCTACCTCGATTTGAAGTCTCTCGATTTCTTCGAGTTGAGCTCTTATTTCTTCTTCGGCTCTCGCCTCTCTTTCTCTAGCTTCTTCTTTGGTCTTCACGTCGGTGAAATCTTCAAGATTCTCGTTGATGTATGGAATTTCACCGTCTAACGGATTGACAACACTTAGGTTCCCAACGTGACCGGTTGCTTGAGAAAGAGGTCTCTAGATTATGAGTAGCTCTTGTCTCTTTTGAAGTTCCTAAAAAATGGGATCAATTTGTCCTCCTTGTCTCTATTGCCCGGTGAATCTTCTATCTGCCAGCTTGAAAATCTATGCTCTTCTTTGCGGTGCTAGAATTTGTCTTTGCCTCTCCAATTCAGTAGTGCGTTCTTCTTCAAGGTCCAGAATTCTCGTGGCAATGAAGTAGTGATTGGCACTTTGTCTATTATGCCAGATAACTTCCCTCAAATATGAAGCAACATCTTCTTGGATGTAGAAGAGCAATTTGGGTCTTTCAACATGAGGGTTTCCTGAAATAACCATGATTTGAATCCATGTGGCTCATATAGCCATTCAAATTCCAGAATTTTTTCTCTCTTTTTTTAAATTTTCTGACGTTGCGGTCGCATTCAGGTGCAGATGCTGCAAAATCTGCCCCATGGTGGGTGCCAAAAACTGTTGGCGAGGAAATTTGTCAGGTGGACAAATTTGTGAATTCCTTGCCAATGCTATGGGAATCTAAGTCCCTCTACTTAACCGGTGCAGCTGTCGTGTATACATGTGTGAGAAAGTGTGGATTTATGTGGTGGCCTTTCGGTCGAGGATCCAACAGGGGCACTCCACTGACCCTGCGGCAAATGCTTACAATTATTTGCAAGGGGGGAAATTTGCTATGAAGGTGGGAAAGGGAGTGAGAAAAGAGGTAGGAGAATTAATGTTGCAGGTAGAAAATCAGATTCCTACACACATTAGTTAGAAACTTTAACACGTGCATTTATGAGAAGATACAACCCTGAAAATGACAACAAGACGAGATAAGATTGTGAACTCAAAGTTTCTAAAATATCCTCATAAAAAAGGCTACAAAATCCTTCTTTTTGTATTGATGCTTAGATGGAAGTTGTACATAATGTGGGAATGGAAGAAATTTGAGAATGGAGGGAAGTAGAAGAAAATGGCTATCTCCTTTGCTTTCTCGAAGTACAATGCACTCGTGAGTTTACAAGATCAATTGCCCCCGTACAATGACATGAAGAAGCCATTAAATATCTTGCAAGAAACAATTACAACTTCTTTTTTGTTAGTGAGAAACGGTTTACAATCTTTTTAGTCATTTGCATCCGTTCAGATTCTTGATTCGCGAAGAAACGCCAATGGTGGAAAAAACTAGACCTTTCATAATGCAATCGTTACACTTGTTTTGTAACTTTGAATTTGAACCGTTCATCTTGCCTTTGAAACTTTAAACCAGAGCCGTCCACGTGGGAGAAATTTACTTGAGCGGGCGTGGAGGATGCCTTTTGCATTTTGTGACTTTTGGAGAAATGGTGTTTTGGAATATTTTGGCCCCTCTCTTACTTTTGATAAGGTCTTGACACGTGGCCTCACTTGATTGACGAAGGAACCGCGATTCACTTTATGACTTTTAGCCCTTTTTACAAAAAGGCTCAATAACACAAATTATTCCGCTGGCCCGCCTTCCTGCTTTGACCTTCGATGCAAGCTTAATATTTGACTTTTTCCTTTGTGTTTGGTGGGGTTGTGGGTCACTTTTTAACTTTAAGCCCCTTTAATGAAAACAAGACTCAAATTCTCAAATCTCCCCGACGATCCACCTCCCCGCTTTGACTCTTTTGATGCGCGTTCAATATTTGACTTTTTCCCTCTTGGCATGATCGGGGTTGCGGGTCACTTTATGACTTTTAACCCTTTTTACAAAAAGGCTCAAAACCTCAAAGTTCTCCGCCGACTCGCTTCCAATTATATATGTCCACGTACCCGTGGATAATGGAGCTAAAATTTGACGGGGAAGAAAACGCTCGTCATTCACGACTGTGGAAAAGATGCAGAGAAGAAGAAAACTCCACCATTTCGCGCCCGATTTTCAAAATTCTTTCACGAACCAAGGAATTGAGAACAATACAAGATTCGACGATCCATGACCATAGAAAAGATGGGCAATTTCATTCAAATGGAGGCTGTAATAGAATTTTCACGCGTCCAGACGGGGAAACAAAAAATTGATCAAACCACACAGACTGGAGAGTTTAAACAACTTCTAAGCATGAATTTCTCTATCTTTTCAGAGTTCCAACTTTACTTGAACAATTCTAGAGGGCATGAGCTCAAAATTTTCGAATTTGACTTAGAAAACGAGGGGGGGATTTTGAGGGCGACAACAGTTGGCCAAATAATGTGTAAATGGTAGATATATAAGGATACCTATAAAATACTATGTTCCTAAACTAAGTCACAAGGTTCTAGTTCACGTTCATGTTTGCCGAGGATAAAGTTCGGTTCAAGTTCCCCAAGGGATAAAATTCAAGAAAAAAAATGTCTTTAAGTTAGAATATTTTTTTCCTATCATTTTTTTGTTGAAAAATGCATAAATGTGTGAGAGGGACAAAGTGGAGAGAGCTTTCTATCTACTACTTTCAGTTGGTATATGTATGTATACATAATTTGTAAACTAATACAAAATCGTGTCAAAAACTTCCCATAGAAAAATAAATGCAAAAATTCGAATTCATGTTTGATAAGAATAAAGTTCAACGAAATTCAAACTTTTTCAATAAAATTCCAAGAACCTCATGACATAATCACTAAAAATTTGGACTAGATTTCGGGTACTACAATTACATCGAAATAACCTAATTGTGAAAAAACGAAGCTATCTTTATGATGTTGGATAGCCTACATTTTAATTGTAAACCATCTTATGGGCTTTCCCCCCCCCCCCCCCCCCCAATTTATTGATGCAAATTGTCCAAATAAGATCACATATAATAATTAAAAAAAAACCCAGCTTCAGTCCCATACAAGCGGGATAATTTAAAAAAGGAAAAAGGCCAAAAAAAGTGCATATAAGTAGGTAATATGTTTATAAAAGGTACCTATCTCGAGTCACGGATTGAAATAAAGACCCAAATCATTTCCAAACGATTTTTATTTATTTTGGCGCCACAGTTTGAATTTTGCCGAGTCTTATTTATTTTTTTACAATGTGAGGTCTTTGGATGCCCATGGGACTCATCGGACCTAGCTTGGGATTCTCGTGGTTAATGCTTATGCTGCCCCCTGCAACATCATAACCACAATAATAAGAAATGCAGGATTTACAGCTCTAAATCTCCACCAAATTCCACACTTCTCACGCTTCTACAAATCTATCTGTTTCCAGGAATCTCTGCATTCATAGACTGTGCAGCAAGGTATGCAGATTTTTCTCATTACCCCCGAAATTCCCAGTTTTTATTTTTTCCTTTTCTTCCGGAGGGTACCCATTTCAATTTTTGGTTCCGTTTATTTTGATTTACAAAAAGAATGTATTTAGCAGAACACCCATATCACTCTTCAGTACCACTTGATTTAGGTTAATGAAAAATAATAATGAGCAGATGCCCATTTTAGTTTCCGATACCATTTAATTTGATTCACAGAAAAAATATAAAATTGGAGAGCATCCATTTCAGTTTCAGTTGCAGTTCCACATCTTGTGATTTTCTCCTCCTATTTCTAAGCTTTTCTCTGAATTTTAGTTAGTTTTTTTTTTTCTGTGCGGCAATGCCCTCATTTGGTGCCCTTTTTTGGAAATATTCTGCATTGTTTTGGTTTTGATTTGCCAAATAGTTGAAATCATTTAATTTGACGTACAATTTTTTTTTTTAGCAGTATACCCGTTTCAGCTTTTGTTCCGATTCCTGTATTTTTCTCTTCTTGTCCCCTAGCGCTCCTTAATGTTATATGCAGTTTTTTGCCCCCTCATCTGTAGTAATATTCTCCTTCTGAAGCCCCTATTGGGGCGGTGCCATCCTTTTGTTCGTGTTTATATTAAGAATAGTTGAGTCAAAATTAACTTGATTGTTTTTTTTTTGGCATAGCAAATACCCATTTCAATATACAGTTGAGATCTTGTTGGAGTTTAGTCCCATTCCCAAACTTTTCTCAGAATTTAGGTTTTTTTTTGTTGCTTTGTAGTACCACCCTCCTAAAGCACCCACTATGCCAATACCCTTTTCTGTTTTTTTTTGTTTTTTTATTAAAAATAGCTAAGGCTGTTAGGCCGTCTTTACAATAAACAGGATTACCAGAGCATCCAATTTAGTTTCAATCCCAGATCTTTTGCTTTTTCCTTCCCATTTCCAAGTTCTTCACAGAATTTTACTTAGGTTATTTTGATTTGCTGCAGTGCATTCCTTCTGAAACTTCCATTGTGTTCATACCTGTTTTTTGTTTTTATTTTTTATTGAGAATATTTGAGACCATTTAATCTGATTTGGAGAAAATTATTAATTAGCAGAGTGCACATATCAGTTTTCAGCCTCTTCAGATGTTCTTTTTCCTTCACATTCACAAGCTCTTTTCTGAATTTCAGACAGGTTATTCGATTTGTGGCAATATCCTCATCCTGAAAACCCCTTAATTTTTTGTTTTTTGTTTTTATTAAAAATCCACTCAGGCAAAACTTGTTCCTCAGTTACACAAAAGTCTTCAGGTGTTTCTTTCTGTTGGGAAGGTTGTTTCTTTGATCTAGGTTTATTGTTATATTTTTTAATATTAAAAAAATTATATTCATTCTGTTGATTGAATCATGGTTTCACTGAAATTCAACTCCTCTACTACATCCACCTAGTTGCATTAGCACATAGATTTCTTTAACATGATGGACAGGTCTATGGGGTTTGAGCCTGGTTGGCTTTGTGATTAGCACTCCATCTTACTACTAGACCACATCGTGATGGACAGATTATATGTTTGCTTTCAAAACTTATGCTTGTTTAAATTCTTAAAGGATTTGATGTATATGTCATCAAAAGCATGGCACCTCAGGGGTTATCTACCTATTTTCGTAACTTGTTTGCAACACACTTCTTGCATGTATGGGATCTTCCCACACTTTTGATGCTCTTCCCTACATTTCCATTTCAAAATTCGGGTCATTGAGATCTAGCTGATTCTTTTTAGTCTTTCAACAAAAGATTTTGTTAAAACAATGCCATATCTTGCCAATTGGGTAGGCCAAAGTCTCTTGCTGGTCATGCAGTGACGAGACTCTTGGGCTCTTATCACTTGCAGGGTTAGGGCTATTCCTTCTGCAATTTGAAACAATCCCTGGTTCAACAGGATTGTGTGCTCTTCAACTTCTGGAGGACTTCTCTCCAACTGAGCTTTGAACTCGGGTGCCGTAATAAATGTATACTAGCATTTGAACCTGGAGCCTCACCAGCTGAAAAATAAAAAATTAACCCAGAAAAAAGTTGTTTGTGATATCTTGACTCTTGTTTTTTTGGCAAATGTCTATTATCTTGTCTTGAAAGGGCATTTTCTAAAATGCTAATTTGCCTGTTGCAAAATGTGCTCTTCTCACTCTGGTCAATAAACATAGATCTGTTTTTGATCCATCTCTGCTGATTTTGGTGGAGGTTGGGAAATTTTGCTTGTTCAAGTGCTTTGATTGTCTTCCTCGAAAACAAGTAGGGCTATATGGGAGGCTTTAGTCTTAAGGGGTGCCATCTGGAGAGTATGCTATTTTTCACTTGTCAATTGAATTATCATGTCTCTGCGTTGTATTTATTTAAGTCCTTGGTAGAATGTGAGACTCATTCTTTGTATCTACAGCTCTGGCTTGCAATCTTTAGATTTACTGAAAGACTCTGTGGGGTATATGAAAATAAACTGATTTAAGCTTTTGGAGTGTAGGTAATTCTAAAGCCAGAGAGCTTTGCAGAGACGTGAAAATAATGAGCCAGAGTCACATAACCTTTGACAATGATGAAGAAGATATCACTTTTGTGTCTAAAGAGGTGTCTCCTATTCCTCAGAGAAAGCTGAAGAGGTTGAAGAAAGCAAGGGGGACACCTAGTAATGACACAAAAGAGGGTACTGACGTGGGTGAGTACATGGATTACATGAAAAGTAATGAGTTGGAGAGCGATAATCAGATGTTCAAAACTAGCTCACCAAGACTACATGATGAAGAGGAAGAGTGGGTTGGTCAACAAAGCTCTGGGAATCCAGTGGATGAAGTAGAAATGGAGGATGACAAAATAGAAGAGGATCAAGTTGCTGATAGCTACATGGAAATAGAGTCACCCAAAGCCACAAATAATTCCAGTAATAGTTCATTCCCTGAAACACGCAATGATAATGAACACATGAAAAACCCTGTTAGTGCAGATGAACACGTAATGGAAGCAATCCAAGACTTAGGCAAAGAAGCTTCAAGCCTTGTTGAGAAGAAGAAGAAGAAGAAGAAGAGGAGAAAGGAGTTAAAGGAAAAATCGAAAGCAGCTTCCAGGTCATCAGCTGTTGAGAAAAAGCAGGTTCAGAAAAAGGTATGGGACTCTAGCCATAGATATTTGGGTGCCTCTTTTATATTTGTCCTCAGGTTTTATTTCAGTTGGGGTTATCATCTTTGCAGAGGAAGTCTGAACTTGAGCAAATCCATGTCGAATCCCAGCGGCTTTTACGAGGTTTGAACATCAATTATTACTGGTTCTCTCTTGTTTACTGGATACTCTTTGCCCTTTTCCTCTTTAATGGAATTAATGGAAAAATATACCAGGAGTTCCTTTCTGACTCTTATTTATTTTCTATTAGAAACGCCAGATGCATCTTTCAAACCACAGCCAACTATTAACAAACCAATTTCATCTGTACTTGAGAAGATCCGCCTTCGAAAGATCCAACTTCAGCAAAAGTGAGGCGTACATAAACTTAGTGTTTTAAGAAAAAGCTTTGTCTATTTTTGTGAATTTAGATAGGAAAGACTTCAAGGGAACTTAATCTTAACAAACTTTTTTGACATTGGAATTACCTAATGTTTGAAACAGAGCAGTAAAAGGGTCTGCTGGAGTTTTGAAAGAATCTGGAGATGATGTCGCATCTTCTGAGGACCTTTCAGAAGATAACCAGAATGTGGACTCTACAGACGATGACGATGACGAAGATGGACTGTTGCAGGAGGAACCCCAGATTGAGGTGAAGCTTACAAGATGATTACAGTGAGAATATTCTATTTTTTTTGCTTTACCTTTACAGGATAAAGTTCATGCTGCCATTCAACAATTAGTTCTCTTTGCTTTCAGAACAAAACAGAAAATTCAGATGAAGCCAATTTTGTTGCTCCCCTTATTAATGATGGTGGTGTCCCTAGAACCCCCGATTTTTGTGGTGAAACAAGCCTACCTGAGAAGGTGAGTACTGCACTAGAAGGTTTTAAAATGGATGAGTGGGTGTTAGTATTTTTCCCACAGCAGTCTGATATTAGTTATAGCCTATCTGCACATGTCAATGCTTTCTCTTGTTTGTTCTTTTCATGATTGTATATACCCTGTGGTGTGGGTGATAACATAGAGCAAGAAAACAAATATAACCACAGATCAATTTTCAGATCAATATCAGCTAATCAGCAAAGGCCGACATATGATTGCCACACAGGGAAACCGGTTGTCATGGAAAGAGTGCTACTTGTTTTCTGCTTAATTGGAGGAAAATGAGAGAGTAAACTTGAATTGTGTTATTTGGATGTTGACTGATAATGATAGTGATGTTTGACGTATGTGCAGGCTAAAACAGAAGATATCTCCAACACCTCCAGTGGATTTCGAGCACCAGTTGAGGACACACAGGTTTGGATGAACCTATTTTAAAATTTAAACTGTTGCTTTCCATAGTCTGAAAGAAGGTTTTTACTTGTACTTAGAAAGTTATATGTGGTTGGAAGTCTTACGCTTCCATTGATATTATTGCTGCAGGACCTCTTTTGCGATTCTCAGCTGAGCTCTGGAGAAGATCCAGAGGAAAATCCTGATGATAGCACCCAAGACAATGAGGATGTTGCTCCAGCACTGTTAAGCATGAATTTGAAGCTTGATTCTCATCCTGACGATGATGAGTAAGTATGACAAATACTTGTTCCGTGCTTCTGTTCCTGATTATCCTTCACTTAGTATCTTTCCATCTAGAAATTTTATAGTAAGTTCTTAGATTTTGATTTTAGGATGTGACCATGCAGCTGAGGGATACAGTAAGCTAGGTTTGATATTGTCAATAAGTTATTTCCATTCTATTTTATTTTTCCCTTACTTTTGTTGAAAGGGGCATACTTGGTTATCCTTGAACTGCATTTTCAAATGGTGCTTGCAGATAAGTTTCATGTATAGTTAAATTAGTGATGATCATCTGGCCTAACAATATAAACAATCTATTCCCTTGATAATGAACAAGTAGCACCAGTTTCTTACAATCATCTTTACAAAAGTGCTTAAGCTGAAGATTTTACTTCCCTTCAGATTGTTTGATGAAGATGATAACAAGGAAAATGTTGATCCTTCGCCAAGGAAGCCAGCTGAAGCATCATTTCTGTACAGTAAAGGTGCTCCAGTGAAGGCATTTGTTGATGATGAAGCTGAAGATGAAGATGAGGATGTTCTAGTGGGGCATGGTGAGGAGGATGATTCTGATGGTGATGAAAATGAAGACTTACAGGATTTAGTGGCTACTGCTGAAGAACAACCCATAGATCAAAGTAGACGTGATGAGCTTCATCGCAAATGGCTTGAACAGCAAGATGCTGCTGCGACTAGTGACATATTGCTAAGGTTAGGAGGTCATCGAAAACAGAGGGGCCATCCAGCCCGTAAAACGGCACTTCTTAATGAGGATGATGATATTGCATTTGATGATCACAGAGATGACATGGTTGAATGTGATGATAAAATAGGCCATACAAGCTCTTCTTCGGAAGATTCTAAACATCGGGACAATGACTCTGATATGGAGGACCCACCTCTCAGAACTACTTTAGATGATGATGTTGGCGGTGATGATGTTTTTGTGCTCTCAGAAGATGAGGAAGTGGATGAACAATTTATGCGTGCTCGAGTGCTTCAGGAGTCTGTAAGCAGCTTCTCATGCTTTGAAAAGTGGATAACACTTTCACCTAATGTATTTTTCATTGCATAATTAGTACTTGGTAAATGTGGGACTGGGTGTTGACAAAGTCTATATTTTCTGGTGCTGTCAAATAATTCCCTGGAAGTTGCATATGCATAACTGTTCTTGTTTATCTTACTGAAAACAATTCTTTTTGCTTTCATATCAGGAAGAACAAGAAGTATTTTTAGCTCCAGCAGATGATGAAACTTCAAGAGAGATTTTTAATCTTATCAAGAAAGTAAACATTGCACCCAATGGCAAGAAGAAACCAAAACCTTCATCGGGTAGGGCATTTTATGGATTATACTGTCATGAATTTCTCTCCCTCCCCCCTCTCTATATTTGTTTTGGACAATACTTACCATAAGTACTGCTCTATACAGTTTTGTTATTAGTAAGGCCTTAGCAACTTTCTAACTCTTGTATTGTGTACACAGTGTTCCATGAAATAGGCTCTGGAGGAAACAGCAATAGTTCTTCAAAGGTGAGAAAACATATTTTGAAGTAGACACTCAATTATTCATTCACTTTGCAGTCTCATTTTCTTTCTCTGTTTCTGGTCTCTTATTTGAAGTTGTGGCAGTCTTCCAACAAGACTCAATTAAATGGTTTCTTGCTAGGCTAGCAACGCTTTTGTTTGTGCAGGTTCCTCTTGAATGATATTTTGATTAGTTTTTTTCCATTGTGGGTCCACATTAGTTTAAAACAAGTATCTTAATAGATATTGACTTCCCTGCTTAGTCATTTAACTTCATCATGTATTTGCCACTTGTCTCTATTGTTTCCCAACTGAAGCATTCTTGAGCAGGATATTTTGTAATCAATTTGACTAGACATATTCCTTTGTTTTGTTTGAAATTCACATCTAACTTCATGCAAAGATATGTAAAATTTGTAATGTCCGTGTAAAGATCTATTCACATGGATAATTGAGTGTTCCTAAAATATTCCATTTTGCAAGCAAGAACATCCTAAAATGAAGAAGAATCCCGTTTCCTGTCCTAATTATCTATTTCACCCTTGTGCTCTCGTGGAATCGCATTTATTCTTCGACGTATGAGAAACCTTACATTCTGGTCTCTATATAGTTATAAAAACAAAAAGCATCAAGGTTAAGTTCATCTAAGAGTTTAGAGAGCTTCAATGTGTTTATGATTAATATCTACAGTTTGGTAAGTTAATTGGAGACCCCAATGAATTTCAGTTCAAAACATAACACGCTGTAGGATTCCTTGACAGAATTTTAGTATCCTGTACAATTACAGGATCATACATTTAGCTCCTCAAATTTATTTTGAAAGCTAATTTGATGTGATGTACTTGGAGATAGCAGTCAATGTAAAGTAACCAGAAGCCTGGTTTATATACAAGTTAAGTTGATGACATTTTCTCAATGCTGCAGCTACAACAGATGTTTGGTTTTTCCTTCCAAGGGATCAATTTAATCTTCAATTCCTAGTGTTCCACGAGGATGTGGCCCTTGACCTTGGCGGCTATCTTGGATGTTTTGGGGATGTAGACATGCAAAGGGGATTGTAAGAATGGTTAAATCCTTAGGATTATATTCTCCATAGTTATGACCCTCTCCAAGCATAAGCATTGCGAACAAATGAGGAAAGGATAATGGATTACTCCATATACATCAACATCAATATGTAAAGAGATAAGGGGGTTATAAATAGCTTGTACAAGCACATGTTCCCTTTCCCTATTGGCAACTTATTGGGCATATGTGAATGGCCCACTTAGAGGTGGCCTTTATCAATGTTTGTGGTAATTAATGATTGTGGCATTAATTGCACACGTACCCTTATTCTAAGTGTAGAGATGTAAACAAGACACTTTAAATATAGTTAAGCTAATCTAAGTCAACTTAGTGTCAGTGCATATAAAATAATGCACCCATGCCCCTCTTAAGTGCAACTTAGGAAGAACTACATACAACAAGGCTAATAATCCTTTGAAAATAGATTTTGACAACTAGACTTGATGAGGTGCCCATGTACAATGAAATATAAACTAGAAAAAAAACCAAAAGATGAATAGAATATTTGGAAGTGCCGAGATATGTTGCAAGGCATTCTAAGAAATAGTACGATCTACAAGTAGTACCATTGAATGTTGAAGAGTTGTGCATCGGATGAGTTGGAGACCATCACCAACACCATTGGGGGTGCTAGTAAATAACTTGTGCAAGAGTAAGCTCTTGTTTCTTTGTTGACAACTTATTAGGCATATGTGAATGGCCCACTTGGAGGTGACATTTATCAATGTTGGTGGCAATTAATGTTGTGGCATTAATTGCACATCTACCTTATTTTAAACCTAGAGATATGAACAAGACACTATAAATGCAATTAAGCTAATCTAAGTTAACTTAATATTAGTGCATATAAAATAATGCACCTACACCCCTCTTAAATGTAACTTAGGGAGAACTTTATACAACCCAAAATTCATATGTTGCAAGGCATTCTAAGATATAGTGCAACCCACAAGTAGTACAATTGAACGTTGAAGAGATGTGCATTGGATGGGTTAGAGACCATCATCACCATTACTAGAGGTGCAAGTAAATGACTAAAAAAAGGTGTAGAACTCCATGAAGAATGCACAAGATGGGTTGGAAGCCATCGACACCACTCAAGTTGCAAAGGAGAACACTCGGTAGAATGCACATGATGGGTTGGAGGCCATCACCACCATTAAAAGTGCAAAAGAGAACATTTTGTAGAATGCTTTGAAGAGGTTGTAGATCATCACTGCCAGTGAAAGTGTAAAAGAGTTCATCTAATTATTGCTGTAAATTGAAGAAATTACTTGTAGATGTTGAAATGAGCCAATGGTAAGCAAGGAACACAAAACGCCTGCCAAATGAAAGTAGTAAAACACCATGTATGCCCCCATAATGTTGAATGAGTGGTGTGGATGAAAAAAATTATATTAGTGGGAATACCAAGTATAACTTCAAGGAAATTGTCAATTTGTCGAAGATATAGAAAAAAATGTATAAGTGGAGTGAAACCACTATTTGAACACTAAAAAAATAAGATGTTGGGGATATCGGTATAGCTCAAAAGTTATTGTCAATTTGTTGAAAGAAGTATTGTAAATATAGAAAATATCTCACAAATAGCTAAAAGCTTAGAATGGCTAGAAAGAAGATGGTAGAGAAAAATGACCCAACAATTGAAAAAGGGTGTGCAATAAGATACAGACACGTAGGAATGGAGACAAGACTAAAACAACAAACCCCCACGGCAATTTATAATTAGTGTGAATACAAGATACAAACCACAAATCCAAAGAAGGGACCATGCATTGAGTATAAGAATTGCTTCACCAAAGAAGCATTGTTATGCAATATGAAAAGTTTGTGGACAATGTGGTTGAATGATATAAGAACCACGCCTGTAGTGTTGATACAAAGAATGTTGATGACATTGCCACAACTGATTTGAAATCCACCCTAATTAGACTTGGATGATGGAAGAGGATGCTTGCATGTGATTTGGTATTGAGTGCATGAACAATGCATGCAAGTAATCATTTGATGATGTGTCAAGAAGGGACCATGCATTGAGTATAAGAATTGCTTCACCAAAGAAGCATTGTTATGCAATATGAAAAGTTTGTGGACAATGTGGTTGAATGGTATAAGAACCACGCCTGTAGTGTTGATACAAAGAATGTTGATGACATTGCCACAACTGATTTGAAATCCACCCTAATTAGACTTGGATGATGGAAGAGGATGCTTGCATGTGATTTGGTATTGAGTGCATGAACAATGCATGCAAGTAATCATTTGATGATGTGTCAAGTGTATTATGCTTGACATGTGTAGTCTTAAGTTGCTCAAGCTTGAGTGAATGTGCATCTTAATGCATATGATGCTCAATGTCCTCTAGAAGAGTAGAACGTATAAAGATTTGTGAGCTCGCATGAAATGATCCCAAGGATGGTGAATCATTTGCTTCATAACCAATGCCATGTCTGGCATTCCAAAAGTTTTGACAAAAAATTATCAAGGAAAAGCAAACCTGGAACCTCTTAGAAGGGTGAGCCTTAACAATATTCTGTTAACCAAAGGGCCACATTAGCTGCTCAAACTATACTCCATTACCATTACATTTTGTATTTAATAGAGATAGTTTAGCAGAGTTTAAATGGAAAATTACTTAAGGGGATTTAACCCCATGACCCAGTGGTTTGGGTATGCCATTACAAAGCTTTTGCAAACCAAGCTGTTGTGCCAATCAAGCACTTTCAAATAGATATGTCGTGATTGCTATTTGATCAAGAGTGGTGCCACTTAAAAGTCTTGTTTGATCAGCAATGGTGGCAACACTTAAAAGTCTTGTTTGATCAGCAATGGTGGCAACACTTACAACTGCATGGGTGGTGGTGGTGGATTTGGGCAGTGCTTCATTAGAATAATGACAGGAGATAACCCCTACATAACCTGAATCTTTGAAATTGCCTGCACCCTTCAAACACTCTTGATGGTTGCCTTGCTTCTCTATTTTTGAAGATTCAATACTTTCCAAAAAACTCTTGACACATTATTTTGTAATAAATGTAAAAAAAAATGTTTGTCTTATGTTCCTCCTCTCTCTCTCTCTCTCTCTCTCTAATTCTTAAACTTCGAAAATTCAAAAAAATTCACTAGAAGCTCCGAAAATTGATTTTTGTAAATTCATATTTTTTTGAGTACTATTTAATATAAATGGTGGATTCACCCAAAAAATATAATTTTTTCTGACAATGGAACTTAAAAAAAAAACTTTGAATTTAGTGTTTGGGCCCAAATAAAAATCACCCAGAGGATAATTTTGGAAACTTAGATAATCGGTTGGCACAAAAACTTGTTTGGGTGCTTGTGGGAATGTTGGTAATGGTTTGATTAAAAATTCAGAAATCTATAAATCGAACTAGGAGAACAAGGCTCTTGTACCATGTAAGAATGGATGAAACCTAGGATTATAGTCTCCACAGTTATGACTCACTCCAAGCATAAACACTGAATAGATGAGGTAAGGATAATGGATTACCTTATATACATCACACAATACATCAATATACAAAGAGTTAAAGGGGGTATAAATGGCTTTTGCAAGAGCAAGCTCACCTTTCGCTATTGGGCATTTATTAGGCACATGTGAATGGCCCACTTATGGGTGGCATTTATTAATGTTGGTGGCAATTAATAATTGTTACATTTATTGCACACATACCCTATTCTAAGCCTAAAGATGTGCACAAGGCACTCAAAATATAGTTAAGTTAACCTAAGTCAACTTAATATTAGTGCATATAGAATAATGGATTGACAGGGATGTACTCCCCCCAATATTCTTTTTTTCTGCATTTTTCCTCACATCTTGGAGATGTTTCAGCCTTTTTTTGGGTGCTCCTGATGTCCCCCACATCAACAGTAGTTTTAAAAGATAGAAAATAAACATATTTGTTTAATTGAAAAAAGGGAGCCATTTCCAAATAGTTATTTTCATAATCATTGATAATATAACAATCACATATTCATATTTACAAATTTATAATACATATTTCAGCGTTTTACTCAAAATTTAATTTCAATTTTCAACAGTCAATGTTCAATGTCATAGATGTTAATGATATTTGAATTTCAGCTCTTTAGAATGTAACAGTTTAATTATACAATTAATGAGCTATAAATATATTTTCTATAGTTGTCTTATACATAATTATACCTTGCCATCCTCAAAATCTGGAAAATATTTTTGCTGTTGTGTTCCAGTCCCAGAAACTCGGACAAACATAGCTAGTTCCTATCATATGAAAAACTATTATGCATCCCCTGTTTCTTTACATGAATAAGACAATTATTTGAAATGGTGTTTTTGTAAATTAAAAACTTGAGGCTGGAAAGAACCAGTAGATTGACCATCTTCACTGTTGTGATTCATGCAGTCATCATTCTTGGGTAGAACAAGTTCATCATTACAGACATCACACAAACAGGGATCGGGAAGTTCTAGATCTTACATATTTGGTCGGGATGACAGCAATAGCAGGCATGGCATTTCAAAGGCTGAAAACCAAGAAGATATGGTAACTAATCATTTCAAAACTTGTGTTATAGCAGGATGGTTATATGACTGAATTTGGCATTGCAAGTGTTTGATAACAAGTTGGTGTGATTGGTCCTTGGAAATGCAGGATCAGAAGGAAAATGAGCACTCTAAAAATAATGTGAACAGAGTATCTTCATCCCAAGTCAAGTTTAAAAGGAATGAATCAGGTAGTAAGGCAACTAAAGATGCAAATGACTCTGGCATGGTTCCTTCCCTTTTTGAAATTCTTCGGCGTCAGACTTCTGATGTGGATAAGACCTTGCAGAGCAGAAATACCAACAGGCCCCACGAAAACAAGTCTGCCAATACAATGTCACACTTTGCAGCCTTCAAATCTTTCACATCCATTAAAACAGTCAAAAGAAATAAATGAAATTCAATTATTAGTTGGCATAGTGGGTATTGTTTCTTCAACCATGTCATCATTCAAATGGATGCTTTTGTTTTTCCTATCTGTTCATTGATGGGGGAATGTGCATTGCAAAGTTCCTAAACTTACGTAAGTGGCATGGCATTTGTGCTGTTATTTTGATCTTACTGCTTCTGCTGCTGTAAAGCTCTGGAGATTATCATTCTGTTGGAATGTTGATGTGAGTTGCTTAATTTAGTCTTCCTTCATTCAGTCCATCTGTCTATTATCAGGCAGGAAGGAGATAATCAAATAGATTTCTTTTGGTGTCTTTAGGTTTTAGGTATAAATCATGTTTCACTTTTTGTATGGTAACCCTTTTGAAAATCCCATTCTAGAACGAATGTCTCCTAAGTTTTGGCCTGAAGAAGAAATAGGCTAATTTCCAGTCAATCTGTTTAATGCCTATGTCTATTGCGTTTTTAAGCTAATGCCTGTTTCTTTGGCTGCCCGTCTCAATGTTGAATTCTAGAGGATTACTTATTGCAAATAACTTTTGTGTAAAGTGTGATTCCATGTAGAGTTTCGAGAAAATGGCACGAAGCATTTTGTATGAATGTTTCAGTTTTCATGATTGTTTTTTACACTAGTAAATATATATTATTCATATATAATTTGTTTATTTTCAATAGTGAATATATTCTATTGATATATAAACCCAACAGATTATTCACATATAAATCGGCCCGGATGCCATACTACAACAGCCGAGGAAGGTCAGCAGAGTTTTCATGATTGATAAAACTCATTGGTTTGGGTTTAAATTATTCTTGGGTTAACTCTTGACCTTATAGTGTCACTTCCTGTACAATTTGGATATAGATTGGTCATAAACTCTCTGGTATCCATATTTAGAATGCTTGTTTGTTCTTGCAATGGTTCTGCTTTTTGGGCTCTCACATGTTTTTTCCAGTACACAAGCCATTTGGAAGCTAACCTGCGATGCCTTCTATAACTGCAGAGGGGGGTCTATTTTGTTACTAGGAATCTGCAGGCTGTGCCTATTTTTGTTTATTCACGGCTTTGAACTGGAGACCTGTTAGAAACAGTTAGTCTCCTTATCTATCCCTCTACCTCTGCTAGATTTAGGATCCCAAATATAATGTTAGAGATGCTTCTTGAATAGGTCTTTGTTTTTCTTTTCATAATTGAATATGCTGTTTTTATTAAAAAATTAAGAAATCAAAGTACAAGAGAGGAAACAAGCCATTGAATTGAATATCTAGAGACACTCATGTCTCTACAAGACATTTAGATTTGTGGCATTTTATAATTTGAACTTAAATTGTAGAAAATGCAGTTCACGAAGAAATTTTTTATGCAAAGAATCAAATTTGATGGGAATAGAAGTAGAAAATGTCCATGATATAGACATCAACCGAACCATATTTCTAATAGGGATGTAAAGGAGGACGAAAAGTGATAGATGAGGGAGAGTCCCTATAATATGCTCCCTTCTAGATCAATAGGTGTTTGCTCGTACTAGGTAAAGGGATACAGGGAACCATTGCAAAAATCGAGTTTCCTACAACTATGTGACATATTTGTGAATCTTTTAAAGGGGTAAGGACCAGTTGCACAATCATTAAGGCAAGGTATTGCCGACAACCTTCTTCCCATCAACATTAAAAGTTCTCTCATGTCACCAGTTCAAATCCTATGTTTTGATGTTGTGAGTCCCCTTCGATCATTTGAAGACGGAAAACTTTATGTTTCCGTCACTACTCCAAATAAGGGACAACGATGGCTTGTGCCTAAGAGGGTAATCTTCAAGCCATTGACCTCGAAATCCACATTCTCCCCAACCTTAGATGCTTTATAAAGTCTCAATCACCATTGGTTGTAAAAAGCATGCATGCATATATTTTGTATGACATGCTTTTTCCCTTGCATAACACGTCCTCTAGCTCATCCTCATTGTCCAGCTTATCGTCTCTGTTAAGAGGAACACACCATCAATTTTTTTTTGTTAAAGTTGGAGATGTGGATGTGTAGGACCTTGATTTAGTGCTCTTACAAAGAGAGGATTTCACTTTTTGTTACCATTTTTTTTGGTTTTCCTTCCATGCTTACATTATTACAATATATAACATTTTGATTTTGCTAATCTCTAAAAGTTACAAATCCGATAAAAACTAGGGATTTTCAAGATGGTGACTATTAAGATAGATTTAATGTTTAATAAGCCTTGTGTTAAATAGATTATCTAACTATAGTAGGAAAAAGTAACATGCAATTCATACGTGAAATGTCTGAAAAAAAAAGATCATATATATTTCCTCTAATAGATTTCCCAACTCAAAAATTCTCTTCCCTCAATCCTTGTCTTCATCACGACTCTTCCCCCATCTAACGTTTTACCTTCAATCCTTCATTCTTCAACACTTGTCTATTGAAAAATCTAGTGCACTGAGTGGATGTCATTGTTAATTGCAATGAATACTTAGATTGATTGTTTCCACCATGGTACATTAGAGTGGAACATGTTTTCTTAGCATGAAATTCTTTGTTGAGTAAACTTAGAACATCATAAAATATCATTTTTTTAATAGAACACCCAAAGTAAGGAAATTTTATTTTATTTTTTTGAAATGCTTTTGGGTGTGTAGGTCAACATTAACAATAATACAGTATAATGGGTCAATTTATTGCAATATTTTTTTCAATAGGAAGATGTTACACTTGCAAAACATGACATCGACTCTATTTTTGAATGTCAATAACATAGCGGTTCATCAGATATCCACGTAACACCAAATAGGAAATAATTTCCATAGTTTAGAATTATGAAATGACAAATAAAAAAGCTAAATGTGAGAAATGTATTAATGTTAGGCAATTTCATTTTAATGACATCTATTCTTCACCAAAAGAAGAAAGACAAATAGGGTGGCCTTTCCATGGTTTACAAAGGTATAGTTATTTGCAATGCAACTAGAATTGCGACACATTTTAATATACTATCTTTGATATGTTTATCTAGTTTTTCTTTTATTAATTTTTTTTGGGAGGTGATAAATTTGGAAAGATATTTTGACATATATCTAAAAGGTTTGATTAAAACATTTTGCATATTGAGGATAAATGAATGAGAGAATCTCTCGGGGGTAGAGGGTGGATATGATGAAGTAAGTATTGAGTAACTTGAGTGAACTTAATCAATAACAATATTGGGTTTAAGAATAATGTTGTATTGTCTATTTTAAGCCATATGGAGGGGTTGCTTATTAAAAATATTTTGGGGGCGATTGGCGGATATGATTAAAGAAGTATTAAGTAACACGAGTCAAGTTATTCAAAGAATAATGTGGCCCTTCCACAACTAAAAGAAATAGAAAATTTGTTAGATAAGACGAAGACATGAATGGAAAATTGGAAAGAATTCTGTGGGAGTTAAATTCCTGCAATGTCCTACATTTATTCCACAACTCATATTGTTCCTACCTAAATAATATCTTCTATCTATGCTACACTTTGTCATCTCGATCTTGCTTGCATTATTTGCATGAGTTCAATTTGTGCTTGTAGGGGCCAAAATAAAAAATATGCTCCCATTCAATGTTTGACCTTGAATCCGTCAACTTTAACTTATTCAATGCCACCCTATCGCAAGCTCTAGCACACCAATTAGGTGTGATTGCTAGTTACAATGAATACTTAGACTTGCCTTTTTTTGTCATGCTATATTAGACCCTAACATGTTTGCTTGACATGATATCCTTTCTTGTGTAAGACATCATAAATCATGATTTTCTTAATTTAAAAATAATAGGCAAAGAAAGGAATTTTAATATAGAAAGTTAATAATGAAGTGGTTCATGAGATATCCATGTAGCACCAAATAAGAAACAATTTCCACATGTTATAAATATGAAATGGAAAAAATAAGAAAGCTAATTGTGGGAAATGTATTGATGTTGGGCATTTCATTTTTCATGGTGGTCATTCTTCTCCAAAAGAGGAAAGAAAGATAGAGTGGTCATTCCATGGTTTATTGAGGTTTTGGTTATTTCTAAGTAGGTAGAACAGCCTATCAATTACAACCAATTGGGAGGCCAACATGATAACGTGGAGAAGAATTAAAAAACAACAAACAATTAAAAAATATTATGTCACCGATACAATGGTAACAAAGTTAACAACCTTGCATCTTTGAAATATGCTTTTGGCATAATTATTAACAAAATAATCATATATATAGAGTGTAGACCATCTAGGTTTGTTTAAAAAATAAAAATTTCAAGGTTTCTTGGCACATCAATATCTAGTTTCGGTGCAAATATTTTTGGTATTGAGGGCGCCACGTGATTTAAGCTTTTTTTTATGTTCATGGACCACAACTCTTCGAAAAGCAATGCAAAGAGTTTTTTTTGCACATCACGAGTAGCTTGAAACAGGTGCCCTGAACCGGTGAAAATATTTGCAAATTCTGAAGAGCTTTAGGTAAAGGGTACTGAAACGGTGAAAATATTTGCAGATACTCTCGTCTTTTCCGTGATGCGGAAATAAAAACACACAATCTAATGGCTGCTATGTTGCGAGCCCTTCGAAGAGGCTCAAGATGCTCGAACACAGGTTCGATTCCGCTCCTTTTCCTCCTCGATAACAATAACGAAAGAAGGCAGCGCAAAAACGTTCTCGATCTACAGATGGGATCCAGATCATACAGAGAAGCTTGAGCTGAAGGAGTACAACATTAACACCAAGGAATGTAGGCCAATGGTGCTGGACACTCTAATTAAAATTAAGAACGAGATGGACCCTTCCCCGACCTTCAGGCGATCTTACAGAGAAGGAATTTACGACTCGTGCTATGAATATTAACGGCTACAACGGCGTCGCCTACCTCACCAAGATTGACTCTGTCTCGACGCCTGCCACCAACTGATCGACATATCCGATCTATCAATATACACAGCGGTATGGTGGTCACATTACCTGGGGATATGCTCAGAGTAGGAGGAGGAGAAGACGTCGATGACGTTACTGAAGACCAAGCTAATGCAAATAATCTGTGGCTCAGATTCATCATAAGACATTGATACGGCCCACAAGATCTACGACTTACATTTTCACGTGCATCCTGATATAATCAGAGGGGGGCAAGCTTCTCGCTGTAGAAACGCCTTTCGGCGTAATAACACTAATTAAAATCAGTGGAATATCAAAGCTTTTTTTATTATTTTTCTGCCGAAAAAAAGAGGCGAATATCAAAATATGTTCATGCTTTGGGTGTTTTAATTCTGGACTCCTGTCATTGTCAACAACGGGTTACATTCTAACAGTAATAACGTCCGATTAGAATTATGTTCCACGTGTCCTTCGATATAGCACTCGTTGCTTAACAAATCGACAATATAACAAACTGCGAATTTCAACCGAATATACCATCCCATTACCTTTATTGATTACCAGTTCTCTGTTTGTTTTCTTGGAATTGTGGTCTACTGTTGAGAAGAACAATGTCTACAGTACTATAAAGAAAGTTACTACTGGAGCATAGAATTCAATTTAACATCACGAAAAATATGATAAATTCAATTCGAGACTTAGAAAGTTGCGTATATTGATATGAAGAAGGAGAATAAACTTTGAGAAAAGGATCAGGACATTAGAGGGAGTAATAATAACGTAAAACTGGAAAATAGAGAGCAACATGAAATATTCCATCCAAATTACAGCCCAGCGTAGAAAGAAGATGAAGAAGAAGAAACAACTATTACAATGTAAAGATGAGAAGAAGAGATCCGAGACTTAGAAATTTGCGAAAGGTGATTAAAGTCTGGAAAAAAGATTATGAATAGTTCTAGAAGGTACCATCATTGCGAGGTAAAATTGGAAAATACAAAGCAACATGAAATAAAAAGAAGATGAAGAAGAAGAGATTGTGCAGGTATGATTTACGTTCCCTGCCCTTCTCCGACTATATCATTTGGTGGCATCTGGTACGCATCAACCAACAGTAGCGGCCTGTGTCATGGAGAGGAGGAGGACAACAATGAGGTCTGAATTAACGCATGAAAACTCACACAAAACTATTATGTTCCAACTATAAATCCTGGATTAAACCTGCAACAAAGCGTAGCGAGAAAGAAACAGAGACTAGGTGTACTTACGTTTGCAGGAGCCATTTCTTTTTTATGAGAGGACGAGGGCGGTGTAAGTATGCACGAGCATCTAAGTAGGCGATCTCTCCATCTACATTTGGTGCACAATATTTTAAATCAATTGTTGAGATTGTGAGACCTTTGTCCAACATGATGCCTATGCAGGTGTCATGCAACCCTCTACAATCTGAGGAAGCCCGCGAATGGTGAGCCAGGAGTGTGTTGTCGGATTGTATGCCCTCACGTTATATACTCCCTCTTCGAATTCTTAATCTATTCCATTACTCCTCGTCTCAACATAACAAGTGATCAAGAGCTCTAACTCATTGCAATCCATACACTAGTTCTGGAATAACTCTTGATGGACACGGGTACCTTCAACAGCTTGATGGGTCCAACCTAGATTTGTGGTGGCGAAAAAAATTCCACTCGCTGCGTTGCGTATATATGCGATGACCTTTACTACAACAAACTCGAATGGCGGGTCAAGTCCCCTAGCCAGGTGATGTCTATCCACTTGCAGGGAAGTATAGTGTCGGATTCTTGGATCGAAAAATATGTGGTGCACACATTAAATTTTATTTGCCACATAAAAATATGCGGTGTATAAGAGCTTTACAATTTAGAAATAGAATTAAAAAACCAACTAATTTTCTATTTTTAAAAAAGTACTTTTCAAAGAAATAATGAATTTGGATGTTGGATTTGTCAAAAGTTACCTTCATACCATGTGAGAAATAAGGACCATCTAAAGAAACTCTTCACTGAAAACATATCATCCATAAATATGTACTCAAAAGAGAGATTTCACTAATAACATGAACACATTAAAGTTAATAGCACAATGTACAACATAGAGATACACAACCAACAAATTGTTACAATAACACCAATAATCAATGAGCGATCCTTAGTCCTCTAAATTGAATACAAATTCATTGATGCTATTAGATTTTCTATATAGATAGAAAGGTTCCTTATATTTCAAGTACAAGGGTGAGTGAGAGATTACTAATTGATAGAGTGGAAAGTGAAAGCATTATTAAGGTACATCTAATTTCACTTGAATCTTCTCACACATATAAGGATAACTACTACATTAATTGTGTATGTCAACAACATTGTTCACATAATTCCTCTCTCCCAGATAACATTATTGTCTAGGGTGGACTTCACATCAAGTTTGAATATGATACACACCAATACCCCCTTTGAAAATCACTTTAGATGATGTGGTAAAAGAGAATTCTTAAGCTTGTAAAGATATGCCCGTTTATGAGGTACTCATGAACAATAAAAGGGCAACATTGTAATTAATTTAGTGGTTGTAGATGGTTGTTATGTTGAAGATTGAAAATCAATTTAGTTGATGTGGTAAAAGAGAAAATTCTTAAGGTCATAAAGATAGACATTTGTAACTAAGCTTCATGAGGTACCCACAAACAATGAAAGAGCAAAAGAGCAATAAAATTTGCTTGTTGCAGATGACTTTTGTGTTGAAGATAGTTGGTGAATCTAATGAAGCTTATAATGGAATGAAGCATATGTTGAGGAACAAAGCAAAAATTAAAAATAACAATAACAATGGCTGCGAGAAATTGTCATTACATGGTATTAAGCCTCGCCCTCATTTGCATAAGAGAATATCTACATAAACTAGAACAATTACCACTCCTTGATTCAACATAGTCAAATAGATAGAGTGACCAAGTTAACACTTCTCGCATGCTATAATGAAAAATTTAAAGCATGGTTAAGGCAGAAGGATGGCCCAAGATACAAATAGCTTAGTGATCAAATTGATGAAGGATCAAAAGAAGCTTCCATGATTTGGGCATGTGATTTAATTTGATTTGAATTAAATCTATATTTCAAAGTAACTAACAATGTATAATATGATAAAATACAATAAAATACAAATGTTAAGTGCTCAAGCAAAGCAAGACTATAAGCAAATGGAAAAGATAGGTGACTTAGCTGATTTCTGTGCGACTTGTAGATATTCGGGACTGTGTGTATATTGGATTTAGCAGGGACACAAAGTTCATATTTCATTAACTCTAAAATGTCTTATCAAAAGAACACAATTTATTTCTTTGAAGTAAAGATTGCATACAAAAGTATTTTCTTCTCCTCTCTCCAACTCACCTTTACAAGACTATCGGGATATAAGACTATAAGCAAATGGAAAAGATAGGCGACTTAGCTGATTTTTGTAGTAATGTAATACGACTCCCAAGTTAGGTCATTTGGGAGAGATAGTAAATGTGTTTATTGTACCAATTGATTGATTTGATTTTGAGTGTGTTATTAGCTAATTTTGACTTCACAAAATTAATAAATGTGAAAATTTTAAAAAATTTCAAAAGTGTTATTTTGCGTGTTTTTTCTCCCTCATCATAATCGTCTTATTCTCACGGTCATTTTGGCTTTCGTTTCATGCATTTTGAATAAGCCCTTCTCCCGTTGCGAAGCAAACCGTGTTTTAATTATTTAATTAATATTTACCCTGTTAATTAATAAAAGTAATATTTATTAAATTTTAGGGTTTTTCAATTAATAAATATTAATTTAATACTCATAGAAGTTGTTCGACAAACTTGGAAGAACTTTTTAAAAAAAAATTGTCGTAACTGCCGCGAGCAAGTGCCGAGGGCAATTATTCTTCTACTTCCAATTGCCGTAGAAAATTTTAATTTTTCTTCTATCATCTGGAAATTGAGAAGGAGACGGTTACAAGAGGTTGCAGAAGCGGAGGAAAATGTGAAGAAGGGGAAACAAAGAAATATTTCAGATCTCCAGAGCCAGAAGAGGAAAAAGCTCAATCTACAGGCACTTTCCGACTTTTACACGGAAACCTGACACAAACATTAGCTAGAGCCAGACAACCTTGAGATCTCCAGGAAGTTGTCTCCTCCATTGCGGGATCACAAACTTAGGAGTCATCTTTCATCAACAATATTCACCTCTCATTTTTGGACCGATATCTCCACGTACAGGCTGGGTATAGCTGCTCATGATATCTACATATTTACTTGCTCACAAACTCAAACCCAACAAAAGAAGATGTCAAATCCATGCACAAGCAAGAAGTAATTTGAAATCCCATTCGCTGTTCCAAGGAGGTGAAGGCCCACGTGTTGGTTTTTGGGAGCTGTTCATTGCAAAGAAATCCACGTAGGTTGAAAACACAAGAAGATTCCACATAATCCAAACCCCTGGGTAAAATTTGTTTGTGCTCTATGTTGTTAATACGTAGCTGAAGGAGATATCCACACACTAGGAGGAGACAATTGCCAATGCAGAGAACAAAGATCACGCATTTTGTTTTCCCTCACGCATATTTGAACCAGTTTCCACGTAGCCATAGAAAGGGAGATCCACGCAGTAGAAGGTGAAGTTTTAGCACATAGGAAAAGGCAAAACAAAAATCAACACATCTATTTGGAATATCACTAATCCAAGAAGAAAAAAAAACGCATGCTTAGGAAGGAGGAATAATATCAAAACACAGCCCAAAACAGAAGCTCACGCATGCACAATGAGGTAAAAAGACAGAAAAAAAGTAAAAAGAAAGCATTTGTTTTGTTGAGCAAGCCACGTGGGAGGAGGAACAAGGAGAGTAGCCCACACATGCATTAAAAATAATAAAATAATAATAGGTTTTTACAGTCCACGATGCCGTGGGGCAGTCTGTTTTTGGGTCTACAAGTGGCTTATAGCATATGGGACTACCTCGTACTCACATGCGGGAGGCAACTAAAAGAATATCTAAAATCAGCGTGGACAACAAGAAAGTCTGTGTTATTATTTAAAAGAGTGTGTAGAATAATGCATTCCTAGCGTGGTGTAAAGAAGACATAAGTCATAGCTAGCGTGGAGAATAATATATAAGATCGAGCACGTGAAAGATAGAAGAAATCCAACCACTATTGAAATGAAGCTCTGATGAATGCGTGGATGAAACACAACCAAGGAACGTGAAATAGTGAATTAAAACATTCCAAATCGATCCTGCGCGAAGTCATTAAAAATTGAGAGAATTTAATTAAAAAAATTAAATCATTTTCAATGCATTGGTGAGAATTATTCAGAAAAAAATATCACTCATTCAAACGCATTACCGCTGTATATCGACACAAAGAAAAATCAATTTAATAAAGAAAACGATAGATGCGGAAAGAACCTGCCGCAAGTTGTATCTGTTGAAGTAATCAACTTTGGGGCTTGATATCTCGAAGTCAGATGATTGTCAGGAAGAACGGTTTGGTTCGTTGAATTATTCTCTTCATGTAATCCTTTGCCAAGTTTCAAATGTTTATCACCTCATTTGAAATTTTTCACGAACCCAAGAAAAACTTAGTTTGCTCGATTTAGCCGCACGCAGAATTTCAGCTTGGCGGAAGGCCTACTTTGAGAATCCGTATCTCGAACACAAATTATCGTCGGGAGAAAATGTTTGGTTCGTTTAATTATTCTCAACTTCATGTACTCCTTTCCCAAGTTTTAAATGCGTAGCACCTCATTTGATATTTTTCATAGAGCCAAATAAAACGCAATTTGTTTGACTTCGCCGCGCATGCAGTTTTCAGCCTGTCAAGGTGACTCACTTTGAGAGTTGATATCTTGAATTCAGATGATCTTCACGAGAAAATAATTGTTTCGTTCTATTCTCCCTACCTTCATATAATCCCTTCCTAAGTTGTAGATGCCTAGGGTGATGTTTGGTATTTTTTCTAGGCTAGAACTAACGGGTTTTTCGCAGTTTTACCCTTGCATTTTCCTAGCAGTTTCAGAAGAGTCAACTTTGACCTTTAATATTTGATTGAAGAATTTGATTGGAAAAAAAACCCTCTAACAAGAAAACTTGCGGTACCTTAATATACTCTCTCATCCAGTGAGAGTTTCTTAGAACAAGATTTGCTATTTTTCCTAGGGCAGTTTCAGAGGTAATTTGTGCAGTTTTGAAGTAAGGAAGTAATAGTTTGAAATCACGCTTCTGTCACAATCATGTCATCTTCAAACAAAGCGATGTTGCGGTATGAGTTTTAGGGCATTCTACCCACTTTGACGCTCCATTCAGAGTATGAGAACATCGCCAATACCAACTTGAGACACGTCGACATAAGTTGGTTCTGTGATTGCATATCAACTGAAGGCGAGTCACAATTTTCTTGACGCTTGTTCTGAATTGGTCATCACTTGCATGGATGTGCCACAACATCTACACAATGTGGCGATTCAACTTCAACGGCTCCAAAGTGGAAGCAACCTCTGACTTCCTCATTATGCGGCATAGGTCGTAGCTATTGACAGAGGTCTCTTCGGAGTCAAAAGCCATGGTTATCGACATAGATCGATAATGGGAGAATCTTGTCTACATAAATTGTCTTCACTTGATCGTTGTGGCATATTTATTCATCAACAAATCAAGACCAATGATAAGTGCAATTGCGTGGATCATCAAGTAAAGCCATATCATTCAAGCGTGTCCCTATAAGCTCTCAGTTAGTAGTGGGCACAATACTTCATTGACCAGTCTTAAAGTTGGAGCGTTCTCGTATTAGACGATCGTGAGCGGATCAGAATAGCAAGACTTCGGGATGGTGACAAAGACAAAAGACATAACTCCAGAAAGTGAATTGTAATTTTCGGTCTTGGAAGATCTTCTCAATGGCAAAAGATCAGAAGTTGGATCCTGACAAACCAAGGCGGTGTAACAACTACGGTCTCGCAACAAATGAATAATTCACCATGGAAAGGTATTAAGAGCATGTGGAGAATTGTGTGCAATTGTGAATGCGAAGGTTAATAAGGACAAAATTGCTCACACCAGGATGATGCTCAAACAGAGAGGTGAATGAATTGCTCAAGTTTCAAGCTCGACTCTTTTGTGATCTAGAGGTTTGCAGAGCATGATCAATGAGTTCATTCCTTTACTATCAAGATAGGTGGAATCTTGGCCCAATGGATAAGACACTGATCATAGGTGTTTTGATCTAGGTGGCGCATTGTTGACTAGGATGTCTATGTGTGCGTCAAAGTCATTTAAGTGGGGTCCACATGTACCCATTTCTTTTATTTATGTATTTTTCCTTAAATGAATTTTTAACTTAAGTGGTTTCTATTTTTAGTTTCTTTTAATAAAGTTGGTTGAAAAAGTCAAAAGTCACTTAAGTGCCCTATTTAATGATCATGTAAACCCTAACTAATTTGTAACCAACTTTTGGGTTATAAAAGGAAGTTAGGGGCTCATTTGTAAAGGTGACTTGGAGAGAGCAGAAGAAAATAGTTTTGTATGAAATATTTACTTCAAAGAAAGAAACTTTATTTCTTTTGATAAGACATTTTCGAGTTAATGAAATATGAACTTTGTGTCTCATTCATTATCTCTCTTAGCATTTGATGTTTTTATGTTAATTAGATGTTAGATGTTTAAATCCAGCATGCAATTATTGTCTTGGATCTTATTTTCAATGCTATTAATCTGTTGTTCTTGTTCACAGTGATCAAGCTCTGCTATTTACTTGCTCATGTGTGTTTCTTTTACTCATTCTCGTTTAACTGATGCAAACTTTGTTTTATTTCTGTTAGTTATTTATTGTTCTTTTCTATGCGATATTAGGCTCTGCTTTTACCTAACTCTTGCATGTTCATTCCATTCATTCCTTTCCATTTATTTCCTTCATTCCATCCCCCTCATTCACTTTTCTTTCCCTTGATGTTCCAAAACACCCCCACATACAATTTTGAATGTACAGATGTAAATGTAGGTTTCCCACATTGTTGCATATCATTGGCATGTGTGCAAATCCATATGCCAACAGAGTGATAGAAGATTGTTTGAGATAATATGTATTTAGGAGATTACTCACAGAAAGGTTTTTGCTTTACCCCCATATTAGGTCATTTGGGGGAATATGTTTGAAGTAGTAGAAAGTATTGACTGTCGTATAGAGTGATTGTACCTTTGTTTGAATCAGATTAGATAAAAGTGTGATAGTGATGCATTAGGAATGTCGATCGACTATATTGTATCCTGAGAGGGATTATAAGATGATCCCTATTGTATGGCCCCCTTTCGGAAAAAGGGTGAAGGGTGGAGAAATGAGCACTGACCCAAAAACAAGGCTATCAAAAGGTGTTATAGTGAATGAGAGATAATAGAGAGGAAATAGTAATATTGACAAAGTATGTGTATTTATGGATTAGTACATGTGCTAGATGTGAATATAAGATTGTCAAAAATATATGGTACGATGCTAGAGGGGATTATGATATGTATGACACAATCTGGGAGGAAAACGGAGTAACAAGACTCACAATATGAGTGAAACCGTGTGACGTGTATTATTTTTTAGTAATAGTGGCAAATAATAACTATAGTATATGGTAAATTGGAATTATTATATATAGTAATAGTGAAAAGGTGAATTATCATTTCATTTGTACCGAGAGTAGTTGAAATTTGAGCTCTGAGTTACGAAGATGCTACGCGTTAGGGAAATAAGTTTGACAAGATTTGAGAGAGTGGCAACGACCGTGGCTTTCCAGACGACCGAGGAGCTGGTATGTGTGATTATTTTCAGAAAATTTTGTTAAATATATATATTTTTTCGTAATTTTAGTAAAATTTGATTTGGGCATTTTTAACCAGGACGGAAGCGGACTGGGCATTTCTGTCCTCGGGGACACTAGCACTCTGTTCCTGGCACGAGTGACCTACTTCTGGGCGCCAGTAACCTACTTATGGGCACTAGCGTCCCAGGGCAGGGTTTTGGCAATGTTTTGTGAAATGGTTGCATTCTGATTAATTTTAGGCTATGAAGAGTGATTTTACAAGATGTATGGTGTGCTAATATAAGAAGTTCATTGATTTTTGTGTTGTGCATAGGGACATACACTCTAGAGAGTTTCATGCGGGTCGTCACTTGAGGACATTGCTTACTTTGGGGTTGTTAGATGCTGAGTGGGATATATTGGACCGTGTCAGGCCTATGGACACATTAGCTATATTGAGGGAATATACCCCATAATACGCCTATGTTGACTGCTTTGTGTAAGCGATGGTGTACAAATACTTGTACATTCTGGTTTCTAACATGTGAGATGATGATAATACTAGAGGATGTATATAGGATACTACTGTGGTTTCCTATAGTAGGAGAGAGAGTGTACATATCATGGCCATATTAGATTTATGTAGTAACTGATGAGGGTGACACAATGGTATTTTATGGGGACAAGAGTACATAAGCCGAGACACATATTAGTTTGAATACTATTTTAAGATTAGGGTTTTGATGATTGTACGAAAATTTATCATAGACTGTGATCAGCTTCGTTCAATGATAGTCGAGGGTGGTGGAGTTGGGATTTTGTATAGGATGTATTGATATTTGTCACATCAGAGAGGAGTATGGCACTAGATATGCATGGGAATGGTGTGTATTTGCCCATTTGGACAATGAATTATATATATTTACATGGGAGGATCATGATAGTATGCTAAGATCCACTACTTTGTTACATGTGTGGGCATATGAGCATATTGCTATATTGAGGCCACTTTGTGGGCTACATGCCATGATTGGGCTTGACCTGAGATATTCAAAATAAGGTAGGTGGGAACCCAGTAGTAGGAAGATGGATACGACCACATATTGATTGATGATAGATCAGGTGGGCCTTGGGGCCAGTTATATGGAGACCTGTATAGAGACTATAAAGTTTGGGTAGATGATGGTGTGGAGTTGCGGTATATATGATGCACTATCTGGTTAGATGGTAATTTCCTAGGGGTGACTGAGTTGTTCGAGGGTGAGTGAGTATATATGTAGTTTGGCATGGCACAAGATGTGTTCCTAGAGCCATATATATGGCGTCGATCTACTAGGGCGGCAAGCCAACTAGGGGTGAGGTTGAGGCTTAATAGGAGCAAAAATGAGTGCATCCACGTCCACATGAGGTAGATGCCACCATAGAGCCTATATAGGTAGATGACACAGGGTGCACTAAGGCATATAGAAAATGGTGGGAAAAACACCAATGCCTGTTGTCTATTTATAGTAGTGGTGGATGCGGTCGGTTGGCTGACAGTTGGAGGAGTAGAGGGACAAGCACCTGCCCTCGAGGTAGATAATGTAGCAACGACGAGAGTGGAGCGTAAGTATTATTTAGTGTTGTGTGTTATTTTTTAGTAGTTGCTTGATGGATATAACATATGAATGCAAATATGTATAATAACTAATGTTTGTTGTGGGATTGCAGGGGATGTTTATTGGTCGTTGATTGTGGATACCTCTATACACACATTGACTTCGAAAACATGCCCTTAGATTTTCTCATGGGAGGAGGGATGCTAGAGTAGGTTGATGCTATTACAAGATAGCATGTCCATTTGTTTGAGCTAGTGGCTATAACATGCGGTGACATGCACATGGTTTTTTTGAGCAAGTATGATGAGGATTGTGTAGAGGAAGAGTAAGTGAGAGAGTTCTGTAGGAGGAGAAGGCCTAGCTTAGGATATATTTGCACGATATGTGGAGCTAAAAGGTCAATATGTAGAGCAAACGTTGGCAGACCTTGCTTGTGTTACAAAGATAACCAGAGAGGTATAGAGGATGAGATCTGACACATAGAGTGTAGCAATGAATAGTGAATCCCCTAGTTCTAGAGCTCCCGCGATAGTAGAGAGTGACAGTGAGGAGGATAGATGATGTATTGTATATTATATATTGATGTTTAGGGGCTTTCCCCCCCAGACAATAATATTTTGAAACTCATAATTTTGGATGATATATATGTTGCATGTGTGTGTGTATGTATATATGTATGTATGTATGTGTCGATGTCGCATTACATTTTTGATGTGTATGGTATACGATGTGATGATGATGCTATGTAATTGTTAGAAATTTTTGAGTTTTGTTAGATTCTATGGGAATTTTTGGAATGGTTGATTTGATATATATAGTTGATTGTTTGCATTGTGTTATGATGTGGAAATAATAACCAAGTAATGAAGTGAGATAAACAATTTATGTGAATAGGAATGCATGGTATAACATGTGATAAGTAGAAATGTATGTATCTAATGTAATGTGGTAGATAAATAAAAGTAAGCAATGTGATTTAAGTAAGATAAGAGAGTAAAATAATGATGTGTTAATAGGTGTAAATAATGATGAAGATGGAAAACCATGTGCATAAGTGCATTGTGATGATGATGAGGGGCATGGGGAAGGCGGGGGGAGAAGAGCGATTTCACCCCAGTGTGAGAGTGAGGTTCATTTTAGTAACAATTCCCTCAACATTCATGTGTGAACCTTAAGAACATGAGTGCATCATTGGGTAATGAGATGGAAAATGGATGTCATCTACCAGAGATGGAGATGCCTACGAGGCATGAAGTGAACATGTGAAGCAACAACAATGTGAGGATAAGTTCTAAATTAGATGTCATAGGAAATGGTGCTAATAATGGGATGTGTGGAAATAGGAAGTGCGGAAGAAGGTTTCTTAAGAAGCCAATGAGGTGCGGTAGTAGTGTCTGAGGGATGAGAGGATGTAACTATAGGTGGATCAGTTAGAGGACATAGATGGACGACGACCTTAGGAGGTGGGTAGATGATAAACTTAGGAGGATGTGAAGGAGACAAATTAATAGAGGTAGAAGCTCACATATGTGTAATAGGAGAGAGAGAGAGCTCACGAGAGTGAGAGCAGAAAACAATGACACCTCTGTATTTTAATTGTTGTAGGAAATCATGGAGAGCATGGAAGTCATTTTCATAGTGGTCATTGATGTCGTGGAAATTACAAAAAATGATGGTCATGATAGAGATGCAACCGATGAGGTGGATGATGTTGGTTAGAAGGTAGACAGATTAACTGATTATTAAATAAGGCACGTAATACATAATGTGGTTTAAAATTATGTGCAAAGTGTAATGGTTAATGGGTGGGAGGTGGAGAAGGCTTAGGTGAATACCAAAATGGTGGTGGGGAAGAAGGACGCTTACGTGGAGGAGGGGATGATGAATGAGAAGGAGACACAATAGATGGAAGAGGGGAAGACTTAGTAGGAAAAGGATGAATAAAAGAAGCAGAAGGGGGTGTTATACCATTATCCACAATTAGGTATTTTTCTAAATCAATAACTTCACATCGTGCAAGAGACTAAATGATTCACATGTATCATATAATATATTTTCTTTTAACGGAGGAATTAATCTACAATAAAATATAAATTTCATTTCTAAATCAATAGGATGAAATAATAGCTGATGCATACAAATTGAAGCATAAAATGTAATCTAAAATTGGTTCTTTCTTTCCTTGATGTAAAGAAGGAAATCACTCATATGTAACTTTAGGACCATTGTTAGAAATAAAATGTCTAAGAAAATCATCCTCCATATCATAGTAAGTACTAATAGATCCATTAGGAAAATGAGTATACCATTGGAGAGCATGATCAACAAAGCTATTACAAAAAAATTTAAGTGACAACCGATCATTGGAATAGGAAGCCATGGCCAATCGTTAATTCTTTATAAGAAAATAGGGATTGCATGTGCCATTGAAACATGAGAAAGTATGCATGATAAATCCCTTAGGGAAAGCATAATTGTGAATCTTCTTGGAAATAGGATTTCCATAAAGGGAGTTATTATCAATGGAAGCATAATATGCTCTACTCTCGATGGCAAGGGTGTGAACTTAAGATTACAAACTACCAAAAACATGCATGAGTGATAGGATATGATGTGAAGGAATGGTTAGAGAATAGAGAGGCACATTGAGGGGTTGGATCTTTCCATTGTGAGTGATCATGGGAGATAGAGAAGGAGGAGTGGATGTGGAAGAAGGAGAAGTAGGTGTGAGATGAGGAGAGGAACATGGAGGCTCTATGAGGATTCTAGGTGTAAGCTCAGGAGACACAATAAGAGGTTCATTAGGGGTAGAAGTGGAATCATCATGATAAACATTGGAAATAAATTCAGAAGTAGAAGAAAGAGGAGTAGTAAATTCTTATTTATCCATCTTAATAGTAACAAAATCATCACTAACATGTTCATGATCAGAAGCATAATCAAATTCACTATCAGTCATATTTTCATAAGCAAGTATTTCATCAAAAGTATCATCGACATATAAAAAACTTGTAGGAGTACTAGCATCATATTTATCATGGAAATCATTGGAAACAATTTCAAAAGTAGGAATACTAGGAGATAGAGATTTACATTCATCTTGATTACTAGTAGGAACATCATTATGCACATTTACATTGTTATTATCAGAAGTATAATTTTTAGCATCTATGTCTTCAAAAATAATAACCTTGTCATGCAAAGAATATATATTGATATTATCATGTTCCATAAGTGAAGGGGAAGAGGAAGAAGCATTAGTGGTGACTATGGTGGATGAGGGGGAACATGAAGAAAATTTTTGGTCAGGGGAGACTATTTAAAAATCAGGGGTTTCGAAACCAACAGGAATGGTTTTTAGAACTAAAGGAGTTATTGGAGGATTATGGGATCATATTGGGGATTGTGCATGAGGCACACATGAAATTTTGGTGAATGAAAGGCGCACCCAGGTGAATGAAAGGCGCACCCAGGTAAGACAAAGTTCGGGACTTAGCCATTTTGTATGTTACAGGATAAAGATAGGTTGGAGTACGGAACACACATTGGATAAAGACATGAAGACTTCAAGAAGACACGAAGGCTATTTTGGGAACAAGATGAAGATCAAGAGTCATGCAATGTTTGAGCTAATAATAGGGTTAGATCTGGATTTAATTATAGATAATCTATTATTAGGCAAAGCTTGCATGCTTCCTTTGTTATATTTGTAGCGGCGCATGGATATTTTGAGCACGTAAACTATTTTGAGAGTGCATGGGTGGTGAAGGGAAAGTTTCCACCTCTATATATATGTATTGATTTGCATGGTTTAGAGAGTTCTAAGTTCAAAGGTCGTTGGATAGTAACAGAGTTATGTTGCTGGTATGTTTGTGCACATGACTTTATGATGATACTTATGGTGGATTCAACTTCTGTGTTTTGTGATGAATTAATAGAATGGATCATTGTGGATGGATATTAATTTTTTATGTCTCTATTCATGGTTATTGTATGGTAAATCTAATCTTGATCCTTGTTTGATTCGTTATGCACTATGGTTTGTGAACTGATTCTTGTTATGCTTTGCCTTTAATTACTTGTTATGGATATGGAATGTATGAATGCTCATGCTAACATCTTGAAAAAGCTAGTATAAAAAGAGGGACCTGGTACCTTTGCGCACTTTCGGTGACCATTGAGACTCATCTGGAAGAAGTGCCAACATGTACAGGGTTTTGAGTGGGAAAATAAGACTACATTTTGGTTTCATTTCCGGGACCTCTTTTCAAGTTATTGCAAGGATGTTGCATGATGAAGACATATCGGTTGACTTTAGACAACATTGAGAATTGGGTTGTAGACTTAGAAGACCAGTTTGCTCACAGATATAATACCAGACCTGATTTCAATGCTCGCATGTGGGTCGAAGAACATATGTATCATGAACTCTAGGAGACGTTCTTTTGCTATTTTCCTATATATTTGTACGATTGGTTGGTAACATATGCATCGAAGAGAAATTGGAGGTATAGATCAATTGTTTGGACACAAGAAGATTAGAAAACTTTGTATAATGCTGACATGACTTGGAATACATGGTATAGATCATTGGTGGAGTATTGTTGTGCACAATTTTACGTTGGAGTAAGATATTTCTACTTATTCTTGCCTAGAGGTTGCTGATTTTGAATTCTTGCACGAACCTAGAGGATCTTATTTACATGTCATTATTTTAACGATTAAGATATTGTTGATAACCTTGGATTTGGAAGAACTACCTATGGCTAGCTAAACCTCCACCGTGCTCGAGGGAAGGAGCAGGTGTGGTGAAATATAGTGGACCTTACCACAAAGAAGGAAAGAGAGGAAAAAAGACTTAAGTATAATGAATTGTGGGAGAGGTAGTTGGTGAAGAAGCGTGGCGTTGAAGAGTTTATGGAGTTGTGGAGACAAGTTATGCATGAAGGATTTGAGGTTCACACGGAGGATGTGGAGATTGAGCAATCGGTACTCTCCCATTTAGGTAAGCGTAGAAGAGAATGCCCTTTAGATTTAGATGAGAGCGCATTAGAAGAGGAAATAATAAGGACTGTAGGTACACATTTGATCCCACCTAGTAACCTTTCCCTTGTGCTTGGTGTTGTAGTTCTTGAAATAGTTATTGAGAAACAAGCTAGTGTTGGTGATAGGGTAACAATAGGTAGATATCATTTTTCTTTACATACAAAAGTTCATCAGACGACACATACACATATGGTAGTGTAAACATCTCCTTTATTTGGTGGTCTGATTGTTGGTTTAATTTTTGGCGCATCATCAGGATAGAGTGTGGGCACATAAAACATTGGAAATACATCTGGAAGTAGCACAACTTCACAGAATTTGGGAGTTTAGTTTTGTACAATAGTTGGAACACAAAGTAACACACCCTTTGGTCCAATGGCTGCTACAAGAGGTGGATCAGGAGGCTCAGGATCTAGTGGATCTCGTGGGTTTGTAGATGGAGGGAATACTGTGGGTAATATAGGTTATGGGTCTGGTGGGTATGGTCCACACCAGCCACAACAAGATTATTATGAGATGTCTCTTCACCTTCCAGAGTATAGAGGTATTGAGGATGCAGTGGAGCATGTACACATGTGTGAGATACTATGGTGTGCTATGGGAATTACAACTCTTGAGCATAAGGAATTTCAATTTGCTACTACTTTGCAAGGAGGTGTGCATAGTTGGTATAGGAAGTTTGATCTGAATCAAACTGCTGTAGATTACAACGCGCTGTGTGATGCTTTCTTGGCTAAGTTCCATATACTTGAGTTTGAACAAAAAAGCATCAGCGACCTGAAAGAAATTAAGTAGGGCATGGCTGAGAGCGTAAGGGAGTATGATGCACACTTTAAAAATTTGTTATCAAATTTGTTTTATGATATTCACCATAGCTAGCATGCACTATGGTTTTTTGGTGGTTTGATCACACCTTTTAGAAGGGTGCTCTCTCATAAGGAGTTTACAGATCTGTGCAAGGCTTTGGAGGCATCTGTGCATGCTAAGGTAGTTGGTAGCATATACACTAGAGTTAGCCCATTCTTGGAGGCACTGATTGCATCTATGACGAAGCAGTTGGAGAAATTATCATCTAATTTGGATCATGAGATGCGCAATGGAATATTCGTGTACAAATTGTGAGGTTAAAGGACATACTAAGGATAGCTACCCTCATAAATTGGTGCATGCCATGTTGCTGGATTATGAGATCCATCACTTAGATCATGATTCAAGTAGATGGCCTCTTTTGTAAAGCGCGATCCCGAAGAATGCATCTTCATACTGTAAGATTTGTAACTCCCACACTCATGATATAGATAATTATAGAATGAATAACCATATTCATGAGGCTATTGAAACTGGTGTGTGCCAGACTAACATCATGAATAATTCAAAGGAGTAGGAAGGAAAACATCACGAAGGGCACTCTGATGGAGGTGGTAGAGGTAGAGGTTACCATGGAGGATACAAAGGCTGTGGTCATGGCGGTGGAAGAAGTGACTTCCCCCGAGGAACTTGCTTTACATGCGGATCCCCTGATCATTATAGGCACGAATGCCCTCAGAATGTAGTCTGCTCATGGTATGGGAAAAAACATAAGTTTGAAGAATTTCTTGAGTTATATGAGCACATGAGTAAGAAATATAAGAATAATGATAAGGGTGTGGGAATGATTAAAGTACAACATGCTGTGGAAGATTAGTGGATACCAAAGTTAGTGTCTGATCCTGAGTTCCTACCTGTATTGGTGACTACCCATGATGAGGCTGCACGTGCTCATGAGATTCTGAAGCAGAAGCCTACTATTACAAAGCAGAAGGTGATAAATGCTAAATATCCAGATCCTTCCCATCAGAAGGAAGTTTTTCAGGAAACTATGCAGGTTATTAAGAACCTGCAGGGTGAAATTCAGTGCTTGAAGGAGCAAGCAACAAGATGGAGCAGACAAAGAAGGTTAAACTTCCATAGAAGGATGTTAATGACTTGAAAGAGGTATGTAAGATGCTGTGACAGGAAAATATTATTCCATTGTTAGGTGAATGGTTGAGATAAAAGGTACCGCAAACTGATGGTGGACACGAGAGACATATATTGCATGAGAATTTACCTCCTCATAGTCATGAATATGATAAAGAAATCACACTGAATGGAGTTGTTGATGGGTGGCTTCTACACAAAATACTAATTAATACAAGTGCGGAAGTGAATGTACCAACCTTGGATGCATGTAATCAGATGGGGAGACCACCATTGTAGCCTTCTTCGAATGTGTTGTACATGGAGAATAGGACTTGAGCTAATCCTATTAGATTATTGAAGGACGCGGCTATTATAATTCAGGGAGCCAATTTCAGTGCGGACTTTAAAGTATTAGAGCTTGCTGAGGTAGATAGTTTCTCAATGCTACTTGGGTGCCCTTGGTGATATGCTAATAATGATAATATGCGCTTTAACAAAGGATATATCAATTTTGATAACAAAGAAGAACACGTGATTATTCCTTTGACAGATGAAAATGATGCACCGTATGTAGAACCCTTCAGTGAAGAGGATCTGAACAGGATATATGTGGGCATAGTAAGAGATCTTGAAGTTCTTGAGCCATCTAAAGAAGGTATTATTTAGTGGGATGATGCTCAATATATGAGTGATACAACCAGTGTTTCCTATGATAACTAGGCATATGGAACATATGAAATGGTCAGGCAAGAGATGAAAAGTATAATTACTCGTGTAATTAGGCCATGCTCTATTAGGAACTTGAGTGATAAACAGGTACCTTAGTATACTAGTGAAGGAAACACTAATGTATTTATACATGCCATGAAAGCCCAGTGGAAGGATGACGGTGATAGAATAAATATGCTGGTATATACCTTGTGCAGGACAGCTGCGCACCAGTGGATTGCACACAGAGATAACCTTTTAGAGTGGCGAGAAGTGAGAGTCACCTTCTCCACTAGTTTTCTTAGGAGAAATGTACCTTCTCACATATGTGAATTTCATGGGAAGTTCGTTACTTCGCACCACGTTTATAATTGTGAGAGACTTTGGATAGAGGGCCAAGAGGCCTTGCCATTGTCACTCTGGGTACATAAGTTCTACGCCATAATAAGCGGTTGCACGTGCACATGGTATGTTCATTCAGAGTTAACAGGAGTAATAATTAATTGGCAGGAGATGACCTCAGGTATGATTTAAACCTTTGACTATTAGACTACTAAACCTTCGGTGAATGAAGCATTACAAATTATGAAGCACCTTACTATCGGAGAAAGCGTGAAGGCTGAGGAACTCTTTTTAGATATATTTTGAGAGTTGGATTTGGAGGCGCACTTTGAGGAAGAAGAGACAGATGAGAAATAAATTGGGTGCACCTAGATGGAAAAGAGAAGGGTAAGATGGTTTACATGATTGAAAATGATGAAGTGGAGAATCTGGATGTTGATCACATTATAGGTATGCATAAGGTTGTAAATAATGTTGATGAGAAGGCACTCTCATATCATGAGCCCATGAAAACTAAGAAGGTCAACATTGGGATGAATGCAGAGCCTAAGGGGGCCATAATTGGTGACTATTGGTATGAACAAGAGGTGGAAAAGATTATTGAGCTATTGCGTAACTTCCAAGACTTATTTTCATGAGGCTATCATGAGTTGAAGGGAGTGCATCACTCTTTGGGTGAGATGAGGATCAAATTAAAGGAAGGTGTGCGCCAGGTTAGGAAGAGGCCTTACAGGATGAATCCTAATTTGTGCATCAAGGTAAAGGACAAGATTGATAAGATGTTGAAATATGGAATCATTAAGCCCATTGAGAAGTTAGAGTGGGTTAGCCCCGTGGTGATAAAAATAAAGAAAGATGGTAGGATAAGGATCTGTGTGGACTTCAAAGAGTTAAATGCTATTTGTGTCATAGACCCTTTTCCCACACCTTTTACTGAGAAGATCTTGGAGGGAGTAACAGGGCATGAGATTTACTCTTTAACTGATGGATTCTCTGGTTATCATTAGGTGCAGATTGCTAAACAAGATTAAGAAAGGAAAACTTTCACCACTGAGTGGGGAAGTTTTGTGTATACTGTTATGCCCTTTGGATTAAAGAATGCACATGTAGTCTTTTCATGCATTATTATGGAAGCATTTCAGGAATTCATTCATAAGAGTTTACTGGTCTACTTGGATGATTGGACTATATATGGGCTAGTAAAGTATCACTGTGAAAATTTGAGACTTATGTTTGACAGGTGTCAACAGTTGAGCATCTCTCTCAACATTAAGAAGTGTATCTTTGCTACACCCTTTGGAACTTTGTTGGGACACATTATATGTAAAGAAGGTTTGTTGGTAGATCTTGCTAAGGTTGTAATTATTTTGGGCTTAGAGGAGCCTGCCAATTAGAGCAAGGTGCACAAATTTCTGGGACATATAGGTTATTATAGGAAGTTCATTAAGGGATATACTAAGATTTCCCCACCCTTGGAAGAATTTGTTGAAAAGTAAAGGAAAGTTCCATTAGGATGAGGTGCAACAATGAACGTTTGAGACATTGAAGGAAAGACTTACTTTTGTACCTATTCTACGCTTTCCTTCTTGGAGAAGTTTGAAGTTGGATAAATGGTTCTGCTTTATGACTCCAAGTTTGCGCACTATTGAGCCCTTAAGAAGACTAAGTACCTGAGGCATGAAGGGTTTTGTCACACACAAGTAAGGTGTAAAGGCTCACGCCAAAGTAACTTCAGGAAGAGCGCGAAGGTTTGTGCCTAGGTAGAATAAGCTCAAGACTTAGCCGCATGTTTGGACCACAGTCATAGTTGCAATGAGTAACACATAGAGATGTGGTCCATGCTTGATTATAGATAAGGTTAAAGCATGGAGACTTGCAGCCCAATAAAAGAATACTTTAGGATATGATTATCATGATAGGATTTAGAGCTGTAAAGTGGAGTTAGTTATGGTTTAGTAGTCATTTGCATTTTTAGGGTACTTGAGTTTGGAGGGGCATGATAACATTTGGCATGAAGCCTGCTCTTAAGTGATGGATAGGCGGTGAAGGGGAAGATTCCTCACAAGTTTTCTTAATATGTATGGTAAGTACATGGAAAGAGAGAGAGAGAGATATCTCAGAGAGAGAGAGAGAGAGAGATATGTGTCAGAATGCTTCTTGATAACAGTGATTGTAGGGTTAGAATGTTATTTTGTTTATGTATCTAGTATGTTTATGGATCTTGTGATATATTTGGCTACTATAATAATGGTGGATTAATATAATGGTGTTTGTTCTAAATATTGGTGCTCAATTGATATAAATATCTATGTTTTTTATTGTGTTCATGGTTTAGATTTGATTCCCACTTGGTTTTATTGATGTTCGTAGACATAATAGTTTTCATCTACGCTTGGATCTAGTTCTTTATTCTTGTTATAGGATGTATGCATTTACTATTATTCATTACTTTTCCAATCATAATAACATTCTCGATAAAGCTCACATATAAGAGGGGTCTAGCATCTTCTCACGCACTTTGGGTGAGCACCCAGTTTAGGTTGGGTGATATGTCGGAGTACCTGGGAATTAAAGGGTTATGAAAAATAACTACATCTTGGTTTCGTTGCCAGGACCTCTTTTGAAGTTAGTTGTAATAATGGTGTGTAATGGTGGAACACTTAACCTTGGCCAACATGGAGACTTGGCTTGAAGAACATAGAGAATGAGTTTACATAGAGATTCAACTAGTGAACTTGAGTTTGATTCATGTACATGGGTAAAGGAGCATATGTATCATGAGCTCTATGATACATTATTTTTATGTTGTCCAATATAGCCGTATGAATGGTTGTCAGCATATACATCAAGGAAGAGTTGGTATTATCGAGCTCATGTTTGGACCCAAGAAAATTATTAGCAGCTACATGATGCTCGATCTGATCTGGTCTCATATTGTTGATCGTTGGTGGATTGGTGTGTTGACTACCTACACATTGGAGTACACACAGTTTCTACCTATTCTTGTCCGATGAGATTGTTGAGTTTGAGTTCTTGCAAGAACCAAGAAGATCTTTCTTGCGTGCTTTATCTGTTATCCATTAAGATCTTGATCATCACTTTGATTCTAGAAGTGTTTCCTATGGCTAGCTAAACTCCCACTAGGCACGGGGTGTAGAAGGTAGGTGTGGCAAGAGATGGTGGATCCTACGACAGAAGTGGAGAGAGAGGAAAGTCATCTCAAGTATAATGAAGCGCGGAGAGAGAGAATTGGCGAAACGACACGTGAGATTGCATGAGCGATGGATGTATGGAGGTAGATGTTGCTGGAAGGATTTGAGCTTCACGCAGAGGACGTGGAACCTAAGCAGTTCGTGCTACTCCGTCTTGCCAAGCATGGAAGGAGAGCCCCCTCAGCTTCTGATGAAAGCTCGTCATATGAAGAAAGGAGATGGACCGTATAGGCGCACATTTGAACCTTCCTGGCGACCTAACCCTTGCGCTTAATTTTCAAAATCATGAGACAAGTATTGTTAGATCGGTTGTTGTTGGTGTTGGTAAGCAAGAAACATCATGTAGATATCATTTTTCATTATATTCATATATGGCCATGTAGACACTTATCCTGTGTTTAGAGGTATCCTTTCAAGCGCGTCATTTGGACAAGTTGTGGGTGGATAGAAACGTGGTTTTCACATCTGGAAGTAGCTCAAATTCACATAATATTGGAGCTTTGTTTAGCACAAAGGTGGGAACACATAGTAGCACTACTTCAGGCCATGTACCTGCTCCATGAGGAGGATCTAGAGGATTTGGTGGATCTGGAGGATCAGGAGTTAGCGGAACTAGTGGATCATGGTGGTAGAGGAAACACATGAGGGAATACAGGGTTCTAGATCTAGTGGGCAAGGAATCGCAACCCCATCAGCAGGTATTTTATGAGATGTATCTTCATTTTCCTTATTATAAAGGTGTTAATGATGATGTGTAGATCATGTACACAATTGTGAATTTCTATGACACGCTAAGGGGATCACTACCTCTGGAGAAGAAGGCAAGATATTTTGCAACTACATTACAGGGGCATGCGCGTAGTTAGTACCTAAAAGTATGACCCATATCAAATGGATGGTGGATTATAACACACTTCATAATTCCTTCTTGGTGGAATTTTATATTCTTCGATTTGAGAAAAAGAGCATCAGTGTGCTCAAAGAGATTCAATAGGGTATGGTAAAAATCATGCAAGAGTATGATGTGAGCTTTAAGACTCTCTTTTAGAAATTATCTTATGATATCCATCCCTCTCAGCATGCTCAGTGGTTCATTCAAGGATTAATGACACCTTTTAGATGAGGTCTTTCACATAAGACTTTCATAGATCCATGTGAGGCCTTGGAGGATGCTTTGCACACTGAGGCCATTAGAAGCGTTAATACTGGGGTAAGTCCCTTTTTTTAGGCATAGATTGCTTTCATAGAAAAACAACTCGAAAAATTGTCTACAAATTTAGCACATGAGACTTGTAGTGGACTTTGGTGTACAAATTGTGAAGTAGAAGGACACAGCAAGGATAGTTTCCCTCAAAATTTTGTGTGCACCATGTCATTAGACTATGAAATCTATCATGGGGATCATGATCCAAGTAGATTCCCATTGTTACAACATGTGCTTCATAAGAATGAGTCTTGTTATTGTAATATTTCTACATCTACTACCCATGATACTAAATGTTTTCAATTGATAAACTAACTTCATGATGTAATTGATATTGGTGTATGCTAGACTAACGTTGTGAACAGTTATAAAAATGAGGGGCTTTAGTATGAAGGGTGTGATGAATATGGAGGAAGGGGGATAATTTTTCTCAAAGGATTCAGAGGCCGTAGTGGTCGTGACGGAGAAAGGAGTGACTTCCCTTATGGAACTTGTTTCAATTGTGGATCTATGGATCACTACAAGTGCACGAGTGCCCAGATTTGATGTAATGCTTATGGTGCGGAAAGAAACATAAGTATAAGGAGTGATCATGATGTGTATGATCACATGAGCCAAAATCAAAAAAAGGACAAGGGCGCGGAAATGGTTAGCGTTAAGCACACTGAACCTATGTTCTTGCCTAAGGTAGCACCTATTTCATAAGTTGGAAACTATATTAGTAACTGTACACGAGTTGAAGTTGTGTGCGCCAGAGAAGTAGCAAAGCAGAGTTATCTCATTACAAGGGAAGAAGTATTGCATGGAAAGTACCCTGATCCAACCTATTAGAAGTGAGGTTTTCTAGGAGACTATGAATGTTATTAGGAGTTTGAAAGGAGAGATCCAGTGCTTGAAATAAAAATCGTAGAAGTTAGAATAGGAAATAGAATGTTGAGATACCTCATAAGGACATTGATGATATTAAAAAGTTATGTAAGATGTTATGCCAATAAAATATCATTCCCTTGCTAGGGGAGTGGTTGAGAGGAAATATATCGTGCATTGGAAGTGAGCATGTAAGAGGTAGATCTTGCATGTTAATTTCCCCCCTCATAGTCTTGGTTATGATAAGGAAATCACATTGAACTGTGGAATTTTATGGACGGCTCTTAAGAAACATATTTATTAACACAGGGGCGGAGGTTAATGTTCTTACTCTAGATGCGTTGAATCAGATGGGGAGGCCACCATTACAGTCATTCTTCAAATGCGTTTTACATGGTGAATAGAAATGACGTTGTGCCCATCGGATTTTTGAAGAATTCTTCCATAACCATTCAAGGGGCCGAGGTCATTGGGTATTTCGAAGTCTTGGCGCTTGCCGAGGTAGATAGTTTTTCTATAATTACTTGGACATCCTTGATGTTATGCAAATAAGGTTGATTTGCACTTGCAATAAGGGATACATCATTTTTTAGAACAAGAACGAATGCACATAATTATTGCACTAATATATGGGAGGTCTACACCTTTTGTAGAGCCTTTGGGTAAAGAGGACATGGATAAAATTTATGTGCACACCATTAGGGACCCAGAGGTTATTGAACCATTGATAGAAGGAATCATTTAGTGGGATGATGCTCAGTCCATGAGTGATACGACTAACATTGCATGTGATAATTGGGTGCATGGGACTAATGAGTTGGTTGGGAGATAATTGAAGGGCACTATGACTTGAGTTGTCAAGGAACATTCGGTTAGATGTCTAAGAGGAAGACAATTGTCAAGTTATACTGGAGAAGGTAACCCTGATGTCTTTTTGCACACTATGGAAGTCCAGTGGACCTATGAAGTAGAACAAAGGAATATGCTTATTTATACCTTGCGTGGAATAGCCGCACATTGGTGGATGAATCATCGAGATAATCTTATAGAGTGGCACGAAGTAAGAATCAAGTTCACTATTAGATTTCTTCAGAACAATGCACCTTCAAGGATATGTGACTATCATGGGAAGGAATCTACCTCAAACCACATTCAAGAATGTGAGAAAGCTTGGATGGAAGTCTCAGAAGCTTTACCCCCATCATTTTGGGTGCATAATTTTTAATCCACCTTGCAAGGTTGTGCACGCACATGATAGGTCTATTTAGAGTTACATCGTCAGACAGGAAATTGGTAGGAGTTGATGATAGGCATTATTCAGACTTTTGAGTATCTATCTTCTAAACCATAAGTGAATATAGCTTTACAGGTAGTCAAACGCCTTACTTTGGGAGATAGTGTTAGGAAATATTTAATTAGTGCTCCATTAGTAAACAATAATTACGTGAAGTAATTATTATGTTGTAAGTATGTGTTAGTAAATTGTTATTAGTTGTTATATAAAACAACAATAACAATTATATTTGGTTAGTGTGTTAGAAACAACTCACGTAAGTTAGTGAGTTGTTATAAACTACTTCCTATTATTTAGGGAGTATATTTCCTATATATGTGTAATCAATATTGAAGAAGATTAATCGAATATCATTTGTTATTATTATTTTGACTATTACCTGCAACTATTCTGATATGCTTTCTTCAATTGGTACCAGAGCAGGCTACGGCTCTATGATGAAGCGACTGTGATAATGACTAGGATATGTGCATATGCCATTTAGTGGAGATTATCAGGCTGTTTGATATCATTCGCATATCTCCTCTTGCAAAGAAAATCTTGATCAATCTCGTTATGGTGACTCTCGAATTTCCTTTGGTCGGCCAATGAATATTATGCAGTGGATCGTCTTTGTAACCTCGACACTATCATGATGATCATTTTGTTGTCAAGGATTCAATCTGACCTGTAGTATTTGTGATTTAGTTTTATTTTCATTGGGCATGCAAATTAATGGAATTTGTGGTCTTCGAGGATAGACACTTATCAATTCGACCTCTGCTGCTATTTTGATCTGTTCTTACCACTTTGAGGACAGTTTGGCATCTGAATCTAATCTCTTGGCGTCAAATTCATTGGATGTTGTGGATGGAACATGAAAACTCGCAGTCCCTGCCACGTATAGGTCTCTGCTAGATTTGTCTATATCCGTAGATTCTTTGACATTTATCACTCAGAAATAAGTTTCCTCTAACTGTACACAGTTTTCTTGGCAATACGTGCATATTGATAAGTACATTATAGTCCTTCGACGCAGATCTGACACATATGTGTATGAGAAATTTTAGTGAAAGGGTTTGAAATCACGTATGGAAGTCCTGAATATTATCAGTTGTGCACCAGTCAAACTAAATCCGTGAGCTCCCTCGTCCTATTTCGCTAAAAATTTGTGCATTCATCAACCTTTTTTGGGATATAGGTATTTTATGTTGTAAATATTGGTTTTATTCCTATATTTGTGTCATATATGTCTTGTTCAATTTTTTTAGTTGGGTCTAATGTTTTAGTCTGAGTCGGTATTGTTCACCAAATCATTTGTTAAGTTACATAGTTTTGGGCTTATGTGATATAAGGTTTATTGTTGATAGAGTATTGTAAAAAGTTTGTAAGAAGTCCTCTCTATTTTAGTAAAAGTGTCTATTGTATTGAAAATATTTTATGTTAAGTATAATAGGTTTGTTTAATTAGCTTTGAGTCAAAATAAATAAAAGGAGTCAAGAGTTTAGAATCATTTTTATGTTAAGTCTTCTTATTGTCAATTACTTGAAAGTTGTCAAAAGTGGTAGAGTCAAAATTCATTGTGGGTCAATGCTATTGTAAAAAGTGTTGTTAGAATTTTTTATTTTTATTTTTTTCTCTCCATCTCACAATGGAAGTCCCTCTAGAAAAATTCAATGGGCTCAATTTTCATACTTGGAAAGTGAAGATCCAGATGCAGCTGATGAATAAAAATCTCTGGTGGATAGTCGATGGAAAAGAACCTAAACCTACAGATCTGACCAAATTGGCAGAATGGGAAACGAGAGATGATAAATCCAAAGCCATTATTGGTCTTGCTCTCTCAGATACTGAGCTACACTATGTTGATCTCGAGAAATCGTCTCATGAAATGTGGGAAAACTTGAACAAAACCTTTGGTGCTAAAGTAGTGAACGCAAAATTTTCTCTCAAATTTCAGTTGTTCAAGTTAAAAATGGGTGAAGGAACTACAATGTCCAGTCATATTAATGATTTACGGTCTCTTCTCCGACAGCTAGCAGAAGTAAAAGCTCCTGTAGACGATGAAGATGCAAAAGCTATTCTGTTAAATAGTTGCCTCCCAAATACAGTAATATTGTCTTCACACTTGGTCAGATGCCTTCCAACTCATTGGAAGATATGATATCAGCTCTTCTAGCTGAGGAAAAAAGGACTAAAGAAGATGTAGAAGAAGAAACTGCATTGTACCTAAAAAAGAAGTACAAGAATTTCTCCAAAAATAAGGAGGAAATTGAATGTTTTTACTGCAAGAGAAAGGGGCATAAAACTCCATTTTGTAAAAAATGAGCTCGTGATCTTCTAAATGGAACAATCAAAATGGAAGAAGCAAATATGGGCATAGACGATGAATCTGATTATGAGGAAGAATAAGTAAATGAAGACAGTGGCTCTGAAGACTTCTTGTTCTGAGCATGAAACTGGAGGCAGGAGGCATCGGAGGTTGGAGGTCATTCAGCGACCTCTCGTCAGTTGCCAACGACAGGGCCGCATATCAGCTTTGGTGACAGGTGTGTGTGCAGTTTGATTTTAGTGCTTCCAGTGTGGTGTGCCTCAGTTTGCAGTGATCCTATTTTCAATAAGTGGAAATTTCACATTGAGGGGGGGAACATGATCCAATGTTCCATTTCTAGTATGTCAGCTTTTTCTATGTATGTACGAGCAACAGATTTCAGTAGAATTTCCTATGTTATTCCCTGCAGTGAGATAGTGATGAGAGTTGTTGATACTACTGCATCATCATGATATCGTGGTTGTTAGTTATCCAGAAAAACTATCCAGAGGCTGTTGGTACTGTCCTCAAAAACCATCTGTTGTGTGGTTGTTGGTTAACCACTTGGAAAACCATCCAGAGGTTGTTGGTATTGTCCTTGAAACCATCCAGATCATGAGCATGCTACGTATTGGCACGTTGCAGTAAAAAGGCAGGTTTTTCCCATGTTCGCACTAAGGGGGGGAATGTTAGGAAATATTTAATTAGTGCTCCATTAGTAAACAATAATTACGTGAAGTAATTATTATGTTCTAAGTATGTGTTAGTAAATTGTTATTAGTTGTTATATAAAACAACAATAACAATTATATTTGGTTAGTGTGTTAGAAACAACTCACGTAAGTTAGTGAGTTGTTATAAACTACTTCCTATTATTTAGGGAGTATATTTCCTATATATGTGTAATCAATATTGAAGAAGATTAACCGAATATCATCTGTTATTATTATTTTGAATATTACCTGCAACTATTCTGATATGCTCTCTTCAGATAGTGCCAAAGCCTAGATTTGCTAGGAGAATCCGACTTGGAGGTGCGCTTTGAAGAAGAAGAAGAAGAAACAAATGAAGTATAATTTGAGTGTGCCTTCCTAGAAAAAGAGAAGGGAAAAATGGTGTACTTGATAGATGATGAGGAAGTAGAGAACCTAGATGTTTATCACATAGAGGGTACACACTAAGTCTTGGATAGTGCAGATGAGATGGCATGTGATTACCATAAGCCTTTAAAAATAAAGAAGGTCAAAATTGGCACAGAAGCAAAGCCAAAAGAAGTAATCATTGGTGATTACTGGACATATCAAGAAGTTTCAAAGATAATGTTGGGGTTAAACCATATAACAGTATTGTACATATCTATAATCAGAGCAATCATACAAGCAATGAATGCGGAAATAACTAGAAGATAAAATAAAAAAGAGAAATATTACAAAAAATTTAACGTGGTTCACCTAGTGTGGCCTACATCTACTAAGAAAAAACCAAAATTATTGTTCAGTGCTTTACAGAGGAGATACAATGAAGATCTATTATCTTCCAACATCTCATAGGATGTTCAATGTTTTTCCCTAAATCAACTACTCTTTCTTTCTCACCAATAAACTTACATGCAATACAGTTGTTATATATATTCTCTCCTTACTTAACCTCATACAATACATACATGCATATATATCTATTTTGGGTAACTTAACTTTACTTTTACAATCAATAAATCATCTTTAAAATAATTGATTTATTCTAATTTTTGTCAAAAACAAAGAAATGCGTCGCACAGGTAACCGTCATTGGTTACTGCCTGACCGGCACCAGTCACTTCCTGACTTGGACTAACCGACGTCAGTTACACCCTGACAAACACCAGTTACACCGTGACCAATGTCAGTTACTGTCAGAACTAGTAACATGTCAAAGCATGTTTCTTTTGAAGTAATTAAGCTCCATTCTCAACAATCTCCCACTTGGAGATCAATTGTTGCATTGTACTGTGCATCAACAATCTCCCACACGTAACCGTCACTGGCTACTACCTGACCGGCGCCAGCCACTTCCTGACCTGGACTAACCGACACCGGTTATACCCTGACCAATGCCGGTTACACCCTAACTGACGTCGGTTATTTTCAAAACCAGTAACATGTAAAGTCATGTTTCTTGTGAAGCAATTAAGCTCCATTCTCAACAATATCCCACTTCAAGATCAATTGTTGCATTGTATTGTGCATCACCATCCTTTATTCCATTTCCTTGGCCCATTTCTTCCACTTCAAGTTTTAAACTCGAAGACCAACAGAAGTGGAGGGAAGCTCCAACTTCTCCCTTAGAAATGGATTTGTTAGCATGTCCACGGGTTTATCATCTGTATGGATTTTCTCTAAATTTAGTTGTCCATCCTCCAACACATGCAGTATGAAGTGATACCTTAACTAAATATGTTTTGTTCTTGAATGAAATGTTGAGTTCTTTGCCAAATGAATTGCACTCTAACCATCACTTTATAATCTACAATCCTCTTACTCCTTACCCAACTCTTCCATGAACCTGCTCATCCATATCATCTCCTTGCTAGCTTCTGTAGCTGCAACATACTCTACCTCTATTGTAGACAAAGCCACAACCTTTTACAATCTCAAAATCCAGCTAACTGCCATTCCACCTAGTATCAAAATATATCCAGTGGTGCTCCTCCTACCATCCAAATCTCCAGCCATATCTAAATCAGAACATAGCCATGTAAAGATGTATCTGACCCTCCATGGCATAACTCCATGCCGGATGTCCCTCTCAAATATATGAGAATCGATTGGACTACTTTCCAATGTTCTTTACCTAGATTAGCCATAAACCTACTCACAACTCCCACTACCTGTGTAATGTTTGGTCTAGTACAAGCCATGACATATATAAGACTTCCTACTGTTGAAGCATAGGGAACATGTGCCATGTACTCAATCTCCTTGTGTGATGAAGGACACTGATCTTTTCCCAATTTGAAGTATCCAGCCATAGGTGTACCAATAGGTTTTGATCTTTGCATATTAAACCTTTCCAACACCTTGTTGATATAAGCCTCCTGAGACAAATAAAATTTCTTGTTTTTCCTATCTCTGTGAATTTTCATGCCAAGGATTTCTTTTTGCAGCTCCCAAATCCTTCATTGCAAATGTGTGAGCTAAGCTTTCCCTTAAGCTTACCAATATCCTGCATACTAGATCCTACAATAAACATATCATCCACATACAATAACAAAATAATATAGCTCCCATTTTCAAGCTTCTTGAAATAAACACAATGGTCAGATTCACATCTCATATAACCATACTCATTCATAAAACTATCAAACCTCATATATCATTTCCTTGGAGCTTGCTTGAGCCCATATAGGCTCTTTTTCAACCTACACACTAAGTTTCTCCTTACCCTTGACTTCATAACCCAATCGGTTACTGCATATAAATCTCTTCATCCAAATCACCATGAAGGAAAGTCGTCTTCACATCTAGTTTCTCTAAATATAAATTTTCTACTGCAACTAAACTTAATACAGTATGAATATAAGTCATCTTAACAACAGGAGAAAATATTTCACCAAATTCAATACCTGATTTTATGTGCAAATCCCTTTACTACAAGTCTTGCCTTGTACCTTTTCTATCCACCCTCTTCTTCCTTGATCCTGTAAACCCACTTGTTCTGCAATGTTCTCTTACCTACTGGAAACTTAACCAAATCCCAAGTCTGGTTCTGTTCCAAGGAGTCCATCTCCTCATCCATGTCATGTTCCCACTAAACATGAGTCTTATCCTCCATTGCTTCTTTAAAGCTATTTGGTTCACCATTATTAGCTAATAATAAATAAATAAAGAAGGTGTAAATATTTCTCGAAGTTTACTTACCCTTTTTAACCTTCTCATAGGAGTTTGGGGTACCAGAGGCTCAATCTAGACCTCTTGGACATTTGTATCCAAATCTGATAGTGACAGACGTGGATCACCTGTAACCAACATTGATTCTATTAATTGATGTTGGTTTGGATCCTCTGTAACCGATACCTAGTTCTTTTTTTACCAATGTCGGTCAGGGGTCAACCGACATCGGTTACTATGTAACCTTGTAGGTTATACTTTTAAATATGAGAGTTCATTTCCATTCACAAACTTTTCAACTGGTTCATCCTTGGGTACCACAATTTGATCCTTGTACATTCTCTTTTCATTCCATTCAACATCATGACTCCTAATAATTTTAGAATTCTCTAAATCCCAAAAATGGAAACCAAAATCACTAGATCCATAACCAATGAAAGTGCATCTCTTGGATTTTGCATCCAACTTTTTCCTATTTTCCTTATCAACATGCACAAAAGCTTCTAAACCAAAAACTTTAAGAAAATAAAGATCTACCTCTTTTCCGGTCCAAGCTTCCTCTAGTATTCCTCCATCTAGTGAACTTGAAGGACCACATTGTTAATCAAATAAACTGATTGTATCAAATACTTCTACGCCAAAACTATAAGGGCAATCCAGAATGTATTCTCATACTTCTAGCACATGTTCCATGATTGTCATGTTCATTCTTTCTGCAACACCATTATCTTGTGGTATTCTTGGAATCGTTATTTCTCTATGTATCCCATTCACTAAACAATAATCATTGAAATCCTTGCTACAATATTCACCACCATTGTCAGATCTAAGGCACTTTAACTTAGAATTTGATTCATTCTCAATAAGGGCTTTCCATCTTTTAAAAGTCTCAAAAACATCAGATTTACGTTTAATACAATAAACCCATACCTTTCTTGTAGCATCATCAATGAAAGTAACATAATACTGGGATCTTCCATGAGAAGCTACCTGAGCTGGTCCCCACACATTTGAGTTTACAAGCTCCAATTTCTTACTCCTTCTTAGTTGCCCCAACTTTAAGAAATATCACTCTGTTTTTCTTTCCAAAGATACAATGCTCACAGAAATCAAGATCTAAATCTTTCAAATCTAATAACTTACCCTTAGTCCTTTAAGATTTGCATTCCTTTTTGACTCATATAACCCAACCAATTATGCCACATGCATGCATCTGAATCTGAAGTAGATAATTTATAGAAAAGGAATCAATAATATAGGTAGATAAATATAATGTTCCTACCTTCTTACCTCTTGCCACAACAAAAGATCACCCTTTGGTGACTTTCCAAGAGTCTCCTGTAAAAGTAACCATGCAACCAGATTCACCTAGTTGCCCTGTAGAAATAAGATTCCTCCTGAGGCTTGGCACATGCCTCACATCTTTCAATACCCATGTATTTCCATTCTGCAATTTTAGATGAACTTCCCCTTTACCAGTAATACTGCAAGGTTCATCATCACCCAAATAAACATGCCCAAAATTTCCCTGGACATAATTTTTGAAATAACCCTTATTAGGGGTTGCATGGAAAGAAGCTCCTGAATCTAAAACCCATGATTCAATTCTATTATCTAAAGAAATAATAAGAGCATCTTGCATTACCTCTGATCAAGCAATATTTTCCTCTTTATTTACCCTTTTCTGGTTGTTGGTTCTCTTTATCCTTTGACCAACAATCTTTTTTTACATGTCCTTTATTTCCACATTTCGAACAACTAATTCCCTTACTTCTGGATTTAGATCTGATATCCCTTGACTTTGATTTCCCACTACTCTTACTCTTTGATCTCTCCTTCTTCCCACCTCTGCTTTCTACATTCAAATCATTTCCAAGATGACGATTCCTTTGTACTTTTCCTACGAATTTCTTCATTCAAGATTATACTAACCACATCATCAAACTTCAAAATATTATTAGCAGATGTTGTATTACTAACAGCCATTACCAATTTATCCCAACTATCAGGTAAAGAACATAAGAATAAAAGTACTTTCACTTCATCATCAAATGGTATATGTCAACTGATTTTAACTGATTTATAATAGATCGGAAATCATTCAAATGACTAGATGCAGATCCACCTTCATGCATCTTAGAACTAAATAGTTTCTTCATCAAATAAACTTTATTTGAAGCACTAGGTTTTTCATATAAATTAGCAAGAGATTTCATTAACTCTACCGTAGAAGTCACTTCTATAATATTAGAAGCCACGGATGTTGCCATGCTCAATATTATAGATCCCAAAGACTTTCTGTCAAAAATATTCCATTCTTCATCAGTCATCTTCGTAGGTCTAGACTTCTCATCCAACGGTAAGTACAAATCTCTCTGATATAGATAATCCTCAATCTGCATCTTCCATAATTGATAATTACGGTCGTCAAATTTCTCTACCTTGTATTTGTTTTCTTCTACCATTGTTGTAGCTCCCACTCAATTAGAAAACCCTCTGTGAGTAAATATATCAACACACAAAACCCTAAATCAAAGCTCTGATACTAGTTATTGGGGTTAAACCATATAACAATGTTGTACAGATAATATATTAGATCTAAGCATACATACACTAAAAGCGGATATTCTACTAGAAGAAATATACATAACAAGAGATATAAATCAACACCAGATTTAACATGGTTCACCCAGTGTGGGGTACATCCACCAAGAAACAAGCCAATCTATTATCCAAAGCTTTTACAAGATATACAATTAAAGATCTACAATCTTCTACACCTCTCAAATGTACAGTATTTTATTTCTCTCAAGTTTTTCTTTCTTCTCTAAGAAATATCTCTCACACAATTATTCTCACAATAATCATTAAATTTCTCAATCACCCTTCTTCTAAACCCTAGCTTTCATGCTTATATAGGCATAAATAAACTTACGGCACTTAGTCATGTAATTATAATCAATAGATTTTCTTTAATACTAAAATTAGATCTAATTCTTGAGAGTTAAATAAAACACTCCGCGCAGGTAACCAATGCCGGTAAGCCCTAACCGATGTCAGTTCCAGTTCCTTACCTGACCAATGACACCGATCATAGGTGATTGATGTCAGTTCCTCCATAATTGATGTTAGTTACTGTGCTTTCCTGCAAGTTTAATATAGCATGCTAATCTAAAGTAATTGAGCTCCATAACTCAACAAGACACAACCAACCTGGGATTTGTGTAGAGGAGCTACAAGATGTACTGAATTGATTTAGGAAATTTTAGGAAATATTTTTAACCCCAATAAAATCTTCTCCAAAACTGGGTTATTTTTAGTCGGTGATGGGGATTGTTTTTTCATAAAAAATATATTTACATGTTTCAAATGGTTTGAGAATATTTGGAGGTATTGCAACCTTAGAATAAATAAATTGGAAATATAATAGTGTTTACTTCATTGTGTAAAAATTTTCAAGGGATTCTAAGGAGCAGATTTATAGATTATGGGCTCAGCCATGCAGATAAAGACCTTCGATCCTAGTGAATATTCAATTGAGAATTTTGTCAATTCTAAACAGAGTTATAATATTATTCAAAAGAAAAAATTGGATAGTATGGTACCATCTAAAGTTCCATAGGTCTATTTAAAAAAAGTCATATTTTTCTTCGGTGGCATTTTCACCTTCCAGGAACAGCCCATGGCCAAAATTGAAAAGGACTTTAAATTTCAAAGATAAAGAATAATCAACTCTTTAAAAAATTTTAATTTGATTAATTGGTTGCTTTAAACTAAAAATTACATAATGCTAGCCTAGGAAACACCATAGTAAGTTATCGGAGCAAAAAGGTACTCTAGCATGTTATTTTTAACAGTGCAATGGTGAGAACGGGTTCTAAAAATGGAAGGAGCACATCTTGGAGCTCTTGATGTCCATTTTTTTCCCTTTGAATAATTTAAAAGGTACACTAGGCATACAAAAATTTTCCACCACATGAGAAATATAACTTGCATCACTTAAGTGACAACCTGGATGGTTAGAAAAAGTTAACTAAACTTTTAAGTATGGCCCTTCCTCATGACATGCAGACCCTTGGCACACTATGGAGGTCTTGGTTTCCAAGTTTTTCCCTTTTCAAAAATTGATATGGGGGACACAAAAAATTTCCACCACATGATAACTCCTCCTCCATCACTTTAGTGATGACCTGGGTGGTTAGACAGTTGTTTTCAACCTCACAAACTCAAAACCGTGTGCCCTCTATTCATAATGAGGTTACCCATGGAGAATTTTTTAGGATATGGTGTCCCTTTTTCCCCATTTCCCTTTATTATAGTTATAAATATGTTTCTACTACATTCGAACCATGGTTAGTCATATATGGTAAACATTTGAAATGCAAAACAAGAAAATGGGGGGGGGAGGGGGTGAATCCATTTAAAAATGGCTCAAGACCTTTAAAAACCAACATGGATCAACACTTAGACATTTATCCATGTTTCACCATGTTTTTTAGAAACTCTCTATTTCTTTTATGATTTTCATACCATTCAAGAAAATCTAGGAATCCATCATGCCCAAAACACTCATTTGCTCATTACTTACAAACCCCACCTCTGATGGCCCTGAAACTCAGACTGTGTCTTCCCCATGATAAAGCCTTTAAGAAGATTTTTTACATGCCCTCATTAATTATCTCATTCATTTGTTATAGTCTCAAAATTTTCCATCCATTTAAAATTTCTCCTCATATCTTTGGAGTTGCAATGATCCAAATTGCCTCAAAACCAGAGCATGTAATCTATAAAAAACCAGCTTTCTTTTGATAATTTGTTTGCCCCATGAAGTTGAGTTTACTTAAATATATGGATAATATTTTTCTTGTTTAAATTCTACCTTGTCTGAATTTGAAATTACATACCTGAAATTTTACTTTTCATTTTCACAAAGATTTGGACGAGAGAAACCCCCAAAAATTGGAGCAAAGCATCCCGGTGTGAAGTAGAATTTTTTGAAACCATTTTCACTCTAATCCGACACATTATAGCCAATGTATATTTTTATTAAGTTCATATTCAATCTAATTACTAATAATATTAATTCTAAATAAATAATGTATTTAATTCATTTAGTTCATCCCCCCAAGAGGAAACCAATTAAAAGTGATAATTCAACAAAATTACCAAAATAAGTTACCCAAGAAGGTTGAACTTACTAAAAATAGTGTCCCGAAAATTCTCAATATGGTCATGGTTGGTCATCCTCTTCATGCCTCATTAATTCCAATCTTTACATAGGAAAAACTCATGCTTGTAAAGGGAGGACAGGGGCATTGGGTCTCAAGCAGAAGAGGAGCCCTCTCAGTCTCCAATTTTGGTCACGATGGTGCATTTTGGTCTCGGTGTGCCTATCTCAATTCATCGAACAGGTTGATCAAATGATAGAATAATCTTACATCTAATCTCTCACCTCCATTCATCTCATGGTCAGAAATTTTCTTCTCCTCATCTCATTGGTCACTTCATTTCTCAAGGGTCGAGATCATTATGTTGAATTATGCAGGCAACGGTTTCAAGTTACATAAAGATCTTGGTAGTTTGGAGACATGCTAGTTTTTATCAAGTGAGGGAATGAATCCTTCATTGTATTCATTGGTCAAATTTTCATCACCTCTCTTTTCAATGATTCCAAATGTGTTATAAAAGGTGCATCATTCTAGGGAGGTATTGAATGGGTAAATATTTCAAAGGATCAATCTTTATTGAATGGGCATCATAGTGTAGGTTCATAATATATCATATTTATTATATGAGATGCAAATCAAAGCATGGTGTAAAATAAAGGAATGAGGGTGCACCCTTTTTATAGTTTTCCTTTTGGGAGAAACTTGTATTTTGGTGCATGTGGGACTAAAAGCCCCAAATTAGATTAGAATTGTTAATCATGATTAGGCCTTGCTAATCACAATTAATGAATTACCAAGTGATTAAGAGGTGTGAAGCCCTAATCAACCACTTAGGGTCAACTAGGAGGCTAGGATAAGCTTTTAAAGCTTACTGAGGCATTGTAGAGTTGAATTGCTTGATTTTGAGTGGTTGGAAGAGGGGTTTGAGTCAATACTAGGACATATTGACCAAATCAAGGGAAAAATAGGCTTAATTAGCTCATAATCGCTAATTGTCTATTTTGAAGAGGATTTTGGCTTACAATTCATAGTAAAGTGGTACACTGAATGCGAAAGGGGTTACACAATCAACAATGTGGTGTTAATTGGCTTATTTGGTAAGGAACGTTAATTAATTAGTGAAAACCACTAATTATAAAGGATTTGGCAAGAATAAAAATGATTTACGTGTGTTTTGGAAATAAGATTGCGAACGCAGAATTTAGGTGTCTACATTTTCCCTTGTTTGAGGTGAAGTTAGTGACTTCACTTCAAATATAGTCGATAAACATAAAAAGGTAAAATTTTGAAAGAAAAATTAGTAGGAATGAAGGATGCCCCCTCGAGTGTCGATGAGGTGATAGAAGAAGTGAATCAACGATCAAAAATATGATTTGAAATGGATAGAAGAAAATGGGTCAGAATGGGCGTGAAACCCTTAGGTATTGAGAAGGAATACGGATAGGGATAAACATGGTTGTTTATTGCCTTGGGTGAGTCTAAGGAGAAAAATTAGTTATGATAATAAATGATAATGGAGAAGAAATGATTAATGGAGAAATATAGGATAAGTCCAACATTTGCGTCCAACTTTTACATAAGCAACCGGTTTATATCATTTTTCCCCTAGGTCTACATCACCGAACTTTATTTAAAATAAACAAAAGTGTAAGATAATATGAAAAACTAAATTACTAATAGTTGTTTACTGCTAAAAATACGTAACTCCATGCAACATACATTATGTAATGCAATACGAGAAAGTAAAATGATGCTTAACTCTATGCAACATACAAAATGCAATGCAATACGAGAAAGTAAACCAACTAACATAACAGAGAAACAAATACAACCACATATACTTAAATAAATAATGTTCAAGACAATTGTACCAATGTTTTTTTTATCAAGCTGCAGTTTCCAAATGTTCGTGTTGTAACGACAAGGGTTAAAAATGATGCCCCAATCAATAACACATGCAAGGGAAATGTTTCACCATTTTCTTTATGTTTTGAAATGACAAAACAGATAAGGGTAAGGGACAAGGAGGAATACCTGTTTATGCTTGTCGGTTGATGGTTGTTACGTGCATTCTGACTTCTTGATCTAGTGCCGATTATGAGAGCTTCCTTTTGGCTAGGAGAAACTACCTATAATAGAAAACAAGACCACAAAAGAGAAGTTAAATGATATATGATAATGGACTACCTAGCATATGCTAGTTCCGGGAAGTGTGATACTTCCTAGATAGCTGTTAATCCACTGTTTAAAACAAATCAATGCGACAGATAAATAAGATCATATTGTAGTTGATATGATTTAGGTATCTCATTCAAGTACGATAAGCAAATATAATCACAACATGATAGGTTATAATTAGATCTAAAGGATGAGGTGTCTGTCAAGGTACTGGGGATTAGTCAGGGTCTTATTCTAGGTTGTTTAGGTCATATGGTAAGAGGTTGTTTGGCTCTGTTCTTGGGTAGGGTATAAAACATAGAGACCGATGTTGGTTGGGTATAACCGACGACGGTTTAAGGGAGACCGACGACGATTATGTGTAATTGGTGTTGGTAGAGTAGGGTGACAATAGTTCATTGAAAAATTTATTGTAGAGTCTGGGTGAGGTTGGATGAGGCTAAAGAAGGGGATGGTGAGGTCTGTGGGAATGCTGAGAACACTTAGAGAGGTGGAAGGGCCAGGATAAGTAATATGATAAACAAGTGGGTGAGGTTTTTGGGTTTGTTAGAAAGATGGCTATGGAGAAATGAGAATGTTAATAGAAGAATGGTAACAAAGGTGATAACAAATCTATGAACACAATATGAATGCAAATGATTAATGATAAAACACTTACCAATGTTGTAGGTTCAATGGTTGGGTAGTGGTGATGATCGGTTGATGGAATGGAGCTTGGTGCAGTAGTGATGCTTCCGAGAATGTTACCATGAGTTAGGTTGATTTAGGTATGGTGGAGTTAGGTTGATTTAGGCATGGTGGAGTCAGGTTGGTTTAGGCATGGATCGAGTCAGGTTAGTTCAGGCATGATGGAGTTAGGTTGATTTAGGCATGGTTGAGTTTCTAATTCATTAATTTGTGCAATCAATGATGGTGTGGATCATGTTAAGATGATTTTTAGGAAAATGTATGATTATGGTAAAAAAAATTGTAGACAAGATGAAATGAATGTATGAGTTATGATGGTAAATATGTGTAACAATTATTTCTTGTTGGGTGTAATTTCCAGTTATTGATACAAAAAGGAAACTAACTAGGGTAGAATGTGAATAGGAAAGGGAAAGAGGGAATTGGTTAGGGTAGAGAGTGGCCTAGCTAACCTCCAAGGGCCCCATGCCCTAGGAGTGTTGCCTACATAGTCCCGATGAAAAAGGGACCTTAGGCCGATGTAGTTCTCCCATAAGCTAGGGAAGATTAGGGTGAAATAGTGGAATGGGTTGATAGGTGCTAGACATGGGTGAATGTAGGTCATAAGTATGATTGAGTTTAGATCGTAGGTGTGGTTGAGTGGTTTTAAAATATAGGCTTTGATGATCTAGCCCTGTATAGGATAGTCAACAAGTAATGAGGAAGGTGATTGATAAGAGGTGGTAAAAAGAGCCACTTAATTGATAAGAACCCTAAGGAGTCTATCATACCTAAGAGAGGTTCATGAAAAAAATACCCTAAAGGCATTGCATAATGGACCGTTCTAAGGGTGAAGAAAGTCACATAATCACAAAATGTAGCATTTGCGGCAAGTCCCTTGAGTAATGATGAAATTAGGTGAAAAAGATAAGGATGTGAGAATGGGTGGTTGAGCGTAATTTAGTGTATGACAGTGTGTCTGTCAGAACAAGAAACTCGGGATCAAGAATAGGCAAGTCCATGACGAAAATTTCATCTTCTCTTTTTTTATTTGTTTGTTTGGTTTTAATAGACTGATCGATGCGGGAAGTCTATATGGGATGAGTATATTATCTCCTTAAGGTCTTCGTGAAGCTGATTGATGCGGGAAGCTTCTGGATATTTATTACATTTTTGTAATGACTGGATATAGCTGTCCTTCAAGGGAGCAATATATTTATAGCAGTGGAATTTAGAGTGAAGAGATGTCACTTTTTGGGGGAGTCATCTTTTGCTAGAAGTTTGACTCAAGGAGTTGTATCCCTTTTTGTTTTTAGATGTTTAAGTCATGGAAAAGACTATAGAGGAAGATTAAGTTCTTGTTTAGAAGACAAGACCGTAGCACACAGATATTAATTATGGAAGAGGTGCTTTTGAGTGATGAACGACCATGGGATTCCATCTTGAAGAAGATGAAAAGTATCCATGAGAATCATGCTATAAGTAGAGACATGGTACTCATATTGAAGACAAGGCTAAAAGGTGACGGGTAATCACATGATTCTTGTTTAGTCGTGGATCCTCAAAATGGGTAATATAGAAGGTGAACAACGCTCAAGGGATGAGCAATCAACTGAAAAAAAGTGATATAGGACTTGATATCAACAATAGAATGGCCAAAGATGCAAGGCGTTAAGGGGTTTAGGTTCAGGTTTACCTTCGAGTGAAGACAAACGATAAGTACTTGATCTATAGGCATGGGTAATGATATTGGGTCTAAGCCAATTAGGAGAAAATTTTCCCCGTTTAATTTTCTCCTCTTTGGTTACATGTTGATTTTCCTTCAGGACGAGGTCACCAACCTGAAAGATTCGTTCATGAACGCGTTTATCATATGCAGGTTTGATACATTTTTGGTAGATTTGGAGATGGTCAAGAGAATTGAGATGACACTCATCTAATAACTCAAGTTGCGCTAAACGATCCTGGAAAAATTCATCATCGTTGAACATGTCTTATAGTGAGATGCAAAGAGATGGAATCTGAACTTCGAGAGGTAAGACAACCTTAGTACCGTAAACTAGAGAAAAGGGGGTGGCAGCTATCGAAGTGTGAATACTAGTACGATAAGCCCACAAGGTGAAAGGAATGTTCGCATGTCAATCTTTCCCAATATCGTTGAATACCTTCATAATAATTTTGTTCAAGGTTTTATTGGTGGATTCGGCTTGACCATTGGTTTGCGGGTAATAAGGTGATGCGAAACTGAGTTGGATGCCAAAAACATCACATAGTTTGCGTAGGGTTTTGTTTTTGAATTGTTTTTCATTATTAGTGATGAGGTGGTAAGGAACACCAAAGCGAAAAATGATATGATGGTTGACGAATTCACATATCTTCTCATCTTTTGTAGAAATGAGGGGAATGGCCTCTACCCATTTAGTGTAATATTCAGTAATGGTTATGATCCATTGGTTTCGTTGTGAAGAATGGGGGTTGATCTCACCGACAAGATCCAAACCCCATTGAGAGAAAGGCCAAAGGTCTCACGCGACCTGTAAGGCATGACTAGGTGTGTGATGAATATTAACACGTTGTTGGAATTTCATGCAACATTTGCCATAATCACAATAGTCATGGTTTAGGGTTGGCCACTAATAGCCTAGGTGAAGAATGCATTTTTTGACAGCCAAACCGCTAAAGTGACCTCCCCAAATTCCATCGTGGACTTCCTTAATGGTGTAAGGAATTTCAGAGCTTGTAAGGCAGCGCAAGAGAATGCCATCGAAATCACGCTTGTAAAGAAGACCGCCCATGATGGCATAACGAGAGACACTTTTAAGAAAGGAACGTTGTCCATTATGAGTGAGATCAACGGGTAGGATGGAAAGGGAAAGATAGTCTGTATATTTCCTATACCAAAGGTCACGCGGGTCAGGGGCAACAGTTCCAATGGAGTAAAATTCATGAGGTAAATAAGAGGGTGATTGTAGCCTTTGTATGGTGACAAAGATTTTAGAGTTAGTGGCCAAAGTAAATATCTAAGAAGCCAAGCAGGCCATGGTATCCATAAATTTATTGGTAGAACATGGGGTGGTTTGAAGTGCGTAATGGTCAAAGGTGGTCAAAATTATGTCTACGCAATGCTTATACTTTTGAAGTATCTCATTACGACACTGGTATATACCATTGAATTGGTTTATGACCAACTGAGAATCACCAAAGATGTTGATTGACTTAACATCTAAGGCATAAGCAGCCTGGAGACGCAATACGAGTGCTTCGTATTCAACAATATTGTTTGTACAATCAAAATTGAGTTTGAAAGACAAAGGCATAGGTTTACCATCAAGTGGAATGAGGATAACACTAGCCCCACCCCCACGCTGATACTTGGAGCCATTGAAGAAGAGTGTCATTTGGTAAGCGGATTCGTCCAGGGAAAGGGTAGCTATAGACTTGTCTGGGAAGTCAAAGTTAAAGGGTTAATTCCAAAAAATAGGTGCATCAACCAATTGGTCGGTGATATCCTGACCCTTGATGGAATTTTAATGGATGAATTCAAGGTCAAGGTTGGCCAGAAGCATAAGCCAACGTGTGGCATGTTGATGTTGATAAGGTTTGGCATACATATAGTGTAACGGGTCGGTATTCGTAATGATGAAGGTTTTGTGGTTGAGTAGGTAATGGCAGAGTTTGGTAGTGATGAAAACTAAGGCTAGGAAAATTTTTTCAGCATGGGTATATCTAGTTTCGTAGTCAAGAAGGGTACGAATTATGTAATAAACCGCTTGCTCTCGATGTTGGTTGTTGTGATGGGTGAGATTGACACCTAGAGAATGGTAAGTGTTAGAGATATATAGGTAGAAGGTCTGGTCATCCTTAGGAGAAATGAGCACTGGTGGTTGAAGGAGGTATTGTTTCAAGGCTTCGAAGGCTTTATGGCATTCAACATACCATTTGAATGAAATGTCTTTCTTGAGAATATGATGGAATGGTTGACAACGGTCAGAAAGTTACGAGATAAAATGATGAATTGATTGCAACTTTCCTTGTAGGATGTGAAGTTGACAGAGATTAGTGGGTGACAAGATTTCAAGAATAGCCTTGAATTTAGCAAGATCAACTTCTATGCCACGCAAAGAAACAATGAAACCTATGAGTTTTTCGGAAAGTACCGCAAAGACACACTTCTTTATTTGAATACGAACACAATACTTGATGGGCGGTCAAAGATGACTTTAAGAATGGGTAGGTGTTTGACTCAATGTTTGGATTTGACAAGTAGATCATCGACATAATCTTCCAATATGCGATGCATGATGTCATGGAAGATGTAATTCATGGCTCGCTGATATGTAGCATGGGCATTTTTGAGGCCAAAAGGCATGAATCGATAGTAGAAATTCCCCCAAGGGGTGATGAAGGTAGTCATGTGTTGATCCTTGGGATATAGTATTATTTGATTATAGCCCAAGAAACTGTCCATGAGCGATAAAATTTCATGGCCAGCGGCGAGATCAACTAGTTGGTCAATGCCTGGTAGTGGGAAATAATCTTTGGGACAGGCAAGGTTGAGGTCATGGAAATCTATGAAAATGGGGAGTCCCCCTGTCGCTTTTGTGATAGGAACGAGGTTAGAAATCCATTGGGGATAATCAATGGGTAGAATGAAGGAAATTGAGAGAAGTGCTGAAGCTCTTCTTTGACTAGAAGAGCAATGCGAGGATGCATTTTGCGTAACTTTTGTTTGATGGGTTTGGCATCAGGAATGGTTATGATATTGTGAACCATGATTTTTGGGTCAATACCAGGCACATCAGCATAGGACCAGGAAAATGTGGTGCTATTATCCCGAAGGAAAGAGGTGAAGGCTTCCTATTCAGTAGCATCTAAGGATTGGCCGATCTTTAGAATGTGCGGGTCATCCCGATTATTAATGTTGACTTCGATGGTCAGTTCGTTCAACATGGTTTACGTCTCAAATGGTAACGACCGATGAATATAAGAGTATTTTGCACCAAGATAGGCGAGGATGGACTCATTGTCCTGACATTGAATGACGTTAATTGAAGGTGTATCGTCATCGATCATGTCAGGATATAGGAATGGGAGAGAAGAGGGAGCCTTACCATCGCGTTGATAGGTCAGCAGTCCTAGGAAAATGGTGTTTACGAATTTTTTTTTAGGAGGAATAGATTTAGGATCTATGGACTCCATGGGTAAAGATGGTAATGTGTGTGAATGAGAGGGGGAAGATTTCTTGTCCTGGATAAGGTCAGCTCAAACCTTCTTGGAGGGTGGAGCGTCAAAACTAATGCCACTATTGTCATTGTGTTTACGAGAGGTACAAGAAATGACAGTATGACAACCTTGTTCATAAAAACCAAAGCCAAATCATTTCCATGCGCACTGGTGGAGAAAAGTGTGAGCAAAGTGGTAGTTAGTGAGGGAGTGTAGGTCAGACGAAAATGGTTGGGCTTAGGATGGATGTTCGAGTTTATAGATGGCTATATCAATTCCCCCATACGTTAGGTTGGTATAAAGGTGGGGAGGGCCATAAGGAAAAACATCACCGATGTGGATGTCGTAGCTGGGGTGTTGACGCAGATTCCCATACTTTTGTGGGGTGAGGAAGGTATCGATATTGTATAGGCGGTATTCCCCTAGAGTGAGGTGTTGAAAAACACCTTCTAAGGGATCAGTAGTTGGTATGTTGGTAGCGGGTATAGATGGCTCACTAGATGTTGAGTAAACAAGTGTGTCAGCGGTAGAGGCTACAAATCCAGTGGGGATAACAAGGTTAGATGCAACAAAAGTAGTGACAATTTTGGTGGATTTTCTTATGGGTGAAGGTGAAGTGATGATAGTGACAGATGCCTTGACTGGTAAAAGCACATCATTGGGCTAATATAACATGTTACAAGTCTTGAAAGGTGATGGGTTGGCATGGATGGTGTAATTATGTCCCTCGTGTTCAAATTTGAGGAATCGATGCAAAGTTGAAGGGACATAACCCATGACACAGATCCAAGGTTGGATGAGCAGCAAGTTATCTTAGAAGTCTCCTTCTAGAACATATAAAAGTTCTAGGATAGTGCGGGGGCCCATGCGGACATTGAGAACAATGGTACTCAGGGTAGAGGTCATGACGTCATTGAAGGAGCACAATATAATAGGGTTACCATGCATGTAATTGGATGGTATCCATATTTGGTCATATGCATGGGAGGAGATGATATTAATGCTTGCACCACCATCAATCATAACATGTCATATGCATATATTATCAATAAAGACAGAGATGAAAAGAGCGAGGGCGGAGTCATCAGACTGGAAGGGAACAATCTCTCCATTTGAAAATCTGAGGGCTGCCACTTGGTGAGTAGGTGGAGGTGTAGGGGAAGGTGAAGATCTAGTGAGAGAGGTTACGTGGTGAGGGGTAATGATGGAGGTGACGGGTGTGGGGTAATTTGGTAAGAATTCAATAGATTGAAGGACCTCCATGAGGGCTTGACAATGTGACTTCGAGGTTTGGACAAGGTCATATAAAAATATTTTGAGGGGGGATTGGTGTAGTTGTTTCAACATTGTGAGATGTGTGACCCCGTCGGAAATAGGATATGCAGAACCTCGAATGATGACTTTGGGTATGGGTGTGGATGGTATGTTGGGTACAGGGTTGGTTGATGGGCTAGTTTCTTTTTCCTTCCCCTTGTCTTTCTGAGCATGGGTGTCAATGTTGATCATGTTAATATGAGGGGAGGTGGATGAAGAGGGTGTGTCATGGAAGGTATAACGGCATGAGGGACAAAAACCTAGTGGGGGAGACGATCCTTGTGAAATTAGTAGGGCACATTGGCATTTTGGTGGTGGTTTGGTTAACTCTCTTATACGAACCATGTTGATCTTGAATCTCGGGGGTGGATCTAAGAGTTGTGGGGGTGGAGATTTTGGTCGTTGAGTAGGCAATGGGGGAAGATCTGTGGATATTGGTGAAGGTGAAATGTGGTCCTCATCAAGAAGATCGTCATCATAAAAATTTTATTTGGGAGGACACAATTGGACAAGAGTGGTTTTTAAAGCCTTACAATTCTCTACATCGTGTCCTGGCACATGAAGGTAGGCACAAATTTTGGTTTCATCAAACCCTTTTGGTTTGAGTTTGAGTGGGTTGTAAGGTCTAAGAGGTGGTAATGTGATGATGGAAGTTTCAAGGAGATTAGTTAAGATTTTGGCATAGGATCCTGCTAGTGGATCAAAATGGGAGGTGAATGTGGGTGTGGGTACATGTGTGGTTGATTATGGGGGAAGAGTCTTTATAGGAGGGGGAGTAGGTTGGTCTACTAGTTTGGTGTGTGGTGTAGTCTTAGGTGTTGGTCGTAGCTGCTTGGGTAGGGGCATGGCAAAAGAGCTGGCGATGGAAGGTTTGGTTGGTTTAACTACCTTATTAGAGGGTAGTAGGTTTTTAGCTTTAGGTTGCATCCTTTTGGGAAAATGTGACACTAGTGTATGAGATGTGGAGGAAAAAATAGATGGTGGAAGAGGACGGGTTACCCACGGGGGTAACCGAGGTGTCGCGGAGATGGGTGGTAGAGGCTGGGTAGAGTGAGTGAAAGAGAAGAAAGTGTCATGGGTAGTGAAGAAGTTATTGATGGTAGTGGAGGTATGGGTGGTAAGAAGGTTGTGGGTGATGGCGGAAGTTGTGTGGGTCACCTGGGTATATTATAGGTTCGTGATGAGGAGATAGGTTGTTGCGTTCTTGGTTTAGCGGTGGATGGGGGTTGCTTGGCCAGGGTCAAGGTCCTCAGATGGACGAAAGGGGTGAAGGTGATAATGGTATGGTAGGAGAGATTGGTTTATGAGGTCTAGGATGTTGGATATTCTCTTTAGGGGCTGGGTTAAGTTTAGTGTTAGTTTTGGAAGATGTGGCTAAATCTAATTTGATGGGTGGGTGAGTAAGGCTAGCTGTCGGTATGATCCCTAAGGTAGTGACAGGTTTAGGTAAGGGAGATGGAGGTGTGGGTAGGTGTTTAGGTGTAGATGTATGTTGGGATATGGGTAGAGGTGTGAGTTGGGCCATGGGAGGTGACGTCAAAGGTGTTGCAATAGTCGTGGTTGTGTTTGGTTTGGTCATTCGAAACACTTTTGGATAAATAGTGGAGGTGTCAGTGAGTGACAACTGCATTTGTGTTGAAATAGGAAGTAGAAGGTGTCCCCAAAGTAAGGCTCTATCAACATAGTCCAGGTGATCAACCAAGCGTGAAAATGGTGCTGTTGTAAGTGGGTCTGATGTGGATCAAGTGGCAATCCCCGTAAAATGTGTTTGAGATACAGGGAAATGTCTAGCCTCGGACTCTGTGGGTAAGAGAGACGAAAGAAGGTCAACAGGATCTTAAAGGTCCGATGGTAAATGGTCATATAAAGGAAATGGTATTCCTATAGGATCCTCTATGGGTAGAGGAGAGGATGGGCCAAATGAGGTGGAATCTCCTTGTGATGGTGTAGATGGTGGAAATGTATCTCCTATGAGTAGAAGAGGTGCCACTGATAACTGCTCAAAAATTTGTGGGGTCAAAGGCGGATAGCTAATTATAGGCTCTTCCATGGGTGAAGAAGAAAATGAAGGGGGTGCCTCTGTGGGTGGAGAAGTAGATGAAATATGCTCTTGTGCAGGTAGGGGATCTCGGGCTAAGATTTCATCTATGGAAGGCACATGAGGCAATTAGGAAGCAATTGGTATGTCATCAAAAATAGCGTGGACCTTGCGAACATTGCTATCATTTTTTGAGGTATCCCCAGCTTGGTTGGAAGACGGGGAATGATTAGGGAATTAATTTTTGAAGATATGTAGGTTTTGGTTAGCGGGTGCATTTGGGCTATCCAAGTCTAGATCGCCATTGTCTAACATTTCTTGGATGATATTCTTGAAGGTGATGCAGTTATTGTCACTATGACCTTTGACATGATGATAGTTTTAAAAATCATGCTCCTTATACCATGCGGGCATGGGATGCTCAGGTTCAAAACCAATATGTGGTTTTATAGGTGGAAGGGTAATGACACCAGCCTTAATAAGCTTTTCCAAAATAGAAGAATAAGATCTCCTATGGAAGTGTACTTTCATTGTTCTCGTCTGAACTGGAAAGCTTGGACAAGAGAGAGATTAGAAGGAGGTTTGGCTAGGATTGATTGATGAGGGGGACCAACCTTGAAAACTATGGCATTGGCAGACCCTTTGGGTTTTGAATAGTTGTTTTGGGGTTTCGAAGATGAAGAAACATCATTTGATTTGAATGCAATGTTCTTGTTATGAAGTCGAATATTCTTTTCTTCGATAACACAAATTTCTAATTTCCGTGCCATGGTGAATGCCTCATCAAAAGTACAAAAGGTCTGCACCTACAAGGTAGGTGAGATGTGCCTAGCACAAGCCTGAGTAAATAAATCTATGAGTTCAGTTTGAGGCAGCTGGAATGTGAGCTGATTAATTAAACTGCGCCAATGAGCGACAAAGTCAGGGATGGATTTGTTGTCGTACTGTCAAGTGGAATAAAGATGAGTCATGGTAACCTTCTTGACAATATTAATTGAGAAGGGGTCTAAGAAGGCATGGGCTAGTTGATTGAACAAGTAGATGGAATGTCTTGGTAGCCCACTGTACCATTCTAATGTAGGTCTTGTCAGGGACATTGGGGAATTTCTTAGAAGTAAAGCGCCATCATGGGAAATCAAGTAACATCCATGTTTAAAGGACCACAAATGTTGTTGTGGGTCCTCTTTGCTATTGAAGCGGTTGAATTTTGGCATTTCCCAATGTACGGGGTATGGTCGAATTGGAATGGATGGGTGAATAGGCTCATTACAAATTTCATCATAGGTGAGGGAATTGTGTGAGCCGGAAACTGATACTTCTGGTGTCTGCATATTTTCCATCATTAACTTGATGAGGTCATTAGTAGGTTTTGGTGGAAGGGATCCTCTTGTGGTATAAGGGGGCTGGTATTGAACCTATGACATGGGAAGAATTCCATTGTATGATGGTGCCGAATAGGGAGGTTGAGAATAGGGAACTGACATTAAGGATATGTATCCAGAATGGGTAATAGACGAGATAGGTGGTTGTTGATAGTATGTGTATGTAGGTGGGATGGTCGTCGTGACTCTAGTAGCGATTGGGGGCAGTGTTTGTGGGATGGAGAGGATAAGATTCTGGAATGGAGTAGGGGTCACCGACACCATGGGAGGTTGTGTTACAATGGGTATTTGTGAGACAAGGGGTGCAGACTGGGCTATGGCTTGGGTGGTCGATGAGGGGACAATAGATACGATAGGCGTAAGTGATACTGAAGATGCATCAGTCATGGTGGGTACGGGTTCTAGCTGCGAAACTACTGGGGGTGAAGCAAGTGAGGGTAACACCGCATTATTAGGGGATGATGCAGAAGCAGGTATAAGGGAAGGAGAGATGGATACAGGCATGCCGTATATCAACTGACCTGAGGAGTCTCAGGTGGAAGAGTAGGAAAGGTAGAACTGTAAGGCCGCAGGATTCTGATCAAGAAGTCGTGTAAATTCTTTGTCACTTGTAGCAATGGTGGTAGGTAAGGTTGGATCCATGGGTGACATGACAAAAGGTGGTGAGGGACTAGGTGGGAGTGGTTGATGACTAGCGTGGAATATGAGGGTGTTAGTCTGGCTACGAGTTAGCACCATGTGAACAAGCGCTGACCTGGTAAGACTGTATTCTGTAGATGACACATAAAGTAGCATTAAAGAAAATAATGAGGCTAGGAGAGTGATTTTTGGTCAAGATTTGGATATGGAAAACCAAATATAGACACCGATGATGGTCAGTTTGATTGGCGACGGTTGCAGGAACACCGATGTTGGTCACAGGAACTGATGTTGGTTACTGTGGAAAATCTCCAGTTTTAGAAAATGAAACAAGGTTAGTAAACGGTACATGGAGATGTTCTCTGTATGATGGTAATATCAACAGAGAATAATAGAGTATCAGGAAAATATGTTAATGCCCAAAGGGAAAAAAAAACCAGAACTGAATGATGAATGAAAATTGTCCTAGGACAAAGCACCCAGAAAGTCAGGAGTCGACACCGGTTAGGTTGAACTGATGACAGTCAGATGAAAACCAACGAAGGTCACTAGAATGACGCCAGTTACTGTGAAATTGAGACAGAAATGAAGAAAACTAGGCTGTGATTTAAATCAAGTGAAGAATCAAACTCAGAATTTTGAAAATGAGAAGATGGGGCCCTGACACACTTAGATAAAGTTAGAATAGTCCAACTATGATGGGGAGTGTGCAAGGAAAAAACAAAAATGTGGAGTCGTGTCCTCATACCTCAAAACACAAAGCAAGAAGAACACTAAAAAATATCTAATCCTAAGAGTGAATTTTCTGTATGTTTGTTCAACTTAAGCTATTTAGAACTGAATGTGTGTATTTAAAACAATTGTTTTGGTTAGGAAGGCATCCTACAAAGAAGGATATCTAAAAGGAGAGGTTTTAGGTATGTTATGGTGGGGGTAGGCTATCCTTTGAGATGATGACTTGACAGAGGCAACGAGCTGGGGAGTACTTGCCAATCTGATCGTGTGATCACGAACAGGTGTTCTTAAGTAAGATGTTGTTTAAGAAAGATGTGTATATTTTAAATTTTGTGCAAGTTTGGTAATACACAAAGAGAGAGAGAGAATGTGCCTTCTACAATTCTTTGTGTCAACCATCAGCTGGGCATGACTTCTAGCATATAGGTTTCCCTCATTTTAATGTGAGCTAAATGCAAAAAATCAGAATGTAATGCAACCAATTTTAAGACCAAATCAAAATATTATGTTCGATGACATATATGGTGAATAGGATAGGGTATGCTCTTTCACCAAATTCAAAAAGCAAGAATAATGGTTAATTTTAAAGGAACCAAAAGAAAATGTATCCTTTAGAACAATTAGAAAGAAGAGAAGATGACCAAGGAAGAAGATTAATGTGTAAGATTTTTGATGGGACACAAACACACAACTTTTTCCTAGGAATAAAGAAAATGCAATAGAACCCCTAATGGGTCCCACCGGGCATGCCAAAATGTTTGACCATTTTCTTTACGTTTTGAAATGACGAAACAAATAAGGGTAAGGGCTAAGGAGGAATACCTGTTTATGCTGGTCGGTTGATGGCTGTTGTGCGTGTTCTAACTTCTTGATCCAGTGCCGATTGTGAGAGATTCCTTTTGGGTAGAAGGAATTACCTGTAATAGAAAACAAGACCACAAAAGAGAAGTTAAATAATATATGATAGTGGAGCCTAGCGCATGATAGTTCTGGGAAGTGTGATACTTCCTAGATGGCTGTCTATGCACTGTTTAAAATAAATCAATGCGACAGATAAATAAAGTCCTACTGTAGTTGATATGATTTAGGTATCTCATTCAAGTAGGATAAGAAAATATACTCACAACAGGATAGGTTATAATTAGATCTAAAGGATGAGGTGTCTGTTAAGGTACTGGGGATTAGTTAGGGTTTGATTCTGGGTTGTTTAGGTTAGTTGGTAAGAGGTTGCATGGCTCTATTCTCGGGAAGGGTATAAAACATAGAAACTGATGTCAGTTGGGTATAACCAACGACGGTTTAAGGGAGACCTATGACAGTTATGGGTAACCAACATCGGTAGAGTAGGGTGATAGTAGTTCACTGAAAAATTTATTGTAGAGTCTGGGTGAGGTCTGATGAGGCTAAAGAAGGGGATGGTGAGGTCTATGGGAATGTTGAGAACACTCAGAGAGGTGGAAGGGCCAGGATAGGTAATCTGATAAATGGGTGGGTGAGGTTTTTGGGTTTGTTAGAAAGATGGCTATGGAGGAATGAGAATGTTAATAGAAGAATGGTAACAGAGGTGATAACAACTCTATGAACATAATATGCATGTAAATGATTAATGATAAAACACTTACCAATGTTGCAGGTCCAATGGTTGGGTAGTGGTGATGATTAGTTGATGTAATGGAGCTTGGTGTAGTAGTGACGCTTCGTAAAATGTTACCGTGAGTGCCAATGCTTCTGGATCTATCCTGGTGTTGGCTATGGATGTTTGGGTGTGTGAAAAAGACTCTTGTTCTGCTTGTATGTAGCTCTCTTCTCCTCCTCTTACGCTTAGAATGTGCCAACCCCAAAAAAAAGGTTGCTAAGGTGAATAAATGGTAACCGACAATGGTTCTGGGTTGACCAGAGTCAGTTTAGGGGTGACCAGCGTTGGTTAAGGCAGGATTCACTAGGTTTACTAAAATGGGTAGATCTTTCTAATTTCTTGGGCCCAGTTACTTTGTTCTCTGTGGATTGGAATGGAAACTTCCCTTCTAATGGGCGGGAATGTGGTTAGAGAGATTTTAGGGATAGACCAAATCTTAGCTCATTAAGGCAAGTAAGACTTAGTTATTGTTAGTTATGGAAACATTGCAAGAATAGGTCTAGGGTGAGGTGGCTGGATGAGGTGTCTAGGTGAGGTAGAAATTAAGATAATTAGATAATAAATATTGTGAGGAAATATATATTACTTTAATTAAATTAATTAAATTAATAATGATGTGGGGTGGAAGGGGCCATGGTTAGGTAAGTATGTTTGAGCTGGTTATTTGACGAGGGACCAAGGGGAGTGACCCAATTTTGGTTTCTATAGGAAAAACGAAGGACACAAGTAGTCACATGGAAAACATTCGTACATTATGACATAGTACCTAACAACTCATTGTTGCACTGGAGTACCAACATAATAAATAGACCCAACTTTGTTAATGGAGGTATATCATGCTGATCTGCATGTCGTTTGAGACAATAAAAAGCAAGAACGTCAGAAAGATGGTTTTGTAGGACCAATTTTGATGTTGAGGATAATGCAGGTGATACAGGCTTCAATTGTATACAAGACATTTAAAAAATGAAAAACCATAAATTTTTGGTAAATCTAAAGCCAAAATTAATGTTACCGTTGTGTATCTTTCTTCAATACCTTTCTAATGCAAAAATGACGGAGTCATTTTGAGGTCGGAAGCAAAATTTATGGCCTTGAAAATGCTGGGTGTGCCAATGCACTCAGGGGAGCACTTGTGCTGGCCTCCTTTTTGGATTTTTAGAGTTTTTTGGGCAGCATGGGCGCCTAGGCACCTATGCTGACCCAGTTTGAGGTTTTTGTTTTCATTTTTTGAGCTAACATGGGCGCTTGGGTGCCTATGCTAACCATGTTGATGATTTTTGCATTTTGTGAGCCAACATGGGCATCTATGGTGACCCTGTTGATGGATTTTTGCATTTTGTGAGCCAGCATGGGTGCTTTGGGCACCTTTACTGACCCTGTTGATGGATTTTGGCATTTTTTGAGCTAACATGGGCACCTGGGCACTTGTGCTGACCCAATTTTGGGGTTTTTAGGCTTGTGTGAGGCAGCATGGGTGCTTGGGTGCCTGTGCTGGCCTACTTTTTGAGTTTTTTGGATTTTATGAGGCAACATGGGCACTCAAATGCTAGTGCTGGCTTCCGTTTTGAGTTTTTTTGGATTTTTCATGCAGCATGGGTGCCTTGGCACATGTGTTGGTATTGTTCAGCATGGGCGTCTGGGTGCCTATGCAACACTGAATGCATTACCTATCTTCCAGAGGCCATAAATTTTGCTCTTGACCTTGAAACGACTCCATTTTTTTTGCATTAGAAAGGTATAAAAAAAACTACAAATTGGTAAGATAAATTTGGGTTTTTTATTTTTTCTTAGTAAATTTTTTTGGGCTTTTGAGTTTTCTTGACCAATTTGCTTGGGTTTTTGATGTTTATTTGGATGTTTTGAATTTTCTGACTAACGCATTTGAATGATTTTGATTTTTGAAATATATTTGAATGTTTTTGATTTTCTAGAAGTTTTTTGAAGCTATGTACAGGAAAAAAAAGGAACGTGGATGCCCCAACGACATATGGGATGTACAAGGGAAGAATGTCACACATATATGTAAGAAAGTGAAGATTTGAAATTGCCCCCAACGTTAGATGAAAATATTCAAAGGCAAACTCTTCACACGTAGAATTTGGATCAGTGCCAATATGGATAGGTTCAACACGATGATGAATGTAACCCAATGATGTGCTAGGAAGGAGCAAGGATGCCCCCATTGTAAGCTGGCTAAGAAGCACATGATAGAAAGACGTTGCATATTATTTTGAGAAAGGGGACAAAGGTTCCCGAAAAACATGACAAAAAGGAAATATTATACACATGGATGTTCTGAACGAAGTAGAAGAACGATGTGAATGTTGTGAATGCGCCGCGATGAAGAAGTGATTAGCCAAAGGCACGAATCGTGGGACAAGATACAAACTAGAGTAAGAGTCTGAATAAGGTCCAAAAATAGACACTTGGTAACGTACTAATCCTATTTTCTCAAAGAAATCCAATGTGTGCACGTGGAAATTTATTACCTCTTGGAGGTAAGATTTGATAGAAAATAAGTGAAGACACCCTAGCGAATGTGTAGGAATGATTTATTTTTGAAAGTTGATTTTTATGGATAGATTGCGGAAGGAGAGCCATACATTGCTCTGCTACCAGCCATGTGTCTATAGCCCTAACAGAGATGCATTTGATTCTAATCACAACATTTCTCTACTACCAGTCAGGTGTCCATAGCCCTGGTAGAGTTTATTAGAAATACCCCAAGAGAGAGTTATATATCAATTTTATTTTGCTTTTAGCTCTGGTTTTAAGCTTTGTGCTTTTTGATTTGATTGATTCTTTTGCTATCTGAAAACTTATTTCAGCTCTCTTGTTTGACAAGGGGTTAAGAACCATTGATGGCTTGATGGAAGGAGGAAAAATTTATTGCGATGACAACATTGGCTAGTGTCAACAAATATATCCAAAATTTCTTCACAACAAGTTTTTTAGATGTTGATTGTGATAGGATCTCTAAGATATTAGTCGTTCTTTAATTTACTAAGGTGATAAAAGACCAAGGCCAAACAGATACCATAGATATAACTATCAAAAAATGTGTGTGAATAGGCTAACCAAAATATCACTGAAGGGATGAAAATGGTAGGATGACTTGTAGAAGAATAACAAGGAAGGGAAGAAAGAACATCCATGTGTATGTGATACCTGATTGCAATGTTTATTCGTTTACCTTTGATTTTTTGAAATGTTTTCTCATTTTTTTGTATTTTGTCTTTTTTTGAAAGGTAGGACAGAAAAGGTCACTTGACATGATAAGATCCAACAACAATTTTAGCAATTTCCCTGATAAGGAAAACTAGGTGTGTTTTCTTATCAAGAGTCATATTATCCTTGATCTCAAAGATCATGGTGAGCTCATACTCAATAGATGACTGCATTTTATCATAAAAAATGGATTTTGTGTGTGGGATCTTGAGGTCCCTCTCCAGAGGTTTCTGCAGTTTATGCCATACTTGATGGGTGCATTGATGTGAATTTTTTAAGCGCGTTTGATTCTGAAATTTAAGATCATTTGAATTTTTGTGAGCTTTAAAGATCTTGGATTTTTTTTTTTATCGTAGATGGACGAAGGAGCCATTTGGGTTTCTTATAAGCTATAACGTGAATTATCTAACCCTGAGAAGTGGGAGAAGAAAGTGGACGAATAGAATTGATGTGAGAAATGATGGTGCGTTTTCCACAATCATTGATAGAAGAATAATATGATGGACGTGAAGGATACAATCCAAGAATTGAAGAGGATGAGCTACCAGGAGGTGTCCCATAGAATGAAGATAAATGACTACAATGATGTGGCCCTAATATTGAAGATGATGGACTGCTTGGAGGAGTCTCATATATAGAAGAATATGGGCTACTAGAACGTGGCCCAAGAATCGAAGACGAGGGAATTCTAGGACGTACCCCCAATATAGATGAAGATGGGATGCTAGGAGGTGAGCCATATATAGAGGATATGGGGCTACTTGGAGGTGTCCAACATATATAAGAAGACAATGGGCTACCATGTGGTGACCTAAGGTAATATTGTGATGGAGGAATCTTGATAGATAAAGAATGATTAGGTAATGAGAAGAGAGGTTGTGAATCAATGTTAGACCCAAGCATTTCATCACCCAATGAAGAATGTGAAGATGGAAGAATAAGAGGAGGATCATGTTCGATGATCTTAGGGTCTTCCTCTATTTTTTGAAAAAAGGAATCAATCTCTTCCTCCTAATATGCGAATGTAACGAGGTATAAAGAGGTTTCTTTCTCAAAAAATTCTAGATGAATGTCTTCATGTACCCTCATAAATTCTCTAATTACTTCTTCATTCTAAAATGAATTAATCAGTGTGGGTAGTTGTTCTACTACAAGGGGTTGATTGGATGAATGCGACATGGGACTCAACTTGGATGATTGATTAGAAGGACTTTGAGTTGGAGAGATCTTCAACATAAGAAGGGGTGTTGAGGCGACTGGGAAATGGGGTCCTGCGAAGACAGGGAGGACTGTGACTTAGGAGTCGTATTAGAGGCATAATTCGGAATAGAATCTTCAGAAGAATCAAAAGACTTAGAATCATTGGGATTGGAATCTTCAGAAGAATCAAAAGACTTAGAATCGTTGGGATTGGAATCTTTAGAAGAATTACAATCATACCGCTTACCATGAGTTGATGATGGGGGAAGAGGTAAGTGAACGAGTTATTTAGCACGAAGAATCAAACAAGGTTTATTTGTGATAGGCATCCTTTGATAGGAATGCTGAAACCTAGGTTCCTTACTGTCATAAGTATGTAGAACTATGTGATAATCAATATTTGTTAGCACATGCATAGACATAGATAGTTTAGGGGATATCACAGGGGTTATTGTGTTGACATGTTCAAAAGGTGTATCTACACAACCAATGAGAGAATCAAAATTATTTTCCTCACTAGACACATAATTAGAATTCATGTCCTTATTATGTGTAGGAAAATTCTTCGTATTGGGGGATTTGTTAGGAGTGGATGAATCCATCTCCACATTGCCACTTTCGATTAATTCTTGGATGTAGTGCTGCAACTTCAAACACTTATCTATTTTTTGACCTTTAACACTGTGGAATTGGAAATATTCATTATCTCTAAACCATGATGGCTTAGGCACACTGTCCTCATAAGGCATAGTTTCAGGATATCTAACCATATTAAGTGCCTCTAGCTGTTTTAGTATTGATGACATTGAGTCAGATAGAGGAGTGAAAGTACGATGCTTATATTCTGTAGGTGGATTACCTTTTGCAAGTTTTAAAGGTGTGTAGTTTTGAATGACTTGCACCCACTTAGAGTCTACTATCCCATCACTAATGACATGCTTGTTTTTATCCTAAATAATTTTTGGTTTATCGTTAGATTTAGAATCGTTGTGTTTGCAGGAGAAAGGTTTTAGAGTCCCCCTAGCTAACAATACCTTTTAATTTTGACTCCCTTTTTCTATTACCTCTTCAAATGTGTTACCAAATGCATTTGTAAGTGTAATGTAATGTCTAGATGGAGGTTGGGAAAAAATATGCCTATCAACTACTTTTCGGGTAGGGAGAAAGGGAAGTGACTAGCTAACCCTCTCCATCTTTGTAAAAACACAACAAAGTTTTCATTATTTCGTTTCTTGGCATTGCAGAGATCTAACTTGGTAACATCGTTTTCTATATTGAAAGTGAAGTGTCATACAAAACTCTCTACTAGTTTTGGCCATGTTGATATGGATCCCTGAGGGATATGCACAAACCATTCTAGCGCCGTTGCTCCTAAACTTCATGGAAACAAGCGCATAAGATAATTGTCATTGAATACCACCTCTTGACATGCAATATAAAATTATTTTATATGATCACGAGGGTCACTTTTTCCCTTATATTTATTAAATTTTGGAAAATCAAAATGTCTTGGGAAAGGTACCTGCAACATGGTTTTGTCAAATGGGTAAGGACATAACTCATCAAACTGATACTTCTTATTATTGTTAACGATTTGGCCCTCTTGTAACACTTGAAGGGTGTTCTTCATTGTTGACCACTCTTGATTAAAAAGTTGATCTTGCGTGGGTGGTAGTGTAGGTCTATATAAAGGGTTAAGCCTAGGTGTATGCCCACCTCGATTTGTTGTGAAAATATCTTCATAAGGATATATTTGTGCATCCTGTCGAGGAGTGTTTATTGGGAACTCGTGAAACAAAGCCTTAGGTTTTTCCTTTGGTATGGATTGTTTTAAACCTTTGGGTTGTTTCCTTTATAAATGTGATGCCAAACTTGCCAATTGGTGAGTGAGGGCTTGGACCTGTTGTTTTAACGTCACCTCTTTAGTAGGTATTTCTTGACGATCTTCATTAGGAGGAGGTTATGTATGATGAGCATGGTCTTCATCATCTTCACAAGGAACCCTAACTGTAGGTATGTGATAGTCCCTGTCATTTTCAAAATGCACCTCCTTATTATTTCGTCGTCTAGAAGTAGAGGCATGACTTGGGTTCAATATTTCATTAAGAGTGTGACAAGGAAGGTATACTTCTTCTTCTCCCCAAACCATGCCGGTGATAAGAGAAGGGTCTATTGTGGAAGGTAATTTGGCCCCTAGTTCCACAACCCGAATAAGAACTTCATGTTTTTAATGAAAATGTAGTCGTCAAAATGGGTGGAATGAAGCTCTGCATCCGCATGAGGAGAATATTCCTCTCCACCACTATGGTCAACCATGAGATTATCCTCCAAAAGAGGGTTGTCACCTCCAAATATATTGGCTTTTAACTTTTATGACACCATTCTCATAGTAGGCATTACTTAGAATAGAAGGTACAATGCGAAAGATTTCCACTAAGGTTTATTAAAGAGGGACCTTAGTCAAATTTGTGCAGCGTAATGACCCTAAGTCGTTAAAAAAATGGTAACTATAAAATAGCCACAAATTCAATAAGTCAATGTGAGCCTAAGAATTAAAGAATAAGCTACCTTAGAAGGTAATATATGACACAAGTTTTTCTAGAACAATACGATGATGTATAGTACTCAAAATTTAGTCACAACAAATAGTATATTTCCTAAAATTTATCTAGATAGGTTTGAAACCAAATAGCAACAACACAGTATCACCAGTTAGGTAAAGTTTGAAAAAAACAAGGCCTAAATGATAAGAGAATGTTGATGCGACCTTCTAACAAGATATACTAAAAACAAGTTTCTAAACACTAGTGAAGTCTAAGTCTTGTAAAATGGACGATACAAATGTGATCAGTGTATTAACACTATTTAGACACGTAATGAAACTTTACGAGAAAGCAAGATTTTAGTATCAAAATGACACTATAGTGATGTTAAACAAGTAACATCAACACTCAAAAAACTCAAGACAAAGCTACGGTGTAAAAACTATGTCTAAGTATATCAAGAAATTGCTATGCGTGCGAGCAACGCAACCCTATAATATAGAGAAGCCTAATTTCATAATGGAAACAAGACATAAATATCTCAATTATATGGCTAAAATGCAGGCAACGTAACAACTTAATAGAAGACAAGGATGAAATCACCTAACTACGATGATAATAAGTCTCAAATATGGATTTTTGAGATAAGGTGCCTACTAGATCGTGAGTACGTACCATACACACTTTCAACACTTGCACTTCGGCATTGCATCCTAGTCACGCAAGTAGAATAAATAAGTGGTAGACACATGATATCTAGGAGCATCCGTATATGTTGTTTACTTTTGTCTAAAAATAGGCAATAAGAAAACAAAGGTGTAGACCAAGTGGTGTTATTTTGGTAGAGTTTCACCTTGTCTTAGGACAAGTGAAAAACTAGGAAAAATTGACACTAAGTAGATCTCGTGATGAAAATCACGTGGTTTCAACTTTAAGAGATTCTTTCCCTTGTTCAAAAAATAAGAGTTTGAATCTAACAAAGTTTTCACTTTGTGAGAGCTCTAAAGTATAACAACTAAGAAAAAAACAATGGCTCCAAGCCGACAAGCTTCCTAGGTGGTTCTCTCTCTAGGTGTCACAAGATATCTACGTAGAGCTCAATTTACCTTAGTTTCCTAAGGAGTATCTCGGATTTACTTTACCCCCTTCAGTATAATGAGCACCAAAGTGCATTCAGTTATACTTTCACTGGGGTCACAATACATATATCTTTGACTCTAATCTTACCAAGGCATACTAGACAAGTTGGTAGTGTGGAGCACTTTCTTGCTTTATTCACAACATCCCCTCTTGCGTGAACTACTTTAGGGTTCCTAGGACCACCCCCATTGTTTTATCTTAAGGCTTATGCCAAAGGGGTTATGTCTTAGTTAAGTGGACGAGTTGTAGCTCTTAACCGAAACTTGTAAATACAATGTAATGATCGTGGTGTGTTTTTTTATCTTTTATACTTAATGTGGTTTTTTTGCACTCTTTTTGGAAACCTAAAATCACATGTGTAGTTAGAAAAATTGTTTAGGTCCTCCTTTCTTTGACCAGCGTTAGGTCCTTCACACAAATGGTTAGTAGTTCCAAAAAGATTCACAATATCATAGTAAAATAGAAATGAAAAATGCTTGTAAATCAATTAACTACCATCAAACTTTACAAAAGCAAGGTTTATTCCCAATTAATCCAAGTGCTTATTAATGAAAGACTCAAATTTATTGATTCTCAAGATCACACTAGGTGTAAGGGAAGAGCATACACAAATTTTATCCTTGATTTATTTATTAAGTAAAAAATCTCTTAAACTAAAAGATAAAGCACATGAAAAAAATGAAGTTTTATTCTCTTGAGCACAAAATGAATGATAATTGTACCTACTTACTCCCAAGAAGAAAAAAAGAATGGTCTAGAGGTGCTTTTGGTTCTCAAGATCACACTAGGTGCAAGAGAAGAGCATACATGACTCTATTCCAAAATCAATCAAAGTATGAAAACAAAATCACTCCTCAAACCCTAACCCAATTTACTCAAAAATATTTTATCAAACCCTGTGATTTTTTTTATTGATAAGGAGGGTTGAAGGGACCCATTCCCTATTCAAAAGTTGAGGCCAAAACCTCAGGAAAACAACAGGCTATAATATCTGGAAACAAACAACAATAGCTACTCGCCAGATTACAAAAGCATCTAGAAACTATAAGCTAACCACAATGTCATAATTACTTCCCACAATGTGATGGAAAATAATCTTCGATGCTTCCCATATGTCCCTTTTTGTTTTTCCTCCCCTTTACTTCTTGCCAATTTCCAAGGTCACATGAAATCACCATCGTTAGGTCGCTGGAGTTCACCACAACCATCACATTCTCTGACATCGAATCCTGGTCCGATTGTGAACTTTCAGAAGTATGTCCCCTTTTTACTCCCCTACCACAAAGTGATTTTCCTATATACCTCCCTCTGAGCCGTCCTTCTCTGAAACCACTTTACCACATGTATTAAGATTACTCATATTATCTTTAAACTTTGAAGTGGATACCAAATCTGGATTTACAGAACTTCAACCACTAGATGAAGTTGATCCATTCTTTTTTACAGATTTCTAATTTTAATAAAATGGAAAGAATCTTGTAAATGGCCTGTATTTCTGCATACTCTACACTGAAATGTAGTATTCTCATAGTCTAAAATATGTGAATGCTGAAAATTACCGAATTTGAGATTGATGCGGTCAGGTAAACCTTTTCTCAAATAAATTTCCACACACATTCAGGCATAAAAACACAGACCCGAATGTGTTCTATCTAAATCCTCTTTAATAAACTTGCCCAAAGCATTTCCAATATCTTCCAGGGTATACCATAGATGCAAGGGTAGATTAGGAAACCTAACCCAAACCAGCGTTTTGGCCACCGAATAAGTATTCGGATCAAAATATGGAAACCATGGAGTTAAAAATAAACCCGCATGTCCCCAGAACCAAGGACCACCAGTCAAACAACGTTGATAATCCTCAGATTCCCTAAAATGAACTACAAAAAATCCCTTGAAACAGAGAGAGATTTCACATTTATTGGTCCAGTTTTCGAAGACCCACTGATACAAAGCAAAGGATGAAGGCCAAAAGCCATTAAAACTACTAACCACAACATCCCAAGATAAATTTTGGAAGTATTCCTCAACTTATGGGTTCGCGATGGTTCATGAAGGAATAACCTCGACCAATTCTACTAGGTTGTTCTGAGTATGTGATGCTTGTTTACTCGTGAACCTACCACCCTTGTTAGCCAACACATCTTTGAATGAAGCAGATATATGGGGCCGAGCCAAGCCTTCAATACTTGAAACCCCGCTCCCAATCTTCCTGCAACCACCACTGCACATTCCACCTATCCCGGCTGAATTCACATTCTTTATTGGAACCCTAGGATTAGGGCACATATTCTTAGTGAGATTCTCTTGGCCACCATGACTCTGCTCTCCTCCACCGGCCCGTAATCCCTCCAAACCCCTGTCGAACCTGAATGACTCCCTTTTCATAGCTTGTGGCTCAACCTGGATCCTCCCATCTATTCCTTCCTCATTCGTAAGTTTCACAAATTTTCTTTCCATTTTTTCACACCCCTCTATTTTTGTAATCACCGTATCTTACAGAGCCTATATCCTTAGTGCTTGCTCCTAGGAAACTTTTGTTAGGAACATTACTATAAAATCAATAAATTGACAAAAACAACATCTAAAAACCCTTAAAAACTGACAAGAATCATAAAATTAAAATTTTGGAATTTGAGAAAATTTTACCTTGATGCATGGGTGCCCGTCTTAGTGCACAGGTGCTCACAATCATGCACATGTGCCCCTCTATCATCTTTCACACAATCAATGATGTATGGGCTCTCACATTAATGCACATGTGCCTTTTTCCTGTAGATTCTCAACCTATCTTCCGGAGGCCATAAATTTTACTCCAGACCTTGAAACGAATCCTTTTTTTGTGTTAGAAAGGTATTGAAGTGAAATATGTAATTCCAATATAAATTTGGAGTAAAAAGTTACTAATAATTTAGGGTATTCATTTTTAGAAAACTAGTCCTTGTCTAACATATCTAAATGCTTTGATGAATGTTGTTTTGAGAAGATTTCATGAAAAAGGTCCAATATTTGGTATATTGAGGGAATTTTGATAGGGATTCACCTCCTTATATCTTGAAAAAATAAAGAAAACACAACTTTTACCACTAATCTAGTTGAAACAACTTTGAAAAATGGAAATTAATATATAAAACTTTGAAAATTACTCTAAAAATTTGAAACTAATCTAAAAAGCTTGAGAAACTAATCTAAAAATCTTGAAAGTACACTAGAAATCTTGAAAATAAACTAGAAACATTTGAAATTAATCTAGGAAACTTGAAACTCATCTAAAAATTTTAAATGAAAAACTTCAAAATTAAGTTTAAAAACATACAAATGGAATGCAATGGGGTAATCTCCCACCGAACATGCCAAATGATGACACCCTAAACTTTACAAAGAAAATTACATGACTAAACAAGGAAAGCCAACACCATTGCCATCCATCTAGCCAAGGTTCTAAGTCTAGGAATGTAACATTAAGATAGAAGCTTACAAGAATGCTTAACTAGCATGAAAACAATACAAAATCTAACTAAACATGCCTACTAATATGCTTGAATTACCTAACATGGGCCTAAATAGACGTAAGAGGACAATCAAATTGGTATGGTTACTACTCCAAATGAGGTGAAATGGCATCTCCAAATGACTACTTGGTCATTTTGGATATCCATCTACTAACCCCATTGAAGGCTTTAAGCAAGGATTGAACTTGGCTATATATCATATTTATTATATGAGATGCAAATCAAAGCATAGTGTAAAGTATAAAGGAATGAGGTGCACCCTTTTTATAGTTTTTATTTTAGGAGAAAATTGTATTTTGGTGCATGTGGGACTAAAATCCCCAAATTAGATTAGAATTACTAATCATGATTAAGCTTTGCTACTCACAATTAGTGAATTACCAAGTGTTTAAGATGTGTGGAGCCTTAATCAACCACTTAGGGTTAACTAGGAGGCTAGGATAATCTTTTGAAGCTTGCTGAAATATTATGGAGGTGAATGGGGTGATTTTGAGTGGTTGGAAGAGGGGTTTGAGTCAATACTAGGGCATATTGACAAAATCAAGGGCAAAATAGGCTTAATTAGCTCATAATCACTAATTGTCTGTTTTGAAGAGGATTTTGGATTATGATTTGTTGTAAAGTGGCATCCTGAATGTGAAAGGGGTTACACAACCAAGGGTGTGGTGTTAATTGACTAATTTGGTAAGGAACGTTAGTTAATTAATAAAATCCACTAATTATAATGGATTTGTCAAGAATAATAGTGATTTGTGCGTGTTTTGGCAATAAGATTGCAAAAGTAGAATTTAGGTGTCTACAGGGACATTGGCGCGAAAGTAGAAAAAAATGGTTTGTGCTGTATAAAAAGGTATTATGAAGAAGGTTGAGATAATTGAAGACCACACAAGAGAAGAAAAAAAATCACTCAGTGTACATGAGGTAGGCGGTGTCATGAGAAATTACTTAGTAGATAGCGCAGAGGTTAAGTACTTTAGTGCAGTAAGGTGTGTGGAGGAGGTCTGTGGTAGTGAAGTAGTGATATCATGCCAGAAGGTTATGACTGTAGCTCATGAGGTGGGGTCACAAAAGTTTACTTAAGTGAGAAAAAGTACTTTGTTAAAAAGTAACGTTAAGACGCGTGGGTCGAAAGGACGGTAAGGTCATGGAAAAAGTATAAACAGGCGGTGAGGGTAGTCATTTTAACTACCTTGCCTTTTATTTTTTTGTGCTCCTAAGATATTGAAGTGCGGAAAGGGTGTGATAAAGAAGAGAAGTACTTTGCAAATGAGTGGCGATTTGCAAACTGTGACGAGATCTTGCGGAGTGCAAGTGGAGTGGACAATGAGGTAACATGGGGTTGTGTAGGAGTGAAGCTATCAATGTCGGAGAGCTCAGGAAGACAAGGAGAAGTTGAACACCTAGGGAATGTAGTGAAGGAACAAAAATGGCACCAAAGAAGGCACGAACCAAGATACCAACGGTGAAGAAGGAGGAACCTGTTGAGATATACTCAGAAATGTAGTACCCTCAGGTTTAATCAAAGTAGAGAAGTGAAGTTCAAATATATATAGGTGAAAGATTAGCGAGTTTAACCATAGAACAGAAGAAAATAAAAATTTGATGTGGGTGGATCTGGTCAAAGACATTCTAGGAATAGACAAGCTCAAAAAACCTAAGGTTGATGACTTAGTGTAACATGAGTTGCATAAAACTTGGGTTTTGTAGCTATGGGAGCTGCCCTTCTTTGCAAAACTCGCCCCAGTCTTTAGGTGGTTAATGTCGTAGGTGCACGAGGAATTTTTCTAATTCGTGGGGAGAAGAATAAGAATTATGGGGTAATTGATAAGGAGAGTGACATGCTTGTAAAACAATGGTGAAGAAATGACACTCGACCTATGTGCCGACTCAAAAATTGAAGAATTGGTGAAGAAGTTGAATTATGAGGAGGGGGGAAGGGCTCAGGTTATTGCAGATCTAGATGACCCAACATTAAGGGTCGTAACCCAAAATATTAGCTGAAAATTGGGCACATCAGAATGGTGGATGAATATAAACAGAAGATTCATGGACATTGCGTACAGAGTATCAAAACAAGTGCACTAGAACTTCATGTAATTCATTGTGGAAAGTATCAATGAGGAAGCACACGTGCAGAATGAAGTTGGAGAAAAGATCACATGGGGGTCCATCTTATTGCTAATCATATTTTAGGAGATTGGCATACCAAATGGACCAAATGGGAACATGTGGGTTTACCCAACAGAGCACTCATCTCCTATGGTGTAATTTTCATAGTTCACTTACGATGACTCCATAGAAATTCCTACAAGGCCCGGATGAACAAGTGGTACGAGAGACTTCACAAGGATTTTGAGAATGAGTGGAGTGTTCGCATGAGTTGCCAAAATTTTTTGGGGACCAAGTGAAGTTTGTAGTTATGTAACACTTCAGCTTGGCTAAGTTTAAATTAGCCAATGGAGAAGTGGGGTTGTGGTGTAAAATTTCATTTGCATTCATCGCAAAGTATTTAAGTATACCATTAATCATATGAAAGAGGTACAAAAGTTGACCATTGATGTTGATAAAGTGGATGCTGATGTACACACTCTGTGCGTGACCTACAAGTATGGTGTGAGGCCGGTGTATGTCAAAGCCTTGGAGAAAGACTTCTTGGATCTATATTTACAGATCAATGTCACTATCAAGTTCTTCATCCACCAAGTTTTCATGTAAATGTGACCTAAGATGCAAGGGGGAATTGAAGTGGAGGCTACAGACTCCACCTTTCCAAAGCTAAGAGAGGTGCTAATCCCGCCTATGAAAGTGGTCCAGGAAGAGGAAGGAGAGGATGAAGAAGAAGAAAGTAAGGGAAAATTAGACACTTCAAAGAAAAGGAAGTATTATTCGTACCAAAGCAACAGTGGGGGACATAGGCACATAACAATAGGGTAGCACCAAGGCTTCATAACCAGAGTGTGAAGAAGTTAAACAGCCTAAGGAAGACGATCTAGAGAAGAAAAATCCTAAGGTACATGATGTCTCTAGCTTTGTGATAGAGATAGGCTTGGAAGATGACCACATGACATTAAGAGAATAACTCAAGGCAGATCTCGAGGAGAAAGAGAAGAGAAGGATTGAGGTGAAGGCCAAGCAACAACATACGCGCACACAAAGGTAAAGACATCTACTATGGAGGAACCTGTGAAGAGTCCGGTGAGAGAAAGTTCACTTACCTATCCCACCAAACTAGAAGATAAGGATTAGGGAGAGTCATTTTTTATTAAAGAGGATAAGGGGTTTACTGCAGGTATAAGCACCTCGAGGAAGCAACACTCTAAATGCAAGGAAGAGAGGAAGACGTGGATGCCTAGGTCCCCTCATATGGACTTTGTGGATAATCCCAAAAAGGTGTTACACACATGGTTCTAGAGCACCCTTTCCCTAGAGAATTTACATCCTTGGGATATCTTAGACCAAGATGGGGGTGTAATGAGGACCGAGAAGATAAGTTGGAATTTGCATTGTCTTGTAGAGGATCCTGTGTTTGAGGTCAACAATCATGCGATCGAGACCATATATTTGAAGAAAAAGAAAGGGGTGACTTATAAAGTGTTGGGTCCAAGCCACCTTACAGATGAGAAAACATACAACACATTACAGAAGATGTGCTTGGAAGTCATAAGATGAAGCTTGGACACAGGGGAAACTGTTTGAACCTTTGTCACAGATCGAAAATTGAAGGAAAAGGAGATAGAAAGACTACACAATGGTTTGAAGGGAAAATAGGCATGGATAAAGGAATCATATGATCGAGATGACACCTTGGTTAAGAAAGTCTTAGGACAATGTTAGACACTAGTGAGCCAAGCTAGGAAAAATTATAATGACAAAATGTAGTATTTGGAAGATTTAGTGGGGATGTTACTAGTCAACACAAAATATTACACGAGACCCACAACAGAGGAGATCGTGAAGGAGAAGGAAAAAAAAAATACTATTGAGGCCCATATTACTGAGTTAGAGGAATTGCTCACCCAATTCAAGGAGGAAAACATATTAGAAGATAGGGGCTTTAATAGTTGTCAGAAATGTGAGCCCATTATTGATGTGTATGTAACAAATGAAGAGGCCATCCTCAAGGCCTTATAGGAGAAGGTCTCGACGAATAATATCAAGCATGCCTAGTTGATAATCGACACCACATCATTAAAGGACAAGATAAAAACAAAGCATGAGAAGATGGAATTTCAGATTGGTGAACTTCAAGATTCTATCAAAAAACATATGGATGATTTCGAGGGAGTTTTTATAGAGCTGGTCGTGGTCATAGAGGAGATCAAGGTGGAATTTGAAGATAATACACCAGGAAAGGTACCCAACATAGTGGAGGAGGCACCAGAAAAAGAAATGGCTGAATTGGAGGCATGGAAGAATTTAAAGGGGGAGATAGATGCAAAGTTCCTTGAACTCCTCTAGTTAAAAATTTAGGCTATTGAGACATACATCATTTTTTACCTTGGCCAGTTTTGGATCGATGGATTTTTGAACATCGTAGAGAATTTCTGAGGATGGCAATCAAACTAGTGTGGGGTAATGTTGATCCCTTAAGAAGACTAAGTACCTAAGGCACGAAGGGTTTTATCGTGTGCTGGTAAGGTGCAAAGGCTCACGCCAAAGTAACTTTAGGAAGAGCGCATAGGTTCACACCCATGAAGAACAAGCTCAGGACTTAGCCGTATTTTAGACCACAACCAGAGTTGCAATGAGGAACACATGGAGATGTGACCAGGCTTGATTGTGGATAAAGTTAAAGCATGGAGACTTGCAGCCCAAGAAAATAATACTTTAGGATATAATTATCATGATAGGATTAAGAGCTGTAAAGTGGAGTTAGTTATGGTTTAGCTAGCATTTGCATGTTTAGGGTAATTGAGTATGGCGAGGAATGATGAAATTTGGCAATTGGTTTGCTCTTAGGTGATATATAGGCAGTGAGGTGAAGATTCACATAGTTCTCTTGATATGTATTGATTTACACAAGTAGAGAGAGAGAGAGAGAGAGAGAGAGAGAGAGAGAGAGAGAGAGAGAGAGAGAGAGAGAGAGAGAGAGAGAGAGAGAGAGAGAGAGCTATTCTGTTGATGTATGGATATTTTGATGTATTTGACTACTGTAACAATGGTGTATTAATATAATGGTGTTTGTTCTAAACATCATTTCTTATGGATCTGTATATCTAGGTTCTTTATTGAGAGAGAGAGAGAGCTATTCTGTTGATGTATGGATATTTTGATGTATTTGACTACTGTAACAATGGTGTATTAATATAATGGTGTTTGTTCTAAACATCATTTCTTATGGATCTGTATATCTAGGTTCTTTATTGTGTTCTTGGTTTAGATCTGGTTACTACTTGATGTTCATAGTCATAATAATGTTCATCTATACCTGGATCTAGTTCTTTATTCTTGTTATAGGATGTATGCATTTGTTATTGTGCATTACTATACCATTCATGGTAACATTCTTGATAAAGCTCGCATAAAAGAGGGGCCTGGTGCCTTCATGCGCCTCAAGTGAGCGCCCAGTGTAGGATGGGTGATATGCCGACGTGCCTGTCAATTACAGGGTTGGGAAAAGTTACTACATGCACAACCCTAGGAAATCTAAAGTGCATTGGTTAGGACTATATGTAGTGACATATATACTTGATTCAAGTGCTTGTCAGTTACAGGTGCTGGATGGCACTTGGTTTCCTGGTTAGTTCAACGGGAGTAGGCTGAAGCCCTACTATAAATAATTCTTCTTGGTGTTTATAATAAGGCAATATTACCACTTATATTAGATTTACCTTTAATGCATTTTCTTTATATGTGTTTCCTTTCATCGTTGCTATGCTTTTTCAATTTAGTTCAGTGTTTTGTTGTTATAAGCGCACTTGCATGCCAAGAGATGATTACTATTTATTGGATTCATGTGCAGAGGACCGTGCATAATTTTGGTGTGGATTGGATTGGAAAGAATAAGTGATTGGTTTTATGTTGTAGATTGGTGCATGCAAAGAAAAAAGGTACTATAAATAATGAGAAGGATGGTGATAATAGAGAACGAGAAAGATTTCTTAGATTGAATACCATGCATAGAAGTATGGTTGCACAGTGTAACACGAGGGAAGCAACAACATGTGAAACTACTTGGAATGAGGCAAAATGGTTTATGTAATTCGGTGAATAGAGTCATGTGTAAGGATTTCTGTGGCCAAGAACTAGTGGGCATGCCAAAAGGTTACGATTAGGGCACAAACAAATCAGCAAAAAATCACGGAAAAAGCAAAAAGGTGTAGAGAGCTGACATGATGAGGAGTTAAATATAAGAAGGAATTAAAGCCATTACTAAGGAGTTAAAATATAAGATGGAATGACATGTAGTTCCCATAGCTAAGGTAAATAATCCAGTCATTAAGATTGCACCACAATTATTGACAAAATTTAATGGCTAGGAAAGATGAGGCACAGTTAAAAAAGATGGCTATATATTGCAAAGAGGATGGCGGAAGGTATTATGTATACCTTGGCATCGTTTATCGTTGAGAGTATTATTGAGGAAGCACAAAAATGGTATAAGATTAGTTGGGGTAATATCCTTTTGTCAATTGTATTTGATGAGATTTGGGTTCAAGATGGCCCAAAGGATAAAGTTTGGCAGTACCTAGAGGAGAAGAAATCACTTACAGAGAGGTTTTCCAAGTAAACTTGTGATGGGTATGTTGGGGGAGCATATAAGAACAGGTTGGAGATATGGTACAAAATGTTGTGTGAGGCATTTGAGTATGAATGATGCATCCCCAAGGACCTACCCCCCATAGTTGAGGGCGAGGCGAAGTTTGTAGTATTTCAACACTATTGTGTTGGTAGGTTTAGAATGAAGATTGAAGAATGGGGTCCATGGTGCAAACTATCCTATGCCTTCACCGCACGGTACTTCCAGGCCTCTTTCAACCATTTCTCATATGCACACAAATTAAGGTGTTATGCCGATAAAGTGGATTGTGAGCACCACACTCTTCGAAAGACTTACATTTATCTAGGTAAGTCTGCATACATAGAAATAATGATCTCCAATGATATTGGAATAAGATCTTTTGGTGATTGGGAAGGTGGCAACGACTAAGGTGTATATCTACCTTAAGTCCAAGTTGGCAAAAGGTAAATACATTGAGAATGAGTTCAGTCTCCCCAATAAGCCCAAGGGAAAACAAACGGTTGGAACAAGGCAAGAGCGCGTGCTTGCCCCTCTTGCATTAGAAGAAGAAGAATATAACAAATAATTGGAGGATGTTAGCGCATTGGATCATGGCTCAAGGAAGTAGCAAACTATAAGAGAAAAGAGAACGTGCGAGGAAACCATGATCAGACACAAAAAAGGTGGAGAAGTGAGAGTGGAGATGGGCACGATAGAGATGGAGATAGGTGAGGGTGCCGAAGAACAACAATTCTAGAGAATATTGAGAAGGACAAGTTCACAAGGTTCAAGAATGAGACCCTCACAACCACCTAGGAGATCACCCAGAACCTCTCCTATCAAGCCTGAACCAGAAAAGAAGAGGCATAAATATGTGGCATTAAGGAAAGTGAGGAGAAGTTAGATGAAGGTGCAAATATTGTTAAAAAGGATCCTCTTATTAATATGGACGTAGAAGAGCCTCAGTATGAAGAGATGCAACATGATATAGGGGTGTATGAAGAACATGAAGAGGTAGGTGGTGCCATAAGAGAACTAGAAAAAGATAAGGAAAATCATCCAGTGAGCCTATTGGTGAACATGTAGGTGCATCAAGAGAAGGCCTGAAAATTGATACTAAAGTACGCATTCCAAAGGGTCGTTGTTTAGGGAGGAATAATGGTGAAGAGATGTACAAGAAGCCTACACTTGGGTATATTGACAACCCATCTAAAATCATCCGCGCCAGGTTTCAGAGTACTCTGGAGCCTAAGAAGCTATATGGGTGGGAGTTAATAGATCCAGAAGCAAAAAACATGCAAACGCATAAACAATTTTCCTGGAACATGCAGAATCACATGAATGAGCCTAAGTTTGATGTGAAGGAGGATGTGTGTATAAGGAGGAAGGTGAAGAAGAAAGCTCAAGCCACACACTGGACAATTAGGCCAATAACATTTACCAATGAACAAACAAGTAATGGCTTGAATATGATGGCAGCTGAAGTAGCACGTAAAAATGTGGATTAGGAAGCTACAATAAGGGCACTGATGGAAGATAACAATATTTTGAAGGAACAAGTAGAGTAGCTGACTAAGGGGCAGAGGAAGAACATGGAAAAAAGAAAGGAGATCGTGGATTTTGTGGTGGACCTAGGAAAAAACATTATAGATGCACATCCATACATTGATGAATAGACCAAACAAAAATATCAGTCCTCCTTGCACTTCTTATAAGATTGTGTCCACTTGTTGATAAAAAAATAGTCATCGGTGCAAGTAGAGACTAAGGAGGAGACCACAGAGATGGATGCACAAAGAGAGCAAGAAGTTGCTGTAGATAAGGAAAGGACAAAGAAGCAAGTCACACATAGGATTATTCAATATTATGCCTTATTGCAAACAATTAAGGAAGAATTGAAGAAGGAAAACTTGGCACTGGATATATGTGCATATCCAAAGATGATCATTAAAATAAGGACATTGGTTGAAGAGAATGAGGTTCTTATCGGTAAGAATAATGATACTTTGGGATGTGAGGAGAGACTAAAATTTCTAGCAGAGAAGCGCGATGCACTCACAACAGCCCAAGATCCTCACAAAGAGAAATTAAAAGCACTTGGGAAACTGATAACACAAATAATGGATGTGATGGATGACATGGTGTTAGGGTTGGAAAACATATTAAGAGTTTTACAGAACAAGGGAAAAGATATGACTTTAGATGAGATGGATGTTGTGCTTGCTGACATTTTGGCTAAGGCCAAGAAGGGACTTGGTGATTGGAATGAGCTAGAGGAAGAAATTAAAAATGAGTATCTTGGAATTTTATTGCCTGCAGAAGAAAAATACCTAGATTGTTGAAGTATTCTTACATCCTTTCATTATGTATAGTCATTCTTTACTTATTTATTCTTTATTATTTCGAGAGATAAGGTATGAGTACTCATTACGGAGGGTGGTAATGTCCATAATGTGAGGTAATGTTGATTGGATGAAATATGACCTTGGTATCAAAGGCACATGACAACAGGGCATATAGGAAGGGGGTGCGTGTGGAAGTGTGGTGAAAGAAAGACGTGCCCGTGTAAGACAAAGTTTGGGACTTAGCCATTTTTCATGTTACGGGCTAAAGATAGGTTAGAGTGTGGAGCATGCATTGGATAAAGACATGAAGACTTCAAGAAGACGTGAAGGATATTTTGGGAACAAGAGGAAGATCAAGAGTCATGTAGAGTTTGAGCTAATAATATGGTTAGATTTGGATTTAATTATAGATAATCTATTATTAGGCGAAGCTTGTATGTTTCCTTTGTTATATTTGTAGCTGCACCTGGCTATTTTGATCATGTGAAATATTTTCAAAGTGCATGGGTGGTGAAGGGAAAGTCCCCAACCCTATATATATGTATTGATATACACGATTTAGAGAGTTCTAAGTTCAGATATTGTTGGATTATAACAGAGTTATGCTGCTGGTATGTTTGTGCATATGAATTTGTGATGATACTTATGGAAGATTCAACTTCTATGTTTTGTGATGAATTAATATAATGGATCATTGTGGATGGATATTGATTATTGATGTATCTATTCATGGTTATTGTATGGTAAATATGATCTCGATCCTTGTTTGATTTATTCTGCACTATGGTTGTGAACTGATTCTTGTTATGCTTTGCCTTTAATTACTTGTTATGGATATGGAATGTATGAATGTTCATGCTAACATCTTGAAAAATATGGTATAAAAAGAGAGACCTGGTACTTTTACGTGCTTCAGGTGAGTGTTTAGATTCATCTGGATGAAGTGTTTACGTGCGTAGAGTTTTGAGTGGGAAAATAAGACTACATATAAGTCATATCATGCTTGGGAGATGGGAACCTCTTTTTAGCCATGAGGGTTTTGTGATCCTAGGGAAAAGAGTTTGAATAAGAGTGGGTTCACCAAATGATCTAATTTAATTTGAATTAAATCTATGTTTTAAAGTAACTAATAATGTATAATATGATAAAATATAGTAAAATACAAATGCTAACTTCTCAAGCAATGCAAGACTATAAGAAAATGGAAAAGATAAGTGACTTAGCTGATTTCTGTGCGACATGTAGATATTTGGGACCATGTGTATATTGGATATGGCAAGGAATGATGTCATAGGAGGTTCGCTAAGAGTTCTAGAGATCTTCACTAATTGAGATAGGGGCCCCATAAGAGGATAGAGGCACTTGAATGTTGGTGTCCAACTCTAGGAACTGGTGATTATGCAAATGCTAGGATTTGATTCTTTTTGGGTCTAAAGACTGTCTCTTGAATCTCTGATTTTTCACATTACCTTCCCTGTTAGGGTTTTGATCACACTTGTAACCTGTACAAAAACCATAGATACCTACACAAGCTCGCAAACACATCAAATATGAATAAAATATGCAAAATGTGAAGTCATACTAATCCGTTGGTCCTCGAGGAGTGAACTTATTACCGAGCACTGCACTACATTCTAGACTCCATGTAGTTCTATGTGCTTGTGTGTGAAATAGTGTCCTTAGGTTTCCCTCACGCTAATGATGCCAAGATATCGGGCTATAGCTAGATTAGATGCAAATTTTTGGTATAGAATTCAACACTTCCCCTTCTTATGCAGTGTATGCAGTCCAAAAATGTATTCCCTTTGATGGTAGTGATAGTATGTAGATGTGATTTCCCCTTATAATTACTAGCCAACATAATAGTGCGTATGTTGTGTGTGTGTGCGTGTGTGTGTGCATGTGTGTGTGTGTGTGTGTGTGTGTGTGTATACATATATATGGATCTCTTGTTTGAATTTCGACACTAGTGACACGAAAGGTCGACTATGAGTGTAAAATAAACACCAAAAAGGAGAAAAGGCCGACCAAAAATGTCAAAATGTGTAAAAAGAACAAAGAGGATAAAAGAACCTAGAATGGACACAAATTCATGAGTGGGTGCTAGTGTCCTAGGATAAATGAAGACAAATGTGAAAAGATAGACAGATAGGGATCCTTATGGTATGAGCAGAAGTGGATACATAAATGACATATGTGGAAGAAAATTACAATAAAAAGAAATAAAAGACATAGATGGACAAGAGATGGTGTCAGAAGTGAATACTTTTCTTTCTTAACATCCATGTATATAAACAACATACTGTCGACATAGTAAAATAGTAATATGTGCATGATTTTGTGTCTACAACATGCAACCAAGAGTATCTAAATGGTCCATGTTTCATGATTCCCCTTTCCAAATACATCATAAGAGAGGATATTAGTGTATTTAACAACACCCACATTTTGTATAGTTATAAGATGCACTCTAGAATATTAATTTCCATGCATACTTATCCATGCCTTGTTGTTAGGGAAGATTATGAATTAAGTAGTTAATTAACTTCCATTATTCATAGGAAAGTCTTATCTTAAAAGAGGATTTCTCTATAAGTAACTACTATGTGGAACATTAAGCATAACATTAGCCCCCTATATATCTATATAACGTAATGAGCTAGTGGTGAAGGTACACTTTGTGGATGAGTGTTATTATCGTAATGTTGAAAACTTTTCACAGATTCTTTAGTATAATGTCATAGTTGTTCTATCTAGATAAATTTGTGGATTGTCTTTTGTTAATATTTTGTTGATGTTTATTATTCATGCACATGGGTGTTTGTCTTAGGTATTACAATAATTTTGGAACATGCCCAATCATTTTATAGATTTTATGAAAAATAATTATTTAAACCATCTCAATGATAACCATCATGTTTTGTTTGTCAAAGTTTATCATTCAAAATTTGACTTGCTCATCAAAATAATATTTTACATACAAGTTATTATAAAATAAAATATATACTTTTGAAACACAACACAATTTAAGAGTTCATATTGAAGATATTCCTAGTAAATAATTAATGATATTGTTATATGTTGTAGACTGCAAGCCAAAATAAAAGATGTTTGAAGTTGATCTATTCTAACAAATCCCTCAAAAAAACAACTCATTAACTTTTATAGGTTTGCAATCAAAGATTTGATTTGGATATTCCTTATGTTTGAAAGATGTAAATTTCATATAAAAAGGAAAATAAAGCTACCATGCAAGATTGGAAGCCTCATATAATGAGTATAAATAAGTTTTAAGGGAAAAGGTGTTAAGTTGGCATAGACTTTTAAAGAAGACAATGTTGCTCTCATTTTACTACCTTAAGATTTTCCCTTTGATAACGCTTAGATCAAAATCTAAAAAACTTCTTCAGGTTAATGTAAAGAGATCTTATATGCATATACATTCGTTATGTACACCTTGTGATTTGTAAGGCCCTATTAACACTAGTTAATCACTTTGTTCAATTTACAAAAATTATAAAATAAAAAGGAAATTCACTTTTGTATTTTCTATCTAAAATTCTAAACTAAGATAAATGAATCCACCTAGCAATTGGAAATTGGATTCATTAATATATGTTAGGGTTAGCACACCAATTTTATAGACAATATTTCAGATCTAAGCATACATGCAAATAAAAGTGGATATTCTATGAGAAGAAATATAGAAAACAAGAGACATAAATCGACACCAGATTTAACGTGGTCCACCCAGTGTGGGCTATGTCCACCGAGAAACTAGCCAATCTATTATCCAAAGCTTTGACAAGATATACAATGAATATTTACAACCTTCCACACCTCTCATATGTACAGTACTTTCTTTCTACCAAGCTTTTGCTTCATCACCAAGAATTATCTCTCTCACCAACTTTTGCAAGTTCTTTTTAACTCTTGTTAATCATCTTACTTCTAAACCCTAGATTTTATGCTTATATAGTCATTTATAGACTTAGGGAACTTAGCCATGCAATTAAAATCAATAGAAATACTTTAATTCTAAAAATAGATCTAATTCCCGAGAGTTAATTAAAACATCCTCGCACAGGTAGCCGACACTGATTAGACCTAACCGCTGTTGGTTCCTCCCTTTCTTGACTGATGCCGGTCATACATGATTGATGCCGGTCTTGGGTGACCGATGCCAGTTCTCCCTTAACCGATGACAATTACTATATTTTCCAGCAAGTTTCCATTGCATGCTAAATTGAATTAATTGAGCTCCATAACTCAACAATCTCCCACTTGGAGATTAATTACTACACCATACTTGTACAACATCATTCTTGGATCCTTCCTTAGCTTTGTTTCTTCCTCTTCAAGTCTCAAACTCAAAGACCAACAGAAGTGGAGTGTAGCTCCAACTTCTCCTTTGCTAATGGCTTCATTAGAATATCCACAGGGTTCTTGCTCGTATAAATATTTTCCAGATTCAACTGTCCATCCTCCAATACCTGCCATATGAAGTGATACCTCAACTGAATGTGTTTTTTTCTCAAATGAAACACTAAGTTCTTTGCCAAATGAATTACACTATGACTGTCACTGAACTATTTACGATCACCTTGCTCCTTTCCCAACTCTTCCATGAACCTACTCATCCATATCATCTCATTGCTAGCCTCTGTAGCTACAACATACTTTACCGCTATAGTAGACAATGCCACAACCTTCTGCAACCTTGAAATCTAGCTAACTGCCGTTCCACTGACTGTAAAAATATATCCAATAGTGCTTCTCCTACCATCCAGATCTCAAGCCATATCCGAATCAACATATCCACGTAATGAAATATCTGAACCTTCATAGCATAACTGCATGCTAGATGTCCCTTTCAAATACCTGAGTATCCATTGGACTCTTTCCAATGCTCTTTACCTGGATTAGTCATATATCTACTCACAACTCCCACTGCCTGTGTAATGTCTGGTCTGGTACAAACCATAACATACATGAGACTTCAAACTGCTGAAGCATATGACACTCGTGTCATGTATTTGACCTCCTCATGTGATGAAGGACACTGATCTTTGCTCAATTTGAAGTGTCCAACCATAGGTGTACTGACAGCATTCTGCATGTTGAACCTTTCTAACACCTTGTAGATATAATCCTCCTGAGACAAATACAATTTCTTGTTTTTCCTGTCTCTATGTATTTGCATGTCAAGGATTCTTTTTGCAGCTCCTAAATCCTTCATAGAAAATGTGTGAGCTAGCTTTCTCTTAAGCTCACCAATGTCTTGCATATTAGATCATGCAATAAAAATATCATCCACATACAGTAACAAAGTAATAAATCTCCCATTTTCAAGCTTCTTGAAATAAACACAATGGTTAGATTCACATCTCAAGTAACCATGCTTATGCATAAAACTATCAAACCTCATGTACCATTTCCTTGGAGCTTGCTTAAGCCCATATAGGATCTTTTTCAACCTGCACACTAGTTTCTCCTTACCATTAACTTCATACCCAAGTGGCTACTGCATATAAATCTCTTCATCCAAATCACCATGAAGGGAAACCATCTTCACATCTAGTTGCTCTAAGTGTAAATATTCTACTGCAACTAAACTCAATATAGTACGAATAAAAGTCATCTGAACAACAAGAGGAAATATTTCACCAAAGTCAATACCTACTTTCTGTACAAATCCCTTTACTAAAATCCTTGGCTTATACCTTTTCTATCCACCCTCTTCTTCCTTAATCATGTAAACCTAGTTCTTCTGTAATGTTCTCTTACCTGCTAACAACTTAACCAAATCCCATGTCTGGTTTTGTTCCAAGGAGTCCATTTCCTCATCCATGCCATGCTCCCACTGAATGCGAGTCTTATCCTTCAGTACTTATTCAAAGCCTTATGGTTCACCATTATCAGTCAATAATAAATAAAATAGAGAAGGTGTAAACCTTTCTAGAAGCTTACTTACCCTTTGTGACCTTCTCACAGGAGTTTGGGGTACTGGAGGCTCAATCTGGACCTCCTGGACATTCCTATCCAAATCTGACAGTGACCGATGCCGGTCACCTCTAACCGACGTCGGTTCTACTAATTGATGCTGGTTTGTTTCCTTTGTAACTGATACCTATTTGTCTGACCAGTGTCGGTTAGGAGTCAACTGACACTGGTTATTATGTAACACTGTCGGTAATTATTTTAAATCCGAGAGTTCATTTTCATTCACAAACTTCTCAACTGGTTGATCCTTGAGTACCAAAATTTGATCCCTGTACATTCTCTTTTCATTCCATTCAACATCACGACTCCTAATAATTTTAGAATTCTCTAAATCCCAAAAATGGAAACCAAAATCACCAGATCCATAACCAATGAAAGTGGACCTCTTGGATTTTACATCTAACTTCTTTCTATTTTACTTATCAACATGCAAAACATCTTCTGAACCAAAAACTTTAAGAAAAGAAAGATCTACCTCTTTTCTGGTCCAAGCTTCCTCTGGTATTCCTCCATCCAGTGAACTTGAAGGCCCATGGTTAATCAAATAAACCACTGTATCAACTTATTCTGTCCAAAACTACAAGGGCAATCCAAAATGTATCTTCATACTTCTAGCACGCTCCATGATTGTCCTATTCATTCTTTCTGCAACACCATTCTCCTGTGGTGTTTTTGGAACCGTTCTTTCTCTACGTATCCCATTCACTGAACAATAATCATTAAAAGCCTTGCTACAATATTCACCACCATTGTTAGATCTAAGGAACTTTAACTTAAAATTTTATTCATTCTCAACAAGGGCTTTCCATCTTTTAAAAGTCTCAAAAACATCAGATTTATGTTTTATACAGTAAACCCATACCTTTCTTGTAGCATCATCAATGAAAGTAACATAATACTGGGATCCTCCATGAGAAGCTACCTGAGCTGGTCCCCACACATTTGAGTGTACAAGATCCAATTTTTGCTCCTGAGAAGATACAATGCTCACAGATGTCAAGATCTAAATCTTTCGAATATGATAACTTACCCTTAGCCTTTAAGATACACATTCCTTTTTGAATCATATGACCCAACCAGTTATGCCACATGCATGCATCTGAATATGAAGTAGATAATGCGGAAAATGAATCAATAATATAGATAGATAAATATAACGTTCCTACCTTTTTACCTCTTGCCACAATAAAAGTAACCTTGGTGACTTTCTAAGAGTCTCCTGTAAAAGTAACCATGCAACTATATTCACCTAGTTACCCTACAGAAATAAGATTCCTCCTGAGGCTTGGCACATGCCTCACATCTTTTAATACCCGTGTATTTCCATTCTACAATTTTATATGAACTTCCCCTTTACTAGTAATACTGCAAGGTTCATCATCACCCAAATAAACATGCCCAAAATTTCCCTGGACATAATTTCTGAAACAACCCTTATTAGGGGTTGCATAGAAAGAAGCTCTTGAATCTAAAACCCATGATTCAATTCTACTATCTAAAGAAAGAATAAAAGCATCTTGCATTACCTCTGATACAACAAGATTTTCTCCTTTACCTTTTTATGGCTGTTGGTTCTCTTTGTCCTTTGATCAATAATATTTTCTTTGCATGTCCTTTCTTTCCACATTTCCAACAAGTAATTCCCTTACTTATGGATTTAGATCTGCTATCCCTTGACTTTGATTTCCCATTACTCTTACTCTTGGATCTCTCCTTTTGCCTACCCCTGCTTTCTACATTCAAAGCATTTCCAGATGATGATTCCTCTATACTCTTCCTATGAATTTCTTCATTCAAGATTATACTAACTACATCATCAAACTTCAAAATATTATTAGCATATGTTGTATTAATAACAACCATTAACAAGTTATCCCAACTATCAGGCCAAGAACATAAGAATAAAAGTACTTTTACTTCATCATCAAATGGTATAGCAACTGATTTTAACTGATTTACAATAGATTGGAAATCATTCAAATGACTAGATGCAGATCCACCTTCATGCATATTAGAACTAAATAGTTTCTTCATCAAATAAAATTTATTTGAAGCACTAGGGTTATCATATAAATTAGCAAGAGATTTCATTAAGTCTATCGTAGAAGTCACTTTTGTAATATTGGAAGCCATGGATGCTGCCAGGCTTAATCTTATAGATCTCAAAGCCTTTCTGTCAAGAATCTTCCATTCTTCATCAATCATCTTCATAGGTCTAGATTTCTCATCCAATGGTAAGTACAAATATCTTTGATACATATAATTCTCAATCTGCATCTTCCATAATTGATAATTCGGCCATCAAATTTCTCTACCTTGTATTTTTTTCTTCTATCATTACTATAGCTCCCACTCAATCAGAAAACCCTCTGTGAGTAAATCTGTCAACACAAAAAACCCTCAAACAAAGCTATGATACCAGTTATTGGGGTTAGCACATCAGTTGTACAGAAAATATATCATATCTAAGCATACATGCAAATAAAAGAGGATATTCTACGAGAAGAAATATACAAAACAAGAGACATAAATCAACACCAGATTTAACGTGGTTCCCCAGTGTAGGTTACGTCCACTAAGAAACAAGCCAATCTATTATCCAAAGCTTTGAAAAGATATACAATGAAGATTTACAACCTTCCACACCTCTCAGATGTAAAATACTTTCTTTCTATCAAGCTTTTGCTTCATCACCAAGAATTCTCTCTGTCACCAACTTTTGCAAGTTCTTTCTAACTCTTGTTAATCATCTTGTTAGTAAACCATAGATTTTATGCTTATATAGTCGTTTATAGACTTAGGGCACTTATCCATGTAATTACAATCAATAGAAATACTTTAATGCTAAAAATAGATCTAATTCCTGAGAGTTAATTAAAACATCCTCGCACAGGTAACCGACACTTGTTAGACCTAACCGCTGTTGGTTCCTCCCTTGCCTGACCGATGTCAGTCATACCTAAACGATGCCAGTCTTGGGTGACTGATTTCGGTTCCCCCTTAACCGATGACAGTTATTTATTTTCTAGCAAGTTTCCATTACATGTTAAACTGAAGTAATTGAACTCCATAACTCAACAATATCTTATTGAATGGAAAAACAAAGGTTTTAAGAATCTTTGTAAAATAAATAGAAACTTAAATTGACAATTATAGTCTATAGCTTGTAAGGATATTATTGAAATGTTCACATTATTAACCAATTATTGAACTTCATTTTTAATTAAAATAAAAATTTGAAGTAAGAAAAAACTTATATAAATTTGAACATGAAATTCATTTTGATATGTATCCAATGTGTAGTGGTGTAACGGTTCTTGTGTCTCCTTGTAATTGAGAGGTCCAAGGTTCAAATATCAGCTCCATGTTAAGGCAACCTAATAAAAATGGTTTGGATACCCTAGTGATAGGGCACCATGATAATGTGGTTTAATTCGTGGACTAGCCGAGAGCATAAAACTTCCATACTTAGATGGTTCCATGACCGGTGTGGGCTGTTGATGCCACAAAGGGACATGGCCCTCTCCTTAGGTAACCTAAATAAAAAACTCATTTTTATATGTAATTAATATTTTCACCCATTAATAATGAAAAATATTGTTAAAATTGACTTTCTTAAACGTTTAAAATGACTAAAAATGTATAAGAGAATTCCACAATTTACCATTAGTAAAGCCTCACATGATAATAATAAACTACAATGCCTCATTCTAATGTTAAAATAAATAATACATGATGACTTATGGTGAGGTGAACCATACAATACAAAGAAGGGATTGAGTTCAACATGTAACAAATCTTCATAAAGTAGTGACTAACCAAAGCATTCTTACAAAAATTCTCAAGCAGCTAACCCTAGATCACAAGTGGAAAAATATTATGATATTGCTGATTAAATTTAAACACTCAAGCAAATATATCTCTTCTAGAGTTATTTATAAGATCAATTGTTTTTGAAGATATATGATATAACGCTTTGGATGATACTTTAATACCAAATGATACACAACCATATCACTTATTCTCGATTGTTAATTATTTAAAAAATATCGAGACATCAATAACCTTTGAATATAATCAGATGCATCCAAGAGATATTTTTTTGATTATTTGGTAAAAGCAGGGTTTTTGATGAGGTCCCACTCCCCTACAAAATAGAACGAGAGATAATCAAGAAAAAACATAGAAAAACTAAAGTAGAGCATAACTATAAACATAAAAGAGGTATTTTCCACAAAGGGGCTAGAAACCGTCATTAGAAATTTAGTAAAAGGTTAGTTATGTAGCAAGATTATTCAAATAAAGGGAAACATACCATTCATCTCTAATGGATTTAAGATGCTTCTCCAATACTTTGAGGTTTTCCTATTCAACGGACTTGGCACTTTTGAGCTTCTTACTTTTTCCTTTGTTAGCTGTATCAACCCTTTCATCAACGAGATTCCTCTTTTGAATATAATCTGGAATGATGTCCACATTCTTGACACAATTATTCATTGCAACCTTGTTAAAATCCAATATTTTTTCTATTTTTCCTTTGAGGAGCTATTCTTTCTCTATTTCTTTCTGATTGTTCTTCATGATATTTAAGTTTCTTGTAATTTCCATAGTTTAACATACATTCCCCACTTACCACAATCAGGTACTTTTTTGAGGACTCTTCATTTTATTTATCCATGCTATAAACCTATTACTTTAGGATGGAAAAATACCCCCTCCACATTCTTGAGAATGATGTTGTGAGCTTTAAATGCATTAGCCATATAAACAATTAGTTTAAGATCAATTTCAAGGATTTTAGGTTTGACAGTGGCATGATTATTAGAATATTTAGGGTGGTTAGAAGAAATATCCTTAATGGAGGGAGGGGGTTGCTGGAGTCATCATCAAAGGTAGATATAACTTACACATTTTTACTTGATGTGCTTGTCCCTTTATTGAAGGACGTGATGGTTTATCTCAAGTTGTATCAATTTTTGATTTTGGCTACTTTGGGCTCTTGTATATTCTCAATATTGGTTTTGGATTTGGATCTGAACTCCAACCTGGGGAACATGTTTGAAAGGGGGTTTTCGTTGGTGTTGGGAATGAAAGGTTTCTCATGAGGGGTCACAGGAATATCAAGGGTAGTGGCTTACTAAAGAATTTGAATTAGAGTAGGGTCATTTAGGAAGTTTGATTTATCTACTTTATAGTCCTTGATGGAGGATTCCAGAAACTTTAACAACAAGAAAGGGATGCTTAAGGTTCTATCCCTTTTCAAGTGGTTGAGAAGGGAGAAATGATAGGAATAGATTTTCCTATATCTTCCCTTTAGGGTAATATACTGGATGATGAACTTGCAAATATCCACCCAGGGTTCGGGGAGGCAGGAGTAGAGAATGTCATCCTCCAAACCCGCAATATTACAATTGGATTCATAGATAATACTGATTTATTCATTATTTATACATTCATCTTTGTATAGCTTGAAGCCAAAAATATACATACCTATGACTTTGGTATCATAATCCTTAAAAACCTCAAGGGAGAAGAATCTCATGCTCACCTTTTTGTTCTTCTAATCCCTTTCAAACTTGATCGAGAGAGCAAGAGATCCAGGAGAATCCTCACTTTGAATCAATCATAAAACTACATCCATCTAGAAGAGCTCGTCAAGAGCTTTTTGATTCCTTTCGAATGGAGAAAAATAAATGTTGCTGTAGAAGATATAACCAATTGAAATTTCTCTCCAACTAGCAAAAATAAAAGTGTTGGTTGCACAAAATTGAGGTTACATAATCAGTGTTGGACAAGAAGACGAATGATGGGATAAAAAGTGGTAGTTTTCTCGTTTAAAAAAATTAGCTTTAGCTTCCAGTCTTCAACATTCAATGTGGGGCCCACATGGTGTGCAAGCTGGGGGCCCAAAAGTTGTTGGGGCCACTATTTTCAAGGATAAGGACATTTCCTCCTTTCTTCACATTGTATTGTATGGGGTTTTCCTTATAAACTCTATGGAAGACCTATTCTCTCTACATGTGGGACTAAATTCCCATGATTTGCTAAAGACCATGTTCTAGGGAACTCGACGAGTTAGATTGAGCTCTGTGTATCCACACAACTTGGTGAGTCCAAGTTCCACATTAGCGAGCCACATCACTAAGCTATCTTATCCAACTCATCATGCATAGTTCAAAGATAAATGATCAAACAACCAATTGAGCCATCTCATTAACCAACTCATGGGAACCAAGGGTTGAGATTGGAGGATATCCCAACAAAATTAAACACCAATGTGGCTGTAGCCACAAGTAAAACTCATCAGTCAAGCCTTTAATAAGGAAAATTTTGGTTGTTATGAGATCGATGCCTGATATTATTCCAAATAAAATATAAAGTGGTGCAAAAGGAAAGCCCGAGGCTCGAAATCCACACATGTTGTGGCTTATTATAGGCTCTAACCATTAGGCCAAAAGCCTAGCTTAAACCATGCGATCAAGCTACTTGGTGATAAGGGATATTTCGAGAGCCAAAATAAGCAAAGTAAAGTGTGATGGTAAATGGATTTGACCCATCATTATTATGGGTAAAACGATAAGCCTCCACCACTAGCCCACTAGGCTTAGACATTATAAAAAGGAGAAATTTGCAATTGAAGAGTTAACTATGTAATGTCTAACCCTTATTGGAGAGCCATATAGAAAATTCAGAGAGTTTTCTTTGTGGGAGAGCAACTGGTGATTTGATCATATCCTCCTAGAGATTGTTTATGTAGGCCAAAGATCTATTTGATGTAATTAATTATTTTACAAAGTGTTTTTTTGCATCATAATTGATCGATTTAGAAGCTTTTACGGATATGGAGATGTAGTCTGTATTGGTTGAACTCTGTTAACACTTGGTTTGTATTGTCTACTGTATCTTTTATCTCGTTTGATCATTGTTTATCATATTTTAATTTTATTTTAAATTATTTATAGGCCAAATTTTTAAAGGGAATAATTGAGATCATTTAAAGCATCAACAAACGATTAAACTAAGTAAGTGAGTCACTTAACCACATTTTCAGATTAGTTTGGTATCAGAGTAGCTGATTAAGGGATTTTTAATGCTGATTTTTGAATTTTCAAGTATACTATTGAATGCTTACTAGGTCTAAATCCAGGTGAGGTGAAGGATTGCTAGAATAATACAATCCGTAAATTGGTTCAAAATGTGCAAGTTCAAGTACATGCATAAAATCTACTAAATAATCTCCTAGAGGAATAATGGATACATAAATCACATCCCAATAATATTTTATGGAAATGAAAAGAATGGTGGAAGAGTTATACCAAGAAAACATATAAAGACTTGAAGGTAAATCAAAAGATGGTAAGGATAAAGGTAAAGAAGAAGAATATCGTAAACCTCCTCTATCTCCTTCTAGAAATTATAGTTCTTCTTCTGATGCTCCATAAATTTTAAAACTTGATGTCAAATTTGATTGTTAATTTATAATGGAGAGCTTAATGCAAAAAACTAGATTATTGGATGAAGTAGATTGAAGTTTACTGCATGGTTTAAAAAATAGTTGACGAGGAAGCAAATATTCAGCTAGCTACTCTTATTTGGTTGTTACAACACTCATTTGGTGGGAGAGTAAGAATCATGAGGATCTAACAAAACATGGTAAAGTGATTTATTCTCGGGATGATTTTTTTTCCACTTAAAAAACCAATTTTATCCACTTGGTTATATTCAACAAGCATGGGCCTCAACATAAGGGTTGGATTGATTTCTAAGAGGTTTAGCATAGGCTATGATAAGATTAACAAGCATATATATTATGACCCCTCCACCCCCACCCTTCCCATATTTCATTTGGATCCTCTACCAAATTTCAACATACATCACCCTATAGGTGGTTTAGTCCATTTAACTTCGTTCCTGTTGATATTTGAAGCATTATTGATGCATGTTGGTTTTATCAATGTTCCAAAGGGTTATTATCTTAATATTTATCATAGATAATACATATTTGGGACATCAAAAATAACTAGGAAATTATTCTTTTACACAATTAATAATTTTAGGGTTGATGAAAGAGGAACTCATTACAATTGTCAAAGATTCATCTATTTATGTTCCAACTAGATTCTCTAGAGAAAGTGGGGGAGGGAAAGTTTCCAAAAAGTGCCAAGAGTAGGGGGATGGAGATTAAAGTGGATCCATTGCATAAGGAAATCAAAGAGGCTGGAAGGAAAAACCTAGGCCATGTCAAATTAGAGAAGAATGAAAGAGAAGATGAAGTGAGAGAAAGGGAAATCTAAGAAAATATGAGAACCGTATTTTGCAGTGGATAGGAAAATAACACAATTTGGACCAAACCATTTTGGAAAGGTTATCCTAGTTGAGGATGGAATTATGAGTAACAAGATAGAAAAATATTTTTAGTTTGTGGAGAAAGGAGGGTATCCAAAGAGAGTGCTAGGGGGTCAGGATAGGGGAAAATTTAGGAAAACATCATATCTTGACTTGATAGAGTATTGTATGTCACAAAATTTACTATATATAATCTCATCATCCACTAGAAAATTATAGAGATGGAATTATTTTCACATGTGGTTGATATGGTCAATATGTAAAGAGGCCTTAGGAGATGGGGACTGCAAGTTTTAACTAATATGTTAGTATATTTTCTATTAACCCATAGTCTTCGAAAATGTGTCCCACTAAATTTTTGAAGATAAGGTTGATTATATCCCAAAGACAACAAAAACATGGATCTATCAATGAGCCATGAATCATCCCCAAAAGAGGCTTTAGTACCTTTTCTTATATTTAATTTACATCATTTGGAAAGAATTTATTTGCTATAAGTCAGGTTATTATGGAAAATGGACCCTCTATTAAGAAGAAAATATTGTTCTAAGGACAAATAGAAGCTTCACACATAGGAACAAGGCACATTTAAAGGTGTGAAAGGATACGGGCTATTTTTGGAGATAGTGTGCAGAGCACATAATGAGATGAAGACTTTCATGACACACAAATGATATTTTGAGGGATGAGTGTCTACTAAGTGCCATGCATGAGTTTGGGATAATAATAGGATTACTACTACTAGTTAACTGTAGGAGATCTATTATTAGTACACTTGCATGTGTGCATATTATTGTAAAGGTGCATGGCTATTTTCAGTATGCGACATATGTTGGGAAGTGCATAGTGGTGAAGGGAAATTCCTTACCCCTATAAGTATGTATTAGTCTATGTAGTTAAAGAGAGACACTGTGTATGAGTTATTGTAGAGTTATGTTACCAGATCTGTTACGTGCATAAACTTATGGTAATGTTATATGATGTAAGAAGCTTCTGTATTTACTGTGTTTAATATAATGGAGTATATTGGATAGATAAAGGTGTTAAACATGACTATAACTTGTTCTTGTATGGTTGATTTCATTATGATTATTGTTTAATTCATGATTCTTTAAGATCTAGATCTAGAATATGCTCTGTGGAATGTTTATGGTTAGTTATGGTTTTGGATGTATGCTTTATCTTCAACATGTTAACATCCTACACAAGCAACTCTAAAGAGGGGCCTGGTACCTTTGCATGCTTTGGGTGAGTGCTCAGCTTAGGCTGAGTAATGTGCAAATGAGCTTGGGTTATTCATGGTAAATTCTAGGCTGCATCATTGGTTATGTTGTCGAGACCTCTTTTTTAGTTGTTTTCAGGATGGTTCATGATGAAGATGTACCGGTTGACCCTAGCAAGTGTTGAGGAGTGGATAAATGATCTAGAAGAAGAGTACGCACAGAGGTTCAACACTGGATCTAATTTTGACACACACGTGGGTGGAAAAGAATCTATATGACTGTTTGTATGAGAGATTCTTTGTTATTTTCCTGGTAGAACTATACAAGTGGCTGGTTGCTTATGTGTCTAAATGGAATTGGAGGTATCACACACTTTTCTAGATGTAGGAATAATTTCAGGCCCTGTATGATGTTGATTTGATTTGGACATGCACTGTGGATACTTGGTTCCATGGTGTTTTGAACAACTATATTCTGGAGTACTCAATTTCCACTTATTCTTTCCTAGAGGTAGCTGAGTTCCAATTTTTATGTTATCCTAGGGGAACTTACTTGCAAGGAATTCCACTGGTGATCAAGATCTTGATGGTGACCCTAAACTTGGAAGAAAAACCAATGGCTAGCTAAACCCCACCACACGTGGGGGGTAAGAGAAGGTTTGGTGAAAGATGGCAGACCTAGTGGCAGAAAGGTAGAGAGAAGAAAGGAATCTTATGTATAATGAGGTGCGTGAAAGGGAGATGGAGAAGAAGTGGGATATTGTGGAGTAGATGGCATTGAGGAGAGAGATAGCTCATGAAGGATTTGGAGCTCACATAGAAGGCATGGAGCCAGAGCATCTGGAACTCCCCCATTTGGGAAAGCATGATAGGGAACCCTCCTCAGCCTCACAAGGGAGTGCATGCTAGCAGAGATGACCTGGGCCGCAGGTGTGCATCTGAATCTACCTAGAAACCTAGCCCTTGCACTTGGTTTTCTAGTATCTAGTACATCCAATAGTTAGCAAGCTAATTTGGGTAGTAGGGAAGTAGGAGTAAGTCACATAGCAAGTACATCTATGGTAGGGAAAATGTCTTCATTGTTTTTTGGAGGTACCTTTTCAGGTGCATCATCAACACAAAATTTGAGCACGTAGAATTTTGGACTCACTTCTGGGAGTAGTACCACCATGCAGACTATAGGAGTTCAGTTCAGTACTACTATTGGGACACAGGGAAGTACATCTTCTGGTCCACTTCTAGCTACAGGTGGAGGATTAGGGGGTATAGGTGGCTCTAGTTTTGGTGGATCTGGTGGTTCTGGAGGCAGAGGTAACACAGGAGGTTCTAGATCAGGTGGGTAGGGTCCACACCAACCCCAGAATATTTACATGGAGATGTCTCTCTATCTTCCAGAGTATAGGGGCATAGAATATGTTGTTGAACATGTGCACATGTGTGAGATACTATGGCGCATGCAAAAGGGATCACAACTTCTGAGTGCAAGGCAAGTCAATTTATAACTACATTACAGGGACGTGCACACAGTTGGTACAAGAAGTTTGACCCTGATCAAACTTGCGTAGATTATGCAACATTAAAATATGCTTTCCTTAAATAGTTCTATATCCCTAAATTTGAGCAGAAGAGTATAAGTGTGCTCAAGGATATTAAACAGGGAACTACTGAGAGTGTCTGGGAGTATGATGCCCATTTCAAAACACTTTTGTCTAAGATTTCTTATGATATTCATGCAAGCCAACATGCACAATGGTTTGTTGGAGGACTGATCACACCTTTTAGAAGGGCTATCACATAAGACATACACTGATCCACGTGAAGCACTTGAAAAAAAATTTCCACACTGAGGAAGTTAGAAGTATAGACACTGGAGTCAACCCATTCTTAGAAGCACATATTACAGCTATGGAAAAGTAGTTGGAGAAACTATCGGTGAAATTCAGCACATGAGACGTGCACTGGGATTTGGTGTACAAACTATGAAGTGGAAGGGCACACCAAGGATAGTTTTCCCCATAGGTCAGTGCATTCATTATTGCTAGACTATGAGATATGTCATCTAAACCATGATGTCAGCTGCTGCCCATTATTACAACACGAGATAATGAAGAATGTATCTTGCTATTGTAAAATTTTCCATGGTCCATGACTCATGATACATAAGACTACAGGTTGATTGGTCAGATCCATGATGTTATAGGTATTGGTGTGTGACAAACAAGAGTATCAGATAACTCTAAGGGTAAAGGTGAGCACCAGGATCGTGATCACAATCAAGCATGCTATGATCAGAATGAGGGGTGCTATGAATGAGGACGTGGTAGAGGTCGAGGATACCATGGTGATTTTAGGGGTGGAGACTGTGGTGGTAGATGAGGTGAGTTTCCTCATGGAATGTGCTTTACATGTAGATCTTCTTACCACTACAGGTGTGAATGTCCTCAGAATATTACTTGTTCTTTTTGTGGGAAGATTCATAGCTATGAGGAATGCCTAGACCTATATGAGCATCTTAGCAAGCAAGCATAAATAGGAAAACAAGGGTGCATGGATGGTTAGAATACAATCGCGCTGTGGAAAATCAGTGGATGCCAAAGTTGGCACCAGAACCTAAGGTATTACCTGTGAAGATTACTACATGCGCTGAAGCTATGTGCACCAGAGAAGTGTTACAACAGAAGCCTACCATCACTAAGGAGGATGTTTTACATGCAAGGTATCTAGATCCTGTGCACTAGAAGGAGGTTTATCAGGAGACCATGGAGGTACTCAGAAACCTTCAGGGTGAAATACAATGTTTAAAGGAGAAATCATGGAAGATGGAACAAAAGAAGGCAACAGAGATGGTCTAGTCAGATATTGATGACTTGAAGGAGGTATGCAAAATGTTGCACCAGGAGAATATCATTCCATTACTAGGGAATTGGCTAAAGGGAAACACTCCATGTGTAGGTATTGAGAATGGATGTCAGATCCTGCATGCAAATATTCCCCCTCATAGCTTAGATTACGACAAGGAGATCACTCTGAATGTTGTTGTGGATGGATGGCTCTTGAGTAATATATTGATTGACACAGGTGTGGAGGTAAATGTGCTTACTTTAGATGCATGGGTATAGATGGGGAGACCTCCATTGCAGCCATCTTCTAATGTACTATTTATGGCTAATCAAACTAAGGCCACTCCCATCAGAGTTTTAAAAGATGCATCCATTACTATACAAGGGGCCAAGTTCACTAGGGACTTTGAGGTTTCATCACTTGTAGAAGAAGACAGTTTCCTAGCTCTACTTGGACACCCTTGGTGCTATGCAAATAATGTTGATCTACGGTTCAACAAGGGATATATAAGTTTTGAGAACAAGGAGGAAAGAGTTATTATCCCTTTAACAGATGGGAAATATGTGCCTTATGTTGAGCCTTTGAGTGAGGAAGATATGAATAGGATTTATGTATGCTCCATTTGGGACCCAGAAGTACTCGAGCCATCTAAGGAAGGAATCCTCTAGTGGGAAGATGCATAGTCTATTAGTGATACCACAAGTATTGCTTGTGATAATTGGGCTCATGGCACTTATGAGATGGTTGGGCATGAAGTAAGGAGTGCATTTGCGTGGAGAAGTAAACTTTGTTTTATTAGGAGGATAGGTGATAACTTTGTACCTCGGTACACTGGAGAAGGAGACCCTATGGTATTCCTGCGCACCATGGAGGAAATGGACAGACCAATTTGAAATAAGAAATATGTTAGCATATACCCTATGTGGGACAACAACGCACTGGTGGGTGGTTCACAGGGATAATCTTGTAGAATGGAATGAAGTCAGGATTTCTCTAACAACTTGGTTTTCCAGGAGCAATGCACCTACTCAAATCTACACATATCATGGTAATCAACCTATTCAGCACCACATTCAGCAGTGTGAGAGGCTCTGGATAGAGGGGCAGGAATATTTACCACCTTTGCTATGGGTGCACAAACTTTATTCCACTTTACAAGGCTGCACACATGCTTGGTATGTATATGTGGAGCTACATAGAGAGACTGGAAATTGGCAGGATTTGATTGTAGGAATGGTCCAGAATTTTGACTACTTCTCTACTAAACCTCCAGTGGAAGAGGCATTAAGGGTTATAAAGTGCTTAACTATGGGAGACAATGCAAAGGTGGAAGAACTCATTCAGGAGTTATTTGGTGAGACAAACTCAGGAGCACACTTTGATAAAGAAGAAGAGACAGATGCCACGCTACTTAAGCATGCTTGCTTTGAGAAAGAAAAAGGAAAGATGGTCTACATAGTGGATGATGAGGAAGTAGAAGATCTGGATATAGATCATTTAGCGGGTACACGTGAGGTGTTAGAAAATGTGGATAAAAATGCGTGCGCCTATCATGAACCCATGAAGACAAAAAAGTGAATATTGGTATGGATGCTGAACCTAAGGAGGCAATAATTGGGGATTATTGGTCTGACTCTGAAGTGGAAAAAATCATTGAGTTACTACGTGATTTTCAAGACTTATTTCCTAGGGGCTACCATGAATTAAAAGGAGTGCATGAATCATTAGGAGAGATGAAGATTAAGCTTAAGGAAGGTGTGCCCTGGTCAGGAAAAGACCCTACAGAATGAACCCTAACCTGGGTGTAAAAGTTAAGGAAGAAATTGACAAGATGTTGAAATATGGCATCATCAAGCCCCTAGAAGAATCAGAGTGGGTTAGCCCCATGGTCATCAATATAAAGAAATATGGTCGGATTAGGATTTGTGTGGATTACAGGGAACTGAATGTTGCATGTGTGATTGATCCCTTTCCTACACCTTTCATAGAGGAGATATTAGAAGGTGTTGCAGGGCACAAAATCTATTCTTTTACAGATGGATTCTCTGGGTATCATCAGGTCAGGATTGCACAGGAGGATCAAGAGAAAACAACTTTCACCACTGAATGGGGAAGTTTTGCATATACTGTGATGCCCTTTGGTCTGAAAAATGTGCCTGTTGTATTTTCACGCATAGTTGTTCAAGCATTCCAGGATTTTATTCACAACTTCTTACAGGTTTACTTGGATGATTGGATGGTGTATGGACTTGTTAAGGATCATTGTGACAATTTGTGCTTAATGTTTGAAATATGTAGATAATTAAACATCTCTTTAAACATCAAGAAGTGTGTGTTTGCTACACCTTTGGCACTTTGTTAGGGCACATCATCTGCAAGGAAGGTTTGTTAGTGGATCTAGCTAAGGTTGCAGTTATTGTAGGCCTGGAAGAGCCTACCAGTCAGAGTGAGGTGCATGGATTCTTGGGTCACACTGGGTATTATAGAAAATTTATCAAAGGATATGCTAAGATTTCCACACCCTTGGAAGAGTTACTAAAGGGAAAAGGGACATTCTATTGGGGAGAACCATAGTAGTGTGCATTTGAGGCATTAAAGGAGAGACTTACTACAACACCTATTCTTGTTTTCCCTCATGGAACCAACCATTTCATGTACATGTGGATGCCTCTGGCATGACCATTGGTGTCATGTTAGCTCATCCTGGAGAAGGAATTATAGATCATCCTATCTATTTTTCTAGTAGAAAGTTGACTCCTGCAGAGAAGAATTATACAACTACTGAGCACGAAGCCTTGTCAATGATCTATGCACTGCATAAATTCAGACAATACCTGCTAGCAACACCATTTGTATTTTATATCGATCACATGGCATTGAAATACTTGGTAAACAAGCCCATTTTACAGGGGCACATATGTCGATGGGTGCTCTTATTCCAAGAATTTGATTTCACAGTTGTGGTAAAACCAGGTAAAAGTAATTCTGGCCCAGACCATTTATCAAGAATTCAGTCAGGGGAGGACGTGCAGACAATTGAAGATACAATGCCAGATGCACAAGTTGTACAGGTTACAATGCACACCTTTGGAATTGGAGGATATTGTTATCTTTTTACGTACAGGTATGACACCAGAAGGAATGAAATCCTTAGAGAAGAAACAACTTGCAATTCACATGACACATTTTATGTTGATCAGTGGTGACCTATACAAGTTAGGCCGAGATGAAGTATTGCGCCGGTGTGTACTAGAGCACGAGTGCACAGATATCATGGAAGAGGCTCATGGTGGTATTGTAGGTGGGCACTATGCAGGTGATGCCACTGTGTGTAAGATTCTACTTGCTGGATTATGGTGGGAGACCCTCTACAAATATTGTAATGCATATTGTAAGGCGTGTGATCACTGTCAAACCTTGGTAAACCTAGGAAAAGAGATGAAATGCCTTTAAGACCTATTCCTAGTGTAGAGCCATTTGAGAAATGGGCTATAGAATTTGTGGGTCCTATTTCGCCAGCCTTGCGTAGAACTGGATCGTGCTACATCATCACTTGCATAGATTATCTTACAAGGTGGGTAGAAGCAACACCTACCAAGGATTGTACAACAACTACAACAGCCAGGTTCTTATGGGAAAATGTTCTTACAAGGTATGGATGCCCGCTAAGCTTGACAAGTGATAGGGGTACACATTTTTTGAATGAGACAATCAGGATACTATTGGATGAATTTATGATTGTGCACCATAAGACTACACCCTATCATCCTCAGGAAAATGGGACTGTTGAGGCCTTCAACAAGATTTTGAGCCAGACATTGACAAAAATTTGTGATGTTGGAAGGAAAGATTGGGATGATAAATTTTCTGTCATGCTTTGGGTGTATAGAACAACATACAAGAGGTTGAACAAGGCCACACCCTTTCAGTTGGTGTTTGGCATAGAAGCAATTCTTCCTATGGAATTCATGTTACCTTCTTTGTGTATTGCGTGTGTTGGAGGTCTAGCCGATGAGAAAGCATTAGAAGAAAGAATTGATAAATTGATACAGTTGGATGAGAGGTGCGCCATAACATGTTGGAGTCAAAAGCATGAAAAGGCTAGGTAGAAGGCATGGCATGATAGGCACATCAGGGACAAAAATCTTGAGATGGGACAGATGGTGCTTCTTTATGATTCTAAGTTTCTATGCCATCCAGGAAAGCTTAAAGTGCATTGGTTGGGACCATATGTTATCACTCATATACTTGAATCAGGTTCTTGTCAGTTAGAGATGCTTGATGGAATATGGTTACCTAGTTACTTCAATGGGAGTAGGCTGAAGCCCTACTATAAATAAGTCTTCTTGGTGTTTGTAATAAGGTAGTGTTTCCATTTAGAATAGGTTTTCATTTTTATATTTCCTTCTTCATCGCTATGCTTTGTCAATTTAGTTTGGTGTTTTGTGTAATAAGTGTGTTTGTGCATTGGAAGCTAATTACCATCTGAAGTATTTTTATGTGTAGAGGACTGCACATACCATTGGTGTGGGGTGGTTATTCACAACTGGGTACACATGAGAATTTTTTTTATATGTGCTAGTTAAGTGTGGAAAGGAGCTGTTAGAAAGGAGATTTCTCTAAAAGATGACCATAGATGAAGATAAATGAGGGAACAATATAACGTGAGGTAAGCAGTGACCATGGAGACTACCAGGGGAAGGTGCAGTGGTGAGGTACTCAGGTGCATGGAAGCACACTGAAGAGAAGTCTATAGCCAGAAGGTAGGAAGGCATGCTAGAAGGTTATAGCTGGGGTGTGAAGATGTACCATGTGGATATTGTGAAAATGGTCAATTAATGAGAGGATTGTTGGTAGGTGAAGGAGCAATAAATGCACTAAATTTTTGAAAATCTATATAAGGATGTGATGCGGGTTCATTTTTACCTTTGTGATCACAAGTATTTGAGTGAGCTAAGTGTGACTAGAGCCGAGTGAATCATGTTGAGGTGTGAAGGAGCATTGTGAAACCAGACGTGGAGAGTAGACTATTGTGTGGAAGAGGCTTGCATCCCCATTGGTGAAGGGTTTGAGTGAAGCAAAAGCATTGAGAAGGAGCTAGGGCATGTGGTTTCAAGCTAGGGCACACAGATTTGAGCTAGGGTTTGAGTTTACTCATTACAGACAAAAAAGGTGGGATTTTTATGATGGCACCAAAGAAAGCACCTGCAGCAGGCATGAAAGGAAAGAAGAAGGTAGAAGTTGAAGTTGAAATTTCTCCTGAGAGTAATTTTTCAGAGATGCAGTACCCATAAGGAGTAATAGTCAGACAAGAGTGGGATTCCCACATCCGTAGATGTAAAATAAGTGACTACAACCACCTGTACCACTGAAAACAAGGGAGATTTGGATGCACTTTGCTGAATAAGAAGACCAACAAGTGCATGGTGGAGGATATGCCAGTGTATGATGATGCTAGGGAGAAATTACTGAAGCAGGTAGGAGTTTATCAGTTGTATGATCTCCCATATTTTGGTAAATATGAACCATTATACCAATGGCTGATGAGCTAAGTCCATGAGGACTTATTTTATTTCACTAGATGAAGGGTTAGGATCACATGGCCCTGGTTTTGACACTAACAGGATTGAAGGGTACAGGGGCATATCTTGTTAGTGATCTGATTGATAAAGCAATGGTCATAGAAATAAGAAAGGAGTTGGGGTATACCAAGGGTCCTACATGGAATGGACATTGATAAACTGAAGAAGTTTCATGTGGTGCAGGAAGCCACACATCTACTCACCAAGTTGAATGACCAAGAGAGATGGTCGCAGGTAAACACCATGTGGCTTCATATTGCAAAGAAAATGTCTCAGGGAGTAGTATACAACTTAGCAGGCTATATTGCAGACACCATTGTTGAGGAAGCACACACATGAGAAAATATAAGTTTTGGCACTATCCTACTTTCTCTTGTGTTTTTAGAAATTGGAGTTCTTGATGGGCCAAAGAACAAGATCTGGGAGTACCCCTTGGAAAATAAGTCCCTCGCGGAGAGGTTTGAAAAATATTTATGTGAAGGATCAATGAGTGGGCCATTTAAGTAGAGGGAAAGGATGTGGTATGACCAACTTCATGGTGTTTGAGGAGGAGTGCATTCCCAAGGAGCTACCTTTGGTAGTAGGTAAGGAAGTATAGTTTGTGGTGTACCAACACTTCTTCATCACACAGTTTTCTATGAGGAATGTGACATGGATCCCATGGTGAAAAATTCCCTATGCCTTCATAGCATGCTACTTCTAGGCATCAGTTCACAATTTTATTGATGTGCATCATCTGAACTTCAACACAGACAAGGTAGACTATGACTACCACACCCTCAGGAAGACATATGTGTATCCAGGCCAGACTACCTACATTGAGAGGCTCATTTCAGATGTCATAAGTATGAAGCCAGTAAGCTTGGCTATTAGGGATAGTGGAGCTGCACTCATATACCTTCAGCTTAAGCCTAAGCTGGAGAATAACAAGTATGTGGAGAATGAGTTCATGCTCCCAGGGCCACCTAAGGGAAAACATATAGTGGAGAATGTGCCAGCTCCAAATCCTACAATGACTATAGAGGTAGATGAGGAGGAAGAAGAACATGAAGATAGTGGAGGCTTGGATCATAGAGGCCAGAGGTAGCCCACAGATAGAGTGGAGACTGAGCATGTGGATACTCCACCTCAGGTGTAAGAAGGAGATGAGGACTTGGATGTGGAAGCAGTCCATGAAGAGTGCCACTTTAAGAGGGTATTCAGAAGAACAAGGACCCAAGGTGTAGGAACTCCACAGCCTGTAAGAAGATCACCATGAATCTCCCCTCAGAAAGAGGCAACTGAGAAGAAGAGGAGAAAGCTAAAGCTGAATGAGGAGGTGGAGGAGTCTACAGAGAGAGTGCTTGGGAGCCCAGTGTAGCCAGAAGATATGGAGGAGCCCAGAGATGAGGACATGAAGGATGAAGAGGAAGGTGTGAAGGAGGTAGAAGAATCAGAGCATGAGCAACCTCACATGCATGATACTACTTAGGATGTCGAAGGGCCAACTCCAAACCTTGGTGCTCAGGTTCCTAAGGGGCCAAGAACAAAGAGAACAAGTGGAGAATACATTGTGCCAAGTATGGGCTATGCTGAGGACACAAGAAAAATCATCTGCACCCATTTTCAAAGCACAGTGGACCTGAAGGAGTTATATGGGTGGGAGCTGATGGACCTAGACATGGCCACTACATGTGCAAGGAAACAATTATCCTAGTCCATGCAGACTCACATGGATGAGCCAGATTTTGATGTATGTGAGGAGTCTTGTGTGTCAAGAAGAGTGAAGAAGGCACCTCAGAGCAGGCACATGACTATAAATCCCACTCTCATGTCTGATGAGAAGGTGAGAAATGCCTTGGTTAAGGTATCTATAGAGGTCGTGGAGGAATATTGATAAGGTTGCCACTATTAGAGTGCTACTTGAAGATAACAAGGAAAAAACTGCAGAAATAACACATCTAAAAGGAGAGAAGGATCTAGAGAAGAAAAAGAATGAGGCCTTCATCAGCATGGCAGAAGAAATTGGTGACTATGTCCTGAAAGCAAGACTGCATCTAGAGTCTAAGGTACCTAAGAAGTTTCCTTCGGCTATGCATTATGTGCGCACATTAGTTGATTTGGTGCTTGAAGATGGACCGATTCGAATGCCAGCACCAAAGGATCCTGAACAGGAAGTAGAAAGAGCAAGGGCCTCAGTGGTTAGAAAGATTTCATCTTACGAAGCATTACATAAAACTTTACAAGATGAGCTGAAGAAAGTAGATCAAGCTCTGAACATATGTGCAACACCAGAAGTAGTGATCAGGATCAGGACTATAATAGAAGATAATGAAGTTTTGAAGGTAATGAAGGATGAGACTTTAGGGCATGCAGAAATATTGGCATTAGTAAAGAAAAAATGTGAAGCCCTTGCAGCAACACACAACCCGCATAAGGAGAGGCTGGATGAGATTGGAAAGCTCATAGCGTAAAAGATGGATCTTCTGGAGGGAAGGATGTCTGCTATGGCCAATGTTGTCCTAGTACTATAGAATGAAAAGGAAGAGATAACCTAGGATGAGTTGGAATCCATCACCACAAATGTTCCAGAGAAGACAAGAAATGTGCTGGATGACTGGAAAACATTGGAGGCTGAGATTAAAACAAAATATCCAGAGTTGATCCTCCCAGTTGAAGCAGAGGGTGTTGTAGAATAGAAGTCTATTCTTTGTACAATGATTCTTTACATTCTTTCCATTCTTATTCTTTATTCTTTGGGAAAATAAGAAGGAATCACCATTGTCGGGGTGGCAATGTATTTTAATGTGGGTAATGTTGAGAAGACAAGTATGACACTAAGGAGGGGCACACAGAAGATTCACGTGTAGGAACAAGGCACATTTGAAGGCGCAAAAGGATAGGAAAGGAAACATGTGCTAAGACAACATGATTTGGGACTTATCCATTTTCATGGTTGCGAGCTATTTTTGGAGATAGCATGCGGAGCACACAATGGGATGGAGACTTGTGTGACACACAAATGCTATTTTGGGGATGAGAATTTACTAAGCGCCATGCATGAGTTCGAGATAATAATAGGATTACTACTGCCAGTTAACTGTAGGAGATCTATTATTAGTGCACTTGCATGTGTGCATATTATTGTAAAGGTGCATGGCTATTTTCAGCATGTGACCTATTTTGGGAAGTGCGTAAGTGGTGAAGGGAAATTACCCACCCCTATAAGTATGTATTAGTTTGTAGAGAGACAGACGAAGACAATGTGTATGAGTTATTGTAAAGTTATGCTGTTGGATCTGATGAGCACATAAACTTATGCTAGTGTTATATGATGTAAGAATATTCTATGTTTTACTATGTTTAATCTAATGGGGTATATTGGCTGGATAAAGGTGTTAAACATGACTGTAACTGGTTCTTATATGGTTGATTTCATTATTATTATTGCTTAATTCATGATTCTTTAAGATCTAGATCTAGAATGTTATGCTCTGTGGAATGTCTGTGCTTACTATGGTTCTGAATATGCTCTATCTTCAATACGTTAACGTCCTGCACAAACAACTCTAAAGAGGGTCTTGGTACCTTTGTGCACTTCAGGTGAGTGCTCTGCTTAGGTTGAGTGATGTGCCATCGCACCTGGGTTATTCGTGGTGGATTCTAGGCCGCATAAAATTTCTAGGATTTTCAAGAGAGAAAAGATATATATAGGCAATATTTGATGGCTTCTTTTAAGTAGTTGAAATTTTCCTACTTACAACAATAAGAAACCTTTCCAACTAGCTAGTATTTTAAGGAATATTTCCACCAAATCAGTCTAACATTACAGATTTTCATTGTAAAGAACCAAGGGCATTCCAAGGTAGGCGGTGAGGAATGTCTTGATGCAACAATTGAAGATTCTTATGATTTTTTCCTTTAGAAATTCCATTGTATTGATGAATATAAGAGAGCTTTTGGATAAGTTTATACTTTATCTTGATGCCACTTCAAAGTCAAGGAGGACATTTTTATTATACATGCTTCAATTAAAAAAGATATTCCCATAATTAAAGTATCACACAAATTTTTTTGGTGAGAGATACAAGGGGAGATAGGAACCACAAAAATTCCAGAGAGAATTCCTTTAGCAAGGTTTGAAGAGAGTCTTCGACCAAGAGCCTGTATCAACAAGATGAAAAGAAAGGGGGATAAGGGGTATCCTTTTCAAATACCTATCTCTATAGGTAAAAAGCCAATAGTGAAGCCATTGATGAGAATAGAAAACATATGAGAGGAAATGTATCTAAAAATAAAGACACATAATTTGTAGGAGAAACCCATTGTTGTTAGGATACTTGAGAGGAAGGACCAAAAAATGATCGAAGGATTTATTGAGATCCACTTTGACAAGAAACACATACTGTGAATAAGAGTGAGAATAATTGATATATTCCAAGGTATAAATGATGTTTTTAGTAATGTGTCTACCATCAACAAAAGCACTCTATTGTGTAGACACAAGCCCGAGGAGGAGGGGTTATATATGCATTGCCAAGAGCTTAGAGATAATATTGTAGAAAGTATTCTAGAGGATGATGGGCTTGAAATTAGAAAGTTGGGTAGCCCTGATCTGTTTAGGAGCTAGGACCAAAAGATTTTTGTTGAGTTCCTTCAAGACGTTCCTATTAAGGAAGGATTAAAAAAAAAACAAAAACATCCTACGTTATGATTTTCTAGAAGATTTAGAAGGAGGGATGGGAACCATCAGGGCCCAGGGCTTTGTCAATTTCCATACTAGAGACCATTGATAAGACTTACTCCATGGATAAAGGTGACAATATTCTAAGGTTTTCTTCCTGAGATATGGATGAACTTATGATATTGAGAAAATAATTTGTTGTGATGGGATTGAGATTCTAACCAATTAAAAGGATATTTTTAAAGAAAGATCTAACAACTTCATAGCTTTCCATTTCCTCCAATATGAGCTAGTTGATATTAGTGCCTAAGGAATCGATAATATTTTTGTTCCTTATTTTGAGGGTGGAAACATGGAAAAATTTCATGTTTCTGTTTTCTTATTTTAACTAGGCATTCTTAGTTTTTTTACCTCTATAAGGCCTCTTCTTTGGCATTAATAGAGTGTAGTTCACTAAGCAACCATTTTTACAATTCATAGGATACTTGATCCATTCCCTTAGAGATGATATATTCTTCAAGAATATTCCAAATTTCCATGATTTCTTGTTTTTGGAAGAAGATGTTCCTAAAGGATTGTTTGCTCCATTTTTTAATTTTGACTTTCAATTTTTTTTTTCTAGCTAGTTGAAACATAGTCAAGCCTTCCATTTTCTCTTTCCAAAATTTTTTGATCCTGTTTTTAGAATTAAGATGTTGTAGCCACATTTTCTCAAATATGAAAGGGGTTTTCTTCTTAAATTTGTTAGATTTCTTGGTAAGGACAAGAGGGTCATGATCCAAACTATTTTTTGAAAGAGAGAAAAGGGAGAGATTACAAGTGAAGATATTATCAAATGAGATAAGGACTTTGTCAATTCTATCTTGGATGTGATTACTTCCAATGAACCTATTCTAGTACAAATAATTTTTAAACATCTTAGATCCAAATCCATGAGACTATTATTGGAAATTATCTCCACTAGGTCATCCATAATTTCACTGTAGGGTTTGGAACCCCCTTCCTTCTTAAAAGGTGATATGGGAAATGTTGAATTAACCTACAAGGATCCAAAATAATTCCTTAGAATGTTCCCTAAATGTTTCTAAATTATTCTAAAGATTTTTTCTATACATTTTCAGGTTAGGAGCATAGACATTTGATAGGATCCACACTTCTTTACTTTCTAGATTCATGAAGGAAATAACTAAATGATAATATATCTTGTAGTATGGGACTTTGTCAATAATATGTGGGCCTCACCATACAACTAAAACTTTGAAGGTGCCATAAGCATTGAATCCTTCAATAAAATTTCCCTTTTAACAACACTTTTTGGTAGATTTGATAACTTCTAAAGACATTTTAGTATCTTGGAGAAGGAAAATATAAGGTTTATATTGCTTTATCATATTTATAAGAAATTTAAGTTTGTTGGTTTAAACCCACTTATGTTCTAGGATATCATCTTCATGAGAGATTTATTGATAATTAGAGTGTAGTATAATATTAACGGTACTCTAGTTTCCCAAGTCTATATAATTTTTAGCTTCTAGAATTTTTAGAAAATTTCCTTCCCATCTTGGATGTTTTTTCATACCCAAAAATGGTGGAGCTAAAATTAGGTTACTAAAGCAAGGATAGGCCATGGAAGGATTGGAAAGGAATTAGGAAAAGGAAGGAGGTGTACCAACGTGCATAAGGAAGGGAGGATGAGAGAAAGGGTTAGTTGAGGAAGAATGCAAAGAGGAGAGAAGAGGAATGAAGGAGAATGGAAAAGAGGGGGGAGTGAAGGAAAATGGTTGAAAGGTTTAAGAGGAGGGGAAAAAGATAAGAAAGGAGGTGAAACTATAGGAGGTGAGTGTGTATAAATAACAAGAGAGGTAGGAACATAAGGACACATAAGGAGAGACTTAGCCTTCTAAGATAAATTTGGGGTGGAAATGAAGGGTTTAAAGGAGTTAAATTTAGGTTCTTTGTGAGTTTTCATAGGATATTTTCCATCTTATTGTATATCTTTTTTCCATTAACCAAATTAGATGCTGAGGTATGATGCGTAGTAAAAAAAAATTGGTTGTAAAATCCTTGTGAAATTCTAGATTTATTTGCATTCCATAATCTTAGCCAATCATATATTTTAGATTATAAGTTATGGTGGTTTGTTAAATTTCAGTGTATGTGATTTAATGATTGTTTGAATTGTGGGTAGTTGTAGTAGTTGTGTAGACTAATGCAACTGTTATTTTTGAATCCTTTATCTAAGCTTTGCAGATTGGCCCAATGGAAAAGGTGCATATGAAGTTGGAATGATCAACCCCCCTTTTAAATTAGGTGTTGTTGTCATGCCCCTTTGAGACATCTATTTTTTCTTGTATACCTTTAGAGGCCCCTTAATTATAAATTTGGCTTCATGTTTGCTTGGATGTGCTTTAAATCTATTTTATAGAACCAATAAGTCATGGATACTCTCATATATTTGCAATAAAGAAATTCAATTGTGTTTATTTCACTATAAATGTTTGGATATATCACAAGTGACACTTAACTGGGTCCTTAGTCATGGAATTTACATTTATAACCAAATATAGTGCGTGTTTAAGATCATATTTTGATAAGAGTTTATAGGGTATCTTCCCTTGGGCTTGCATAATCAGAATAAATGGAGAAGTGAGATTCCTTCTCACATTTGATGTTATTGAATATATTTCTAACTTGTTGAAGAGAACCCCCACTTTGCTACAAATGACTCATCCTTCAGCTTCTCTTCATCAAATTCAAGGGTGGAACATGTTTGGGAGTCAACACCTTCCATTAGTAATTTGATCATATCATCCTCGTTATAGATGGATACAAGGAAATGAAATTTGGGCATGGCTACTATATCCAATTTATTAGACATTCACCATTTTTGCTAGCCCATACCAGAAAGTGGTTGATATTAGGTTTGAAGTTGTGGAACTTACCAATAAATGAGAGATGAATATTGGTCAAACTTATGTCAATGAACAGGTTAGGTATCTCAAGATATGGGAGGTCTATATAATGATTCCATCCCAAAACCTCATATTCTAGATCTGACATATCTAAGCAAGAACATTTTTGCTATTTTTAGGTTCCCTCCCGAATGTAGATTTGAAATTATTTGAAACCTCCACTCCATCACTGGTTATATCCATCTCGAGTTTTAGTTGAAGCTTAGTGGTGGTGGTATATACATCAAATCACATACACTTGAAAATAGTTTTGGGAAATTATTAAAATCAACATTTACCCTTTCATATTCAAGTTATTATTGGTAATCTAAGGATAAAAACACTCTTGTTGAAAGTGGTTTAGGATTGAATATTTATAGTAAAACATTTCTCTTATAATCATATATTGGTAGAGAGGAATTAACTATATCAATGATGATTATTAAAATATTTGAAAAATAAAGTATGAAAATCCATTAATAAAACTAGATAGAATCAGACACTTGGGATAAAAATGATCTTGAGGTAGGTCCATTACATGACAATTTGGGGTCATTTTACAAAAACACAAGTTTTTGATTTTTTAACACATCATAATTTGAAGTTTTGGATACTTTTGGAATATGTTTGGGACTCGAAAAATCATTCTTCAATTCAATTTATTTAAATCTTGACCTAGATTGTGATTCAAGATTTCTAAAAAGGTACAATATTCCAAAATCAATGCATACTAAAATAATTATGACCCTGACAAAATGACTACTCCAAAGGGCTATAATCAACAATTATAATCCTAGTGGATTTATTATTCTTATGATTTTTCTGATTTGTATTTTTATGCATGTACGACCATTAGTAGCTTTGTTTAATATATTTAATACATTTTACTATTCTTAGGAATTTCCTATACACATTCCTATATATTTCAAATGGATACTATTAGTTTTTTTAATCATTAAGGAAATTTACCATTCTTATTTTTACTAAGCTATAAAATAAGGGCCCACCCTAATGCGATGCTAATTTGATAACAAAAATATCTTTGACATATATTGTTTTCATTTTAGAAACTCTCTTATTATCATGCAATAATACTTTGTTTTGTACCTCTTTTAGATATGTGTTAAGTTAATATAGAATAGATTGCTTTATTATAACACATTAATTCCTAAAAATTGGTGTGTTTTCCTCTAAATTGATTCCTCAATCTAGATCAATGGTATTAGAACAAGTAGCATACACATGTCATTCAACAATGTTATGATATCAAAAGTATGAGTTAGAGATAAGAGATCCATTTAAATATATTCTTGATAGACACATGAAACCTTAGATAGATGTAAGAGGAATACCAAATTAATTATATCAAGTAAACATATTGTTTGAATAGATTATGCACACTAAAATTACTGAATTGACGACCCAGTTCATGTAGATTCTCCAAAAAATACCAATTAGCATATCAGTTGCTTTGGAGAGGAGGCCCTTTCAAGGGTGTATGCCTTTTAATATGAAAATAAGTTTACATCTCTATGATGGAAGGTAAAATAAATTTGGATACCATTCAAAATTGGATCAAAATAATAGTCATATTTTTATGTAAACCCTTTCTCAAGTTTAGAGAAAATAAAATTTCTTTGCTAAAATTTGAACCCCAAGCCCAACAACAGTGGGAGGTTCACCTTGAGAAATCCACAGAAGATTTAGAGGATGGATTTACAATAATTTAATATCCCTCTTAGAGTGAATTTTTTGATGTTGATATAAATGAGTATTGTCTATAATGTTCTTATGAGGAGATTCCTATAAGTGGAAATTACTATGAAATAAGAAATATCAATATGTGTATGACTACAAAACACCTTACATTCTCTATTAATGAAAATCACTATCAAGTATTCTAAACAACATGTGGTACTCAAGTACACAAGTTATCTGCATTGATATATCTAGAGAAAGATGGAATTCCTAACGATTAAAATGATGGGAGAAACCCATTGATATGTAGTGAAGAAAAAGAAAATGTTCAGACAGAAAGGGAAAATTCTTGTAAAACTGTAGGAAAAATCAAATAATAGAGGAAAATCCAATTCTTAAAGAAATAAACAAACCAAAGAGGCCCCAAAATAGAGGTAAAATTTTAGGCTCCCAGTCTTAATATTTTCTCCAAAAAACTACATAGATAAACCCCTAAAAAAGGAGAGTGTAACATGGTGTGGTAACCATAGGAGTATGACTCACTCGATAGACAAATTACATTCCAAGAGAACATTTTTTACCCAAGAATATGGAGCTAACCTGACACAAGCAATGAACAACAATATGGATTTTGACCCCTTTTCCACTATTTGTACAACACATGTTGCACCGTCATCATCTAAGGAATACAAACATCTATTTCATTCACAAAAATTTATCATAGAAAATAAAAAATAAAAGAAAATGATTCATGAATAAAATATTCTAAGGATGAGTTTAAAAACTACACCTCATCCACACATGTATTCCATAGGATGGTTAAACCATAGAAAAATTATTCGTTCTGGGCAAGATTGTATTTTACCATATATAATCAAGCCAATAAAAGATAAGGTGTTGGGTGATGTGGTGCCCTTGGAGGTTTGTGATTATTTTATTGGGCATCCATGCATATGGAATAAAAATTCAATTCAACACTTTAAGAACCAACATGTATCATTACATTAGGAGAAAAATCCTACAAGATCCTTGAGGTCCATCACAAGAAGATAATAGGCTATAATAGTGCAAAGCAATGTACTTGCATGATGGCTCACATTGGAAAATTTATGATAATGTTTAATATTTGAGAGAACACTTGGAAGGTCATTAAAACCATGTAGGAAACCATACATAATCGATATATACAAAAACAACAGGTGGAACATGTCTTAATGAAGTAAATAAATGTCTTCACTACACCTATTGGTGTGCCCCTACACTGTGAGGTGATACATTCCATTAATTAGATCGATGGAACACCTTTACCAAATGAACCGATGTGATGAGGCCATAAAATACCTCATATATATAAAAATTACGTCTTGTTTCTCTTCCATAATTATATTTATAGGTGGATTTAGATGTAATTTTAGAGCTTATAACTTCTTTAAAGGTAGAATGTAGGATAATTCTTGGATTAGTCTTTGGATGTTATTTTTCTCTAATATGTTATGTTCTAACCTTTATTGAAAAGTATGTGTTGAAATATTACAATAAAAACTAAGGAAAAAGTGTTAAGATATGGATTAAATCAATAAGTTCAAATTCAAATCATTAAATAACATCATGGGTTGGCTCTAGATTTTTTTGATTTCATAATTCTTCATACAAGGAAATTATGAAGCAACTTTGGGCTATTGAATGCTTTAAATTTCTATGGGAAGTCAACTTTGGAATATTCTAGATGACTCCCTAACATGACACAATGAATTTAGAATGAGTGAGAGAATAAGAGTGGCTCTAGTATAGTAAAATAATAAATTTAATGTCTTCATGGAATAGTAAAGACACAAGAATAATAGACGTTCACAACACTTTGTCTATATGGTTGATTAGGTGGTAGGAAAGGTTCAACAAGGAAGATGGTGTTTATAAGAATTCAACGGGGATAATAGTCACATTGAAGCATTCTAAGAAAAAACACAACAAGTTCTCACACTCTGACAAATTTAAAGGGCAATGTGTGAATATGTCCTGGAAAGTAAACAAAAAATACAAGTTCATAATACAAACCATATCTCCCTCATTTCTCAACAAAAAATAGAATTTCAAAATGTTATGGAAATCTTGGAATGAGGGTAACCAAACACAAAATGTGTTTGAAGAAATTATGAAAAATGAATGCTCACTTGTAGACATAAAATTATTGACGTGAATGTGATGAGTTGAAAGGCGGTAGATTCCTAATGAGTTCACATAATGTAACATTATTTGGTTGAGTTGTTGTAAACACGTGTAATCTAAATAATAATGTTGACTCAACCTAAAAGGAAGAAGTTATAAGTATTTTAGGAGTCTTTTAATGAGATGTCTTTCCACGTTTTTCTTTAAACGTGTGGGAGATGTAGTTGAGTTAAATGTTTTGATTTTTAGTTAGAGAACAAATGTTCCCCCAAGAATAAATCCATATAATTAGAGGATTGAATAAGTAGAATATGGTAAACATTCCATAAACACTATTGTGAACACTTATGTTTAGTAGAAAAAATAGTTGGAAAAAGAAATCCTTTTTCAATCTTTGATTAAAATATAACAATAGATTTTTGAGTAGCTTGATAGTGCTTGTGTAATTGTTTTACTTTATTATTAAAGGGAAGTAAGGGTGCGATCACCTAGAGGAAAAAGGTTCATGTTTTGTAGCTATTTTACTGAGTTTATTTACAACATTACTCTATTTTTAGAATTTTATTTCCATAGTATTTTTAAGTTATATTTGATAGCAAAAATGTTAAGATTTAGTTTGTTTTATACGTTATTTTTGTAGCAAAGGACATGCAAATTCTTCCTCCTCCCTATTTCATATAGACATTGGTTCAACTACCCTATATTTTACATTCATTAGGATTAAATGAAAAGGAATGCAAAAAAACCTAATCATTTTTAGTGTCGTTTCTATGGATAGGTGTCATTAGGGAGTTTTTGTCAAGCTAAGTTTTATGATAGATTGTTAATAAGATCTCATTTAGAAGCATATTTCCTTACTCTGCTAACGATATAAAAAGTATCTGTAGTGACATTAAATATATTTTCAATCCATTAGAGTAAGTGAGATAGGTTTCTCTCATGATACTCAAGTTTGAGGGAAAAATAAGTTTGACAACCTTTTTAGGTTTATTATTTTGAAGTTCTAGTTTTCTAATCATATATAATTAAAAGATATTGCAAAAGAAATATCTATCTTTTAATCCCCCAAGTAATACATTTAAATGAAAAAGTTTTGGCTGCAAAGTAGGTGAAAGAATTTTTACTTTATTTTTTATTTTCAGCTCTTGCTAAACTTCTGCAACTTGATACCAAATATTCAAAAACCCAGCAAGGAAGATTTCATTAAAGTAGGCGATATTGAATATATCTTACTCACAATAGGAAGTGAGTACAATGAATAAATCCTAATTCCACTGGAGGATCTTGAATGAAAGATTGAGTGGAAACCTACAAAATCCAAAGAGGGCTTTCCAATCCAATATTTGGAGAAAAATAAGGGGATTCCATCAGTCATGCATGAACCCACATATAAGGAAGGGTTGAAATATTTCTCCAATCATCCCATGCATTTAATAGAATCATAAGTTATGGAGAAGGTTGACATTTCAAAATAAGGTGAAGCAACAAAGTTCAAAATTTTACTCACCTTCTTCTCATGGTTTACCTATTCTTTAAAATCAATGAATGCATGGTCCCATATTTTAAGAAAATGTAGATATTTTTCACAACAAATCAATGGTTTTGTGTAACCTATCTCTATATCACTAAGTAGAGTAGGTTAGGTTAGGATTTGTTTTATACAAATAATTGCTTTCCACATGTTACTTCCTTTTCTCTAATTTGTAAACATGCCATTTTCTATACAAGATGCTATTGCTAAGAACTCCTACAAACATTCTAGAATTTTAAGATATCTTAGCTGTAGTGGTTATGGCATATTTGTGTCCAGGTTCTAGATAGTTCAAGAATGAATATTTTGTGATCTATCCCACTTCTATAATGAACTGAACTTCAACATAATGTGCATGGAAAATTGAAGATGAAAACTAGGTATTTATTATATTATTTACTCTTAAATAGTGTTTTAAGTTTATTTAATTATAAATAAGTCCACTTTTAGGGAAGCTACTTAAAAAAGGAGAAGTTGTGAAACAAAATAGCTTTCAAGAGGTCTTGCAAGAGGCTAAGCGCGGGGGAAAATGTAACAATTATGTATTGTTTCTAAAACATGATTCAAGCATTTAAATGGAAATTAAGGGAGGTTTTGTTCCTATTGTTGTTATAATGAAAATTCTTTCTCTTTTTTTTTACAAAAATAATCATTTGAAAGACGGTCTATCCAAATATAAGGGAAAAAGACATTGTTGAAGTATTAGAGTCTCTCTAAAATATTCTACAATCACTCAAATGCAAAATTAGGGGATATTTTTGTTCCTCTTTATGTTATAAAGAAAAATCTCTCTCGGTTTTTACACAACAATGGAAAAAAATAAGTTATGGTCCATTGAATTCATGTCTTTAATGTTATATATCATATTTATACTTTCTTTAACTTGAAATTTATATGGGAAACCAACTTCAAACTATATCTAATAGGTGTTGTAAGCCTTTAATTGAAAAAATAAGAGAAATTTTTATTCCTCTTGGTTTCATGAAAAAGACCTCTCTTAGTTTCTACATAGTAATATCATATCAAAATTTATGGGTGTTTGAGTCTCTTATAAGCAGTTTTGGACTGTCTCAACTTAGAATTTGTACTAGCTCTAACTAAAGCTAAAGGCCTTCAAATGAAAAACTAAAATAGGTTTTTGTCCCTCTTGGTGACATAAAAATAAACTCTCTCAATTTTTACACAATATCAAATTAAAATTCATAGGTGTTTGAGTCCCTCACAAGTAGCTTCAGACTTTCTTTAGCTTAAAATTTGTATGGGAAACCAACTTCATATTAGCTCTAATGGATGCTACAGGACTTCAAATGGAAAATTGTGATAGATTTTTGTTCCTATTAGTGGAATGAAAAATAACTTCTCTTATTTTGTTGTCCTAACTTTTAGCCTTTCTAAAAATTTGAAACCAATAAGAAATTTCAAGAGTAATTCCACAAGAAAATACAGAGCAAGCCTATAATAAAATATCAAAATGATTTTACATCACATTTTTATTATTTGGATTAACTGGTCTCATGTGGGTAAAAAAACATATGCCAAGGATTCAAATAATTTTATGGGCAATAAGCTAGATGAAAATATAAAATATATTTAATTAATTCTTCTTGAATTAATTAAATTCACAATGTGCAAGGTCATACACCAAGTTTTTAATATTGTATTCAAAAGTGCATTGGGTAGGGAACTTTAGTAATGTCTGTAAGGTGGGATAAAGAGGTAATGTCAAGTGTAATTAATTATTATAAGAATTAATTAATGTTATAAAATTAGTGTCTCCTGAATGTAAGATCAATAATTAGGGCAAGTGAAGCTAAAGGAGTCAGGTCAAGAGACGATAAGTTGGAAGTAGTCTTACAACTTTGAAAGTGAGAGTTTATAAAAGAAAAAAAAGTAAACGTAAAGGCTTCTATTACCTCCTCTCACACTACTAGAGACTGCAATATATGTTCAATTTTTCATGTATGTGTCTTTAGTTATATCTAAGTAATTTATAATTTGCAAATATAATGGAAATATTTTTCTTCCATACATTTCTTATCTCAGAAATCTTTGTGTTGCTGAAATGTGAATGACGAGATTTGTACTAGATGTGTGTAAGGGATGTTAAAAGGAATTTTTACCATTAATGGAGGAATTTATTCTACATTTATGAAGTATTCACTTTACTTGTGAGAAGAGGAGTTTGAATATTTTTTTTTATGGGTTTCCTAGGTGGTGTTATGAATATAATCCATCAGAAGGTATCTCACTCTTCCCATTATTTCCCATTTCTCCCACTTTCCCTCTATTTCAATTTATTCCTCCCATTTTCTCATTTTTGCATTCCTTTCACACTTTCTGGTTAAAAGTATTTCAAACCCCCCCAAAAACATCACATCATATGAGGAAGCTGCCCCTCTTAAAAATAGAGAAAAAGCACCCTTTTAATGGCGATCTTTCCCATGTGGTTGGATTTCTGTTGCTTCATGTTTCCAAAATAATCACCTAGCTTTTTTTTTGGAAACTAGTTACATAAAAGGAAGACCCATGGGTCTTGATTAGTGTGAGTAATCCAATTTTGATCCTTGATGCTTAAAATCTTGTTCAAATTACTTGTGTGGATTTGAACTTGGGTTCTAGACTTCAAATTAGTCAAGGACTTAACCATTTCTAACATGATTTTTGATCCCTACTTTTCTGTGGATCTCTACTTTTCCATGTACTCCTAAATATCTATGAGTTCCTCGTTATCTACGGGTTCCGAGTATTCCACATATTTATAGTATTTCATAGGTTCCTCGTTATATGTGGGTTCCAAATATTCCACATATTCCTAGTATTTCACAGGTTCCTAGTTATCTGTAAGTTCCTAGTATTATGTAGGTTCCTAGTTTTTCACGGGTTCCTAGTTATCTGTGGGTTCCTTGTATTCCATGAGTTCCTAGTTATCCATGGGTTCTTAGTATTCCACGGGTTCCTAGTATTCCATGGAATCTTAGTATTTTGCGGTTTCCTAGTTATCTGTGGGTTCCTAATATTCCGAGGAAGTCTAAAAATACGTGGAAGTATAAAAACCTGTGGCCACTTAAAATTATGACAATTACTAGATTTTTTTCTGCAATACTTGAAATTCAGTAGGAATATCTAGAAGCCACGTGAAAATGAAAATCCACATAGTAACATGTGGATCAAAGGAGTATTATATGTTGAAAGAAAAGTGAGCCCGTATAATGAAGCAAAAAAATACAGATTGAAGGATTTTCAAGTCTTCTAAAAAATCCACACATTCAAGTTTGCTCAAAAAGCCACACATTAAAATATTTGCAAGTTCGCTTAAAATTCCACACATTGAAGGAATTCCAATTCTGCTAAAAAATCCACACCATGAAGGAATTAAAAATCTGCACTATAAAGGATTTTCATGATTTTGATGAGAATCTTCAAAATTCCATAAAATTTTATGGGGCCAACATACTTGAGAAAAATTGGTACCTGTTGTCATGTGTTTTTGCAAGGTCAAAATTGAAGTTGAAAACATGAAAACTTTGCCCAAGTGTCAATTTTTTTGTTTGAGGCCCCTTTTGAAGCATCATCTGGATCATTCTTCCTTATGTGTCATAACCATCCCATCCTTGTAAACCTTAAAAATGTGATGAATAACCTTTCCAAGTGTTTGAAATTTGGTCATGAGCTTTTTCAGTTAATTCAGTTGAATGCTGTTAAAAGTTGAAATCTCTAGTAAGCCTAGAAAGGCTATTCTTTAGCCTTTTTGTGATAGGCGTGCATCCTCTGGGATTGATCAAGAAGCCTAAAGACATATGGAGATGTAATTGAAGAGTTTTGAATGAAATGAAATAGGTTTAGGAAGATTTAGGAAATTTTTAGAGGTTTTGGAACAAAAATAGTGAAAACAGGTTTTGGAGGCTTAAGGAGCTTATAGTGGAAAAATGTACCTGGAATTCAATGGAGGATTATGTAAGCTCTAGAATGATTCAAGAGTAAAAAATAATCATTGAAAATATTAAGTAATCCTTTACATGATATAGTTTTCGCATTCTTCATAAGACCCAAACACTTCTCAAGGAAGCTCAATTTCAACAGACTCACCTAGTTGTCCCGAATGAAAAAGTAGAAGTTTTTGGAGGAGGAAGAATCAGGTCTTGAAAACCATACCATTGATCTTGGGAGTCAAATTTATATAAATTTTTTCCTAAAAAGAGTTCTTGGAGCTCCAGGAAAAGTGAATTTCATGTTTTTGGGAATTAGTCATTTTCACAGTTGGGTGGGTGACACATTTTGGTGTCTCGACTGTACCAACTATCACAACTATAATAGGGGTAGTGAGGATAGTGGGGATAGTTAGGGTAAGAAAATGTGCAACCCCTTAGTTTTAGCTCTTGGACTCTCATATGACCACCCTCTTTCTTCTTGACGAATGCTAAGTGGGTGTGCATTGAAATTTGGCTAAGTTTTTCTCCTTAACCATTGGGCACATTTTATTGTCCCAACTTTCCCAGGAAAAATGGGGATAGTTGGGACAAAAAAATGTGGTCCACCCATATCCCCTTCTCAATTTCATCATGCGATCAAACTTTTTTGTTACTTGGGTGCGTAAGTCCTCTCTCATTTCCCCAGCTCTCTAATCACTTTTCGCCACTTGTCAAGCCCAAAGAAGGGGGTACATTTTATTTACCCAAATTTCCAAAATTTTCTGAGGATAGTGGGGATAGTTGGGACAATAAAATGTGCCCACCCCCTCTTGCACTCAAAACTTAAGTTTTAAAGCTTGCATTCACAACTTTAAAAAAACTGTTATGAGATTTTAAAGACTTCTATAAACTTGTTTTACCTCATTCCTTCACCAAGTAGACCCAGGAATCCATTTTTGACATATAAAATCTCAATAACACCCTAAAATTCATAATATATAACTACAAATTCATTTGAGGCAGCCATGAGTACCGAAACAAAGAAAAATTCATATCTCCTAAACTAGTGAACGAGTTCGAACGAAATTTTCACAATTGCTCTACAATCCAGGCGCCTTCAAGAAGATAGTGATTGAAAAATAGATGATGGTCTGATTATTTATGGTATTAAAACCTTAGATATATTCCCTAGATCATGTTTTTTTAATTTCCAAGCATTCCGATGGGTGGATTGAGACGAAATTTTAAGCACAGGATCCCGGGAGCAAGCTTATTCCAGTGAAGTTATTTTTGTCAAAAACCGATAGAGGGACGTTCCATTTATAAATATATTATCTGGTATTTCCACTTACTATAAATAGAACTTTTCTGAAAAAATCAAAACCTCTCAAATCAATGTAATCAGAGACAAGTGGTGAAGACAAACTAGGAAAATTTGGTCAAAAAAGCAAAAACACTTTCTAAAAATAGTAACTATAAAAAATCATCAAAGGGACATAAAAAAAGTGTAGGCAGTATGTTATGAGCTTTAAGAGGTTTGTAACACTCTGATTTTGTATGTTAACTTGGTAAATGTTTTACATACTGTTATAGCTGCTGAAATGAAGGCAAACATGTTAAGATAAGTTCTGATCTTAAGAGAATGCGTTGCTAACTTAGATTCTTGTATGCTATGATTTATTGCATGGGACAACAAATATTGTACTTGTGTGTTTGCTGATGTGATGACAAATTGTCGTATACTTGCTAAACTCTCTTTGCTGATTGACAGCATACCTTGAATCAATTTCACTGATCCAAGTATGCTGAGGTCCTCTTGTGATTTCTGTGTCGATTCACACTTGAACCGAACCCGAGATTGTTATGAACGTGCAGCGCCTGATTGCAGGTGTGAACAACTAGCACGTAGATGCCAACGATAGGGGTTCGATTCTTGAACCCTGTACTGTCGAACTTGGGACCTCGTGAGGCAAGAAATGCCTGGACACGGGTGGCCTTGGCACGTAATCTGAAGGACGGAATGTCCTGCTCTGCATTAACGTGAATGTTAGTAGGGAGGTTGGATGGAAGTTGTTAGTGTTAGTGGTTAGTATGAATTAAACCCTAAATTAATACTAAGTCCTAACATGCATCCTACCCTACTATCCTAAGTGGATTTTTAAATTATAAAAAAAATAAAAAGGGGGAAAATAACCTAAGCCCTAATAACCTAAGGCTAAACTAAGACCTAGGTTGAATACTATATGCAACCTAAACTAATCCTAATCTAAGGGGTGCGCAGACCCTTGGAGGGAAGGGATAAGGATGAAGGAAGGGCATTCATTGGCATTTAATAAACAGTCCATACGTGGACAGCGCCAGTTTTGGCGGGGCAGGTAGGAAATAGAGGCATCTATTTGGAGATAGAGCCAAATTTGATTTTTGCTTGTAAATTTGAAAATTGAGTTCGCCAACCCAAGTGGTGGTGGCGTGGAAAGTAAGGAAAAAGGGCAGAGCCTTAATGGCATTAATTTTTTTCGGTCCCCGCGACCAGTTCACCTTGGAAAGCGTATGAGGGAATTTGATTTTTCATTGTTTCGATTTGGTTTTGGCAAAGTTGCTCTGCATTTGGTTTTCTGGCCTGGTTCAGTCGAACCAGCTCTTGGCATTTGACATTTTCTTGGAGATTTGGAGGCTGTTGTTAAGCCTGAAGAAGAAAGGAGTTCTGGGAAGTTTGTGTTGTCGCTGTGGAAGGAAATAACGCAGCCAACGGATCTTTCTTCGAGTTCTGGAAAAGAGATTACAGGCATGTTAAGCCCTTCTCTTTAAAAACTCTTGCTTTGTTTAAGTGTCTCATTAAAACAACCCTGCTCTTGGGTTTGGATTGCGTGATTGCTGTTGAGTCGATTTGACTTGGATTTTGTTGGTTCTTGCTTTCTTTTCTTTAGGAAATGATAAGAAGAATTACTTCTGGTTGCTCGGCCTTGATGTGTTTTTGCACGAAACGAGTGGAAATTGAACTACTGTATTGGTTGTTGACAGTACGGTGGTTTGAAATGGATATTCTCTTTCATTGTTAGTGTTGTTTGAAATTGGAACAGGCTGCGAAATCATTTCCTTATTGTGTAACTGTTTTCTTATTGTTGTATTTGGAATTGTCCTTGCATGTAAAAGGAAGTGGAAATACAGTCATGTTATGTTGCTAGGATTTGGATTTCCTTCATACTTGCTGTCCTTTTTGGAAATAATGGGGTAAAGTCATTTTCTTGCTGTTGTGATTAATCTGCCCTTGCATTTTAATTGGTTGGAAACGCTTCCAGGATGTGTTGGTTTGTTGACAATAATGGGGAAATCGTCATATACATCTTGAGACTGTATACGTTATATGAGTTGTGTTGCTATGAATTGGGTTCGTCGACCCTTGCTGTCTTTTCTTTTGGAAATGATAAGAAAATCGTTTCCCCGTTGCTGTGTTTAACTGTCTTGCTCTTCTTGAATGGAATTATCTCCATGTGGTGCTGGTTATGGATATTATATGAAGATTTTAACTGGTTATTCTTGTGGTATGGAATGTGGAACTGTACAGGCAGTGTGGGTTATTCTATTACTGTACTATTGTTTTGTTGTCATCTGAACTTGCGATATGATTGTATTGGTTGTGAGAACGGCTTGAGATCGTTTCTCTACTGAAGCTTTCTTTAAAGGAAACAAGACCCTTCCTCTTCCTTCTGCTGTTTCGAATTATGAGGAAATGGCATCTTGTATTTTAAAGGAATGGGCATTAGACTTTTATATGAGTATTCATGAGAGTTGGAAAAAGAAATAGCTTTCCTTCTGAATTTATAATGAATAAAGGTGATCTTGTTAAGAAGGTATGATGATTAGTTATGTTGATCAATGCTGATCGGTCTTTTGAGATTGGACTGTTTTGGTGGATTCGAATTAGCTTTGAATTGCTGGGCGAGGAATACATGCAATGAAATTTTGTCATGCTTTGGGAGTTGTCTTGACTGTACTAGGTTCATGTATTGCCACTCTGTACGGTTTATTTTGCTAAAGGTAATGACATCTGATTTTTGCATTCTGGAGTTGTGCATACTATTATGAAAATGGAAAATGGATTGGGTAGAATCATTTTTGGAAGGGAATCCTTCTTCTGCCTGCTGTTCTCACTTGGTGAAATTCATAGTCATTAGAACATTGGACTTACTGTAGGTAACAACAATGAATAATATGTTATTTTGAACGGGATACGTACATAGGATTATGAATTTATGTGATTTATTGACTGCATGATGTATAACTGTTTGTTTGGGTAACTATACAGTGAAGGAAGTATGGAATCTTCTAGTTCAGCAAATACATAGTATGCATCTTGATATTACTTGTTCTATGATGAATACGATGTCTTACTAACCTGTTTTGGGTATTCGTATGAACCGAAATTAAATGAAATTATTCTTACTGCCGGTAAGTGAATTCCGAGTGGATTTTGTAAGTTTCACTCTGAACTGTTATCTTGAATTGTCTTTCGTTTGGATTCCACTGTTAGGACAGTGATGTGGAAAGAAATAGAGATATGAATGAATGACTTGGAAAAATGATCTTTTCTTCTTTCATTCAGTTGGAAATCTGGAATTCGTGAATAATGAATTTTATAGTGCTTAGATGGAAGCAACTATATGCATTGCTGTTCGCTTTCTTGTCTGTACTTGATTGCTTGGATTCTAATATGACGCATGAACTGAAAAGAAAGTAATGGAATTACACTTCAGTTAGTTTCGTCCTTTGCATTCATTGTTATTGAAAGGCGTGGAAAGGATAATAGTGTGTTATATCTGTTGTAAGTTAATTGTATTCCTAACTTTTCTAGTATTGTGAATTGATACTTGTAACGATTATGTGGAAACGGGACAGCAGTTCCTTGGCTGATTGTGATGATATTTTGATAGTTCAGTTGTTATGATGATCTTTCTTTTGTGCCTATTTCGTGATTGATGTTTAACTGTCGTTTCATAAAAGCAGGGTTCTTTTATTGAGACAGTTAGTTGAAGCACCCTATTTTAAGGATAAGTGCTTAATATGCTCAGTTCATTGAACTGACCCGTGTAATTCATTTTACAGATGGAATTTGATTAGAATGAAGACTTGGCTGTCTTCTGATGCTTTTGATTTGATGATGTATTGAAATTGTTTCTTTATTTCCTCTTCGAGGAATTGTGAAAAGAAGAAAATATATTCTTCTGTCCATGAGTTGTATGGATGTTTTGTATAAACTATGCCCAATCAGCTGGATTGGCAAATGTACAGATTATGACTTGAAATATTGAATACAATTACAAGTGTGATATTTTCAATAATTATATCAGTTTGATTTTGTTGTCTAATCTGGAAATATAATGTTATTTCTTGATTTGGAATTGTTATTTGTCCTTGGATGGATGCTAAATGGAAACTGATATCTATTCTTACCTAAACGCAACTTTTAAGTTGAAAAATGCAATTAGTTCATACTTGGGTAAAGATGAATTTTTAATTGACATTAAAAAGGATTAAGAAGAATATGATTCCATAATCGGAAGGTATTCAGGATTAGCTTAGGAGCTAAGGAATATCAATCAACTCCGGGGTAATCGAACTTCGCTTTCGAACTCCATTAATGATCCCGTTTGATAAATTCAGAATAATGGATATAGGATAAGTATATCCGTAACTAATGGACCTTAACCATATAACGTTAAGGAGAACAAATGAATACTGTTCTTGGGAATTAGACCTCGTTTAAATGACGTCTAATAAGTTAAAATTTTGAATTTAGTTGCAGTTGAGAAAATCTTGGTTAAGTTTAATAGGTTAAACTTATCACGTCCGTCGGAATGGACTGCTTAATCCAATGATTAAGAAGTGAACCAAGTAAGGAAATGCAGCCCTTCAACATGAAGGAGAAGATGCATTGCAAGACAATGGACGGATTTAATCCCTCTTAGCCCTATACAACTGTAACGAAAACGAGGATCAAGAGATCAACGTGGATGCTGAAAGTTGATTTTAATTATTAAAATCATATCCGAAGCACTTGAGCAGGATGTGTATTCTCGATGGGAGAATTCCGTAGGACATTGGCATATGCCAGCTACAGCAAGGTGTCTCCATGAAGACGGGGTCTTCATGACGACACACTGTTGCAGCTGACATATTGCAATGCCCTCCTGAATTAAAACATTTAGAATACATAGGCTGAATGTGTAACTCTTAGCAGGGGATAGAGTATGATCAGATATACGGAGTAACTCCGGAATACTAAAGATAATTAGACACACGGAGTCGTGGGGTAACGACACCGTATGTCTACGTATCTTTAGTTATCAGGAGTGACTTCTTATATTCGTTCATATTCTAATTGGTTAAATTGAAAGTTTAAAACTGACCTTAAACGAAAAGGACTGGTAGGAACCAGGAAAGACCATTCTAGATAACAGGTGAAGTGAGGTGAAGGACGTATTCCGTAGATGTGTATCACATCCAGGAATATGATCATGCAAAGCATGTGAAAATCTTTGGCCAAAGTATCGCAATTGCTGGTTGCGTTGTCCTTATCACTTAATTTAAGATGCAGGATGTCGGATGAATATCAGTAACAGATATTCAGATAGGCTTCTTAAATGGATCACTTCGATAACCGGAATTGGTTATGAGAACAGGTATATAGAATATACCATGCATAAACAAACATGAAGGATCGGTTGTTGCCGAGTCATGAACATGAAGGATCGGTTGTTGCCGAGTCATGAAATGAAGGATCGTTGAAACTCCGAGCCATGAAAATGGAAGATCGGTAGTTCCTCGAGTCATTTACAGCAGCATATAGAATCTGTTATAAGATTGAATGGCATTGAATGTGTGTTCCATATTGTAAATATGTGAACAGGGAACATTTGTTTTAAAAAGAAATTGTGTGATCCAAACTGTGTTGTTTGGGCAGAGAACAATTATTAAAACTTGAACGTGTGTTTGAATTTTATAATTCATAACAGGGAACGTTATCAAAAAAAAAAATAAATTTTTTTTCCCTTGTTCTAGTATTTTGAAATGAGGATGTTACAAGGTTGAAAAAATTAAGATTAAACAAAAAAATAGAAAATAGCTTCCCCTAAATCTTACTTATGAAGAATAGAAAGTGTCTGTTTTAGGCACAAAAAATTGTTGTCTTCCTCATTGTTTATCACCTGGTGGATTTTTGCAATAATAAAGTTTAAATTTTGTGGTTTGGATCCCATTTCAACCCTTGTATTAGAGTATCTAGATTTGTGAGACAACGATGTCACTCACATGGACTTGGAAGATCCAGAAAATTAGATTTTTAGCGATCCCAGGGAACCTATAGAAGAAAGAATATACACAAGTGGTTTGTATGCCGTAGGCGGTCACCCATTATCTGTTTAGAGCACAAAATTGGTGATGGCTTGTTCTCAACACTATAAACTAGACACAAGAATCATAAGGGCAAATGATAATTCAAATTTGGTAGTACTCACTCCCAAATTAATATAAAAAAGTATACAGATCCCAACATGGAGCAATATAGTAATCATCCCAAAAGAGTTTGCATCAGAAGAATGGCTGAAGAAAAATTCATACCTCTAGGGCCTTGCATTGGGGTAATGGTTGAAGCAGGTGAGAAATCCATCTCGTGTACCAAATTCTTGCTCTAAGAATGAGTTTTGTGAAGGATTATTGAATGCTACCGTCATTTTGAGTAGGGTTATGGGAGAGGAGACAACCAAGGAGTTCCAGGATTGGATAATGTTGTTCATCCTTACCATCATTAAGGGGAAGAAAATGATTGACTGGGGTCAAATAATCAGTGATAACCTCCACTTCCAGTTTCTCCAGCTTCCAGTCATAAGGAAACTTGCAATGATATCATACTTAGTGTATGCTCTCGCTAGTACGAGATCCTTCAAGGGTTTGAATCTCACACCAAACATATCAAAAAATTCCCCTCACATATGAGATATATCCACAACCAACCTTAAAGGAGAGTAATCATCACTTTACAAGGGTGAATGATGCATTCACCATGTATGTTGTGAGATTTCTCAAAGGAAATCTTGAACTGAGACTATCCTTGCAAGTTATTGCATTGATCCAAATATACAGGTCCTTCTTCACACAATTTTCAACTTTCTCACACATCAAGGTATTTGGATTTGATCTCGCTCTATGAAAAACTTCCAAGGTACCTCAGTGACAAGATTGTCATGTTTGAGCTTTGCAGAAAAATTACTCATATCAACGGAAAATTCAAGGGTAGGAAGAAGAAAGGCGTGTCTTTCCCTATCTATTTGGGAATATTTTCTTACAAGTCTCTTGTTAATGCATAAAACTTGGAAGCCTCTTTCTCACATTTTAACCTCTATTCCTACACTTTGAGAGCTAACTTTGATATTCAGAGCACTCCTGATATGTTTCATATCCCCGACTTACACCATGTTCCACAAATTGAGGACTATTGGGTAAATTGTTCTAACAATCTTGAATTTAGGGAAAGAGATCATATGAGGATGATAGTAGGAAAAATGAGAAAATTTATCTTAGATTGGTTTGAGAAGGGAATCAATGATGATGGAACTGAGTTGTATGACCCTGAGTATCAAGCTGTGAAAGATTCACCTCTTCCACAAGTTTTTTGGAACATCCAGGAATTAAAGGATATCTACAAACACATTGAGTCAGTGATCTAGAGATCCAGGGAGTGGATTAAAAAAATAGAAGCATTCATCGAGTCAAGAGGTCTCCATGCCCTTGAGAAAAAAACATCTCACATCTTCACTACGAAGGCTGATGAGAAAACTTTAAGTTCTGCCCACTCTGAAAGGCTCCCAAAAAGAAGATCAATGGAATCTGAGCCAACTAACTAAAAGAGGATACATAAGAAGGAAATATCATCTCAAGAGCCTGAAAAAGGTATGGAATAAGGTGAAATTGATATACCTCAGCTGCCAAATCTTCAAAGAACTCAAAGCATTTCTTCTTCTGTAGCTCCACCTATTCAACCGACTCAGGATGTGCCTCTTCAACCAGAGAAATAAACTTCCATCATACCCAACATTGATCCTAAAACAAATGAAACATTATCATGGGTACATGATATGATTGGAGGAGAGATTTGTATGGTCCAACAGGTGGCGATCCCATATTTCCAGGCTATATCTATAATGGTGAAAGCAAAGAAAGGGAAAAATCCCATATTGCCTCTCGCTTTTTCAACGACACTTCAGGAAACCAATATGTGGAGGTAGCTCGGCCTAAATTCATCAAACCTATCAGTGAGATGGCCCCATTTGATTATGATATCAACACCATTCCACTTGGACGACAACATGCAAGGGAGATTATCATTTGTTCAAGGAGTCTTCAACTCACCTTCTCATGAGAAACCATGAGTATAAGGAAAGAATTGATCAATTGGAAGACCATATAAGGAACCTCACCTCATACATGAAAACATTCATGGATCCGAATGCTACTTCATCTCTCTCGATTGAGGAAGTTACTCCCATTAGTATCTTCAACCCAAAGTCTATTAGAAAGGCACAAGGTTTCACCATACAGGGCAGAGAAAATGATAAATGGGTGAACAAGATTATAGAAAAGGGTAAAATGTTGCTTCCCGAGATCCTTTCATTGTTAAAGTATATGAGTGCAATGGTTGCAAAAGTAATTATGACTAGAGAGGATATTGAAAAAGAAAAGCATAATTGGGACCAGGTGTTTCCACTGGTCATTGAGATGGGAAAAATCAACTCTCCTCTTCTGGTAAGTAAGGAGGTATTTGATTCATCATCTGAGGCATCATCTCAAGTCTGGGATAGAACTCTGGTTTCTCATTAAAAAATGATAAACAGTGATCTTGGTGAATTGGATTCGTATTAGTAACAAATTTCAAAGATGCAATAATATGTCAATGTTGAAATACTGAACTTGGAGTGGCAATAGTAGGTGAGAACACTTGGGCTAGAGATCCATTTTCCTTCAACAAAGACACACTAGATTCTCTAGCTGAGATAAGGTTCATCATATCAAACACCGCGAGGGACCATTATTCTTGGTTCATGGGATGTAAGAACATCATTGCTCTCTCTAAAAATTGGATCAAGTCCTTAAGCTTCATGCACATCCCTTGGGCTGAGAAAGTTGCACCTGCAACAAAAAAATACAACAAAGAATCCGAAGGGATCGAGATCTCTCCAAAGGAACTTTCCAAGATTCCATCACCATAGGAATATCCATCGGTGGATGTGACATTGTCTCCATCTGAGTAGCTATCTTCTTTCCTTTCTATCTTCCTAACCCCTTTCCTCTATTCTTTCACTTTCTATTTATTCATTAAGGGGTTGCACTTTTCATTTTTGTCTTATTCATTAATGTGACTATATTTGAAAATTGTAATAAGTTTCCCTCAATTAATAAAAAGGGGAATTAATTTCTTTCCTAGGAATGTAAAGAGGCACAAATTGTAAAAGACAAGTGAAAAGACATGTAGGGGGTAGGTGAAGAGTCTCTTTTGAAAACTATATATTGTAGTGACTTCCTCACTTCAAGGGGTTGTTAATTTTGTGAGTTCATGAGTAGATAACTACCAAGAATAAGCAAAATACAACATTTTAATTCTATTTCCTTTTCTATATGCTTCCTCCCTCTCTCATTGCACAACTTTGTAAACATGTCAATCAAGAAACAAGTTTCATCTTTTCTAGATGAATGAGATTTTGTGCTCATAGTTTATTTTATTTTGATATAATTTTATAAAATTTGTTCTTACCAACCGTGTGTTGATATATCTCTGGTTAATCTTTGTAAGAACATGATTTAGCCTACTTACAGTATTAATCCCCTCTCTAACTTCCCACTCCCTACATATCACCTTCCTTGCAAATTCCTCCCTTACAAAATATTGCAAGCATTTACTGTAGGTGTAGTGGAGTGTTCTTATTGGATCCCCAGCCTATTGGCCAACCAAAGATTTGTTTTTATCTACATATAATAAGGGAGACTCCCCTTTCAAATAGGATGGACATTGTCCCTTAGTGTTGGTGAAAATCAACTAATTTGTCCTAGCGAAAAACTATTTTTGCAACAATACTGTTGGAATTGTATTGAAATGAAGTACACATTAGAGGTGGTTTTGGATTAGGATAAAGAATTTTTGTGATTAAATAACTACATTTATGGCCCACAACTATTTTTGGATCTGAGTTGTGACTCAATTATGAGACCAATTTTTTGCTCATATATTTTGATCTAAAGCTCCATTTGACATGAGACCAGTCTCATTGGAAGTGTTTTTCAAAGGGTTTCACTCAAGGATCACTTTTGAGATGAATTATGGAGATGCTTGGAATATTTTAATAGCAAAATTTTGGTTCGTTTTGAGTTGTTTTATTAATCGATTGATGCCCAAATCAGTTACAAATGCTTTTGTTTGTTTCCTTTTATCTCATGATGCCTCTTAGATGGTATATTCTCTTCATCCCCCTCCCAAATATGAAGAGAACAAGTTGAATGGTCAACATAACCAGAAATGAGTTGTTATCAATAGTTTAAAGCATGATTATGACAAAAAACAAAAAATTGACAACTTACTTTTTATCTGTCTCCCTTGATATCGTGGCATTCATTGATTTAAGTAAGAGATTATCCATAAGAAAATATCTGAAGGTTTTCTTGTAGGCCAAGGCACCCCCATGGGTGTGGATCATCATGAAACTGGAGGATAACCTTCTAATCCAATTCTAGGGAAGTTTGAAAGGGTCAAATAGGTTAATTATATCCTATGGAATCTTCAGATCTCTTCTCCTCTCTTCTTCTTCTATAAATGTAATGAGTTTCATAAGTGGAGCTATCCTCTCTTGAATACAAAGAAACTATGCCCAATTGGTTTTGAATGTTATGAGTCTATGCAGACCCTTGTATTTGAATTGTGTAATGCATTCACTATTTTCTCAATGACTATGAGAGATTGTGTAATCCTTAAACAATAATATCTAGTTGACTGTGAATTATATTTGTAATTTGTCTTGTGTTATTGCATCTTACCCTTCTATGCTATTATCATATGATGTGTATGAATTATATCTACATAATTTTAGTCCATTGTGTCATTTATACAGAGGATTAAAGGTTGTTAGCATGTAGTGTGGATTGTGTCTCTTCTTTTCCCCTTTATCACTATATTCTCCCCTTTTTCCTTGATCTCAGGGAGAATGACCCCTTCATACTTTTGTGTATCACCATTCATGTCAACTTTAGTAATCTATCTCCCTCAACTTTCAACACTATGTAGTTCGATTATAATAGAGGTTAATCTAGGAATTTTAAGGAAAGGAGCCAACATTATTATGAAATTTTATCTTAAGGGTTGAGGTCCCATAACTTAAATATTTTCCCATTGTTATTGTAGAGACCTTCAGATAGTTTAATAGTTTCTTAAATAATAAGGATGCACACAAATATCTGCCAATAATTTTTGGCATGCTCGGTGGGACCTTTATTTCCATTTTTTTTACATCTTGCGAGGTTTCTCAATATTATCCTAGATGTTTTTGTAAAATTCAACTAAGTTTTGGTGTTGTCTTAGCTCTTATTTGGGTTTTGAACCTATTTGTTAAAAACCTAGCGACTTTGTAAGTTTTGAATTGTAAAGTCTAGTTTCCCTTAGCTTACAAGAAGAATTAACGCAAGAAGTAGTGCTTCTAAACAACCTATTGAGCTCTTACAATTGTCTCCTAAAAAGCATAGGAGTAGGTCTTTATAAATATATGAGAGAACCCCTAATTCTAAAATACCCCTCACCACTCCCCCACTTGGTTTCCAGTCGCAAGTATTACAAAGAAACCTTAAGCCCTTGAATATCGTGGCTCATCTAAGGAATCATGCTTTTTCAGCCTTCAATGCTAACTACCCACTATATATAAATGTGTGGAATGACCTCCCAGGTGATGCTATTAAAAGTTTTGCCTATTTCACAGTTGAGAAACATGTTAATCCTAATGAGCATCTTAGGGACGTCATCCACTTGTGCTTGGTTCACCACATAACCCAAGTAGATGTTGCAATGAGACTCTTGACATATTCCTTGAAAGGAAAATCCCTAGCATGACATGGGACTCTTCTTCCCAATTTTATTCACACATGGGATGAATTTGGAGAATGCTTAGTGAGGCAAGTTTCAGACAAGAGTGACCACCTGTAACTTATGGATAAATTAACAACAATAAAGAGGGAATCTACTGAAGATCTATATGATTTTAACTACATATTCTAGAAGTCATGGGATTGGATCCAAAATTTGGTAAGGCCTTCCACACATTCAACTTTCTTGTACCATCTTAGGGATCTGAATTCTGATATTGCTATTATGATCTAATCTATAAGAGGCATAGACCTACCTACTACATTTGATATTGTAATCTCAGCTGAGAATTTTTTTTATCTTAGCTAGTAAACTAGCTCTAAGCCCCCCATGCCAACATTCCCAGTGTTAAACCCCACTCCTATAATCCAGCCCCAACTTATTGTTTCACAACCATTGGTAACCATTCCCAATACCTCAGCTAACGAGTTAGATGAGTTTAATGTCATGTTAAGGAATATGGAAAATAAAAGACCAAATTGAAAAGGAAACAATCCCCACTCACTCAAAGACCTTAAAAACCATATAACACAGCCTACTAAAACACAAAATCACAACCTCAAAACCATATCAGCCTTGCGAGGTCTAAGAATTAAACATACCCAGATCCTACAAATCCTAATAGAGCAATTGTCCCTATAAAAAACATCATGGTTGAAGATTTGAGGTGGTGTTATCCTTTTTCCCAATCCCATGAATTTAACATTTACCCTCATAGAGTAGTGAAAACAATACTTGGCAATTCATAATTATTTTTTGTAGCCCAATAAAATGAATGATCCATCATCGCTGTCTACTTCAGCATCTGGTGAGAGTCTAGTCTACTGGTAAGAGGAAATTTTTTGTGCCATAAATCAAGTTGAGGGAACTCAAAAACCATAAGTGAGATTTGATTATAATACAAGGTCAAAGAAAAAAATCTTGGAGATAATTTAGGCATATAAATATTAGGTGACAACTGTTTCAAGAGGAGAAATCTCAAAATCAACAAAGGTTTCACCTCACTTACCTGAGACAAACAAGTTGTTTGTAGTTCTGTGTCAACCTATCATTGAGAAACCAAAGAAGGTTATGGATAATCACAATTCACAAAGAATTGCAACAACACCCCTTAATATTGTTGAGTAAATGAAGAGAACAAATATTCATGTCTCCTTATGGTGTGCTTTGGAAATTATAGGGCAAATTGATCTACTATAAGAAGGATTGACGAAATTCAAGCTTCTTCCCAAAACTCAAAAGGAGGTAAGCCCCACCCTAATTAATTTGTATCATTCTAATGTCATAGATGCAAGTTTTGCTTCTAACTCCCCTCCATTTTACATGTCATTAATCATTGTGAAATATTTGGTCCATAACTGTATGATTGATTATGGGGCTAGTAGCACAATCATGCCCAAGAAAGTTGATGATAAACTTGGTTTGAATTATAACCTTTTAAGAAAAGATGTTTTCCAACTAGACGATACTACCATCAAAACTGTGGGTGTCATAAAAAACCTTAATCTAACCCTACACACTTTCCCCAATATCACTATCCCTCAAGATATTTCAGTTATAGACCTTCCCCTATCTTTGCTTTGTGTTTGTCTAGAGATTTTACTGCTAAAGTAGAGGGATATCTATCATTTGATTGGTCTCACATGTGCCTTAAGATAAGAAATGCCACTAGAATCACTATAAAGGCTAAGCCAATTGCCCAATTCCACATGGAAGCATATGATACAAAACCCACTTAGCTGAATTATGCAATAACATTTGAAATTAAAGGAGGTGAAGCCAATCCTGAACCTCTTCAAGTAAGAGATAAAGTGCCTGATGAACAAATGGATGAATGGGCCAAATAAATATGGATTTCTGATCCTTATGAGGCATTTGAAGAGACTGAACTTGGAACATATTACCTAATGGATGAGGAAAATTTCATCCCTAGCCTATTGAAATAAGAGAATGACTCAGATGGAATATGGAAAATGTTTTTTGATGGTGTAAAATATAAATTTAGAGCCGGTGCAAGTGTTGCCTTATTTTCCCTAAATGAAGAGAAATTATTTTCTCATAGGATGCACTTCAGTTGTGCCAACAATGTTGCTAAATATGAAGCCTTGATTCAAGGGATAATAATTGATAAAAGTAAAGGGATTAAGAAGCTGATGATATTTGAGAATGTTGAGCTAGTTGTTCAATAAGTCAGTTCACAATGTGTAGCTAAGAACCCTCTTCTTAAAGCCTACAAACATAGAGTTTGGGATCTTTTTGAAGATTTTGATGTCATCGATTTTCAAGCCATCCCAAGAGAAAAAATGTAGATATAAATATGATGGATTTTATTGGAGCTCAATTTGATCCTTCTAAAGATATCATGAATGTTGTAGAACAACATGTCAATATGGTAATTAGACCAGCAGTGCCTAACAATGACTGTCATTGGTATATTTTTGATAGTGATGAACAAATTGCCCTCTTCACTCAACAAGAAACTAAATTTTCTTGGGGTTTTCAACTAATATTACAAGAAAATTATGGTGACCAAATCATTCCATTGAAGAATAAAAAGCTACCAAAATATTTAATCACTTTGGCAAGCATGTTCATCCTAGACAATCAATTTAAATGGGAGAAAATGAATTTGAAAATCAAATAAGAGGACCATCATGATGTGGATATCTCTAATGGAAAGTAGTTGAAGCTTAGAAAGGTACACACATTTAAGCAATAGTCTAATTTCATCCAATTATGCCATGAATATGATGAGGTAAAAGGATATGATCCCAATATCATTGAGTACGTCATGTAATTGTCCTCTGAAACCAAACCAACGAGACAAAAACAAAGTCTTATTAATCCTAAGATCGAACTCTTAAAGAGAAAGGAGTTGACCAAGTTGATTGAAGCTAAAATTATCTTCCCCATGAAACACTCCTCTTGGGTGGAAAACCTCATCCCTGTTAGGAAGAAGAATTAAGAGATAAGGCTATGTAGATTTCATAGACCTCAATAAAGCCTCTATCAAGGATAATTACCCTTTACCTTCTATGGAACAAATATTACAATCAGTAGCAGGGGATAAGAGGTTTTCACTTTTAGATGGGTTCTCAGGTTATAATCAGATCCTTGTCAAAGAGTCTGACTAATATAAAACAACTTTCACCACCAAGTGGGAAGTTTTCCTATCAAAAGATGCCTTTTGAGATGTGTAATGTTGGTGTTACCTTTCAAAGGGAGATTGATTTAGATTTTAAGGGGATGATCAATGATATTGTTTTTATCTATTTGGATGATATTACCTGAAGAGTATTCAACAGAATTGTAGAGAGATTAGAGATACATAAAACAAATAATCATGAATAATATTCAATATTATCCCATGAACTTCATATTAAAAACATCAAATATATAGGAAATAACCATTATAAAATATAGGATGTGGTTATAACAATTCAAACCTCCTATGTGAGTTGTTTGTAACTCACTTCCCCAAATATATATTTCTTATTGTTGTTTTATATAACAACTAATAACAAATTACTAAGTTACCTACTAATTTAGTAACTTACATTCTTACTTAATAATAATTACCAATGTAATTATTATTTACACACACATATGTGGATCACTAACCATAGATTTCATAACATTTCCCCCCTTAGTGTGAACATGGGGAAAACATGCCTTTGTACTTGCACATGCTTTCATGATTTGGTGATTTTTATTTCAGGATGTTCACAAACCTGATGTATGGTTTTCAAATGGTTAACCAAAAACCAAAAATGGTGGTTTTTTAAGTGGAGTACCACAAACCAAAAATTAAGGTTTTCAAGTGGTTTACCTATAACCACATCATATTGATGTTCCAAGTACTATTATCAATTCTCATCAATATCTCACTGCAGGGAATAACATAGGAAATTCCGATGAAGTTTGCTCCTCATACACACACAAAAAATGCTGACATAATGTAAATGGAGCATTGAGATCATTTCCCCCCTTAATGCAAAAATTCTACTTATTCAAATAGGGACACTGCAAACTAAACACACCACACACAACTGGAAGCAAACACACAACTGCAACAAAATGTGTCACCAAACATTTGATGCGGCACCGTTGTTGCTGACTGACGAGAGGTCGTTGATCGACCTCCAACCTCCGTTTGCCTCCTACCTTTGATTAAATTTTGCTAACTCAACGAATTTGGATTTTGAGGATCAATAGTTACCAGGATGCCAGGTAACATCGAAACTCCATCCGCAAGGCATTTTTTATTTTTATTTTTACAATATTTTAACTCTTTGAATTTTAAAAAGACACTAATTGTGACAACTATTTATTTTGATTCATAAAAACTATTAAAGGCAAATAACAATAACCAAACACATTTTAAAAATAATGACACTTATTACTTTTAAAAGACTATTAACTATTGAATTTGACTCTTTTGATGACACTTTTGAGACTTATTAATTAACCCCTTTGAATAATGACTCAAAAACTATCGACTATAAAAACTTGAGACATGACAAAATATACTAAAAATTTGATGTACCTTTAATGAATAAAGACATTAAATGACACTTTATTACACAAACAAATGTATAGACATTTTAAACTATTGACGACTCAATGACTTAACCGTGCATGACTATAAACTGAATAAAACCATACCCTAAAAATACATAGTATTTTTTTCTGTGAAAATACGGGCCATATGGGCCTCGAAGTCTTAATATAACTTTGAATCGAGGTTGGTCGATGTCAATGCAATAAAAATAGCTGTCGTAATGTGTTGATCACAACATACATGCTGCTATTCACATCAAATCGATGAAGAGCTTCACATCTTTAGTGATACGGTGTCGTGAAGACTGTCAGGGCTGTAGAGTGTTGTGATATATATGTATCGCTAAGGTGATTTCGAGAGTAAACAGTGGGCAGATCAAAGATGTCTAGATACAAATTAAACACACTTTTTTGAGCATAAAAACATTTAACAGAAATAACCTCCTCTAGGTTGCTACGTGGATGGCTTCATGAAGCATGCAGAGACAGTCGATCAATAATTTTGTAGATCCCTCTAAATGATGAAAAATAAAAATAGATCTATTCATAGCAACGAATGTCAAATGATCTGCTATGCATCTCAACTGATTGGCTGTGCGCTTTATAGAGGAACGACATTTTTCCCGGTTGAAAATGCAGACAAGATTGTGGAGATTGAGAACAACTCAATGCAAAAATGTTATCAACTCGATGCAAGATCAACACACCGAATCAAAGATATATTATGCTGTTAGAGATGTTGATTAAAACGCCAATATAGATCCGAGCCCACAATGCAAACCGAACCAAGTCTTTAATGCAAACACAACTTTGGAGAATTCAATGCAAATTGTGAATGCATGAACAGGTTGACGCTAGACTACACAAATTATAGTGAGAGACTGAAAACAAACTCAGTTGCATAGATCAGATCCATGCATGAATGATATAAATCATTATTTATTTGGACTTACAAAATATATAACCTACTCAGACCAACACATGCTTGTATGTAGACCAAATGAATTACATGCACAAGACTCGCATGGATAATGGATGATTCGCTTTGATACCAAATGAAGGGTATTCAAAAGAATTGCAGAGAGATCAGAGATACAAAAATCAAATAATCATGAATAATATTCAATATTCTCTTATAAACTTCATATTACAAATATAAAATATATAGGAAATAGCCATGCTAAAATATAGGAGGTGGCTATAACAATTCAAACCTCCTATGTGGGTTGTTTGTAACTTACTTCCCCAAATATATATTTGTTATTGTTGTTTTATATAACAACTAATAACAAATTACTAACTTACCTATAATTTATTAACTTAAATTCTTACATAATTATAATTACCAATGTAATTGTTATTTACACACACATATATGTGGAGCACTAACAATAGATTTCCTAATATTACCTTTTTTTTTCTAAAAGAGAAGGGGATTATCTAATACACCTTAGACATATTTTTATTAGATGCATGGAGTTTGACATATCTTCAAATCTAAATAAATGTATCTTTACTGTTCCTGAGGGTAAAATTTTAGGACATGTCATGTCTAAGGATGTTTTGGCTATCAAACTAGATAAAATTACAACTATCTTGGCTCTATCTATTCCCCAACACAAAAAACATTGCATTCGTTCCTAGGGAAGATTAATCTTGTAAGGAAGTTCATCACTAACTTTACTAAGTTGGTAAGGCCCATAACATCAATGCTTAAAAGGGTTGTAATTTCCAATGGACACAAGAGGCCAAGAGTAGTTTTGAAAAGATCAAGCAGGCTATTGCCCAAGCTCCCACTCTCATCAACCCTGATTTTGAAAAAGACTTTAACTCACACACCTTTGGAGGGGAGATCAATATTGCTTCCATCTTAACCTAAAAAAATCAGCAAGGATTACAGAAGATAATATCTTTTACAAGTTAGACACTTAAGGATTATGAGCTCAAATATAACTTTGTTGAAAATTAAACTTTTGATATTTTAAGATCTCTAATTTTTTTAGACAATTGTTATCCAAGAATAAGATTAGAGTCTTCATTACTCATCAAAGCATTAAGTCTAGTACATTATGAGCATTGAAATAAGTTAAAAAAGAGCTGCTTGGATTACTAAAATTATGGAGTTTGACAATGAAATAAGGTCTATTAAGCTGATTAGAGGTAGAATATTGTGTCAACGTTTGGTTGATGATGAAAGACTCACATAAGGATCAATTTATGTCAAACCAATAGAAGTTGCAATGGAGGGAAGTGTTGAAAATGACTAGTTTCTGAATATGGTTAAATACCTTCACATTGAAAAGTTGCCCCATACTTTCAATAGAACACAAAGAAAGACATTTTAGATTGCAGGCCCTTAACTATGAGTTGTTTGAAGGTGTCCTCTTTAAGAGAAACATTGATGGTGTGATGTTGAGATGTGTGGAACCTGACAAGGTTGAGAAGATAATCAAGATAGTTTTATGCAGGGTTTGCTGGTGGGCACTTTGATCCTTAAACTACTGTAACGAATATCTTCACAACTAGCTATTTTTGGCCCACTTTATTTCAAATTATTATAAATGGATAAAGAGTTGCAAAGAATGTTTGTTCTTCACTAGTAGATAATGGAATGCAGTCATTCCACTTCAACCCATTGTTGTTGATCAATTTTTCTCCCAATGGGGTTTAGAATTCATTGGTATGGTGAACCCTCCTTCAAGTGTTGACCATCATTGGGTTTTGACTGCTACAGATTACTTTACGAGGTGGGTGGAAGCTATGCCACTAAAGGAAGCAACTGATGATGTCATTATAGACTTCCTACATAACATTGTGATTAGATTTGGGGTTCCCCACTCATTTATATCTAATAATGCTAAGACTTTCATTGGAGCCAAAGTGACCAATTTTGACTTGAGGTATGGTATTTAATTGAAAAAATCTTCAAACTATTACCCTCAAGGAAATGGCCTTACTGAATCTTCCAATAAAAATATGATTAGAATCTTGAAGAGAACAATGGAAGAAAATCCAAGGAAGTGACATACTAAGGTTAAAATGACACTTTGGGATGATAGAATCACACCTAAAAAGTCTGTTGGGAACTCCCTTTTCATGCTTGTGTATGGAAGAGAAGCTAGGTTGCCCCATTTCACTTGAACGTCTAGCTCTGGATTTGGCTCATCAATTAAAATTAGAGTATCATGATGTAAGAACCATAATAATTGTTGAGTTTGTTAAGTTAGAAGAAATCGGTGAAGAAGCTAGGGAGAAACTGTAAGATCACCAACAACTTAAGCAAAAGTGGTTCAAGAAGAAATATTACCCTCAACAATTCAGATAAGAAGAACTGGTTCTAAAATGGGATGAAGACTACTCCAATCCAAGTAAACACAAGAAGTTTGATGTTATTTGGAGTGGTCCTTATCAGATTGTGGGGATTAAGGAGAGTAGTGATTTTGAATTGGCAAATCCAGATGATGAAATCTTGCCTATCCTAGTCAATGGGATCTTCCTCAAGACTTATTTCTAAATTTTTCTTCCCCCCTTGCACATAATTGTAAATATTTTCCATTTCCCGCTCTATTTGATTTCTTTGTTGTTGTTGGTGTCTTCTTGGCCTTAGGTTTTAGACAATGGGTGCTTGTTGCTATTGATCTATGTTTTGGGTCGTTTTTCCCATTTTTGTCAAGTCTAAACTGCTGGCAAGTTTTTGTTGGTGAAGGTTGTCTTCCACCATGGTCACATCTCTCAAGTTTCAGTGATTGCAATGTTTATATTTTAGTTCAGTTGTGCTTGAATAAGAATTTGCAACATTGTAGCCATCCTATCCATCTATACAAAGAAAACCACTCTTCTTTCGTGCACCTTTTGCTTATCTATTTCATTAAGCATTAGTTTGTTTTCAGAATGGCTTCGAGTTGCAAGTATAGAGGCACATGTTTACAAATCAGTCGAACACTTTTGGGAAAGAGAACCTAAGATCAAAGCAAGTGAGAATCTTCTTGGGACACCAAGTAAATTCTGGGTCATTACAGTCTTCCTTACAGAGAATGATAGAGTTTTAGAAAGTATGGGTGGATTTTTCAGAGTTTAATATTGACTCCATGGCCAATGGATACACAAGGCAATTAGTTCTCACATCTAGTAGGTAGATGGCCCCTTTGAATCACAAGAAATGTTGCCAAAATAAGCACCTAACTTATTTTTGGGAAACTTGTTGCAAAAAAAATGAAGAATTGCAGGTCTTGATCAGTGTTAGTAATCCAATCTTAATCCTTGATGCCTCAAATCTTGTCCAAATTACTTGTGTTAAGACCCAGGGCTCTACAGTTCAAAATAGTCAAGGACTTAACCATTTTCTGCCATGGCTTTTTGCGGATCCCTAAAAATGTCCACGTGTTCTTAAAACTCTGCGGGTTCTTAGTTCTGCAGGTTCCTAGTATTTTGCATGGCTATATGAAAGTTCCTAGTAATGCGGGTTCCTAATTTGAGGAAGCCTCAAAACCCACAGAAAGCCTGAAAACCCGTGACCACCTAAAATTCTGCGGAAACTGGAATTTTCGTGTGTAATGCTTGAAATCCTCAGCAGAAAATCTAGAAGCCACATGAAAGTGAAAATTCACAAAATAGTATGTGGTCAAAAGAGCAGTATACATTTTGAAGGAAAGCCAAGTGAATAATGACTCAAAAAGCCACACATTGAAGGACTTCCAAGTCCGTTCAAAAAGTCGTGCACATTGAAGGATGGACAAGTCTGCTAAAAAAATACATATTGAGGATTTCCAAGTTCGCTTAAAAATTGGCACACTATGAAGGAATTCCATTTACAACTGCATTATGCAAAAAAAATATCCACACTACAAATAATTTTTGCAACTTTGACAAGATTCTTCAAAATGCCATAACTTTTGATGGGGACCACAAAATTGAGAAAAATTGGTACCGTTAGAAATGTATTCAAATGAACTACATATTGGAGGTGGTTTTGGATCATGATAAATCCTTTTGGTGATTAAATAACCAAATTTTGGGCCCAAAACCGTTTTTAGATTTGAGTTGTGACTCAAACACGAGATTGGTTTTTTGCTCATATATTTTGATCCAAAGTTCTGTTTGACATGAAATTGGTCTCATTGGAAGTGATTTTTAGAGAGTTTCACTCAAGGATCACTTTTGAGAGAAATTATATAGATGATTAAGATATTTTAATGACATAATTTTGGATCATTTTGAGTCATTTTCTCAATCGATTGATGCAAAAATCAGTTACAGATGCTTTTGTTTGATTCCTTTTATCTCATGATGCTTATTTTATAGTATATTCTCCTCGTGTCCCCATAAAAAATGAAGATAATGTGTTGAATGGTTACCGTGTAATTAACAATGAAATCAGTGGTCCAAAACATGATTATGACCAAAAAAAGACATTTGGTAGCTCACCTATTATCTATCTCCCTTGATTTCGTGGGCATTGATTGATCTAAGTCAAAGTATATCCACAAGAAAATATCTAAAGGTTTTTTTGTAGAACAAGGCACCCCCATTGGTGTGGATCATCATGATACTAGAGGATTACCTTCTGAGCCAGTTTTGGGGAAGTTTGAAAGGGTTAAGTAGGTTGAGCATATCCTATGGCATCTTTAGACCCTTTCTCCTCTCTTCTCATTCTATAAATGTAATCAGTGGAACTATCCTCTCTTGAATACAAAGAAACTCTGCTCAATTGGTTTTTTAGTGTTCTGAGTCCATGCAAACCCTTGTATTTGAAATATGTAATGCATTCATTGCCTTCTCAATGATTATGAGAGATACTGTATTCCTTAAAGAAATAATATCTAGTTGATTGTGATTTATATCTATCATTTGGCTTGTGTTATTGCATTTTACCCTTCTTTGCTGTTATTGTATGATGTGTATGAATTATATCTACATAATTTAAGTCCATTGTGTCATTTATACAAATGATTAAAGGTTGTTAGAATGTAGTGTGGATTGTGGCTCTTATTTTCCCCTTTATCACTGTATTGTCCCTTTTTACCTTGATCTTAGGGAGAGTGGTCCCTTCATACTCTGGTGTATCACCATTTTGGTCAACTTTCAATAATATTTCTCCTTCAACTTTTCACAATCTGTAGTTAGATTAGAGTAGTGGTTAATCTAGAGATTTTAAGGAAAGGAGCCAACCTTATTATGGAGGTTTATCTCAAGGGTTAAGGTCCCACACCTTAGAGATATTCACATTGTTGTTGCAGAGACCTTTAGACACTTGAATAGTTTCCTAAATCAAAAGGGTACACACAAATCTCTGCCAACACTTCCCATTAGACAATTTGTAAAATCATTAGTGTCAAAAACCCATGCCAATAATTGATGACGCTATTAGAGACTTTAGTGATTTTTTCATGTAATTTTCAGCCATTTCAAGGAATCTCCTAGTATGGATGGTTGGTGGCAGAGAAAGGATATAAATAAGGAAAAAATCATGGAACAACCTGAAGTAGAAGTTGATTGGATTACGGAAAATGATAATGTTGATATTTTTTTCTCCTCTTTATTTCCACTTTCAAAGAAAATAAAATTTGTGAATTTGTTGGTGATCCAAAAAGAGTATAGTTTATGTAGAATTTCTATGGGGCTGTATAATTCAAATAAAAGAAATTTTCCCACTTCAGAATTTACCCAAGGAAAAACAAATACCATTTTTTTTTTTGGTGTTGGACATTGATTTTTTTTTTTGATATTCTCACCCAAGAAAAAGAATCCATGGATGAATGCATTAAAAATTTATTTTCAATTCAAAAAAACATCAATTGGATCATGAACATTGTGAGTTGCACATTGAGTAAGTAGAAAATCATTGAGGAAAATGAAATCAACAATTAGCAGAGAGAAATTTCTAACAATGTCCAGTAGCTTGATGTTTTCATGCCCAACCCTCTTGTGGAGGAATTTAAGGAAGAGTTGGCCCAACAATTCAAGGTTGAAGAAGAGGATTTAGTTATGCCATTTATAGCAGAATATTCATGTGAGCAGTCATAAAACAAAAAATATTAAAGGTATGATTAATGTTGTTGACATTTCAAATATCTCCTTCAAGCATACTCCTTGTATCTATGAGGAAATTGTGTCTTAAGTACACTCATTTGTGGATGCAAGAAAATATTGTTATCTAGTTTTCCATAGTAAAGTGTGTGAGACCATGTTTTTTTTTCTAACCCATACCTCATGTCTTCCCGATGAATGGAATGAAAACTATGTTGCTGTTATCTCTCATACTTTTACAAAATTTTTCCTCATATTTCCCAAATTTGTCTCGAGAGGGCTCATATTTTTCCCAGCCCATAAATGGTCATGTTTAGTAATATCATCTTCTCTTCTCCCTTTTAAATAATTTTCTTTTGTGTACAATTTTGTCTTATCTCTCTCCCATTTTTTCATTGTGTGTTTGTGTTTTCAATAAATTGTAATAACATTGTGGTGTTTCTCTTATGTAAAACAGGAAGATGGAAAACACTGAAAGAGGAATGGTCTGAAAGAATTTTCCAATTTTACAAGTTAGGCTATGTGGAAATGGAATGGCATTTCCTAATGGAGTGTGTAGCATATGAGGACATTAAGAGTAGTTATGCTGGTTTTTAAAAAATGGAAGCTCTCATAACCCTGTTTGAAGAGGATAAGATTGCAAAAACATCATATTACTTGATTAAAATCCATAATAGAAGACTCAAGATTAGCAAAGAAATCAAGAAAAAGTAGAACTAGCAGTTTTGAGCTGGTTTCTTTGGTGTATTTGGCTGGCTTGTTTTTGTTTTTTGAGTCCCATAGGCTGCTTGGTCTCATGGACATTGATAAAATCTTTCAATTTAATCCATTCAATTATATCTATAAGTGTTTGTGGTGATTTTATTTTCTAGAGAACTTTAAGTTTCAAAAAAATTAATTATTTGGACTAGTGTTGAGGATTGAGAAAATGGGCACTATGGTTTAGAGTATATATGTTCTTGATATTTGTTTGAATATATTCCTAAACATTTAGGATAGGAATAAGTTGCTTCCTATGAATGCGTACCATATCATGGCATATGAGAGATGAGAAATGTTTTGATTTCGAAAATTGGTTTGGTTTTTGCTTCCAGCGAGTCATATTTCATCAATCATTTCAAAATACATGCTACATGAATGAGATGGCTTTTAAGTAGGGTGTTTGGATATTGTTTGAATAATATAACGTGAAGATTATTTTTGAGAAAGAAGGGTTTCTTGCAGTCATCTGAATATTGCTATTTTTCTTTGAGGGTTTGGAATGTTCAGAATAACAGGGGAATCAATGATGTTTATGTTTGATGTCAAGGAACAACCTTTGGTAGCTGTAGATTCATTTTCATAAAACTTCCAAAGTAGTTATCAATTATCACTACTTTGGGATGCACTAGATCAAATTGATGGGTGAAAAATTTAGAAGAATGGTATTTCCAAGAAGACATATGAGGAAATTTTTTTGTCAAACACTTGATGCACATCCAAACCCCTCCACATTTTGTCAAATAGTTGGCATGTCTTGCATATTTTTAAAGCATTAGTGATTCACAGGTGTAAATTATGATCATTTGAAATATTTCTAGGATACGACCACTTAGACAAAGAAAATTGCATGTTTGAGAATAATCCAAAGAAGTCAAATTCTTTGAGACATTTTTCCAAATGTTTTGTGTGTATTCCGAACCATTCTGCATTTCTTCGCTTGCATTTTGTCAAACAATTAGCAAGGGAGAGGAACCAATGTTTGTGCACCCTAATTTTATGTGTACATAGAAACCTAAACATCATATAACTAAAAACAAAAAATACCCTTTAATAGATCATGCTCTCCCCATTTTAAATATTTCATTTTAAGAAAAATAATTATGTGGAAGGGACTTTTTTTAATATTTAAATTTTGTAATTTGAAATAAAAAGAAAATTCAAGGTGTACCATTACTTGAGAGTTAAGTCATAATTTTTTTTTTACCTTTTTGTCATCATTTGATTAGTCAATTGGTTTGATATGAATTGATGTGACATATTCTATTGGGAAAGTGACATGTACGAGCTCCTTTATTTTCATCTGCCCTCACATGTATTGGTCCATGCTGGGCTCCTCTCCCTTATGCTTCAAAATATGCACAAAATAACCAACATTAATAAGAGCCAAATGTTTTCCTAATTTCTAGTCTCTAAAATTTTTAGAATAAAATCAATTTCAAAATATTAAAATTATTATACATCACATTGATTCTTATCAAAATTAATATCAAATGATTTGATGAAAAATAAACTAGATGGAAATATAAAATACATTTAATTAATTATTGTTGAATTAATTAAATTCACAATGTGCAAGGTCATAAACCCACTTTAAAATATTGTATATAGAAGTGCATTGGGTAGGGCACTTTAGTCATATCTTAGAAGGGGTGTTTTAAGAGGTAATGTTAAGTGTAATTATTTTTATAAGAATTTGGAAAGTGAAATCAAGAATTAGGGAAAGTGGAGTCAAGGAGGGAGTCATGTCAAGAGGTTTTTACTACTTTAGAAGTGAGAATTTATAAAAGACAAAAGGAAAAATGTAAAGGGTTATTTTTCATCCTCTCACATTGCTAGAGACTCCAATATATGTTTATTTTTTCATGTATATGGATTTAGTTATATGTAGGTAATTTATACTTTGTAAATATAATATAGATATTTTTTCTTACATATATTTCTTGTTTTAACAATCTGTGTTGTTAAAATGTGAATGATGGGATTTGTACCATATATACGTAAGGGATATTAAATATCTGTGTTATTAATGGAGGAATTAAAATTACATTTGTAAAGTATTCACTTTATTTATTTTTAATATTTATTTTTGTTTTTGGGTTTCCTAGATGGTGCTCTAAATCTACTCCATCAAAAGGTCTCACTCTTCCCATTCTTTCTTATTTCTCCCACTTTTCCCATATTTCCCTTCATTCCCCTCATTTTCTCATTTTTTCATTCCTTTGGTACTTTTTGATTAAAATTAATCCAAATCTAAAAAAATCACATCATACGAGGGAGCTCCCCCTCTTAAAAGTAGAGGAAAATCACCCTTTCAATGGTGATTTTTCCCATGTGGCTAGATTTTTTGTCACTGCCCATTGGATAATTTATTAAAAAACTATTGAAAAAAACCATGCCGACACATGTTTTACAAAAGAATATCAAATCAAAAGTTATGGGTGTTTGAGTCTCTCGTAAGTAGCTTCAGACTATCTCAACATAGAATTTGTACTAGTTCTAACTAGAGCTACATGCATTCAAACAAAAATATAAGAGAGGTTTTTGTTCCTCTTAGTGTCATGAAAAAAAACACTCTCAATTTTTACATAACAGTATCAGATCAAAATTTATGGGTGTTTGAGTCTCTGACAAACAACTTCAAACTGTTTCAAATTAGAATTTATATTAGCTCTAACATGGGTTAAACACCTTCAAATATAATTATGAGATGTGTTTTTTTTCTCTTAGCCATATAATGAAAAAACATATTTATTTTTATACAAAAACAAAAGTTAAATATATATGGGCATTTGAAGTTCTCAGCTGTGTGTGTGTGAAAGAGAAGAGAGTATCTTGCAGGAGGGGCTGCAAGGACTTAAGTGCAGGGGAGATGATGAGGACATAAAATACCTCATATATATATAAACACGAAATCTTGTTTCTCTTCCATAATTATGTTTATAAGTCGATTTAGATGTAATTTTAGAGCTTATAACTTGTTTAAAGGTAGAATGTAGGATAATCCTTGGATTAGTCTTTAGAAGCCATTTTTCTCCAACATGTTGTTATGTTCTAATCTTTTTTTGAGAAGTATGTGTTGAAATGTTGCAATACATACTAACAATAAAGTGTTAAAGCATAGATTTAATCAATAAGGTAAAATCAAGATAATTAAATAACACTATGGGTAGGCTATGAACTATTATGACTTCACATTTCTTCATACAAGGTAATTTCAAAGCAATTCTGGGATATTGCAGACTTCAAGTTTCTATGGGAAGCAATCTTTGGACTATTCTAGCTGGCTCCCCAACATGACACAATTGCTCTAGAATGAGTGGGAGTATAATAAATAACTCTAACAGGGTCAAATAATAAATTCAATGACTGCATGGAATAGTAAAGACAAGAGTAGTAGATGTTCACAACACTTTCTCTGCATCACTGATTAGGGGGCATGGAATATTCAACAAGGAATATGGTGGTTGTAATAATTCAATGGAAATAATATGCTCCTTACATAATTCCAAGAAAAAAACACAACAGTCTCACACTTTGACAAAGTTAAGGGGCAACGTTTGAAGATTTCTTAGAAAATATACCAAAAACATAGGTTTAGAAAACAACTATATCTCCCTACATTTCCCAATGATTTAAAAAAAAAAATGTTATGTAGAGCTTGGAATGATGGAATCCAAACCCATAAGGAATTTAAAGATATTTTGTTAAATGAATGCTCAGTTGTAGATGGAAAATCAATGACGTGAATATGACGAGTTAGAAGGTGGAGATGTTCTAACGAGTTCATGCAATGTAACATTATTTGGACGAGTTGTTGTAAACATGTGCAATAGGAATATGAACGTTGAATTATACTAAAATAAGAAGTTAGAAGTTTTTTAGGAGTCTTTTAATGAGACGTCTTTCCACATTTATCTTTTGATGTGTGAGAGATGTAGTTGAGTTATGTTTTGATTTCAAGTTAGAGAATAAGTGTCTCCCCAAGAATAGCTCCACATTCTTGGTGGATTGACCGAGTAGAATAGGGGGAATTATTCTATAAATACTATTTTAAACACTTATGTTTGATAGAAAAAAGTTAGAAAAATGATTTATTTTTTCAATATTTGAATAAAATTCAAAAATTTATTTTTGAGTATCTTGGAAGTGATTGTGTAATTTTTTCATCTTATTCCAAAAGGGGAGTAAGGGCCCACTCACTTAGAGGAAGAATGTTCATGTTTTGTAGCTATTTTAATGATTTTATTTCTAACAGTACTCTATTTTCAAAAACTATTATCAGAATTCCATTCCTAGGGTATTCTTAAGTTAGATTTGATTGCAACAAAGTTAAGCTTTAGTTTGTTTTATGTATTTGTTGTTAATTCTGGTAGTATAAGCATGCCATGCAAATTATTCCTCACCCTTATTGTATAAAACCACTAGATAACACCACATATTTGACATTCATTAGGATTAAATGAAGAGGAATACAACCCTCGTCACATTGTACAAGCACACAATTTTATAACATGAAAAAATAACACAAAAAATTAAAGAGTTAATCTAGATAGGAAATACTCAACCAAGTGTGTCACCTTGTGGCAACCCAATCATGTTAGATTCAAAGAACAAGACCAAATACTATGTATTGACTATAAAGATCTTAATAATATCATTTTTAAATGGGTATACTACCGTGCATTGATGATATCCAAAGCCAACTCAAGGGATAAACATTATTAAAAAATATTTATGTAACACTAAGGTACCATCAAGTGCCCATTGAGCCATTTGATATATGGAAGACAATGTTTAAGTCTAGAAAAATGGTCTATTTGAATGAATTTATATTTCCAATGCACCCATAAAATTTATGTGGTATGATGAAGTAATGTCTTATAATTCATTGATACATTTGTGGTTATTCCAATTGAGTGATAATCCTCAAATTCACTTAGAGGGGAAGTCCCAAAAAATGGATTGGGAACCATTTACAAGTACTGCAGTCATGTTTTGTAGCTATTTTAATGCACAAATGAGGATTTTATATGTCTAACAACTCTATGTTATCGACACCCTATAAACCATAAGTTAGAATTGCCAAAAAGGAAAAGTGATATTTTTCTTAAGTTCAGGTTGTCTGCAACAATGTCTAAGATACATTACAAATGAAAGTGGATGTACACATTGATTCCTAGTATAAGATGCCAAGTCATAAAAAAATGATTAACCCCAATTGTATAAAACCCATAGAACCTATAATCTTCTCGGGGTTATAATTTGTTTCACAATTCATTTGTGCTTAGAATATATCAGGAATACAACCCTCGTCACATTGTACAAAAAATCTTACATGACAATTTTATAACTTGAATCACTCAACAACCAAATGTTAGATGGGTGTAGACTATAAAGATCTTAATAATATCATTTTTAAAAATATACTCCGTGCATTGATGATATCCAAAGCCAACTCAAGGGATAAACATTATTAAAAAATATTTATGTAACACTAAGGTACCATCAAGTGCCCATTGAGCCATTTGATATATGGAAGACAATGTTTAAGTCTAAAGGTCTATTTGAATGTTTATATTTCCAATGCACCCATAAAATTTATGTGGATGATGAATAATGTCTTATAATTCATTGATACATTTGTGGTTATTTAATTGAGTGATATCCTCAAATTCAGTTAAAAAACTAGAGGGGCACTTACAATATGTCTAATATGTTATCGACACCCTATAAAACCATAAGTTAGATGCCAAAAAGGAAAAGTAATATTTTTCTTTTCAGGTTGTCTAATGTCTAAGATACATTACAAATAAAGTGGGTGTACACATTGACCTAGATAAGATCCAAGTCATAAAAAAATGATTAACCCCAACAAAACCCATAGAACCTATAATCTTCTTGGGGTTATAATTTGTTTCACAATTGGTTTGTGCTTAGAATATATCATCTTACATGACCCTTGAATCAAACTACCAAAGGATGGGTGAGCAAAAATCCCAAGTTCATGTGGAGAACAAAAAAACATAGATATTTTGAGGAGTTAAGGAGGATATTTTTTTGAACATTGCTAATTTCCTTAGCCGCTTTGTAAAAACCCTATAAGGTTGAAGTTTATCCTTTCGAATATGCACTTGATGCATTACTCACACAACATAGGCATCCAATTACTTATCATGGTAAAAAATTTGTAACTACCATACATAAGTATCCTACACATGGAAAATAACTCTATGAAATTATCCAAGCATGCACATAATGGAAGCATTACATTATGGGAATGAATACCATCATCCACGATGATCAAAAGAATATAAAGTTCATACAAACACATGGGACATTACGTAATGATAAAATCCAAAAGTTGTATACCTATTTGTAATAATTTCACCTTAATATCAGGCACACAACAGGTAGTTCTAATTAGGTTGCTGATTGCTTAAGCCACCCTCCAATATAAATACTAAAAGGAATCCTAGATTCATGTGGCCATGAAAGTTTTGAATGGCCAATGCTTTATGGTAGTAATCTTGATTTTTATAGCATATATCAATCTATAATTACATGATAACCAATTATAAAATACATCCACATGAAGGGATTCTGTGTCACCTAGGACACCTTTATGTTCCAATAGTGGAGTGATAAAAATGATTTTGGAGGCACATTATAGTTATCTTGTAAGAAAATTTGGGGATGAAAATACATTGGTAACATTCCATAAATAATATCATTGGTGAAAGATAAGTCAAAAATGCAATAATTTTATTAGATCATATACAACATATGCAACATTGAAACCAACCAATAAGAAGTACATAATTTACACACCTCTACCGATTCTTGATTAACCTTGGGATTTAGTCTCCATGGATTTCATGTCAGGGTTGTGCATGACTAAATGTGTTCATGATTGCATTCATTATTCTTTAATTTTTTTCCAAGATGGTTGTGTTGATGCCTTATAAAAAAGTGACCAAATATGAAGACACTACAAAATTTTATTTTATGTGGGTCCAATTTGGATTACCACAAACCATTATGTTAGACATGGAAAACATGTTTCTTAGCATGTTTTGTGGTTAAATTATAGTCCATGATGGACACCACACTGACTAATCCTACCTCTTTTCATCCATACACAAATGGGAAAACAAAGGTGGTGAACTATATGATGCTGCACATTCTTCAAATGTATATATCAAAACATCCACAAACATGGGATAATATTTTACCATTGTAGTACCCAAAATTTGGTCCTTTTTGTACTAGGAAATATTAATTTTGAATTTATCCTGACATTATCCCATTTATCTACTTATTGAATAAAATTAAAGCTTCTTGCTCTATCTCACACTTTGAGTCCACTAGGTATAGATAATTATCTGACTTATCAATTCAAGAATCACTGTAAATTATGCATAACACATATTTAGACTCTCTATAAACCATCTCTTGTCTCAAATCTTGTTTTAGCTTAAGCATGGACAAGTTCATGGGCCTAGGATAGGTTCAACCAATGATTTTGTATTAAGACTAATAATACTCATATTTTCAAATGCACAAGTTACATTAGTTATACTAGGGACAATTGAGTGGGAAATAATTTATGTAAGTCTTCTATATAAATATATGCATCCTTATTCATTAAGGGATTTTAGGGATCCAATATCAAATAAACTCTAAGAAGGAAATTGAGCCAATAATAGAACCACCTCTCTATAATATAAAATTATAAAAAAGCCACTCAAATTATGAATATACATCTATTTCTGCCCTATATCAAACATCTCTATATAGTACAATCAAACCAATAATTAATTTCTAAGTGTTAAGGGAAAAATCGAGGGATCCATTTCGTTTCATTTTTATAACCTCCGCATCATCATAGGATTTGAATAACCACATATGTATCAATTCCTCTTTAAATTATTGGTACATAGTCCAACACTCATCAAATTAGCATGGGTGAGGTGAGGTAAATCTAGTGCATATAATGAATAGCTCCTTTTATGTCAATAAGCAAGGAGAAAACATATAAATGTACATAAACATCATCATAGAGATATATCCATAAGAAACCTGTCAAAAGACACATGCAAAGTAGGTTCCAAAGTAAAATTATAGATTCAAACCCCAAAATACACCTTCATTGATACATGTACAAATTTGCTTGGTGAACTTGTCTCATGATAGAGAACCTATCCCCTTTTAGATGAACCTATTTTGTGCATATTTTCATAATCCATGATTCAATAGGAAAATTTATGACATGGTGCACAACACTTATGGATAGTTTTATTTCTTTATCACACCATATGAGTTCAAATTGGGGCAAATAATTTCTAAACCATAACCTAAATAATTATAATTTTATTCTCTTGTTTAGAAGCATGCCAAGTGAAATATATTATCCTTACATAATTTAGGATGGTCTGATTGTTATCTTGCTATTCTGAATTGTATTTACACATAAGTGATATCTTAATTAGATTAACCATAGTTTTTATATTACATTTTGGTGAAGCCACTTTAGCTATCAATTTATGTAACCTATGGATTTATTCCTCACCTCCAAGGTTTCAAAATTGAAGCTTGAATTATGACACCATAAATGATCTTAAGGTTTCTCTCAAAACCCTTATTTTCTTATGTATAATTTATGTTGTTATCTTGTCCAACACGTACTTTTCATGTGTTATTTTTGGAACCCATATGAAATCCAAATTTTTTTTGTTAGTTATCTTAATACCCCCTTCACTCCTCCCCCATAGTATACTACAAATTCCTGAAATACTTCTATCGATATTTTATTAATAGTTATCATGACGTGGCGACATTCACAACACAATATGGTAGATATCCAAAAAAACTCCACTCCTACTAGGGACATAACTCAAAATGCTAACCTAGTTATACTTCCTTAACCTAAACATATTATAGTCACAATTAAGGATTATGAACTCCTTGATCAAATAAAAAATACATAGCAAAATATTTATATCTTGGAGTTATATATACCTCATTTTCACTTTTACTAATGTTTCTCTTCATAGGCATCATTGGAATATTAACCTCCCATGAGTGATATTTTTCCAAATATCATTAGAAGTGGGGTGGGATGGTTGGTGGAGGTACCTATGAGAGACCTTTAATGTGTAGTCAATAATTCCTTATATACCCTATCCTTTACAACCCTCATTCATCCTTTTTATATCCTTCCTATGAAATCACCTTAATATCTTCTTGTGATACCCCACATATCCAATTGCAACACAAGTGTACCTCTATTAGATAAAATTTTATCATCTCTAGTGGCATCCTCTATCCTTCTAAGTATTCTTCTAGGACCCCATGATATATTATTACCTATAGATGATGATATCAAACATGGTCGATATTATTTTGAATTTTATTTCTGAAAAATGATTGCATCCATATTTGATATTGTTTACGAGAAGAAACTGTAATAAATAATCATTTTCCATAATAGGCATATTTTATGCATTTATAATCACATAATCACGATTCATTATGTCTTCTTGTTCTCACTAATATATTCTTAAAGGTATTTTTTTTTTTAGAAATTAGTCTTACTTATCTTTTGGAGTATATTCTTAGAGAATTGAGTTTAACACTCTAAAAAATAGGATCTGCACTCACTATGGTCTATCGAGCCTTTGGAATCCCCTACAAGTGGTTTACCTAAGTCTTATTCTATCCATATTATGCTCCCTCACATCAATTATATCATAAGGTGATGATAAACCCAGGAGAAGTTAATGCACCAATGGTGTTTGCATGAAGGTAAGTATGTCCAACCTCTATTTTCCATTATGGTATTTTGGATTTGATTGGTCATGCACATATGTTAGAATAGAGTGTCATATTCTGAATCTACTGCATCATTATCTACTAGTCCTTACCTTACAATCCTCTCTTTAGTATTTACAACCTATTTATCCTTACAATCCATGTTTACAACCCTATCTTAGGTATCTCATCATTTTAAAAATCCTATAAAATTAATTTACAATTATGATACTAGTAAGACGCCAATCCCTATTCTAGCATTCATCTTTGTAACCCTATATCTTCAATAGAGTGTGGATTACCATCTTCAAGATACACGATATTAGCATTGTATAACCCTCTTATGTGTGGCCCTAGAATTGTCCCATTTTTATCCTAATATATATTATCATATAGAGAAGGTGGATATTCTACATACCATTCTTAGCTTGCATACATTCCAATGAACCCAATGTGAATATTACTGCACCCTTTGAGTGAGATATTTTCATATTATAATATCAACTAAAAAGATTCATAAATATATAATTATAATATTACAATCATGTATTCGTCTCTTAGAAATTTTCTAGCGAGCCTTAACCCATTTAGATTCTATATGGGTTTCTCCTTTCTCCCTCCCATGTCCACCATCGAAGGAATTAATTCATGATGTAATTTATCACAATATCAATCTTAATGTAACATGGTATAATATCCCCAAGATAATCTTCCGATATTTGACATATACTTGAATGAATATCCAATATATGACATTCCCATATTTGAAATATATCAGACTAAAGATCTACAATCTGATCATCCCGTTCTCTATCAAAATTTCATGAAAAAAGATCCATAAGAGGTTCTTCCCATCTTGTCTCAATTTTCCATGGTCAAATATCTAAATGTTGATCTTCCCATATACCATCCATTCCAATATGAACATAAAATAAATTTACCTTGATATTAGAAACAAATTTTCATCTTTCAACCCTCTCACCTCCCATTTATTAAAAAACAACAATTGGGTGTTTCAACAACTTAAATTTCTTCTCCCAATATATAAAATTACACATCATTGAAAACATCAATTAAGTTCCTAGAAAACTTCATATAATTAAGTAAAATTGTAATATTGTATAATGCATCGACCATGTTCCCAGAAAACTTATTGAAGTTTCATTTTAACCTACTACACATAATTGCATCAACCACCTTGATTTTTTACATCAAATATGACTTTATTTCAATTTTTTCTATTTTTGACTCTATGTCATCCTCAATTATCTCCAATTATCCAATCTCTAATATTAGCCAAATTGTCACATTAAATCACCATACTTATTAGTAATTCATGGATCTCAAACTCAACATTATTGGTAAATGATTTCATAATGTGGGAAAAATGGATTGTTTTAGAAACAATGTGAATGAAATGAAGTATCTCCTCTATTATAATGGGGAGGCACCCCTTATTGCTAAGCTAAAAAGTGTGAAAAATAAATATGTACACTAATTTTTTCCACCAAAGAAAATTCGTAATTTTATTACTTCATCAAAAATTACAAAATTACATTTTATAACATATATGCAAGAGCATATAATCCGCCAATGAAGAGACCAAGAAGTCCCAAAAACCAAGAAAATAAGTCAAAACCAATACAAACATATAACCCGAAGGCTATCATGCCAGGATATAACTAATCCAAAAAAGGCTTGTATAAACCCCAACAAATAGACACATCAAAGAAATATACAACAAGATCTAAAAAAGTTAATTTGTATATTGCATATGTGCAACTTGATTCATCTCATGAAAAGGCCTGTGATAAAATTCATATTGGGAATCCGAAAATTCATATTGAGAATCCGCCACCTGTTTAGTGATGACCCACTGACCATATGCCATCTAAATGCCTTATTTTGAAAGCCGATCAACCATCCAGTTCCGCTCGCTGGAGACATGAGATATAGAAAAGAATTCAAAAGCATCCTTTATATTGGTGATTTCCTCCAAAAGTGGTTGTAAATGTATATGGTGGCACTTTTGACTCCCATTAACCCAATTGACCACAAGAAAATAATCGCCCAACATCTGAATATCTTTAACATATTTCTCTAAAGCAAATAACAAGGTGTATTTAAGAGACGAAAGCTCAACATAATTGTTTGTCCCATGACTCAACCCCGTTTTAATTTTAAAAAGTGTGAATCTGAAAGATATAAAACACCTCCACCCCCACATATAGTAGGAATACCGTGAGAACCCCCCTGAAAAATCCCATCAAAAAAAATCTAGGGCATATATTTATTAATAGATCCCTTCATCACATTCCTCTGTCTCACTCTCCTTTTGTCCTGCGGAAATTGATAAAGAATACCAACACCATGATCTGCAATTAGACTCGGCCCGATATTATTATCCTCGAAGATACATCTATTCCTGGATAACCAAATGCCCCAACAAATAATTAAAGGAAGAGATTTTCCGTGTCGATTTGATTCATTAGATATCGACTCCTTAAGAGCCCCATCCATAGATATCCCTTGCCATACACAGTTTGTTCTCATAAGACGTGAACATTCGGCCCAAACATCATGTGTATACCTACTTGAAATAAAAATATGTTCTAGAGATTCACTAGAGGATTTGCATAGCGTGCACCATCCTGGGCCATAGAACTGCTGCTTCTGAAGATTGTCCCAAGTAGGGCACTTATTTTCTCGAACACACCACATAAATAGAAGAGACTTATGTGGGCATTTCATCTTCCATATCCGCTTCCACCACCATTTCATTTCTCTATGAAAAAGGTCTGCATTTAACTGTATATAACCACCTTTGAATTCTGATGTGGGAAGCTCTAAGACTATTGATATACGCCGTCCAAAATCCAACCTCTTCTGTTGTCAATCCCAATCGATCTATCGTCAACCAACCTTGACTCCAAAGAGAAGTCTCAAAAGGATCCGCCACACGATATAAAAGGTAAAAACCTCTCTCTTGTAGCTGAGTAACAACAGCCTGCGGAAGCAAATGTCTCCCGCCGCTACCCGACCAAGGGTCCACTCTTATCCGTAGCTGTCTTCCATTGCCAATCCTTTAGGACAATCCATTTCCCACCACTCCGAAATATTTTATGATATATTTCCATATTATGGATGCATTAGACAACATTTTGTTTGAATTATTGATCCAATCTAATACCGTGCCTGGGGCTATGTACTTTTGTTCAATAACAACAGTCCACCAACTGTCAGTAGATATCAGCCTCCAAAATCCTTTTGTAGCCAAAGCTTTTGCGAATAGGAATAAACTCTTCAAACCCCATCCTCCCGTTGCTTTAGGAATTGCAAACCTGTCCCATCTAACCCAAGGCATAACATGTTGTTCCTTGTGGCCTCGCCAAAGAAAAGAGAAAGACAACCTGCGAACCTTCTCTAATATGCTCTTAGGAATCCAAGCTGGTGACATCCAGGAAATGGGGATAGATTCCAATACACACTTAACCAAGACCAACCTCACTGCCCTGGATAACCACTTGTGGCACCAAACCTTAATCCTCTTTTCCAATTTAGCAATCAACCACATCCCATTCTCCTTGCGATAACAATTTGGCTTCAAATGAAACCCAAGGTACTTCAGTCTGGATTCAATACTTTCCAGAGGGAACCCAAATCTCCTAACTATATAATCCTCTTCTTCCACCTCCAAATTATGACAAGAGAGAGTGTATTTTCGATCATATCGGTAGCTTTGCTGAAGAGATCCAATATATTAATCAACTTTTCCACATCCCTACGAAACCCATCACAAAATATTAATATATCATCAACAAAGAGTAGATGAGAAATGTAAAAAACCTGAGAAATTTGTAGGCCCTTGTAATTCCCATCGAGTTTAGCCTCTAGCAAGGCCGTACTCAGCCCTTCAGCCACAAGTAGAAAGATCAGAGGTGACAGAGGAAATCCCTTCCTTAAACCTATTTTAGTATGAAAAAAGTGAATCCGCTCCATTAATAAGCACCGCAAATGATACAGTCGATATGCAGCTCATCACCCATATAATAAAACTTATCACGAAGCCCAAATGTGTGAGTAATAACCCGATGTAGAGCCAAATCACCCGATCATAGGCCTTGGACAAATCAATTTTTATGACAACCCCCTTAGGATTCTTCGTCTTTAAAATATTAAGACCCTCCTGTGCCATTCTAATAGCTTCGTGAATCTGTCTACCTTCCAAAACTCTAAATTGTTCCCTAGAGATGGATTTTGATAGAACAATCTTTAACCTTCAAGAAATAATCTTTGAAATGATTTTATACATGTAATTACATAAAGGAATCATCCTAAACTCGTCAAATGACGCCAGATCATCAGATTTCGGTATGAGAGCAATGAAAGTAGCATTGAAGGACCCATATATATCTCCCATCCTCCTAGATTTATCCACTACTCTCAACAAGTCATCCCCAAGAAGATAAAAAAAACCCAAATAAAACTCAACAGGCCATTTGTCTAGCCCATGAATTTTATCTTTTTGAAAACTACGAAGGGTGTCAGTGAGTTCCTCTGCAGAAACTTCAGACATCACCTCTCGATTATCAACCTCGTTAGTGAATCTAGGGAAGTATTGAGCTATCTTAACCACCTCGGCTATTGAGGTTCCAACTGGTGCTTTGTAGAGTGACTTGTAAAACTCAGTTCCCAACTTAGCCAGGCCATCAAAAGAAGAAATCCTCTCTCCTTTCTGATCTGAAAGACCCCAAATGGTATTTCCAAGCTTGCGGTTGTGTGCGAAGGTTTGAATTTTTTTTGTATTCTTATCCCCACGTTCTAACCACAATGCCCTACTCTTAAGTCACCAATAAGCTTCACGCTCATCCAATAAACATCGTTACCTTTTCTCAAGATTCCCTAAATGAGTCTTATCTTCTTCTGTCATGTGTCCTCCCCCTCCGTATCATACAAATATTGTAATGCCTCCTCTATCTCTCTAGGATATTTCTCATCCCGCGGTGTACAAGTTTTAGTAGCCTGCTTGACTCTTTTAAGATTCTCAACAAATTGGAAAGTAGCGGTAGAGTCCACCGTTGGGATAAAAGGAACCCATTTGGATCTAAACATCTCTTGATAAGATACGTCCTTGAGCCAACCAACATTAAATTTGAAAGGGCTCGGAGGCTTTGATCCCCTACCCTATATCTCCAAAAAAATAGGAAAATTATCAGAGTTCCCCCACTGCCAACCCACTGGAAAATAAGGCATACAGTCTCGACAAAATCATCTAAAACCAGGAACTTATCCAACCTATTTTTAATTCTATCCTCCTTTGTACGCTTATTCCTCCAAGTAGGCTTCAACTTTACTGGCTCTAGATCAACAAGACCTTTTCTATTAAAAGATTGAATGAAAAAATTAGCCAGGTGGTCCTCTCAAGATTTGGCCCCCCAAAACTCGACAACCCCTAGAGAAAAATTAAAATCCCCTCCCATAATGATAGCTTTCATGTTCCAAAAAACTTTAATCCAAATAGTCTCTCAGTAAACCACTCTGTCCACATAGGGCCTATCTATGTTTAGTGCCGGCATATCCATAGCCAACTCCTTGAAAAAAACTCCAGTCCTAAACCAGAATCAAATCCCCAAGTGTTGACCATATTTATTTTGTTTGGATTCCACCCAATAGCAAGACCCCTCGAGCAGCCTCTCACATCACTAGCAATAAACTGCCAACCTTTAATAAGAGATTCTGACATATTCTAAATATGAGCCTCAGCCCCCAAATTCTCATGTAGGAAGATGATCTCTGGGGAAATTTTCTAAACAAGCCTCTTCAACGATGATTTTTTAGTCAGGCTCGCCAAACCCCTGCAATTGAAAGACATAAATTTCATTTAGATACCTTCAAAAGGGCTTTCGATGCTCTAAGTGCCCATTTAATATATGCTTGCTTGCCTACTGCTATGTCCACCTGAGCCTTTTCCTTAGCCATTGACAAATGAGATTATCACCCTCTCCCTTTTGCAAAAGAAATATCCTCCAATCTGATACCCCCTTCCATAATAGGTGTAATATGAGAGTAAGGGATGGCCTAATTCTAGAGGGCATATCAAATGGATGATTCTTTAGAATCTTTAGAGGATCTAGATACCGTCGATAGGATGGGTGGTGGTCCCTGTACCCCCTCCCATGTATTCTGGAACATCTCTGTCCCAATCGACATCGTCGAGAAAGATGATTTACCACACCTTTGCATATTGGCACATGCCACTGGAAGAACCAGACCGATACATTGGTGCATATAACTTATGCTACTAGAGGACACACTAAAAGTGTGAATATAAAAATTACCTTGTTTTTCAGTGTCAGACTTCCCCAGCACCTCAGGATCCAGTCCCAAGGGATCTTCACTAAATTCATGGGCATGGGAAACAACCTCCAACCTTTCCAATGGAGGAGAAACATGCCTCTGCTCGATGTCTTCAATCAACACCTCTTTAGGGTTTATCTCCGCAGAGTTGGTCTTCTTGTTCTTCCCTGACCCCTCCTCCATTCTGGGTGACGGAACCCACTTTTTTGCCCATTCTGCAGAAGATTATTTCCCCCAAAACGAAGGTGGCACTGTACAACCAAGTGACCACGAGCATGACAATGATGGCATCGAAATGGAATACCTTCATAGTCTAATATCTAACAATGTGTAAAATATCCTTTTGCAATCACCAAATCTTCTACCAATCCTTCCATTATATCCATATTCACCAAAACCTAAGCACCTGTCATAACCCCAAAATGTGAAAAGGAGATATCAACCTTTAAAAAATTCCCCCGTCTATCTCCAACATTCCTAAATACATCTATTGCCCAGAGAGCCACAGGAATGCCCGGTAGCCAAACCCAAATAGGGATGATATCCGTCCGCTCCTTTTGAGCATAAAAAAGGGGTGACTAGGCTTTCAAAATGAGTAGAGTGGATTTCATACTCCATATCAAACTTAAAATCCAATGTACATCTTCAGAAGATTGTAGAATGAATGCAAACCATCCCCTGGCCAACAAGAGAACTCTTGGCTCATATGACATTTTGAATCCTCAATTTTCCTTCAGCCAAACCTTGAGAGTGTTAACCCCAATCTGGGGATTCCGGGCTCATCCAAAAATTATCTTATCCACGAATTTGACCAAATCCGGTTTAATCCCAAGTCTTTCTGGAGATCATTTTTACCCAAAAAATCTACTTGTGCCACCCACATACCTGGTTTACCTATGCTACCTCTCTCTATGATGCTCCCAATCAGCCCTCCATTCATTTGAATCCTAGACCGCCCAAGTGTCATTTCTTCACCGATAAGATGGTTCTTAAAGCCATCTATAAACTCAATTCCAATAAAGCCCAGGATGTGGAAAATTTAAAAGCTGAATTTTTCCATCATAGTCCAGTTGTTCTTGTCCACATTTCCAATCTTTTTAATTTTATTGTTCCTCATGGTCTTCCTCCCTCTTGGACTTCTCATATTATTCATCCCATCTTCAAATCTGGAGACTCTCTTAAACCAGAGAGCTACTGTACCATCATGATTGGGCATACTTTGGCTAAGCTTTTTGCTACAGTACTTGATGATTATATCTCACAATGGGCAGAAAAGAAACGGATCAGGGCAAAAGGTCAAGCAGGTTTTAGGAGGAATCACCGAACTAATGATCACATATTCACTTTGGTTGCCATTATAGAGGAAGCAAAGGCTAAAAAACAGAAGGTATATTGTTGTTTTGTGGAATTCCGTAAGGCTTTTGATACAATACCTAGACATCTTTTGATTCAAAGGCTAACAGATTTGGGTTTTCCTAACATGGTAATTTCTCTTGTCATGACTTTATATGAGAATTTTTTTGGGCATATTCATACCAAATTGGGCACTACTAATGACATTCATAGTAACATAGGTGTGAAACAAGGTTGTCCACCATCGCCTACACTTTTTGGGCTCTATATTGATGAATTAGAGGATCTTATCTCCACAGAATTAGGTACCATGAATGGTTGTAGCCTCCTTGGGATCTACATTGCTATTTTATTATTTGCAGAAGACATTATTTTGCTTTCACACACAATTACAGGGCTTCAAAATTAGCTTGATGCATTGAGCAATTTTTGTGATAAGAAAGGCCTGGAAGTAAATCTTGCCAAGACAAAACTCATGGCATTCAATACAACCAAGAAAGTAGCATCTACAATGAATTTGTTGTACAAAGGAAAACAAGTTGAGGTGGTGTACTCTTACACCTGCTTGGGTGTGGTTTTCTCTTGTCCACCTTTTAGCTTTGTTTCGGCAATAGAAGCAAGACTGAGCAAAGGGTATGCAACATTGACGGTCTTGGAAAGACAATGTTTTTAGCTCCAATTTCAAGATATTTAGATGAAGATTTGGATTTTTCATACATTGGTTACACCAGCACTTTTATACGGATGTGATGTTTGGGGTCCATATTTGAGACAAAATGATTTCAATTGTATGGAAAGAGTTTTCATTTCCATGTTATCAAAGAATATCCGAGCCAAAAGAACAGCTCCTCACTCAATTATTCTTGCTGAGTTTGGGGTATGTCCTCTCGTTATCTCTTTGATTTTCAATTTTATCACTATGTTGCATAGGCTTCGATGCACGGCAGATTCATTTTTTGGTCAAAACAGGTATCCATATTTGGCACTTCAATCTTCTGTACAACTTGCCAAAAAGGGTTGCAAATCTTGTTGGTATGCAAGAATTACTACTCTCCTTCAGAAGCTGAATATTGATATTGATAGACTCCCTCCTCTTGGGTTTTCTATTAATGCTCCTCAACTTACTAAACATGAAGTTAACAAGGGTATATGAGAGGAGCTCACTAAGTCTTATTTGAAAGTTACATGGTTTTCTCCAAAAGAGCCTTTTAAACCAAAGCTTCTTCACCATTTTAAATTGTATTCCTGCTTCCATGAAGATCAAAACAAAATTCCAAAATACATGAAGATGTTTTTGCCTTCATGCCTAAGGATCCCTTTAGCTCAATTTCGCATTTGCTCTCACCCTCTTCGGATGGAATCTGATCACAACCTTCCACAACATGAGTGGATTTGTCAGTTGTGTTTTCTAGAACCTGAAAGCGAAGAGCATTTTATATTCAAGTGTCCCATCTATTATGAAATCTGTGGGAGATATCATTGTCTTTTTAGAGATTCCAATGGGTCTTTAAGGAGTCTCATTTAATATGAAGATCAGAAATGCTTAGCTTTATTTATTCGTGAAATACTTCAAATTCGGGAAAGAACACTCAAATTGCAGTCCTCAAATACAAATGAGTACAGAAATATTAGTTCTTACTTCTACATTACTGATTTCAGGAATCTTAAGAGATCTCATATGCAGACAACCTGGTCCAAATGTGTTAGACAACACACTTTCTATTGGTTTCACGATCTGCAACCTTCTAGCGGTTGATTTGTTGTTTCCTTATTTTTGTTTCTGGAGATATTTTGATACTCCCTTTATATTTTGGTTCTTGGTTTGTATTTTTCTGTCCCATAGGCCATTCTTGGCCTTTTGTGGACATTAATATCTAAATATTCATATTAACATCCTCTCTAAGTACCAACATCTCTAGTTTCTTTGTTTTTATGCATTTGGGTTTCTTTTTTCTCTGACCTCACTTAAGTGGTAAAGCCACATTTGTAGCATTTCTATGAGCTTTTCGAAACTTCCCATATCCACCCGCTGGCCCTTCTCCTCTTCTATCCTAAACCCCCACCCTCAAAGAGTCACCTGATCCATAGCTGAGCTAATGAATCCTTCTTCAAACAATGTCATTTTGACTCCCAATACATGTCCAACATCATCGGGGATATGGTTAAGTGTCGCCTCTGCATAAGAATGACATATCTTCTTATCTGTCGCACTAAATATATGAAAAACCGAACCTGCTGTTGCTTCCGACTATGATAAAGTTCTGACAATGCTAGAAGCATCTGTCTATTCTGAAATGTCCCGATTGCCAAATCCTTCCTTCACCCTCCCCAACAAACCCTCACTATTTGGAAAAATTAATATTGGCCGATCCTCCAATGGATCATCAGAATAATCAACCTCGTCGCTGCCATAGCCATTGTTGTCCACCCTTCTCCATCCCACGAATCCTTCATCTTTTCCATCTACCATATATTTCATCATGTTCCTAGCAAAATATTTTTGAGGTTTTTTTCACAGGTTCTCATTTTCGAAACAAACACTGTACACTAATATATCTTGGGGTTTTGAAATTTCATCTCAAAGTTGATATTATTGGAAGGAATGGAATGAAGTGAATAGGGGGAAAGTGAGAGAAGAAATTGGAAGTGAGGGGAAAATAAACACTTGTGTTTTCCAATATGAAAACACAAGTTCTTATTTCAATCACATGAGTAAAACTTAATGATAATATTCATGATCAATTTTTTAAACAAAAATATTGAATCAAAAGATTATATTGTCACACAAACATACATGTAGAGAAGAATAACAAAAAAAGAGAGATACACAACACAAAGTCTAAATAACTTCCTCTCTTTATTCTCTTTCTAGATAGGTGGTCTGAAATACAAATCATTCAACACCTTTTTACATTTCATGTTTTCATAAAGCTAAAACGATCTAGATACAATATATGATCCATGCATAGACTGATAAATTTTCCTATTTCCCAACCACATATGTGGGGGAAAAAATATCCCTTACTAATAATAGGATCATCCAATATGACACATGTTCACTAGTATCCTAATATGACACATGTTCACTAGTATCCTAATGAAAAACATCTTAGGACTCATATTGGAACAAGTCACTTGTTCTAATTTTTTTTTGACTGAGTCAAAAATGTGGATCTACGAAATGGATTTGTGCTACATAAATTTTCAATTTTGCAAAATGAATCCGCATATTGAAGAACTAAAAATTCAGAAAGTAAATTCACATATTGAATAACTATGAATATACAAATCAAGTTTCCATTATCCTATGGATATTCTTCTATGCTGATGAAATTTTCCTTGGATAGTAAAATATGCTCACGATAGGAATTGAATTTATGAAACATTTCCTTAAATCGATCCTCTTCTGGTCCATCGGTGTACATATCATGTATATGGAAATATATTTAAAATCTAATCATTTGATTTGGGAGCTTGTGGAAAGATTTCCTTGAACTTTATTCACCTCGGTAAACATGTAGTGATATTGTGTGATTAGATTATTAGCCTATTAATTTTTTGCACTTCCCATGGATCCTATTTCTTCAAAAAAAATTAAAGATATCATTTTAGTGATCTAAAGCTAAGGCTCAATTGAAATGGAATACTGGATAGGTTTGACCATTTTTTGAATAACAATAGTGAGTTGATCCACCTGACCCCTAAGATGATTCTTGGTGGCTTCGTCTCTATCCATTTTATGGAAATTACTACCTATTGAAGTATGGAAAATTATTCTTTGGAAACCTCTCTTGCGACCTTTCCCAGAATAACCTTGGGAACTTGGTAATCTTGTGTGGAGGTTTTTTGTTCATTCTTTTCCATTGGGGGTATGGTAATCTTGGAAAATATTTCTCCTATCTCATTAGTGAAAACCTTTGAAATTGTCTTGGGTTTCTTTATTGTTCATGAAGGATTCGGATTGAGATCCAAGATAGTAAATCAATAGCCTTAGGGTGCACCATATCCTTACTTTTCTTTTGAGAGAGCCTTTGTAATCATTCGGGGACTATGGGGATCCATTGGGTAAGTGCTAGTTGTTATTATTGTTCTGACCTATAGGATGGAACATGTGTCTGCACCACAGTGGAAGAAGAAACTATATGGGATTCCACAGGAATTTTCCCTATCACTAAGGGGAGTGAAGAGGGAGGGGTGATAGGATGTGATCTTGAAACAAGTGAGGAAGTTACAGCAGATGACCTAAGAGGTGACAATGGAGGAGGAGGAATGGAAACAAACCTTGGAGGAGAGGATGAAGGAGGAATTAAAAAAATGATCTTGAAGGAGATAAATGAGGAGGAGAAGTGGATAAGACAATTAATCTTATACGGGAAGGTGGAGGAGTGGTGATATGAGGAGGAGGAGGAGGAGGAGCATTCTTAGGTGAAGGTGGAGGCATATAAAGTCTTTGAGTGGGAGGAGTAGACACAATGGAGGTATCACTAGCCAAAAATGGTTGTGATATATTTGGAATGATTGGAGAAGGTGGAGAGTCCAAAAATATCATCTTTGGTAAACCTTTTAGAGGTTCAAAAGTACCTTGCTCCCCACCTTGTGCTCCTTTATGCGCAAATTTGATCTTTGGTGTTGAAATGGGCCTCGAAGAAGTCTTACTATTTTATCCCCCAAATTCCTTTTCTACTAGTTTAGAGGGATCACCTATAGATCCTATATGATTATCCATCCTTAGTTTTTGGACATTGATACCTTTTGTATGGAGCCAATTTATTTTCTTTGTGATTACTAACTTAGTTTGTTCTTCGAGAGAGGTGAATCGTACCTTTGACTAATCGATCCAAGACAATGGTTGAAACTTGATTTTCTATTATTAATATGCAGGGTCAACAACGTCCCCATCATCAATCAAACATAAATGTATCTTGACCATATCAACGTATATGATTTGGTTGAGTGACATATGAGACCAATCCCTTTTTCAAACTTCTTCTTCATCATCATAGTCAACCTAAAAGTCTTTGTAATAATTAATGCATGAATGAATGAATCCAAAGGAATGATTCATTACTCTACGGAGATTAAAATATGGCATGGAAGGAAAGGAACACATGTTAAATTTGGTGATTTTGGTCTCCATGTTCTTTACCCTAAATAATAAAGGACAAAAATACCTTCCTATAATGATTGGAAAATGCACCCCTGCCTCGTGTTTACTAGAAAGGTATTTTTGTACCTTGACTAATTACCACACAAGCTCCAATAATGCTAATTTATTACTCACAAACTTGGGAAACATGCAGGGTGCACCTCTAAAACCATCTACCCTTATGTATGAAAAGGTAGGGAACTGGATGAACAATCTTACCCATTTCGCTATGGTGGTGGATGTTTTAAATGAGGAATGTGAGGAGGCCACAACATGATCCAACATACCAATGACGTAGTACAAGAAGGCATTATTGACATGGGAAAAATGTCAAACATTGGCTTCCAAGGGAAGCTACAGATAGAAGTCATACACCTTTGTGGAGCTCAACTAGCCCACCTTGGTTAAATCAACAAAATTGATATAATTGTTTACAACATATACGAGGTATGAGGTCATATAAATATTATTTGTGTTTTGTACCTCAATAAGATGCTTGTGAATTATGTCACTGGACAATTCAAGATAGTTAATATGATAATTGTTCTTCAGAATAATATGAATGTATTAAAACACCCATTCATATAAATATGTTGTAGTAGGATTTCCCATTACCATGTTGAGTAAAGTGACAAGGTCGTTACTTTCTTGTTTAAAATCAAATATGGGTAGTGTTTTTGGGATCATTGAGGAGGAGCCTATAGTTTTATCCAACCAATACTTGTTAGCTATTTTGTTACATGATGTAGAATTATCATTCCAAAAGTGTTGAGAAGATTTAGGGGTGATATCAATACAAGCCTCAAAATATTGAATCTTCAACATCTCCTCTATGTTGTCCACATCTATTCTCAGGAGGTCCTCTCCATCAACATTCTTCACTAACCTAGTGTTCCTATCATAATGCTTTAACATATTAAGCACAAAATTTGGGCATTGAGTGGATATGGGGAAGGTAACTACTAGGGCAATGCCGCTATCATATATTCATCGTATCCAATCTATCTTATAATCAGTTTTTATGCGGGGTTGTTGACTAAATAATTTGTTACAAGGGAAAATTAGGGGTTTTTATCAATGCTTTGGGACTAGGTTCCCATACTTAGGAATGAATCATCTCCATTTATTGAAAATAGGAAATATATACACTACTCTAACCATCATGGATGGCCTTTTGATCGATGATTACACATTAATAATCCATTAAACCCATATGCAAAAAGGAGTTGGAGGATTTGTGTGTGTATGGAGAGAGTGGAGAAAGTGAGAAGGGGGTATTACTTAATAAATAACAAGTTTTGATTTTATTGACATAAAAGTAAAATATTTCCAAGTTAACAATGAGAAGACACCATGTCAAGGAAAGAGGAACAAAACACAAGTAAATCCAAGGTTATGTGTATAATATTGTAAAACTAACCATGCTCATGGAGTAAAGTTGAGATGGAGAGGAAAACGTAAGATATAGAGATAAAATAATTGTAGTTTCTTGGTTGTAGTAAGACAAAGGGAGCTATCAACCAATAAAAACCAATCCTTTGAAATGGAGATGACATTCTAATTTATAGCTTTACAACTTGTATCTTCATCTACCCACCATGCGACCTTTCATAGTCCCACCACTCATGATATTTCAAATTCCTCTAGGAAATTAAAAAAGAACCTTTATTATCAATGAAAAGGGGACTTTTACAATGAAAAATTACAATGGCCACTTAAGTGAATAGGAAAAAATAGCCATAAAATAAAATTTACAATGGAGAATTAGGAAGTAGAGAGAGGGAGAGAACAAAGAGAGAAGAGATGCATAATGAAGAATGATAAAGAAGATATGAGTTACTTTTTGGAGATGTAATGCAGTGAATTCTTGATCCTTTGACCACTTCCTGAACTTCATGAAGCCTACTAGTGCACTCAATCTTTCAAAAACCTCCTCTTTGGGGAATCCTTTGAGCGATCAAATTCTATAGCTCAATCAAGTACCCTGAGAGGAGTGAGAAGCCCATGATCAGTAGACTAATGAAACCAAGTGAAAATACTTCTTCCACTTTGTTGTCGTCCCCATCGTCCCCAAACTTCCCCTCTTTTGAAGTTAAGTTTCAATTTTTTTGAGTTTGTACCTTAGAGTATTGAATAGCGTCGAGCCTGGCATTGTTTACAGTTTTCCTATTCATGGAGAACAATTTGAAATTCAGACGTATGGTGAAGTTCCTTTCCTTATTTTTATTTTATTCCCATAGTCGGGAATGACAGGCGTATTTTCCCCGTTAATTTTTTACCCAGAGTCCACAGGTAATACGTGAATATCTTTGATTGGATGTGGTTTGGCCATATTTCAAGGTTCAACGGAAGCCTCCACTTGTCCAAATGGCACAACTTCAGGGGTAGGTTCAAAGGGACAATCCTCAAATAAGCGTAGTCTTTCCGCATGTCCCGTGTGCAAAATGAAGATAGAACAAGCTAAAATCGGCTAAGTATGGAAGATTCAGTAGATGATGACACGCGCATCATCGGCGTAGCTTCAAGAGTCAAAGCCAGGGGTAGCTCTCAAAATTACGCCAGTCGTCCACGTGTCCTAGGTCTAAAAAGGGACAGAGCCGATAGTTAAAATTGACTGAGTATGGGTGGGTTGGCGAAAGCCGCCACGTGCCTTAACGAAACCATTTCGGAAGTGAAATCAAAGGGTCAATCTCTAAGTAGTGCCAACTTTCCATGTGGTTAAAGTCAATATGAAGATGAAGTTGGCCATTGAAAAGTCCAATATTGACGGAAGGAGACACGTGTCAGCTTGGCGCAGCTTCAGGGGGCGTTTCCAAAGCAGAAACTCAAATGAGCGCTAGCCCTCCACGTGTCTAAGGGTCAACATAAGTCAAGTAGAAAATTTGCCCAAATCGGCTAAGTATAAAGGAACTGACGAAGCTCTCCACGTGTCAGCCTAGCGCTAATTCAAATGAAAAGAATGCAAAAGGTGTTCGCAGGCCTACTTTAATCAATTTCTCCCACGTGGGTGGCCCAAATTTGAAGTTGTAAAAGTGAATCGAATGGCCCATGTTTTAACTGGTAAAATAATGTAACAACCATATATTTAAAAAACTAGTTTTTCCACCATTAATGTTTCTTTGCGTTTTCAAGAATTCGAAAAGGCGTGGATGATTGGAATAAGTTGTAATTGTTTCTTACTTGCTCGAGGAATTTGTAACCATTTCTTGTGAGCTATATCATGAGCTTTCAAAGCCATTGTATGGGTTGGAATTTTGATTATTCTGGAACTATAATTTCGAATTGGAAGAAATCAATACAAAGGTTTTTCCCTTTTTTCTTATGTTTTCTCTTTCCTTCTGGTTCTGATATGTGAATCATCTAATCCTTGCGTGCTCAGAAACTTTGTGTTCTAGTTTGTATAATCTCCAAAACTTTGAGTTTGCGAATTAAGTCTGTTATAAACGTGGATCATTCTACTCTGTATCTCATTTGCACAATACATATAAGGGTTTTCTCTGCCATCTCTTTTCCTTGAAAGTATTGTCTTCTTCTTCCTCCCTCCTCTCTTCAAATTCTTCTATCCTCAAGTATTGATAACTTTCTAGGCTTAAGACACATTTCAGGATATCAGGAAACCACCATTGAATGAAAGACTGTGCATTTGTACATAGGTTTCACCCCTTCTTTCAATAAGGGAGCCTCTCCAATTAAAGAGAAGGGACTTGTTTGTCCCCTGAATGTGGTTTCATTCCAAGTGCAAATCTGAAACCCAACAGTTTTTGGCGACTTTACTAGGGAATTTGTTTAACAATTTTCTTTCTAAAAGAACAACTAATTTGATCATTTCTTTGATTTGGCGACTCTAAGATATACTCGTGGTAGAAGGGATCTTAGAATTGAAGATCCCCAATTTCAACTCTTGGATCAACAAGGTTTTCAACTTCCTCCAACAAGAAGAAATAGAAGAGATCATTCCACAAGCACACCTCCTATTGAAGACAGAGCTTCTGGTAGTAGCATTCCTCAAGCACAACTTAGCCCTAATCTCCATGCCCTAATTCTTGTTGGTGTATCAGTTCCACTTCAAGAAATCTTTCCAAGGATGGTAGCACCTCAGCCTTGGGGACAAAGAGTTGGGCCTCTGGTTCTTCCTCAACCATTTCATGAGTTACCTAGGCGTAACAGGAAGAATTTTCCCAAATTTAGAGGTGATGGAAAAGTGCACCCTGTTGGACACATTACAACCTTCATTGTTGCATGTGGGGTCCTTGGAGTTGAACAAGAGGATGTCTTTGTGAGGTTGTTCATGCAAACCTTGCAAGAAAATGTTGCATATTGGTTTTATCATCTTCTTGCTGGGACCATCATCGATTGGACTACTATGAGAACTCAGTTTGAGGAACGTTTCAAACCTGCTGAGGATGTGCATGCTTTGCTAGCTCAGATTTCTCAAATCAAGAAGGAGCCACATGAGCCTATGAGAGAATTTGTGGCCAAGTTCAACAAGTTGGTTAACAAGATTCCACTAGATACTAGACCTATTGATCATATTCAGAAGTGTTTCTTCTTGAATGCTCAATTGCCGCAAGTAAGCTATGCCCTGAGGAGAGAAAATCTTGCAACTTTGGATGTTGATCAGAGATTGGTTGTCAGTGTGGAAGACGACTTGATCATGTCTGACAAGTTGAAAAAGGGAGTCTTTAAAATCCAAAGCATCTTCTTCTTCTCCTTCTCCTGGAGGTAATGTAGATCATTTGGTGCAAAAGCTGGTTAATGACCTCATTGCCATTAAGAAACAATTGGCTCAACATGCTCCATATCAAGATGTTCCAAGGAAGAAATTTTAACCTAGGAACCGCTTTCCCTCTTCTCAAACTAGGTTGGAAATTGAAGGTCCACCCCTCAAGGTGCCTGTTAATGCTACTTGTGAAGTTCTTGAGCCTAATGATGAGGAAGAAAATGGGCTCTATGATGAACAAGAAGAGGAAATTGATGAGGAATTGGAGGATCCTGGTGGTTCTCGAGTTCATTTCCTCACTACTGATAGTATGGAAGATGTTGATTATTATGATGATGTTGTGGCTGAGATGAACAATGAATCATATGCTGTTATGACTTGGGAGTAGACCAATGAAAAGGAAAAAGTGGTGCAACCTGCAAAAATATCCAAGGAGTACCCCATCACCATCCTAGTGATTGCAAGAAGAGGAGCTCCTATTCCTACTACTTCCACTCAAAAGGTAAGCTCTGCTAGTCCTTCTCCCTCTACTTCTGCTTCTAGGAATTCTTTCCCAACAAATGATAAAGCTGATAGATCAAAAGCTCCTCCTATTCCTAGTAGTGATTCCCCGTCCACATTTGGATCTTTTGACATTATAGACCATCTTAAAAAGACCAAGATTTAAATTTCTGAAGAAGCGTTCTATCAAACCCATCCTAAATCCTTTGCCAAAATGGTTAACTTTGTAAAATCTAAATCTAAAACCCCAGCCCATTCTTCTAAAGTCCTTTTTTCCACTCCCTCTCCCTCACCTCAATCAAGCCTTGTCGCTATAGTCACTTCCCCGAATGAGAAAATTGAACCATTCTATGTGACCCTTCTCTTAGCTTGCCACAAACTTAGTAATTGTGTCATAGATTCAGGAACATCAGATAATGCAATGCCTACAAAGGTAGCCGATGCTTTGGGTCTAACCCTAACACGTGCCTTTGGTTCCTGTTATTGCATGGAGAGTAAGAAAGTACCTTTGATGGGCAGAATTAAATATCCACAAGTAGCTTTTGCTACTTTTCTAGAGAAAATAATCCTAGCCACCATTTTGGTAGCTGATATTCCTCCTTCATATGGGATGTTGCTGAGTAGAAATTTTTGCAAGGAGGTAGGAGGGGAAATTCAAATGGATTGGTCACATGCCTTGATCCCTGTCAATGGGAAGATGAAGAAGCTGCTGCCTAAGAAACAAGTAAAGTATATTGTGCAAAAGACAGATGATCCTAAAGCACAAATAATGTATGTAGATATAGGGCATGGGAACTACATGATCATGTCACGAGAGGTGACAAGTCTGCCAAAGGGAGTGTTGCTTGATCCTAATGGTGTGTGGACTTTGGAGTTTTATGGGCGCTGCTCTTCAGCTGGTTCTGGAGGTGGTGTAGTGCTCATTTCTCCTGGGGGTAAGGTTCATCGTTTATCCTTCAAATTTTAGTTTGAAAATACCAACAATATTGTCAAGTATGAGGCCCTCATTCTTGGGTTGAGCATGGCAAAGGAGATGGGAGTGAAGAACCTTCTTGCTTGTGGTGATGTAGAATTAATTGTAAAACAAGTTAGAGACCTTTATCAGGTAATGAACAAAAATTTGAAGCACTATAGGAATCTTCACTGGGTTTCCGTTGAATTCCTTGATGCTTTTTCCATTGAAGCTTTTCCAAGGGAGAGGAACACTAGGGCTGACTCTATAGTTGTTTTTGGGTCCTTGTTGATTCCTCACCCCGATTTCCCTCAGGAGAAATTCACCTTTGAATTGATCCATAGACTAGTGTGCCTGAAAATGTAAATAATTGGCAAGTTTTTAATGATGACCAACATTTTCTTTCTTTCTTGGAGCTCAGAGACAACTTTGATCAACTATACTTTGAAGGAAGTGACAATCTACCTAGAGAGTGTGTGTCATCAAATGAAGAGGGTGTCAAAGAAGAGATGGATCAAGATGGATGCATCAAACTGAAAGGAAACAAAATTCCTAAAGGACTGGTGAGTTTGGAGGATATTTTTGATAAACATGATAGATATATGAAGTCTAAAGTTTCCCAAGGAGCTTGACAATCTGCTGAGACTGAGAAAGTGAATATTGGGAGTCTTGATGATCCCAAAATGGTCAACATTGGAAAATGCTACACTCAAGAAGAGAAAAAGAAGGCAGTGAATCTATTGAAGAGGTATGTTGATGTTCTGGCTTATTCTTATGATGATCTTAAGGCTTTTTAGCCTAAAGAAATGTAACATTTCATTCCTCTTAAGCCTAAGATCAAACCCTGCAAATAGAAGCAAAGGAAATATAATCCAAAGATAGCTGATACAATTTTCCAAGAAATACAAAAGCTTATAAAGGCTAGGATCATCTTCCCCATCCACCATTCAATGTGGATTGCTAATATAGTGCCTGTCAGGAAGAATAATGGTGAGATCTGGATCTGTGTGGACTTCAGAAATCTAAATTAGGGTTCTTTGAAGGACAACTACCCTCTCCCCATGATGGACCAAGTATTGCAAGCTGTCACAGGCTCAAAGATGCTATCTATGTTAGATTGATTCTCAAGGTACAATCAAGTAGAGGTGAATACTGCTGATCAACATAAGACTACCTTTACAACTCCTTGGGGCACCTTTGCATACAAGAGAATTCCATTTTGTCTTATCAATGCCGGTGCTACTTTCCAGAGGGCTATGGACTTGGATTTTGGTAGTTTGAAAGGGAAATGCATTGTTGTGTATTTGGATGACTTGACAGTGTTTTCTAAAGCAAGAAAATATCACTTCCAACACCTTGAAACAATATTACAGAAGTGTAGAGAGCATGGGATTTATTTAAACCCTAAGAAGTCTATGTTTTGTGTCACAGAAGGAAAGTTGTTGGGACACATTGTTTCACAGGAAGGGATCAAGATTGATCTGGAGAGAGTTTATGCCATCCAGCAAATTCCTCTTCCATCAAGTAAGAAGGGTGTCCATTCTTTCTTTGGTAAGATCAATTTCCTAAGGATATTCATCCCCGATTTTGCAGAACTTACTATGAGCATTGCTCACATGATGCAAGGGAAGAAAACCTTTAGTTGGTCCTTTGAAGGGAAGAAATCATTTGAGGACATTAAACAGGCTATTCCAAAGACTCTAATCTTGTCATTCCTTGACTTTAGCAAATATTTCATTATCTATTGTTATGCTACTGAAAATACCCTAAATGTTGTGTTAGCCTAGAAAAATGCTAAAGATCACAAGCTCCCAATTGCATTCATGAGTTATGTATTGAAAAATCATGAGCTGAAGTACACCATGATGGAGAAGCATGCTTTTGCAGCTGTTAAGCAATTTAGGTTTTACATTCTTAATTCTCATTCTGTGGTGTTGGTGCCTGATACAACAATCAAGTCCATTCTTACTCAGCAAGAGTTTGGAACCAAGAGAGGTAATTGGGTAGAAAAGGTGCAAGAGTATGATCTTAATATCAGGCCAAAAAAGCTAGTTTGGGGTAAGGGCCTGTGTGAACTCATTGCTGAGGGAGCTGCCAAGGAGTTGTCCAAAGATGAAGTTGATGTCCCTGTTGTTTTGTTCCTCAGCTCGACAGATGTATGGTATGCTGACATTGCTCACTTTATGACCTATGGAGAGTGTCCATCTCACTTGAGTGCCGAAGAGAAGAGATCCATCAAACCAATTTCTGCACAATATGTGCTATGGGAAAATGCTTTGTTCAAACGAGGTATAGATGGAAGGTTTTTGAAGTGTGTAGACAAGGAACAAAAAAAGAAGTTGTTCTCTGCTTTTCATGACCAAGATTATGGAGGTCATTTCTCCTTTGCTGTAACAACTCATAAAATACTTCGTGATGGTTATTATTGGCCCACTCTATTCAGAGATGCATTAAAATGGGTTGGTAAATGTTAAGCATGCTAAACATTTGTTGGAAGACCTAAGTTGGCGGCTTTGCCTCTTAAGCCTGTAGTGATTGAAGAGCCATTTCAAAAATGGGGTTTAGACTTCATTGGAGCACTCAATCCATATTCCAGTGCTATACATAATCATGTGTTGACTACCACAGATTACTTCACCAAGTGGGTGGAAGCCATCCCAGTCAAGAGCACTACCTCCGAGGTAGTTTGCAACTTCATTAAAGAGAACATATTGATCAGGTTTGGGATCCCAAACAAAATTGTGACTGATAATGCTTCCAAATTTTCTTCTGCTGAGATGATGGACTTATGCTATGGGTATGGGATATCCCTTGCTCATTATTCAGACTACTACCCCCAAGGGAATGGACAGACAGAATCAACAAACAAGAACTTGGTAAACATAGTTAGAAATCTTGTAAATGATTCTTAGAGGAATTGACATAAGAAGCTATATGATGCACTTTGGGATGATAGAATTACACCCAAGAGAGCAATTGGAATGTCCCCTTTCCAAGTGGTGTATGGTGTAGAAGCTCAATTTCCAGTCACGGTGGAATTTCCAGCCTTACATCTGATGAAAACCATTGAAGATTCAAGTTTCAGTAGCTCTTTGGATAAGATAATTTTGTACCTTCAGAAGCTCAATGAAGACAGATTGCAAGTGGTGGACAGGATAACAACTCATTAGTTGAAAGTGAAGGCTTTGTTTGACAAGAAGACCAAACCCAGAGTTTTCCAAGTGGGAGACATTGTGCTGCTTTGGGACAAAAGACATGAGCCACGAGGAAGTCATGGTAAGTTTGATTCTCTTTGGCTTGGTCCTTTTAGAATCAAACATTTTGCTGGAGAGAACTCTTTTTATCTGGATTACATGGATGGTTCTCCTCTCCCACTTCCTTATAGTGGGAAGTATCTGAAGTTGTTCAAGTCCTAGGTGACTAGGTGGTCCTTCTGTATATTATGTACAGTGTTTTGGTTTTGGTTCGTTCCTTTGTGTTTCGTTTATGTTCTTCCCTTTTGGTTTGTTTTGTTTATTTTCTCTTCTTGTGTGTGTTTCCTTGTATTAGTTTTGATTTCAACTCCTTTGCCCAATGGATAAGGCACTGGTCCTCTTTTCCCTAGAGTTATCTGTAGTTATTAATCTTCCCTTGTGTCTTTGTTCCAAGCCAAGTCATCCCCTGAAAGAGCCAACTGTTTTCGGCCCCAAAATTCCCCTCTTTTGAAGTCAAGTTTCAATTTTTTTGAGTTTTTACCTTAGAGTATTGAATCACATCAAGCTTGGCATTGTTTGCAGTTTTCCTATTCATGGAGAAAAATTTGAAAGTCGGGAATATGGTGAAGTTCCTTTCCTTCTTTTTATTTTCTTTCCGCAGTCGAGAATGATAGGCATATTTTACCCATTAATTTTTGCCCCAGAGTCCATGGGTAATACGTGAATATCTTTGATTGGATGTGGTTTGGCCATATTTCAAGGTTTAACGGAAGCCTCCACGTGTCCAAATGACACAACTTCAGGGGTAGGGTCTAAGGGATAGTCCTTAAATAAGTGTAGGATTTCTACGTGTCCCAGGTGCAAAATGAAGATAGAACAAGCTAAAATTGGATAATTATGGAAGGTTCAGCGGACGATGACACTTGCCTACTCAGCATAGCTTCAAGAGTCAAAGCCAGGGGTAGTTCTCAAACTTGCACCAGTCCTCCATGTGTCCTAGGTCCAAAAAGGGACAAAGCCGATAGTTAAAATTAACTAAGTATGGGCGGGTTGGCGGAAGCCGCCATGTGCCTTAACGATGCCATTTTGGAAGTGAAATCAAAGGGTTAGTCTCCAAGTAGCGTCAGCTTGCCACATGGTTAAAGTCAATATGAAGATGGAGTTGGCCGTTGAAAATTCCAAGACCAGTGGAAGGAGACATGTGTAAGCTCAACGCAGCTTCAGGGGGAGTTTCCAAAGTAGAAACTCAAATGAGCGCTAGCCATCCATATGTCTAAGGGTCAACATAAGTCAAGTAGAAAATTGGCCCGAATCGGCTAAGTATAAAGGAACCGGCGGAGCTCTCCAAGTGTCAGCCTAGCGCTGCTTCAAAGGAAAAGAATGCAAGAGGTTTTCGCAGACCTGCTCCAATCAATTTCTCCCACATGGGTGGCCCAAATTTGAATTTGTAAAAGTGAATTGAATGGCCCATGTTTTAAGTGGTAAAATAATGTAACAGTTGTATTATTAAAAAACTAGTTTTTCCGCCATTAACGTTTCTTTTCGTTTTCAATAATTTGAAAAGGCGTGGATGATTGGAATAAGTTGTAACTATTTATTACTTACTCGAGGAAGTTGTAACCGTTTTTTGCGAGCTATATCATGAGCTTTCAAAGCCATTGTATGGGTTGGAATTTTGATTATTCTGGAACTATAATTTCAAATTGGAAGAAATCAATACAAAGGGTTTTCCCTTTTTTCTTCTGCTTTCTCTTTCCTTCTGGTTCTGATCTGTGGATCATCTAATCCTTGCATGCTTGGAAAATTTGCATTCTAGTTTGTACAATCTCCAAAACTTTGAGTTTGCGAATTGTGTCTATTATAAATGTGGATGGTTATACTTTGTATCTCATTTACACAATACATATAAGGTTTTTCTCTACCATGTCTTTTCCCTGAAAGTATTTTCTTCTTCTACCTCCATCCTCTCTTCAAATTCTTTGATCCTCATGTATTGATAATTTTCCAGGCTTAAGAAACATTTCAGGATATTGGGAAACCACCATTAAATGAAAGACTGTGCATTTGTACATAGGGTTTTCCCCTACTTTCAATAAGAGAACCTCTCCCATTAAAGAGGAGGGACTTGCTTGTCCCATGACTGTGGTTTCATTCCAAGTGCAAATATGAAACCCAACACACTTAAACCAAACTTCCAACATCTAAAACAATACCATGTGTCTATGATATTTCTTGCATTTGATTCACCTGGTGTGCATAATGAGACAATTTACTTGCATAGGGTGATCTTGGTGATCTTGTCACCAAATGACCATGGTGACCTGCGAGACACAATGTAGTAAAAGAATAAATCCTCTTATCTAATATGGGTGAAAGAGAGATACTGAATGAATAATGCTTCCATATTTTGATCAATCCATTTGATGATATGGGAATCACTCTGAGACCAAATTTAGGGAATCAATAAGGCTTCCATTCCACCTGAGCCATAATTCAAATGTCAATCCTTTGCAAGTATGAAATTTTCCATGTCCATTCCTATGAGGTGAGATCCTGAGAAGTGATCACAAAATTTTTATAGGTGGGGATTTGAAAAAATTGAAAAAAACCATTCAGAATGAGGATTTCCAGAATTGGACTGTCGTTCCCCAGAGACACTTTTTAAACTAGGTCATAGTGTGGTGCACAAGCTAGAACTAGCTTTGTGTTTTGAAACAAGTGAGCATTTTATTTTCGTAGAAGCTCAACATCCTTGTTTATCAACCAATATATTAACACTTAGTATTTTTAGTAAGCCTTATTTTGAGAAGTCTATTTGAGTTAGCTATTGCTTAATTTGGCATTTCTGAATTTCCTTGATGTTCAAAGGGAAATGAAAACTTTGAAAAATGAACTATTTGCAAAAATTAATATTTATAGACTATGAGGCTTAGGAAGGATTAAATTTTATAAGTGGGTTTTCTAGGTGTCAGAATGGAATGAAAGTGGTCTCAAAAGTTTCCATTTTGCAATGTGAGGCTTCGCTCCAATTTTTAGAGGGTTTTAATCGACAAGTTTTCGTAACTATGAAAAATGATTTTTTATGGCTGAATATTTCAAATGGCCATATGAAATGATATAGAGAATTAATAGAGGGATGTAAATAATCTTTTAAAGGAATTTTTTCAAGGAAGCTATAGTTAAAATCTCATGACAAAAAAGCATGGGGCTTGGGAGATATGAGTGAAAAGGGGTTTTTGGGCATGGAGGATGTGTGAATAATTTTGGCAACATAAAAACATAATAACAACAATGGAGGAGAGGAAATTACATGAACAAGACTTAAAAATGGTTAAGTGTTGCATTTGAGTTATTTTACCCCTTTTAATCTTGTTTTCCCTCTCATTTACACACCTTAACTCACATTAAACATAAACAAGCTCAACCCGGGTCAGGTGGGGGTTGGATGTGTGGTTGTACTCTAAAAAATATGGGAAAAAAGGACAAAGGGTCATCACTCCCTCCAAAATGTGCCATAGGTGCTTGCTTCATGAGGACAGGGCCAAATTTGGTGAAAAATGTGAGTTGTAAACACCTTTCTAACTATCAGGATTTATAAGGGAAGATATAATTAACAAATTATAGATCTAAAAATTAAAATCCCGAAGATTATAGATTATGATGTGTATTTAATTATACATCGATTTAGATTAATATAGATAAAATTTTTATAGAGTTTAGATAACATGGGATGAAAGTAAATGATAGGAAAGTGAATGAGACAGATAACACCAGATTTAAGTGGTGAAACCTGAAGGAGAAAACTCCACTGATAAAGCAATGTCTTATATTAATAATTTATCAGATTTTAACCCAACACTTCCACTTTACTCCTTAGTCTCACAGATAACAATAAAATACCAATGTCTCGTAGTATATTAGATCGCATATATAGAATAACTTGAGCATGTATATGATCAATCAGTTAGTGCCAATCCCACGAGGGATCATCTTATATATATATATATATATATATAATATATATATATTATATATATATGTATATATATATATATATATATATATATATATATATATATATATATATATATATATATATATATATAGTATGGGTGAGCGGTAATACCATTTCACTCTTTTCAAAGCTGTGAGAGATTGAATACGTTTATTAGATAATTTTTTTAATAAGGGTCATATATAGTGGTCAATAAAATGATATCCCACTCGACATTATCAACCCCAACACTCCCCCTTAATGTTAAGTGGGAAGAAACAAATAATACATGTCAAATTAACCTTTTTCTACTAAAGGATTTATAGATCCAAGAATTAAAAACAGTGACTTTGACTAACATGCAAACAAGGGAAACTATATAGATCTTCCCATACATAAATTCTTGAGACCATTTTTTTTTTATATGAAGACTTACATCAGATTATGAAGCCTTTTATAAACTAAGGCATACCCATAACTAAAGCTTCATTGGGATTTACAAGTAGCTTCACATAGTGTGACATATTTACTTATTACAAAATAGAGGAAGTATTGGAAGTTTACAATAACTGTTAAGAGGTGGCATTGTCATACAAACTCCCCCTAAATGGAAAATCTGATAGGACCAAAAAGGCATGAAACTTGAAAAACTTCATAACAAATGATGGCTTGGTTAAGATATCTACAACTTGATCTTCAATAGAGCAGAACTTGAGATCAATATCACCATTCAATACTTTCTATCGAATAAAGTACATATGAACTTCAATATGTTTTTTCCGTTGATGTTGAGTTATATTTTTTACAAGAGCAATACAACTATGACTATCAAATAGAAGAGTAGTTCTCCCTTTGATGCCCATGTGTAGTTCATCCAATAGTATTTTCAGCCACATAGCTTCCTTTGTAGCTTCCATAACACTTCTATACTATGCTTCAATATAAAATATAAATATTGTTGGTTGCTTCTTGTTGCTCCAAGTGACGTCACATGCACCCAACTTGAAAACATATACAAAAGTAAAATTTCTATCTACAACATCACCAACATGATCAAAATTACATTAGCCAAATAATTGTGCATCATTAGAAGAAGAATAAAAAAGACCGTAATTGACTGTTCCTTTAATATATTTCAAAAATTATTTTTTCCATTTTCCAATGATCCTCATAAGGTTCTTGCATAAATATTGAAACTACTCCTACTACATAATAAATATAATGTGTAGTAATATTCAAATAAATTAGACTACCAACTAGCTGTCTATACAAAGTACGATCAAATTTAGTAAAAGTTGTTTAGGATCTAACTTAAAATCAACTTCAATAGGAATTAAAATAGTATTATAGTCAATCATGTTAAATATTCTAAGGAAATTCACAACATAATGAGATTGAGATGAATAGACTTACGATCTTGAAATATAATTATGCCAAGAAAATGATTTCGTAACCCTAAATCAGTCATTTCAAAATGTTGTTTTAACCTTTCTTTGATTCTAACAATTAAATTTCTATCACTACTAGTTATCAAAAGATCATCAACTTACAAAATAATAATGATAATATGACAGTTTTCAAACTTTAAAAAAATCATTATCAAAACAACAATTAGAAAATCCAAGATCTTTAAAGAAACTTTTAATTTTAGCATACCAAGCTTTAGGATCTTGTTTAAGACCATACAAAGACTTTTTCAACTTACAGACATGAAACTTCTTACCAGGTTCTTCAAAACCTTTAGGATGACTCATATAGATTTCTTATTTTAAGTCACCATTTAAAAAGACATTTTTGACATCCGTTTGCTAAATTTCCCAACCATATTGGGCATCCAAAGCCATAAGAACTCTAACCGTGCTCATTTTCGCTACAGGAGAACAATTCTCAACATAGTCAAGCTCATTTTTCTGAGTGAAACCACGAGCCACCAACCTTGCCTTGAAATTTTCAATTTCTCCTGAAGAATTATACTTGATCTTATACAACCACCTAGATCCTACAATGCTTTGCTTAGAAGGAGGGACTAGTTCCCAACTATTATTTTTAATCAAAGCATTGCATTCATCTTTCATAGCTTGAATCCATTTATCATCTTGAATGGATTCTTAAAAATATTGTGGTTATACCTCATAGAGGGTCATAAAGGCATGATAAGAGTGCTAACTACGATTTAAATTTATAATATTAGCAGGCTGAGAGTCTTGAACAATACTTTGAGCCCATTTAGGAACCTTGTGAGGCAAGACATTTTGAGAAGACTCCCCATCAATCTCTATCATATCTAAGTAAGGATAATTGACCTCTTGAGCTTTTGTTTCCATAATGTTAGGAGAAATATTAGCAAGATCTATCTTAGGAGTAGCAGAGGAGGGTTCATGAAAAGCATCACAAAATTCCTTTTCTAAGACTTGAATGTTTCTATTTTCAAAAATTTCATGCTTAAAAGGATCATAAACTATCAATACTTTAGTTCTAATTTTTATTTTGTCTTTTGGAATGAAGATAGAAGCAAGACTACCAAATATTCTTAAGTGAGAAACATCTAGATTTTGCTTTGTCCATACTTCATAAGGAGTAGCTTGATGAAGAGATTTAGTAGACATTATATTAAAAATATAAACAACAATATTCATAGCTTCAACCCATAGAAACTTAGGCACATTAAAAGCATGAATCATAGTCCTAGCCATTTCTAAGGTAGTCCCATGATTTCTTTCTATGATTCCATTTTGTTGAGGGGAATAGGGAGTAGTCAACTCTCTCTGAATCCCACATGACACACAAAACTCATCAAACTTTTTTTCGACATATTCTCCTCCATTATCAATCCTAATTATTTTAATTTTTAGATTAGAATCATTCTCAACTAAAGCTTTAAATTTCTAAAACTTAGACAAGACATAAGACTTATTCTTAATAAAATAAAACCAAGTCATTCTAGAGAAGTAATCAATGAATCACACAACATATAAGGCACCAATAAGAGAAGGAACTTCAAGTGGACCTCTCACATCACTATGAATCAGTTCTAATAATTGAGAAGAATTGCAATCATGATGTTTGTGAAATGGTTCACCATGTTGCTTACCACATAGGAAAATTTTGCATGTTTCATGATCTGATTTTATCTATTGAATACCAACAACAAGCTTTAGGCTAGACATATCATACAAGATTTTGAAATTTACATGACCAATTATTTCATGCAAATCTGAATATCATTTCTAGAATAAGAAGAAAAACAAGACTCAAACATAAAACCATCAAATATATACAAGCCATTTTTGTGAATACTAGAAACAATAACATTACTGAACTTATCTTTTATATACCACTTATCTTGCAGCAAAAAAACTTTACAATTTTCTTTAGTTAGTTGAGAGCAAGATAGAAGATTTTTTTTCAGTCGAGGAGCATACAATGCATTCCTAATTACTCCATTTGATAGCTTAACATTGCCACAACCTTCATATATAATGATGGAATTATCTCCTAGATATATGTTTTCCTCACATTTAGCTACATCTGATAGGATACTTGGAGTATAAGTCATGTGCCTATAGGAACCACTATAAAAAAACCATTCATTTTCATTTGAGGATGAGAGAGTAATATACATGGCAATAGACTAAACCACATTTGCTTGATTTTGCTTCTAATTTTTCTTATGATTATTAGACTTGTTGTTCTTAGCATTCTTATTTGATTTGTTAGTCTTTACTCTATGATCAGACTCTTTATTCCCAAATTTGCCACACTTGATACATGTGTCATTAAATTTGACCCTAAGGTTATGACTGTTTTTAGTAGAATTAGACTTAGGATTGGATTTGAATCTTGATCTAATATTAGAATTCTGATTAGGATTGTTATTATTCCTATTATGAGTAGACTTATGATTCTGATAGAAAAATCTTGGGACATAGTCTCTTTTGAATCAAAATTCTCCATTACATTCTCTTCTTGAATTAACAGAGAAGACAAAGTGTCTAAATTAGGTAGATCATTCTCATTCTGATACTTAGAGTTAAGAATAGAGATATAATTTTGAATTTTTCATGAATATTTATTTGAATTATGAAGTACAAAAGCTTATCTTGAAATAATTCACAGTTACATTCATCTAATTGAGCTTTAATGTTCTTAATTTTAGCTAAATAATTGACTATTTTCTCATCCCCCTTCATAGGAGTTGTGAGCAACTCTAAAAATAGCTTAATTATTTTTGACAAATAATTGCCTTTATGCATAGTCTCTAATTACTTCCAAGCATCAGTAGGAGAGTCCATATGACCTATATGCTTTAGAATTTTATTTTTTATGCTTTGCAAGAGGATGGAAAAAGCCTCCTGAGATCTCTGAGAGAAGGGGCTAATATTTTCAGGGGTTTCTTGTCTTCCCTTGGGTCATTTTTCCACACAAGTAACAAGATCCCATAGCTTCCTAGCCATAAAACAAGCTTTCAATCAAACTATCCATATGCTATAATTCGTTCCACTTAATAACTGAGATTTATCCATTGAGAAACTAGAGGAACTAGCTATTTAAAGAAAAACTTAGCTAAATTTGAAAGCTCAAACATAAACAGCAAGCCACGGAAGGCAGCGGAATAGAGGAGAAACAATTATAAAATTTTCAAATTTTGAAATCCTCAAAATAAAGAAGTTTAAAAATTTGCGGAACAAAGAAAATTTGAAAAAAAACCCGTGTTACAAAGAAATATTTGAAAACCTTGGTATAAAGAAAATATAAAACTCGCGGTACAAGATTTTTAAAAATAAAATAAAATCCGCGGAACAAAAAGAATTTATATGGGACACGTGGCAAAGATCTAACCATTGTAGCAGGGTACGTGTCGTATTTCTGAAAAATTCTAAAGTAGATCCCCCAAGTGGACGTGAAGTCCTTGGAATTTAATCAAAATGAACATATTATCAGGTACGTAACAGGGTTAAAAACTATAACAAAAAAGGTGGACACAAAGTCTTAATAAATTAAATTAGATAGAAGACTTATCGGGTCCGCGACAACAAAAAAATTAAGCACGCATAAAATAACTATAGAAATTATGACAACTGCAAAAATCAGAATACACGTGTCTCTTTTCAATTATCTCACACTTTGTAGTGTAGCTAATAAGTTAGAAGACAATTAATTAAAAAATAGACAACATAACCGTATACCGTGTCTTTAATTAATTACTCCGCTATTTCACACGTTAACAAACTTCAAACAAAATATGAAAGCAAAGACAATAAAGAAACAAATGATTCCACTTGTCAAAGATCGAATGACTGATAATATACCCTTAGCGGCTTTCTGCCAAAATTTAACTAGATTGCCTTAGGTGGACTTAAAGTCCCATTAATAAGCTAAAATTTAAAATAAAGTTTTGTGTCCAGGAAAAAAAAAGACATGTGTCACATTCTTATTGGCTAAGTCAAAACAAAGAATGCCACCCTGAAAGACAGAGTTAAAAAGTTGAGAAGACTGACACAATCAGAAGATTAATACACGTGTCCAAATGCAATTGGTTCACACTTTGTAGTGTAACCAAAATGACTTAAGGTAGAAATGGACACACATGGATCCTTTTAAATGGCTCAATTTTCACCGGTCTGACAAACATTGACAAATGTGAAAATGTGGCTACATTCTTATTGTATAATACACTTCCACAAAAGGAAAATACTGACAATTTGTAAAATATGGAGCAATCTATATTGGATCGTATTTCGTAAATATAGACAAAAGTGAAATACTGAAAAGATACTTGAAGACATAATTTTATTGGATCAACCTTCACATATGACAAAACATAAGCTAAAAAAAGGTCTGAACAATGTGAAAAAAGTACTTAAAGCAATCCTTATTGGTTCATGGCATTTCACTAAGACAATTAGATAAGTCAAATAAAAATGACAATGAAGCAAGGTGGAGCCTTCTGATTGGCATGGGGGAATTTGAAAAATAATTATCAAAACTCAAAAGAGCTAATAAAAGACTGACAATCAATAATCTTCACAGAAAATGAAAAAGCCATAACTAATGACACAAGTGAATGATTGGCACCAAGATTCGATCGAAAGACAAAATATCCTAGAAAAAACTAATAGATTTATCAAGTTGGGGCAGATTTAAACACTCTAAACTAACTGGATCTAAAGAGATATCTTTTGGATCCATAAACAAAAATACTTCTCTAACGGCTATAAACACGTGAAAAAAACTTAAAATAAGCTTGTAGATGACAATGGATTTATCCTGTAAATGACTGAAACAAGATGTAGAAGCAAATATACTAAGCATGCAATTGCTCAAAAACAGATCTAAACAACCATTTAGCTGAAAATATTTCAAACAATATTTAAATGGGAATTGGAAATTTGAAAATTTTTAGCTTCAAGATGACTACAGAACTTTTAGGGTTTCACACATCCGTGAATAAACTTAAAGCTTCTTTACCTCTTCAAATTAAGAAACTTCTAGATCGATCATGCACATGCATAATCGACAACTCTGATACCATGTTAGGGAAATGAAGGGAAAATATAATTAAAAAATTATAGTATCCAAAAGATAAAAGTCTCAAAGATTATAGATTATGATGTGCAGTTAATTATAATCATAGATTTAGCTTAATATAAATAGATGAATTACAGAGCTTAAATAACATGAGCTAAAAGTAAATGACAACTAAAACATAAATGGGAGACAGATAACACTAGATTTAAGTGGGGAAACTTGAAGGAGAAAACCCCACTAATAAAACACTATCTTATATTAAGAATTTATCAAATTTTAACCCAACACTTCCACTTCGCTCCTCAGTATCATAGACAACAATAACAAACCAATGTGTCGCAGTATATTAGCTCGCATATATAGAATAACTTGAGCATATATGTGATCAATCAGTTAGTGCCAATTGTTAGGTTAATTATGCATAGTTAAATATAAATTAATTATTTAATTAATTTTAATAATTAAATAATAATGTTATGTGGTTATATTATAAACCATATTTTTTTTGTATTTTTTTTATATTTTTTTTAAAACCATATTTGTCTTTTATTTTCACAGGCATAATTGTTATAATTGTTATAACAATTTGTGTGCTTCTCGGATGTATTTTGGAAGTTGTTGTGAATTTAGTTTTACTTGTGCAACCTATTTCTTTGTCTGCACATGGCTGTTCAATTCCTATAAGAATTGCAGCACTCCATTGTAATGGTTGATTGAGTTTAATACAATTATCAGGCTTCCACCCTTGTTACGTCAATTTACATTTGGTTTCAGAGCAAGTTAAAGGATATTGGATGATTGTAGCAGAGTTTGAGGAGCATTGGAGAAGCTTGTGCAAGCAAAAGAGAGCCAGAGTTGCCTCTGCAACTTCCCAGCCCCATCCCCTGCAATACCACCATCAAATTCCTCAAAACCACCTTTATTCATTGCAATTAAGGTTGAGGAGGATAGAATTCACCAAGGAAGAGATTACAAGCTCAAAGGAAGGAAGAAAAATGATCTAAGGCGCCATACACACTCAAAACCACCTTCATTCTCACCAAAACCACCTGTCGTTTTTTCTCTTTACTGGAATTTTTTCTCAAAACCTCCTTTCCAAAATCGTGGTTTTTTGAAGAGGTATGGTTTTACAGTTTGGAAGTGTTTAATTACATTTTGCTCTTTACTTATACTTGTTTAGCTTAGCCGCCCAAGTGGCTAGCATAACTTTTGTAAGACACTTCCCATCAAGAGAGGTCAAGAGGGTCAAATCCCCCTCCCTCACATACTACCAAATTTGGCAGAAAAGTTAGTGGAACATGCTAACTTTAGTGGAAAATTCAAATTTAGTTATAACTAACTAAATTTAGCGAGAAAAAACCCTATTTTAGGGAATTTTTTTTTCCCTCCACTCTGCATATTTTTGCATTCTAAGCACATTTTTCCAAAGGAGGGCTACCTAAAAAATTCATTTTGAGCTATTTTTTTTACGGTTTTTTGCTCAACTAGCCGTATTGGGCTCCACAGGCCATTAGGGCCCACAAAACAAAATTTTTTGCTTGCCATTCAATTTTTTACAAATTTTTGAATGTAATTGCATGTTGTAATATATTTTACTAATTTGTAGGTTGCCATAAGTCAACTGCAAACTTTGTAACTGATCAGAAATCAGCAGAATTGTAATCAGAAAAATAGCAAAAAAATTGGTTCTGTAAGACTCAAGAGATCCTAGATCTCATTCGCAGTGTTCAGTATATACAGTGCCTCTAGGAAAGTGCTTACGAATAAAGCCTGTCACAAATACTACTGCACTTAATGCCTAATATAGCTGTAATAACGTCGTCTCGGCATCATCCCTATAAATCGACGGGGAGTAATAAGGCCACAGTGCACACACTATGAGCCATCCCATTTGTTTGTGAATGATTACATCGACATAAATCTAGATTGAGAAATTATCCAAGTATATAGCGAAATTACACGCACATATGAGGATATTTCTTTGAGCCGGTGTCAATAATCACACATACCCCTCTCAGTACTATCTTGATACCACGTATTGAATTCTTTCACGTACGTTAACGCCTCTTTCACATATTGCCAAATATATAGAAAGGGTAAGCTTCTTCTACGTACTAACGAGTATATCAGAAGGGTGTGTATATAGAAATGTTCGGTATATTAGACTGACAGATATTTAGATTGGGGAGATCTTATACCTGAAGTGATAAGAGCCAAAACCTCGTCAGTGTTTTCTGCAAAATGGGCACCAATGCCCCTAAATTTTTTCTTCCAAATTCAGAACTAATCAGAGGAAACAACTATACTGCATGGAAGACAAAAATCAAGACACAACTTGAGTTTGAAGAGACCTGGCCTGCTATGAATGGTACTCTAACGATATCAACTACTGATACAACACAATAATGGTGGTTTGATAAAGCAAATCATAAGGCCAAACTCATCATCTTGTTTGGAGTGTTCTGATGATGTGCAACCCCACATTCGAGATGCCAAAATAGCCAAAGAAGAAAGTGAGCTAAATTGATGCACAGTGTATGAAGCCAAAAACAAGAATGCTAAACTGAATTCGTAGATTCAGTTACATACACTAAAGTTCAAACAAAATGAGAAAATCAAATCTTTCTTAAGAATAATTGCGGAATTGAGTGCTTCACTTCTAGCCCTGGGAGAAGCAGTCACATGTGATGCTCTTGTTTTCATTGTTCTGAGAGCACTCCCCTCTTCTTACTGCATTTTTGTCACAACACTAAACATGTTAGATACGACCATTAGTTTTGACAAGTTGGTAAACCTACTGTAACAAGAGGAAGCCATGGACATAATAAAGATGATGAAGAGGAGTAGGCACTTTCTTCACATCAAAAATGGAAAGGAAAAGGTAAAGAAAAACCTAATTCCTATCAAAAATCCCCAAAATCAAAATCAGTATCAAGGGGACAGACAACAGAAGAAGCAATGTCCAATCTGCAAAAGAGGACATGGCCTACAATATTTTTGGTATAATACTTACAAGAAAGTTTCATCGAGCAACTCTGGACCTCCAAAAAATTCTCACAAGGGACATTCTAACTACAATCAAGGGCAGCAAATAGGGGAACTAGAAAAGAAGACCCCATCAGTAAGTAAATATTGCTAAGCAACAAGATCAGTCAGATAATGAAGACTACTTGTTCATTGCTCGATCAAGTGAACCATCCACGTCATCTAGTGATGTTTGGCATGTTGATTCAGGGGCCACTCAACAAATGAACCACCACAGAGACTAGTTTATTTCAATGAGGGACACACCATCAAAAAATCATGTTTTGTTGGGAGATGATTCTTCATATAAAATTTAGGGGATTGGGAACATTTCTCTACCCCTTGGTTCATGCAACTGTAGACTTTTAGATGTCTTATATGTCCCTGGGTTCACAAAGAATTTTACTTTCAGTCAGTCAACTCCTTGATCACAATATAAAAATTGACTTTAATAGTCATTTCTGGTAAGAAAACATGTTTTTGATTCGAGATAAATCACGAGGCTCGAAAATAGTTGCAAAAGCCTCTAATGTGGGATGCATGTTCCAACTTGATTTTGTTCATAGAGATGATCAAGGCAAATGTGGCTAAGAACTCCACCTCAGCACAGTTGTGGCATCAGAGACTCGGTCATGTAAGTTTCAAGTATCTCGAGACACTTCGTTGGCACGTAATATGGTACAAGGGCTTCCATCTCTTTAGAAGGATACAAACAAGTGTCCTCACCGCCTAATAGGAAAACAACACAGAGCTTCATTCCAGAAGAGTACGTATCGAGCTCATAGTTAAACTTGATCTGGTTCATACCTGATCTTTGTGGTCCGATGCAACCAAGTCATTCTATACTTTCAGTACTTCATGCTATGTGTTGATGACTATTCAAGGAAAATGTGGATTTTTTGTCTTCACAAAAAAAGTGAAGCTTTTGAAACTTTCAAGAAGTTCAAAGTAGCAGTTGTATATGAATCTGGTCATCCCGGGGTCAGAACTTTCCACTCAGATCAACAGAAGGATATGGAAATCAAAGAAGCTCAAACCCTGATGTTTGTTGCGCCAAGGCGCAGGTAGAAGGTGCATAGCAAGGAATGTCAACATGACAAATGGATGCGCCACAGGCACACCGTAAAGGGCGCATGAAAATGGTGTTGTCGACATGAAGATAGATGCGTACAAGGCGTAGGAAATGGTGTGATGCATGGATCGAAGGTGTCTAGACATGCAAATGACATGCGCTAAGGAACAGGTAGAAAGGGCGCATGAATAATGGATTTCGACATGAAGATAGATGCGCCACAGTTGCTCTTGGAAGGAGTGGCACCACAGGAAAAAGGTGTTAAACATGAAAAACCATGGATTGCACCAAGGCGCTTAGAGTATTGGGGTGCAACGACATAGAGTGTCGACATACCGAAGCAAAAGGTGCGCCAAGGTGCAATTGTACATGAGGCGCACCGCAAAGGATCGTCGACATTGAGGGATAGTGAAGCGCCTCTTAGCGCACGGATTACAGTTGATCCTAAGACACAAACATAGTCTGCACCAGTTGGCGCATGGAAACAGTTTGTCGAGAAGAAGGAAGCATAGACGTGCTCCTCTAGGCACACTAGAAGCAGGATTTGTCGACACACTTGTACACGGATTGCACCTGATGGCGCACCTTCAGGAGGCGCAACAGTGATGATGGGGATGATGCTGTGATTATAAGGAAGCAAGACCCACTGGCACAGATATTCAGTATATGCCATAACTTTTGTACTGGGAGCATTATGAGATTCACGCAATGGTTGGACTCCACTGGATACAGCCTATCGATGGTCCATGGACTCGCAGTCTAACTACGACTGAAGAAGTTATCTTTTCTTGGGTGAGAAAAAATTCTAAAAAATGTAAAATACAGATTCGCCACTCTTTGGGGTTTGCTGAGGTTCTCACCTACCAGTCATAATCTTGGAAAGATCCCATGGAATCTAAATATCAACCTGAGGTGGTTGAAGGGTAAAGACTTGGAAACTTGTCAATCTTCCATTAGGGAAGAAACCCATTGGATGCAGATGGATATTTAAAACAAAGTACAAAGAAGATGGGATAGTAGACAAGTATAAAGCAAGACTTGTAGTAAAAGGGTATGCACAAAAAGAAGGCGTTGACTGTGAGGAGACATTTTCTCCCACAACTAAGATAAAAATGATCAGGATGATCTTTTCTCTAGTTGCACAGTTTAGCTGGAAAGTCCATCAGATGGACGTAAAAAGTGCCTTCCTAAACAAATATTTACAAGAAGAAGTCTACATGACTCAACCTAAGGGATATGTAGTACCTAGTCAAGAAGAAAAGGTATGTAGACTCAAGAAATCTTGGTATGGCCTCAAATAGGCACCTCGGGCATGGTACATCAAGATCCTCGGTGCAATACCTCCTACAGCTTAGGATTTGTTAGAAATGCATATGATCTCTAATCTCTGTACCTCAAAATGTAAGGCATGGTTAGATTAGTGATTAGATGTAGTCTATGCCTGCACTGGATCTAGTCATCACTGGCAGGTCAGTTTAGGATGATCGATGCAACGAAGAAAGATCTTAATCGATTGTTTGAGATGACCTCTCTCACGCTGATTCACTATTGTCCCACACTTGAAGTATGGCAGAAAGAGTTTCACATGTTGTGCAATCACACTGGATGCAAAGTGATCAACCTAGAAATACTGATCGAGAAATCTCAGGGGTGCTGTGATTTTACATCAACAGTTCAAAGCTAGCACCTATGGAGAATAGATTACTGGTCATCACGTTCAGAACTATCCGCTTATATTGAGGTAAGGGGGAATCTCTATCGGAAGTTAATTGGGAGTCTCAGAGACCTAACCTACACTAGACTCACGGGATATCAGCTTCGACAGTAATGCCTCCTCCATTCAGGTTCACTGCAGCAACCCAATGTGTGTTGTTGAGAAGAAGACAAGGTGCATCTTACGATCATCTCAAATGGATCAATGGATGCATGATCGATGAATCTAAGACTTACAAAGACAACTTCTTCTTGACTAGATAAGCAGATAAAGATCATACAGTGTAACATTGTTGATACAGAGTGCACTTCTGGAGTTGTATTCTTGATGGAGATATGGACCACCATCATGATGAAGCATGGTCAAAGGGGACATACCATTTATTGCACTTCCTTAGAAGTCGAGTATTGGGTGCTACAGGAGCAAGCATTCATCATACCCAAGTAGATTTGGCTAAATCACATACTGGAAGGACATGGAAGTACCACAGGATAAACTCGACCTTCATGTATGTTGACAATGAAGGTGTTCTCAAACTTGTTCGCAATCCAGTGTTTCATGAAAGAAAAAAGCACATTGAGGTACAAGTTCATTTCATATGTGAGCATGTGTTGAAGCACAACATCTAGCTTCAATATTGTCCAATAGCTGAACAACGGGAAGATATCTTCACAAATTCAGTTGCACGTGACAAGTTTGAGTTGTTCAGAGAGTTCCTCTCCTCATTCCTTGAGACAATGCACAATTAAGGGGGGAAATGTTAGGTTAATTATGCATAATATAATATAAATTAATTATTTAATTAATTTTATTAATTAAATAATAATGCTATTGTTAGTGCAAATTCACAGCACCCCCAAAATGACCTATGGATCTGCTTTTCTAAGGCAATGTCATTTGGTGTGAATACACAACATTGAGCTTTCCCAAAGTGTGGGACCTTTGCAAATGGGGAAAGCTCTCCAGAGAAGGCCGGTTCCTCTTCCTAAACTACCTGCCACAAGCTATTCTAGTGCAGGCAAGCTAATCTAATCCTAATCTAATTATTTCAAGGAGATAGAGAGAGAGAAAGAAAAGAGGGAAAATAGAGCCTACACTAAAATGGTGATACACCAGAGAAGGAAAATGCTGAACATCTATCAAAACTGCCATGGAACAAGAAGAGGTGAGCAATGGAAAGGATGGACAAGTGCATCACAAAACCAAGGATAAATTTCACACAAAAAATGTTCCAAAACTCCATGAACACAGCTCCAAAACCTGCAATGAACATTCAAACATGCACAAATACCTACAATGAAGAGAGGAAAGAAGAAGACAAGAAAAACGAGAAAGGATGGACAAATGCATCACAAAACATGTTTTTTATTGCTCTAGAAGTCTACACAAAACATCATTTTATTGGTAAGAGGAAAAAAATTCCATTACAAAGCAAGGGAGGAGGTTCAAACTCCATTTTTGACACTGGGGAAGAAAAGAAGGGAGAGGCAGAGAAGAATGATGAACAACCTTTACAAATGAGCCAAATCTAGATTTTTACCATCGAACAAAATGAAAGAAATGTGGGCAAATCAAATTGAAACTCCAACCACCAAAAAATCCCTCCAATCTTGCCTACAAAGTGATGGGATTCATGGACAAACCCATACACCAAAGTATATTGCTCTGCAGAGCAAGAAAGAGGCCCATACTTCATTAATTTTGGTGGTTGAGGGTGTTTTCTTTTTTGCATGCCAGAGACGTTTTCCTATTTTTATCCCACAAATCTCCATCAAAATAAAAATTGAACCCTCCATCACGTATAGGATTTCAACATCTTTCTAATGATATAAAGAACATGAAAATCTGAGCTTGGGATTGAAATTTATGCCCCTCTGAAGATTTAGGGCAAAAATAACAATTTTGGCAGGCCAAAACTTGAAAAATTTCCATTTTTTGAATTTGGGAAAATGTCCCAAAAATTCACCACACCCCACCGCTCCACTACCACATGTCACTTTCCCATTAGCTGATGGAAACGTGGGCTCAAACCTCGCCTTTTTCACTTTGATTTTTCATTGGAAAAATTTCCCAAAATTTCCCTGTGCTCCACCGCTCTACTGCCACGTGTCACTTCCTAGTTCACCTGCGGGTTTGCTCTTCAAAATTTTCCTTTGCACCTTTTGTAATTTTGGAAAAAAACCAAAATTTCCTCTGCGCCCATGATTCCCGCCGCTGAAAGGACATGTGGCATCCTCCGGTTGGTCCGTGGGCCTTCTAAACTTTTCTCTATCCCCCTCTGAGGGCCTGCAGGCCAATTTTTTCCTTTGTGCCCTTTGCCCACTTTGGTGAATTTTTTAACTTCACTCCGCTGCCCTGACCTCCACCGCCACGTAGCATCTTCTCATTGGATGCGGGCCTATCAAGGGAAAATTTCCCCAAAAAACTTCACCAAGCGATAATTTTCAAAATATTTGGAGTTAGGAGGAAAATGTTACCTTTCTGGAAAGGGCAAGAAAAATCCTATCTAATGAAGCCATTTCTAGAATCCTTTGAGTGCTTGAAATGTGTAAAAATTGAAGTTAAAGCAAAAGGAAGGAAAGAATGAAGGCAAGTTAGCCAAAATAAGTAGGGGGCTCATTTTGGATGACAATTATATGGTTATATTATAAACCATATTTTTGTTGTGTGTTGTTATATGGTTTTTAAACCATATTTTTACTTTATTCTCATAGGCATAATTGTTATCATTGTTATAACAATTTATGTGCTTCCCAGATGTATTTTGGAAGCTGTTGTGAGTTTAGTTTTACCTGTGCAACTTATTTCTTTGTTTGCACATGGCTGTTCAATTCCTATAAGAATTGCAGCACTCCATTGTAATGGTTGATTGAGTTTAATACAAATATCAAGCTTTCGCCCCTATTTCTAGATAACATGAGCTGAAAGTAAATGACAGGAAATTAAATGAGACATATAACGCTAGATTTAAGTGCAGAAACTTGAAGGAGAAAACCCCACTAATAAAACATTGTCTTATATTAATAATTTATCAAATTTTAACCCAACAATTCCACTTCGCTCCTCAGTATCACAAATAACAATAACAGACCAATGTCTCACAATATATTAGCTCGCATATATAGAATAAATTGAGCATATATATGATCAATCAGTTAGTGTCAATCCTGTGAGGCATCATCCTATATATATAGGATGGGTGAGCAGTAATACCATTTCACTCTTTTCAAAGTTGTGAGAGACTGACTAATTTTATTAGATAAACAATTTAATAATGGGTCGTATGTAGTGCTCTATCAAATGATATCCCACTTTCCATTACTAACTCCAACACTAACACCCAAGGTTGTGGTATTGAGTGAAAAAACTTAGCCAAGGATGGGAGATGAAAATTTGGTGTCTCCCATGTCCCCTTATCTTTTAGAAAAAAGGGAAAAAGGGACATCAAACCTCCAAAATTCTTCTATGGGTCAAGATATCATGAAAAAGTGGTCAAAGGTAAAAAAATGTGAGTTTATAAAATGTTCTAACCTCTTTAAGTTGTCACTTAAGTGAAGAAACATAACGCTCAATGGGAGAAAAAAATTTGGTGATCCCCATGTACCCTTGCACCAAAGTAAAAAATGAACAAAGGGACATCGGGCCTCCAAAACCCCACCCAAGCTTCTTGGAATGTTGATGTCATCAATCTCAAGGAAAAAATAGACCAAGGAGTGGGTTTTCAGGCCCAAGAGAAATACATCTAGATTTTGGAGTGAAAAAATTATATGATTTTGACTCCAAAGGACCCACTGAATCGATTCCCATAATTATTAAGAACTTATTCAACTTGAAATTTTCCTTTCCATCCCACTTTCCACCTTTTCCTACACACGTGCACTAGTAAGTTGAGTTGCCACTAGAATAAAAAATGAGTATGAAAAAATATAACATATGTACCATTAGGAGGGTCCAATATAATCCAATTTGAACTTTTTTTAGGCTCCTAAATCTTCCTGAGGTGTTTCAAACCCTTTGAATAAGTTCCACCTTGTAGTAAGACTCTTATATTGCACTGATAGACATGTTTCCACATTCTTATACTCTTAGAATTATTCCTTGATTATTGCACCATGAAGTAGGATATTTTATATTTCTAATGCCTAAGATATGGTATCCCAACACTTCACAAGGCTCCTAAAACCATTCGAATAAGGTGACTAACTCCTTTGAAACTTTCTTTTGCCAGTGCCTTACCCAAGAAGACACGATTTTTCTTGAAAGTTTCCCAGCCTCTCATGGATCCATAAAAAATTCCTAAAATACCTTGGATCATCTCAATACTCTCCCATAAAACCTACAGATGGTTTGTTCCCTTACAGTTAGCTTCTAAGGGATTTCCTCTTGTGACAAAAGACCAAAAATAGCCCTTTTGAAGCCTCCAGGAGCATTGTTCTTTCTTGGATCCCAGTAAATTTAGAAATGAAGCTAGGTACACTTATCTGAACATGAAAAAATTTAAAATTATGTTATCATGTTCCTATCAACCATAATGAGGATGCCACAGTTGAAATGTTGCCTAGAGGAAAGGTTTACATTGACCATGAAAGGGGATTTCAAGTGTGGGTTTGGTTGTCATGACCAAAATTTTAAATTTTGCATGCTAGAAATTTAGCATGACAATAGGGACCAAAAATCCTACAAGTCAATGTGCTAGAGATCAATTTATATGATTTTATCCACATTGGATGTTAGGAAAATGCAATGTTAGTGCTCTATTATTGTTAGAGTGTGCGAGCAAAAAATGTAAGTGAGTTATAACTCATGTAGATATATTATATTTGTAAGTAAGCTTGTTTAGGATATTTAAACAAGCTTATGCAAATGATGTTAGTAGATATTCTAGGATTGGGGGAGAGGTTTGTGTTAAGATAAAATATGAATTTTTTCCTTATTAATATGGTATCATCTTCCTATTTAAATATAAGGTATATCGAATGAATACAATAATGTTGTTGAGTATTTAATTTATGATCTTTACTGATTTAATATTGTGAAACTTAAACCAAATTTATTATTTGGTATCAAAGAAAATTAATAATAATGGAAGATTGATAAAAATCAAGGGGTAGATCCATATCTTTCATGGTTTCTTGATTTATGGAATGCATTAGTTGAAAAAAGGATTGTACATCAGTTTTTGTTTTTTCGTTTTTATTTGGTTTGTGATACGAGGAAAGAGACATCATTCTGAAAATAAAATTTCATAGCTATATCAATCCATTGTTTGTATCTTTAATGGTGGTATTTGATTTGAATATGACTTATAATCTCGATGCCATTTCCTATTTAGAGGAGCATGGCTAGATTTACATTTTCTGTTCCTTATTCTTAAAGACATTTTTAGCACTAGTCAAAGTCTTGTAGCATTCAATGGGCTTAACTATCATATCTTAATATTTTATAGATTCACTTCAACTGTGCATTGTCTTAAAGGATTCTATCTACAATGGATGCATATCATAATCCTATAATAAAGGCATTAAGGGATTGAAATAACCTCTCTCATAGAAATTACATTCTTCATCCATGATGTGCTATAAGATTGCATAAAATTAGTGCTTACATAGGAGATCTCTAGCATTTTAGGTAGTGTACTATGTGGGGGGAAACTATAAATGATTTTAAGGGGTAGATGGTCCCATGTAAAAATAAAATTTCACAAACTGCAGAAAATTGAATCTTCCCCAGAAAAAGTGGAGCAACGACTGTATAGGAGGGTCATTTCCAGCGACTGGAATAGGTGGGGGATGAATTTTTTTGTTGTTGCATTCCATTATTTTCGACCACATATCAACAGATCACTAGCTAGAGAGCAATATAAATATAATGATTTTAAATTATAATATAAATACATAGAGTATTATCCAAACTAGGAGAACATGGGACTATAGAGCTGTTAATTTCTCCTATAAATTATTTACAATACCTACTAAAAAATTATGTGTTGTCCCCTACATGGGACCGCTTTGTTAGATTTCTCATTTCCTATCCGCGTTGTATCAGACATGATGCTTCACATTATCATCATGTATTATTTAAACATTTTGTATAGTTCCAACTCATATATGTCATAGGCATCAATGAAAATTCGATTGCGAAAGGCCCTCCATGATAGACCTTTACATTGGAATCACCTGTGGTGGTCTACCAAAAATCCTACATGGCATATTACTTCAATGAAGTCATAACTCTTCTCTTTACCCTGGCTTACCACACATGGTATTGAACATCCTTTTTGACTAAATTTCTTCATCCCTACCTATCTAGCATCATTCGTTCTTCATTACATTGGAAAAAGTTTAAACATGTGCTCTTCTTGATAAGTCGTCTATATTATCATTCTATAAATTCAAATCAGTATAGAAAAGAGACGATTACATTTCTATTATACATTAGTGCCTAGTCTTAAATGTGATTCAATTTAATAATAGATCAATGTAAGGTGTTTGTATTTAGGTTTAGATTATTAATATTTTTTAGTTTGTAAGTGTCTATTAAGTTCAAGGTCAAAGTGTGGAAAAAATATTTTCTTTCATGATATTGAAGTATAAATATAGAAATAAGTATCTTATTTGTTTAGGATTGTTAATGTCAAAATTAGTCATTGAGATTATAATAGTTTTCATGTTATGTTTTTTATATTTATTGGTTTATTAATTCTAATCTTTAATTTTAATTTATAAGTAGTTTTTATATGTCTTGTTGATTAGTAAAACTTTGGAACTTAGTGAAGAATATACATAAGGTTCACGCGGGAGAACAGAGTGCATTCAAAGGCGTGGAAGCATCAGAGAGGATCGCGTACAGAACAGAGACAGATTCAAGACTTAGCCATTTTCATGATGAGGATCTATTTTTGGATGATCGGCTACGAAGCACTTTGCATGGATGAAAGCTACAGATAGAATTGTGAACTGATAGTTGACAAAGAAAGATCTATTGCTAACATTCTTGCATGTAAGCCTATTTTTGTAATGACGCGTGGCTAATAATAGCATGCGACCTATTTTGGGATTAGATAAGTTGTGAAGGTCAAGTCCCCACCCTTATAAATATGTAGTGAACTGTGTAGTAGATATCTAGAGAGAGAGTATAGATATACGTGTGAGAACTAGGGTATAGTGAGATTATGTTGTTAGATATGTTACGCGCATGAGTGTATACTACTGTTATTGTAATGAAGCTTCTGTGTATTTACTGTAATTAATATAATGGAGTTTATGGACTGAAACAAGGTGTTCTCATGGTTATAATTCAGTATTATATACGTGATTCCATTACGGTTATCTGTTAAAGTATGTTATGTTCTATATCTAGACCTGAATATGCATTGTATGAAAGATATAATAGATATAGATCTGAATGATCAAAGTCTTCATTATGCTAACATCCTACAAAAACAACCCTAAAGAGGGGCCTGGTACCTTCCTGTGCTTCGGGTGAGTGCTCAGTCTAGGCTGAGTGATGTGCCAATGCACATGGGCTTGTATTACTAAATTATAGGATGCATCATTGGTTCCGTTGCCATGACCTTTTTTTAGTTATTTTTAGGATAGTTCGCGATGAAGACATAACAGTTGACCTTAGCAAGTGTTGAGGAGTGGATACACAATCTGGAAGAAGAATACACACCGTGGTTCAGCACTGGATCTGAGTTTAACGCACGCGGGTGGGTGGAACATAACATGTATGACAATTTATGTGAGAGCTTCTTCGTTATCTTTCTAGTAGAATTATATGAGTGGATGCTTGCTTATGCATCTAAGCGGAACTGGAGGTATTTCTCACTTGTCTGGACGCAAGAAAAATTTCAGGCCCTTTATGATGCTGATCTAATTTAGACTCGAGCTGTGGATATGTGGTTCCATGGTGTTTTGAACAGTTATATCTTGGAGTACTCAATTTCCACTTATTTGTGTCCAGAGGTAGCTAAATTCTAGTTTATGATATCCAAGGGGAAATTACCTGCAAGGCATTCCATTGGCGATCAATATCCTGATGGTAACTTTGAATTTGGAGAGTAAACCGATGGGTAACTAAACCCCACCACGCATGGGGGCAGGAGCAGGTTTGGTGAAAGATGGAAAACCTAGCGGTAGAAAGGTAGAGAGAGGAAAGGTAGATTAAGTATAATGAGGTGTGCGCGAGAGGGATATAGAGAAGCAGTGGGAGGTTGTAGAGAAAATGGCGTTGTGGAGAAATATAGTTTGGGAAGGATTTGAAGTTCATGCAGAAGATGTGGAACCTGAGCCTCAGGAACTCCCCCATTTAGGAAAACATAATAGGGAACCCTCCTCAACCTCACGTATAAGCATGCCAGTAGAGAAGACCTGGGCCACAAGTGTGCATCTAAATCCACCTGGTAACCTTGCCCTTGCGCTTAGCTTTCTAGCATCCAATACAACAAGCAGTCAACAAGTTAATTCAAGCAGTGGGAGAGTAGGAGTGAGTCTTATAAGAGGCACAATGATGGTAGCAAAAAAGGATTCATTATTATATGAGAGTACCTTTTCAGGTGTATCATCTGCACAAAACTCACACGCGTAGATTTTTGGACTATCTTCTGGGATTGGTAATGCTTCACAAACTGTCAGGGTACAGTTCAGTTCTACTATTGGGACACAGGGAAGTACATCTTCTAGTCTGACCCCAACTTTAGGTTCAGGATCAGGAGGCTTAGGTAGCTCTAGCTCTGGAGGATCTGATGGTTCTGGAGGCAGGGGAAACATAAGAGATTCTAGATCAGGTGGGCAAGGTCCATACCAACCCCAAATTATTTACATGGAGATGTCTCTTCCTCTTCTAGACTATAGGGGCATAGAAGATGCTGTTGAACATGTGCATATGTGTAAAATACTATGGTGCACAAAAGGAATCATGGATTATAAGCGTAGGGCAAGCCAATTTTCTACTACGTTACAAGGTTGCGCACACAGTTGGTACAGAAAATTTAACCCTAATCAGACCTGCGTAGACTATAAAACTTTAAAAGATGCATTCCTTAAAGATTTTTACATCCCTACGTTTGAGTAGAAGAGTATAAGTGCACTCAAGGATATTAAGCAAGGCACTCTGAGAGTGTTAGAGAGTATGATGCCCATTTTAAAACGTTGTTATCTAAGCTTTCTTATGATATACAGGCAAGACAACATGCACAATGGTTCGTTGGGGGCCTAATTATGCCTTTTAGAAGGGAATTATCACATAAGACATTCAATGATCCATGCGAGGCCATGGTAGTGGAAGAAGTGAGTTTCCTCACAAACATGTTATACATGCGGATCTCCTGACCACTACAGGTGTGAATGTCCTCAGAATATTACATGTTCTTTCTGTGGAAAGAGTCATAGATATGAGGAGTTCTCAGACTTATATGAGCATCTTAGTAATCAACATAAACAAGAAAACAAAGGTGTAGGGATGTTTAGGATACAACACGTTGTTGAAAATTAGTGGATGCCAAAGTTGGAGGCAGAGTCCAAGGAGATGTAAGTGAAGATCACAACCTGTGTTGACGTGACACGTGCCAGAGAAGCATTGTAGTAGAAGCCTACCATTACTAAGGAGGAGGTTCTACATGCATGGTACCCATATCCTACCCATCAAAAGGAGGTCTATCAGGAAATCATGGAAGTTCTTAGGAATCTTCAGGGTGAGATATAGTACTTAAAAGAGCAGTCACGAAAGATTGAGCAAAAGAAAGTATCAGAGATGGTCCAAACTGATATAGATGACTTAAAAGAAGTATGTAAAATGTTGCGCTGGGAAAATATCATTCCATTGTTAGAGGATTGGTTAAAAGGAAACACTCTGCATGCAAGTATTGAGATTGGATGACAGATCCTGCATGTGAATCTTCCCCCTCATATCCTAGATCATGACAAGGAAATAACTTTGAATGATATTGTGGACGGGTGGCTATTGATTGATACAGGGGTGCAATTCAATGTTCTTACCTTAGATGCATGGGTACAAATGGGAAGACCCCCATTGCAGCCATCCTATAATATATTGTTCATGGCTAATCAAACTAAGGCCACTCCCATTAGAGTTTTGAAACATGCATCCATTACCATAGAAGGGGCCAAGTTAACTTGAGACTTTGAGGTTTTAACGCCGGCAGAGTCAGACAGCTTCCCAAATCTATTAGGGAATCCTTGGTGCTATGCAAATAATGTTGATCTTCAGTTAATCAAGGGCTATATCAGTTTTGAAAATAAGGAGGAGAGAGTTATTATCCCTTTAACAAATGGCAAATATGCACCCTATGTTGAGCCCTTGAGTGAAGAAGATATGAATAAGATTTATGTACGTGTCATCTGAGATCCAGAGATAATTGAGCCAACTAAAGAAGGAATAATTTAGTGGGAGGATGCATAGTCCATTAGTGATACTACAAGTGTTACTTGTGATAATTGGGCTCATAACACTTATGAGTTGGTAGGGCGCAAATTAAAGAGCATATTTTCTAGAGGAAGAAAACTGTGTTATGTCAGGAGAATAGGTAACAACTCGGTACCTTGTTACAATGGAGAATGAGATCCTATGGTATTCCTGTGTGCCATGGAAGAATAGTGGATAGACCCATTGGAAAGAAGAAATATGTTAGCATATACACTACGTGGGACAACAACACGCTATTGGATGGCCCAAAAGGATAATATTGTAGGATGGAATGAAATTAGGATTGCTCTTTCTACTAGGTTCCTCAGGAGCAATGCACCTATTCAAAGATGTACTTATTATGGTAATCAACCTACTCAGCACCACGTTCAAAAGTGTGAGAGACTCTGGATAGAAGGGTAGCAAGCTTTACCACCTTCAATATGGATGCATAATTTTTATTCCACTTTATAAGGATGCACACGTGCTTGGTATGTATATGAAGAACTCCATAGAGAGATTGGAAATTGCCAGAATTTAACTACAGGAATGACCTAGACGTTTAAATTCTTCTCTACAAAGCCTCAGGTGGAAGAAGCATTGAAAGTCATAAAGCCCTTAACTATGGGAGATAGTGCCAAGGATGAAGAACTTCTTAAGGAGTTACCAGATGAAGGAGACTCAAGAGCATGTCTTGTTGGAGAAACAAAGGTGGGTGTAACATTACTTCAATGCACTTTCCTTGAGAAGGAAAAAGGAAAAATGGTCTACTTAGTGGATGACGAAGAAGTAGAAAATCAGGATGTAAATCATTCAAAAGGTAGGCGTGAGGTATTGGATAGTGTAGATACAACCAAGTGTGCCTATCATGAACCTATGAAGATAAAGAAGTTGAATATTGGATCAGAGGATGAGCCTAAGGAATCTGTAATTGGGGACTATTGGTTAGACTTTGAAGTGGAAAAAATCATAGAGTTACTAAGGGATTACCAGGACTTATTCCCTAGGGGGTACTATGAACTTCAAGGTGTGCATGAATCATTAGTGGAGATGAAGATAAAACTTAAAGAGGGTGTGTGCCCAATTAGAAAGAGACCCTATAATATGAACCCCAACTTTCGTGAAAAGGTCAAAGAAGAAATTGAAAAAATGTTGAAGCCTAGAATTATCAAGCCCCTTAATGAGTCAAAATGGGTTAGTCCAATGGTGATCAATATTAAGAAAGATGGACAGATTAGGATTCGTGTGGACTACAAGGAGCTGAATGTTGCATGTGTGATTGGTCCCTTTTCTACACCATTCACTGAGGAAATACTAGAAGGCATTATAGGGCGTGAAAAATGTATTCATTTACAGATGGGTTCTTTGGGTATCATCAGGTTAGGATTGCCTAGGAGGATTAGGAAAAGACTACTTTTACTACTAAATGGGGTAGCTTCACCTATACTGTAATGCCTTTTGGTCTGAAAAAATGTGCCTGCTATATTTTCACACATAGTTGTTCAAGCACTCAAGGAATTTAATCACAAATTCTTACGGTGTATGGATTAGTTAATGATCATTGTGACAATATGCGCTTAATGTTTGAAATATGTAGACAGTTGAGTATCTCATTAAACATCAAGAAGTGCATATTTGCTACACCATTTGGGATACTGTTAGGAAACATAACTTGCAAGGAGGGTTTGTTGGTTGATCCAGCCAAGGTTCTAGTCATTATAGGCCTAAGTGAGCCTACCATTCAGAGTGAGGTGCACATATTTTTGGGTTATACAAGATATTACCAAAAATTTATCAAAGGATATGCCAAAATTATTGCACTGTTGGAAGAGTTACTGAAAGGGAAAGGTACATTCTACTGGGGAGAACCGCAACAACACGCATTTGAGATGTTAAAGGAAAAACATACTACCGCGTCTATTTTATGTTTTCCTTCGTGGGTCCAACCATTTCATGTACATGTTGACGCCTCTGGCACAACCATTGGTGCATTGTTAGCTCAACTTGGAGAAGGTATTATAGATCATCCCATCTATTTTGCTAGTATAAAGATGAATCCTGCAAAACAGAATTACACCACTACAGAGGACGAAGCTTTGTCAATGATCTATGCACTCCATAAATTCCGCCAGTACCTACTAGCTACACCATTCATCTTTTATAAAAATCACATGACATTGAAGTATTTGGTAAACAAACCTATTCTACAAGGGCACATATGTTGATGGGTGCTCTTATTTCAAGAATTTGATTTCACAGTTGTGGTGAAACTAGGGAAAAGTAATTCTAGACTAGACCATCTATCCAGAATACAGTCATGAGAAGAAGCACATGCAATTGAAGATACCATGTCAGATGCACAGTTATACAGGTTACAACAAGTGCCATTAGAACTAGAAGACATTGTTGTCTTTCTATGAACAGGGATGACACCAGAAGGAATGAAATCCTTGGAGAAGAAACAACTTTCTATATGCGCAACCCCCTATATGTTAATCAATGGTGACCTGTACAAATTAGGCCAAGATGAAGTATTACGTCATTGTGTATTGGAACATGAGTGCACAAATATTATGGAATAAGCTCATGGTGGTATTGCAAGTGGCCACTATGCCAATGATGCCACTACACGTAAGATTCTACTCACTGGATTATGGTGGGAGACCCTGTATAAAGATTGTTAGGAATTTTGTAAGGCTTGTGATCACTGTCAATGCCTTGGGAAACCATGTCAATGAGATGAAATTCCTCTAAGACCCATTGCTAGTGTAGAACCATTTGAGAAATGGGTTATAGATTTTTTGGGTCCTATTTCACCAGTTGCATGCAGAAATGGATCATGTTACATCATAACTTGCATAGATTATCTGACAAGGTGGGCAGAAGCAACACCTACAAAGGATTGTACAATGGCCACAACAACCATGTTTCTTTGGGAAAATATTATTACAAGGTATGGATGTCCTTTAATTTTGACCAATGATAGGGGCACACATTTTATTAATGAGACAATCAAAATTATATTGGATGAATTCATGATTACACACCATAAAACTATACCCTATCATCCTTAGGAAAATTGGACTGCTGAGGCTTTCAACAAAATTATTAGCCAGACTTGACAAAAACCTGTGATGTTGGAAGAAAGGATTGGGATGATAAAGTATCTACAGTACTTTGGGCATATTGGACAACATATAAAAGGTTGAACAAAGCCACACCATTTCAGTTAGTGTTTAGCGTAGAAGCAGTTATTCCTATGGAATTTATGTTACCTTCTTTGTGTATTGCGCATGCTTGAAGTCTTGTTGATGAGCAGGCATTAGAAGAACAAATTGAACAGTTAATAAAATTGGATGAATGATGAGCCATAGCACGTTGGAGTCAAAAACAAGAAAAGCCAGGCAGAAAGCATGGCATGACAGGCACATCCGGGGTAAAACACTTGAGATAGGACATATGGTGCTCCTTTATGATTCTAATTTTTTGTGCCATCTAGGAAAACTCAAAGTACATTGGTTGGGGTCATATGTTATCACTCACATACTCAAATCTTGAGATTTTCAGTTAGAGGCCCTGATGGAATACGATTACCCGGTTACTTCAACAGGAGTAGGATGAAGCCTTACTATAAATAAGTCTTCTTGGTGTTTGTAATAAGGTAGTGTTGCCATTTAGATTAGGTTTCAATTCTGCATTTCCTTAATGTGTTTATTTCTTTGTTGTTATGCTTTGTCAATTTAGTTGGTGTGTTTGTGTAATAAGCACATTTATGCACCAGAAGCTAATTACAAATTATGTGCAAAGGACTAAACCTACCCTTAGTGTGGGGTAGGTTATTGATATCTAGGTACAAGACTGTTGAAAATAAGTACACATGAAAGGAACTATCTACGGGTGCTATTCAAGGTTGGAAAACTGAAAAAAAAAGATTTCTTCTGGACACAAGGACCATAGATAGAGAGGAATGAAGAAACAAGTATAATGCGAGGTAAGCATGGGCCGGGAAGACTACCAGTGGAAGGCGTAGTGATGAGGTACTCAGGCGCATGAAAGTGCACTGAAGAGAAGTTTGCAGCCAAAAGGTAGAAAGGCATACTAGAAGGTTATAGCCTTGGCATGAAGATGTACCGCACAAAAATAATGAAAATGGTCACTTAATGAGAGGATTGTTGGTAGGTGGATAAGTAATAAATGCACTAAATTTTTGAAATTCTATATAAGGATGGGATGCGAGTTCATTTTTACCATTGCAATTGAGAGAATTTGAAAAGGGTTAAGTGTAAACGAGTTGAGAAATCATGTTGAGGTGCATAGAGTGTGAAACCAGACGTGGAGAGAAGGGTTGTGCACTGGAGAATCTTGTGTTACCATAGGTGAAGGGTTGAGTGAAGCAGACACATTACAAACAAGCTAAGGCATGTGATTTCCACTAAGGCATGAAGATTTCGGCTAGGGTTTTGATTTTCTTGACTATAGAAGGAAAAAGAGAGAGATTTTTCAAATGGCACCAAAGAAAGCCCCCACAACAGGAGATAAAGGGAAGAAGAAGGTTGAAGTGGAAGAAGAGATTTCTCCCGAGAGTAATTTTTTAGAAATGCAGTATCCAGAGGGCATGATTTTGGGACAAGAATGGGATTCCCATATCCGCCAATGTAAAATCAATGACTACAACCATCGAAAATCAGATAATAAGAAGGATCTTGATGCATTGCTGAGCATGAAAATGAACAAGCACACAACATAGGATATACCAATATACGATGATGCTGGTGAGAAGTTGCTGAAGCAGAATGGAGTCTACTAGCTGTATGAGCTACCATATTTTGGAAAGTATGAACCATTGTATCGGTGGATGATGAGCAGGGTTCATGAGGACTTCTTCTACTTTTCACTGGACAGAGGGTAAGAATCACAACTGCTTTGATTTCAATGGTGACAGGACTAAGGGCCTCAGGGTTGGATTTGGATAGTGATTTAACTGATAAAGCCACAATCCTGGAGATGAGGAAGGAGCTGGGGTATACCAAGGGTCTGTGTGGCATGGACATTGACAAGTTGAAGAAGTACCCAGTAGTGCAGGTAGCAACTGCACATCTTGTGACAAAGCTGAATGACCAAGGAAGGTGGTCGCAGGTAAACACAATGTGGTTGCACATCACCAAGAAGATGTCTCAAGGAGTGGTCTACAACATTATAGATCACATAGCAAAGAAAATCATTGAAGAAGTGTGGACAGGTGATAGAATAAGTTTTGGAGATGTGTTATTGTCCTTAGTATTCATGGAGATTGGGGTGCCTGATGGGCCAAAGGAGAAGATTTGGGAGTACCCCACGAAACACAAGTCACCTGCGGAAAGGTTTGGCAAGTACTTGTGTGATGGATCAATGAGTGGACCATTCAAGCAGAGGGTGGAGATGTGGTATGATAGACTCCATGTGGAATTTGAGGAAGAGTGGCGCATACCCAAGGATTTGCCTTTGGTGGTGGGTAAGGCAGTTCATTTTTCCTTATACCAACATTTTTACATCGCACGATTTGCGATGAAGGATGGGGCTTGGAGCCCATGGTGTAAATTTCCATATGCCTTCACAACAAGGTATTTCCAAGCATCAGTTCATTGGTTCTCAGATGTGTGCCTCTTAACCTTCAATGCAGACAAGGTAGATTGCGACTACCACACTCTGAGGAAGAAGTATGTATATCCAGGGTGAAATGCATACATTGAAAGACTTATTTCAGATATTATAAGCATGAAACCTGTGAGCTTGGAAGTTGGGGACACTGGAGCAGTGCTTGTGTACTTACAACTCAAACCCAAGCTGGAGAATGCTAAGTATGTGGAGAATGAGTTTCACGCTCCCAGGGCCACCAAAGGGTAAGCATACAATGGAAAATGTTCCAACACCCAAGCCCACAGAAACAATTCAAGTTGATGATGAAGAGGAAGAGCATGAGGATAGTGGTGGTTTGGAACACAGAGGTAGAAGACAACCTCCAAATAAGGATGAAGCTGAGTGCACAACTACTCCACCTTAGCCACAAGAGGGAGATGATGAGGACTTGGATGCAGTCCAAGGAGAGTGCCGATTCAAGAGAGTATTCAGGAGAACAAGGACCCAAGGTGCTACTCTGCAAAAATAGTGTGCAGATCACCTCGACTCTCTCCATAGAAGGAGACAATTGAGAAAAGGAGAAGGAAATTAAAGTTGAATGAGGAAGTGGAAGAGTCGAATAAAAGCATGCCCAATTCTCCTACACCTCCAGAGAACATGGAAGAACAAAAAGATGAAGAAATGAAGGATGGAGAAGAGGAAGAAAAAGGGGTAGAAGAGACAACAATAGAGACTACTCAGGACATAGCAGCACAAGTTCCCAATCTTGAAGCCCAAGTTCCTAAGCAGCCTAGATCAAGAAGAACAAGTGGGGAGTATATTCCACCAGCCATGGGCTACACTGAGGACACAGGTAAAATTGTCTACACCCATTTCCAGAGCACAATGGCACAAAAGGAGTTATACAGCTGGGAGTTAATGGATGAAGATATGGTGACAATGTGCACAAGGAAGAAATTTTCATGGTCGATGCACATGCACATGGATGAACCAGACTTTGATGTATGTGAGGAGTCATGCATGTCAAGGAGGTTGAAAAAGACACCTCAGGCCAGACACATAACAGTAAAACCTATTGTTATGTCAGATGAACAGGTGAGCAATGCTTTGGTGAAAGTCTCAATAGAAGTACCACGATGGAATATGGATAAAGCTGCCACAATTAGGGTGCTAAGGGAGGAGATTAAGACTAAGGATGAGGAGATAGCGCGCCTAAAATAGGAAAAATACTTGGCACAAGAAGAAGAATGTTGTGTTTATCAGCATGGCAGAGGAGATTGGTGACAATGTCATGAAGGCTAGGCCACACTTAGAGCCAAAGGTACCCAAGATGTTTCCTTCGGCAATACATTATGTAAGTACATTGGTGGACTTAGTGCTTGAAGATGAACCTCTGTGCATGCCTGAGCCAAAGGATCCAACACAGGAAGCAGAGTGAGAAAAGGCTTCAGTGATGTGGAAGATTGCATCATATGAAGGATTGCTTCAGAGCTTACAGGAGGAACTCAAGAAGGTGGATCAAGCGCTGAATATTTGTACAGTGCCAGAGGCTGTTATAAGGACCAGGACCATTTTAGAAGACAATGAGGTCCTAAAGGCCATGAAGGATGAGACATTGGTTTGCGCCGAATGGTTAACACTTGTTAAGCAGAAGCACGAGGACCTTAAAGCCACTCAGGAACCTCATAGGGAAAGGATGGATGAGCTTGGAAAACTCATCGCTTAAAAGATGGACTTGTTGGAAGGGAGAATGACTGGCATGTCCAACATTGTGTTGGTCTTACAGAATGAAAAAGGAGAGATTGCAAGGGATGAATTAGAGTCAATTACAGTGGATATTCCAGAGAAAGCAGAGGTCATGCTCAATGACTGGAAGACCTTAGAGGCAGAGATAAAAGAGGAATATCCAGAATTGATTATTCAGGTTGTAGAAGAAGATACTACAGGTTAAAGGCATTCTTTTATTCATCAAAATTCTTTCTAATCTTCTATTCATATTCTTTGTTTCATTTTTGGAGACAACCATTGTTAGGGCGACAATGAAACTAGTGTGGGGTAATGTTGATCAGTCAAACTCTGGCACTTAGTGAAGAAAATACAGAAGGTTCATGTGGGAGAACAGAGCACATTCAAAGGCACGGAAGCATCAGAGAGGATCATGCGCAGAACAGAGATAGATTTGGGACTTAGCCATTTTCATGATGAGGATCTATTTTTGGAGATAGCATGTGGAGCACTCAAACCGATTGGATACTTACATGACACACATTGGCTATTTTTGGATGATCAACTACGAAGTGCTTTGCATGGATGCAGGCTAAAGATAGAATTGTGAACTGATAGTTGACAAAGAGAGATCTATTGTTAGCATTCTTACATGTAAGCCTATTTTTGTAACGACGCGTGGCTAATAATAGCATGTGACCTATTTTGGGATTAGATAAGTGGTGAAGGGAAATTCCCCACCCTTATAAATATGTAGTGAACTGTGTAGTAGATATATAGAGAGAGAGAGGATAGATATACGTGTGAGAACTAGGGTATAGTGAGATTATGCTGCTAGATCTGTTACGCGCATGAGCGTATACTACTATTATTGTAATGAAGCTTCTGTGTATTTACTGCAATTAATATAATGGAGATTATGGACTGAAACAAGGTGTTATCATGGTTATAATTCAGTATTGCATGCTTGATTCCATTATGGTTATCTTTTAAAGTTGTTATGTTCTAGATCTAGATCTGAATATGCACTGTATGAAAGATATATTAGCTATAGATCTGAATGATTAAAGTCTTCATCATGCTAACATCCTACAATAACAACCCTAAAGAGGGGCCTGGTACCTTTGTGTGCTTTGGGTGAGTGCTCAGTCTAGGCTGAGTGATGTGCCAATGCACCTAGGCTTGTAGTAATTGTATTTTTTTGTGTTCATTTTATAGTGTGTTCTTGTGTTCATATTTGTAATGTGAGTATAATTTCTTATGTTATCCCCTGATGTAAAAATGCTGCAAGGAACAAAAGCACTATGTAGTTCATGGATCTTGAAAAGGTTTGTCAAGATCCAGGAAACCACATGAGGTGAATAGTTGATGGGACATATTCATGTCTAGGTTTTTGGTACAACTTTTGAAAACCATGGAAGGTTGACCAGAGCTCCCTTCATTTATATCAAGGTCATGAGACACGAAGATGGGTATGCCACATAGAGGTGAGCATACTACAATTATGAGTGTAAAATATTATCTACCATGTTCACACTAAGGGGGGAATGTTAGGAAAATGTAATGTTAGTGATCCGTTATTATTAGACTGTGTGAGAAAATAATGAGTTGTAACTCACGCAGCTATATTATATTTGTAAGTAATTTTGTTTAGATTGTTTAAATAAACTTATGTAAATGGTGTTAGTAAGTATTGTAGGATTGAGGGAGAGGTTTGTGTTAAGATATAATAATACATTTTTCCTTATTAATAGGGTATCATCTTACTATATAAATGTAATGTATCTTAAATGAATAAAATAGTGTTGTCGAGTGTTTAATCTATGATATTTAGTGATTTAATATTGTGAAACCTAAACAAACTTTATTATTGGACTCTAAATTATATGGAAGGTGACCCCCTGAAACTGGTACTTCATGTCATTTTTACCTCTTGATCCCTCAAGCATCTGAAGAATGTTTTAGAAGCACAATGGAATGAGGGGGGGGGGGGTGAATCAGTCCTTCAAAAATTTCATCCAATTATATTTAACTTGTATAAACCATTAACCATTCAACCATGCATTAATATGAGCTTAACAACATGAAACAACCACTCAAAAAAGCATGAAGCAAGAGAGTGCACAAGGACACAAGATGTGAAGTGAGAAACCCTTAAATGGAAGAAAAACCACTAAAACTTTTGAATATATTACTCAATCCAAAATACTTGCATGAATATTACATATCACACAATATTTGTTTAGTGAGGCACCAACCCCACAAGGAGCACCAACCCCTATTTATCAAGGCACCAACCCTGAAAGGAGGATATAACCCCCTAAGGTGATCAAGAAAAATCTCAACCACCTGGAGATGAAGAACACTGATATAGTTTTTACCTACAACAGATAGTGATCACAATTTCATCTCCAATACTTCTAAACCCTCTCAAACAACTCTCTCTTCTACTTTGCTCAATCTTTCTCATTCAAAAGCTGATTAGATCTAATGAATTTGAAGACCTTATACACTGACTTCCTCACCTTCTCATGATTCTTCTTAGCTCTACCTTGGAACCCTCTAACACTCTCTTTCACCACCTCTAGCTTGATCACAACTCTATTCACTCCACTAGCTCAAATGATAAAATACAATCACTTATATACATGAATCAACTCTTAAACACCTATGGGTTAGACATGACCATTAAGTTCGGTCATACCAACAAGAAAATAAATATACAACATCATATAAATTCACATGAAAGGACCATAGAGGTTGGCATTAGACTAACAATCTCAATATGCACAACTAGGCCTAAATGACTAGTCTCTTATCCACCAAGTACATCTTGGACTCCAAGGGCACAAACCAATGTCTCTTCTCCACCATGTCTCCAAAATATTCAGACATGTCAATGAAATCCTATAAGGACCTTCCATATAATAAGGAACCTTTGTATCATCCAATGACTTTCCTAACTAGTTCATAGAATTTGGTCTAGTTTAGACCTAGATAGAATATGTTTACACTATACATCTGCTTCAAAGCTCTTCAAAATACCCTAGCACATTTTAGACAACATGTATCAATCTTCTACATGCCCTCACAGGCCCACATACCTCTACAAATAACCTCCATGCTTCATTAGACCATCAAGCACCTAGATTAGGTCTAGATGAAGACCTACAAACCATGCTCCAACCCCGCATTCACCTTCTAAGACCTATACGAGAGTCTCATCACACTACCAACATTCTCTCCATGCCTATTAAATGATTTACAATCCTCCATGCATCTATGTTCTTCATATGTCATCATCCATGCTAACTAGACCTCCTGATTAGGCCTACTTGGCCAAACAATTCTCACCTTCTTCATTCTTGCAACCATACCACTACTTATCTACCCATGTCATCATCACTATAAAATTACTATTGCACTCCTTATCATCCTCCTTTTTCATTAATTTCCTTGCACCTTTTACATCAATGAAAACAAAAGCACAAACACGCCAACAAAATTTAGAGAAAAACAATTGAAAATGGATTTAGGAAGAAGTCGAGCTTTCAAAAGTGCAAAACAAGACACAATGTCACATACCCAAAAAAATGTGTGAAATTTTTCAAAATTTTAAATATTTTTTGGTTAAGTGGCTTTTGTGATAATTTTTTTCCTTTGTGAAGTCTTGTAAAAGAGAAATGATCCCAACAGTTAGTCATTTTTGAGTACTTTGAGTATTTGGGTATTTACCTTTGGATTGCGGAAAAATCAAGTTTTTGGAGCACTCATGTCCATAGTTCCTTTGGGCCACTAGTTCTCTGCATCTATACCTTTTCCACACTTCATTGAGTCTTTTGTTGTGGGTTTTTATGTTCATCAATGAATTTTTCAATCTGAATCTTAGTTCCCCGCATCCTCATGTTTCCCGCATTTTCCTTACTTCCACTTTTTTCACTCATCCTTTTTTTTGTGTGGATTTTACAGCCTTTCAAAGAACTCGTGGCTCTTGTGCTTCTTAGGCTTTATTTCCCCACATCCCCGTGTTCTTCACATCCATTGCCAATCTGAATTTTTTTCATCAAAATATGCTAAGTGTTTCTTCGTATTGCGGACTTTGTGGGTTTTAGGAGAACTCGTGTCCCCGTGTCCCATAGACTTTGCGTGCTTCGCCGGCTCGATTCTCCCGTACTCACCTAGGTTTCTATGTATTGCGCGAGTTTCATATTTTCAAAGAACTTGTGTCCCATGTTCATCCCGGCTGTTGGTTCTCCGCAAGCCCACCTTGTCTTCACACTAAAGCATTTCTTATGAATTACAGAGATTTTAGAGTTCAAAATCCCTTGTGTCCCTCATTATCTCGCGCTTCTTGTTACCTGCATCTCCATCATAACTACAATACAAAGGAAATTGGTAAAATGTTTTTGGAACCTCTTGTTTCCCACAATACGTTGTCATTTCCTAATCAATCATTTATTACCTTCTTTTCAAATGGGAAAGTATAAAAAGAGATAAAATGGGTCATTCTTACTATCTCAAATCACAAAATTACAGTTAAGTCCTATGCATTCTTGTTCCCATGCCCTCAAAGCCATTTCAATTCGTATCTTGAGTGTTCTCCAGCCATTTTCAAAAATTCAAATTTCTTTGTGATCCTGAGAGGAGCACCTTTCTTCTTGCAGCCTAGGTAAGTGATTTTGAAGCTTCCTACAAAGGTTTTAATATCAAATTGCTTTTGTGCCCTATCATACCATTTTTCTCCAGAAACTGTCATTGATTTTCCATTCCTCTGAGTATTTTTTTCCTATCTTGACCATCATGAAGTACCATTACGGGGGTTACGAACATATTTCATCCCTTGAAATGTAAGTGCCCAACATAGGAGATAGTGATGTCCTCCATATTGACTTCAATGACTTATGGGGCCATATTTTTAATGAAAACCCCACTTCCATGGTTCAATGTATCAAATATAGTGGGATTTATCATGCCAATGGTTTACCTATTTTAGTTCAATGTGCAGATATCATTCTGGCATGTGCTTATTTTTTTGATTCAGATTCAAAATAAACCAGAGATCCTCATGGCCAAGTGATTTCTAAACTAGATATCAATTACATAAATTCTTCCTTTAGAATCCATGTTGTTGAAAATACCAACACTCTCACTATGGCAAAAACTCAAGGCCATTTTGAACAAGATACAGAGAAATATAAAACAATGATAGCTAAATCTTGGTTCAAGGTTCCAAAGAAAGGAGCATCTAGGTTTCCTAAGAACATGTACATAGCTAGTTTTAAGGAAGAGTTGTCTAATATAATCACTCTATTGTCTAGAATCATGGCCCTTCCCTGAACCAATGATTTTCACTTCTAGATGTGTCCTTATATAAACATTATTTTTGAAGGGAAGGAAATCCTGAACTAGGGAGAAACAATTTGTGTAAACCTCAGTGAACAATTAGTCAATGTGTAACAGTGCAAATCATTCTATATGACTTCATATTTGATGTACACTGTTGCAACATATAGGTTCTAGCCAAGTCTTACTCCAATGGATGAAAAACAAAATACACCAGTCTATGAGTATTATCCACAACCGAATCTTGAAAAAAACAAGCATCACTTCAAAAGAGTCAATGATGCCTTTACAATTTACATTTTTAGGCTCTTGGAAGGAAACACAACTGAGAGGGTATTTACTGAAGCAAAAAAAATGATATCAACTTATGGTAATTTTTTCATCCAGTTCAGATGGTTCTCATATATCAAATTGGCTAGTTTTGAAGGTTCACCTAAAAATCTTCCCATGTATTGCAATGATAAATTGGTTTTAATAGAAGTTTGTAGGCAACTTGAAATGTTGCATAGAAATTGCAGAGACAAATAGATAAAATGTATTCAATTCCCAATCACTTTGGAGAATTATACTTGCAGGACAACATTAGATGCTCATAATGTATAAAGGACCATCTTTGCATTCATTTTCTATACTTTTAATAAAATGTCATGTTTTGACATCAAAGGATTCACTTCTAATAACCTTAGAATGGGTTTCTATCACTTGCCTACATTAGAAGATTATTGCAAAGATTTTTCAAATGACTATGAGGTGAGGAGAAGATACTTTGGTCAGATTTCTTTTAAGTGGATTAAAGATTTTGGGATTTATAAAGTGTCAGAGGTCTTTCCAGATGATGATGAAGAATTTTATTCTCTTGAATAAAATAAGACTATTTGACATACACCCCTTGCCACCATCGATTGGTTTTAGAAAGAAAAGGATGATCTTCAGGAGTTAATAAACCCAATCATGGTGAGGACCAAGGTATGGTTTGATAGAAAGACGAAATCATATAAGGAAGGAGTGACTCAATATTCTTCTCATGGAGCATCAACATCTCATAAATAAGTCTCTGCCACACACACAGAGGTACCAAATCAGCCAAATCCTTCTCCTCTACACAAAATCTTTAGTCAAATTATATTCAAGGAAAGAGAAGACTGAGAAAACTGAAAAGATAGAAGAAGTAATTGAGGAAAAAGGTAAACAATATCTCTCTCTAAGGAAAAAAAGAGGTTCAGAGGGTTGAACAAATTGTTGATATTTCAGAGGAAGAAGAAAATGGAACAAGGGAGCATGAAGAAATAAATTATGAAGGAGGGAGTATTGAGAAGGAATAAGATGAAGAAAATAAATTGAAGAGTGCTAAGTCAGAGTCCGAGGTATTGAGCATTACCAAGCTCAAATCACCTATGAAAGAAGTATCTTCTTCAACTATTGGAGCACCTACTCTTGAGGTATATGTTTCTTAGACCCTTGGTTCCCTCAACAGACTTGCTTTGGGCCCTCTTTTTGCTCCACTTCCTAATGACTCTTTCACATGGGTCCAGCCCTTAATTGATACCAAGACGAGGAAGTCATATTCCTATATTATTTCTCCTAAGTTTGATATTATAGCTTCCTTCCTAGGAACAAATTTCACTCCCCCTGCCAAAAAAGTTAAGACTACTTCAAGATTGGTTTCTAATTCAAAAGGTCAACAATATTTGTAGATAACAAAGCCAAGAGTGGAGAAAGATGAAAAGGATCTAACTATTGCTGAGTTGGAACTAAAAAATAATTCCACGAGGTGAATCTACTCCTGACGGGGAGGGTCATAATTTAAAAGAGACAATCTCAAAGGTCATTCAAAGGGTGGAAAAGGGGAAGTAAACACATGAAAACTTGAGGAACAAGTACAAGTCCTCTCTAATTTCATTAAATCCCTCCTTGCAAGTGATAAAGTGCTTTATCCTTCCCCTCTAACTTCAATTCCCCCTCCAATTGTTTTGTTTGATGAAGAAGTTAGAGATATCAAGGAAATTCATAAGTATGCTACTTATGGAAAATAAATTGAAGATTTTTTTTATGGAATGTTGATCTCTAGCTTGAATTTCATTGATGAAGCACAAAAAGCATATGACAACATTTCTCTGGTCCAAAGTTAGATTGAACTAGTAATCATTGGCTCTGAAAAGGAACTTAAAATTTGGTTAGAATGTATTCAAGATCTTAGACTCATGAGGGATACAATTGAACAAATTCTCCTTGCACAAAATATCTTTGATGATTCAAAATGTAATATTTCCAAGAAGTGGGTATTTAGTGTAAAATGGAAGATGAAATTTCTAGAAGAATTAATTGATGAACTTAATAACATGGTGCAAAAGGGAGAGGCATTCAAAGCTGCAATACTTGCTAAATTTATAGCTCTTTGGTGTCAATTTTATAAATATAATTATGTAGAGAGGAAAACATCACAAGAGATCAAAGAAAGTTTCAGAGCATTTATCAAAGAGGACTTAATCAATCCTGAAGCTGTGAGTAAAGAAAAAGTGGAAGAAATCAGTGAATTGCATAATGTAGTCATAAAGACAACCAAAGGTCTAGTGCAAAATGTCGATATGAGAAAGGAGATGGAGAATTCCTTAGGTAGTTAAACCAATTTTATAGAAAACACCACCATCCCCAAAGGCATGGTGATTTCTGGAGCTCTTTTTAATTTTATGTTAGGATTGTGGAGTTGAATTGCTTCACAGATAGTCTGTTTTACATGTTACTGGTTCTGATAGTAACCGGCGTTGGTCAGGGTGTAACTGGCGTTAATCAGTCCAGGTTAGGAAGTGACCAGTGACAGTCAGGTAGTAACCATCGCCGGTTACATGTGCGTGAAATTTTATATTTAACTCTCGGGAATTATATATATATTTAGCATTAAATAAGATATATTAATTGTAAATGCATGGCTATTGTGCGCTAAGTTTGTATATGCCTATATAAGCATAAAAGCTAGGGTTAGAAGGTGAATTAAGAGAAGGATTGAATTAGATCCTTTATTCTCCTAGATTGAGAGGATGGAGAAGAAGAAGAAGAGAAAGAAAGAACAGGTTACATGAAGACAAAGTCTCTATGGAGAGGAGTTGGATAGAAGGAAGTAGCAGGTACATCTAAATGGTAAGAAGAGGGTAATGTCTTCTATTCTATTTTCTTTGTATATTTATTATCTCATTGTAATGGCTTGCATAGTATACAAAGAACATAGAGTTTCTTCTTGTAGATCAACATCTTGGTGAGATCTTGTATTATAGATCTATGTAAATCTAGTCTTGTATTGTAGATCCATGAGATCATATTGTATTGTTGATCCATGTAGATCTAGATATTGTAGAGGATGTTGTCTTCATGTTTGCACAAGTTATGCATGTAGCGATGGAGAGACATACTTACTTCTTGGTGCATAGTCATGGTTGCACATTGGTAGACCCATGTGAGAGGTCTTGTTACAGATCCACAGAGAACTTGGTAGCAATTCAGAGATGCAGTATTTCCTAGTTATGTGAGATATGCTGGAGGTGTTTAGAGGCACAGTTGTAGTGCACTCATGGAGATCCGTTTAAAGATCTGGAGGAGAGGATATACTCTTGGAGAGATGTATTGTACTCTTGTATTGAAGAGTTGGTTTGTACTCTTTTTGTATTATACATATGAGATCTCTATCTTTGGTGGATGTAGCCCACATTGGGTGAACCACATTACATGTTGTGTTATGTGTGTGTACTTTGTCTTGACTTGGATTATTCTAGTTTATACTTCCACTATTGTAGATTTTGGGGAATTGTTTAGATCCTGTGTGCATGATTTTGTTTGTTATTAAATCATAACACTATTTCGCAGTCCCGAATTCCTAATAACTAGTATCATATCTTGGTTAGCTTGGTTATTTTAGAGCAAGGGTTTGCTTCATGGTTTTGTTAGTAGTTTGACTGACATGTATGAGAGTAGGGTTTGTTTTTCCTGATGAGAAGATCACAGGAAGAGATTCAATCTCAAGTGGGAGCTGGAAGATTAAGGTTGGTGTAAATTACAGTGACCGATGCCGGTTAAGTGGCAACCATCATCGGCAGGGTGACCGTGGTTGGTTACTAGGTAGCCTATTTTTAAACAGAAAAATCATAGATCTAAAGAATTAAGAAGATGTATAGAATGCATCTTGGTTGCTGAGGTGTCCCTGGTTCTTGGAGGCACAAGTATGTTAGTCAGATTACAGATCTGGTTATTGAGGTATGGTTTTATCTTGGTATTACAATGCTTATATTATTTTAGTTACACATGCATGCTTGGGATTGCTGATCTAGATCTGAGAATGAGAGAAAAGGAGAAGTTATGCATCTTTTGGTGCAATTAGATGGATGGGCTTCTTAGAGAAGTAGAATATAGTAGCATAGAACAAAGACATGGTTCCCATCAGAGAAGCATGTTCTTTAGTTGAAGATGTGGTTGAGTATCTTGGTGTTGTTAAGGTGATGTATTTCATCTTGGTGTAATTTTTATTGCATGTATTATTGCTATTAAGTTTTTGTGAAAGATTTGGGTGCTTCTTGAAATTACTGGCTCAACACAACTATCGGCTTTGGTCGGAATAGGCACCTGGTTTGGTGATCTATGCCAATTTGTGGCATTGTGTTAGTTCCAGCAGCACCGATGTCGGTCAGGGAATTGACATCGGTCACAGAGGGTAACCGGTACTGGTCAGCAAACCGTGGACGGTCTCTGTGACAATGAGTTTACACATGGTTTCTTACGGTAGAAGAGGGCATGGTTGGTTCAGTGTTCTGTTTTAGAGGATCATGTTTCTTGTACATAGTGTACAGGTAGAAACAGTGTAGATCACTTCAAGGTTTGGATCAAAAAAGGGATGGAGTTGGCTTGGTTAATCCAGTGAGACTTTAGGTCAGGTATCTCTATATGGTTCATGTGTTATTTCTTTCTTTTGGAGCAGATGATATAATGTTTGGATAGTGTGCACAGATTTACACCATGTTTTTGGTGTTGTTTGACTTTTATTTCCCGGTTGTGTGGAATCTTGAGGACAAGGATATCTAGTCTAAAGGATGAGATACTAAATGAAAAAGTCATGGGTTAGACACAGTTGCAGGTAACAAAAGATGTTGAGTACATAGGATGAAAAGAAGTTGATTCACTTACTTCACAAGAAGTCCAAACTTCTGTGATGTAGGATTATTATTTGATAAGAAGGGAATAATTTTATATTTTCTTTCATTTGGTTTTATTTCTCACTGACATATTAGCTTTTGAGCTTGTTGTTAAAGGTAGTGTAGGAGGTTTCATGTTCAGTGGGATAAAGCCATGGTTATTGGCATTGCAGGATTGGATTCGTGATCCACATGTAGAGTGAGAGGAGATTGTTACTATTCAGAGTGGCAGATGCACTAGTTGGTTTTGGAGGGAAGTCAAAGATTTGTAGGTATATTGAGTTTATTACTTTGTGATGTCACTTCTGGTTTATTTTGTGGTGCATGGATATCCCTATGGGATTACAGTTGATGATTAAATTCAGCTGGGTGAATATGATAGAACCATTTTTCAGAGTTTTAAGGGTTAAAAGAGAAAATGTGACTGTTACAGAGACCGGTGTCAAATAGGATTAACCATGGTTGGTCATCTGCAAACCGTGGTTAGTTTGGTCACAGGTTTGACAACAGTGTTTATTTACCATTTTTAGATGGTGGCCTTGTTTTGCTTTCATCTTGGTTGGTTTTTTCAGTATGTTGATGACATGTATGCTGGTATTTGTACTTGGTATTAGTTGCATGGTTTAACATGGTTGTTTTCATTCAAATTGATGATCACAAGATTCATATATGGCTTTGGAGTTAGTCGGTGAGAGACTTGGCACTTCTGGAAAGCTTGATGATATAGATGGATGTATAGGTGAGTTTATACATGTGGATAGATTCAGTTTTGTGAGTTTATGATGATGTAGATGTTTTATTTGCACATGGATGCCTATGAGAATGGTTTAGATGCCTTGAGCATGAGTAGGGGATGTTTGTATTTCATCTTGATTACTATGTTACTCCTTGATAGATATGTTATCTACAAATGAATGTCTTGGACATGCTAGTTGTTTATGTAGGGTTGGATTTGCAGATTGCAGTGTTTGGATTTATTTGAGTTATATAGGTGTTTTTGGATTGATCACCCACTATTGCTTGTAGAACTCATTCGGTTCTGTTTTTACCCGGGATCTTGTTTTTCTTTCACATATTTGAATTTGAATGGAGATATGGATAAATGGATAGAACATGGTTGGTTTTATAGGTATGGCTATAATTGCAGTTGAAGCTCAGTACTTCAGGTTGAGTGGGAGCTCTTGCAGGTGTGTTAGTCATGATGGCTTGGTTACATGAGAGGATTGGTGTTATGATTCAGTGGGAGCTTGATGTATGGATAGCTCGGTTATCACAGATCAGTTGTAGCTTCATGGTGGTTTGGTAAGTCATGTTTTTTATCTTCTTGGTTTGAGAAGATGGTTTGATCTTCTTGGTTTTATTTATTTTTTGAGAGAATTTTATAAGGAAAGAATATACGGTCTTCACAGTGTGTAGAGGATGGTGATGTACAGGTACATGTACAAGTTCAGAAATTTATCTCCAAGTGGGAGATTGTTATGATTGTGGAGTTGAATTTCTTCATAGATAGTTTGTTTTACATGTTACTAGTTTTGACAGTAACCAACGTCAGTTAGGGTGTAACCGACATCGGTTAGTCCAGGTCAGAAAGTGACCAGTGATGGTCAAGCAGTAACCATCACCGGTTACATGTGCGTGAAATTTTATATTTAACTCTCAGGAATTAGATCTATTTTTAGCATTAAAGAAGATCTATTAATTATAAATGCATGGCTATTGTGCCCTAAATTTGTATATGCATATATAAGCATAAAATCTAGGGTTATAAGGTGAATTAAGAGAAGGATTGAATTAGATCCTTGATTCTCCTAGATTGAAAGGATGAAGAAGAAGAACAAAAAGAAAGAACATGTTACATGAAGGCAGAGTCTCCATGGAGAGGAGCTGGACAGAAGGAAGTAGAAGGTACATCTAAATGGTGAGAAGAGGGTAACTTCTTCTATTGTATTTTCCTTTGTATAGTTATTGTCTCATTGTAATGGTTTGCATAGTATGCAAAGCACATAGAGTTTATTTTTGTAGATCCACATGTTGGTGAGATATTGTATTATAGATCTATGTAGATCTAGTCTTGTATTATTGATCCATGTAGATCTAGATATTGTAGAGGAGGTTGTCTTCATGTTTGCACATGTTATGCATGCAGTGATGGAGAGACATATTTACTTCTTGATGCACAATCATGGTTGCACATTGGTAGACCCATGTGAGAGGTCTTGCTGCAGATCCATAGAGAACTTGGTAGTAGTTCAGAGATGCAGTATTTCCTAGTTATGTGAGATATGCTGGTGGTGTTTGGAGGCAAAGTTGTAGTGCACTCATGGAGATCTGTTTAGAGATCTGGAGGAGAGGAGATATTCTTAGAGAGATGCATTGTAATCTTGTAGTGAAGATTTGGTTTGTACTCTTGTTGTATTATATATATGAGATCTCTATCTTTTGTGGACATAGCCCACATTGGGTGAACCACGGTACATGTTGTGTTATGTGTGGGTACTTTGTCTTGATTTGGATTATTCTAGTTTATACTTCCACTGCTGTAAATTTTGGGGAATTGTTTAGATCCTGTGTGCATGATTTTGTTTGTTATTAAATTATAGCACTATTCCTCAATCCTGAATTCCCAACATTTTATAAATCAAATACTCAAAGTGAAGACTCCAACGGAACCTTCTACAAGTGTTCCTTCTCCTATTTCATAGATTCTTCTTTCTAGTAAATATAGTTCAAAAGTTAGCTTTATGATTTTTTAAAAATATGTAAAAGTGTAAATAAGCTAACTAAAGTGTAAATCATTAATTAAGTGGAGACACTTAATTAAAAGATAATGAAATGAGGAAGTTAGATACAACCGCCCTAATGCCTATAAAAGGATTTATCTCATTATAAAAAGGGTTTTTGGATTTTGATGCTTTAAATGTGAAAAATACAGAACCGTTAAAAATCAATACAGAAGAAGTTTTTCCCTAGCTTTTCTTGTGTTCTCTCTATTTCTATTCTTCAGCTTGTTAATTTGGATTTGATATATTTAGATATGAAACTTTGTGTTCAATTCAATTGATGCAATGTTGAGAACTTTGTGTCTAATGCATATATTTCATGTATTTAGATATAAATAGATTCATGTGCCCTTGAAATTTCATGTATGCATGAGTAGGATGTTATTCTGCAATCTATATATCTGAAAGTGTTACCATTTACATTCCTTAAATCATTGATTCCTCCACCTCTTTTTCTTTTGTATTGATAATGATTGAATATGGATACATTTGATGCATCAAAATCCTCATTTGAATATTGATAGATTGTACATTTTAAAATAAGAAGTTTTTTATTTGGTGAATAAGTGAACCTCTCCTATAAAGAGGAGGGAATGTTGTCCCCTGAATTGTTGCTTGTATTGTGATACAAACTTTCCAACCAACACTTTTTTGGTGCCCACCATGTGGCACATATTGTGCTTCCCAATGAAATAATATTGAAGTGAATCATAAGTCATAACACACTGGCGGAGAAAATATATACACTAGGACAAATATCCCGAGGTATTGAGGATCTTGATTTTTAGTTACTAGAAAAGAAGGCTTTCAACTAACTCCAAAGAGAAGAGGTAGAGGAAAAATTTCTAAAAACAGCCCTCCTACAAAGGATAGAACGGGTTCATCTTCTCAAGCAGACTTTGATACTCAGTCACAAGTAATTCCTAGCTCTCAAGCTTTGGTATTAATAGGAGTTGTAGTCCCATTGTAAACCATCTTTCGTAGAATGGGTGCACCTTTGCCTTGGGGTCAACGGGTTGGGCCTTTGGCTCTTTCCTAACCATGTAGTATTATTTTTTCACCAAATAGCCCAAGGCGCGTTGGCACATCACTCATCCAAAATTGAGCTCTCACCTAAAGTGCACAAGGGTAATAGGTCCCTCTTTTATGGCAGATTTGTCAAGAGTATTAGCATGCATGATGGTTGAACTCCATGATCAAGATCTAATACATCTCATAATAGTAACAAGGAAAACGGATCTAGGTATACAAGAATCAGATATAACATATAACATAATGAACTTTAAACAAACACAAATATCATATCTACTCTACAAGATCTATTAACACTATTATTCATAACCAGAATCCATCTACAGAACTCCATTATGTTAATTCACAAATAGTAAAACAAATGAATACATCATAAATACCTCCATAAGATTATGCACATAAGAAAAATAACACCATAACCTTATAATACAGTCTGATGTCTCTTAGGTTATGTCTATCACTACATATTTATAGGGGTGTGGACTTACCCTTCACTACCTAAACATTCTCAAAATAGGCTGCATGATAATAATAGTCATGTGCCGCTTACAAGACAAATACAAAATCATGCAAGTTCTATTAATAGTTCTTTTATAGATAACTCTAGTTTACATCTTATTATTATATCAAAAATATGCATGTTGCTTTATATTCCCTTGCATGATATCTTCCCCCAAAATAGACCTTGCTTGAACTACAAGTCTTCTTAATTTAATCTTATCTTCAAAACCTTGCTTGGTCACTACTCCAAGTCTATATTTAGATTTTCATTCCAAATCTAGCTAAGTGTTTGGTATGTCCATTCTTCCTCATTCACCTTTCTTCTACAATACCTCTTGCACATGTTAACCTTTGTTCTTAGGGACTTAGACATTCCCATGCCCAACATTACCCCACACTTCCTTCATTGTCACCCTCGAAAATGGGTAATCTGATTAATCTCTCTGTGAATAAAGAATAACGAATCTTGAAGCCATGAAGAATAAAAGAATGTTTGTCGTCACCAAAGAATAAAATAATTTTGTCATTGTGTAAGGAGGATGGGAAAATCTGCATTCAATGATGCTTCAATTGCATTCCATCCCTCCACCTCACCCTATGCTTGTTTCAACAGATCCCCCATAATTGTACTGACTTCTTCAAATGTTATCTATTCACCCTTTTCTTTGAATGTGTCAACCAAATTTTCCAACTATTTGCCAAGGTTTGTCAACACGTCCATTTTGCGCATTACCTAGGGATATAATTCCTTGAGTTATTTATAGAGGTCCTTAATATATCAATAATTTCACTCTTCTTTTTGACACCTGCAAGGATCCTATCTCATTCCACCCGATTTTATTTGTTCTTGGTCTGGAACTCCTTTAAATCTACCCCATGTGTGGAAACCAACATGTTTGCCACTTGATCCCTATCTTCACAATTGGCATAGAAAACTTTAGCCATATTAGCCACGGTCTTAACTGATGCAAGAAGCTCAATGTACTAACTTATGTTAGCCTCGATATGTTCCTTCTCTTGCTATTTCTACCATGCCATAACTTCTTCCACATACTCTAGTACTAGGGGTTGCTTTTTCATCGTGATCATACATGTTAAATCCTCCACAATGGAGGGACGTCTCATATATCTTTGCAGGGGGGTTAACTTTGGGTGAGCTAGTATAATAGAATTAGTTATCAAAATTTCCTTCTTATACGCCTCATGCAACTTTCCCTTTTCCTCCCACAGCTCAACCTTTAACTGCACAATAATATGTTATTTCCACTTTATCTCTTTATCCCTCTTGATAATATCCTTATTCTTCTCTTTTAACTCCTTTTCCAATGTTTTTATTATGTTATTCCTCCCATATAATCTATCCTCCACTTCCACCAGTATCTTATTCACTACATTACATGCTTGTTCATCAGTTAATTGTTGAAAATCTATAAATGGATTCACTATTGTGGAGCTCGATGAAGTACGAGTATCGATTAAGGCTCCCGCACTTACTTCAAACTTTGGTTCATCGACATGGGACTCAAATGTGTAGGAAAACATGTTTCTTGTGCATGGAAGTGCATCTTCCTTATCAAAAGATGACCAATAGAAAATTTGGTTTACCGGTACTATACTTCAGTAATGGGTGCGCAATAGTTTGTTGGGATTTGTATCATAGGAAATAATAGGCCCTTACGGGATGTACTTCTGTCTACTACCTATGCACACACCCTTTGGGAAACCTATCGCCAAAATTGTTTCTCCTCTAAGACTCTAAATTTTCTCTTTTTATTTTTCCTCTTTAGCGTTGCACTCTACCTCCTGATCAACCAAGGTCTATATAATCCCTGTGACTTCACGTTCCACAACAGTCTCTATGTCTGGGCTGGAGACACGCATAGTATCTTGCACATTTGTTCTAAATTTTTATTCTCCATCCACTTATACTTCTATAACCTCCTACGAAGGCATGCTATCCTCCTCATCAAACTCGTGCACATTTTACATGGGGGGGGGGGGGGGTTCTTCTCAATCTCTTATTCTTCCTCCTCCCCCCTTTTCTCTTTGCACTTAAAGCTCTCCATTTCTTTAAATTCATAACTCTGAACTACCCTTGGTTTCTTCTTCACCGAAGATTTTTGTTTTAATGGGGACCTCTTCCTTTGAGTATAAGTACTCATACCTACACCTATTTCCTTGGTCCCTGTGACCTGGCCTTCATGCGTGCTCAGTGCCCTGCTTGTTGTAGGAGTTTCTTCTCTATATTTCTTCTTTTTCTCTACATTATTTCTCCCTAAAGGGTCCTCAAGTATACTTACATCATCCTCTAAATACATGCCTTGTTTAAACTTCGGCTGCAAATGAATATACACCCTTGTTGCAGTGGACCCAACAATCGATATTTTAATAGGCTTGATCATTTGTATGTCATGTGAGACATACCTTTCCACATATGTGTGCTTCTTTTCGTAGACCAGTGTTCAGTGTAGCTCGCGATGCTCTTGATCTATAGTAAGTAGATAAAATCTCAAATTATTTTCCTCTTTAAACCTGTTAACCATGCTTTGGAAGTACTACGTTGTAAAGGAAAATGGTAATTTACACCATGGGCTCTTGGTGCCATCAGTAAGAGTGAACTTGCCAATGTAAAATTGTTGGTAAACTGTAAATTTAGCCTCATCTTTTACCAAGGTTGGTAGTTTCTCTGGGATCCTCCACTTGATGCCAAAGGCATTGCACATCCACTTGTACCATTTATCTATGTGTGCCTTGTATGCCAGTGTCATAGTATCACAAGTATAAGTCACAAATCTCTAGTAGGGGAGGGGTATTCTTTAGGGTACTCCCATATGTTATTGTTCGGCCCATCGGGCACCCCAATCTTAGAGAATACAATCAAGAGAAAGATATTTCCATACATTATCTTTTCTCCATCTCACACGACATCAATTATATCTTCTATAATGAACCCCGAGATGTTGTAGATGGTCGCCTCAACTATCTTTCTGCGTACATTACACCACATCCTATTAATTTGGGTCCACCGTTTATGTCCACTCAATTTGGTAAGCATGTGTGTAACCATCTTCATCACTAGATTATTTATCTTTGAGATATCAAAGGCGCACCCATCTTTCTTATACTCTTATTCCTTATCTATTTCTTTGACATCCTCATTATCACCCAAGTCATCATCAAATGACTCCCCAGTAAAAATGATTCCAGTGAACTTTGAGATTAACTGTGGGGGTTATGTGCATTCTCCTTCCAATGAAGTAAAAATAATCTTCATGTATGCATGACATTAGCCACCAGTACAATCTTAGGCTTGCCTAAAAATTATAGTTCATACAGTTGTAATAATCCGGCCTTCTCCAAAGTCTTCTGCACCAAGTTATCATACACTATTTTATCATTGGACGTCCTCTTTCCTATAGGTCGAACCAGTTCCAAAGTCATGTCCTTCTAAGTCTGATAGGTTTGATGGTTATAATCACTTATAACCATTTTCCTGACATGTGACACCCACTCTATCCCCATCAATACCCCATCTAGGTATTACATCTATGAATACCACTCCTCATTGAAATTTGCTACCGCACTTGGTTTTCCTTGCCCTTGCCCCTTTTCTTAGGTGAAACGGTTATTTCCCTCCTTGGTGCCATTATTGGTCAAGTACTTGTTGGTTTTACCTTGTGCTTTGGTTTCCTTAATGCCTCAAACCTTTAACCGTATCTCTTTTGTGCTAATTCTACAAATCGTGCCCTAGTTTTCAAAACCCTAACGATAAAACCTTCCTTTCTTCACACTACACCATTAAAACCCGTAAAAATTAATTCACAAACTCACATTACACATGGTCGTGTTCTTCTTCATAATCTGATTATCAAATATTTACCTTCGCAATCGATCTTTCACAAATACTCTTAAGGATGCCCTAGTTTGCACAAGCTTTTTTGCAAATTTTCACAAGGTAAAAATGATTTACCACGACCCCTTATTTATAGTTTTTTATTTTTACCACATTAATTACAATACCACCTACCACCATACTTTTGCAATAAATTAGGATTTTCCATGCACATTTCCTCTACACGTCCAATGAGCGTAGCCTCTACAACCTTCTGACATGCAAAACTAAACTGACTGCAGACCTCCTTACATGCGATCTAAGCATTAAAGTAAATCAACCACTGTGTCCTATTCCAAGTAGTTCTCCCTACCACTTCCTACCTCAGGTTGCCCTACGTGTTCATTCATGTACTTGGATTTTTCCTTTGGCATCGTCCTTATTATCACCATCTTCCTTATGACACCTTATCATTTTCCAACAACCATTATCAATAGAGTTATGTGCGCCCCTCTGATACTTAGGATTCTTATTGCGTGCTCTTGTTTCCTTTATGTTCCTTCGACCTACCCCACACTAAATTTATGTGTGATCCTCTACGCATGAATGTAATTAGATATTAATTAGCTCCTGGCACGCAAGTGCACTTATTACACAAAACACTGAACTAAATTGACAAATCATAACAACGATGAAAGGAAACACATATAGAGGAAATGCTTTAAATGAAATCTAATCTAAATGAAAATAATTCCTTATTATAAACACCAAGAATACTTAGTTATAACAAGGCTTCAGCCTACTCCTGTTGAAATAAACAGGAAACTATGTCCCATCCAACATTTGTAACTAGCAAGCGCTTGAATCTAGTGTATAATTCACAACATACAATACCAACCAATGCACTTTGAGCTTTATAGGGTGGCACAAAAACTTGGAATCATACAGAAGAACCACTTGTCTAACTTCAAGCTTCTTATCCTTAATATGCCTATCATGCCATGCCTTCTTCCTACCCTTTTCTGTCTTCTGACTCCATCATGCTATGACATGTCTTTCATCCAACTGTATTAGTTTTTCAATGCACTCTTCATGTGATTTCTCATCATCCAAACCTCATATGCACACAATACGCAAAGAAGGTAACATGAAATCCACAAGTAAAATAGCCTCTGTGCCAAACACCAACTGAAAGGGTGTGGCTTTGTTCAATCTTTTATAAGTTGTCATGTACGCCCAAAGTACATCAAAGACTTTATCATCCCAGTATTTCCTTCCAGCATCAAAAATATTAGTCAATGTATGTCCTAATATCTTGTTGAAAGACTCTATAGTTCCATTTTCATATGGGTGATAAAGTGTTTTTTTATGGTGTCCGACCATAAATTTTGCCAATAGTATCCTGATAGTCTCATTAAGGAAATGAGTACCCCTATCTCTTGTTAAACTCAATGGGCATCCATACCTACTAATAATTTTTTCCCATAGAAACCTTACCATCATAGCTGCCATACAATCCTTTGTAGGTGCTTCTTCTGCCCACCTTGTAAGATAATTTTTACAAGTTATAATGTAGAGAAATTTGATCCTATGTAAAGGTGGGGAAATAGGACACACAAAGTCAATTTCCCACTTTTCAAAAGGTGTTGCACTAACAATAGGCCTCAAAGTATTTTCATCTCTATGCCCAGGATTTCCAAGGCATTGAAAATGGTCACATGCCTTACAATATTCTTTACAATCCTTATACAATGTTTCCCACCATAGTCCAGCCAATAAAATATTACGTATGGTAGCATTTCTTGCATAATGTCCACCTACAATCCCACCATGAGCTTCCTCGATACTAGTGTCGCACTCATGCTCAAGTACACACTAGCAGAAAACTTCATCCTGACCTTGTTTGTATAAGTCTCCACTAATCAAAATGTAAGGCACGACATGTATGGTAAGTTGTTTCTTTTCTAGGCTCTTCATCCCTTTGGGTGCCACACCAGTACGTAAAAAGACAACAATATCTTCTAAGTCAGAGGGCACGCGGTTCAATCTGAATGGCTATGCATCCAACATTGTATCCTCAATGATCTGTGTGTCCTCACTTGAGTTAATCCTTGATAAATGATCTGGTCCAGAATTTCTCTTTCCTGGCTTAACCACCACTATAAAGTCAAATTCCTGAAACAACAGAATCCAATGGCATATGCGCCCCTGTAAAATGGGCTTGTTCACCAAGTACTTAAGTGTCATGTGATATTTATAGAAAATAATAAGTGTTGCCAACAAGTATTGTCTAAACTTATGCAACACGTAGATCATGGACAAGGCTTTGTGCTCTATAGTTATATAATTTTGTTCAGCTAGAGTTAGCTTCCTGTTTGCAAAACAAATAGGATGATTAATAATACCTTCTTCAGGCTGGGCTAATACCATGCTAATGGAAATGCTAGAGGTGTCCACATGCACATGAAAAGGTCTGGTCCATGAAGGAAAGCATAAAATAGGCATTGTAGTAAGTCTTTCCTTCAATGTCTCAAAAGTGCGTTGTTGCGCTTCACCCCAATGGAACTTTCCTTTATTCTTTAACAATTCTTTGAAGTGCGTGGAAATCCTAGCATACCCTTTGATAAACTTTTGGTAATATCCTATGTGCCCTAAGAATCCACGTACCTCACTTGGGTTAGTAGGTTCCTCTAAGCCCAAGATAATAATAACCTTAGCAGGATCCACTAATAATCCTTCTTTACAGATAATGTGCCCCAACAACGTCCCAAAGGGTGTAGCAAAAACCCACTTCTTAATGTTTAAGGAGATGCTCAACTTCCAGAACCTCACAAACATAAGTCTTAACTTATCACAATGATATTTCACAAGCCCATAAACTATCCAATCATCCAAGTAAACATGTAAAAACTTATGAATAAATTCCTGGAATGGTTGCACAACAATGCGTGAAAATACTGCAGGCACATTCTTCAATCCAAAAGGCATGACTGTGTATAAAAAACTTCCCCACTTAGTGGTGAAATTTTTCTTCTCTTGATCCTCTTTAGCTATCCTCACCTGATGATATCCAGAAAATCCATCAATGAAGGAGTAGATCTCACGCCATGCAAGGTCCTCCAAAATCTCTTTAGTAAAAATTGTGGGAAAAGGATCTATTACACACACATCATTCAACTCCCTATAATCCACATAGATTCTTATTCTTCCATCTTTATTTATACTTATCACCATAGGGATAACCCACTCTAACTCCTCAATAGGCTCAACGACTCCAGATTTCAACATCTTATTAGTCTCTTCCTTTACCTTGACGCATAAATTAGGATTCATCCTTTAAGGAATCTTCCTAACTGGGTGCGCACCTTCCTTTAGCGTAATCCTCATCTCACCCAAAGAGTGATGTACCCCTTTCAATTCATGATAGCCTATTAGAAATAAGTCTTGGAAGTAACACAACAACTCAATTATCTTAGTAACCTCTAAGTCAGACCAATAATCACTAATGATGGCCTCCTTAGGTTCAACATCTGTCCCAATGTTGACCTTATTCATTTTCATATGCTCATAATACACGTGTACCTTCTCATCTGCATTGTCTAAGACCTCACGCATACCCACAATGTGATCAAAATCAAGATTATCCACCTCTTCATCATCAATCAAGTAAACCATATTCCTATTTTATTTTTCTAGGTAGGCGCACCCAAACAATTATTCATCTGTCTCTTCTTCTTCAAAACACGCCTCCAAATCTGACTCACCTAGTAACTCCTAAATAAGTTCCTCAACCTTTGCACTATCTCCCATATTCATGTGCTTCATAACCTATAACGTCTCATTCACTGGAGGTTTAGTGGAAAAATAGTCAAAGTTCTGAATCATATTTGCAGTCAATTCCTACCAATTCCTTATGTGTCTATTCAATTCTACATAAACATACCATGCAAGCGTGTAACCTTGCAAGGTGAAGTAGAACTTGTGCACCCATAGTGAAGGTGGTAATGACTCTTGTACCTCTTTCTAGATTCTCTCACATTGTTGAACGTGATTTGAAGCAGAATCCTTCCTATGGAATTCACATGTTTTAGTAGGCACATTGTTTCAAAGAAATCTAGCAGAGAAGGTGATTCTCGCTTCTCACCACTTTAAAAGACCATATTTGTGTACCATCCACCAGCACATTTTTTTCCCATGTAAGGTATACACCAACATATTCCTTCTTTCCACTTTATTTGTCAATTAGGCTTCCATATCGCACAAAAATATTGCAGGATTTCCTTCGGCATTGTACCTTGGTACCTGTTACTACCCAAACACTTAACACAATGTAGCCTACTTACGCACATGACTGCACTCTTCATATTGCACCCAATCATTTCATAAGTTCCATGTGCCTAGTTGTCACATGCAAGAATTGTAGTATCACTCATAGGCTATACATCATCCCATTAAATAACTCCTTCATTTAATGGCTCAAGTACTTCAAGATCTCTAACGGTGTGCACATAAATTTTGTTCAAATCCTCTTCACTCAAAGGTTATACATAAGGTGCAAATTTTTCATCTGTAAAATGAATGACGATGTGTTATTCCTTGTTCTCAAAAGTGATATACCCTTTAGTAAAGCGCAGATCAACATTATTCACATAACACCAAGGGTGCCCAAGTAATGCTGGAAAACTATCTGCCTCTGCAAGTGCCAAGATCTCAAAGTCCCCAGTAAACTTGGCCCCTTGTATAGTAATATTAACATCCTTCAAGACTCCAATGAGTGTGGATTTAGTCATGTTCACCATAACAAACACAATTAAAGATGGCTGTAATGGTGGTCTCCCCATCTGATTTCACACATCCAAAGTTAGTACATTCATTTCTACACATGTATCAATCAAAATGTTACTTACTAAAAATTAATTAACAAATGCATTCAAAGTGATATCTTTTTCATAATATAGATTGTGAGGGGGTAAGTTAGCATGTAAGATATGTCTCTCATGCTCAACTCCAGTGCGTGACATCTTCCCCCTTAACCATTCCCCCAATAAAGGAATGATTTTTTCCAATCGCAGCATCTTACAAACCTCCTTCAAATTGTCAACATCCTTCTGAGCAAGCTCAATTGATTTTTCCTACTCCAGCTTTTGTGATTACTCCTTTAAGCATTGTATCTCACCCTACAAGTTTCTAATAACGTCATGGTCTCTTGATAAACTTCAATATGATGAGTAGGCTCTGGATACTTTGCATGCAATACCTCCTCTTTTGTAATAACAGGCTTCTGCTTTAGAAATTCCCTGGTGCGTGTAGCCTCAACGAGTGTAGTGACTAACATGAGAAATATATCAGGATCAAGAGCTACTTTTGGTAGCCATTGATCTCCCATAGAGCGTTGTACTCTAACCATTCCCATGCCCATATCTTGTTTGTGCTTCGTACTCAGGTGCTCATACAAATTCAGGAATTCTTCATAATTGTGGTTCTTTCCGCCAAAGGAGAAAATAACATTCTGAGGGCACTCACACTTATAATGATAAGGGGATCCACATGTGTAACATGTTCCATGAGGGAACTCACTCTTTCTACTGTCGTGACCTTAGCCTCTGAATCCTCCACGGTATCCCTAACCTCTACCTCTACCACTCCCATCAGAGTGCCCTTCAGTAATTATCATAATGCTCGCCTTACTCCTTGGAATTTTTTGCAACATTGGTCTGACGTACACTAGTATAAATGACATCATGAATCTGATCAATCAACTGTAGTTTTTTATGTCATGAGTGATAGACCTGTAAATCTTACAGTAACAAGATATATTCTTTCTTATCGCATGTTGCAATAATGGGCACCTACTTGAATCATGATCCAAGTGACAGATCTCACAGTCCAACAACATGGCGTGCACCAATTTACAAGGGAAACTATCCTTAGTATGTCCTTATACTTCATATTCCACGCACCAAATACCACTATGTGTCTCATGAGCTGAATTAGTTGACAACTTATCTAACTACTTTTCCATCACAACAATCTGAGCTTCCAAAAATGGGCTAACTCCACTATCTACGCTCCCAACTACCTCAGTACGCAGAGCTGCCTCAAGTTCTCACGTGGGTTTGTATAAGTATTCTTTGAGAGAAACCTTCTAAAAGGTGTGATCAAACCTCCAACAAACCATTGAGCATGATGACTTGGGTGAATGTCATAAGATAACTTTGATAGCAAAGTTTTGAATCACACATCATACTCCTTAACACTTTCAGCCATGCCTTGCTTGATGTCCTTCAACACGCTGATGCTCTTTTTCTTAAACTTAGGTATGTGAAACTCTGCTAAGAAAGCATCACGCAGTGTGGTGTAGTCCTTACAAGTTTGGTTTGGATCATATTTCTTATACCAACTATGCGCGTGCCCTTACAACGTAGTTATAAAATGACTTGCCTTACGATCAGTATTTGTAACCCCCTTAGCACCATAGTATTCCACGCATATTAACGTGCTCATATGCATCTTGAATTCCTCTGTATTTTGGGAGACAAAGAGACATCTCAAAATATAATTGCTAGGGTTGGTACGGACCGTGCCCACTAGATCCAGAACCTGTATTACCTCTTGTGTTTGCTTCGCCCACAGAACCACCAAATCCACTAGATCCTGAGCCACCTAATCCTCCTGACCCCCCTCCTATAGCAGGAAATAGACCAGAGGATGTGTTACCTTGTGTCCCAATAGTTTTGCTAAATGTTAGGGTAAACATAGTTTACTATAAGTTATATGCATTGTACCTTAGTTAATTATTATTTACCTAGGTAGTTACTTAAATAATTATGTGGTTTAATATTATTGTTGTATGGTTATGTTTGTATAACCATATGTATTGTTTTTATCATGCATACGTGAGGTTGTTGCAAGATTATTGTTACATTATTTCAACAACATATTTGTCTATATATTATTTCACATATGGTTTATTGTTGCACCTGTGAAAATTATTCTTTGTTTGTACCCAGTTGTCCAATATCTATAAATATTGCAACCCTCACTATTGTACTTGATTTTACTGCATATCAATATATATTTGTCATGCTTTCATCCCTGTTCTAAAATTACATTTGGTACCAGAGCATGTTAGATCTTGCTATGTGCAGAGAAGGTGAGCAGAGAGAATTTAGAAGAGTGTTGAGGAAATTCTTGAGAGGGCACTAGTGTTTGCAGTGAGCCAGATTGAGCCACCTACATGTAGCCATCCATCTCAACTTCCTAGCATTCGCATCTCCCAGATTGTTTCAGAGTAGGATAAGAGAGCCTCCAATTTCTATCTCCATGTAAAAGAAATAAAATTAATATTTTTTTGCACTGGTGCCCCTACACCAGGAAAAAGTTTCTTCTTGGAGCCATATTTGAGTTCATAGAAATTAGATTCAAAATAACATTTTTTTTTTTAAATCATTTTTTCAGAGCAGACCAGGGGTCTATTCCCTCTAAGTTGTCAGAGCCCCCCATATAGTCTCTAGGCCAAGCTCTAACAAAATATCCAGATTTGAGGGATCCTAGTGAGCTACCTAACACAGCTCCTAACTGGAGAGTTAAAGGGTGAGTTGAATCAGACCCCCATAGCCGAATTTCATTGGCGATCTTCCTAACCAGGATGATTTATACATCTATGCATTGTAAACAAGCTGTATAAAATTGAGCCCTATACTGACCAAGTCGAGCTTGGTACATTGGGTTCCAACTCCTGATGTTGCACATCAATGAGTTGAAGGGATTAAACCACAGCAATGGCAAGTCTGTGTTTTATTTGGAAGGCACCTCCACTGAGCTCCCTGAGGTGTTTCACCAAATGAGCCATACGCATCAAGTTAGGAATATCACAGAAACAACCGAGCCCTGCATTATGATCCTAGTTATTGAGATAACCAAGTTGTGTAAAACATTGGTGAGCCAAGAGTTTACGATGTTGTGGAAAGTGGGTTTATATTGCAACGTCGATTCCACTATACAAGTCCCATGTTGATCCCTGTCTGAGCCAAATCCAGCAATCCCCGTGCCAAGTTACTGCATGTGCCTCAATGACCCATTTTTCAAGCTGAGTAACCCTATTCAAAAGCTAAGAAAAAGAGATATAACACAAATTGGTGACCATTACACAAGATTGCAGAGGAAAATGACATTAGAAAATAATAAAAAACAATACAAAGTGGTGGATCCCTGCAAAACAAAAAAGACATAGCAAATAATGACAAATGGAAATACAAAGGCGTAGATAAATATGTGCATAGAAATAAGAGGTGGTTCGCTTAGTAAGAGAACCTAAAGCTCCATCCCCCAGCATAGCAATGTGGATGCACCAATATGTACCGCCTATCCTCCAGTGCAACCACTTTAGGTTTTCAAAAGGTTAGCCATCTTTTTGTTAATTTTAAATAGAATTTCCTTCAAATGTTAACTATATCAAGCGCATAAGAACATTGCAGTGGCTCGCCAAATAGTTGTTAATAGGCTTATAAGGGGCATGTTAGCCACATTAGAACACCTCCCCACTTCAAATACCTTTGTATATAGAACATTTTACACATTTGTAGAGAATTCTAGTGAACTCCCACTAAACCTAGCGGTTGTAAACCTCCACTAAAGCCCTAGACCACAATTAAAACCCCCACCACACTTAGTGGAGAAAACCCTAATTTTAGGGCCAATTTTTTTCTCCCAGATCAGCTCTAAACTTTTTCATTCTAAGAAATTGTTTTCTAAAAGAGGGACATCCAAAAACCACATATTTATCTAGTTTTTTATGGTTTTCCACACAAAGAGCCATACTGATCCCCAGAGGCCACCAGGGCCTCGCAAAACAAAACCAAATTTGCCTGACCATTCAATTTTTATGCACATTAGATGTAATTATATATTTTTAGTGTATTTTCTAGTGGATTGTACTAATTTACAAGTTGTCATATTCAACAACAAACATTGTAACTGCTAAAAAATGTGAAAGCATTGTAAACAAAATAAGTGAAAATTTTGGTTCTATAACACTCATGAGATCTTTGGATCTCTTTCACAATGTTTGGTATATACAGTGCATATGGGAAGTGCTTACATGGGAAATTTGTCATGACTACTTACTGCACTTAACACCTAATATAGAGCTTAACAACATCATCTGGCCATTATCCCTATAAATTGATAGGGAGTAATAAGGACACAGTGCACACACTTTGAGCCATCCCATCCATCTATCAATGATTTCACAGACATAAATTTGGAAACTAAAATTATTCAAGTATATAATGAATGTTATGCACATGCGTATGAGGATATTTCTTTGTTTCAACTGGTGTCAATAATCACATAGACCCCTTTCATTACTGTCTTGGTACCACGTATAAAATTCTTTCACATATGTTAACGCCTCTTTCATATACTACCAAGTATATCGAAAGGGAAAGATCTTCTTCCACGTACCGATGGGTATATCGGAAGGGTGTGTATATAGAAAGGTTTGGTATATCGTATTGATGGTATATATATTGGGAGACCATATACCTAGAGTGATAAGAGCCTTACCATTTGTCAGTGAATTCAGAAAATGGGCACCAACGTCCCCAAGCTATTTATTCCAGACTCACAACTCCTCAGAGGAGATAATTATGCTGCATGGAAAAATAAGATCAAAACACAAATTGAGTTTGAGGAGATATATTCTATTGTGAATGGTTATGCAACCAGATCACTAGATGATGTAACTCAACAGAGGAAGTTTTACATGTCCAATCAGAAGGCCAAAGTCATAATCCTATTTTCAGTGTCTGATGAAGTGCAACGTCACATTTGAGATGCCACAATAGCAAAAGAAGTGTGGGATAAGTTGAGCATAGTATACGAGGCCAAAAATAAGAACATAATTCTAAATTTACAGAGTCAGTTACACACATTGAAATTCAAATAGAATGAGAAAGTAGAAGCTTTCTTAAGAAGTGTTACAAAATTAAGGGATTCATTTATATCCCTGGGAGAGGAGGTCACTGATATAACTCTCATTCCCATTGTTTTGAGAGCACTCCCTCCTTATCACATTTTTTTGATGACACTCAACTTGTTAGATTAGACAATTAGTTTTGACAAGTTAGTGAATCGACTGCAACAAGAAGAAGCATTTTACAAAAAAGATGATGAAGAGGAACAAGCATTATCTTCTCATCATAAAGGAAAAGGAAAAGGAAAATCTTATTCCTCTCAAAAGTCCCAAAAATAGCTTCAGCATGAGGACAAGAATAAGAATAAATGTCCTATCTACAACAGAGAACATGATGTGAAAGATTGTTCGTATAATACATACAAGAAAGGTTCATCAAGTAATTATAGACCTCAAAATAAACAATCTCATAAGCGACATTCACACTACAACCAAGGGTAGAAGAAGGGGAACTGGTGAAGAAAACCCCATCAACAAGGAAATATAGCTGAGCAAGAAGAACATTCAAAAAATGAGGAGTTCTTGGACACTTCTTGTTCCAGTGAACCATCCACATCATCTAGTGTTGTTTGGTATGTTGATTTAGGAGCCACTTGACACATGACCGGGAACAGAGACTAGTTTACCAAAATGAGGGACACACCTTTGAAAAATCATATTTCGTTAGGTGATGATTGTTCTTACATAGTACAGGGGATTGGGAACATTTCTCCACCTCTTGGTTTACGTAATTATAGACTATCATATGTATTATATGTCCCTGGGTTGAAAAATAATCTGCTATCATTAAGTCATCTTCTAGATCAAAATCTAAAGATTGACTTTGATAGTTGTTCTGGTAAGAAATTTTGTTGAATTTGAGAAAAATTACAAGGCTAAAAAATTGTTGCAAAAGCCTCCAATGTGGGGCATATGATCTAGCTAGAGTTTTTCCATAGGGATGATCAATCACTTGTGGCTAAGAATTCTTCCTCTGCATAGTTATGAAATAGGAGACTTGGTCACATCAGTTTCAAGTATCTCGAAACACTTCGCTGGTACAACATGGTGAGAGGTTTTTTATCTCTCCAGATGGATATGTATAAGTGTCCTCACTGCCTAGTATAAAACAACACAAAGCTTCATTCTAGAAGAGTACTTATTGAGCTCATGACAAGCTTGATATGGTTCATGTCGATTTTTGCGGTCTGATGTAACCGGGTCATTTTGGATTTCAGTACTTCATTCTTTGTGTTGATGATTACTCAAGAAAAATGTGGATATTTTGTCTTCGTAAAAAAAGTGAAGCTTTTTGATAACTTCAAAAATTTCAAAGTAGATATAGAGAACAAGATTGGTCATCATATCATATCTCTCCACTTAGATTAAGGGGGAAATTCTCCAGTAATGAGTTTAAATCCTACCTTCAAGCTCACGAGATTTGTTGACAGATGCCTCCTCCACACACACCGCAAAAAATGGTGTTGTTAAGAGAAGAAACCACACTATCATGGAAATGGTATATTGTATGATTGATGATTCTGGACTAGCGAGGAAATTTTGGGCAGAAGCAACAAAGATAGTTGTATAATTTTTAAACAAAGTGCCCATAGTTTCTCTTGATGGAGTGATGCCAAATGAATTATGGTCAAAGAGGAAGCCATCTGTTGTACACCTCAGAGTATTCGGGTGCAAAGCAAGCATGCACATACCCAAGCAGAAAAAAATAAGTTGGATATGAAGTCATAAAAACTCATCTTCATTGGTTATAGTGAAGAGACTCTTGGGTAAAGATTGATGGATCCAAAGACCAAAAAATTCTACACCAACAGAGATGTTGATTTCTTTGAGAAGAAGGAAGGAGAGACTCCTCCTCCAGACTCACCTGATGTAGATATTTCACCTATTGATAAAAACAGAATTTGATGTTCCTGCACGAAGATGACAGTGATGATGGGGATGATGGTGATGATCAGACATGACCATGACCCATGAGAGTAGTAAATCATATTCCCAAGTGGTATACTAACATGATACGAGATGAAAAATTGGATGCTCCACCAGATACATCCACCACTGGACCACAGACTCGCACTAAAGCATGTGGAGAAGTAAACTTTGTCTTTGATGAGTAGAGTTGTTGAATATGTTGAGCCATCTACATTCAGGAAGCCCTATAGTCAAAATGCTTGGAAATATGTCATGGATGTTGAATATCTTTTAGTAATGAAAATTAACACTTGAGTAGTTTTGTCAATCTTCCACCAGGGAAGAAACCCATTGGTTGCAGATGGATATTCAAAACAAAGTACAAATTATATGGGACCATAGAAAGTATAAATCAATACTGGTAGAAAAGGGGTATGCACATAAGGAAGGCATAGACTATGAGGAGACATTTTCTCCCACAACTAATATCAAAATGATTAGGATGATCTTTGCTCTAGCTACACAGTTTGGTTAGAAACTCCATCAGATGGACGTGAAAAGTGCCTATTTCTAAATGGAGATCTACAAGAATAAGTCTACATGACTCAACCTGAGGGATATGTTTACCTAGAGAAGAAACAAAGGTTTGCAGACTCAGGAAATCTCTGCATAGCCTTAAACAGGCACCCCGGACTTGGTACATCAAAATTAATGAGCATCTCATTCAGTATGGATTCATTAGAAATCCATATGATCCCAATCTCTACCTCGAAAATCAAGGGGGGAGATTGTGATTGTTGTTTTCTATCTCACCAATCTAGTCATCACTAGAAGTTCAGTGAAGATGACTGACGCAACTAAGAAAGATCTTAAATGATCATTTGACATGACAGATCTCGGGCTCATGCACTATTGTCTTGGATTAGAAGTATGGCAAAAAGAGAATCACATATTTGTTTCTTAGTTAAATTATACCAAGAAAACACTCAATAAATTCAAGATGATGGATTGCACACCTATTGCTACACCTATGGAGATGAGACTGCAGTTATCTTGTTCAGATCCATATCATGTGGTAGATGCAACTCTCTATCGACAGTTGATTGGGAATCTCATTTACCTAACTTATACTAGACCATATTTCAACTTTATAATGAGCTATCTTTCCAAGTTCATACAGGAACCCAGAGTTTGTCATTGGAAGGCAGTAAGGTGAATCTTGAGATATCTCAAGGGTACAATAGATCTTGTTCTAGAATAAAAGAAGAATGATAACTTCTTCTTGACTGGATATTCGGATTCAGATCATGTAGGTAACATTGATGAAATAAAATCCACTTCTAGATTTGTATTATTTTTGGGATTTGGACTGATATCATGGGGAAGCAAGAAACAACACTTTGTTTCTCACTCTTCTACAGAAGCCGAATATCATACTACAGGTAAATCTATCTGTGAAACGATATGGCTACATCACATACTGGAAGGACTTGGAATACCATAGGATAAACCTACCACCATGTATGTAGACAATGAAGGTGTTCTCAACCTTGTTTGTAATCCAATGTTTCATGAGACAACAAAGCATATCGAGGTACAAGTTCATTTCATATGCGAGCATGTCTTGAAACACGACATACAACTTCAATTTTTCCCAATAGATGAACAACGAGAAAATATCTTCACAAATTCACTTGCACGTGACAAGTTCGAGTTGTTTAGAGAGTTCCTCTCATCACCCCTTGAGGAAATACAAAATTAAGGGGGGGAAAGTTAGGGTAAACATAGTTTACTATAAGTAATTATGTATTTTACCTTAGTTAATTATATTTTACTGAGGTAATTACTTAGGTAATTAGGCGGTTTAATATTATTGTTGTATGCTTATGTTTTTATAACCATTTTTATTCTTTGTACTATGCATACATGAGGTATTTGTAGGATTATTGTTACATTGTTTCAACAACAAATTTTCCTATATTATTTCATGTATGGTTTATTGTTGCACCTATACAACTTATTCTCTATTTTTACCCAGTTGTCCAATATCTATAAATATTACACCCTTCACTGCTGTACTTGATTTGATAGCATATCAATAATATTTGTGAGGCTTCCATCCTTCTTCTACACTAACTATAACTCCCACAGTCTACAAAGTTATATTACTTCCAGATGTGATACCAACATTCTGTGATGATGACGATCCAAAAAATATACCTCCAACCTAACCTCCAAATAACACAAAAAACAATTGCACCACCATAGATGAATAAGCTACCTGATTAACTCTTGAACTTGGTTACAAATTAAATCTCTATGTCGTTACTCTACTACCCACACTAGCTTGCTTACTAATGACTACCATAGAAACTGGAAAACCAAGTGCAAGGGATAGGTCACTAGGAGGGATCAAATGTGTGCCTGTGGTCCTTGTAGTTTCCACCAAATCACTCTAATCTGAGGTCGTAGAGGGTTCTCTACCATGATTACCAAAATGGGGAAGTTCTAGATGCTTTGGGTCCATGTCCTCTAGGTGAGCTTCAAATCCTTCGTGAGCAATCTCTCTCCACAATGACATACATTCTGCAACTTCACGCCGATTCTCTAAATCCCTCTCACGCACCTCATTAAACTTGAACCATATTTCTTCTCTCTACCTTTCTACTTCCAAGCCTGCCATATTTCACAACACCTGCTTTTCCCCCGCATGTGGTGGGGTTTTAGCTAGTCATAAAATGTTGTTCTTCACTAAAGGGATAGAATGTAAATAAGATCCTCTGGGTTTGCTTAGGAATTAGAGCTAAGCAACCTCTAGAAAAGAATAATTAGAAATTACGTAATCCAAAATGTAGCTATTCAAAGCACCACTCCACTAGTGATCTACAGTGCGGTCCAAGTCAAATCACCATCATGCAAATCCTGGAATTCTTCCTGTATCCAAAAAATTGTCTGAAACCTCTAATTTCTCTTGGAAGTGTATGCTACCAACCACTCATACAAATCTATGGTAAAAAGGTGAAAATCATCTCATAGAGCTCATGATATAGATTATGTTCAACCCACGTGCATGCATCAAATTTAGGTCTAGTGTTAAATCTGTGTGCATATTCTTCCTCTAAATTGTCTAACCATTCCTCAATGCTGGTCAAAGTCAACCGATATGTCTTCATCATGCAGCATCCTGGAAAATAACTGAAATAGAGATCTCAGAAACAAAACCAAAATGTAGTCTTATTATTTCACCAAACAGTCAGAGGCGTGATGGAACATCACTCAGTCATAACTGAGCGCTCACCCAAAGCACACAAGGGTACCAGGTCCCTCTTTTATGGAAGCTTTGTCAAGAGTATTAACATGCATGATGGTTAAAATCTATGATCAATATCTAATACATCCCATAATAGTAACAAGGAAACCAGATATAGGTATACAAGAATCAGATCTAACATATAACATAATGAAATTTAAATAAACATAAATATCATATCTACTCTATAAGATCCATTAACATTGTTATTCATAACCAAAATCCATCCACATAACACTATTATATTAATCCAAAAATAGTACAACAACTGAATACATCATAAATCCCTCCATAAGATTATGCACATAAGAAAAAGAGCACCATAACCTTACAATACAGTCTAATCTCTTTTAGGTTGTGCCTATCACTACATTTTTATAGGGTTGGGTACTTGCCCTTCACCACCTAAGCATTCTCAAAATAGGTTGCATCCTAAAAATAGCCATGTGCTACTTATAAGAAAAATACAAAAGCATGCAAGTACTTCTACTAATAGTTCTTCTATCGATAACTCTAGTTTACATCCTATTATTAGCTCAAAACTATGCATGGCACTTTATATTCCCTCCAATGAGATATTCCCCCAAAACAGATCTTGCTTGAACTATAAGTCTTCTTGCTTTAATATTATCTTCAAAACCTTGTTTGGCCACTAATCCAAGTCTATATTTATATTTTCATTCTAAAAATGGATAAGTGTTCAGTCTATCCATTCTTACTCCTATGCACATTCCTGTCCAACTTCAGTGTGTAAACCCTGTTCTCCTCACACACGCGTCCTCATGTTTCTTTCTTCTATAATGCCTCTTGCACACGTTAACCTTTGTTCTTAGGGACTTAGTCATATCTCATGCTCAAAAAACCATTACATGATTTTCCAAAAGGAAATATAAATAATTTTTCCAAATTCAAAGGTGATGGAAAGTTACATCCCGACGAGCGTATTGTTTCTTTTATTATTGCTTTTAGAGTGCTAGGGGTTGAGCACGAATATGTCTTTGTCATGATACTTTTTGAGACATTACAGGAAAATGTTACAGATTGGTTTTACCATCTCTCGGCTGGTGTTATTACCAACTGGGATACTATGAAAAATCGATTTGAAAATTAGTTCAAGCCTACTGAAGATGTGCCTGCTCTTCTAGCACATATCTCCCAAATCAAGAAGGAACCATATGAGCCCATGTGTGAGTTTTTTGCGAGGTTCAACAAATTGGTAAATAAAATTGTAGTAGCTACTCACCCTATTGACCAAATTCAAAAGTGGTTCTTCTTGAATGTCAGATTTCATGAAGTAAACTATGCACTAAGGAGAGCTAATCTTGCTTCTCTAGATGTTGATCAAAATTTAGCCATTAGTGTAGAAGATGATCTAATGATGTCAGGGAAATTGAGGAAATATCCACCCAAGGCTAAAGCTTCTGCTTCTGAGATAACTAATTTAGAACAACTAGTCCAAAATTTGGCTAATGATTTTATTGTTATAAAAAAACAACTAGCTCAAAGTGCTCCCTACAAATATATACCAAGAAATAATTTTCAGCCTCGGAATCGTCATCCTCATACCTAGCCTAAGTTGACAATTGAGGCTCCTCCATTTAAGGTCCCAGTGAATACAACATGTGAATTTCAGGAGCCTGAAGATAAAGTGGAAGTAGAGGAGATAAAAGAACCTGAAGAGGAACTTAAGGAGGTTCAAGAAGATGTAGATGATTCACAAGTCAACTTTCTTACCACTGAAGGAGTTGATGATGATGATGATGACTATGATGAAGTAGGTGCTGATATGAACAATGAGTCATATGCTGTCATGACCAATGAACAATTGAATAAGAAGAAGAAGGTGGTACAACCTTAAAAGAAATAAAATCTTAAATAAGTTCCATTCACCATCCCAATAGCTACAAGGAGAGGAACACTTATTCCTACTACTACAAAAAGAAAGTAATTACTAATACTTCATCTAATGTTCCTTATATGTCCTCTTCTGTGTCAAAAACTAATGCACCTTCCACTCCCGTGTCTAAAGCATATTCAACCATAAAATATGAAAATCCTAAGAATTTTGTTGTTTCAAGCCAGGACACCCCATCCACCTTAGGGTATTTTCATATCATTGATCATATTAAGAAGACCAAAATTCAGATTTCTGAGGCAAAATTTTACCAAACCCATCCTAAATCCTTTGCTCAAGTGGTCAAATTCATCAAGTCCAAGCCTAGCCAATCATCCACCACTTCTAAAGGTATTTTTCCTACTCCTAATTACCCTTCCCCACATAATTTGATGGTTTTTACACCCTCCACGTCTGATAAAATTGATCCCTTCTATGTCAGACTACTCATAACTGGTCATAGGCTTAGTAATTGTGTGATTGACTCAAGTGCATCATACAATGTAATGCCAACAAAAGTTTCTCATGCCCTTGGCCTTACCTTAACTTGGACCTTTGGTTATTATTATTCCATGGAAACTAAAGAGGTGCCTTTGGTTAGAAGGATTAAAGATGCACAAGTAGCCTTTGGTGCATTACCTGAAAAAAGAGTCAAGGCCACAATCCTAGTTGCAGGCATTCCTCCATATTATGGCATAATTTTAAGTAGGAAATTTTTCAGGGAAGTTGGAGGTGAAATTCAAATGGATTGGTCTCACGCTCTCATTCCTGTCAATGGACAAATGAAGAAGTTGCTGTCAGAAAGATAGGTTTAATACATTGTACAAAAGACTGATGACCCCAAGGCACAAATCCTCTATGAAGATATTGGTCATGAAAACTATATGGTCATGTTAGAAGATGAGGTTTAGGGTCCCAAGATGGTGGTTAATGATCCTAATGGTTTTTGGATTCCTGAATTTGATGGTAGTTGTTCTACGGCCAGTTCTATAACTGATGTTGTTTTGATCACTCATAAAGGTAAACCTCACCCATTTTCTTATAAGCTTTAATTTGAAAATACAAACAATATTGTTGAGTACGAGGCTCTTCTTCTCAGATTAGCAGTAGCAAAAGAAATGGGAATCAGGAACCTTTGTGCTCACACACATGTTGAACTTATTGTCAAACAAGTCAGAGGAATTTTTCAAGTGAAGAATCGAAGGTTGAAGCACTATAGGAGCTTGGTTTGGGATTCTATTGAGTAATTGGATGCATTTTCTATCAATGGTGTACCTAGATAAAATAACACAAGAGAACATGCTCTAGAAGTTTCTGGGTCATTACTCATTCCTTATCCGGACTTCACTCAAGATAATTTAATGACTGAGATGATACATAGACCAAGTGTCTTGGAGAATGTGAATAATTGGAAAGTATTCGATGATAATCAACATGTGATTTCCTTCCTAGAACTCAAAGATAATTTCAATCATTTGTATTTCTAAGGAAATTAAGTTGGTTATCATGAGTCTGTTTCATATTTTGTGTTTGGAGTTGAAGAAGAATATGATAAAGATGACTACATAAAACTGAAAGGAAATAAGATACCTAACGGTATAGTAATTTTATAAGATTTATTTGATAAGCATGACAGGTATATCAAAGCCAAGGTATCAAAAGAAGCCCATCAATCAAATGAATATGAGAAATTCAAAATAGGGAGTGAAGAGAAGCCCAATTTTTTCAACATTGGCAAATGTTGTACTAAGGAAGAAAGGAAGAAAATGGTTGAATTACTGAAGAAGTATGTAGATGTACTGGCTTATTCATATGAGGATCTGAAAATCTTTAAACCAAGGGAGATGTAACATTATATTCCCTTAAAGCCAGGAATCAAACCATTTTGTTAAAAGTAGAGGCAATATAATCCTAAAATTACAAGTATAATTTACCAGGAAATTCAAAATTTGTTGAATGCTCAAATAATTTTTCCTATCCACCATTCAGCTTGGGTAGCTAACATTGTTCCTATAAGAAATAAGAGTGGTAAAATATGGATCCGTGTAGACATTAGGAATTTAAATCAAACCTCTCTTAAGGATAACTATCCTCTCCCTATGATGTACCAAATCTTGCAAGTTGTCACTGGTTTAGAAATGCTATCCATGCTCAATGGATTCTCGGGCTATAACCAAATCAAGGTGGACATCCAGGATCATCACAAAACCACCTTCACAACTCCTTAGGGCACCTTTATCTATAAAATAATTTTGTTTGGTCTCATTAATGCAAGTGTAACCTTCCAAAGGGAAATGGATTTGGCCTTCGGTGATTTGAAAGGAAAATGCATAGTGATCTATCTCATTGATATGATTGTTTTCTCTAAAAAGAGGGAAGATCACTTTCAACACCTAGGAGCTATGATTCAAAAGTACAGAGACCATGTAATTTCTTTGAATCTGAAGAAATCCATCTTTGGTGTCACAGAGGGTAAGTTTCTCGAGAACATTGTTTCCAAGGAAGGAATCAAGATTGATCTAGAATGGGTTCAGGCCATTTAAAAGATTCATCTTCCATCAAGAAAGAAAGGTGTGCATTATTTCTTTAGAAAATTTAATTTTCTAAGAAGATTTATCCTTGATTTTGCAAAATTAACTAGGAACATAGCCCAAATGATGAAAGAGAAGAAATATTTTTGTTGGACTACTAAGGGAAAGGGTGCTTTTGAAAACATCAAGAAAGCTATTGCAAATACTCATGTTCTTGCTTGTCCTGATTTTGATAAAGATTTCATAATCTATTGTTATGCCTCTGAGCACACATTGGCAACTATCCTGGTACAGAAGACTTCTAAAGGATGTGAACTACCTATAGATTTCATGATTCATGTCTTAAAGGCTCATGAACTGAAATATACTCAAATGGAGAAACATGCTTTTATTGTGGTAAAGGCAGTGAATCAGTTCCACTTCTACATCCTAAATTCGCATTCTATTGTGTTTTTTCCCGATACAAAAGTAAAATCAATCCTCACGCAACAAGAATTTAGGTCAAAATGAGGCAACTGGGTAGAGAAGGTCCAAGAGTATGACCTTGACATTAAGCCAACTAAGCTTGTTCGAGGTAAAGGCCTCTATGAATTAATTACCAGTGGTTATAGGAATGAATCGAAAGAAGGAGAAGCTTCTAGTGTCACAACTACTCTTTTCCTCAACTCAACAAATGAGTAGTATGCAGACATCACTCATTTTCTTACTTATGGAGAGTGTTAGACACATATAAGTCAAAAATAAAAAAGAGCTATTAAGTTGTGAGTTGCATAGTATGTACTCTGCAATAATTCATTGTTCAAGAGAGGGATTGATGAAATATTTCTCAAATGTGTGGATTGGGAGCAACATAAAATATTGTTGAGAGCTTTCCATGATCAGGGAATGTGGAGGCCACTTTTAATCTTCGATAATGGATCATAAAATTCTTCATGCATGATACTATTGGCCAACACTTTTCAAGGATGCAACTAAGTAGGGCTCAAAATGTGAAGCTTGCCAAACCTTCATGTGAAGACCCAAGTTGGCCACATTGCCTCTCAAACCAATGGTGATATAAGATCCCTTTCAGCATTAGGAGATAGATTTGATAGGAAACCTCAATCCTACCTCAAGTGTAGGGCACACACATGTTTTGACATCCACTGACTATTTCATGAAGTGGGTAGAATCCATTCCAGTTAAAATAACCACTTCTAAAGTAGTATGTGATTTCATCAAAGAAAACATCTTGGTCAAGTTTGGAATTCCAAACTATATTGTCACGGATAATGCCCCAAAATTTTATTCACATGAGTTGATTGATTTTTTCTATAGATATGGAATCTCCCTTCCACATTCTTCTGATTATTATCCACAAGGGAACAGGTGGGCTGAATCAACTAATAAAAATCTAGTGACAATTATTAGAAAACTTATTGATGAATCACAAATAAATTGGCATAAGAAACTCTGTGATTCTCTCTGGGTAGATAGGATTACACCAAAGAGAGCTATTATAATGTCTCCTTTCCAATTGGTATATGGAAAAGAAGCTCAATTTCCAGTAACAGTGGAATTACTTGCATTACATTTGGTAAAAAACTATTGAAGATGAGGATTTCACCAGTGCTATGGAAAAAAGAGCGATGTACCTACAAAAATTGGACTAGGACAGGTTGCAGGTGGTTGATAGAATTACTACACACAAACAAAAGGTGAAACAATTGTTTGACAAGAAAGCCAGATCCAAGGACTTCCAAATTGGAGATATTATCCTACTCAGGGACAAAATGAGAGAACTTAGAGGAATTCATGGTAAGTTTGATTCTCTCTGGCTTGGTCCTTTCAAAATTAGGCATTTTGCTGGTGAACATTCATATTACTTGAGCTATATGAATGGAACTTCACTTCCATTACCATATATTGGGAAATACTTGAAATTTTTTCAATTTTGATGATAGTAGCAGTCCTTTGTAAATAGTCTTGTAAATATGTCTTGTACAATATTTGTTTTTGGTTTGTCTTGTGTCTTTTGTTCTTATGTCTTCTGTATTTCCCTATTTTGTATATCTTTCCCAATGGATAAAGTACTTGTCATGTAACCAGAGATTCTGGGGTCCTTTTCTCTGTCTTGTTTTCACTATGCGTCAAGTCAACCCAATCCCCAAAAAGAGCCAGTTGTTGTCACTTACCCAAAAAAATATGTGATTTTTTTCAAACTTTGTACGATTTTTTGGTTAAGTGAATTTTGTGATAAATTTGTTTTCCTTTGTGAAGTCTTGTAAAAAGATAAATGATCCTAACAGTTAGTCATTTTTTAGTAATTTGAGTATTTTCCTTTGCATTGCAAAAAAATCAGGTTTTTAGAGCACTCATGTACCTAGTTCTTTTGAGCCACTGGTTCTCCACATCTCTGCCTTTTCCGCACTTCATTGATTCTTTTGTTGCAAGTTTGATGTTCATTGGTGAACTGTTATGTCCGAGTATTAGTTCCCTGCATCCTCTTATTTCCCGCCTTCACCTTACTTCCACTTTTTGCACTCATCCTTTTTTTTGCAGATTTTGTGATCTTTCAAAGAACTCGTGGCCCTTGTGCTTCTCAGACTTCATTTCCTTGCATCCTAGTATTCTCCGCATTTGTTTCCAACCCAAAAAAAATTCATCAAAATCTATAAAGTGTTTCTTCGTATTACAAACTTAGCAGGTTTTTAGAGAACTCACTTCATCATGTCACATGGACCTTGTGTGCTTCGTCGGCCTATTTCTCCCACACTCACATGGGTTTCTATTTATTGTGGGAGTTTCAAATTTTCAAATAACTTGTGTCCCATGTTCATCTTGGCTGTCGATTCTCCACAAGCCCACCTTTTCTGCACACTAAAGCATTTCCTATTAATTGAGGAGATTTTGGAGTTCAACATCCCTTGTGTCTCTCGTTCTCTCGGGCCTCTTGTTCCCCGCATCTCTGTCATAACCACAATATGAGAGGTAAAGTGGGTAAAAAAAAATGTCATGAATGACTCCATTCTCTGACAATATATTGGGACCCCTATTTAATGCATCTAACTAATTCTACTTTCAAACAGAAAAAGTATAAAAGGGTAAAATGGGTCATTTTTACCATCACAAATCACAATTTTACACTAAGTCCCTATGTTTTCCCGTTCCCATGCCCTAAATTCCATTTCTAGCCTATAACTTGAGCATTTCTCTATCCATTTTCAAAAATTCCAATTGCTCTGCGATCCTGAGAGGAGCATATTTCTTCTTGCAGCCTAGGCAAGTGATTTTGAAGCTTCCTACAAAGGTTTTTATATCAAATTTCTTTTGTGCCCTATCATATCATTTTTCTACAAAAATTGTCATTGAGTTTCCATTCCTCTGAGTGTTTATTTCCTAACATGGCCATCATGAAGTACCATTATGGGGGTTATGAACATATTTCATCCCTTGAAACATCAGTGCCCAACATTGGAGATAGTGATGTCTGGCATATTGACTTCAACAACTTTTGGGCCCATGTATTTCTTATGTAAACCCCACTCACATGGCTTAATGTATCAAAGATAGTGGGATTTCTCATGCTAGTGGTTTTGCTATTTCAGATCAATTTGCAGATAGCATTCTAGCCTATGCTTCTTGTTTTGATTTAGATTCAAAATAAATAAGAGATCCTCATGGTCAAGTGATTGCTAAACTGGATGTCAATTACATAAATGCTACCTTTAGAATCCCTGTTGTTGAAAATGCCAACACTCTCACTATGGAACAAGCTCAAGGCCTTTTTGAACAAGATAAGGAGAAATATAAAACAATGATAGATAAATATTGGTTCAAGGATCCAAAGAAAGGAGCATCCAGGTTTCCTAAGAACATGTATAGAGCTGATTTTAAGGAAGAGTTGTCTGATATAATCACTCTGATGTCTATAATCACGAGCCTTCCCTCAACCAATCATTTATACTTCTAGATGTGTCCTTATATAAACATTATTTGTGATATTTGTGAAGGGAAGAGAATATTGAACTGGGGAGAAATAATTTATGAAAACCTTAGTGAACAATTAGTCAATGTACAACAGATAAAATATTTCTATATGACTTCATATTTGATGTACACCATTGCAACATATAGGGTCTAGCTAGGTATTAATTCTGTGGATGAAAATAAAAATGCACTAGTGTATGAGTATTATCCACAGATGACTCTTGAAAATAGAAAGAATCTCTTCAGAAGATTCAATGATTCCTTTGCAATGTACATTATTAGGATCTTTGAAGGCAACACAACTTAGAGGGTATCTGTTCTAGGCTAAATCAAAACAATTGATCTCAACATATGGTAGTTTGTTCATTCCAGTTCAGAAGGTTCACATATATCAAATTGGTTGGATTTTGAAGGTGCACCTAACAAGCTTCTCATGTATTGCAATGATAAACTGGTTTTAGTAGAAGTTTGTAGGCAACTTGACATGTTAAATAGAACCTGTAAAGACAAAAAATAAAAGGTATTCAATTCCTAATCACTTTGGGGAATTATACTTATATGACAACATTAGATGCTCAAAATGTAGAAAGGACCATCTTTGCATTCAATTTCTATACTTTTCTCAAAAGTTCATGTTTTGACATCAAAGGCTTCATTTATAATAACCTTAGAATGGGTTTCTATCACTTTCCTACACTGGAAGATTATTGGGAAGATTGTTGAGATGATTATGAGGTGAGGAGATAGATACTTTGTCCAACTTTCTTTAAAGCAAATTAAATATTTTTGGGATTTATAAAGAGCCAAAGGAATTACCAGATGATGATGAAGACTTGTATTCTCTTGAATACAATAAGACTATTTGGCATACACCCCTTGTCACCATCAACTAGTTTCAGAAGGAAAAGGATGATCTTTAGGATTTAATAAACCCAGTCATGGTGAGGACCAAAGTCTAGTTTGATAGAAATATGAAAGCATATAAGGCATGAGTGACTCAATCTTATTCTCATGGAGAATCAACATCTCATAAGGAAATATCTACCACACACACTTACAGGTACCGAATCATCCATATCTTTCTCCTCTGCATGTATAATCTTCAATCAAAGTACATTCAAGGAAAGAGAAGATTAAAAAATGAAAAGACAGAATAATTAATTGATGAAAAAGGTACAACAGTCTCTCTCTTCTCCAAGGTAAACAGAAAAAGTGCAAAGGGTTGAACAAATTTTGGATCTTTCAGAGGAATAAGAAAAGATGACAGAGGAACATGAAGAAAGCAACTATGAAGGAGGGAAGTACTGAGAAAGAAGAAGGTGGAGGAAATAAATTAAAGAGTGTTAAGTCAGGGTCAGAGGTATTGACCATTCCCAAGCTCAAATCACCTATGAAAGAAGTATCTTCTTCAACTGCTGGAGCACCTACTCTCGAGGTATCTACTACTCAAACCCTGGGTTCCCTCAACACACTTGCTCTAGGCCATCTTGATGCTCCACCTCCTAGTGACTCTTTCACATGGGTCCAACCTTTAATTGATACCAAAAAGAGGAATTCATCCTCCCAAATCATTTCTCCTAAGTTTGATGTTATAGCTACCCTCTTGGGTACAACTTTCACTCCCCCTACCAAAAAATCTAAGACTACTTCACGATTGGTTTCTAATTCAAAAGGTCAGCAATACTTGGCAATATAAAAGCCAAGAGTGGAGAAAGATGAAAAGAATCTAACTATTGTTGACTTAGAACTGACAAGAATTCCACTGGGTGAATCTACTCTTGAGGGGGAGGTTCATAATTTAAAAGAGACAGTCTCCAAGGTCATTGAAAGGGTGGAAAAGGGGAAGAAAACACAGGAAAAACTTGAGGAAAAGGTACAAGTTCTCTCTAGTTTTATTAAATCCCTCCTTGCAAGTGATAAAGTACTTGATCCTTCCCCTCTAACTTCAATGCCCCCTCCTATTTTCTTGTCTGATGAAGAAGTTTAAGCTATCAAGGACATTCATAAGCATGTTTCTTATGGAAAAGCAATTGAAGCAATGGTTGATGGAATGTTGATGTATGGTTTAAATTTCATTGATGAAGCACACAAAGCATATGAAAACATTTCTCTGGTCCAAAGTAAGATCGAACGAGTAATCATTTGATCTGAAAAGGAACTTAATTTTTTGTCAAAATGTATTCAGGATCTCAAGATCATGAGGGACATAGATGAACCAATTATCCTTGCAAATAAGATATTTTATGATTCGAAAACTAATCTTTCCATGAAGTGGGTGTTTAGTGTAGAATGAAAGATGAAAATTCTAGAAGAAGCAATTGATGAACTTAATAACATGGTGCAAAAGTGAGAGGCATTCAAAGCTACAATACTTGCTGAATTTCTAGCTCTCCGGTGTCAATTTTATAAAGAAAATTTGTCAGAGAGGCACACATCAAAAGAGATCAAAGAAATTTTTAGAGAACTTATCAAAAGGACTTATTCAAGTTTGAAGTTGTGACTAAAGAAAAAGTGGAAGAAATTAGTGAATTGCATAATGTATTCATAGAGGCAACCAAATGTCTAGTGTAAAATGAAGATATGGGAAAGGAGGTGGAGAATTCCTTAGGCAGATGGACCAATGATATGGAAAACACCACCATCCCCAAAGGCATGGAGATTATTGGATCTCTTTTTAAGTTCAAAAATCAAATACTCAAAGTGAAGACTCCATCGGTGCCTTGTACAAGTGTTCCTTCTCCTAGTTCATAGATTCTTCTTTCTAGTCAATGTAGTTCAAAAGTTAGCTTTTTTATTTTAAAAAAGATGTAAAAGTGTAAATAAGCTAACTAAAGTGTAAATCATTAATTAAGTGGAGATACTTAATTAATGGATAATGAAATTCGGAAGTGAGTTACAACCTCCCTAATGCCTATAGAAGGATTTCTCTCATTGTAAAAAGGGTTGTTGGATTTTGATGCTTTGAATGTGAAAAATATAGAACCACTAAATATCAATACATAAGTTCTTCCCTCTCTTTTCTTGTGTTCTCTCTATTTCTGTTCTTTAGCTTCTGAGTGTGGATTTGATATATTTGGCTATGAAACTTTGTGTTCAATTTAGTTGATGTAATGCTGAGAACTTTGTGTCTACTGCATATATGCCATGTATTCAGATATAAATAGATTCATGTGCCCTTGAAATTTCATGTATGCATAATTAGGATATTATTTTGTAATCTATATATATGAAAGTGTTACTATTTCCATTCCTCAAATCATTTATTCTTTCAACTCTTTTTCATTCTGTATTGAGAATGATTGACCATGGACACATTTGATGCATCAAAATATTTATTTGAATATTGATAGATTTTATATTTATAAATAAGTAGGTTTTTCTTTTATTTGGTGAATAAGGGAACCTCTCCCATAAAGAGGAGGAACTGTTGTCCCTTAAACTGTTGTTTGTATTGTGATACAAATTTTCCAACCAATAGGACTAAAACCCCAATTTTTTTCTAGGTCATACTTTTGGAGATGTCTGACTTGAAAAAAATTAAGATCACCTTTGAGTCGGGATTTTGGAGTGCATGTACATGCAAAATTTTTGATAGGGGCCTTTGTCGTAATTTTGAATATGAAAATTTTGATTGAACTTTAGTCATACTTTTGGAGATCCTCAACTGGGAAAAAAGTGTGATAGGTTTACATTCATAAATTTTTAGATGTATGACATGGAAAAAAGTTTTATATGTTTATAGTTAGACTTTTGCATATGTCTTACAAGGCACAAAAATCAATTGATCTTCCATTGGGATTTTAAAGGTGAAAATAAGTTAAAATCTCCACATTTTGATCATATTTTTAAGGTGTAAAACAATTTAAAATATGTACCTTATCCCATCAATCAACCTGTGTTTTCAACAACCTTAGTCATGCAAAAAAACAAGATTTTGGAAATGCCAAAACCTTATATGAGATTTTTCCCTGCTGAGATGCAAGTGACCTTGTCACATTTCTAAATACCTTTAAGAAATCCATAGGTTAACGGGATAAATGTAAGGGTTAAATAAAAAATGAGCTTGAAAAAAAATTCTCAAAAATGCCAAGGATATTCAAATCTACAAATGAAGGGGAAAAGAGGTGAAGGCACGAGCAAGTTTGAAAGAAAATGAAAATATATCTAGTGAAAAATCACATTTATACCAAGTTTTAAGCCCAAACATGTCATCACACATGGAAAGTATGATTGATCTGTGCATTTAATATGCAGAGTGGGAAATTTGGGCTTTTGGAAAGTATGACTCAAGAGGAGACATGTTTTGTGCCTTGTCAAACAAGGTGAAAAGTACGATCCAAAGGAGTCAATATTTTTTCCTTATCAGAAAAGGTGAAAAGTATGATCATAAAGGAGTTAATATATTCATCTTATCATACAAGGTGAAAGGTCTGATCCAAAAGGATTCAGACTTTTTGCCTTATCGAACAAGGTAAAAAAGTCTGATCCAAAAGGAGACGGGATTTTCACCTTGTTGAACAAGGTGAAAAGTTCGATACAAAAGGGGACTTGGTTTCTATTAGGTGTAAAGATGGGTTTCTTATAACACTTATAAATTTTTCAAAATGCTCTTGTCTCCAAATGAATTCTTTCAAAAAAATTGTATGGTTATCCCCAAATTTTTAGTGAAATTCAAATTTGGGGATAACAAACATTACCTAAAATAGTCTATAACCTCACAATTTATCGCATTTTGGCATCTTCTAATGCCCATCCTCATTTCTTATCACTCTTTATGGAATATTTATGAATCCTATGCTCCTCATAATTCATACTTAGGGACATCTTACGATGCCCATCATTTTCATAATCCACATTTTGGGCATCTATCTATGCATATCCTTCCCTCATTTCATGTTTTGGGGCATCTTCTAATGCTTACATTCATTTTTTGACAATATTAATAACTTCATCATTTTATCAATTTCCTACCTTTGGGTTATCTTACAATGCCTATTCTCACTCATCTTATTGACTAGGGGAAAGTTACTATGTATTTTGTATTCCTACATCTTAGGTAAGAAATAAAAAACCTTATAATCATTAAATCCAAAAAAAAACATTTCCAAGAATAAAGCCTCCTCTTTTAGAGAATACCCTATAAAGGGTTACACTCTTGTTGGGGAATGAGGTGGTGTTTAACTTAAGAAGATCCCAAAATTGGTTCCCATGTCAAAGTACACAAAAAATCACTATTATGAGCCTAAAAAACACAAGTTAAAGTAAAGGAAATAAAATAGATGCCTTGAAAGCACATATCCATATATTAAACACATAAAACAAATATATCAAAACTCCACAAATGATTAAAATGTAAGAATAAATAGATGAGATAGTGATTAAGCTAAAATGTAAATAAGAGCCTGATCTAAATGCAATATTGTAGTAAATTATATACAGTTAAGTACATAAATTAAGCCAAACAAATCAAGCAATAAAGTAAAAACCCTAAGTGTAAAGAAGAGGTAGATTAACTTAGTTGTTTTGCAGAGATTTGGAAGATGCACAAAGCTAGAAAACTTGGAAATATGAAGCATTGATCATTGCACTAGAGCTCATAAAAATTCATATCTAGAAGAATAAGCTGGACTGGGGCACCTGGAGAGGGACAGGGGTGCCTACGGGCGCCTTAGACCTATTTCTGGGTGCCTGGTCTGTGAAAAATGCTCAAAAAACCTCCTCTGAGGTCTCACAAGTTGCTCACCTATAGTCACCTTTAGTCACTCTAAAGTCACACCAAGATTGTCGAGGTCGCTGAAAACCTTTAATAAAGTATAGACCTTCGAAACCCTCAAATAGACATCAAATCCTAAAAAAGACAGATGCAGTATGAGGGGTCAGATTGTCCTCAACTGTCACAATGGTGAACTTACGAATGAGCGTTGCACTACATCTCAGACACAATGTAGTTTTGTGTGTGTGTGTGTGTGGAAATCATGCCATAGGTGGCTCTTATGCATGTCACACTTGATAGCGAGCAAAATAGCTATATGTAAAGAAATTTAATAGATGTGTGCATGGAATAGAATGAACTTCCCTCTTATGAAGTATATGTAGAAGAACCAACCCTTATGTCCCTTATGATGGTGCTAGATGGATGCAATAGATCTCTTAGATCCCTTGATGGATGCAATCTAGGGTGGTGATAGCTAATGCTTAGTGCTTGGTCCTTTATTATGATCACATAACTTTATTTTTATATGATTCCCTTACTTGAATGTCGTAACTAACCCCGAAAAGGAAGACTTCCAAAAAGATAAGATTCTCAAATGGATAGAAAGGACCCAAAAAGTGTGAAAAAAGTGTAAAGGGGACATCGACACCCATAGGGAACAAGGGCACCTGGTGCCGGTGTCCTAACTAGGTGCAGGTGTCTAGGATGATGAATGTCGAAGAGTAAAAAGGTAGACTAAGCAAGTAAGGGTGCAAGACCAAAAGTGGTAACAAAAACCAAAGAAATTTTGCCAAAGACATGGGTTAATTAGTACTTTTCTTACTTAGGAATCACATGAATAGTAGTATGCAACCAGGACTGGATAATTACCCAAAGTGCGTGATTTAGTGTCTATAGATACTTTGTGACCAAAAACTAATCAAATTGATAAGGTAAGGAAACTGTATGAATCATGGAGGGTTTTCATGAGACTGAAGTTAAAGATAGTGGGTCTGGAGGGAGAAAAGACCATATTAGAATAAAAATGGAATAAAGAATTTTAATATTGGAACAACAAATGACCATATTGAATACTGGACCATGAATGGTGAACATGGAAAACTTGTCTATCCTAAAAAAACATGATTAATATAGATAAAATAACATACCAAAAACTTGGGCCCTCATCTTTAAAAATGGATTTTAAAAATGATAACATGCAATTGAATAAGTTTCTCTCTTTTAGGAATTGACTAAGTGTCAAAAAACAAAAACTTGGGAAGGTAAAGGATTGCTTGGGAAATTACTTGGATATATTTTTAGGATTTCAAAGGGATATATTGAACATAAATAAAAATATAGGGAAATTATATTTGATGTGATGACAAAATATGATAAAAATGAAAAATTTATTAAGTGCTTACATGAAAATAATTATCCTTGCATGTAAACTTTATCGAGGACATCAGGATCTGTTGAATCAAATTATGCATTGGTGATAAATGTGAGACGTGAATTACAAAAAGGCAAGACTAGGCACACACATACAAACATGCAAGTTATGAATAATAATGAAATAAAGTGCAAAAAGAAATAATATATCCAAATCAACTCAATGCTCCATAGGATAGATTGATACAAGTCATGTGCATATAGGAGGTGAATGTGTAACCTCCTCTAAGATTAGTGGTGAATAAATCTCACTAACATAAAGTGGAATTAGATTTGAATCCACAAAACTAGTAGGCTAACTCAATAGAACTGGTAAGCTAACTCAACACAACTGCTACAAATAAGCAAGTATATCCCATGAGTGTAGAAAAGCTCCAAGTAAATAAAAAATACAAGGAAAATGAATATCCTACACTAACACCTCCCATAAACACAACTTAGGTGGGAAGTGAAAAGGAAAGTGGGTTTCGACAACAAGGTTTGATGAAGTACCCACGTACAAATGAAAATCCCTCATAAAGTGGAGAAAAGGATAAAACCCAGTGGGAAAAAACTCCCCCCAAAAGAGAGACAAGAAAACAAGAGAAGATGAAGTGGGCCCCGGTAACTTGACTTGATGAGGTACTCATGTACAATGATCATCCTCCAGAGTAGAGAGATAAAGAAGTGAGGAAAAGAAGGTCCCCTGAGAAGAGTATCGATGATGTGGTCCTCTGCGTAAATACTGAAGAGAATCCATGTGCACCAAGAAATGTTCGTGCCTTTGGGAAGGACCAAAAAGGAGTACTGAAATTCGGCCCACTCCACAAAGGAAGAAGAATCCTACAATACTTTGATCTTTACATCTAGTCTACAACTGAAAGGTGGCATAGGTCTAGAAAATGTGTGCACAAAAGACAATGGTAATGCCATTGCAGTATACATGTTAGAGAGGGAAGATGTTGGGGGGCCATATCGGGAACGCTATGATCCGATGAATTGAAGTATGCACTGGTGAGAAATGTGAGACGTGAATTGCACAAAGGAAAGACTAAGAACATGCATACAAATCTACAAGTTATCAATAACAATGAAATAAAATGCAAAAGGAAAGAATGGCTTGAAATCAAATCGATGCTCCATAGGATAGAATGATACAATTCATGTACATATAGGAGGTGAATGTGTAATCTCCTCTAAAATCAGTGGTGAATGACTCTCACTAACTGATAGTGGAAGTAGATTTGACTACACACAACTAGTAGGCTAACTCAAAAAAATTGGTAAGCTAACTCAACACAACTACTATAACTAAGCAATCATATCCCATGAGTGTAGGAAAGCTCTAAGTAAATAAATATCCTACACTAATAAACTTGGGGCCCAACTATTTACTTGTAGGTATCCTCCTAGGACTATTTTTACAATTCTTCAAGAGAGTTGGTTGAAATTTTAGTTTAGTATAATGGATTATTTTCTACTGATGCAAATCTCAAGAGGAAAACAATTTTGTAAATTCTTGTTTTATTCTATAGAATTAGAGAAGGATATTTTGTGTGACCCATATATACATAATATGGTCTTACCATTGAATGATACTTGGAAACCCAATCCATTTTATGGTGAAATGAGGTTAGCTTTGCAAAAGAAAGTGATATTTATTGTACAAAGGAAGATCATATACCTTTATGGCTAAGAGAATAATACCTCAGACCTATTGAAATATGGGTGGAATACAAGAAATTATTATGAAATGTTCATATTGGGAACAAGATAAATGATATTAAGATATATTTCAACTTCTACATCATAGCAATAGTGAAAATGGGGTCAAGTGGCCCAGGCTAAGATTTCAGTTGCCTTTCTTTTGGTCACCACTCTTGCACTTTTCAGGAAAAACTCTTATGTACATGAAAGAGGAAACAAAAAACTAGAGGAGATTTGAAGCAACCTTAGTATATTATGAAAAACTTGATACAATTGATGCTCCACCTTTGGATATTTTTGCTCTATGTTAATAATTAACTTTAAACTAAGATGTAGGTGATGGAAGAATAAATTGCTACAAGAGGAATGATTTCTTTAGTTACTGCTATGGAAGGGTGTAATGAAGATACGATGTTGCTACCGAAGATACAAAGGACTTTATGATAATGATTTTCTACTTAGCTACTTAGTTTTTTTATGAGATAGTTGTGTTTTTTGAAAAAAAATGTTCTAATGTTTAGGTTTATCTTATTTTTGTATTTAGGTTTAGATATATTTTGTACTATATAAAAGGGAAATGGATTCACCAACCCTATTAACCCTATTTTACTGATTAAAAAATCCTACTCAAATAGATGACTAAAAATGAAAAATGTACAAAGACTCTTAAATTGTGATCCGAATAAATTCTCTACAAATTTGACAACATTTCACGAGATTTCAAATTCTCTATGTTCACATTCACATTTTCTCTATATCAAAAAACTTAAGAGAAGTCTCTATATCCCAAACCCCTCTCAAAATAGCTAAGATGTTTTGTTTTGTTTTGTTTTGTTTTTTTTTTTAAATGCGATATCTAGAGATTTCCAAAGGTCTAAAACTATACAAAAGCTCATTAACGGTGGTATATTCCCCCCTTTTAAAATTAAAATTATTGGCACTCATCTACTATGTAATGAATCCCTACGAATTTAAAGGTCCATAACTTCTTGTCCTCGTAACCAATGCCCTCGAGCCCACCATTGTTGGAAAGATATTAGCAAGATATTTCCCACGAGTCTACATTTTTTCCTAATGATGATCCATTGTAAAATTTAATGTATTACACAATATATTATGAATAGTGACAAAAGGGACCCTCCGCATGATAAAAACATGTGATAATCAACCCCGATTTGTGATTGGGACAAGATTCGAGGTCTTAAAATTATTTTGGACCCATGAATCATATATTTTAATTTATTTGAGCCCTACATTTGCCCATTTTTGATATTGTAGTGGGCCATGAGCTACCTAATGAATGGTCCCACAGCTATAAGGAGTTTTGCAATACATCACACTGTGAATTCATTCTAGGATCAAACTTTCCAAAAAAATCAACCTACAAGATGACATCTAAAGAGAATGTTGAGATTATAAAGTAAATTCAAGAACTTTAGACAAGGGACTGATTCAGGAGAGTTTTAGTCTATGTGAAGTGTCTATTTGGTTCGGTGCATGCCTAAGAACAGAGGGAGATGTAGAGGATGCTGTACAAAACTCAAGCTCATAGTAATAAAAAAATCCTACTTACTAAGTTACATAGTGTTTACTTTTCCAAGAATTAAAAAAATCTGAGCTCACATTTTGTATAGAACACATCAATATAGTAGCTTATAAAATTGATCTCAAGAGTGGTTGTTATCAAATAAGGATAAGTGATCGGAGAATGAATGGTCCAAAAACAACATTTGAGAACTACACACAGGGAATTTATAACATGGCTTGTCATACCATAAGGATTAACACCAAATGCTCCTAACACATTTATGAAGGTTTATCACAATGAAGTCCTTAGAATCACTTCAATGACGTAAAGTTTTTCATAGTCATACTTAGATGATATTATTATTTACAGGAGAATTAAGCATAGAGAACCACACTTGTAAGAGGTGGCGGATCATCCTTAGGTTAGTTTTTAGAGAAATCCCTACAAGATGGATCCTAAATTGATGGATTCAAAATCTGGTACACCTGTTAGAGTGTGTTTTTCAAAAAAGAGCTGGTGTATTTAGAGTCTTGTGAATCATCACAACCCCGAGTCCAAGAAGATAGGGAGCCAAGACATAGGTTAATTACTATTTTGGAGTGACCAACTGACCGTCCAAAACTGCATACGAGGGTAAGAAGCTACCTTGCCCATGGGAGGGTGGCATACTCTAGCTCTATAGGAATATTTATTAGAAATGTCCCAGTGGTAGTTTGTGATCCTTATCATCTGCAACATAAAATTAGGGGATGAAAAAAATAAGAATTTGAATGGATCCTTGAATAAAATTTTGTGTAGATGAAGAGTGACTTCTCAGTTTCTAAAGAAGAAAATTACATACAAACTAGTGTTAACTCTTCTATATTTTAACAAGGCATTTCGAGTAGAATGTGATACTAGTAGAGTGGCCATTGAAGCTGTTTTAAGTCAAGATGGTAGACTTGTAGCATCTCTCTTTGAAGATTCCTTGGTGGCCATTAAAATTGCTTCACAGTTAGCATGATTTACACCAAAAATATACTGGTTTACTTAGAAAACTGACATCAATTAAGCAGGGTAACACGATGTCCTAGGATGCTCCTAGCATCAGGGTAACCTCGTTAGGAAATAAGGGATAAAATATGAAAAATCCCTCCCTCATAGAATCGTAATAGTAGAATGTTGAATATGCAAGAACAAGCCCTTACAAATCTCAAATAAAAGTGCAGAATCCAAAATAACACAACATCAAAGAGATAGTATTTAACGTGGTTCACCTAATTTGGGTCACGTCCACAAAGAATCACTTTCACCTCATATCTTTAATTACTCTTGAGTCCACCACTCTCTCAATCCAATACCCAGATCTGTTTGGAGCTATGATCAACAAACTCTACAGAATTCACACCCGAATTCAAAGCACATTTGTAATGTTTTTCTTCTTTCTATCATATGCATAAAACCATATAAATAGACAACTGCTTAAGTAGTTTTATAAAACCATGGGTATCAAAACCTACTGGGCAATTCAACTGTCCCATAAACCTATGGGTGAAAAATCCCTCCCATATTTTGTAGAAAATCATCGTTCTCCCGATATATCAGGCACATTATTAAGGCCCAATTGGAAATATCTATTTTTCGGGGGCTGCACCCCCAAACCCCTGCTATCCGAGGGCTTCGTTCCCTTGAACTCCATTGCTCAGGGCTCATGCTTGGCCCTAAACTCCTAGCAAGGATACATGAATTCTTGTGCTCAAGTATCTCTTTCACTTGTTTATGTAACTATTTCATGTACTTTTCACACATTCTTCAACTTTAGGCTCCACAACTTTAACAGGTACATCGTTTCTGATCAGGGTAACCATTCTACCGATTACTCTAGTGCATGAAATTTGTATATTTACAATCTGAAATGGTGAATTCCATGATGCTAAATTTATTTGATAAAGTTTATCTAAAGGTTGTAAATGCATATCCCATGAAAGGTGCCCTAAATTTGTATATGCTTATGGGATAAGCATCTAAAACTAGGGTTAGACTGTTACAAATGGCATGTAACTTCTATTAAAAAAATTTAGTTTTTACCATGGAATTCTTGATCGAGAGGATGAAGCAATAATAAAATTCAAATGAACATTTTTCTATGAAGACAAAGTCCTTCCATGGAGAGGAGCTGGACAGAAGGAAATGCCCCAAGTACATCTGATATGGTGAGAAGAAGGTAATCATTAGAAACCCATGAAATATAACAGCCTCCTTAAAAAGAAGAAATTATCTATGTCTCATTGTAATGGCATTGCATAGTATGCAAAGCACATAGGAAATGTGCCCTTCTTGTAGATCCACATGTCTGGTGAGATCTTGTATTATAGAGTCCATGTAGATCTAGTCTTATATTGTGTAGATCCACAACATAAACTGTGAGATATTATATCATAGATTCATGAGATCATGTTGTATTGTTGATCCATGTAGATCTAGATACTTATAGAGCCAGGTTGATATTTATGTCCTTCCTATAGGTTGATGACAATGATGGAGAGACCTTGGAATACTTACTTAACTTAGCTGCACAGTCATTTGGTTGCACATGCATGGTAGACCCATGTCAATGAGGATCTTGCTGTAGATCCACTCCATAACTTGGTATCTAGTTCATGTAGATGCAGTAGTTCCTAGATTATGTGAGATCTCACTCAGGTGGTGGCTTAATGTGAGGCACAGTTGTAGTGCACTCATGGAGATCCATTTAGACCTATCTAGTAGGAGAGGATTTTAGCTCTTGGAGTTCAGATGCATTGCTACTCTTGATTGAAGACATGGCTTTGTACTCTTGTTATATTATATATATGAGATCTCTATCTTTGGTGGATCGTAGCATCACATTGGGTGAATCCACGGTACATACTTGTGTTAATGTCAGTGTGCAACTTTACTTTCCTGATTTGGATTATTCTAGTTTATACTTCCATTGCTGTAGATTTTGGGGATTATATGTTTAAGATCATGTGTGCATGATTGAGTTTGTTATATGAATCATACCCACTATCACATGTAGTCCAATTAATCTCTTCTTTGTTAATAAATACAAATGTTGGTGGTTAGTGTCTAACAAAAGCAAGGTCCTTGCTTTAGTATAGTTGTTCAGTGCATTTACTGATAATGCTTGGATGATGACATAGGGTTATGTTTTCCTGATACTAAGTACCTCATCTTGGGAAGAGATTCAATTTTCTCAAGTGGAAGTATGTTAAGAGTAAGCCCTATTAACTGGAGAATACAGTGACTAACATTGGTTAGGTGGCAACCAACGTCAGTAGGGTGACCGTGGTCAGTTACTGAACAAGCTATTTTTAAACAATGCCAATACAATTTATTCAATGACATTTCTATTCAAGAGTTCAAAACTCTTATTTGTTGCCTCTTGTCCATACTGAGGTGTCCCTAGTCTCCCATAATGGAGGCACAAGCATGATTGGTGCAAGATTCTAGATCCATTTCTTATAGAGGTATGGTTTTATCTTAGTATCTCACCAACATGCTTAAAAATGTTTTGGTTGCAAATACATGGTATTGGGATTGTAGATCTGAGTATGAGATAGAGGAGAGGGTATGCATCAACTTTATGTGGGTCCAGTTAGATGCAATGGGCTTCATTAGAGAATGAAAAATACCCATAGCACAGAATGAAGATGAGGTTTCCATCAGAGATTAGCATTGTTATTCATATTGATCAGATCTGGTTGAGTATCCTTAAGTCTCTGGTAAGGTGATGTATTTCATGACTTGAGTGTAGTTTTATTGCATGTAGCTAAATTGCTGTCACTAGAGTTTTTTGCATGTACAGAGTGACTGGGTTGCTTCAGTGATCGACATCAGTCAGGAACTGACCGTCAACAAATAACTATCAACCAACATTGGTCAGAGTAGGTAGACTTGGCATTGGTCAGGACCTGACTGCCAATTTGTCAGTGTTGTGTTCGATCCAACAGTTACCAACATCGGTTAGGGAACCGTTTTATTTATCAATTCATAGAGGATTTAACCGGTAGCTTTTGTTTTCAATCAAATCTATTGGTCATGTATCTGTGAAAATCGCTAGTTATACACTAGGGTTTCTTACTAATATTATAGAGGTCATGGAAAAATAGGGTTCAGTGAAAAAAAATATTTGAAGAGGACCATAGTTTCTTGCAGAGTGTGTATATGCAAAAAATAGTGCAGATCACTTCAATGTTAGATCAGAAAGAGGACAAAGTTGGCTTGGTTAGTCCAATGAGACTTTGAGTCAGGTATCTCTATATGATTCATGTTTTATTTCTTTCATTTAGAGACAATGATATTATTTTTGGATAGTGTTCACAGATTTACACCATGTTTTTAGTGTTGTTTGACATTTATTTCCCGGTTGTGTGGAATCTTGAGTACAAGGGTTTCTAGTCTAAGGATGAGATCATCAATGAAAAGTCATGATTAGACATAGTTGTAGGTAATGTGAGATGTTGAGTACACATGGATGAAAAGAAGTTGATTCACCTACTTCACAAGAAGTCCAAACATTTGTGATGTAGAAGTATTCTTTGATAAGAAGGGAATCAATTTATATTTTCTTTCATCTGGTTTTATTTCTCACTGACATATTAGCTTTTGAGTTTGGTGTTAGAAGTAGTGTAGGGGATTTTCAGTTTAAGTAGGAGAAATCCATGGTTATTCAAATTACAGGTTGGACACATATGCACATGCAGAATGAGAGGAGATTGCTACTATTTAGAGTTATAAGAGGCACAAGTTGGTTTTGGAGGAAAGTCACGATTTTACAAGTTTTTTTTTTTGAGTTTATTGCTTTGTGATGTCACTTATAGTTTATTTTGTGGTACCTAGATATCCCTATGGGATGGTAGTTGATGGTTGATTTAGATGATTTTAGATGATAGAGAAATTTTTAGAGTTTGAAGGGTGAAAAAAGGAGAAAATATGATAGTTACAGAGACCTGTGTTGGTTAGGGTTAACTGTGGTCGGTCATCTAGTAACCATGGTCGATCAGGCATTCACCGGGGTCGGTTCAGAAACTGTAGTCAATTTTGTCATATGTTTGACACTAGTGTTTATTTACCATTTTTAGATGGTACCCTTGTTTTGATTTCATCTTGGTTGGTTCGTGCAATATGTTGATGACATGTATGCTGGTATTTGCACTTGGTATTACGATTACATAGTTTTAACATGGTTATTTGTTACTAACATTGATGAGCACAAGATTTATATTTAACTTTTGGAGTTAGTCGGTGATAGACTTGGAGCTTCTGAAGAGCTAGTGATATGGATGGATGTACATGGTGAGTTTGTGCATGTGGATAGATTAAGTTTTGTGAGTCTATGATGATGCAGATATTTGATTTGCACATGGATGCCTTGAGCGTGAGTAGGAGATGTTTGTATTTCCTCTTGATTAATATGTTACTCCATGGGAGATGTTATCTACAGATGATTGTCTTGGAAATGCTAGTTGTTTATGTAGGGTTGGATTTACAGATTGCAATGTTTGTATTTCTTTGAGTTATGCACGTGTTGTGGACTGAGCACCCAATGTTGCATGTATAACTCATTCAAGGCTATCTTTCACTCAGGATCTTGTTTTCCTTTTTCATATTCCAATTTGACTTGTCTTGGTCAGTTACATTGGTGTTTGCATGGAGATATGGATAGATGGTTGGAGAACATGGTTGGTTTTACAGGTATGGCTATGGTTGTAATTGAAGCTCAGTACTTCAGTTTGAGTGGGAGCTCTTGTAGGTGTGTTAGTCATGATGGATTATTGCATAAGAAGCTTGGTTGGCTTGATTTCCTAATACCAAAAATTGGTATGGTGTTACGATTCAGTGGGAGATTGAGGATTGGTTTCACGGATCAGTAGTAGCTTCATGCAGGTCTATGGTAAGTCATGGGTTTGTTATCATCTTGGTGTTAGAAGATGGTTTAATATTCCCAATTTCATTTGAGAGAATTGTTGATATAAAGAATAGACAGTCTTCATGGTATGTAGAGGATGGTGATGTACATGTATAGGTACAAAGGTTCAACAATTTATCTCCAAGTGGGATATTGTTAGGTTGTGGAGCTAAATAGCTTCACTGGAGCATACATTACAAAGTGATTGGGTCACACAGTGACCAGCATCAGTCATCCAGTGACCGACATCAGTCAGTTATCAACCAGCATGGGTCAGTAAGTGACTGACATCAGTCAGGAAGTGACATGCATCGGTCAAGAAGTAATCGACATTGGTTACCTATGAGAGAGTGTTTTATTTATAAGTCATAGGATTTAATATAGCTTGTATTTTAAAGCAGATCTATTGGATGTAATTGCATGGCTATTGTGCCCTAAGTTTGTCTAAGGTTATATAAGTTAGAAAACTAGGGTTAGTGAAAAAAATATGTGAAGAAGAGCATAATCCTTGGTAGAAAGGAAGAAGAAGAAGAAGAAGAAAAAGAAAAAGCAGATTGCATTAAGACATGAGCTTTCATACAGAGAAGTTGAATAGAAGGAAAGTGCATGTACACTATTGGTGAGAAGATGGTATTATCTTCTACTTTATTTCCTTTGTATTGTTTAGTCTCATGTAATGGCTTGCATAGTATGCAAAGCACATTTAGTGTTTCTTCTCGTTAGATCCATATGTTGTGAGATCTTGTTATTGTTCATTCTTGTAGATCCACATATTGTGAGATCTTGTATTACATATCCATGAGATCATGATGTATTATTGATCCATAGGAATCTATTATTGTAGAGGAAAACGTCTTCATGTTTGCAGAGGTTGATGTAATGATGATGGAGAGACTTATTTCTTGGTGCATGGTTACGGTTGCACATTGGTAGACCCTTCTAGAGATCTTGTTTGCAGATTCAAAGTACAGTGAGAGATTGGTTGAATAGTGGCAGATGCAGGGTAGCTTCAGGTATGTGATATCTGGTGGTGTTTCAGAGGCATGGTTGTAGTGAACTCAGGTATATCAAGTTAGAGATCTGGAGGAGACACATGTGGTGGTATGGAGGCACAGTTTAGTGTACTTAGGTAGATCCGGTTGGAGATCAAGGAGGAAGAGATACTCTTCTAGAGATACATGTAATCTTTTGCAGAAGATTTGGTTTGTAATCTCTTGTTATATTATATATATGAGATCTCTATATTTGGTGGACGTAGCCCACATTTGGTGAACCATGGTACATGGTGTGTTATGTGTGTGTAATTTTGTGTGATTTGAATTATTCTTGTTTATACTTCCACTGCTGTAGATTTTGTGGGATTGTTAGATCCGTAGTCGCATGTTTTGAATTTTATATTCAATGGTTGCAATGTTTCTGTATAGACCCATCCCCAACAAATTTCTCTTCTCTATTGTCATTAAAAATAAAAATGCCATCAAGCTAAATAATTACAAATCTCTCCAATAATGTCTATAAAACTTCATTAATTAACCTCATAAAATTAATAAGGGAATTGGTTAGCCCAAATGGAATTACAAACCATTAATGGAGTCCCTATTTGGTCTTAATTATTGTTTTCCATTCACCCCTCTCTCTTATTATGACTTGACGATACCCAGTCTTTAGGTCAATCTTTTTTAAATGTTTGAATCTCCCTAAATAGTGCATGATATAATCCATCCTTGGTACTGTACACCTATATTTAATCATGATATTGTTAATTTCCCTTGAATATGTACACATTATCCACTCTCCATCCTTATTATATGCTATTACAAATAGTATTACACATAGAATTAGAATCTCTTTAATAAGACTTCTTTGCAATGGATATTGCAGTTGTTTATTGACTTTATCACTTTAAGCAAGGGTAAAACAATATCCAAACCTTATTTGGTAGGAAGTATAGGTGAATTAAACCCATATGGAGGATAATATTTATTCAAAGAGGCAAATCCTCTTTAATTTATTTTAACAAAATCTCATCAAAATATTTAATCAAACCCTTCACTTATGCAGGTGTATCACTACTATCAATTTTTTATCCTAATTGCCAACCTTGGGAATGATTGAAATGCATATCCTTTCATGTTTTGTCTTTATAAGAAACTAGATTAATAGTCACAAAAATGGTTCTAGGGTTGTTCTCAATCACCTCTTCTTATTTTTTTCAATAGAATAAGGGTTTGATTCCTATCGTACTTCTTTAGAGTATAAGTATTGGATCTACCATCATGGATAACCTTCGTATCAAAATTTAAAGGTATTATTAATGAACCTATAAGAAATTCATAGGCATGAATTCACACCAAACTTTATCCTTATCAGTTCTTATTTAAAAATTTAATAAACATTGAATATATACTAAGACTTGGTGACATATCTACAACTAAGATACCTTATACTTATATTTGGGTGTTCTACTATTTTAAGCCTTAACTTCTTAACGATTTCAACCAACACTAAATTATTAAAAATCCAATATCAATTGTAACCTTGCAAAAATTAACTATAGACTTGTAGAAACTATTGAATAGGCTCTTCCCTTTGAATGGGATCATTATCCTTCTTGAATGGATTTAGTAATGTCATATTCATAGTACATGTCTCTAATTTCTTTGGCTCATTTGACTGATCAACTGAAGAAATAGACAACATCTCCTTGGGAAACATGTGTATTGAAATCCACCTACTTGGATCCTTCTCCTATTGCTTGTGGAAATTTTTGTCCAAATAAGCACCCATGCTTATTTAGATATCTTAATGCAAATCCCAGACTTAGGTGTCTTCCATGAGATAGTCCATAGAATGAAGAAATGTTATGTCCTGCGGGATGAAGAAACATAGTGTACCGTGGAATTAGAAAAGTCCATGCAATAAATAAATGTGGTTGTGGAGGTATTGTTGTCCAAAATAACACCCATGTTATTTGGAAAATTTAATTGGAGTTGTAGACTCATATAGATTCAAGAAAGACATATGTGAAATGAAGGAACTTAGTGTTCTGTGGAGTTCAAAAAATTTAGTGTTCTGCGGAGTAGCAAAACCCATGTAACAAAAGAAAATTATGTGGGACATATGCCACAAAAAAGGAGAAAAGGAGCCACGCATCACCGTGAAGTAGAAAAAAGAAAATTTAAGTACGGGAATATCAAAATAGAATCTGCGGTATAATGAAAAGCCAAATAACAAAGGAAATCTGCGTATCAAAGGAAAATTGCATAATGAAAAAGTAGTTAATCACGAAACATGGAAAGTTAAAATCCATGTAATAAGGAGTTATGTGAAAGATTCAGATGCCACAAAAATTTGGTAGAGAGTGAAGTAGAAGAAAAATATTTGTGTAGAAGACCCATGGTATAAGAAGAAGCTGCAAAGACTATAAAGATCAAAACCATGCTGCAGATCACAAAAAAATATTAGATGATGCGGAAGACAAAAGTAATACAATGGATCATCTAAAAATCATAAGAAATTCTATGAAAAAATATGAAACTTAGGCAGAAAAATCCACGAAACAAGATGGAAAAGTGAATCCACATATAAAGGATTTTCACGACATTGTTGGGAATCTTAGATATATTCTAAATTTTGATGGGGACCATAGAATTGAACAAAATTGATACTGCTAGAAATATATTGAGGTGAGGTACACATTGGGCATATTTGTGGATCATGTTAAGGCCATTATGTGATCAAATAACCAAATTTTGGGCCCACAACTATTTTTAGATTTGAGTTTGTTACTCAAACAAGGATTGTTTTGTTTCCTCATACATTTTGATCCGGAGATTTTTTTAGAGGGATTCACTCAAGGATAATTTTTGAGGAGAATGATGAAGGTACTTGGGAGATATTTATGACAGAATGTTGGGTCATTTTCTTAATCAATTAATGCCCAAATCAATTACATATGATTTTGTTTTATTCCTTTTATCTCATGATTATTTTTGGATTGTATTTTCTCCTCTTGCCCCCAAAAAATGAGGAAAATGGGTTGAATGGTCTATATAACAAGAAATTAGTTATTATCAGTGGTCCAAAGCATGTTTATGACTAAAAGTATACATCTAGAAGCTCACTCTTTATCTATATCCCCTAATTTTGTGGAAATTCATTGATCTAAGTTAAAGCTAATCCATATAGAAAATATTTGAAGTTTATTTTGCAAGATAAGGTAATCCCATGAGTGTGGATCATCATGAGTTTTAGGAATTACCTTTCGGGCCAGTTCTCGGGCATTTTGAAAGGGTCAAACAGGTTCATAATCTCTAATGGCATCTTTACATCCCTTCTCATCTCTTTTCCTTCTATAAATGTAATGAGTTTCATAAGTGAAATGATTTTATCTTGAATGCAAATAAACCTTGCCCAATTGGTTTCTAAGTGTTTTGAGTTTGTGTAGAACCTTGTGTTGAGTTGTGTAATGTGTTTAATGTCTTTTGAATGACTATGAGAGATTTTGTATTCCTTATGCAATGATATCTAGTTTATCATGATTATTATCTATCATTTGGCTTCTATTCTTTCGTATTACCTTTCTCTTTTGTTATTGTATGATGTGTATGAGTTATGGTTGTATAATTTAAGTCCATTATGTCATTTATGCATAGGATTAAAGGATGGCATTATGGAATGTGGATTGTGGATTATATATGCCCCTTTGTCACTGTGTTCACCCCTTTTTCCTTGATCCTAGGGAGATTGATCCTTTATACTATGGTGTATTGTCATTCTTTTTAAATTTTAGCACTCTTTCTCCCTTGAAATTTGTAAAAATTTTAGTTAGATTAGAGTAGTGGTTAATCTAAAGCTTCTAACGAAATAATTCAACCTTATTATGGAGGTTTATTTCAATGGTTAAGATACCTCACCTTGGAGATATTCCCATTTTTTTGTAGATACCTTTAGACGATTAAATAAGTGCCTAAATCATAAGGGTGCACAAAAATCTTTGCTAATAATTTTTGGCATACCTAGTGGGACAGTATTGAGTCGATTATAACTCATTTCACTAATATTGATGTGTTTTTTAGTGATCTTTAGCCTTCTAAGGTATTATCCTAACACATTTGACAACTCCATTGATCCAAAAATCCCATTTTCTCTCATATACAAATCATTTAAATTCTTTCATTTCCCTATTTTCATGAAGTTATGCAATCATGGATTCATTCCCCAACTGAAATCTTTATATTTAGTAGTATCATCCTCCTTTATTCATCCAAAACCTCTCTTAAAATCATACACATGAGCCTTATTATGGTAATTTTACATATGCTCCAATCCAGATTGATCCACACGCATACCTTGGTTATCATAGTGATTTTCAAGAACAAGGATATGTTTATGATGATGAGGATAGCTTCATCTTTAATGATGATTTTTAGTTGTGAGTTTAACACATGGAGGAACATGAAAAGATCCAAAGAGTTGTGTGAGAACATAGAAACTAAGATCCTTGTAATGAGAAAAACCCTGTCAATGGGGTAGTCCTCTACCAAGTTGGTATAGACCTCAACAAAAGCTAGAGGTAATGGTTGAGAATTTAAATTGTATACTAGAGTTCATTAAAGAGATTGAGGCTGATAAATCTAATTTTAGGGAACCTTATCAATGGGGAAATCCTTCACCACAATCATGAAACCCTTTTCCTAATATATCTGAATCCATATACTCTCAACCTAAATTTAATGTTCCTAGCTTTCTCTCAGATCCTCTTAATAGTTATAATCCTCTTTAAGGATATAATATACCTTATCCACCATTAAAAAATCTACAAAATCATCTAAAAGCCCAATCCTTCCCCATTCCATAGATCCAAATTCTTTTTTGTATGAACCTCGTGTTCAAACACTTGAGAGGTTGCATCAACCTTCCATCACTCTCCCACTATCAAAAAATGTGCTACCCAATCCACAAGACATTCACCAAGAACCATGTTCAAGTGAACCAAAAATTGCTGAAGAAAGATACATCATTGTTGAAAATCATGAGATATCTATCTCAGATTAGGTTGACTCTAAAAGCGTGGATGAAGAGTGACTAAAATATTTCATGAGCTTCCTATTGTTTATCACGATCAATATATAAGTGAATTGAAGTTGTTGAACACAAAGTGGAAGGAGCATAGTTTTCAAATGCTAAGGAGGATCATTTAGAATCAAAGGGTGAACAATATGTTGCTGATTTTCCTAGGTTCTGTGTCCTAGATTACACATAGGAGAAATCAGATCCTAGGGATGAGGAAGATATCATAGAGATATTATCCCTCTTATTTTAAGGTGAATATTCTAATAAACCTTTGTCTTCACACATATGATCAGATTTGGAGACATATTTGGGACTGGGAAACACCATGTTTCAGTTTGAAAGAGATGAGACTGAACTAAGCATTCAAGAGGAAATAGTTTAGGAAAGAATCAACCAAGAAAATGAGATCAAAATGGATTTTCACCCAAGCATGGAAAATAAATAGGTAGATGTGTTACATGATCTGAAATATTTGAATGATAAAGAATATCCAATTGAAATTGTAAGTATTCCATTCACATTATTTCTCTTCTTCGACAAGAACCCTCTTGTTTTCCTTAGACTTGATATAGAGAAATAAATTTCAACAAATTATGATCATGGTCAAACGTGGATAGATAGGAATGATGTGTAGTAAGATGGCATGTTATTTGGGAAATGGAGAAATTAGCTCTAAAAATCATGTGCCCGATAAGATATATGGTTGGATAATAGCCAAAATCAGAATTTCCACTAGTCATGTTCACTTCAGAACATGAGGAATAATTTCAAAGTGCCAAAGGTAAACCAATGCACCTATCTAAACCAAATGTAGAGAAACCAGAGGAGGTGATTTTTATTTTCAACAATGATACTTTGAGAAAAAAGGAAGTGTAGACCATGTTATCACTTCCACCACTTGATCTAGTTGTAAAGCCTATCTCATGGCCACATTTCATAATGGAAGTTATTTTTTCCATCCATTTTATAGTTTGGTTTAGCTTGGTTTTCTCTTGGTTAGAGTGAGATTATTTTATGTTTACTTTTGGTAGAATAAGTGTTTTCCACACTCTACATGTCTCCATTTGGCTCATGTATGATTTCTCTTTTTTGTATAGTTTTTGTGAGCCTCTTTGTGGTTGTGCATAGTCTAGATCAGCTACTTTCACAGATGAATCAAAGTTTTGGGAAAAAAAATCAATATGATCAAGCCTTGTTTTGAGCTCTAGGAATCGATTTTCAAAGCAAAGTGCACAAACATTCTTCATTTGGGTTCAAAATGAGTTTCAATTTTGAAAGATCAATTTCATATTACAGGCTCAACTCCATGCCTGATGAATATGCAAGGCTACTTTTCCTTACATCTAACATGCATATGTCCCCCAAAAGTCGCCAAAATGTTGTCAAAACAAATACCCATGCTTATTTAGATAACTTAATCTAGAACCCGGACCTAGGGGGCTTCCACAAAATAGTCAGCGAAATGAAGAAATACTATGTCCTATGGGATGCAGAAACATAGTGTACCACAAAATTGGAAAGTTTTGTGCAACAAAGGAATGTGTTTGTGGAGGTATTGTTTTCCAAAATAGAAACCATGTTATTTGGATGATTCATTCGAGTTGCAGATTCATGTGGCTTCAAGAAATACATCCATGAAATGAAGGAACTTAGTGTTCTGCTGAGTTATTAAACCTGCGTAAGAAAGGAAAATTTTGCGGGAAATAAGTCGTTGAACAAGGAAAAACTATCTAAGCAACACTGTGAAGTAACAAAAATAAAATTCAAGTGCGGGAATTTTACAAGAGAATCCGCAGTATAATGAAAATCCATGGAACAAAGAAAATTTTTGTATCAAAGGAAACCCATAAAACAAGGGAGAGGTTGTCTGCGGAATAAGGAAAGTTAAAATTTGTGTAACAAGGAGTTATGCAAAAGATTCAGATGACACAAAAAGGTGGAGGAGAGTGAAGTAACCTAAAAATATTAGGGTAGAAGACCCATGGTACAAGAAGAAGTTGTGAAGACCATAAAGATCAAAACTAAGCCGCATATCACAATAGAAATATTAGATGATGTGGATGAAAAAAGTAATACAATGGATCATATAAAACCCATAGGAAATTACATGGAATAAAGGCATAAATTAGGAAGAAACTTCAGTAAAACAAGATGGAAAAGTTAATCCACACTACAAAGGATTTTCACAACATTGTCAAGAATATTCAATATGTTGTAACTTTTGATGGGGACCATAAAATTGATATTGTTGGAAAGGTATTGGGGTGAGCTACACATTGGAGGTATTTTTGGATCCACTTTGCATAAATGGTTGAATTGTTTCTATGAAAATATTAATTTTTAATATTAAGTAGGCTTAATCTAATTTATAATTAATTATTATGCGTAAATATGCTCTAGAATAAGAAATAAATTAAATACAGTAAATAATAGATCCTAGATTTATGTATTTCAATTATTATGATCTCAAATAAGATCTTGAAATCTAGATGAATTAATTTTGGGTTAGGGTTAGAAGAGGCCGCACCAATTCATTGGATAAGATAGAGTGAAAGTGATTTAAAAGTCTACATGAACGCTATGTAAAGTGTTATTGAGTTATCCTAAAAATTTGGGATTTTTAAACTGAGAGAACGAAGTTACTTATCTAGGGAAAAGTCGCCATGATATATTTTTCATATATGGATAGATTTTTCATGTGCATGATTTGACTGAGTATTGCCCCTAGCACTATGATCTTATGTGTATGAATATTTTTTTTACACCCTAACTAGATTTAACATGAAACCTAATTGAATTTAGTGATTGAGTGCATCAAAAGATGTAAGGGTTAGCAACAAGTGGATATTCTGATTAATTAACTTCTGACATTAATTACTATAATCAAAATAACACTTATATTCTAGTAACTGATATGCTAAATAAAATATGAACCTGAAAATACAAAGGAATGAGTGCACTTAGCTGATTATTAATGATTTTAAAAGGTTATGAGAGGATGCAATGTAGGAATAAGGAGATCTAGACAAGAATAAGCTTTATTTCGGAAACTGTCACTAGAAATTTGACTAGGGAAAGGCCATACCATATAGTCTTGCACCTTTTGTATGGTCTTGGACCTACTCAGTTCTAGGCTCTGTATCTTTTTGACACTGTCGGTTGTCTGAAATTTTGTCCTTGACAAACCTAGTTTGTGATCATCATGCAAGGATCTCTAAATACTCTGATCATCATCTCAAAATCATGCCGAAGCATCAGGGAATGAAGAATAAATTTTTAACCATCCTCATAATTTTGAGTTGTTTGAAATCCTTAGAGGTCTTAATATGACAATGGAGTCATTTCCAGTAATTGAGAAGGTTTAAATTTTGAATTACCTCTACTTTTTCTTTTCCCTCTAAAAAGGGAATTTGAATTTTATAAAAGCATGGTAGTGAGTAAATTTGATTGTCATGAGGTTTCAAGGAATCTTATTGGTCTTAGGTGTGCCTAGACATGAGGCAGTGATTCCTAAAGATGTAGGTGAGTTAATGGAATACCAAGAATAATGCAAATATTCTTCATTATGATGTATGGGTTTGTAAGTCATGTAAGGAGTTAGTTAGGTTGTCTTGGAAGTCACATTAAAAGGTGAGGAATTGAATGAATAGAAGTTAGTTAATATCCTAGAGAGAGACAGAGGAAAAGAAAGAGGAGGTATCTTGAGGAAGATGGAGAAGGAACACAAAGGAGAAAGAATGCATGGAGAGAGAGATTTTGATCATAAAAGAAGACGACTATAATTTTGTTGATAAATAAAGAAGATGGAATTTTTGTATTGAAACTCATATATTAAATGCATGAGTATTTTGGGATTATCTTTTTTCTTCTAGTTTGCGGGATGTGTCATTCCATAACTCTACAAGTAATTGTTTTAGTGAATGAAATTCAATGTATGGTGACTATACCATGTTTGGGCTTGCATGAAGAAACTATGAATGTGTATTGGTATGAAATGTTTGTGAAAGCTTTGAATATGGCAAGTGATGACTTGAGTGAATTTTGTTGTTGTAAGAGACTAGTAATGATAAACTAATCCTTAAGGAGTAACTAGTAACTTGTGATGTTAGAAATTTGCATGTAAAATTGTAGTTTTGTCCCATAAATTCAGGGTGAAGTAAAGATAAGATATTTAAGTGTCTAATAATTTTATTCATGTGTTCTAAGGATCATGAATAAAGATAAATGTTCCATAAATCTCCTTGAAAAATTTTCCTCCTTGACAGAGAGAATTAAGTATGATTCTTGCTCTTTTGTATTTCACAAATTTACCATAAATATTCCTAGGGTTTTAACTCCTTTACGAAGTTTGAGGAAAATATATTGTGTTTCAGGGTTTGATGTTAGTTACTAAGAATCCCCATTATGTCAATAACATGATAAAAGTGGAGGCAGATGAGAAAGAATCAAGTATTGTAAAATATCATGTTTCTAGCTTGTATAAACCTTGTAATTCTAACCTCTAGAGGCAGAGCAAGTATGGAATAAGTGTGTAGCAAGGGAATAACGATGCATGAAAGCTCACTAGTAAGGAAACCATGAATATTAACCTTAAAGAGATCCTTATCTCCAAAAATCAAGTTTTGAAATCAAGTTTCATTCATTTTATGGATTTTTTGAGATTCTCGGGTTCACTCTGAATGCACGGTTAGGGTTTTGAAGGAATGTGTGTTAGAAACCTCTAGACGTGGAGTTTTGATTTGAAATTTTAAATAAATCACAAGGAAAAATTACTCTAATAGATTTATGAGGAAATTTAGGTTTCTATTGGATGCCTTTTAACATATTCATGACAATCTAGCCAAGGATATCATGTTACAATCATAGACCTAATGGAGAGGACCAAGATATATAGGAAGTATGCTTGAAATTGGGAATCCAACCTTACAATGTTGGAAATAGAAATATCATGGAAACGGGTATCCAAAAATGTTTAATTTGTGTTTTATAACCTCGTGAAAGAGAAGATATGTCTGACAATATCCAAGGGCATGGCTATAAGGAAGGTTGAGAGCATCAAGAGAGAAAGTGTATTTGAAGGAAGAGTTTTGAGATTTAGCTTACTAAATTTATACCACACCTTACTAACCCAAAATGGTATCTAAGGAATTTTTTATCTTTGATGTGGGTGTCTTTAGAACCTTCCAACTATGAATGGAGCAGACAAAATGGTCTTCAAAACACTAAAATGCAAGAAAAAGCTTGATAGGTAAAGTTTGTTGCTATGGACCATATTGAGACAAGTTAATGTTGGTACTAACATTGTTTGCAAGTCGTTAATAGGGCATACTATTGGAAGATATTAGTAGAGGCAAAGGAGCAAAAAGTTGTTGTTGAAGTCTAGAAGCTAGTGAAGGATGAGGAAGGAGAGTTTTGATTTAAAAAGATAAAGAAATATAATATGAACTTTTTGCATCAAATTTATGATTGATCTAACCTAGTTTGAATATCTTAAATAGTGATAGAAGAGTTTATAACATGTTGTAAGGCTAATAGACCAAGGTTGATTGTTTTAAGCCCATGTAGAGTGAGAACTAGTGAAAGCAAGAGGAAGAAAGGTAAGATTTGGTGGAATTTTTCTAACAAGAGATCAATTAGAGGGTTAATTGAAATTTTTCAAGGTGTATGAAGGTAGAGAATAGGGTATTGATAATGAATAAGCCATTGAAGGAGACAATAGAGTAAAATTTGCATATTTGAGCCATGTAGGCTACCTAGAGTGATTTTATTTGTGGAGCATGTTGAGAGAAGTTGTTTGATCTTTAATTGAGTTGAATGTATGTTGGAGTGTCTTATGAATATACATCACAAACCCTAGCCATGGATGATAAGTTCTAACAAAAAAACATTAGTTTTTTTGTGGGAACACTCATGCACCTCTAACATTGGCACTACTCTGAAGAGGCCTCAAACCACACATTATTCTCCACCTACCATGTGATATCTGAATGAATTCAGCTAAGTTTGATAGCCATCTTTGACCGTGCTTGAATTAAGTTTTATCTTGCTAAGATACTTGGGGAAGGGATGTTTGAGTGCTTGTAGATGAGAGATATTATTGCCTTGACCTGACAAGGAGCTTCAAACCTATAAATATTCTTACCCTAATGATTGTAGATGTGCTATTATGGGATTTAGGGAGCTTTGGGTGGATTTTTCAAGTGTAGGAAGTGAGTGTATCAATTTAGTTCCATAGTAATTCTAGGTTAGAAAATGAGGTAGTGTTTACTTACTTATATAGGGATTTATAGATTATTGATCAATGAAAAGTCAACCCAAAGATATTATAAGACCCAAAAAAGATATGAATTTTAATTCAAATTTGGAGGACATTTTGGGTCAAGAGTGTACAAGTCAGTCAAGACCGGATGTACTATTCTTATGAATATATATGACCTTGCCCAGGGAAGGAAAACATGCAAACTAAAGTTTGGGATTTGTTTCTTGATGTTTATCTGTAGATTTTATGCATTTTGTTTTCAAAATTTGACGACATGTCATTGTGAAAGGATAAACAAGCTAAAAAAAGACCTCGAAAGTGCTAAGGAGAAAGGGAAGGTTTTACTTCTCTTAGCAAGAGTGCATTGTCAAAACTCGCAGTTTCAAAGAGTGAGTTTGCAAATTTGAGTGTTTACATTTGCTCCATTTTAAGTATGGAATGAAATTACATGCTTAAATAAAAAGATAATTGAGAGTGTAAACACACTTTGTCTTCACTCGAATGTTTTTTTTTGTAGAATCTCATTGTGCTTGGTGTTGGAATGTTCTACAATGAAACCTTCAACACAAAGTGTAGTCAATGTCTAATAAATAATTGAACTTTAACTCAAATAAAAATTGTAATACAAAATATTTTCATTTACATCAAAATGAAATGAAAGAGATGTAGACAAGGAAGGAATACACCTGTTTGTTTGAAAAAAAGGGAGAATCTCTCATGCTTTGGTTTTCCTTAAAGATGTTGCATTTTTGAATTCATTAAACTTTGTCGAATGATTGGGGGTGATCAGTCCCCAATTTTTCCAAGGAGAAACCAAAGTTTTAGGTGTTGGTGTGAGGGTATTATTTTACCATTTATTCATTTATTTGGTTATTTACACCTCAAACATGGTGAGTCATCTCACTTAGGTGATTAATAGGTATTTTAGGGAGTTATATGACATATGACAAATTTTGTCATGGAATCTTTCATACGCATCATTTTCGTATGGGAGTTACATGATATTATAGCTTTGTAACTCCTTACTCCATCATTGGAGTATAACAAGTCCAGATATGGGAGTTACAAAACACTCACCATACATATTCTCCTTTTTGATCTATGAGCATGAGTAGACCATTTTTTCCATGTACAATCTCCTTGAGATCATTTTTGTTTGCTTATTACTTAGAGAAATTATGCATTTTTGTTCGAGTGAAACTCCATTTATGTGCATGCAACTCGGGATATCTTTGTGCCCTCTTTCAAGGTGTGTGCAATCCAACATGGAATGCCAAGTAGAGAAGAAGAGGAATGAAGTGTCAAAATACCCCACTAAAGAAGAATATTGGGTATCAAAGTTATTCAAAAACTTTGATTTATTTCCATTTGATTGAAAAAGGAAAGGAAAGTCTACCTATGAAGAACTTAGCCTCTTCGATACATTTCATAACCCCATAACCCACATCATTGCAGATGGATCTAGGCCCAATTTTATAACTTAGGACACACAATTGAAAAGAGAATGGATGTTCCCATGCCCTTCTTATATACCACACAACTAAATATAAACTAAAATGTGTTGAAATCTTGATGGAGAAAGGAGGCTTGTATCCCCAAAATCTTTGAAACTATAATAAAAATTGAATTCCATGGAGAAGAAGGATTGAATTACCTCATGACCCTTGTACTATTCTAAAATGAGTGAATTGAGCATGAAATTGTGCCCAAAACCTACGAATGTAGTTGAAAAATTGAAACAATTGATAAAAATCGATGTTTTTTGTCCTGGGGAAAAAGCATATGTGAAGGTCAAGACCGTACTATATGGTGTTGACTAATCTATACAGTTCTGAACATGTGAATTTTGTCTAGTTTTTTTATTATTCTAGATTTCCAAGTACTTGTACCTCATTTGTATTTGTATCATATCCCTAAATTTTTTCTTGTGTTTATTGTGAGTGTAAAATATACCCATATGAATTCCCCCTCTTTTAAGGCATGTGTGAAAACCATGTTGAGTACTTGGATCAAAATAAGTAGATGTGTTCTCATGCACAAGATGTCTGAGAAGCTATATAGGACTGTAGCATGTTAGAGAGGTGACCACCTTGAGTAACTTCTACCTATAAAAAGGAAGGTGTTTGCACATGGTGGAAACCATGGCACACAAGAAAAGAAATTATATCAATAAATAGAATCCACATAGTTTATAACACGAGTAGTCTAAGTGCATGTAAATATAGCAATAGTGCAATCCTAAGAAAGAAGTATGCAAAAAATGTCACACACAAGGCATAAAGCCACAAACATGGGACACCCATGGTGTCGCAAGACAATCAAGGCCCATAATCATGTAACAAGAGAAATCAAATGAAAACAAGATAGGAATGACACCACAAACATGGGACACCCACGTTGTTGCAAGACAATGAAGGCACATAGGCCACAAAATGAAAACAAGAAAATAGTAATGTTGTCGCCAAATCACTGCACCCTCCGAATGGCCAGGATGTGAATAGGACGTTTGGTGTGATTGGGACACATGGGATCACCTCTCAAGCTGTGGGACTTGGGCTCGAGGTGAACCTCCGGAGAAGGCAGACTTCCTCTTCCTAAACTAAGTGTTGTACTACTCCTAGTGTAACAAAAATGATTATCTAATCCTACGCTAACATTTTCATGGGGTTTTAGGGAAAGAGATTTACAGAAATGAAACTACACTAGGGATGGTGATGCACCAAATGAAGGGTGTCTTCAGACTCAGGAAGGGTTAATTTGAAGAGGGTGTGTGCACCACAGGTCAACTTCACCTACTGCAACTTAGAGAGGGTACAGGATACCACAAACTAAGAGACACATGTTCCCTTTGTTAAACTTTATCAGACCGAGAAATATACCAGTTTCCCAATGAAGAAGGATGAACTCAAGAAGGGTGAACGGACACCACAACTCAACTGCATGCAATACTCCACCACTCGATAAGCATAGAACTCCAAGAACCTGCAATAGAAACTTAAACTTGCACAGTGTACCTGCAAGTACGAGAAAGGCACAAAGAAGCATAGAAGGATGAAAGGACCGAGATTAGTCACAAAACACACACTTTATTGCTTCAATAACATGCACAATGCATCATACATTCAAAAGAGGCAATAGTTGCCATTACAGTCTTGAAGAGGAGGCTTGAAAGTTCTCTCAACACACAAGAACAACTTGCATAAGAGAGAGGATTCTTGAAAAGTATACACTCGCCTGAGATATCTAACTGTCTAACTTGTCTGAACTATTGGAACCCTTTGAAATGAGCTTCCAACTTACATTTATAGAAGAATATGTGAGAAAGAAGAGGAAATGGTCATAATTACATTCCTAAAATGAAGGCCCATGATGTATTTATTACAGTTAGTTGAACCACTTGAGAAGGTTCCATCATGGGTCATTAATTGCCTGATGACCTAGTCTTCTCAATTAATTAAAAGAATATTTAAATAAAATATTTAAATAATAATAATAAATATTATTATTAAAATATTTAAATAAAAATATTAATTTAATTAACATAATGTTGGGACCCCCCCGTTGACCCGTTTGACTTGAAGAGGAGGGGGATCCATGTGGATAGAGTCTGCACATAGCCAAACTCGATGAGCTTCGAATCCTCTAACTCGATGTTGCACTCGATTTTTGACCCCGCACTAACTCTTTCCTTGCCTTGGTAATCGGGCTCTTTTGCATTGAGTCCTTCGAATGGCGAGCTATCAAACTCGATTCTTATCATTTTCCTCTGGTTAACTCGAGGCCATTTACGCATTCCACGTTCAAACTTCATGAAACATTACCACGAGCTCCCTGCGAAGTCACCGAGCTCTTCATCCAGCAAACGATCTTACCTTTCCTGGGCTCAAACTCACTTGAATACTGAGCTTAACCCAATATTTCTAAAACGAATGGTTTTACCACAATGCTCATGGTTCTTCCTTATCATATAACACTTGTAGTAAGAATGTTTTGGATTTTCCATAATAAGCACAATTTGTACCTTCCAAACGATGAGAAAATGCCATTACCAATAAAGACCTAATGCTGCCATGATGATGACCCAGGCTCATGCCCGTTACATGTCAATAGACACCCTTAAGACTGATTTTTGGTCAAAGAACCCTTTGGTATTTTGGCAGTGCATTCGGCAATCTCAGCTCCAATCAACAATTATGCCACTATTGGAATCTTAGTATGGCATAGGTAGCTGTGAGCTAAACCATATACTCATTTTTCTAGAAACTAAAAAGATCCTTTATGTTACAATTTGCAACACATAAAATAAGCCCTTCAAAAAATACGTTGAACAACTGGGGCAACCAAAAGGACCTTGGAAAAATGTATAGGTAACAACCATATGAATTCTTCCTTAGTCGTGGATAAAAGCTAATAGAAATAAAGCTAGATAAAATTAGCTTGAAACTACAGTATAATCGTCCATTTGTTAAAACAAGTTTCTCTGAACCTGGTAAAGGAATATTTTTATTGTCTGATTGGACGTACATAATGGAAGGGTATAAATATTGCTTCTGCCCTCAGAGTTTCTCAAAGAGACCATTTACGAGTAACAAGGATGTAGTATGCAAAACAGCCGACCAAGTATTTCAGAGTTGACCTTCACATTCAATTCGTTTCTAGGAGAAAACATGCTGAGCAATATGAATCGTTTCATTATGCACCGTTTTAAACTTCCATCTCCTAACTCGAGCAAATTTTATGAAGCCTTGAATAGTGTGACTCCAATCCATCGTATACGGCAGTGAATATTTGTTTCCTAGTTGTCTGCTTGAAGCACTAAAACGGCTTCAACTATAATGCAACATGCCTGCTGCCTGTGCGTGGGAGTTTCTCGCGACCACCGAATGCTCAGAGCTATACAGAGGACGAGGAGAAGGTCGTGGTAGCTGGGAGAAGTATGCTGGCATAGGTGAACTGATCAGGTCAGACATCTGTTTGTTACATTCGGTGAAACAGTATCAATGCTTCGTGAGGAAACGCATGTCTTCTGTAAGCTGCAATTATGGTATTCCATGAGAAGGTGTCTCCTTCATGTGAAAGCATATTCCTGGAAATGTAGGTCCGCAATAGTTGAAGATATGTAGACGGTTTTACAGGGATATGCTATGCGTGGTAAGCAGAATGTGTGGAGCCTGAAACTTCAACTGTCTCATTCCCACGTTCCCCGACTTACCTTCCGAGTGACTCGCACAAAGACTCGGACCACTCCAAGCTGCGCGGAATTCCGTTTTCATGGCCCATGCGAAAGTCTGATGTTGGATTGCCATCGTCAAATCTCCACGCTTGGCAGTTTGATCAGATTTCTCCCCTACACGGAGTGAACAACATGGTTTTCCATCCCAAAATTTCCACTTGGCGGTGCTGCTCCGAATCTCCCCCACGTGGAATTTCTTCCTTGGCTTGCCATCCACGAAAACCCACTTGGCATTGCTCACCTTATTTCCCATGTCCGGGATTAGAGTGCGGGGTTTCGTTATCATTTGGCCATATCTCATTTTGGACAGATGGCCACCGACTTCCACCTTTCCGCTCAGCGTGAGGAGACATCATTTTCTGGTGCAAACATTTCAGCTGTAGCTTGTAAGGTGTGATAATTCCGACAGAATCCTTTATGCTCACCAATCTAGTGACTCGTTGAAGATGCTCATATAATTGCAAAGAAAATTGTGCCTTGTGAATATTCTGATATGAAACAGTCCCACATCTATGAGATTCGCTTCCATGAGTTACCTCGTAAAACAAGTAAGATCTCGATAGAGAGTCTTTGTAATAAATTTCCTTAGGTCTGCTGGTAACACTCTCACTGTTACTTAATCGATTTTCATAAAAATATCTTGAAGGAAAATCATGAATTTGAGGATGCATTCGATGCTGATCAGATAACAACATAGTTGGATAACCTACTTGCTCAAAAAAGCTTCTACTATACTGCAACATCCCTGTGCATCGAATGCTCGGCCGCTTTGAGCGTAGAACTGAAATTCTCCTAGGAAAGTGCCGTGAGGAAGTAATTGGCTATACGCAACAGCTACAGGGTAGAAAAGTAAACTTATCTCAGAAAATGAGTGGCCTCCAGAGAGGGTCGATTGCAACAGTTGCCGCAGGGTGATCCCAAGGAACCGTTGGTGTTGATCCTGATATTCTGGTTGCATGCGACCACAGTCATGATCAGTTGTAAAATCTTGCCGCTGTAGTAGAAGAACGAGATAAAGTTTTAATTGAGTTGTCTCGCCTTTTCATTTTGGAAATTCTCTTCCATGGAAGAAGCTCGACCAAATCTTGAGGCAGCTATTGTCTCCGTCGAGTCATTAAAACTGAATTCATATTCCAACAAGGAAGCATCAATCTCTCCATGTTGAATTAAACCGGGTCAAACTCATCATTTCTCTACCTCAATGAGCCAACCATTGAAACATCCTCCACTCCTATCGAGACTCTTTTATGACAAGCCAAAGTTGGACAACCGAACTTACATTTCCTACTCATGAACTCGTCTAAGGCTTGTGATCTGAGTTATGACTGAGTTAGGACAAGGCACGAACTCCTCTGATGACTCGTCTCTTTATTCCCGATTTGACACTATTTTACCTCGACCGAGTGAGATAAGCTTATCGAACTCCTCGATGGCTCGCATTCTTGGAAAAAATGAGCGATCTCACCTAATGACCAGAAGTGGGTCCCTGGGACCAATGTCGTGATTTGATAGTAATAAGGCCTTGTTTTCCAATTTTTTTATGTGCGTAAAATTGGATAACAAGTAATACACAACACACACACAAATAAGTATGCATGAAACAAAAGTTTTAAAATATGATAACATGATAAAGTAGACAACATACATGAAATATACGAAATAAGAGATGTCAACGCTGCACAAGACCGATGTGTTAGTCATGTTAGCTCAAAAGATAACATGAAAACAATATATGAAATCAAGAATAATGATGAAGTAGAAAGGAACTATAATGAAACCATAGTACATAGATGTAATGTAAAAATATATGCCCCAAGATCAATAGGAAGTTTGGGTAAAGGATTCATCCATCTCCTATCATCATGTAACGCTCTATGTATGTCTCACATCATGATCAAAATACCATTTGAATGCATGTTTGTAAATAGTAAATAAGCATGGTATGTATCAAACCAAAGTGACAAATAACATGTATAAGGTAAATTTCTAACTGAAGTGAAATGCAAAAATCTTGATTTTGTATTTTTACAAATATATGATTTTTTGTGTTTTGAGAGTTCTTAGTTATGTACATGAAAGAGGGATAGCAATAAGTTATCCAATGAGAGCCTTTGGATGAGGTAGAGAAACTAATGAAAGGGATGGAAGCAGAGGCCTCAATTTTGTGGAAGGAGCTGACGCAAATGCAAGAGGTACGGTGGTGGAAATAGTTGTAAAAGAGAATCCAGTAGATGAAGGATATAAATGAAGAGTGTGTGAAGTATACTTTGAATTGACATTTTTTATTAGAATAACATGTCTTGAAAATATTGTAATTAATTGATATTGATTTTAATTTTTGTGATAGTGATTTTAATTGGATTGATGTGATATAACATGATGATTTCAAAAGTAAACTTGTCAGTGTTAAGATTAGGAAGTAGAACATGATCAAGATTTAGTGGGATCGTCCCATTCAATTTCATTCGAGTCTATAATATCTTGGATGATGTGGTAAAGCATGATACATTGATCAGTGAAGTGACTAATGCAATGATGATAGTCATGATAAGTAGTAAAATCAAATCTCTTACTATTAGAGTTGCATGTATCAACCTCAAGTAGTGGCGGGAGAAACACATGGTTACACTTAAGTAATTTTGGAAAAAATATTGGTAGAGCACAAGGGAGACATTTAAATGGTCATTGTGTATGTTGTGGAGAAGTGGAGATAACCGCAAAAGGCTTAGTTAGGGTATCAAGTTGTTCATATCAACTACTATCATAAGGAGGTATTGCCTTTGTATTCGCTTTGTGATTAGATGACTCATGTTGTATGTCCAAAGGTGGATTATGCATTATTATAGTATGCTCATTGGGTATAAGTGTTATATATTTCAGTACCCATTTAGGTTTGGGAACTTGAGATGATGGTAGAGGAGAATGTCACAGATAAAAATATATAAATCCCTTATTTTCAAGTTGTTGAATTCAGTGTTGTAGAGAATAACAATCATTTTCACAATGTTCGTTAATTCCATGATAATTACAAAATGGTCTACCTTTGATTTTTTTAAGACAATACTAGGGGCAGTAATGAGCAGGTAACAAAGTGATTAAGTTATTATTGAGTAGAAAATAATATATAATATTGTCTAGCATTCTTTTCAAATTGAAGAGGTGCATTATTTTGGGGTTTCCTTAATAATTGAGATTGATCATTGGTGCCTCTATGTAGGAATTTTACTTCACTTGTATGGACACAAATATTATGCATAATGTGGGTATCACATTTCTTATGAGTGATATTGAAAGTAGATTGATAATGATGTCTAGAGACATGATGGACATGGCCGTTGGAATAATCCTTTAGTTGTGTTAGCTCACATTTAAGAGATGTGATCTCAATATCCATAGCTTGAAATTGATCTTGAAAAGCATGATGTAAATCTTGAAAATATTGTAAAATATCCTTATGAAAGGTGTCATTGTTACTAATATAAGGATATAAAATAAAACTCAAAATTGAATTAACATCGGAAGGTCTCATATTATCAGGGAGCATTGTTTCTTGCACTAGTTTTGTGAGAGTATCTTTACATGCTTAGTGACAATGAAATAAATCATACAAGGAGAGTTGAGGAATTGTAGTATGGGGCATAATGGAAGAAAAAATGAGAGAATAAAATCCAATTAGGTAATAAAGAATAATAATCATCACATGGAGGGCCAATAGTGGAAATATCATAGGAGATGAGACCCAAGAATGATTTTGTGAAAAAAAATGATCGTCAAATTAATAAAAATAGAAATATATGAATATAGAAATTTAATTTGACAAAAAATAGGTATTTTTGAATATTATTAAATGGAGGAAAAAATATGAAGGAAATTTTCCAAAACTATATATTTTTCTAATTATTCCCTAATTACTAAAAATAGTAAATCTGAATTTCCGAAAAGTGTGATTAAAATTAGGGAAAACAAAAAGAAATTTTCATTAAATATATAAAAGTTAAAAATAAACTCAAATTAATTTTAAAATAGAGTTGTTATTCTTGAGATATGCAATGAAAGGTGAATTGGCAATTAGGAGCCCTAACAAGAGACCCAAATGGTATAATCGACCATGAGACCCTAGGGAAAATTTTGAAAATAAATTTGAGGTGAGAAAAGATGATGAAATTTGAATAAAAACCATAGAAAATTTATGGATCTGAAACCAAATAGGAAGGAAAATCCCTGGGGCAACTAGGGTGTAATCAATAGTCGGGTTCACCAAAATGTTTACACTCTAATTAGATTTAACATGAAACCTAATTTAGAAACATGTGGATATTCTAATTAATTAACTTCTAGCATTAATTACTAAAATAATAATAACACTTTTATACTAGTAATCGACGTGCTAAAAAAGATATGAACTTGAAAATACAAAGGAATGAGTACACTTCACTAATTACTAATGATTTTGGAAGGTTATGAGAGTATGCAATGTAGGAAGAGGTAGATTTAGACTGGAATAAGATTCATTTTGGAGACTATCATTGGAAAATGGAATGGGGCATGGCCATACCAATCTTTCAAGGTCATATTTTAGGGTCTTGGACCTACTCAGTTATGGGCTATGTAACTTTCTAACACCGTCAATTGTTTAAAATTCTCTGTCACTGTCAAAACCTGGTTTGTGATCATCATGTGAAGCTCTCTGAATACTCTGATCATCATATCAAAGACTAGCCATGTATAAGAAGTCTTTCAAAACAAACAGTAGTTGGGTTGTGTAAGAGGCCTCAAACCAAGCATCATTCTCCACCTAGCATGTGATATTTGAATGAATGTAAATAAGTTTGACAACCATATTTAACCATGCCTGAATTGAGTTTTATGTTGCTAATATACTTAGGAAGGGATGTTTGAGTGCTTGTAGATTAGAAAAATTGTTTCCTTGACATGGTAAATAGATTCATACCCATATAGATTATTTCACTAATGATTGTATATGTTCTTTTGTGATATTTAGGAAGCCCTGGGTTTTTATTGCAAGTGGTGGAAGTGAGTGTATAAATGTAGTTCTATGAAATTTCCAAGTTAAGAAATGAAGTATTTTTTACTTGCTTATATAGGGCTCCATAGATGATTTATAGATGAAACATCAACCTAGAGAGATTATAAGACCCAACAAAAGATATGAATTTGAAAGAAAATTTGGAGGGCATGTCGGTCCAAAACCGTACAAGTCAGTAAGGATCAGATGTTCTATCCTGACCAATATGTACGACCTACCCAAGGAAGGAAAACATGCAAACTGAAGTTTGTGACTTGGTGTTTGATGTTTGTCTATGGATTTTATGCATTGTGTTCTCAAAATTTGTCGGCATGTCAGTGTCCAAGGATAAAAAATCTAAACAAAAGACTTCAAAATGTGCTAAGTGGGAAAGGGAAGGTTGGACTTATCTTAACAAGAGTGCATTTTCAAAACTAGCAATGTCAAAGAGTAAATTGCCAAATTTGAGTGTCTACATTTTGCTTCCAATGTTTGTTATTTCACAATCGCATCTTTGTAGCATCTTAGGGATTCTTTTATTCCAAACCTTATTTTTCCACATTCAATACCTAAAAATGGGTTAGTATGATTGGGTTGAGTTTCCCCTATAACACCTACATAGTAATACTCACAAGTGACATCAAGCCCTCATATATCCCCACTTGATGAATTTGTGAAAAATGTGTAATAGCAATGCATTTTGGAAATGAAAAAATTGATGGGACCTTTGGAACTTGGCAATGATATTTTGTGTAATACATACCTTTGTAAAATGTCCTAGGGAAATCATGTAGGATTTATACAAACTTAGTGTTGGAAAATGTGCTTTAGAGAGTCATTTAACAATTTGTATTGTGATCTAATACGTATTCCCATAATATGTGAGATAAGAGGCCCTTTGAATGGGTAAGATAAGTGTGTTTTTGTATGTAACTATTTTGAAAGGTTTTTTCACTCAAGTAATGCTAGGTTGACAAGGCTAACTTGTGAATATGAAAAATTGTCTGTTAAGACAGTTGAGGATGAATCAAATGACTTAGGAAAATTTCGTTCAAATGTATTTGTCCATCATGCGCAACTTATTCTTGATAGGGTACAAATTAAATTTTTTCAGTTCAAGATGGTATCCAAATATCCTAATGTGTTTTATATATTCATCAAATGATATTTTCACTAGTCAATGATGAGTACCAAGTGTGACCTAGTGGTCTGGACTACTAATTGAGAAAGATGTGTGTAGGAATTAGTCATTTAAGTGGACGATGATTAATGGGATGAGATAAACTCCAAGGATTTATTTCTACATTCCATTCGTCCATATTTAGGATACTACATTTTCCCCCATTTTTATCTAGTAATTGAAAATTATTTGATTAGAAAAATATTGAAACACAAACCTCCCATAAGGCCAAGACATGCTCAAGACTGGGATGTGTGTGTTCTCTTCTCATTTTTCATTTTCCATACATATGAACATGGGTATAGCATGTAAAAAAAAACATGAAATTACAACCAAGATGTTTATACAAAATTATTAAGTAATCTTAAATTGAATGTAAAATCACGAAACATATACAAATGTATGCCTTTGGTGGCATATGTGAGGGAAACAATATTGAGCATAAGATAACTACAACAATTGAGCCTAATACTTGAAGCCATTTCTAGAAATTAATCATGTTAAGTGAACCTCTCTCAAGAAATTATGCCTGTTGTGTAAAGCCATATATAACAATTGATTCTACTAAGTGAATCTCTCTTTAGAAATTGATCTTGCTAAGTGAATCCATCTCTAGAAATTGAGCATACTAAATGAATCCATGTAAATCTTATAATGTAATATTTCATAATAATTGTGTACATATCATCATAGGGTGTCATCTGAAGTATTGTAAATGAACTATGCATGAATATGCTAGAAAACCACATAATATTCCCCCTTTTGAGATGATGGATGTTGTAGAGGATCACATATCTCAAAAGATAAAGTGTTAGTTGCATAAAACCATATAAACAGTCTCATCAATGATATAAAACAAATATAGTGTATCAAATCAAATAAAATAATGTGTATAATTTGTTATATAGAAGCATTTGTAAGCACAAATATGTTATAGCATTCATAAAATAAAGCATTGTAAGTCAAGTAACATGCAACATCAAAGGGGTGAAACATGTTCTAATAGTGTTCATGGTAGATAATAATTTGAGTACAAATAATGTGTAACATTTGTAAGATAAAAACATTGCAATCCTAGTAATGTGTAAGATTTGTAAGATAGAAGAATTTGAAGCACATGTCTATGTATTATCAATAGTGTGAAACGTGTCAGGAGAGTGTTCTAGCATCCACACCTATCTCGATTTTTAATGGATTTATAGTGACCTAAGATATGACATGACATCACATGAACATCATAAAGAGACATGACTGTTAAGACATGGAAAACTTGACTAGTGTTAATTATTAGTTTTTGTGTGCAAGAATAAACATGCAATAAACATTTATATGCACTAAGTGTGTAAGAAGCAATGATATGATCATGAGTTATAATAACCAATGTGCTTAGAGTAACATGTAAAAAATAGTGATCATAATCATGAAGTAAAACATGAAATGTTCCTGAAATAATGTGTGAGAACTAGTGATCATATAAGTCAATATGCTAAAAATTTAATGTGTAAGAATCGATGCCAACAAGCAATAATTGTAGGGTAGTCAACCATAGGGCCTAGAACCAAAAAATCAAACAATGTGTGTCAAAAAAGTAGACAATAATCCATGTGTGTTAATCAATGTGTACAAGACACAATATATACAAAATCAATATATGTTGTAAGCTGAGTATGTCATAATAATGTGTATCTAACAAAAATAACACAAGAAAGTTAAGAAATATGTCAAAGGATTTGTTTCCTGTCAAAATATATAACAAGTAATATTTCATATGATGTTTGTTCCACTTTAAGTATATAGCAGGTAATGTAGCATAGGAAGCAAGAGGGGTGGTATGCCACCAATGTGAATGAGCATAAGAAAATAGGAAATGGAAATCAAACATAGACATCTATAATATATGATCAATATAACATGAATCTCATAGGTTCACAAAACAAACACATCATAGAGCACACAAATGCATAAAATACATACACCATAGAGATCACAAGTGTACAAAGAAAACATGACATGTAACATAGAAGCACAGAGTTAACATATAAGATAACATAAAAGTGCATACAGAAATTAGAGTAGACAATATCACAACTCAAAAAAAATTCTAAAGAAATCAATTCAAATAGTAATCACATAATTTCATAGAGAATTCAATACAACCAATGTCATACAGTAATCAACAAATACAACACTCATGAGCACACAGTATTCAAGTCAATCGATGTCACATAAAAACCAATTTATGTACCACACAAATGCATAAAGTTCAGACAAATCAATAAATTTCAACCATTAATCAAAGTGATGTAGAGGAGGCAGTAGACTCAAGCCAACACCATGTAAACGTAGCTTCAAGATCATCCAAATCAACAAAACATGTCAAGGTTTAAGAAACTTCCAATGTGCATAAAAGTACCAAATTCTTAATTCAACTGATACAAAGGCTTTTCACAATTGTTTTTGCCTCAACTTCACTAAAATCACATGTTTAGACCATTCGATAATAAATCAAGACTTGTTTCAACTCATTCACCTCTATAAGCTTATTAAGAGCTATCATCTCTCCTTCAATGCAAACCTTGTTGTCTGGAATGGCTCACTAGGACTCATGAGAATATGAAACCATTTTTGGGCACCCTTTATCTTATTTATTCTATCTGAAAAGTATCATGGTATAACTCATTATACAACTCCCTCAATTGCACTTCCTCCATTTCGATTTAGGTCTCCTTCTACTAGCCCTAGTTTTAGCAAAACCTTATTGTCTAGGACATTCTCCAAGGAGTTAAAGGTAAAAAATTACATTCTCATATACCCTTTATGGAGTTCATGCTTCATGCAAATTTTCAAGTATCAATTCTCAAGGAAAGTTACTTATCTAGATTGTCATCGTCGTCAATTAGCCCTCTTTTAGTCCTTCTTAGGCCTTGGACTGAATTTTCTAGATTGAATGTCATATTCTAGGTTAATACCTCAACAAACACACTTAAATCATACTCATTCAAGTTTTGGTTAGTGCTCAAACACTAGATTTGTCTCCCAACACAATACTCTTATTGTCTTGTCTTATCTTGTATCCTATTTTAGATAGGATCTTAACTGAGTTTTCAAGTTATACGGTCTTCACCTGAGTCACTGACCTTTGTTGACTACTTAAGCAACTTAAACCAAATTTTAGAACTCCTTTTTAGCCTCAAACTCTTCACACATTCCCAATCACTATGTTCTTTCACTAGAACCATGAATATCAGATTTTCACAGACCTAATTAGGTCTCTTAAGCTAGGTATTTATCACTTCTCATACCTACACATTCCAACTAAGTCTAAAACATCTTTAATCACTTATAGTGTTAACTAATAATGATGTCCAACAAGTTACATGCACTCGGATTGGATAAAACTCCCAAAATCCCAAATTTCGAAATTTGACTATAGCTTTGAGACTGTGTAGGCAACAATCATTCAATAATCCATAAATTTTTATGGGTTATGTTTCAAATCTTAAAACCAACTCTAAAATTTATGTTTTTACCTTTTCCAACTTTTTCCTTTTATGACCAATGACTGATATTGTACAAATTTTTCCCAGTTATAATATTTTCTCAAATCTATAGGTTTGTTCAGGACAACAAGCAGGCTGTTTGCAAATAATTTTATAACTTGAACACATTTGCACTTTTATATCTTATAAAGCTCTTAAATTACCTCCTTCACCTTTCATCTTCTTACACTAACTCTTGAAATTGTACTAATAATTCCCAACAATAAGGTTTGCCTTGTCTTAGCTTAAGAAAATATTATTTTTCCTTGCACAGACCTCAAGTATTCACTCAAATCCATTTATCTATCATTATTAACTCTTGGAATGCATTTATTACTTTTATTCATGGATGCCAAAACTGACCTCAATGTTTATTTCATTAGTTCCTTCTTATTTCATCAATCTTCCTTAAGAATGCATTAAGAAACATACTTGTTTTTAAACAAAAACTAAGAAACTCCTTCCTTCTTCTCAACTCAAATCTTGAGATAGGTTATTCACACTGGAAAACCCTCTTCGCACGTCCTAAAAACTTGTACATTCATTACTCAATGCAATAACTCTCAACTATTACTATCTGACAACATAATCATCAAGCTATCAAGACATTCATAGCAAATACACAACTCAAGCACCATTATTAGTATTAAGAACCTTCATAGAATTAAAATCCACCTTTAACACATCATTTAAATCCCATTAAATACAACTATACACATATATTTCATCAAAAGACTCATTTTTATTCATATTCACAAGAAAAATCGTTCTTTATACACAAGAACCTTGTTTTACAAGTCTGCATGGTAAAAATTATAGGTTCTTGCCTTTCTTGAGGCTCTTCACTATGTTCTTAACCCTCTAATATCACTTCCTTACTCTCTTCTTCCCTTCTCTCATTCAAATATATTTTTTAAAGACCTAATAGGTTATCAAAATGGAAAATTTTTATCCCTAACCATGGTGAAGACCAACCACAACTTGGTAACTCTTGTCTAAGTGGTGAAAATACCCTAGACACATCAAATAGGGGTTTTTATGACCTTTTATAACCATACATAGAACATTACATTTTTTAATCCCAACTTACAAATTCAAATATTCAAATGTTCCTTTTGGAGGGAAACTCCAAAATAGCCACTTAACACCCATGAAAGGACCTAAGAAATTTAAGATGGATTCAAGAACACTTGAAAAGACTCCTAAAACGTATCCCAAGCCAAAACTTCATTGAAAACCAAAACTTAGTATATACAAGCTTGATACTCAGTCATCACAAAGCATGTAACACACAAGTATAAAACATAGTCAAAACAACCAATGGTGTACGCAAGAAGTGTGGGGTAAGTGATCAATGGTATCCCAAATAAGATCACATGGATAATAGTAAGGGGTTATTAAGAATATTAAATGCAAGTAAGATCGGATCATAGTCAACTTGATGTCTAAAAGTAAATGATGTGATCATTGGATAAAGCTAGTATAACATGTGTCATAAATAGTAAAGCAGTACGGTGCACACAATGAAATAATGTAGAGAGATGTGATCTTGATAAACTTAGTTATATAGATGCCACCGACATAGGTATGCCTCCAATGTGGTAGGAATACCTCTTAATAGAAATTTGTAAGAATTTGTAAGGTGTTAAATATGTAATCAAATTAGGATCGATATGTAATATGCCCAAGTGTAGACATGCTCCCAGGGTTGATGTACATGATTTTTAACTAATTAACTCATTCTATAAATCTCAAGCACTAAAAAGTGTAGACTGCTAAATTTGAATGATCAGAAGGCTTAAATCTAGGTTATGACTAAGTATGTCACATGCAGGTCTTGATTTTGTATTTTGGTGATGTTATATTTTCTTTGGGTCTTTGGAATAGTAGACGTGAAATGTAAATGTGATACTAATGACTCTAGGGCAGTGGCTTGGAATAGTGAACAATTTAAATAAAGGTTCCTTGGTAAGTAATGTTTTCTCAACAATCACATCAAACCCATGAAATGTGTTGCATCATTGTGTAACAATCTAGTGAATAACTAAGATAATTAATATGAATCAATCTATAGTAATGTTATAATGTGTGTCCACGTAAAGTGATAAAAATTAAGCTAAGGTGATATAGTCTAACGATATCATCTAAGAGGTCTATCACAACCATAGGTGCAGTATGCAATGAATTGAAAGTAATTATTCACACTAATGTCTAATGAACTCGTGCATAGAGGGTATATTTGTGTGTGGTATGATACTCAATAGTATCATCCTTAATCTTATATTGTGAATCTAGACTTGGATCACTAACAGTCGAAATAATCATAGGATCTTGATGTGACAGAGAGTGCATCAATGTCTCTTAGGGGTCACACCCACACAATTATTTTCTAATAGTTGTGTTGTCCATGTCAATTAAATAGAATACATATAAGAAGAAGTAGAAGTCACAATGTGTTGGTGTTGATGCTCTATCATGGAGTGTTGTGGAATTTGTTGAGGAAGATGATCAATATCCAATGTAGTATGTTGTAACTATTTGTTGAGTATTTTGTCATTGATGTCAAAGGTACAACATTAGTGTTGATGGAAATATTGAGGTTTGAATATTTGTTTAATATTCAACATTACAACATTAGTGTTTGTAAAATATTTATCCATGTCAAAATTAGTGTGATGTCAAAATTTGAATATTTTAATATTCAACATCACCAAGGAATCTTACAACATATGGCAGCTTATGATGCGTAAGAGATTCTATGACAGCTTATGACAAGAGATTCTATGACAACTTATGACGTGTAAGAGATTCTATGGTAGCTTATGACGCGTAAGAGATTTTATGACAGTTTATGACATGTAAGAGATTCTATGATGCATAAGAGGAGTTACTCTTACATGTGTAAGAGAATATTTCTATTTGGAGAAAATATTTAATATTTGGAGCAAATTGGCCCATGGTATGGGCACATGGTTTTAGGGAAACCACAAGTGGTTTTTCCTCTCCTTCTTTCTATATGAACAAGTGTTGTGTGCACATTTTTTGTAGAGTGAGAAAGAGAGCATTTTGCATGAGTGTGATATGTATGTGAGTTGATATTATAAATCTCTTAAGTGAGTATGAGTATGTGAGAGAGAGAATATAGAAGGAGAAATTATCATTGATTTGTATTGCAGATTTTCTGGAGTGGGTGCTTCAGATTGGGGATTGGTGTCTCTAGAAGTTGGTGCTTCGAATCAGAGATTGCATAGTCAGTGGTGTTTGCATTCAAGGGCTGAATTGGTGTTCGGCTTGGAGATTGGTGTCTTCTATAAGTGGGTACTCACACTTTGTAAACACTATTTTTCGGTTGGATTTGGACAATAGATCCAAGTAGTATCTTTTGGTGGATGTAGCCCACATTGGGTGAACCACAATATTTCTGGTGTTATGTGCATTTGCTTTTTGTGTATGCTCTCATTTTACTTTCAGATTTGAATATCTTGTTAAGTATAAAATTAATAAGTTGGAGAAAAAGTTTTTATTGTCAAATATTGATTCAGCCCCCCTCTCAGTATTCCCGTGCTTCTAACAATTGGTATCAGAGCAGGTTCCTTGTGTGTAGCTTAATAGCTAGAAGGTAGATCAGAAAGCATGATGGAAACTCAGGAAGGATTCTCCACAAATAAAGCTTCGTTGTTTCATGGATCAAACTATGCCTTTTGGAGCATAAGGATGCGAACCTATTTGAATTCTCTTGGACATGATATTTGGCATTTGGTTGAGAATGGCTATACGGCACCAGCAACGCCACCGAAAAATCCGGCTGGTAAGAGAGCATGTGAAAATAATGCTAAAGCTATGAATGTTATTTTGTGTGGTGTAACAGATTCAGAGTTTGTAAAGATTATGCTTTGCAAAACTACCAAGGAGATGTGGGATAAGCTCAACAGTTTATATGAAGGAGATTCAAAAGTAAAGATGGCAAAGCTTCAAACACACAGAAGAAAGTTTGAAATTCTAAAGATGAAAGAGGAAGAGAACATTGCAGCATATCTACTCCGTGTGGATGAGACCGTAAACATGATCAAAGGCTTGGGTGAAGAGATGGAAGACCCAATAATAGTACAAAAGGTATTAAGATCTCTACTTCCTAGATTTGATGCTAAAGTTTCAGCTATTGAAGAACTTAAGGATCTAGATAAAATGAAAATGGATGAGTTACATGGAATACTCACGGCTTATGAGATGAGAACAGAAATAGATAAGCCAAGAAAAAAGGAATATGCTTTCAAAGCTTCAAAAGGAAAGGAGAATAAGGTTGAATCAGATGATGAATTTGATGAGGAAGAAGAAGCCCTATTGGTGAAAAATCTGAAAAGAGGATCTGGCAAGTACAAAGGTAAACTTCCTTTTAAATGTTTTAACTATGGTGAGATTGGACATTTTGCAGCTAAGTGTCCGTATGCAAAAAGTGAAAGTGATGATGAAGAGTCTGTCAAAGAAAAGAAAGGAAATCCTTTCTACAAAAAGAATTTCAAGATAAGAAATTTTGAAAATAAGAACTGGAACCAAAACAAGAAGAGTCTATGCACCAGAGAAGATAATAGCTCAGAGGAAGATTGTTCAGAAGGTGACATTGAAGAAATTTTTTATGGCCCTTGAAGATGGAGAAGTGGAAGCTGAAGATGCAGTTGATAAAAAAGGTGAGGTAAACTTGGAAGAATAACTCATCTGTGCCTTGGGTGAGATCAAGAGACTAAAAAAGAAGACCCTAAAGCAAAAATTGCAACTTCAAGAGTATGAAGAAGCAAAGATAAATCTCCATGTTGACAAAGAACGTGAGAATACTATTGTTGATCTAAAGACCCAAGTTGAAGAGGCAAAAAGAATAGAGGAAGTGATCAGAGAACAACTGAAATGAAAAGAAAAAGAATGTGAGAGATTGGAGGCAGAGATTGTCGCACTAAGACAGGAAACTGAAAAGTTGAACAAGAGACTCAAGTTTGAAAAAATTTCTGAGGTATTGAGAAACATTCTGAGAGAACAGAAACCAAAATCATCCAAAGGTGGTATTGGATTCAATGAAGCAGAAAAGAAAGAGACCAAAGAACCAGGGAAGAAAGCCAACTATGCAGATATCCTAAAATGCTCTAATAAAGGAGAAAGCAGCAAGAAACAAGAAGATCATTCTCCACAGAACAAAAACAAAGATGAGAGTAAGTGGAATAAGATACCAATAAGAAGTTTTAGAAGTTTATCTTATATGAGGCAACCCTACATGACCAGGTATTCTTTTTACAGTTATTGTTTTTCATGTCACAATTTTGGTCATAAGATGATGGATTGTAGATCGAGGTTACAGAGTTGGAATCAGAATTTTCATGCTAGAAACTACAATTATTTTGTTGCAATGTCAAATTTGAATGAGCATGCGATTAGATGTTATGAATGTAACCAAGTTGGCCACATAGCAAGATTTTGCAGGAGTAAGATTACAGAAAAGCCAAAGCAAGAGAAAGAGGGAAAACAAATCATTCAGAAAGCCAACAATAAGAAAGTGTGGCAAAAGATAAAGGAGGGAGAAAAGGAAGAGGCTATGTTGGTACAAACCACGCTCCATGCACAAGATGAAGAAAAACCTTGGTACATTGATAGTGGATGTTCCAGCCATATGACAGGTGACAGAAGCAAGTTCCTGAAGCTGAAAAAGGCCAGTAGAGGTACAGTAAAGTTTGGAGATAACACTACAGCCAAGATCATAGGAAGAGGTAACATAAAATTAAATGGTCAAGCTAAAGTTGAAAATGTTTTACTCGTTGAAGGACTGAAACATAAATTTTTAAGTGTCAGTCAAATGTGTGATCAAGGTTATACACTCACATTTTATGCTAAGGGTTGTGAAATTAGAAAGAAGAATACAGGTAATTGGGTTGCAGATGCAAATAGAACAAGGAACAACCTGTACATGCTTAGTGATGTGAAGGGAGAAAAGTGTTTCATGAGTCAAATTGATGAAAGTTGGTTATGGCACAAGAGATTGGGTCACATTAATTTTGACAACATGGTAAAAATCAGCTCAAAACAAGCAGTGAGAGATTTACCCAAGATCACAAAACCGCAAAGTACTATCTGCAGACAATGTCAACATGGGAAGCAGACAAGGGTCGGATTCAAGACAAAGGAGTACCCTCCAATGAAGCCATTAGAGCTAATTCATATTGATCTCTGTGGGCCAACAAAAACAAAAAGCTTGCAAGGTGATTCTTATTTTATGTTATTAATTGATGACTTTACTAGAATGACATGGGTTGCATTTCTAAAAGAAAAATCAGAAGCTTTTGATCAATTCAAAATTTTTAAAGCTTTGATTGAGAATGAGACAAACTCTAGGATTAAGTGTTTGAGATCAGACAGAGGAGGTGAATTTATGTCTAATGAATTTGATGAGTTTTGTGAAGAGCATGGAATTAGAAGACAATTTTCTGCAGCAAGAACACCACAACAGAATGGTGTAGTTGAATGGAAAAATAGAACAGTGCAGGAAATGGCAAGAACAATGTTAAATAAGTCCAAGTTACTAGATGCTTTTTGGAGAGAAGCAGTGTACACAACGGTGTATATTCTGAACAGAGCACAGATTCGAGTAAACACAGAAAAGACACCATACGAAGGTATGGAAGGGAAGACAAGCTTCCATGAAACACTTCAAAGTGTTTGGAAGTAAGTGCTACATTAAGAGATCCAATGAAGATGAGCTTGGTAAATTTGATTCTAGAGCAGATGAGGGCATATTCCTTGGTTATTCATCAAGAAGCAAGGCTTACAGGTGCTATAACAAGAGACTACAGAAAGTAGTGGAAAGTATAAATGTGAAAGTTGATGATTGGAAGCCGAAGAAGAAAATAGGACACTCAGTGGTGCAAAAAGAGGATGAAGAAATCAAATCTGAGAAAGAGGAAGAAGAAGAAGAAGAAGAATCTGAAATGAGAAAACACAAAGGCACCATCCAAATTCCTTCAGAAGAATCATACAACAGATCAAATCATTGGAAACAAAGATACTGGAGTTTAGACAAGGAGGAGACTAGCAAGTGCACCACAAGAGGTAAACTTTTCCTTATTGTCAAAAGTTGAACCGAGTAATTTTAATGAAGCTAGCAAGGATAAGTTTTGGATAAAAGCCATGGAAGAAGAACTTAATCAGATAGAAAATAATGACACATGGGAGTTAGTACCAAGGCCAAAGGAAAAGGATATCATTGGTACCAAGTAGGTCTTTAGAAATAAGATGAATGAAGAAGGAGACGTTGTCAGAAAAAAGGCCAGATTAGTGTGCAAAGGGTACTCACAAGCTGAAGGCATTGATTTCGAGGAGACATTTGCACCTGTTGCTCGTATGGAAGTGGTAAGAATGTTTTTAGCATTTGTTTGTTTCAATAATTTTAAAGTTTATCAAATGGATGTAAGATCAGCATTCTTAAATGGAAACTTAGAGGAAGAAGTTTATATAGAGCAACTAGAAGGTTTTGTTCTATCAGAAAATTCAGATTTTGTGTGCAAGTTAAAAAAGGCTCTTTATGGTTTGAAACAAGATCCTAGAGCTTGGTACTCTAGACTGGACAAGTACTTGCAGGAACAAGGATTCAAAAAAGGAATTGGGGATAGCAATTTTTACATCAAGACAGAAGGAGAACATCAAGTGATAGTTGTGGTTTATGTGGATGACATTATTTTTGGAAGCGGTTGCAGGAGACTATGCAAAGAATTTACAGAGGAGATGCAAAAGGAGTTTGAGATGTCTATGCTTGGTGAGTTGTCTTATTTTCTTGGTTTACAAATTCAGCAGTCTAGTAAGGACATTTTTATTTCACAAACCAAGTATATAAAGGAGATGTTGAAAAAGTTTAGAATGGAAGATTGCAATCCAGTTAGTACACCCATGATTACATGTTGCAAGTTGAGTAAGAATGATGAGTCTCTCGATGCTAATCAAACCTTATATAGGTCCATGATAGGTAGCTTGCTATATACCACAACATCTAGACCAGATATTATGCAGGCTGTTGGATTAGTTGCACGATTTTAGGCGGCACCAAAGGAAACTCATGTGGCAGCAGTAAAAAGAATTTTCAAATATTTCGAAAGGTAAGTTGGATTATGGTTTATGGTATCCAAAGAGTGATGATGTCACTCTTATAGCATTCACAGATGCAGATTGGGTAGGAAGTGTTGATGATAGGAAAAGTACAAGTGGGGGAGATTTTTATCTTGGTGACAAATTAGTGTCATGGTTCAACAAGAAATAGGCCTCAGTTTCATTGTCTACTGCAGAAGCAGAGTATATTGCAACAGTGGCATGTTGTACACAGGTGCTTTGGATGAAGCAAACATTAAAGGACATGAAGGTAGTGTATGAGCATCCTATTTCCATTTTCTGTGACAATGCAAGTGCTATTAACATCTTGAAAAATCCAGTCATGCATTCCAGGGCAAAGCACATTCCCATTAAGTATCACTTTTTGAGAGAGAAAGTTGTAGATCAGCAGATGAAATTAGAATGTGTTGGGACTAAGGATCAGATTGTTGATATATTTACAAAACCCCTACCGAAGGAATCTTTTGAGTCACTCAGACAAAAGTTAGGAGTGATCCATGTCACTCTTATTCATTGACTATCTCAGGAGGAGTATGGACATTGGGGGAGCTACACATTGCAGTATCTTCAGCTCCGAGTACAAGTTCAGGTGACAGGTTCAGTTATCCCCTTGTCATTGATGTCAAAGGGGGAGAATTGTAGAATGGGGGAGAGTTGCATAGAACAGGTACAATGCAGCAGTACAGAAAGAGCTCAGAGGCAAAAAGTTGGATTTCAAAGCAAACAAGTTTTCATGTCTATTTTTAGCAGGGGTTTGCCATCAATGACAAAGGGGGAGTTTGTTGAGTATTTTGTCATTGATGTCAAAGGTACAACATTAGTGTTCATGGAAATATTGAGGTTTGAATATGTGTTTAATATTCAACCTTACAACATTAGTGTTTGTAAAATATTTATCCATGTCAAAATTAGTGTGATGTCAAAATTTGAATATTTTAATATTCAACATCACCAAGGAATCTTACAACATGTGGCAGCTTATTACGCGTAAGAGATTCTATGGCAGCTTATGACGCGTAAGAGATTCTATGGCAACTTATGACGTGTAAGAGATGCTATGGCAGCTTATGACGTGTAAGAGATTTTATGATAGTTTATGACGCGTAAGAGATTCTATGGTAGCTTATGACGTGTAAGAGATTTTATGACAGTTTATGACATGTAAGAGATTCTATGATGCGTAAGAGGAGTTACTCTTACATGTGTAAGAGAATATTTCTATTTGGAGTAAATATTTAATATTTGGAACAAATTGGCCCATGGTATGGGCACATGGTTTTAGGGAAACCACAAGTGGTTTTTCCTCTCCTTCTTTCTATATAAACAAGTGTTGTGTGCACATTTTTTGTAGAGTGAGAAAGAGAGCATTTTGCATGAGTGTGATATGTATGTGAGTTGATATTGTAAATCTCTTAAGTGAGTATGAGTATGTGAGAGAGAGAATATAGAAGGAGAAATTATCATTGATTTGTATTGCAGATTTTTTGGAGTGGGTGCTTCGGATTGGGGATTGGGGATTGGTGTCTCCAGAAGTTGGTGCTTCGAATCAGAGATTGCATAGTCAGTGGTGTTTGCATTCAAGGGTTGAATTGGTGTTCGGCTTGGAGATTGGTGTCTTCTGTGAGTGGGTGCTCACACTTTGTAAACACTATTTTTTCGGTTGGATTTGGACAGTAGATCCAAGCAGTCTCTTTTGGTGGATGTAAACCACAGTATTTTTGGTGTTATGTGCATTTGATTTTTGTGTATGCTCTCATTTTACTTTCAGATTTGAATATCTTGTTAAATAGAAAAGTAATAAGTTGGAGAAAAAGTTTTTATTGTGGAATACTGATTCACCCCCCCCTCTCAGTATTCACGTGCTTCTAACACTATTGTGTCTCAATATAAGGCATTGAATATGGAATATGAACTGAAGTAGGTTTCAGAGTAGAGAGAATAGACTACTCATAAGATATAGTAGGGATAGTCAAAAATATGTTTTTGTGTATGAACTTCAAGGATTGATGTGTTGTTGATGGAATAAGGTGGATATAATAGGTCCAAGTGAATTTGGTTAACATATTGACTATTTCATTGGAAGGTGCTACAAGAAACTATGTAGTTTTCCTCTTAGGTACAACTTGGACTAGCCAAGTTGGTGTTGTCATTTTCCATCAAATCCTTGAATAGTTTAAGTGGTACCTATAAGGTCTTGCGTATTATAACTGAGATTTTTGAGAAGTGTCATCCTGTAAAGACTGAGGCTAGATCCATTTTCTATAATGAAGTTTTGAATTAGTTGTGAATCCACATATGCGGGAATGAATATAGGTCTAGATGCTTCATTCTCATCTGGATGAATCTCTAAATCAGACAAGGTAATACGTAGTATAATTAATTGTGTGTTATTTGTGACATCAATGATACTATCAACAAGATGAGCACCAACCACATAGGTTGGTGAAGGAGCTACTGCGTCATAAGCCATGTGGTCTTTATTTGCCTTGTTTGTTTCAACATGATTAGGTAATGCATAAGTGAATAAGTGTATATGTGCATTGGGTTGAGCCTCTGCCATGTTAGTGGATGGTTCAAGATCTTGAAGATAAACAATATTTTAATCAAGAAACTTTAATATTTTCTTGTGTAGTTCAAAACATCTATATGTAGAGTGATTGTAGCATTGGTGATAATCACAAGAGAAGTGATCATCAAACTTAGGCCTATTTTTATTTTCCATATCAATGATAGTAGGTAATAGAAATTCAATTAGATTACACTAAAATAGTTTTCATAAGATAACATCAGGAGGTTGTGGAAAATAGTCGTAGCATGTTGTAGGATTCGTCGTAAAAGTTGTTGTAAGAGTGAGTTGTGCAACATAACAATTTCAACATTCTTAGTACCATTTGTCTTGATTTTTTATTTTGGTTTTGTTTGAAAAAATTCTACTAAGATGACAGTGTGATCTCATAAGTCAACATGTTGGATTCCTAGAGCTTAGTCTCATATACATTTATCATTCGATATAGGTGCTTGAAAGATGGACAGTTAAGAAACATAACTTATTCACGGAGCTTCAAGATCGTACTAGAAGAAAATACTTCGATCAAATCATGTGTTCATGGATGTGATTAGCTCCTCGTGAAAGCAAATTCATATAGGAAAATACGTAATTTGCCACTCTTTCATGAGATTTTTTATTAACTTGAGTGATTTGTGAAAAGGATAAATGTTATCCAATATTGATTGAGAAATGTGCAAGGAAACTGTAAGTTAGAGCTTGGAATGTCTGTATGGAACCCGAAGGGGGTCTATAAAACCAATGAAGGGCATATTCCTTTATGCTACATGGAAAGAACTTGATAAGTAAGGTGTCATCATTTATATAGTCGATATAGGATACAATGAAGGCTCAAAGATGTTTTCGTGGATTAAGCTTACTATCATAAAAGAAAGGCTTCGTTAGAGGAAAGTTGAGGGGTAATAGACAATTGATAATATGGGTGATAATGGGTTATTGAGTAACCCAATGGAGCTCATGGTGATATGTGATTAGAGAGCTATTTGTGCTTGCAGTGCTTGAAGTTGTTAGAGATAAATAGTATAACTATGAGCCATTTATAATGTATTAGGTCCTAGTGTAGAATCCATATAATGTATGAATAGTAGTTTGGGGAACCATTTTTAATGCCCCAATAATTGGAACAATATGTGTAGGCGAATGTTGATTAAACACTTGAGTAGTGGCACCTAAAGAGGAAGGGTGTCCTGTATATGGTGGATTTTGTGCAATTTACTTTTCGTGAATTTCTTGTTGTCGTGCTTTATCTTTAAGTACACAATTAAAGATATCCATTTTGATTATGGGTCCAATTTTTTGAATTACAGAGTTTTTTTTAGATTTTGACCCGAATTGGTCACTTTCATGGTTAAACACAATCTCAATGACTTATATTTTCCATAATATGTGTGGGATCACCATTAACATAAAAAATACTTTTTCAATTGTTCTCAGAGTAACTTCAATGGGAGAGGAAAAGGGAAATTCATATGTATGGGCCATTTTCTTAGGGCATTAAAGAATTAGGGGTATTTGGATGTGGTCTACTAGATTATGACCTAATTGAGCACTATGATGTGTCAAAGTGGTGGAATTTGCATGCTTACATGGCATATGAAGATAGAATTTGATTAATGATCCAAAGGGAATAAGTGTTTTGGAAAAACCCTAGGAAGATAAATGCCATCCCTAAAAATAATAGGGAGGGAGTGATTATGATCTAAAATCAAAAGGGAATAATTGAAACTGTATGTTGCATGTAAAATAAATAAGCGGGTTCACCGAAATGTAATATCAAAATTAGAGTTAAAATCATTTATGACTAATTAATATGTGTAAATATGATCTAGAATTAGAAATAAAGTAAATACAGTAAATCACATATCCTAGATTCATGTATTTTTTTATAATCTCATATAAGCTCTTGAAAGCTATATAAAGTAAGTGTGGGTTAGGGTTAGAAGATAATGCACGATTTACTAGATGATATAGGGCAAAAATAATTTGAAAGTGTGTAGGAAGGTTGTGTAGAGTTTTGTTGAGTTGTCATGAAAATTTTGGAATCTAAAACTAAGAGGAGGAAAAAGTTGCAGGTATAGCATAGGGAAAAACCACCCTGACAAATTTGTCATGTACGGAAAAATTTGTCCTGTTCCAAATTTTATTGAATCTCACCTCTGGAAATGTGATCTTCTATGTTTGTAGCTTCATTTCCCATGTTTGTAGTTTCACAATTATGACTATGCAACATATTAGGGCTCCTTCTTCAAACCCTAGCTCTCCTCTTTAAAGACCTAAATAGAGATTAATAGGATTGGGTTGAGTTTCCCTTGCAATTCTTATGTAGCAATACTTTGAAGAGGCATTAATCCCTTGTAGTTACCCACCCAATGAATGTGTGTGCAAGATGTGCAATAATAATGTATTTTGTAAATGAAGACCCTAACATGACCTCTGACATTGGTAGAATATATATTTGTAAAATGGCCTAGGGTAGCTATGTAGGATGTATGCAAAATCAATGTTGGTTGAGGTGAGAGAGTGAATTAGCAATTAGTTGCCTTGTTGTGATCTCCTAGGTAGTCCCCAATATGTGAGACAAGAGGCCCTTTGAATGGGAAGGGTAAGTGTGCTTTTATAGGTGACTATTACGAAAGTTTTTCTTGCTCAATTGACACTACGCCAATTTGGCTAACTTGTAAATTTTATAAGGTGATCGTTAAGATAGTAGAGGGAAAATCCGTCGGCTTACGGAAAATTCATTCAAGCATATTCATCCATCATGCCCAAATTCGTCGTGTTAGGGTGTAAATTGAATTTTATCAATTAGAGATGGTGGCTAGATGTGCAAAGATGTGTTATATATTCAGAAAGTGATTTTTTGACTAGTCAATTATGAGTAACAAGTGTGACCTAGGTGGTAGGAGTCCTAATTGAGCAAGATGCATGTAGTATCTTGTCATTTAAGTGTATAACGATTAATGGGCTGATATAGATGCCAATTATTAATAGTCAAATGTCATTTGTCCATATTTAGGATACTGCATTTATACATTTCTAGAATATGATATGCCTTTTAGATTTTGTACATATGATTGGGTCTCAACAAAGCTTAGAGTTTCATTTGGATAAGAATCAAACAACTATAGTGGGATTAAGTAGTTTATTCTAATGAAACAAGTTGCAACATTTGCATTTTGGTAATGTAGCAATATTACAAAAGATGATGACTACAAATTTGATTATCTTAATGATAAAATATCTAAGATAAGATTTATCTTGCTAGTTTTTGGAGAGTATAAAAGTGACAAGAATATATACGGCATCAATGTTCCTTATACAACTACAAAGTATGACAAGGCAAATTTTTCTTCAATAATTGGATCAACCAATGGTAGATGATTATTGTGCCATAAATAGTAAGTGTAAAATTTCTAGTCTTATTTAAACATCATTAGAAAAATATGGATTTGGACTCGAGTGTGAAAAAAATATGGGTTATAATAGTCAAGGATTAGGCAAAAGAAAACAATGATTTTTCTTAAATGACATTTACAAAATCCATCACAAATTTCATTTATGTAATCATGAAATATGTGCCATAGCTCTTTGATAATCAACATCTTCATTCTAAACCCTGAAAGGAATAACCATGGCAAAATGTGCCCGGAGGAGTTGTAAACGTATTTTTATGATTATTGTGCCATAAATAGTAAATGTAAAATTTCTAGTCTTATTCAAACATTGTTAGAAAAATATGGATTATAATAGTGAAGGATTATGTATAGATGTAGTATCCTAAATTTGGACCAATGGCATTTAGCTATTAATCATTGGCATTTATCTCAGCCCATTAATCGTTATACACTTAAATGACTAGTGCCTACATGTATCTTCCTCAATTAGCACTCGTGGCCCATAGGTCACACTTGTTACTCATCATTGACTAGTCAAAAAACCACTTTTTGAATATCGAACACATCTTTGTATTGGTGAATTTTACAAAAATTAAGTAGTTTTATATGATATATCTCTAATCTCTTTCTTTTGAAACATGAGCTTCATAATTTATCTCAAATCTCAAAAGCATGTTATTGTATGTTGAGTAGGATCTATGCCCTCTCAAAAGCATGTTATTGTATGTTGAGTAAGATCTATGCCCTCCTTTAAAGATTTGAAATAAATTGTGAAGCTCGTGTCTCAAAAGAAAGAGATAAGAGATACATCATATGAAACTCCTTAAATTTTGTAAAACTTGCCAATATGAAGAGGTGTTCTATATCAACTCATTTAATTTAATTTTCTTACTCCTATAAAAGATGTATTCAACCTATTTTAGTTACTCCTATAGAAGATGCATTCAAACTATTTTAGCTAATCCTATTAGACTATTTTAGCTAATCCTATAAAAGATGTACACAAACTATTCTAGTCACTCATGTACAGGATGCATTCAATTTACTACAGTTACTCCCCTTACGGATGTACTCAGGACATTATTCAAATTTTTGTATATTATAAAAGACAATGTTCAATTTTATTAACAATAGTATGAATAATTTTATTTGGCTTTCATCCAAGATACTACTCAAGATTGTACTTATAATAATAATGTAGTTTAGGACCTAACATAGAATTGAATACTTTCAACTCCACCTCCACCAAGTATTCACGCCTCTTTTAGAAAAATGGGGTGATTCGATTTTAGTACTTCAGATTTCAGCAGTTATTAGTATTTGATGTTGAGTTGTGCATGTGTAGAAAAAGCATATTGTTTTTACAGATTCCTAGGTACATTGGCTTATGTTCCGGAGATTCGGACATGCAGAAATTTTGGTATCCATCTCCGCATCATTTGTCTACTTTGAAATGTATGCATGCATGCACACACTTTAAAGTGGAGACACCTAAAAATAGTCATCTGGCATTAATTAGTCATTAAATTGTATGAGTGTGTTCATCTATTTATTGATAATTGGTCTAAATTAGGATTTATTGTCATGTTTTCCAAGTTTTTAATGTATTTACCAAAATCTCATCATGTCTCCTTCTTTTGGGCACCTTTTCATCTCCTTTATCCTATCTATTGAGCACATTGTTCATAGTTCCCTCACTACTTTTGGGTCTCTCTGAAGTGTCTTTTACACTCTCGAGAAAACCTTTACGCCCCTTGCAAGTCAGAGTGCACTGACCTCCTTTGTCACATGTTTCTTTCATTTTGATTGTTGGATGTAGGCTTACGGTCTAGCATGGTCTTAATTTGAATTCAGTTGTCTATAAATACACAAGCATTGTAGTTAATTCACACAAAGAATCGTAAAAAGATTACATAGGATATTGTTAGAGCATTGTTGAGCATTCACAAACATTCGAAAGAGATCAATCAATCATTAAAACCTTAATCATTGTTTGAAGTTAATATTTATTATGGAGCACTTTTGGCACATAACCTAAGGTTGTGTACGCCACTGGAATTGTTTTCAATTATATAATTTATTGTTTTTAATTTAGGGAAAGGAGAAAAATGTTTGTGTTACAGTGTTGTAGTAAAAAGATCAAGGTGAAGAAATTGAAGATTATGACCAAGTGAACACAATTGTCAATTCAATATAAGATTTATGTCTTGCTTGTCTAAAGTGCACAAAACACTTTTTACCTATCCAAAGTGCCCAAGATGCTTAGTACATCTATCCCCGATTACTATTAAATTTTGGGTGAAATCATCATTATTTTTTGGTACACATCTCCACATTCAAATTTGAATATCTATGACTATATCTTACGGTATTCGAAACACACCTCTAAACTCTATCTAAATGCTCTAATTTTAAACATAAAAATAGTAATTAAACATTATTACTATTGTACATATGTTTATTATACTTAGTTTCAAATAATTAGATTATTTATATTATCTTTTGATGTAATATGTTGATCCCTAATACATATTCTTAACATTGAGATGTAATTAATAGAAGTTGGTCGGAATAAGGATTCTAGTTCATTGTAAAGTTGAAATCCGGGTTTCAATAAAGAAATATGCTATAAGTTATTAGTGCCTAGTGAAATGCTAGTAGTATTGTTGTTTTCACAAAAGACAATTAATTCACATAAATATTTGTTCCACTCTCACAGCTCAAATGTTTATATAAATATCTAAGTGAATGAAAAAGATGGATTTTTTAAAGATCCCATTGGCGATAGATCCCTGATTTGGCTGCATTTTTCATTGCTTTTGATTTTTCAATGAAGCTTAGAGATGATCCATGAACACAGAGATAGTACAAAAATAGATGGGAATATTTACATAAGCTTTTCCAAAAAATACCTACAAAATGAGCACTAGATACGCTACAAATTAGCAAAAATAAAATAAGTATATTTAAAAAAATACAAAATTGACCCCCATTCAATGAACTTGTTGCTTTTGAGATTGACATCATGTGAAAGAAGTTAAGGCCTTAATTTGGACATGCAGCAATTTTTTTACATAGGGTTAGGTCCCTTCTTCACCCATAGGGTCATCCAATATAATGCACTACACTCTCCAAAAACTTTACTAAAGAAAAAGAGGCTAATGGGTGAAAATCCAGAAGTAGTGGATTACTTTGCCTGTCCCCCTACCAATCAATACTTAAAAGGTGCTTGTCTAACGAGTGGTCGCCTTGGGACTATATTAAAAGCAAATAATCTTATAAAACTTTGGTCATAGCGGAAGGCCACCCTTTAAGGCTTTATATTCAAAGGGAAAAAAATTACTTGTTTATTTTTTAAGAAAGGTTTTTAAAAAATTGTTTGTAAAAAAAGTTAATGAATATTTCCAACATGATCCCAATGATAAATTATAAGATGCAATCAATACCTTGAATGAATTTAAGGGGTATAATTTTCCCCAATGATTTTCTCATGTTATGGGCTATAAAAACTTCAAATCTTTATATTATTATTATTTGTTAAATCTCGTAACTTTTATTATTTCTATACTTGAACTAGTATGTAGTACGTAGATTTTGGTGAAGTTCGGTATTAGATGCTAGCATGGCTAGCATGACAATCCACTTAACCGTTCTATTTGGCAATTTGACCACAAGTCTTTCAATTAAAATATAAATAGTAAAAAAAAATGTTTTTAACAGCTGGGCATCTTAAACTTCATAGATGTTAACAGATGTTAAGATTTAGAAAAAACATTCTTAATTAAATAATCTCCCACCTTTAAGGATTACAAACAGAAATGAATAATAACAAAAAAAAATCAATTATAAATTGCAGCTAATTGATGCATCCAACCCACACTTTATTATTCCAATGTGGACGGTGTTCCCCACTCCAAACATTTTGAAGTTCACGAGTTCAAGTTATGCTGTTGTTACCAAGCTTTTATCTTTATTTGTTGTTATTGTTGATGTTTCATGTAAAAATAAATTGTGACATTTCAGAGAACGTTAATGTAAATCTTAAGAAAAAATTGTTTCCAAACCTCTTAAAAACTTTAACATGCATTCCATTGACGCTTTGGTGAAGTGGCAATTCACGATTCATCTTTTTGCCAGTGAACATTTGTAAGGAGGTAGGTCCAAAGCCCATGGAAACAAGGTATTCTAAGAAATTTGGACAGAAATATAGTATAGTGCTTTGAGAAATAGATTATAGAGGTTTACTAAGAATCAAACCTTAAGCAATAATGATAAATTCCCACCAATTTACTTCCAAGCCACAAAAAACAAATTATTGATATAATCATAGTTCCACGGAATCTCAGAACAGGGAAAGGGGGACAAGTGGACATGGGGAAAAGTCTCCGGGATGGAGGACCAAGAGCCTAGGTGGTGCAAATATATGAATTGCTTGGAAAATTAGTTATAAAAAAATGTATAAGAATAACAAATGAAATTTTGAAATACGAAATACATTGCATTGAACAATGAAAATGTCAGATATCAGTGTATGAATATTTATATCATAATTTATATGCAAAATGATGATTGCATCCAAATTTCAAATACAATTGGCCAATGACCTAATGATTCTAAGTTTGAGGGCTTCTAGCTTGATGAATGTGTTGAAACTTGAACAGTTGATCAACGAAGATTTGGCACTTGCTCTTCAAGCTCTTGTTGTTGTTCTCCGTCTTGCCAATACTCTCAACCTCTCACTCTTGCAGCCTTGTTTGTTATCACTCTCGCACTCCAAGCCTTGCTCAATGTTTTCAAGCTTTGATAGTGATTTGGAGCTTAGTCACAGCATTCGGTGGATTTAATGGAAAACCCTTAAAAATCACCGAACATCTTCCGAACATTTGAAATTCGATTTTAATCGCCGAATTTAATGGGGCAGAAAAAGTTAAAAAATCCGTTTGACTTCATTTGTATTTGGAAAAAGGCATTTAGGTTTTCGTTAAAAAACTATAAAGGGAAGGAGACGCTGCTCGTCTGAAGCACACTACAGAGCGCAAAAGCTAGGAGCGGCGGCAGCTAAAAACGACCATTCACGAGTTTTCCCGAGCTTTCCCGGCGGCGGCGGTAGCTAAAAACGACCATCACTGAGCCTTAGCGGCGGGGCGGCAGCGAAAAACGACCCTTGCAGAGCCTTGCAGCTAAAAACAACCCTTGCAAAGCCTTGCAGCTAAAAATGACCCTTCACGAGCGACCTACGACCCTCGACTCACGTTCCAGCGAATTCCAGGTAGGAGGATTTTATTTGTATTGTTTTTTTTTAGGTTTAGCTTTTATTAAGTTTTTTGTGTTTTAGTAATAAACTAGTAAAATTTTGAACGTATTTAGTTAGGTTACCTTAGGTAAATATTTTATTAAATCAACGTTTATAAATTTATACAATAATTACATTTGTTTATTTTATTATTTTAAAATTTTAATATATGTTAGTGAATTTATAATATATTAAAAAATAAAACTTAGTTTTTAATTTGTATATTTCCTTTTTACGAAATGTTTAGTTTTTTAAATTTTATCTATTTTTTTTAAATTTTAATATATGGTAATAAATTTAATATAGTGTAATTACCTGTTAATTGTTAATTTTTATTAATATAGCGTTTTTTTTAATATCAAAACAATATTCATTTTTATTTTAATATCAAATAGTTTTAACTTTGCTTTTATTTTTTAATTTAATTATTTTTATTTGTAAAAAATGCAGGGATACATTGCTATGGCACCTCCAAAATCAAATGCAGAAGGATGGAAATATGCGACTCGCGAGGGAAAATCTAATAACATCACATGCAACTTATGTCAGCACCATTTTACAGGGTCATTAACAAGGGTAATGGACCACCTTCTTGCCATTTCAGGTGGTAAAGGAGGTGGCGTCGAAGCATGTCTGAATGTCACCCCTTTAATGAAAGAAGCGTTGCAGAAAGAGTACGGGAGTTCATTGGCAATAAATCTGCAAAGGGCACAAAAGAAACAGCGAGTCCAAAATGAGCTTTCTAGGTCCAAGATACCCCTCACATCATCCTCCTCTGGCATGTCCGCAAGCTCAGTAATGCCACAAAAAGAGAGTGGGATAGCAACGCTAAACAATTTCTAGAAGCCTGTACAAAAACAACAGGTTGATGATGCATGTGCTGATTTCTTTTATGAATCTGCCATTCCATTTAATGTTGCCAGGAGTCCTTACTTTTCAAATGTTGTTCAACAATCAGTTTCATTTGGAAAAGGGTACACAACACCAGGTTCAGAAGCTTTAAGGACAACACTTTTGAGGAGATCAAAAGACAGGGTCACTGAAAAACTAGCAGAGATTAAAGGCTCTTGGAGCTCAACAGGTTGCACCATCCTAAGTGATGGTTGGTCTGATATGCGACAAAGGCCATTAATCAATGTGATGGTCTCTTGCCCCAAAGGTGTTGTATTCATGAAAGTGATTGACACCATGGAACATACAAAAACTTCTGAGTATATCTTCAACATTTTAGATGAAGCCATTGTCGAAGTTGGTGTAGAAAATGTGGTCCAAGTTGTTACCGATAGTGCTAGCAATTGTGTGGGGGCTGGAAAGTTGGTAGAAGAAAAGTACCCACATATTTATTGGAGCCCTTGTGCTGCGCATTGCATTGATTTACTACTCCATGACTTGGCAAAATTTCCTTGGGTACATGAAGCAATGCATAGAGGAAGAGCAATTGCCAATTTCATAAAAAATCATCGCCTCACATTGAGCATATATAGAAAACATGCAACGAAAGAGTTGTTGAAGCCGTGTGACACAAGGTTTGCCTCTTTCTATATCACTTTAAAAAGAATTGTTGAGGAGAAAGGAGCTCTTCGATTTGTGATGTGTAGCAAAGAGTGGGAAGAATTTGTGCTTGCAAAAGGTTCTAAAGGCAAACATGTGGAGCAAATCATTATAAGCTCTACCTTTTGGGAAAATACTATGAAGGTTCTAAAAGTGTGTGCACCCATAGTCCGCATGCTTCATATGGTTGATGCTGACATCCCTTGTATTGGCATGGTTTATGAGGGCATGGACCGTTGTAAAGAAGCCATCCAAAAGGCTTTCAATAATGTGGAAGCGGAATACAATGAAATATGGGATGTTTGTGATGGAAGATGGAGGATGATGCATACACATTTGCATGCAGCAGCATGTTATTTGGAGCCAACTTTGTTTCATATAGAAAGAGAAAGTGATCGTGAAGTCACGAGTGGTGTCTATGCAACGATTGAAAAGTTGGTTCCTGATAGAGAATGTGCAAAGAAAATAAGAGAGCAACTTAGAGCATACAGGCGAGGAGATGGGTTATTTGGAACCCAATCAGCTATAGATGACAAAGAGGACATAGATGGAGATGAATGGTGGTGATTCTATGGAGCAGATACACCTGAACTACAACATTTTGCAATTCGAATTTTGAGTCAAGGAGTAAGTGCATCAACTTGTGAGAGAAATTGGAGCAGCTTTAACCATGTTCAATCAAAAAAAAGGAATCGATTGTTGTCAGGAAAGTTGGGAGATCTTGTTTATGTGCGTAGCAATTTGCGACTGACTATGAGAAAAGTGGCAAAAGATGCATGTGCTTCGAAGAAGAAGAAGAAGAAGCTTCAACATTTTCTAGAAGACTCTTCTGATGAAGATGAACCAGATTTTGTCTGTGATGAGCTTGAGGATGACACTAATGATGTTGGTGATGCTAGTGATGAATCTGATGATGAAATTGAGCCAAGTGCTCTTGATGATCTAGAGTTTTTTAATGTAACAAGTTGATGAGCCTTAGCTTGTAAGAAAATCCAAGAATCTGAAGTTGAACTATCACTTTTTCAAAGCATTTTTAATATTGTTGTTTAAAATGTTTTTCAATCAATATATGACAACTAGTTATTGGAAAGTCGTTTTTGACATGTTTACTTATACGAAATGTAAAATTATAACTGTATTTCTATTAGCCGAATTTAATCACGAATTTTATCTTAATTTTTTTAGCAACGAATTTCTTACGAATTTTATACTTGGCGAATTCGAACACGAATTCGAATGCGGTGACTAAGATTTGGAGTGAGGGTGTGAGGTTCATTTATAGTTTTTTTAGCACTTAAGGTGTGGGGTGGGGCCCCATAAACTATTAGGGTTAGGGTTGGGGGCACAAACATCCCAAAAAAATGATTTCTAGAAAATATTTTTGGAGTAGGGGATGGTTCCAAGTCTCTGGGACGGTCGAGGGACTTGGGCAAGTTTTTGTGAAGTCTCGGGGGCATCGCAAAGTCTCAAGGATGTCCCAAAGTCTCCCAAACATCCCCTCTAAGATGGAAACGCCCCTACTTTAGGGGATATCCCTCGACTCCCAGTGGTTGTAGTGGGATGGAGGGTAGACGTTTCCCATACATCCCCGTCCTCGGAAACTTTAAAATTTGGGGGAAACGCGTCCCCATATAACACTGGATATAAGACAACCCTCTATATCTGTCATCCTTCCAATATCTTTGTGTCAAAGTCAAAATATGTAATCCAAGTGTCCAAACCCGCCTACATATGGTGAATACCAAGATAACTCAAAAGCACATTTTCTACAACTATCAAAATCGTATCAACTTTTAATTGAAACCATTAGTTTATTATAAAAGGATATAAACAATTACTAATTATAAAATGGTTAATAAAATATTGATCATGAAATGGGGTAGCACACATGCCAAATTTTATGCTTCTACCCAATAAATATCCGTATTGTTTTATTTATGAAGACTAGCTTATAGTCACATTCTAAAATATGACAAATAAGTAGCAAAATGCTCCATAAATGTGTTCTCCACGTTTACTTGAAAACTAATCAATAGTTTTTACACCATTTCCATTAGACTTCTTGACAAATTGTTCTTATCAATACCATAAAAAAGTAACACAGCACTCATGTAAAGAGGTAGACTTCATCATATCCCTTCCTGCAATAAGAATTTTAACACACAAAAACTAAATTTATGTCTCCCACTATGAGAATCAACTAAAAAGAAAAACTGATTAGAAATGTGATTATCTTACCCAGTATACCCACAATAAGTGGGGCTATAATTGTATATAAGTTGAGCTAGTACTTCTTTTTGGCTTGGCCTTTGGCTTGACTTTCGAGCCTCACTGCAAATAGTTTTTCAATATAATGTCAAAATACAAGGAATATCAATTATGATGAATTATTAACATCCACCATAACAAGATTTTATGAGATACCTGATAAAAAAGTTTGCAACATTTTGAGTAACTTGAACGGCATCTTCAGAGTGTGGAATTGTTGCCGTTCCCCATTCAAATGCATTCTTCTGCAGTTATGACATAGTGCATCAAAAACACGGAAGTAAAATGGGATGAGATTATTTAAATGGGCGTTTTAAAGGAAAGAGGGCGAATGGAAAGCTATATCTTAAATAGGCATTCAGAATGAAACACAACATGGTAATACTCTTATTATTGCCAGTTGCCTTATAGGAGAGTATTAATATAGAACAAAATCTCATTGCAGGGATGCGTGAATGCATGAGAGATAAAGTAATAGTATTAACAAAAGAGAAACTATTCATAAAAACCAATCAATAGTAATTTAACTGCTGAACAATTGGTTGGATGTCAATATAACGAATCAAACAAATGAGGAGGCCACTACTGATCCAAGGGGACATCGGGAGAGTGTTGCCTTATAAGTTGCTATTATCTTCCATCACTGAATGACACGGCATCATGTTAAATGTGGTCACAGGGAGAATGGGTATAAATACCCGTGAAGAATAGCTGATTTATCTCTATACATACACCTTGGGAATAGCTAAATATTTCTCATTTGCTGAATACCTCTCAAGTATGGTTAGAGATAAAGAGGCAATAGATACACCTCAAGAATAGCTAGTTTGCCCACTTCAAAAATCAGGTGTTTAGTGTGGTTAGAGAGAGGCTATGAATAACCCTTAGGAATATCAAATTTATCCATCACTTCATGTCATGTTAACCATGGTGTAAGAGATTGAGCCTATAAACACCCCTCAAGAATAGCTGCATTTAGGAAGTCTTTGTTGGTCCTTTGTGAGATTTCAAGAAGATTGCTTGCTTGTTAAAATTACAATTTGCTTTGAAAGAGAACTACATATATTAGAGGAGAGGGCCCAATGGCTGAGTGGGGACCATTACATGTTTTACAATGTGTGATTAAAAGTCCCAATATTAAAATAAAATAGGACCAATAGATGTGGAACTTGTACTTAATAATAGTGCATAAGGGCCAATCCCATAATGACGCAGAATGCACAACTGGTCACCCATATACAAGTTTAGGTCCGACTACTTCTTGTCGTAAACCAGTTAAAACTATATTTTTCCTTCCAGTTGAACATGCCAAATGAAAATAGTGATATGGCAGGGTCATATGCTGCATAATGTTGTAAGTTTTATGAGCCAACAAGGAACCTGCGTGGCTTTGTGCACACGTCAAGTTAGGGTGCACACGTCAAGTTATATAATGTTATCGACACTAACATCTCTAGAAAATTGGACTGCACAAGTAGGGTTGTTGGTGAATTTATGATCTTTGTACTCACTGGTATGAGGATGATACCAACTTCCTAAAAGGAATGATTGAAAATGGACTTGAACTATGTTTAGAATAATTTTAGCAACTCTAGTGATTGTTTGAGGAAGGGCCTTCAACCAATAATTTTTTTGTACTCCTTTCTCCTTGTACATGGCACTGGAGTTTTGTACATGCACTAGGTGTTGTACACGTGGTTTAGGAGGATTGGCAAATCCTGGTTTACTCATGAGCTTGGTCATGAGGTCAAAACTCAAGGTTTACAATCCTTGCGCAATATATAAGGTAAAATAAAAAAGGCCCTTTATTCCCACAGGTGGGGTCTCATACATGAAATTGGCACGCTGGCTAGGTTGGGGTCTGATAAAAAAAACTTTCCTTTTCTTTATATAGAAAGGGCATTTTTTGAAGTTCAAGGGAATCATATTAAAATATGTACATACAAAAGGACAGATCATTTACAAAAAAGCCCAGATGAGCTGTCCTTTAACCAAAGCTTCTGATTTTCAATGAAGCTTAGAGATGATCCATGCACACAAAGAAAGTAGAAAAACAGATGGGAATATTTACATAAACTTCTCCAAAAAATACCCTACCAAATAAGCAATGTCTGCATTACAAATTAGCGAAAAAAAAAACAGGTATTCAAAATACAAAATTGGCCCCCATTCAATGAACTTACTGCTTATGAGATTGACTGCACGTCAAAGAAGCTAAGGCCTTAATTGGGGCATGCAACAAGTCTTCTGCCTAATGTTAGGTCCCTCCTTGGCCCATAGGGTCACTCGGCATAAGGCACTTCACCCTCCAAAAGCTTTGCCAAAAGGGAAAGAGGCAAGAGGATGAAAATCCCAAAGCAACAGATTGCTTTACCGGTCCCCCTACTAATCAATGCTTAAAGCTGCTTGTGTAATAAGCGGTTCCCTTGCCTTGTAATTTATTACCAACATACATGAGAAATATGTCATTAGTCTAATGAATACTCTCAAGGAGGTCATCTTGAGATAACTTAAATATATAAGGGTTAAATCTTACAAAAACTAAAAAGCTTTAATTAAAGTGGAAGCCTTCAATTGCTGAACACAAATGCATGATTGGGTTTTAATTGGGTTAATCCCACATTGGTAAGAATTGTTTGAAAAGGGTGATATATAAGGCACTACATTCTCCAAAATCTTTTCCAATGGGGAAAGAGGCCAGAGGGTGAAAATCCCAAAGCATTGGATTAAATTTATCATTCCTCCCCTACTAACAAATGCTTAAAAATGCACGTGTCAAGTGGTATCCTTGCCTTATAATTTTTTACCAACATACACAAGGAGAAATGTCATTAGTGCAATAACTTCTCATGGAGGTCATCTTGAGATGACTTAAAAACACAATTCAAATCCCAAAAAAAACTAAAGAACTCCAAAGAACATTCCAATCGGTTCTTGACCTTGCGTAGATCTAGAACTACCAACATGAGAAGTGTGTCACTAATCAAATTTGTTCTGCTGAGATTGCTCTTGCGTGGTTTCATCAACCAATTATTTGATGGGGTCATACAACAAAATATATTCAAGGTTATGAAGGCAAAGTTGTTGATGATCATTGCTTTTCATCACTTGTTGAATGCATTGCTCTTGTTGTTTGATGTAGTTGGTTGGTTGCACAATGCATTCTCTAGACAGAGGGATCCACTTCTCATAGTTACCAATATTTTTAGTGCAACTCTATACTATTCTCCAATATGTTGATAGCTCCTAGGAGAGCAAATAGAGTACACGTGATTTTCCTTATGACAACCCTCCCTTCCCATCTAGCGCTCAAATGGGTTAGAGCTTTTGTTATCCTAGAGGATTGATTATCTTGGCATTGCCTATATTTTGCTTCACTGTTATGGAACCCAAAAGAATTAGGCCTATCACCATTACCAGAGAAATGGGATGAGGGAAGATGATAGTCAGATCTTGTATTGGTGTTGGTGTAATAGTCTAATTACACATTAGGACTTAAGTTTACTTAGGTAGCTAATAATATTTCCAAGACTTTTATATATCTATTTTAGAAATAAATCTCATTTTGGAATGGGCAACTTGCACTTCGAGAAAGTCCAAATTGCACACCAACCCCACGTGTAATTTGATCATGTGTGTAGTAGGCTACCAACCTTATTTAATAGGTAGGTTAACCACTTGTATTTATGAGGCCTTCCATGTCCTATAAATATAAGGCCTACCCTCTCTCATTTCATATGGGAGGAAATCCATGAGAGCTCACTTTGTGAGATTCATGGGAGTTTATGTAAAATCATGTTGTGGAGAGTTTATATGAGAAACAATGTTATTCTCTCAAAATTGGTTTTGTTGATATATGTGTGTGGTTGTATGCAAGATTGTAACCTTGGAGATAGAGAAAGCCTTGACAAATGTGCATTGTCAAAATAGTCATCACTCTCACAATTGGGAGGAGCTCTTGAGACTATATGCAGCGTGTGAACGGGTATATCAGACATAGTGGTGTACCTTGTTAGGGTGCCTAGGTGGGAGATCAATATTTCCTTGAGAGATAGTGAGGGTCAAACATTTTGAAGGAGAAGAACATGATTTCCATGAGAGGCTTGACCCATTCAACAAGTACCAACAACAATAGTGTGAAGTGGGGAGAAGGCTTCAATCAAGTTGAATAAGATGTCAATCATTGCCCTCAAATGTGAATTATAAGGCATCATTCTAGATTTGTTCTTATTTCTTTTTGTAGACACGTAAATTTTGCAACTTATCATTTGGCAATGACACGTTTGGCTTTGTTCCTTTACTATGACTTATGCTCGCATTATAAGCCTGAATGATATACCCTTCTCTCTCCCGCATGACTTGCTTTACTATACACATTTTGCTCTAACGTTCAATCACTCAGTTTCATTTATCTTAAGCAACACTTTACTCCCAAACATCTTTCCCGAAATCTCTCTGTTGTCATAAATTACATGTCCAAAACCATATAGTGTGGAACTAAGTTGTACTATGGTATGGGCCAACTTGTACGGTCTCGTCTCCTACTCTCCCATGAATTGTTTTCTCAATTCAAAATCTTTCTTTGGGTCGTTTCTTATCCTATAGATCGGCTTTAATGCAATACCTACCCTACGAAAGCCAATATAAGAAAGTCTAATTCACTTAAGAACTTACCTGACATTCTCAAGGGCAACTATTGCAAATAACACTCCAAAAGCACTCAAGGCTCTCCTAAATCTCCCTAAAGCAGTAACACATCTATTAGAGTAGCACTACTCAGGTTTGAAGCATTCAAACTAGGTTCAAGAGTCTAGATTTTTCCATTACCAAGCCTCTAAAGGTCCTAGAGCAATGTCATAGCATGAGCAAGTCACACAAAGCATTGTGAATCAGTTTAGCATCTAAAGCACATCACATTATATCACTATGACACAGGATACATCTCTATTCTAACTATAGTTACACCCACTACTCTTTGTGTCAAAAGACACGAGGATGACATAGGGGTTGGATTAGATTTGTATACACTATTGCACCTGCACTAGCAAAACTATATGGAATTTACTCCCGCTTATAAAAGGATGTAGTATAACCCCTGAATTGGTTCAATAGTGGTTAACTACTAAGGTCAATCCAACTCCACCCACACACGGATTTATCAATTTGTTATCTAATCATGTTCATCAAGTGCTAGTGCAAGTATTCTAGGGTTGTATCTATTGCAGCTCATCACAGGAAGGTGTTGCACATTGGCGAGCCTTAGTGACAAATAGCAAAGCACATTTTCAGGCCATCGACAACCACTAGAAGTTGCAAAACCCTATGGCCCAGAACCAAGTACTACACCCTAACAACATTTGCACAGTTTCGTACCAGTTTAGTTTGAAGTCGCAATTCTCCAGACAAAGCACTTCCAAATCTCATCCAGCCTGCACATCCAGTCTACACTCCCAGATCATCTTTGTATCTCTCTGTTTGGCTATAGCTTCATCAATAGCCTCTCTCTAACTCATCCTTCCTTGAGTTTTAAGCAATAGCTTCATCGTTTCTACATCGTGCAATGTATTAAAAGCTATATTTTGTTTTGTATGGTTAATGTTTATTAATTAATCAGAGTATTCAACTTGTAACAACACCATTTAATAGATAAGGAAAGAATCTCATATCAAACCCTTATTTGTTTATTTAGGGTGTACACATTTGGTGAACCCGATTATTGCTCAAACCCTAGGAGGCCCTAGGGCTTCTCATCCTTCTTTGGTGTGTGATCCTTTTGTTAGCCCTAGGCATGGTCCTCTTTTGTACCTTCATGGCTTACTCTATAGTACTTTTTACTTATACATATACCAATGAGCCCACATCTGAGTCTCTCATCAGTGTCTACTTGTATGATGATTTTTATGATTTTTATCAATACGAGTGTGATGGCATATATGAGGCCTGTAACGACATGTTATATCCTACTACTTATGTCTTTGTTAAGACCATCTCTATTGTCACCACTGAGAAATCTCAATATGAGGGCTCCCATAATGATTTTGATGCTAATACCAATGCTCTTCTTGAGGATGGTGAACTACAATTTGCACACTTTTTATGACATAATCCTCAACGCATTGATGCTCTTTTCTACATTGTTGGAGACGAGCTAAAGCATACTCTTGTATCCACAAGCCCTGAGTCAACTGTCACATCTACTATGGCTACATCTACTCTTGCTACCTCTACGGTGTGTATGTCCTCGGGGCCAACCACTCCCGCCACCCTCACAATGTTATTATGTTAATTCCTATGTCTATTACTATTCCCAAATCTACTATATACACCCACAGTGATTCCCATCCCTCTTCTTCTAATAAACAAGCTCTTGAAACCCTTGTTCACAGTTTGCAAGCTCAAATCTTACAATTACAACAAGCTGCCTCTAATTCCTCTAATGTCATGGACTATACTCAATTACTTCACAACCCACTTGCACTTAAAGTGGTTTCCAATCCTTTGCCTATGGGTTTTTTTGCCCCTAAGCTTCCTATTTATGATGGTAAAGGTGATCCTGAACAACACCTTCGTGCTTCCCTTGTCGTTTGCTTGGATTATGCTTACAATGATATAGTACTTAGCTCTATCCTAGAAGCCTAAAGGATTTTACGTTACAATGGTTTTATGATCTTCCTATTCATTTAGTACAGGCCTTACACTGTCGGCTAAACTCCTTGCACAATCTCCATCAGTATTGGGGACAAGGTATCCTATGCTCAAATGTCTAAGAAAGTCCAGGCTTCAATGAGCTCATAAGTGTCTATGTTCTACATTACACAACTACGCTTACTAAAATGAACAATATCTTAGCCGACATCGAGCTCCAAGATTTCTCCACTCAAAGCATTCTTTCCCTTTTACAAGAATTTGTTATATTTGAAAAGATTCGGTCATTTGATCACTTATGTCACATAGTGAAAGAGAGTGAGGCTAAGCTCCTCACAATGAACAAGCTCAAGTATGTTGTTAATGTTCCCAACACATCTAGTCATACATTTCAAAGTAAAACTCATTTCAAAGGCAAAACCAATGACAACCAAACCATGCTTTAGTTACAAGCTCCTCCTAGATGGCAATTCACACGATTGCCTTCATCACCTCAATTGGTGCTTAAATATTTACTAGAGTGCAACCTTGTATCTCTCTCTCCGGCTCTGTCTCACAATAAATCTATGGACTCTAATGCCTATTACAATTATCATAGATGTGTTGGCCATTCTACTAAGCAATGTGTCAAGCTTTGTAATGTTAAATAAGATCTTATTGATGCAAATGCTATTGAATGGGACTCGCCCCCTGAGCAATCTAAGCCTACTAATGACAGTGCCAAGCTTAAAATTTTCAATGACCCGATTCTTGATCACAATAATGCCAAATCCAATTCAAAAGTGCACCATGATATGCCTCATGATCATTTGTTGGACTCTTTTATTGTACTATTACTAATATGCTACCTACTAGGCTTGTTATTACATTCGGTGACTTTGAGATTGAGATGCATCATAATCTTGTTTCGGATACACTTTATGTTCGTACTTTTGTTGGCCAACACCCTGCCCATAGTGTTATGAATCTTGATAGTGGTGTTAGACGCAATATTTGCACATTCAAGTTACTTGCTTCTTTTGGCTATACTAAAAAAAATGTGACATTTGATACTAAGTCCTCTCTTGGGCATGTTGTTATCCCTCTCGCAGTTGGCTTTGCTACTATGGATAGTCCTTTTGACGTTACCGCTTCCCTTGGATCATGTGATATGCATCTAGCTTGCATTCTTTTAAGACTATACCCTCTATCCTGCATTAATGTGTCAAGCATATATATAATCGGGAAATTGTTACGGTCAAGGAAATCCCATACGAGGCCCCGATTCCTAAACTAATTAGTCAAAAAGCGGTGGTTGCCATGCCTAAGCTTGTTGCACTTTCACATGCTACCACTAGTCGATCTATCCCTTACGAGATTCCTCCTAGCTCTCCTTTTACACATAGTTTGTCTATCCCTCACAGGATTCCGCCGAAGTCTCCTATTACACATCCTAGCTCTAGCGGGTTTATCCCTTGCAGGACTCCTCCTAAGTCTCATATTGCACATCCTATGGCTCTTAAGCAAGTTACACAACCTCAACTTCCTGAGGTCCATCCTTATCCTACTACACATGACAAATTTGAGGCTTGAGCCTCCTTCGCTTGCAAATTCACCTACTCTTTGAGGTACTACATCCCACTACACATGTCTTCTTTGAGGTTTGAGGCCTAATTTCACAGGGTCCCATGCCTCTTAAGGTCATTGCTCCTTCCCCTTTGTACATAGCTAATCACAAAAATACAAAAACAACATTCAAATAATCTCATAATACAAAAACATTCAAATATTTGCAATAATACAAAATTAGGACCTACATGTGGCTTTGATTTGCTAGCTCTTTACTTTGCGTATGTTGTTTGTCATATAGTTTGATAGATAGCGTATTTTCTATATACTTTTTACACACATGCATTCATGAGGTATGTTGAGTTTGATGCAAGACATACACAAATGGATGCAAGATAATAGGTGTCATCCTACACTCTTCCCAGTTGACCATGATCTTCTGGGGGCATCTCTCACGATATATAGGTGTTTTTGTTTCATTACAATTACTTTCCTTCCTCATTATGCTTGATATATTATAGTGTCTGTGTTATTTTTGGACTGATATGGCTAACAAATGTTTTGCTCGGCGCTAGCTTATCTTGTTTCATGTGCCTCATGGCTATTGTTTCCTCTTTGTCATCACTTGCTTAATTGTTTGCTTCCATATATACGGTCTACAACCTTTGCTATGTTTATTTTGGCAACACCTTTGTGTCCCTTGTTTGCGGCTTCTATAACCTATTGCTTATGTTTGTGTGTGTGACACCTTTGTGTCCCATGTTTGCAGCCTCTTGGGCCTTCTGCATGACTAAGATATGTGACATAGTTTCTGTACTTATTTACTAGATTACTTGTATACTTGTTTGCCTTTGCGCTTGTTTACTACTATACATGATTGCCTTTACATTTATTGTTAATATCTTTTTGCACCACGGTTTCTGCCATGTGCACCCCCTTGCAAACACAGGATCCTAACGGTGGCCACCAAAGACAGCCCTCCATTTGATCCAATGCGGTCAATCAAACTTATCCGACATGGGAACACATCATTTCTTTTGAGTCGTGCACTCTCTTGACACATCTCACGCACCTCAAAAGAGGGGGGCACTCAGTGGAGTACGTTATACACATTATTGATACAAATGTAATTCAAGACTCAGATACAGAGTTATACAAGGAAAAAATCCTCAAACAGATACTGATATGAAACAAAAACATAATTCACATTGGTACAGAACCGTCCAATAGGGACGAAACCGTAGTACAATATGGTCCAAAATGGACATTTGCATCCTGGGGGAAGATTTACAAAACATTTCAGCATATTCATATTTCTACATATGGTTACAGATTTCTGGTACAAATTTAGATGTGGATGACATAGTTCAGAGCATATTTCACTATAGAATATAGGGCGTGTGAGTACTTCATTCCTTCATTAAATCATTCAGATACAAGGCATAGGGGCATCAACTTTCTCCTTTCTCATTATTCAACATTTGCATACATCTGATATAGTATTTACAACACACCATGGAGGCATGAGATGCACTTCATTCCCTTTTGACTCGGTGCTCTTTTTCGCTTGGACCTAGATCCGTCTGCTATAGTGTGGTATATGGGGTGGGAAGATATCAAATTGGCTAGATACTTTGTAGACTGTTCTTCCTTTCCTCACCTCTTTTGTGGGAACATATCAGGTTGGCTAGATACTCTATAGATTGTTCTTCCATTTTTTCGGGGTTCTTTGGGACAAACATCCTATACTACGTCTCCTCTTGGTGTTGGATCAAGCATACTCAACTCCTCTCCTTTTTTGACTTCTCCTTCATCAAAATTGGGAACTAATCACCCCCAATCCTTCGGCAACTCAACACAAATCAGAATCTCCAAGTACAACAAATGCGAGAGCACCTTCCTCAGCAAAGCGAACAAGTGTATTCCTTCCATGCTTTGTCTCTTTACTTTCCTAAATTCAATTTTCAAAGTTATCAATACATTAGTCACATGTGATTTACAATTCAATTTCTTTTATGGACATTGACTACACTCTATGTTGCAAGTTTCATCATAAAGCATGCCAACACCAATGTAAGAACAGCAACTTCGAGCAAAGACAAAGTGTGTGTGCACACTCATGAATGTTTTTCCTTTTAAGTATGCAATTTTCAATTTCACACTTAATGGGGGGCAAATGTACACACAAATTTGACAACTTATCGTTTGGCAATGACAAGTTTGGCTTATTTCCTACTCTATGACTTACGCTCACATTATAAGCCTAATCGACCTATCTTTCTCTCTCCCACATGACTTGCTTAACTATACACATTGCTTTGTTATTCACTCGCCATATTTCATTCATCTACAATAGTACTTTACTCCCAAACATCTTTCCTAGAATCATGCTCTGACGTCATAAATCATGTGTATGAAATTTTACAGTGTGGGACCAAGCCGTACTATGGTATGGGCCAACTTGTACAGTCGTGTCTCCCACTCTCCAATGGCTCTTTTCTCAATTTGAAATCTTTCTTTGGGTCGTTGCTTATCCTATAGGTTGGCCTTAAAGCGATACCGACCCTATGAAAGTCTATATATGTAAGTCTAATTCACTTAAGAACTCACGTGCAATTCTCAAGAGCACCTATTACAAATTAAACTTTAAAAGCACTCAATGCTCTCTTAAATGCCCTAAAGTAATAGCACATCTATTACAACATCCTCTACTCAAGTTTGAAGCACACAAACCAAGTTCAAGAGTCTAGCTTCCTCCATTATAAAGCCTTTAAAGTTCCTAGAGCCATGTCATAGCAAGAGCAAGTCACACAAAGTATTACCAAAGTCTTTAAGGGATAAAAGGAATCAATTTAGCATTTGAAGCACATCACACCATATCACTACCATGCAGGGTACATCCTATTTTATCTAAAGTTACACCCATTGTTATTCTGTGTCAAGAGACACAAGGGCAAAATAGGGGTTGGCTTAGATTTGCATGACACAATTACACATACACTAGGAAAACTACATGAGGTTTTCTCCTTCTTGTAAGGGGATGTAGTGCAGTGCTTGGATTGGTTCAACAGGGGTTGACCATCAGGGTCAATCCAGCTCCACCCACACACAAATTTATCATTTTTTATCTAATCATGTTCATGAAGTGCGAGTGCAAGTATTCTAGGGTTTCATCTAGTAACAGGTCCTACAAGCAAGGTGTCATATAGTTAGTCAAGCCCTTGACAAACAATGAAGCATATTTTTAGCCCACTAGCTGACCGACAAAAATTAGGATAACCCTAGAACCTATTGGTCCAATACTATATGCCCAAGACCAAATTGTACTTCACCCTAGGATAAGATGTACGATTTAGTACCAGGATCAGTTTGCAAACAGTAGTTCCAGAGATGAAGCACTTCCAGATCTCATCTAGCCTACACATTTTGTCTGCACTCCTACATCACCTTTGTACCTCTATGTTCAGCTAAGAATTCATCCCCCCTTAGTTTAAGCAATCGTTTCATTGTTTCTATATCACACATTGTATTAAAATCTATATTCTGATTTTGCACATTAATGTTTATTAATTAATTCAGAATATTCTACTTGTAACAACCTTACATTTTAATAAGATAAGGAAAGAATCTCATATCAAACTCTTATTTATTTATTTAGGGTGTAAACACTTCTATAAATTCTCGATTGTTTTGTTTCCTTAAAATAGCACCTCCATTTGCAATATGTTAGGGTCCTATTTAAAGCTTCTTGGCTTGCTCTCTTCTTCTTATCCTCATCTGTGAAGTGCCTACATTGAAAGCTTGAAAGTATCCGACTTGATTTGATGCAAAGGGTAACTTGCAAAGATTGCAAACCTGTCTTCTAAGATTAGCCTTAAATTTTTCTGCCATTACTTGATCAGATTCATCATTTTTGGAGCTGGTACATGACATCATTTGAGGCGAACTGGATAGGCCAACTGTATGATTTTTAAGAGATTTAGTGTTTTTCTATGACTTCATCAACCTTTGTCACTCCCCTAAAATGAATAAGGCATCCTGCTCTTCTCTAACAGGGATCTAGTCAACCTAGATGTAGCACATATACTGTGTCATGCTTGTGGAATAGTTAGCGGAGAAGATTTGCTACAAATCTATCACCCTTCTAACAATGCTAAAGAGAGCTTGTAGTTGTTGATGAAATTTAACTACATTAAGATTTGCCGCTCCTTTTGTATGGTGCTGCAATGTGAAGGATAGCTTGTACGAGAGATATTCATGCATTCTATTTTCTTGAACTTAAAGGGGGATTTTGTATAAAGGCAGATGTATAAGGTGGGATGTGGATGAAGGACTTGTTAGCATTTGGAAAGTGTGGTGTACAGTGTGATAAGAAAGTGTTTGTATGGTGGGTTGATATCAAATAAGAGTGAATTGACATGGGTATCACTGAGCAGAACCATCAGTCTGTTATACATTATAAAGGAGTGTTGTCAACCTGACCTTTGCTATTAGCTTTCCAAGCAATGCTGGTGAATTTGCAATTCTTTTGTATATTTGAATCTGACCATCTTATTTATGATTGAAGGCTTCGATAGCTAGATGATCTGCTACTGTATTGAATTGTCTTCTCAGGTGTATGAATTGAAATTCCAATATATAGTCAAGATCCTTGTAGATTTGCTCCAGTATATTTCTCATTTGCCAGTTAACAGGTGTCTGCTTTTTGATTGGTGTTCACTTTTATAGCTGCATTCCTGTTTGTGTATTCTGTATTTCAGTTTATTATTTGTTTCGATGAGATTAATGAGATATTTGAATTCCTCTCCAATTTGTAGCTTTGCTGAGTTGCTATTTGAATTTCTATATCAATTCCAATTATCGATAACGAATGTTAGGATTCTCTCCCATCTTGTATAATGGCCCCTATATCAGATTGACCTGGTTTGTCTCTAGATCCACCATCAAAATTTAATTTTGATTATCCCTTGTCTGGTGGAATCCACTGATGTGCTGGTTGTATAGTGAGCCAATGAAGTCTGCAATGGAAAGGAAAACCCACTCCTGAGCCCTTTTGCAATCCTCCATGTTTGATAAAGTGGAGATGGTCTACCGCCCCAAAGTCCCTGAACAAACATCTGCATGTCTACATGTTGAAGGGAGTATATCACCACCACGACAAACAGCCACAGACAAAACTGATCCCGGTTATGGTGATAGCAATGGAATGATCCAACCAAAACGTAACAAAATCCCCAAGGATTTAGTTTCCTTAGTGGAGACTTTCAACAAGCATGATCAGTACCTGAAGAAGAACAAAGAATATGGTGATAGTTCTTCCTTCGAAGTGCAACAAGTGAATCTGGGAACAAGAGAAGTTGATGCATAGTTACCCACCACAGAAAGAAGAAAGGATGAGCCACAAGTAGATGAAGTTGATAAGAACTTTCCCAGAGTATTTGACAAGAAAGCCAAAGAAAAGAAGTTCGAGATCGGAGACTGGGTACTCTAGTGGGACAAGAGATATGAACCGAAGGGCATGCACGACGAATTTGATTCATTTTGGAAAGTGCCCTTCGTGATCAAAAGAGCTGCAGGAATGGATACTTTCTTCCTTGCCTACCGGGACGGAATTGAGTTACCATTTCCTTTCAACGGGCAGCATTTGAATCTGTTCAGGAACTGAAGAAGCAAGTTAAAACCTGTATGTATATAAATAAAACTTTGTTTTTCTTTGTTTTGTTTTTGTGTTGTGTTGTTTTTGTTTGTCTGACCCCGAGCCCAATGGACAAGACATGAAACCAAAGATGTTAGGATCTCATCTTTTCCCTTGTCATTCTGACAGAGAAAAAGATGTCCACAGACGGAGCCGACTGGTGTCCCCAGATTTCATCCTGAAATCTGTGACTACCCTATCCGAAAAAATTTCGTACTTTTAAAATAATGGGTCGTTTTGTGTTTTTTTTGCCAGAAAGTTTTTGTATTGTGTCAAGATATTCCCAAAGAGCCATATTCGCCATTTTCGCCAAATACACAGATGCCCAAAATTGTTATATTATGTTGTCAGCATTTGTCTGCGAGAAATTTGTATTTAATTATTTTGAGCCCCATTTGAGGCAATTAGTGCTCCGTTTTAACTCTGTTGTGCTCGTACATATTGTTATTCCTATATACTAGTAGGGTTTTAACTAGGAATAAGTTTTGCGCTTTATTTGTGACTTTTGGCAACGTTTTGTGTTTTTGTGTTTTCCCGTTTCGTTTTCTGTGAAATTTTTCTAGATCAATTCCTTTGTTGGTTTGCCCTGATTCTTGGCCTGGAGTAACTGGGAATCATATACGCACGTTATGCCAAAAGGAAGTCGCCATCGGAGGTCTGGTTCACTGAGCAAAGACGAAGTTGTGCACCAAAAAGCCTCTTCTAGGCTGGCCACATTTTTGGAAAAAGAAGAATTGAAGTGGATCATGGGAAAATTAGAAGCAGCAGGCAGGTGGGAATTTTGTACCTGCCTGGCAGGGTACTTTTTCCCATGAAAGAAAAGTCACTTAAGTTGCAGTGGGAAAATTAGAGACAGCAGGCAAGTAGGAATTTCTTACCTGCCTTGCAGGGTAAAAATTCCCATTGTGTAATAAAAAAAAATCACTTAAGTGAATCATGGGATTTTATTGCCTCCCTTGCAAGGTAAACAATCCCATTATGAAAGTCAAATGACTTAAGTGAATCATGGAATTTTCAGGGCTGCCTTACAGGGTAAATAATCTCATTGTCATGTGATTCTTAAAAATAGAATTATGTACTTCAAAAAGTGCGCCCCCTTTGGAGAAGTAAAGGCAGTCTTTAAATTGATTAAATTAATTAATTATTCACCCAAAATAGGCGCCTAGGCTTGTGGAAAAGTCAACAAAGGCAAAGGACAAAAGGTGGTTGAAAATAGATTGTTCTGAAATTAAATAAATTAATTTATTTAATGGCAGCCCCTTCATGTCAAAAAGTGCGCCCCTTTTGGGAATGAAATAATACTTTTTAAAGTATTAAATGATTAAATTAATTCCTATTTTCAGTGGCTAAGGTTAAAGCACACTGTGAAGCTTAAGTGGAGTGAAAAGTGGATGATTAAATTGAATAAATTTAATTTATTTGATGGTTGTCCTTAAACATGCAATTTTAGCACATCAGTTAAAGAGAAAAACATGATTTTTAATTAATTAATTGTCAGGAATAGAAGGGGCAATTATTAATTATAGAATTATGAGGGTTATATAAGCATGGGCTGCCCTAAGGATGAATTAATTAATTCACAAGTAAAGAAGTGCAGCTCAGAGGAAAAGTGTGCCCCATTTGAAGAGCATTTTTGCTCAAAAGAAGGTGGATTTAATGTTGAAAGCTTCCAATTTTGGCGCATGCATTGAAGGAGGTTGATTTGTGTTTGCATAATTGTTTGCATAAGTGATACAAGTGCTCAGGTGAAGTTGGAAAAATTCATGTTCACTTTGCATGCAAATAAAACATCATTTTTGGGGGCAACAAGCTTGAATAGTGCAGATTTTTATAATTAAAATTCACTGTTCATGCTCCAGTTGTCATCTTTGTCTGAATTAATTGCAGGAATTCATTACAGGTGCTTTACAAAAGAAAATGAGTTTTAATCAATGTCCAATACATTGAATATATCCTCTGAATCTGAAGAATTATCCAGATCTGCACTAGTTTTAAAGAATTCCGACCAAATAAGGAGAAAAAGAATTGTTCAAACAAAGATAAACAAAGCCATGGCAAAGAAGAATGAAAAAGAGAGCACAACGGAGTCATGCATCACTTTTAAATTTGCAGACATTGGAGACACAGATCTAGGTTCGGAACCCCTTTCCGAATTGATTGACAGATCCAGAGTTGGAAAGACTTCCCTCATGCGTGCAGTCAAAAGTAGTGGAATCATTCGAGCTACAGCATTTCCATTCACAGCCCAGTTGCCAGAATTCGTCATGGAGTGTGCTAGATCCAAATCCATAATTGCAAAGGCTTCATCCTCTTGTTTCAAATGCAGCCCGTGAAGAAGTCGATGCGTGGAAAATTCCTTCCAGGATCTTGTGCATTTGCTCCCAATCTTCCAGTTGAAGCCTTCATTGAAGTTGCATTCACCCGGAGTGCTTTCCAGAATTTTTAATTGCTCATATGCAATTAAAAATAAAAAATGATGAGTTATTTACGACAGACATTGCATTGATGCATGTACAAGAGAAGAACTGCAAAAGCTTCAAGGATAAAAGAGAAGACAAGGCGAAGGCAAAATTCTAGCTGCTTCCAGATCCAGCTCGTTTCCAATTCCAGCTTGTTTCCAAATCCAACCGTTTCCAATTCCAACTTGCTTCCAGATCCAGCTACTCCCAGATCCAGTTTGATGAGAATCAAAGGCAAAAGAATCATCTGCATGTAGACATGAAAAAGGACAACACTGCAACTTTCCTCTTGCTTCTTCTTTCCTCCGACAAAGTAATTGAGCGATCAATTAAATTATACGACTTAAGTGATTGGTTTAAAAGCCATTACTTGAAGAAGTCAACTACTTGGAGATAGGTGGCAGACGTGCAAAATAGAAGGTTCTATTTTCAGTTGCAAATCATACATGTCATGCAAAGAGGAATTCCAGGAGGGAGATTGCCAGTTGTTTCTTTTCCAACTTCCACATGTGTCAGTTCAACTAAAAGCTTCCGACTTGTAATTGCCCCTCTACATGCTATAAGTAGAGGAAGAACCTACGGGTTAAAAGATCAAAATTGGTAAGCAGCAACCTTGCGTTCCAGACTTTGTGTTGAAACCCTTGAGAGCCACTTGAAGCAAAGGAATACACAAGAGCAGATTTCCGGAGAACTTTGTGTTACGGTGTATTGTGTTTCTTGCTTTTTATCTTAGATTTTTTAATAGAATGTGTTATTTCATATCTAGATCAAGAGCTACCTTTGCTTAGAATTCTGTGTTTATATCTATTGGTTTCTTCTATGTGCATGCAATCAACTCTGCTATCTATTGATTGGGATGCACATCTTCTCCATTTCTTCTCTATGTTTATATAATTCATTTTCCCTTCTTCTATAAATATTTCCTTTCTTTAAACCACTGCTTACTTGCTGTAGAACTGTTCAGTTATGGTTCATGAACTGAGTCGTTAAAGTAAAACCCCATTTAGATATTAACATACTTTAATTAACAAATTTGAAACTAGAGCCTCACCGGTAAATGAGGGAGATTTATCTCATGACTGCCTAGGCTTTGTGTTATGCAAAAAATCTAGCCAACAAGTCTTGAAGCAATAAACTTTGATATAATCTTATATATCGTTATGCATAATGCAACTGGTCTATGATTTAAAATATGGTCAGATGTGCTACTTTTGGATTCAAAACCAATTTGGAGGCATTTATTTGATTGAGCACTTTCTTGTTCTTTTGAGACTCTTCTATAACATCTATTTAGTCCTCGAGAAGACCACAAAATTGTTATAGAACAAGGCAGGAAAGCCATCCGGCCCAAAAGCCTTGTCTGGTTGGAAAGAAATATTAATTGCTTGATTTGCTCTCTGATAGCTGGGAGCATGACGTTGAGATTATCTTCATCATGAACCAATCTGGAAATTCTGCCCCCAAGTATTTGCTGAATAGGTTCTCTTCTTGTTTTGGTCAATGTCTGGGTCATAATATGGCCAAAGAATTATGTGGCATGTTCCAATATCTTTGTAGTATTTGTTAGGATTGTTCCAGTATCTTTGTAGTATCTGTTAAGATTGTTCCATCCTCTTTTCTTATTTGTTTAATGGCATTTATGTGCTTCCCATTCAAGACTGCTTCATGAAAATATTTTTTGTTCATATCACCTTGTTTTACCCATTGATCCCTGGATCATAGTCACCGGTATTGCTCTTCCTTTTTCCATAAACAAGAGAGTTCTTGGATGAGAAACTGTTCCTGATGCTGCTATTCTTGACCAAATACAGTCTCCTTGATTTGTTTTTGTATGCCTACCAGTCATGTCTCTATGCGTATTATTTTTGTGTGGAGCTTCCTTAATAGATTTTTGCTCTAGTGTTTCATGCTTACTTTAAGATGGTGAACTTTGCCCATGAATTTGAACGTTTCATGACCTTGGGTGTTGCATGCCCCTAAACACCATCTCTCAACTTGTTCTTTGAAACCAAGATGAGATAGAAACGTTCCTTCAAATAACCAACTCTGTTGTTTTCCCATCCATTAATCTAACATTGTGACAGTGGCAGGTTGATCAATAGAGAGCGTTGTGTCACTAACATTGGTTGAGATTTGTCTTGCAGTTGTGATCTACTGATCACCATGGAAACCCTATCTTATTTTCTTCTGCTAATGTTGAATTCATTTTCTTTTATTACTCCATGTGTGAAGTCCTTGTGCAAGGCTCAGATCCACCACATTGTTGTTTGTTTCTAATCTTCTTGGAGCTTCAGCTGTCCCATGATTGAATCCTTTCCTACTGTTTTCTTGATTTTTTTACCATATCGAGATCCCTAGTGAATGAGATTATTGGTGTTCGTTGTGAAGATCCAATCAACTATATTTTCTATAAGCACAATACAATTGTTCCCATGCAGCAATGTATGTACGTACGTACATACATACATGCATACATACATATATCTTACCAGAATTCTTTAGAAAGAAGGTATGTTACAAATCCCCAGGGGAGCAAATTGATGAGATTTGCATACATACCTTGATTTCATATATATATATATATATATATATATATATATATATATATGGTGTCCCCAGATTTCACCCTGAAATCTGGGACTACCCTATTTAAAAAAAAATCGTACTTTTAAAATAATGGGTCGTTTTGTGTTTTTATTGCCAAAAAGTTCCTGTAATGTGTCAAGATATTCCCAAGGAGCCATATAAGCCCAATTTTCAACAAATACTCAGATGCCCTAAATTGTTTTATTCTGTTGTTGGGATTTGCCTGCGGGAAATTTGTATTTAATTATTTTGAGCCCCGTTTGAGGCAATCTGTGCTCCGGTTTAACCCTGTTGTGATCGTACATATCATTATTCCCTTTTACCAGTAAGGTTTTTAACCAAGAATGGATTATGGGCTTTATTTGTGACTTCTGGGAACGTTTTGTGTTTTTGGTGTTTTCCTGTTTCGTTTTCTGTGAAATTTCTCTGGATCAATTCCTTTGCCGGTTTGGCCTAATTCTTGGCCTGGAGTATCTGGAAATCACCTATGCACGTTATGCCAGAAGGAATTCGCCACCGGAGGTCTGGTTCTCTTGAAAAAGGTTAAGTCGTGCACCAAAAAGCTTCTTCTGGGATGGCCGCATTTTTGGAAAAAGAGAGTTTGAAGTGAATCATGGGATTTTTGGAAGCAGCAGGCAGATGGAAATTTTGTACCTACCTAGCGGGGTACTTTTTTCCATGGAAGCAACGTCACTTAAGTCACAATGGAAAAATTAGAGGCGGCAGGTAGGCGGGAATTTCTTACCTGCCTTGCAAGGTAAAATTTCCCATTTTGGAATAAATGAAAAAATCACTTAAGGCATTGATGGGATTTTATTGCCTACCTGAAAGGGTAAGTAATCCCATTATAAAAGTCAAACAGCTTAAGTGAATCATGGGATTTTCGGAGCTACCTTGCAAGGTAAATAATATCATTGTCAATTGACTTTTAAAAATAGAAATTCTTTATGTCCAAAAAGTGCGACCCACCTTGGGAGAATAATAATGCATTAAATAAATATTTGTTAATATTTATTCACCCAATTTTGGCGCCCAGGCTTGTGGAAAAGTCAACAAAGGGAAGTGGACAAAAGGAAGTTGGAAATAGAGAGTTCTAAAACTAAATAAATATTATTTATTTAATGCAACCCCTTCATATCAAAAAGTGCGCCCCATTTGCGAGAGAAATAATATTTTTTTAAATATTAAATGAATTAATTAATTCCTATTTTCAGTGGCTAAGGTCAAAGCATACTGTGAGGCTTGAGTTAACTGGAAGCAGAAGTCTAAAATTAAATAAATTTAATTTATTTAATGGCAGCCATGAGTATGCACAAAATAGGCGCCCCATTTGAAGAGTAAAGCTTGTTAATTAATTAATTAATTGTCAGGAATAGGAAAGGCATTAATTAATTATAGAATCATGAGGATTATATAAGCAAGGGCTGCCATAAGGATGAATTAATTATTTCACAAGCAGAGAAGTGCAGCCCAGACAAAAAGTGTGCCCCCTTTGGAGAGGATTTTTGCTCAAAAGAGGGTGAAATTAATGCTGAAAGCTTCTAATTTTGGCGCATAGGTTGAAGGAGGTTGATTTGTGTCTGGATAATTGTTTGCATAAGTGATACAGGTGCTCAAGTGAAGTTGGTAAAATTCATGTTTGCTTTGCATGCAAATAAAACATCAAATTCGGGGCAGCAGGCTTGAATTATGCAGATTTTTATGATTAAAATCCACTGTTCATGTTCCGGTTGTCATCTTTGTCTAAATTAATTGCAGGAATTCATTACAGGTGCTTTTATAAGAGAAAGGGAGCTTAAATCAATGTCCAATACAATGAACATATCCTCCGAATCTAAAGAATTATCCAGATCTGCACCGGTTATGAAGAATTTCGGCTGAATAAAGAAGAAAAAGAATTGTTCAGACAAAGATTGCTCCAGCCATGGCAAAGCGGGATGAACGAGAAAGCTTAGCGGAATCATGCATTACTTTCAGATTTGCTGACATTGGAGACAAATCCAGGCCCAGATCCAGATCCAAATCTCATAATTGCAAAAGGCGAAAATTCATCCTCTTGTTTCTGATGCAACCCGTGTAGAAGTCAGTGGGTGAAAATTTCTTCCAGAATCTTGTGCATGTGCTCCCAATCTTCCAATTGAAGCCTTCATTGAAGTTGCATTCACCCGGAGTGCTTTCCAGAATTTTTAATTGCTCATATGCAATTAAAAATAAAAATGATAAGTTATTTACGGCAAACATTGCACTGATGCATGTACAAGAGAAGAACTGCAAAAGCTTCAAGGATAAAAGGAAAAACAAGGCGAAGGCAAAATTCCAGATCTCGTCACTTCCAGATCCAGCCACTTCCAGATCCAGTATGGTGAGAATCAAGGGCAAAAGAATCAATTGCATGCAGAATGTGAATAAAAAACAAGTTTGCAGCTTTCCTCTTCCTTCTTCTTTCCTTCGACAAAGTAATTGAATGGTCAATTAAATTATACAACTTAAGTGATTGGTTTAAAAGCCATTACTTGAAGAAGTCAACTACTTGGAAATAGGTGGCAGACGTGCAAAATAGAAGGTTCTATCTTCAGTTGCAAATCATGCATGTCATGCAAAGAGGAATTCCAAGAGGGAGATTGCCAATTATTTCCTTTCCGACTTCCACATGTGCCAGTTCACTAAAGACTTCCTATTTGTAATTTCCCCTCTACATGCTATATGTAGAGGAAGAACCTACGAGTTAAAGGAATCAGAATTTGTAAGCAGCATTCTTGTGTTCCAGACTTTGTGTTGAAACCCCTGATAGCTATTTGAAGCAAAGGAATACAAAGGAGCATATTTCCGGAGAACTTTGTGTCACGGTGCATTTTGTTTCTAGCTTTTGTCTTAGATCTACTTATAAACTTTGTGTTATTTTAGATCTAGATTTGAAGCTGTCTTTGCTTATAATTTTGTGTTGATATCTATTGGTTCCGTCTATGTGCATGCAATCAACTCTATTATCTATTGATTGGGTTGCACATCTTCCCTATTTCTTCCCTGTGTTTTATTATTCCCTTCTTCTTTAAATATTTTTTTTCTTTAACAGTTGCTTACTTGCTGCAAAATTGTACAGCTATGTTTCATGAGCTGCATGGTTAAAGTAAAACCCCCATATAGATAATTTTATTGACAAATCTGACACGGGAGCCTCACCGGTAAATGAGGGAGATTTATCTCATGACTGCCTAGGTTTTCAACAATGCAAAAAATCTAGCCAACAATTCCAAGTTTAGATTGTACTTTTTTTTTTGCATTGATTTCTGTGTCAAAAAATTCAAGTATTGTATGGCAAATATTCAAAACCTTGTTTTTTCTAAGGTGCGGAAGTTGACGAGTCGAAATTATAATGTCTATAGTCATAAGATTCTCACTATTGCCAAATATGAAGACTAATAAAATAATCTTGGCGAGGAAGGAAGGTCGGTTACAAATTTTATGGATTGTGACAAATGTAATAATGAGGCCTTGTTGCTACTGAAGTTGCCGGCATCCAATGGGTTGATATTAGAGGTGCAAAACACCACTATGGCTAATGTGTTATGGGCCAGTCTGAAAGATAAATACATGAGTTTAGAGAAGATTCAGGTGTTATACCTAAAGAATTTGTTGAGTTAAGCTAGGATGCAAGAAGATGGGTCCCTATCAGAACACCTACTTCAAATGAAAGATCTCCGAGACCAACTTGCCTCAATTAACAAAAAGGCGGATGACAACGATTTGGTGTTGGTTTTGAACAATTTGTTGCCTGCTTATGATTCATTTGTGGAAGCCTTACATTTGATGGCTAAAAGTCGGACTTTGATTTTTGATAAATTCAATTCCTACCTGTTACAAAAGGAAAGAAGACAAGACCAAACACTTGAGTCCAATTTTGGACAATCAAATAGTGCATTGACTGCTCAGTCGCAGGGGAAGTGGAAACCACACACTAGTGAACCTTCTAAATACGAGGTAAAATGTCATTAGTCTCATAATGTTGGGCATCTCAAGGACTGCCAAAAGCGACAGTATGATCTTTCTCAAAAGAACAAAAAACCACAGGATGAGGCTAATGTGGCAACAGTTGCAAATGAGTGAGATTTTGAGGAAGAGAGCATGCTCTCTATTGTCATACAACATCATGCTCGAATGAGAGTGCTACCAAGTTGTTGGATCATTGATTAATGGTGTATCCAAACATTTTTTGTGTCGAAGGGGCTAGTATGTATCATTTAGTGCAGTTACAAATTGTTTTGATTTCGTTGTATTAGTTGATGGAAAGTCACTTACTGTAGAGGAGATAGGAGATGTACACTTTATGTTGAATTATGCTCAAAAACTATTAGTAAGAAAAGTTAGATACGCTCCTAGCTTGCATAAAGAATCTCTTATTTGTTCACCAATCAATAGAGAATCCCAATATTGTTGTAAAGTTCTTTGGGGAAAAGGAGTCGTGTCAGATGTGAAAATAGAGCGATGGGGTGATTTCCCTAAGACATTGGGAAAGGTGGCCAATATAGGCTAGTTGACTCTGCTTCAATCAACTCAAAAGCAGGTGTAGAGGGAGATTCCACTATACAAGATGTTGAAGGATGCCATTCCTCATGGGAATATTGACTCTATTCCAGTCAACCTATGTGCACTAATTTAGGAGGGAATATCCACTAATGTGCAAAAGACTAAAATACTTCATATATGGGCTGATTAAATGCCCAAATTACAGGATGCGCAAGAAGGGCACTTCTCGTGAGATGGTAGGAAAAGCCACTCAAAGAATTGTGGTGGGAGACTCCACTATCTAAGATGCGTTCACGAGGCGCATGGTGAGATTACAGGACACACCACTCAATCACAAGCCTTGGCTCAGAGGACGGTAGAGCATGGACACTCTGCTCGTCTTGTTGCAAAAGGTTTTTTTGCAACAAGGGAGAATAGATGAGCAAGTTATTTCCCCTACCACTGCAAAGATGGTCTCAAGTAGGCTCCACAAGCCTAGTACACTCTATTCAATCAACATCTCCAAGAATTCTGGTTGTCTGAACTCTGGCAGAATGAGCCTGAAGATTCTCAGGCCAATGATGCCTCCATTCCTAGGGGCTTCCCTGCCATCAATAAGTCACTCAACAAACACTTGGTGGAGTACCCTACTATGACCTGAGTTGTCCGCAGGGTATCAGATTTTTGTTTTGTTAGAAGGTTGTCATTGGTTTCAAAAACTACCTCTAACTTTGTCTAGAGGTCCTTATAAGCTGTGTAGCATTATTGCAAAACATCTAAGTACTACATGCTTTCAAGAGCTAATCGCGGCTCAAGAGCAGTTGTAGAGTTAATGACATAGAACTTCTTGGCTATTATGACTGTCTTGATAAAATTTGGACAAACATTTGTAAAATCCAGGTGATGCAAACATGTCTCCGGTTTACTCAATTAAGAGGGGTATTACACCATATATTCGCTCAGAATATATTCATTAACTCTTACCAAACAGAATTAGTTATTATTAACTAGTGTTCAGTTGTAACCTCAACCATTTTGTAACATATCTCTTGAACACTCACATAAAATGACAGACACATCAACTCCTAAGTGTGCATCCAAGTAACACTCTTAGACATTCTTAATTTGTATTCACATCTTCTATTGCACAACTAATTCATGCAGCTTAGTCTAATCCATAAAGATGGGCTTAGCGTCAAATTCTACCAAGGCAAAATGTCTATTCAAGTTTAGGTGACATGCCTTCCATCAATGCTAAGATATCACACAAGATATAGCTTCAGTGTATTGTATTGAAAGATGGAATGATCATAATTTCATTTCCAATCTCTCTATATAGGGCCTTTCGAGTCCAAAGTCAGCTTAAAGGTGTATAAAGAAGGAATGAGGTTCTAGATTTCCTTAACCAGTAGTTGATCAGCAAAGGATAATGCAAAGTCTCTAGCTAGTGTCCTTATAGTCACTCCATGTCTATTGATGTTAGTGCATCCCATAAATTATTCCATGTGTACTACATCCACCCTTGTTTCATGCTACCATCTTAAAAAAGTACCTGAAAATGGTCTACATAAGCAATAGATATGTCCTACAAATTCCAAGACCAACACTTGATCTGTAGAACAAGGATCCCAGCCAAGTTTACGAGCCCCATTTAACATATAGCCTTAAGCTAAACAATCTTGCAACTCTTATCCAAGCATTCCAGAATGTATACTAGATGTATGGATGATCAGATGAATTGCTGGCTCTTTTAAAAGGATTCCACCATTACATCAAAGGGAACAACTCATTACCTTTGACCTTGTTTAAATTATGTGTTGAAAATTAATGTCACAAGGGTCTGTGTCATAAAAGCATTTGCCAAGTTAGGTTGAACCAATCCCCAAGAAAATGAGGAATCCATTTACCACAAAATATGTATCCTTGCATAATAATGCCTTGTAACCCTAATCCACATATATCCTTGACTAATAATGTCTTGTAACCCTAATCCTCCTTTTTCTTTAGACATGATGCACATCGACCATTGGACTAGTGGGACCCCTGTAAATCCACCATATTTTGATCCACACATAAATTACTCAGGTTCAGTTCTCTAGGCACCTCGACTGTGTATTTACAAAGTAAGCCCTCTTTCAGATGTGGTACATATTTCCTCTACTTGAGGCAATGCAAATACCATTCTATATGGCATGTTTCTTTGCAATAGTAAGTTAAAGTCTGTTAATCCATCACTAATATCTATGAACTTTATAAATGAAATGGTTAGTCAACAACGTTATTCCTATAAGGCTCCATCAAAATAGTGTTTCAAGAAGAATTTATTCATTTGAAGCTCCCATAACTACTTAAGTCATTCATAAGATGTGTAGCTAAAGATCATGGTCGTAGTACAAATTTCCATTCTAAATTGGATCCCTTGAGGGTGGCCATCTAAGTCCCACTTACCAAAATACAATTTCATTGATACACTAACAGATGGCTTATTCTTTCATTTTTGCGTAGTGTACCTTAGCACCCCATATCCAAGCAATATTTATTCACCTGTCAGAGAACCCATTATAGCATGGATAGACAGAACTCGAACTCATCATGTTAATAATTTACTTATAGGGCATTTTTCAAAATGTCCGGTAACATAATCAAACATTGTTAACAATTAGGGCCATCGTGTACAAGCATTTTCATAGCAATGCCTTAAGGAAGTTTGCAATGGATTTATCCAAGGTAAGGTATTGTCCTAATATATACCATCACAAGTCTGATTGAACGGTTGAAATATCCCTAGTGGGATATAACTTATAACTTGACAAATTAAATAAAAAATTGCAGCAAATGATATTTTGATTTTTCTGGAATAAAACCCAAATAGGGCAGCGAACTGAAAAATAATAATAACTTGCAAACTACTTGTCCAAATCACACGAAATTTTATAGAGAGATTGCTGATATGATAACAAACACTAGAAAAATATTTTTGGATTTTTCTGAATAATAGATAACTGCCAGTAATTTTCAGAATGCCCTAAACTGCTGAAATATTTCAAAAATTCATAACTATTTGAATACAACTGATAAAAATCTGATTTTTTGGAAATAACATCTACAAAATATATAGAAATGATCCCAACCTCCAAATCTGAAAATGGGCACCTGGAAACCCTAGAAAAACCAGCTGCAATCTCCTAGGGCTGACATCACCCTATGAAAGGGGCTGGAAATCCTCTAAAACTCCTCCAAAAGCTGCACCAAACTTGTCCTAAGCGTTGGAAAAAATCTGAAATGCAAATGGCTGAAATATATGGGAAAATGATCCTCTTAACCTCTAAAAACTTTGCCTCTGAAAATCCAGTAAAATCTGCCTGAAAATATGCTCTGAATAAGGCTCCAAAATAGCAAACTAGGGTGGATCTTTCACCACCAAAGAGTGCTCTACTAGCTAGGAGTGGATCTCTCACCACCGAAGCTAGGGTTCATGTGGGATCTTACTCCACAAGCAAAAAACATGCAAACAATAGTTGCTCTAATATCAAAAGATGTGTGTGTGTAAGAATGGCCCCTTCTTCTCCCCAACACCACCTTTTATAACCTTCCAATGCAACAAGAGATCCAAAAAACCCTAATCGACCCCTTAGGGGAAACCCACATGAAAATAAAGTAACTTAAGTTACTTTTTCCCCCTAGGTGCCAAAAGTGATTTAAGTGACCCCCAACGAAGGAATAGAATAATAAAGTACCATGAGTCCCCCCCTCAATGACAAAATATAACAATAATTCCCACCAAGTTGCCCAATACTAATGTCAATGACAAAATATAACATAAAACAAGGTGGTAATCGGACATCCATACCCAATAGCCTCCAACGTCGTTATCCCCCTAGGTATGACCAAGGCTAAGACTAAAAAATGGCTGTTAGGCCCTCAGTGAAGGAATGGGGACATTACAGTCCTCCCTTCCTGAAATTTTCTTGTCCGTAAGCAAATGCAAACTAGGATGTTGTAAAATCTTCTCTCCCTCCCAAGTAGCATCCTCAAGTGGCAAGTCTCTCCACCGCACCAAGTACTCTGTGATCACCCTGTTCTTGAGCTTCCTTTGTCTCACCTCAATGATAGATTGTGGTTCCAAGACCAACTTCCCCTCATCGTCCAATGGTGGCAACTCTGTAGAAGGAACAATATGTTGTCCTAGTGCCTTTTTAAGGCATAAAACATGAAAAACATTGTGTATCTTGTTATGCTCAGGAAGCTCCAACTCATATGCAACTGCCCCAACCCTTCGTGCTATCCTGTATGGTCCATAGAACCACGGTTTCAGCTTCTCGGCACCACTCTGCTTAAGTGAGGATTGCCTGTAGGGTTGCAAACGTAGGAAGACTAAATCTCCCACCTCAAAAGACCTCTCTACCTTGTGCCTATCTACATAAATCTTCTGTTGATTCTATGCTTTCTAAAGGTTCTCCTTGAGGGCCTTCAAGATGTCCTGGTTCTCCTGTAACCAATCACGAGCTTTGGGAGCTCGACTATCTGATAATACTAAGTCTGTGAATGATGTAGCATCATACCCGTACAATGCCCGGAAAGGAGTCATGTCAATGCTCATCTGGTAGGTGGTATTGTAGCAATACTCACCCATGTGTAGCCATCTAACCCATGCAGGTTGATGTCCTGTCACATAGCTACGCAAATAACCCTCTATCCACTTATTGACTATCTCCTCTTTGCCCGTTTGTCTGTGGATCATAACTAGTACTAGGAGTCAATTCCGTACCTGCAAGTCTGAAAATATCCTACCAAAAAGTGCTCATAAAGATTTTGTCCTGTCACTGACAATGTTTTTAGGAAAACCATGAAGCCTAAAAATACCTATATAGAATATCTGAGTCGCCTATGATGCCTTATGCCCCTTGGGCATAGAAAAGAAATGGGTATACTTGATTAACCTATCAACCACCACATATATACAATCATGCCCGTGTACTGAGAGAAGCCTTGTAATAAAATCCATAGATATGCTCTCCCACTTCTGCTCTGGAATAGGAAGAGGCTGTAGTAGTCTTGCTGGAAAAGAATGCTCGACTTTGGTTTGTTGGAAAACCACACACTCTCTACTATGATTAAGGGCATCATACTTCAACCCTTTCCATGCAAATCTCTCCCTGATGTACCTGTAGATCTTAAAATATCCAAGATGTACTGCTAGGGGTGTATTATGCACAACTCAAAGGATCTTCTCCTTCATCTTGGATTTTGGTACAAGGAAAATCTTATCCTTGTAGTAGATGAGGTCATCCAAGATCTTGTATCTATCATCCTATATAATTCCATCCATGATCTCACATGCAAACTGATTTTTGGAATACTCAACAAGTATGTGAGCCTTCCAATCTGCTGAAATCTCAGACATAGAACTAAGCATAGAGGTAAGGTGAGGCCTCCTAGATAATGCATCAACAACAACATTATTCTTACCTTTGGTGTACTCTATGTCGAAGTCATATGTTTGCACCTTATTCACCCATTGCTACTGGCGGTCGTTCAGATCCTTCTACCCCAGGAAGAACCTCAAACTGTTGTGATCCGTACGAACCACAAATTTATTGCCCACAAGGTATTGTCTAAATTTGGCCAAAGCATGCATAATGGCCAACATCTCCTTGTCGTAAATTGAGTACCCCTTCTCCACAGGGCTCAATTTCCGACTCTCGTAGGCAATGGGAAGTCTATCCTGCATAAGAACTGATCCAACGCCCTCACCTGATGCATCACACTCAAGTATGAATGGACAAGAGAAATCTGGCAATGCAAGAACGAGACATGAACTCATCACCCCCTTAAGGTGATCAAAAACCTGTTGTGTGATTCTAACCAAGCGAAAGCCCCCTTCTTGGTCAAATATGTCAATGGTGCAATCAAGCGAGAGAAGTTCTTCACAAACCTCTTGTAGTATGTGCATAGACCCAAGAACCCTCTCAACTGTGTCAATGTCCTAGGTGGTGGCCAATCCAATATTGCCCGAATCTTTTCCCTGTCAACCTTGACTCCACCTCCACCAATCACATATCCCAAATACAATAACTTTGTCATACCAAACTCAAACTTAGAAGCTTTCGCGTATAGCGAGTTAGCTTCCAACATACCCAACACCTCATCAAGATGTCTAATGTGATCCTCCCAAGTCCTGTTGTAGACCAATATGTCGTCGAAGAAGACCAATACAAACTTCCACAAATGGCGGTTGAACACATGGTTCATACAAGACTAAAAAGTGGCCAATGCATTAGACAAACCGAATGGCATCACTAGAAACTCTAAGTGACCATAATGGCATCTAAAAGCCATCTTATGCACATCCTCCTCTCTGACCTTGATCTGGTGATATCCAGATCGCAAATCTATTTTAGAAAAATAGATTGCCCCTGCAGCTCATCTAATAACTCATCAATGCGTGGCACTGGATACTTATTTTTTATTGTCTTCTTGTTCAATGCACGGTAGTCTATGCACATCCTACATGGTCCCGTCCTTCGTCACCAACACTATTGAAGAAGCAAAGGGACTGGAACTAGGTCTAATATGCCCCATCTTTATGAGCTCATGTATAGTCCTCTCGATCTCATCCTTAAACCATTTGGGATGATGGTAAGGAGTAGTAACCACCAACTTTGTCCTCAAGCTCAATCACATGCTCAAATCCCCTATCTGGAGGCACACCTGGAGGTATATCACCAAAAACTGCAGTATGTTTGTCCAGTAGGCCCTGGACATCTACGTGATACTCTGGTCGACCATCCTCTGACTTCTTGGTCAAAACCAAGCACTGTACTGCCCAATCCACCCTGTTGTGCCTGTAAATCTTCTCGATCCGCTTGGTCGTGACCACCCTGGGTGCATCTGTAGATAATCCCCTCAAGATCACGTTCCTCCCTTCGGACCTAAACTTCAGCTCCATAGTCTGAAAGTTAGTCCGGAACTCTCCAAGAGAGTGAATACACTCCCAATACAAGGTTGGTCTCTCTAATACCAACAATATAAAAGTCATCGATAATTGTATAGTTACCCATTGTAATGCTCAGCTGTGGGACTCGTTGTGTGCACCTCATAGATTCTCTGTTGGCTACAACCACGTTGAAGCCCTTAAAATCGTCTGTCTGCAGACCCCGTCTCTCAACCAACGATACATCAATAAAGTTGTGGGTAGCCCCATTATCAATGAGCACCACTACTCGTTGACCCTGCAAAACTCCTCTGACCCTAAATGCCTTGTACCTTGGGGTACTAGACAAAGTGGCAATAGTCTCCTGAGGGAAAGTCTCATCCTCCTGCTCAATACCAGCACTGCCCAATGTATCTCCATCTCTATCATCCAATCCCTGGGTATCCAGCTCCTCATCTCCATCACCGTCACTCTCCTCAAAGACCTCAATAAATTGGGCCTTTCCTTTCCCTGTGCAATCATGTCCTGGAGCCCAAGGTGTGCGGCAATTGAAACATAGTTTCTTTCACCTCAACTCATCTCTAACCTCTCGGGTTATGAATGGCTTCTTAGTCGTATCCTTCCTGGGTGGAGGCACCTTCTGCTGAGAACCATCCGGTCTAGATGGAGGTACCCTCTGTTGAACTCGAGGTGGAAACCTCGACTTTGGAGTAGATAACTCCAAATCCCATGCTCTCCTAATAGCATCATGCAATGAAGAAGGCTCAAATGCCTTCACAAGTCCTGCTAATGCATCTGTCAACCCTGCTATGAAGAGTGAAGTCAATCTCATCTCTGAAACATCAGGAACCATGACTGACAACCTCTGAAAGTCTGCAATGTACATGTCTAAAGAACTTGTCTGTCTTAAATGAGTCAACTCTCTGAAATACCTGTCAGGATCCCTCCTATCAAACCTACTCATCAACCTCTGTGTGAACTCCGCATAGGTACCAATATGCATGTGCCCCTGTGTAATAAGACCATGATGCCACCAGTCATGTGCATCTCCCTCAAGGTGTAGGATCACAAACATTATTGCATTGGCTCGCGCATGGGATTCAAGTCAAAGTATGTCTTCAACTTTTGAATCCAGGATTGCGTTGTACACTTCTTGGACCAATCGAAGTGTGGAATGGAAATATGTCCCAATCTCCTCTGTAACTCTGGGACCTGAGTAGTGTGATCCCTCTTGGGCCTACTACCTATCTTCATCTTGCAGTACTCGATAAAAGGCATGTTAGCTCTAAACCCTTCACTCAAGGATTCATATTTCAGCCAACAAGTCTCCTCATCAAAAAAATTTGATTGTTGTCCCATTTGTGTATTTTCCGGATCTTTCAAAAATGCAGGCTCATGCATGCTCGAATGTGTATTATGGGAACAAGGAGTGTGCTGCCCTGAATTGTTATTTTCACCTCTTTGACCTTACTGCCTCGTGTTACTATTTTCTCCTCTTTCAGCATGATCCTCAACTCTACCCTGCGCTAATCTTTTAGTGAGCTGGCTCAAATAAAGATTAGTGGTCTCTTGTTGTTTAACCATATTGATAAATAATTTTTTCATCATCTCTCCGTTCAGCTCATCATTGTCACCCATTTTCTACCCTTCTTTTTGTGGTGTATTTCTCCTAGGATAAACTTTCATTCACACCCAGCAGGCGAGGAAAGCCGGCTCTAATACCACTGAAATATCCCGAGTGGAATATAACTTATAACTTGACAAATTAAATAAAAAATTGCAGCAAATGATATTCTGACTTTTCTGGAATAAAACCCCAATAGGGCAGCAAACTGAAAAATAATAATAATTTGCGGACCACTTGACCAAATCACACGAAATTTTATAAGGAGATTGCTTATATGATAACAAACACTAGAAAAATATTTTTGGATTTTTTTGAATAATAGATAACTACCAATAATTTTCAGAATGCCCTAAACTACTGAAATATTACATAAATTCATAACTATCTGACTACAACTGATAAAAATCTGATTTTCTGGAAATAACATCTACAAAATATAAAGAAATGATCCCAACCTCCAAATCTGAAAATGGGCACAGGGAAACCCTAGAAAACCCAGCTGCAACCTCCTAGGGTTGACATCACCCTATGAAAGGGGCTGGAAATTCTCCAAAAGGCCCCCAGAAGTGGCGCCAAACCTGCCCTAAGCGCTGGGAAAAATCTGGAATGCAAATGGCTGAAATATCTTCACTCTGATACTGGAATCAGCCTCTAAAACCCTCTGAAAACTTTGTCGGAAATATCTGTAAAATCTGCCTAAAGATTTGCTCTGAATAGACTCCAAAATAGCAAACTAGGGTGGATCTTTCACCACCAAAGAGTGTCCTACTAGCTAGGAGTGGATCTCTCACCACCGAAGCTAGGGTTCTTGTGGGATTTTACTCCACAAGCAAAGGAAAATACAAACAATAGTTGCTCCAATATCAAAATATGTGGGAGTGTAAGAATGCCCCTTCTTCTCCCCAACACCACCTTTTATAACTTTCCAATGCAATAAAGGGCCCAAAAAACCTTAATCGACCCCTTAGGGAAGACCCCACATGAACATTAAGTCACTTAAGTTATTTTTCCCCCTAAGCACCAAAATTGACTTAAGTGACCCCCAACGAAGGAATAGAATATAACAATAATTCCCACCGGGTTGCCCAATACTAATGTCAACGGCAAAATATAACAAAAAAACAAGGTGGTAATCAGTCATCCATACCCAATAGCCTCCAACGACGTTAGCCCCTCGAGTATGACCAAGGCTAAGGCTAAAAAATGACCGTTAGGCCCTCGGTGAAGGAATAGGGACATTACAACGGTGCAGTTAAATTCGTGGTGATAGCACATTGTTAACGGTGCACATGAAAATAAGTGTTTATCATTTTAATAGATTTCTTGCCAAAGCCAAGGTTTTGGAGCATTTTATAATGAATGTCCAATTAATACGGTCATAGGCTTTATCAAAATCTATTTTGAGAAAAAGAATGTTTTGACTTGTCTCTTGTGCCAACTCCATTGCTTCATAGGCAGATAAAACATTATCGAGGATGAACAAGCCGTGTACAAACCTTGTTTGTTCCTTGCATACTATCCTACTAACAATGCTTCAAATTCTTAGGGACAAAGCCTTAGCCAGGATTTTATATGCTACACGTAAGAGTGTAATAGGTCTCCATCCTCCCATAGTGTCCCTTGCAGCAGATTTGGGAAAGTGTTTGGCAAGTCCTTAGTTAAGAAATTTTGCGAGGGGCCCAGAGGAGAACACTTCTCTTGCCAATTGAGTGAAGTCGTCACCATGTTCCAAAAGAATTTTGAGAGGGACCCAAAGGAGAACACTTCTCTTGCCAATTGAGTGAAGTCGTCACCAACTATGTTCCAAAGGTCTTTGTAAAACTCACAAGGTAGACCATCCATGCCAAGGGCTTTGCCATTCGGCATAGCGGAGAGAGCAGCATATAAATCCTCTTTTGTTAAGTCGGCCTTAACTTTAATACGGTCACAAGCAGTCACTTTAGTTGGTATTACTTGGTGGCAGGTATTCCGTGCTTTAAGAATCTTTGACTATGTCAAATATGGCAGAAATATGTGTTGGAAATGACGCTGATAGAGCATTCTAATCTCAGTATGCTCTTCTGCAAAAGAGTCGTCAAGTCGGCAATACCAAGGGTTTTTTCGTTATTTATTTTTTTCTTCAGGTAAATGAAAGAAAAAAATTGAACTTTCATCTCCTTATCTAATCCATTGTAGGCGAGCACACTCTCTTGCTCTTAAAGCTATGTATTCTTCAATTTGCCAAATGATATTTTCCAAGTGGGCAGATTCCTCTTGATGAGATTGATTGTGAAGATCTTGTTCTAAAGAACTATAGACTGCTATCAATTGAGCTTTGGTTGTCTGCATAGAGCGTATGTGCTTCCTTGCTAATATGCGTCCCTAGCCCAAGATGGATTTGATAGTTCTACAAACAGCTGATTCCCACTACAAAATTCATCATGACTCTCCTTAAGGACAGGGGATCAAGTTCCAAATATGATGGTCCAATTCTCAAAAAAATGTTGATTACAGGTGAGATATCTTCAACTTAAACAAGGAGTGATGCTCTTCCTCAGAGTTGCTTATGGATATCGATGTCTAGATTGCTAAATAGTCTAAACATATTTCTTGAATGAGAACATCCACTAGACAAGAAGGACCAAAAAATAAAATCTCTTTGGGCACATTGAATCTATCCAGCCTGGTTTGTACTCTATAAATTCTACAACGAAAGTTATTCCAAGTATACCAACCAGCGCGTGTAACTCCTTTTTTCCCCAATTGGGATCAAAGCGATAAAGTGATGTCTTGCATCTTTCCCAAGCTTGTTTTCAGTCCTTGAGATGGCTATTCAAACTCCATCAGCCCTCTCTCCCTCCCATTCTACCATATTGAAATCACCTCCTACAATCCATTCAACAATTGGTAAGTTGGAGTGAAGTCAATTCCATAGACGAATGTGATCGGAACTTAAATTGGGAGTACATACCACACAAAAACCATAGACGAATGTGATCGGAACTTAAATCGGGAGTACATACTGCACAAAAACCATAGATGTTCTAAATCAAAACCTTTACCCAAACACATTCGTTTGGATGTGTATCATGGCTTATAATGTTAGAATATGTGGAGAGAGAGAGAGAAAAAAGAAAGAATAGAATGTACAAAGAACAAACGAAGAGTAACCGGAATGCACATGTTATTCATGGAGGATTCGTTGTTTTATTATGTGGGAGATGGTTTACAAAATGGTTGAAGTGGTTACAACCATTTATAAGTTAATACTTAACTAATATTAACATGACGCCAATTTATAAGCCTTATATTCTAATACCCCCTCTTAAGGCATACACTATAGAACATGCTGACAAAAACCAAATAAGATCACGAATTCTTCAGAAGCTTCCTCTCTGAATACAATACTTCGACTAAATAGAACTCCATCAAGCTACCTCCCTTAACCTCGTGAAGGTGTAGTTCCCAAGTTGAATTTTCAAGTTCCCGCATTCCACCTCCCCAAACTCCTGAATTATAGTATCTCCTGAATTGTTGGACAACCATACTGATCTACTCCCATAGTACTCCATCATGTTGTCTCATGACCCTTGTAAGGGTAAATTCCCAAGATCCACAAACTCTCGAACGATGTGTGCAACCATCCATGCCAAGATTTACCTACATTGGAACCCTTACTATCTTCAAAGTGTGAGGCTTCTTTTAAAATACGTATTCTCTATTAGTGAGTTCACCACTTTGAACATCTGGTGGATTTTCAACAATAGCTACATTAACTTCATTTGATTTTTCTTTCATTTGGATTTTTACTTTCCAAGTACGAAAGTTGAGACCAAAATATTTGTTTAATGGAATTTCCATTCTCAGACAAAATACCTCGGATAATAATCCTTTCCCAAAATATAGAATGACCCATAAATTAATGTAGAAAGATTTTTAAAACTAGTTTTTTTAAAGCAAAGCAAGGAAACTATACCAGGCACGTTTTTTACCTAGATTACTCGTTGAGACTGAAAATTGACAAATTGTGTGCCCTAGCACTGAATGACCCTTGACAAATTGCAAATTCGGAAATGCATGACTGTATTTTCTTTGTTTTACACTAGCTACCTTCGAAAATCACGTTTATTGCTCTTCCTTGTGATTCTAGATTGTGTTTTCTACAAAAAAGCTTGCCCTAAATCACGTTTTTCTCTGCTCCATTCTGCCTGTCACATTTTGCCATGAAAAAGTCTTATTTCTGTGCCCTAACTGCACAAACCCCAAAAAATCTTCAAAAATGGAAAATTCCTATTTTTGGGCCCTAGCACTTCAAAATGCCCTAAAATTTGTCTAAAAACACAACCAAAATGCCCTCGATTGTATTTTCTTTTTCTGCCCTACATTATTGTTTGTTGCCCTATGATATTGCTCTTGCATCTAACGTTCAAACTAGTCTTTTTCTCTTTCATGCCCTAACGAGACTGGTTTGAACTTCTTCCCTTCTCTTTCTCCTTGCCCCAATCTAGTACCAATGTTAGAACATGTAGAGAAAGAAAAAAGAAAGAATAGAATGTACAAAGAACAAATGAAGAGTAGTAGAAATGCGCACATTATTTAGTGTGTGTATATCCTTTTATTATATGAGAGATGGTTACAAAATGGTTGACGTGGTTATAACCGTTTATTAGTTAACACTTAAGTAATATTAACATAACACTAATTTATGAAAATATTGAAAACCTAGCACTAAAAACAAACGATTTCTAAGATAACGATCCATGTCTAAGCTCACATGGCCAACTATTTTCTTTCCTGTCGTTTTCTACCTTGGCGTTTTGCCTAGCATCATGTAAAGGGAGGTCGACATTCAGGTTTTCTCCTTGTTTATTCTCGTATTTCTCCTCCACGTGGTTTCTTCCTTAGCTGTGTGCTTCAGCCAGCACTCGTGACATAGTTGTTATCCACATTTGCCCTTTGGGGCAGACGTGTGGTCAGAATCATGCAGCATATCAATGAAAGGAAAAGGGTTCGATCTGAACATATGACTGGTAAGGGGAAACCATCGAAATTGTCCTTTAAGGCTATGCTTTGTGGAGATTCCAAGCCTCAAGTCCTAGGTGTTAATCTCCAGAAGCAACCCTTAAGGATGCCCAAAATTGATCCTAGAAAAAATGATAAGGGCTATATGAAAGTTGTTGATGGATCACCAGTTGTGAGGCTTCAGAAAGCTGATGTTCACAGTGGCATTGATGAACTAGAAAGCCAGGGGCTGATTGTCTAGTTTCCTGGATTTCGTCCTCCATTGTCGGCATTTAAAGAATAGACTAGGAAATTTGGGCATACGAAAGGTGAGTTCTCTATCTCTGTTTACCCTAATGGTTACTTTCTCATATTCTTTGCAACTGCAGAAGACAACGAATGTATCTTCCAAGGTGGGCCATGGTTTTATGGTCGAGCGGGTCTTTTTATGAAGCCTTGGCATCCTATGTTGAAGGCAGATGAAGAACTTCTTTCCATTGCTCCAGTTTGGGTGAGGTCATTTGGGCTACCAGCAGAGAATTGGAATAATAATGTTTTTACCGCAATTGGTAATACCCTCGACACCTATATGATGATTGTTGATTTTGCTTCAATTGGAATAAATGATATATGCTAGAATATGTGTCCTTATGAATCTGAACAAGCCTCTACCAACCAAAATCTCTCTGGCCATGGAAGAGGACCAATGGGAACAAGTAGTGGATTACGAAAATATCCCTTTCAGGTGCAGGATCTGCCATGAGTATGGACACTTGGCGAAATATTGTCCTCTTAAAATGCTTGATCCATCGGCGGAAGACCGAGATCAGGATGATTTCATCGTACCTAAGAAAAAGAAAACAGCAAAGAAAAATGTTCTGGAAAATCAAGTTGGAAGCAACAGTAATAGATTTGCTAGCCTTCAACCAAATAATGAGGAGATAGATTTAGGGGAAATCATAGCATCCCAAATACTAGACTCAGATGAACAAACCTAGTACAAAAGTAGAACGGAAAGATGGGGGAGAAACAAGTTAGCTAGCAGTGATTCCGGCCACAAATAGGAAGGAGGAAGTTCGAAATACAATGAAAAGCTATCAATGTAAAACCAAACTTCAAGAGCAATTTGATCACCAACATATTCAGTGGGAAGAAATTGAAGGAATGGAGAAAACTTTGATGATCATGCCCAACCCTACAAATCCCTAGCAAGCGAATTTGCCTTTAGGAGTGTCTCAGAAAAAAAAGTTAAAAAATGAGAATGGATACAAATGTTAAGGCAGGGCATAAATCAAATCAAACCAACCTCCAAAAGGAAGGTCAAAAGCTAAGTAATATATGAACAATAAGGGATTTATCCCAAATTTTTAATCAATCTTCCCAATGAAAGTGATCACGTGGAATATAAGAGGACTGAAAGGCAGTCCTTCCAAGATTATGGAAATTAGAAGAATGATTCGCACTAATCATCCTCAAATGGTGTTTGTTCGAGAAACTAAAGCTTTGATTGAGCTTATGAATGTTCTAGCTGAAAGGATATGGTCTAAGGCACAAGTATTATCTCTTAGTTCTCATGAAGCCTCTAGAGGGGTGGTGTGTATATGGGATCCGAAGATGATTACAGTCTTAAACTCTAGAACAACTTGGAATTGGACAGAGTTTGGGGATATAAAGGAAAAGAAAAAACAACTTATAGAACTGGAAGAGCTCAACTATAAGCTTCGCACTTCAGGAAGTAATACTGAGCTACTCCAACAGGAACTTTGTTTAAAGGTTGTTCTTCGTGAATGTGAAACAAGAGAAGAGATTGTGGCAGCAAAAATCAAGAATACAGTGGTTAAAAGAGGGAGACAAATATTCTGCCTTTTTTCACAGATCATTGTTGGCAAGAAGAGCTCATAATTACATTCACTTTTTAACCAAGGACGATGGTAGGAAAGAGCATTCTTTGACAGGAATGCAGCACATAGCTATGGATTTTTCTTCCAATTATTCTCAACACAACCGGTTGATGAGATAGCTCAAGCAGCGGTGTTGAACACAATTCCTTGTATTATTTCTGATCAGGTTAGTGTGAGGCTTACCAATCCTGTTACGGAAAGTGAATTGCAGTGGGTGGTGTTCACTATGAAGAAAGGAAAGACCCCAGGTCATGATGGTTTCCCAATACAATTCTATCAAAACTTTTGGAATATTCTCGAAGGAGAGCAACTCCAAGTGGTGGAAGAAGTGAGAACTGCTAAAACAGTGATAAAAGAAATCAATAAAACCTTCATAGCTCTTATTCCTAAAACATTAGAAATGGAAGATATTTCTTGATTCAGACCTATAGCTTTATGTAATGTTTTGTACAAAATTATCACTAAAGTCATGGTGGAACGAATGAAACCTCTTCTTCATAAGGTCATATCTCCTGAGCAAGGAGGATTCGTCTTGGGCCAGCAAATCCATGATGAGATAGTTTTAGCACAGAAAGCTTTACACTCAATGGACATCCAGAAATCCCCTTCTATGTTTATCAAGATTGATCTTTCTAAAGCTTATGATAGAGTGGATTAAAGTTTTGGCTCAATTTGGCTTTTCTAAAGAAAGGATTGAATGGGTTCGAGCTTGCTTATCCTCAATTTCCTTTTCAGTTCTTGTTGATGGCAGACCTCATATTTTCTTAGCCTCTAACGAGATTCGTCAGGGTGATTCTTTATCCCCTTTCTTATTTATCATTATGGCTGAGTGCCTTGGCAGATTGGCCACCAAAGCCTGCCATGATAAGAAAATCAGCGGTATCAAACTGGCCAAAGGGGCTCATCCTGTTACTCACTTACACTTTGTGGATGACTCAAGGCTTCTTGGTAAGGCCACTTGTCTAGAAGCATACCAAAATGCAGAAAAATCTTCAATTGTTTTCTAGAGCTACTAGTCATTTGGTCAATCATGCCAAATCTAACATTATTTTTTTACATTGTTCTAGGAGACGAGCAGCAAATTCTGGATATTTTCCACTTCAGCAAGGGTTCTCTTCCTCTCCAATACTTGGGGGTTCCTTTGGCAGTTAAAAACATAAAAGATTGGAATTGGTTAATAAACAAAGCAAAAAGAAATTACGAAAATGGACAAATAGATGGCTCTCCTCTGGAGGACGAATGACTTCGGTCAAGGCTGTCCTCCAAGCTTTGCCAATTTATGTCTCTTCTATCTTGAATATTCCCGGTGGAATTCTGAAACAACTGGATTCTCTATGTCAGAAATTAATTTGGATTGGTTTACAGAGGGAAAAATGGTCGTTAGTTAAATGAGAGATTCTCTATCAACCGAAAAAAGAGGGTGGCTTAGGATTCAGATCTACTTCACAGCATAACAAAGCTTTAGCAGCCAAACTCTATTGGAGATTATTAGCTGCTCCAAATGACTTGTGGGTTGCTAATATTAGAGCCCAAATATGCTGAAAATAACCCTCCAAAACAGATTATTCGGTTGACTCTTCCATCTAAAGGCTCCCCCATTCTTTTTTTCCTTCGACTTGGAGTAGAGATTATTAAAAGATATTCCTTCTAAATAATTAATAATGGCCAAATTGCTAACTTCTGGACTGATTCTTGGCATGGCCCTCCACCTCTCATTATTCAGTATCCAGAATTCAAGACAACTATGGAAGCTCTTCATGAAAAGGGTTGGGTTAAGGTTGCCAAATATTGGAAGAATACTACCCCTCAAAGGGAAATTGGACACTGTTAGATTCCCACTCATGATTGGCCAGTCAAGCTTGGGGAAGAGCAGCAAAAACTAATAGATAATATTATGTTGTCTCGACCTCTTTCAACTTTTCCAAGGCCAGATTCCTTAGCATGGGGAAAAAGCTCTAGGTATCTATTTGGTTTCTTCTAGATATGCTTCTTTATGCCAGATCGCTCCTCATCCTCTTCGAGACATCTTTCACCATCTGTGGCAGCCAACTCTATGGCCAAAAGTGAGCTTTTTGTGTGGTTGGTTTTAAGAACAAAAATCCTGACTCGGGATAGGCTCATGAAAAGAGGATTTAATGGTCCTTCTAGATGCGCATTATGTCTGGACAATGAGGAAACCATAGATCATATTTTTACACAATGTCCATTTGTAATCCACCTATGGCAGCTTTTCTCCAAGTTGTTTGAGTTACCCTCGGTAGGTATCCAGTCTCTTGAACATTCGATCTGGGAATGGAGAGGACATTTGACCAAGGGTCAAAATCTTTTACCAGCTTTATGGTCTAGTATAATTCTCCTACTTTGGAATACTTGGAAGGAAAGGAATAGAAGAATTTTCCAATAGGAGAGTAGAGACAAGTCTATTGTGTGGGAGAAAATTAAAACGAATGTTGCAAAATCTATTAAGCACAAGATTTGTTTGCCTCTAACTCCGTATGAGTGGGATCATATATGCAAATATGCTTCCCTTGCAGCCCAAGACTTCTACTGTGGTTCCATTTAGACTAAGAAAGAAAAAACAGTTGCATACAAAGTGGACCCCCTCCGCCTAGTTATGGAAAGTTGAATACCGATGGTGCCTCTAGAGGAAACTCAGGTCATGCAATTATGGGAGGCATAGGTAGATATTTTGATGATTTTGTGGCCTTCTTTTTCGAAAAATTGGGTTATTCTACGAATAACTTAGCTGAGATTAAGGCAGTCTACATGGGCCTGCAAGAATCTTTGAAAATTGGATGGCAAAAACTTCTGGTTGAATCAAGTTCCATGCTAATTGTCAGATTATTATCTTATCCTGACACAGTTCAGAGTAAAAAGTGGCAAATCATAAGAGAGTTGGGGAAAATTCAAAGGCTGCTGGATAAGCTCCAAGAGGTTCACTTCAGTCATGTCCCTAGAGAGATCAATAAAGTGGCGAATGATTTGGGTAATTGGGCTCTTGATAATCATAATGTCATATGTTATGCCCCTTCACCATTTTGGTGGTTCACCAGCGTCCAAGCAGAACCAAGACAAATTTTGGCTATAGACTTGTATTAATGTTAGCTTCTCATATGTATCCTTTTTTGCATACTGCCCAAGCTTGGACTAATAGCTTTCATGCTTGGCACAGTAGAATATGTAAAATTTGATTTCTCTATGATATAAAAATGGTGGCTTTTTATTTAAACATAACACTAATTTATAAGCCTTATATTCTAATATCCCCTCTTAAGGCTTATACTATAAAACATACCGACCCACACACAACGTACATCTGGATCCGTTCCATGGCCTATGATATAGGGTTGCAAAGATGGGGTAATTCCCAACACCACTCAATGACTGCCACGATTGTGGTTTGACGCCCTGAATGAACCATTCCAGCAATAACTCATTCTAGTTTTTAATTCAAATCAAGTTGATTTAACTCCTTACAAGAAAAATATATTTGGCTTAATTCTCTAAAGAACACCATGTGCAAACTACTTATGACTGGGAATAGTGATCCCTCAAACATTCTAGGAAAATAGAAAGATCTTCATTCTTAAGAGGGCATGCCATCCAACGTGTTAAACTGATTATGTATCACCAAAGCAGAAACACAATTCTTTGGCAAAGAAGATACTGCATCCCTAAGAGATTTGATGTGAGGTGATGGGTAGTCATAGTTTTGAGTATGTATCCTTTCTGGCAATGAACCTCCTTTACGTTTATGAGTTTTCACTATCCATCCCCTTTCATTGATATTGACCTATTTGACACAACATGCAATGCTGCCTTACCTCCCGAAGCCCATAAATGAGTAGTGTTAATTGGTCCTTAGCCTTCGGGAGGCAAGATTGAATTTTGTGAGGGAGTGTCAATGTGGGTGGGCTGATGCATATTGCTATGCTTAGGCTATGTGGATTCTTCATCTCTATTTTTTCTGACGCATGATTTGAATCACGACGGAGAGGACGATCATAATAATATGATCTTGAGCTTGACATGTGAAGCATGCATTTGGAAGGTTCAGATATCATACTTTTGATGGTGAATCCAATCTATTGTCATAGATGAAATGAATGTAGGACGCTTTTTTTGGAGATTTACTTCAACAAAAACTCTAGGATTTGGTCGGGAAAAATTACTCTTGTCATCCAGGATGAGCAATTTTCCAAAGGAGTAACAAATAAATCCACAAATGGCCTTAATTCAGCAGTTATCGTTGGAAACTCAAGCCAAAGAGAGAAATGACACTGCACATTATCTTTTGAATTAAAATTTGCTCGCTGTGATTAGACATATGCGAGAGAGACAACAATGTTACATGTGCCATATTGTAGGACCCTCCAAGCAGACATGTCAGAATTGAATAATAAACAAATATATATTTTGATCCCAAACCCCAATATGAATGCAAAGAAATGCCCTTGGCTTCCCAGTTAAGCACGAATCATTTTTCACCTTTAAATAATTATAATGCTGATTTTGAAAATAGTTACTTTTGATTAATCAAAATGTTGATTGAAGTATAATTGATTGTGTTAAATTGAATTACGATGAATAAATGAGTTTGTGAAAGTGATTCTTAATTGTATCATGCATAGTTCAAAAAATCGTTATCGACGATTAATCGGCAAGCCAAATTTTGACTCAAAAATCGGGAATCGGGAATCGACAATTTATCGGCAATTTATCAACATTAATCAGCAACTTTATCGCTACCTTTAAAAACATTTAAATTCATAAAATATACTTAAATTAAATGTAAAAACAATGTTAAATGATGTGAGAAGTGACTATGTACAGTATACAGTATACTATTATATTGTATACTAGTATACTATTATAATGTTAAATGATGTTAAATGTTAAATCGTTATACAGTATACTATTATAATTTTATAGTGTATACTGTACAGTTAACTATAAATTTATAATAATGTACAATATATACAAAACGTATAAAATTAAATTTATAGTGTATGTTATAGATTGTATGAAATTAAATAATGTATTTTATATAAATGTATACAATGTACAGTATATTGTATAAGTTGTATATACTATAACTATTAAAAAAGATATAATAATATATTAATTATTAAATATATACAAAACAAATTAATATATTATATAAATAATATTAAGTATTAACTATTTAGTGTAAAGTTATAGGCCACGAACTGGCCACAAAATAAATAATAACTATAACTATTAACTATTAAAATGAATTAATATATTAAATAAATATTGTAATATTTACCCTGCTAGGGCCACAAAATGGCCACGAGTTGCTAGAAAACAGATCTGGAAACCACGGCAAATGCACTATGTATTTACGTGCCCTCGAAACAAGGTCCAATGCCCACAAAACCACGTCGAATGCCCTCCTACGTGAGTCAAAATGGAGGAAATACAACTCGCAGAAGCAAAAAATGATTCGAGCAGAAGAAAACAGGAGAAAAATCGCAGAAGCAACAAATGATTCGAGCAGGAGGAAATGGAGCGATTATCCATGATTTTTCAAGTTATTTAGCGTCAGAAATCGCCAATTTATCAGCAATAAATAAATCACGATTTATAGAAAGATAAATCATTTTGCATGTGAAAAACGATTTATTGCGATTATCGTCCGAGTAATTGTGATTTTTAGAACTATGGTATCGTGCTCAATTATATGTTGTGCATATCGAATTTGTACATTATGTTAGATGGATATGACATATGTGTTAAGTGTGTAGGAAACAAATTGTACTTATGCATACCTAACGTATACAAGGACAAAGGTGAGCAACTCCTCAATGATTCATTCATCAACATGGATTCACCCAATACATGAACCCCTAGTTTTTAGGTTCTACTGTAACCTAGTACTTGGTGGTTAGTTTCCAAGGGTGTTGGAATCAACCCTTCTTTAGGCCCAAGTGTTGCCTTGTGTTGCTTGGTGATCCACTTGATTTATTTCATTTTGAGCAAATGACTTACTTTTATTAATTTATTTTGTTATAGTGCAAGTGGCTTATTTTTATTTATTTTTACTTAATAAAATGAAAAACTCAAATTTGGCTTTGAGAGCCATTTTCGAGAGGTGTGTTTGACAAGTAAACCTTGTGTTACACCCTCAAATGAAGCCCATACCCATTAGGTAGGTTGGACTTTTCTAAGCTCTTTGACCACTTTTAGACTCAAAAGGACCTTATTAATGGCTTTGGAAATAATGCAAGGAGTTAACCCATAACTTGTTTGAATAACTATGTAAGGTGGTTGCTTGTGAAAGTAAAATTTATACAAGTGTAGTGGTCCTTTCCAAGCGCTAACTGAAAAACAATGGAAATAGCACCAACCCCAATTGAGAGTAAAATCAATTTTATGACAGCCAACTGAAAATATTATTAAACCTAACAGCGAACTGAATTTGCACTTTTAAGGCATTAAACACCATTCAAACAAGCTGAAAATTGATGTATAAATTCTCCAAAATATTATATTTGATAAATGGAACAAACACCAAACAAAAACACTCCAAAATATATGCAACTTTGGAAATTCTATACATCTGCAATTAAATTTATGACAGCAAAATTACAGCTCACAACAATGGCCACAAATGGAGATTCCAAGCCCCAAAAAATGAAGTATAAATGAAGATTTTGGCTGCTAAAAATACGAAGAATGCAATGATGATTGAGTTGAGGGTCGTTGTGCGCTAGAAACCACTTAACTCTTCCCCAAGGTGGGTCACTCCTATAACAGAGGGGCTTAAAATCAATGTAGGTTCAAACCCTAGCTGAAAATTTGCAACATCAATATTCTTGAAGCACTTTGGAAACCCCAAAATGGAGAGTCCCCAACAAATTGAAGAGTTTTTGTTCAAGCAAAGAAGGGTTTCATCCTCCTTATCAGCCACACCAAAGGATTTTTGCCCATAAGTGGAAGTAATTGAGCAATCATCCCAAAAACCATGCAAAGTTCATTTTAGACAAGATCATGATGCCCAAATGAGGCAAGCAAACCCTCTTTATACCTTGTTGTAACGCCAAAGTAAATTAGAATGCCTCTAAACTTGGACCAACTGCACAAGGATACTTTTCTTTTCTTTTTTCTATGGCTTTTCATCTTCATGACCTAGCCAACAAGACTTATGTAGAAAACTATTAAAGAAGAATGCAAATGCTTACTAAAATAACTGAAAAACACGACTATTACTTCCCTTGCTCATTTTCTTCTTGCCCCCGGGAAGTGTAATGGGCTCAAAGTCTTCCAATCGAACTAGTTTGAAAAAGAGGACATTACAGTCCTCCCCTCCCAAAATTGATTGCCCACAAGCAATTGCAAGCTCTCATGCCCAAGTACCTTTATGCCAAAATGAAGAAATATGATGTAAAGCTCCATAAATCTAGATCATGCACCTGTCAATGAAAGAGCTCTTGCCAAAATAAGCTCATATATATGTTGTCTCTCTTCATATTGATGTACTTTGGCAACCAGTGAAATTTAACAACTTCCTTGGAATGAAATCCGTTGCTACCTCAATTCTGCCCTTTTCAATTTCACCTTCAAAAAAAGCATTAGCAACCTTTCTCAATGCATACTCAGTTGTACAAAAAGCCTCCCAATCTGCTGTAAACTTAGTCATAGAGCAAAAAAATGAGGAATAATCAGCAGTTTGACAAGCTGAAACACATTTCAATGTGCAATCTTCACTTTCCATTTCAACCTTGACAACTATAATGGAAGAGCATCCTCTAACCATACATATGAATGCAATTGACATAATGTGGGGGATGCTAAATATGATGACAGTAGCATTAATGGAGGCAATTTGGCTCATGGCTGTCATGAAAGCACTTCCTCTAGCATTTGGAGGTACTAATACATTATCCCGTGTTTCCTTGCTTTATTCGAGACCCTTTGCATGAAGATTCAATTTAAGAGCCCTTTCATGTAGCTATTGTTGCGCTACTCTGATATTCAAGTGGACTGCCCCTTGGGATTTTCCTTTGCTGCTTTTAGTTTCTTCATTAAGAGGGATGTATATCAAACTATTCTCCAACTCTTGATGACATTCTTCACTTAATGGAAAACTCGGAAACATTATGCAAATCTAACCCAAAGCAGACCACTTGAGAGAGTTACCTTGTTTCTCATATATATGAACATGCTCATCTGAATCATACTTATGCTTTTTCTTTTCTTTCTTCTCCATTCCTAGACCTGCACATAGAACAAACACATTAAAGGAAATAAGAGCTCTCAACATTACTTCTTCATTCCTCATTGATATGTGAATTAGCTTTCTTCCTTTGCTTGCATTCTCCTCAAAATTCCCCTTCATATGATGGGCTCTCAAAGGTCTATTCACGTTGTCCCAAATATGGCTGTAGCTGTACCATTACAATTTCTCACTCAAAATCAGCATTATGGTGGCCGGAAAGTTTTCTAAAATAGTGGCAAACAATCTCTCGTTGATAGTAGGCAGAAAACCCTTCCATCTTGTGACTGAAAACACTTAGGTGACTGTCATAAACGGGGTTAAGGAGCTGGTTCTGATGCTGACAGCAGCAAAAAGAATAGGATAACAGCTATCATACTTCAAATTCATCACAAAGTTCAACCATATGGGGACTGAAAATGCTTCAACAGCATCAACAAACTGAAGAGTACTCCCATGTATGGCTAAGGCTACTTGTATGGCTACAAATATAATATTGGGCAAACTGAAAATGTTGATAATCGCAGTATGATTTTTTATGACAGCATGTTTCAAAACCCATAAAACATGACTTCTACTACTTACACTCATACCACCAATTTCCAGTTGGGTTACACTGCTCGAGGAAGTAAGATAACCTCTATCTTGCTCATTTCCAAATGTAAAATTTATGAAATCAACATCCACTTCCATTGGAAGACTTCTTCTAAGAGCATTTGCATGGATTAAGAGCTGAAAACCTCTATGATATGATTGTTGTTTTAAAACTGAAAGTGTGGGGTTATCTTACCATGTGTAACCCATAGATCTTGCCTTCTTCCAATAATTCTTTCCATCCTCTTTGTTGTAGCAACTTGAGGAGTTCCACTTGTCATGCCTTGAAGCACAACCTTTTGATCACCAAGTTTGAATCTCAATTCCCTAGCTTGATAGTTTTGGGTAAATTCACCCAAAGAATGCAACCATTGAATCTCAAGTACCAAATCCGTACCTCCAATATCAACAACATAGAAATCATTACTTACCATGTGCCTTCCCAAGGTGAGCTTGAGTTGTTGGATCCTCTTGGCACAAGGGATGATGAAGCCATTTTGTAGCACCTCATTCTTCACAATGAGGTTCGAATGCACCACAAACTTTATATACGTTCTCATAATTTTTCTTCCATTCCAAGTGCAAGAGCTGACATTTACCTTGATCCTCGGGATACCACCCATGCCAAAGCAATCTTAGCCTTGAATAGAAGAAGCAACATGCCCACAACTGCAAGTTGTCTCTTTGGACCTAACATGCTTTATAAAATGTTTTCTAGGATGACAAAAATATAGCAGCAACATAGGAGGAAACAACAAATGAGAAATATGGTCATCATGATCATATCTTGGGCTGCCCACAAAGAGCTCACCCTCCTTCAACAAGTGAAGATCTTCCCACCTTGACTCCTTCCATATTTTGTTAACACATGTATGGAACATCATCATGGTTTTCACCTAAGTCAAGAACACCATCAATTTGATTCTTATTGATTGTTGTTCGTAATTGAACATCATCATTATCAACCGGAGATTTGGCTTCAACCACCAAATTCTCCACAATTTTGCAAATCGAATTTTTCTTTTTTCCTTGGCTCATGTTCCATGACTTCTTCCTCTTTTTTTAGAGATTTTGTTGCATCAAAAACCTTTTTTGGTTCTTCATCTAGCAACACCTCTCCATGTCCTTCAACATGGTCTTCTTGGGACTCCACCTCAAAACCCTCTTGTAGATCTGATTTTTCTTTTTCTTCTTTCAAGAGAAACCCCTTAGGGTTTGCCTCATTTGGCATATTCTTGTGGTTTAAGGTTTAACCCTAGCATCTTCATCCATGCTCCGATTATCCCCTTGTTGGAGCCATGAAATGTGGAGAGTTCCACCTTCCCCAAAGCATTTTGAAGATCCCACTGTGGCGCATGAGGCATTGACCTTCCCTTGCTTACCCCTATAAATTCGGCAAGTGAAATAGCATCACAGAACTCATTTGAAGGAGCCCTATATCCTTCATAGTTAGCCACAATATTGTGACCCACTGAATGTCGTGTTTTCACCTCCAGAATGACTTCTTTCTTTGGTAAGAACCTAAGTCACCAATCCATGTTTGTATTCTTTATCATCGTCTTGCACGAATACCCTTGGGCTGGGAAGATCGATGCTCTAATACCATTGTAATGTCCCTTTCTGGGATCTAACTGAAAAACAAAGGAAATAACACAAACCCCAATTGAGAGTAAACTAGACTTTATGACAGTTAACTAAAAATATTATAAACCCTAACAACGAACTGAATTCACACTTTTAGGGCATCAAACACCATTCAAACAAGTTGAGAATTGATGTATAAATTCTCCAAAATAGTATACTCAATGAAACAAACACCAAGCAAAAGCACTCCAAAATATATGCAAATTTGAAAATTTTATACAGTTATTATTAAATTTATGACAACTAAATTACAGCTCACAACAATGGCTGGAAATGGACATTCTAAGCCCCAAAAATGAAGTATAAATGAAGATTTCCGCTGCTTAAATATGAAGAATGCAATGATGGCTGAGTTGAGTGTCATCGTGCCCTAGAAACCACCTAACTCTTCCCCAAGGTGGGTCACTCCCCTAGGAGAGGGGCTGAAGATTAATGTAGGTTCAAACCCTAGCTGAAAATCTGCAACATCAATCTTCTTGAAGCACTTTGGAAACCCCAAAATGGAGTCCCCAACAAATTGAAAAAATTTCGTTCAAGCAAGGGTTTCGTTCTCCTTGTTAGCCACACCAAAGGATTTTTGCCCTTAAGTGGAAGTAATTGAACAATCAGCCCAAAAACCATGCAAAGTATATTTTAGACAAAATCATGATGCCCAAATGAGCCAAGTGAACCCTCGTTATACCTTGTTGTAGTGCCAAAACAAATTAGAATGCCTCTAAACTTGGACCGACCTCATAAGGGTACTTTTCTTTTCTTTTCTATGTCTTTTCACCTTCATAACCCATCCGACCAAACTTATGTAGAAAAATATTAAAGAAGAATGGAAATGCTTACTAAAATAATTGAAAAACATGACTATTACTTCCCTTGTTCATTTCCTTCTTGCCCCCAGGAAGTGGAATGGGCTCAAAGTCTTCCAGTCAAACTAGTTTGGAAGAGGGAGCATTACAACAAGTCTTGCAAATTGGCCCTTTGTTGTCAAGTCAAATGTGTAAAGCGTAGTTTGAGTTGTAAGCGATTGTGTAGGACAAAAGGAAGAATACTTGTGTAATAAATCGAATGCTACGTTGTTGAATATGTAAGTCAAGTATAGGAAGCCATGTGATGTGTAAGGGAAATTAATTTCAAATGTAAAAAAGTTGTTTGCTTGGGGTTGAAGTTCGTCATGTGGCATGATCCTATTTGTTGGCCTATTTTACCTTTTTTCTATTTACTGGGAGCTTGAAATTGAATTGAGGATTATGCAATTTGGAATTTGGGTTCTATTTTGTAGAATTTTGGAGAGCTTGGTTGGAGTTCTTGGATTGGCTTGGAGATTGGCTTGGAGATTTGCTAGTTTCTTCTTGAGTTTTGAGCAATTGGAAGGAAGGAGGTAGGCCTTCCAAATTTGATTTCTATTGTTTTATGTAAAATTGAAAGGAATACTCTCTTACTATCTCTTGATAATCAATTTATTGAAATGATGGTTACTCCATTGAAATGAGTTCTCAATTTGTTGCAAGAATGTTAACAGAGAAACTACACTTCCACAAACACTCACAAACAATAAGTGCTTACCAAGTTTAAGCATAGAGAAGTTTAAGAGTAAAAATAGCTTTGTATTCACAATAGGTATGCTTAGAACAATTTGTGCAGTACATTTCCCCACATTCTATTTATATGATAAGAAGACTAAATGGGTTGTCGATTAAACGCAACCATCATCAACCAAACATAATTATGAGTCCTTACAAAACTACCTAAGGCTAACAATACAATCATTAACCACATAGCACGCTGGCTACTAAAATATGATGATAATATGACGATCTTCATGTACAAAGGATTTGTGCGCTTTTTTTTCTTTTACACATGTTTCCTTTTAAGCGGGTTTATCATAGTGGTAGTAGATGCAGTGGAATAAGTTTTTCTTACTTTTCACTTTCCAGCGTAAAGATGTTTCATTTTTCAGTTGAGGGGCTTGCGAAAAAATTATTTTTCATTGTCTTTCTTAGTTCTTGAAGAGCTTCAACAGAACACAACTATCTTGGTTCTCAATTCAAAAAAAACTTTCAATGTCCACAAGCACACCTACCATCTTACAAGTTAATTTGCAAATCTTCTATGGTGACAGAACAGACCAATACTACAAGCAACAGGATGTCTTTCTTAGGAATAATGACATCATCCAATAATATTCTTGTATTAGACATCTCTTTTACTGTACCTACATAGAAACAAGACATCATTATTGGGATGTTAGCATGTAGTGCAATCTTACTCAAGCATCATAGGGAAATGATGAATAAGTATCTTACTAAGAACCTTAGGGCAAGAACAGGAATATGGCCATCAACTATCATGAACCTTTCATGATATATGTCATTTGACGTTCATCATTGTCATCTAGTTGGAAATTTGGCTCAAATAGTTCATGGTTCCAACAAACTTCACAATAGCCCTCCTATCCAGTTAAATTACAACAGTTAGGTTGTAAATGTTCCTTCTAAAGAGAATTTAAGGGGACCACAAATCTTTCTCCAAGACAAAAGACCACAAACCTTGCTCCAAGAAAAAGGACCACAAGTCTTATTGGTTTTCCAACATTCGCTTCTTGAGTTTAAATAGGAGCACAATGTATAAGCTCAACAATTCAATGTCTATACCTTGTTCCAAAGGAAAGGAACACAAGTCTTAGTGGTTCACTCCCTTTAAATTTGTGTAATTATTATCGTATGCTGGATTTTATAAAAATGATACATTTAAAAAAATTACTTTAGGAAAATCTTCAACAAGGAAAAATATAAAATATAGGTAAACAAATGATCTGATTCTGCATATAAGCTTCACATATGTCTAGAATTGCATACCTCCAGGTGCAGTTAGAAAGAATCAAAAATCGTAACAGGTCACTCCCTTTAAATTTCTATAGTTATGCTTATATGTGTGATTTTATTAAAAAAAATCACTTAAAATTCACAATCTTTAGGCTAACTTCCAGAAGAAATTATATTAAATATGGGCAAACAAATCAGTTGATTCTGCATATAAGCTTAGCATGTATCTAGAATTGCGTACCTCTGGGTGCCATTGGAATCCTGTCACGGGATATTTGTGGCCTTGCACTGTTGAGACATAAGTCTGCAACAGTATTCAATCCATAAAGATCCACAAACTATTTCATGGAAAAATAAATACATCTCTGAAACACTTAAACATCCTAAAAGCATTATTGCTATTATTCATTTCTCCCCATGTAGTCACAGCTTTTTAACAATCATAAAACTCAAAAATTATCCAGTTTTTATAACAAATAAAAACAGTGAAAATAAAAACAAATTATGGTTTGCACCTCGTCACTTTCATCCGTACTGGTTGTAAGTATTTTAAAGAACTTTGATAGTTCAGCATTTCCTTGAAGTCGCTCAGGTGATAATCCAAACTGTCAAACAATCACTATGCCAAATGATAATTGTGAACTAAAATTCCTACCAACCCTCAACATCACATCACAAAAAAATTATCTTATGTTCTAGTACATGTCAAGAAAATGTTATAAATGTGAACTAAAATTTCTACGAACCATCTGATGCTCCAATACATGTCAAGGAAAAGTTATATGTTTATTAGTACCATACCCAAGTTAACTGGTATGAGATATCATGTAAGAAAGCTCATGTACGGCTTAGTGTTTCAGGATTTTTAAGGATAATGTGGAGTATCATTATATTTTAAGCTTCGGCTTCCAGTATGTTTTGCACTTATGCAGAGGAGACAGTCAGCTAGCAACTAACACTATCAAAAGCAATTCATCTATAAGAAACAAGATATCCCATTGATATGACAACTTGTATGCATTGTAAAAAGCACAAACCTTTAATCTTAAAATTTATAGCGGGTAAATTAGCTAAGGAGGTGATAACCTTCGTTTCCACTAACATCTAATGTCACTTCTCCCTGCCACATGCCTAATTCAACAAGAAACATTATCAATTGTTTGTCAATACAGACTCAACCATTACAACTTTGCATTGGAATTTTTTTTTTTAAATTATTATTTTGAGCCAGTGAAGTGCAGGGCTCACCCTGCTTCTTCATTCGTCCAGATTACTAGTAACCTTGGCCACTAGATGTGCTGACTGAGCTGCCACCACAGGCCGAAATAACTAGTGGGTAGTTGTATGCAATGGTCATTCGCAAGTGATCTTGCCAGGCTGGAGAACGCTTCAAATTGCAAAAGGAATCACCAAGGCCTTGCAAACAGTAAAGGCCCAATAGTCTCTCCTCTACCTAGCCAACGAAAGGCTTTGCCCTACCCGAATGGTCATTGACTCGAAGACAGTGGCCTTGTCCCCAGACATTGCATTCCAGAAAGACAACTACTAAGAAAAAGGGTCATATCTAATCCAGCAACCTCTGCTACTACTATACTGATCAAAATCAATTTTAGCTTTTTGTGCTTTGCCGGTGATTGCTAGTTAAATGATCCTCAACCCTTGCTAGTCAAGAACCATCACATAATTTCATGCCTAACCTCTAGAAATACATCCATAATTTTCATGAATGCACTTTTGCAAAACTAAGTACAACGGGTGTTTAGAGGGTCTTCCATTTTAGCCTTAAAAAATGATCATTGACACACCCAAATATACACCATGAGGCATAACTATGTATTCAAGATCTTTGAAAGGTCTACATTGAAGAAGATTTTCACTAACTAGACAAATTACAAATCAACACATCTCATCTGATTTCTACTTGATTATCATTATGTTTCAACTGATTTCCCTTGGTTCGTTTAACAATTTTCAGATTTCATTTAATTCCCTGATAGTTGATCAACTTCTGATGAACTAAAGGTTAAATAAGTGGCAATCGGTTAGTAGAATCAATTTCATGAAATGTGTGTGTGCCCACATGTGTCGATCGCCCCTTGCCATTTGGACATAATTCACTGAATTGGGAAAAGAGGAAGACCTGTGCAGATAAAAAGGCTGAGCCACAACTGGATTCAAGAGGAATTTCAGTTTTCTAATCTGTGAATTTTTGAAGGAAAGCTGCAAGAAGGCCAAGAAGCATGTATTCAAATCAGTGAAGTCAACCTCAGTCCTATTTCTAATTTTTTCTATATCTATTCTGATAACTTAATAAGAGATTTTTTTCCTGTATTTAAGAGCTGAATACAGCAGAGTTTTATCTATCCATTTAGAGGGTATCATGATTGCATATGCAGAGTTTGGAACAAAAACACTAAGTACCTGCTCATGCTTTTGGCATTTATATATTCATTTGAGATTTTTATGTTTCTAGACTAGAAAGACAATAAACACTTATAAGGCCAGCTATAGTCTTACTAAGGAGACCCTAAAGATGTTGATGAAGGCCACTGTGTGTCTAAATGTGTTTACAGAAAAATTACACTACCAAGAACAGTCACAGATAATATTGCATATTATAAAGTAAAGACAGAATGACAGTAACAATAGCTTCTCAGTACATGTAGTGCAGTACATGGAGGATCCAATACAAGCGTCCTTTCCCCAACATACATCATTCTATTTATATGACAAGAAGAACCAATGGGTTGCTGGTTGAACACAACCATCAGCCACCGAACATACTAATGAGAATAATTACAAAACTATGTAAGGCTGGCAATCCAATCATTAACCACATAACAATACAACAATTACTAATATTATGGTCTACATTATCCCTCCCCACCCCCCCAAAACAATTTCGAGTCCCTTTCAACACAATTCATTGATAACATGATAAAAATTAGAATGAAGAGGGAAGACGAAAGACATTCCGGGTGGAGCTGCCGCCGATGTAGAGATTGTTGTAGCTGGAATTGTAGGATGTCTTGTACACTTTGCATGATTACACTCTTCACAATTTGCTTTCATCAAGACTATACATGCGGAATGAGGGTACCACCTTCCTAGAAGACCTCGGCGAGAGCCCCAGACCGGAGGTGTTGAAGGGAGATTGCCTTTCTGATTAATTTTTTGGCTGTATGGTGTTTGGGGATGGTCGTACAGCGGGGAGTACAGGCGTTCATATGGTTGAGCATACAGGTCATATGATTGCAGTGGTAGCAGAAGATCGTATGGTAGCAACAACCGTATGTGGTATGGCAGGAGCGGAAGATTATGGTCGTACGATCATGCTCCCTCTTCATTATACGCTGCTTCTACTGCCTCTGTCATGTCCCCTTTTCAGAAGTAAAAAGTGGGCAAAAACGGAAAACCCATAGCCTATTCATTATTTGAATTTCCCATAGGCCAGGGGAATAAAAGCAAGGGAAATAAATTAATAATATTACTTTAAGTGGTCCTAAAAGTAATTTAATTTTATAACATGAAAAAGGACACTTAAGTGTAATTATTATTAATTGGGCCAAAAAGTAATTATTAAAGTGACTTTATTAAAAAGAGCATGACAGCATCTAATTATAAGGTGGGTGCTGCTTTTTTGGTGTTTTATCAAAAAGAGTGAAAAGAAATTATAAAAGAGGGTGTTGGGCTTTTGGAAAGCATTCCATTTGATCATTCACCTTTTATCGTGTGAGTTTGAGCAGCAGCTTCAGCTTTCAGCATCAAACGACGAAAAACCCTCCGGTGAACAGGCCTAAGGAAGAAAACCCCCATACCCAGTGAGGTGATTCCATCCAGGAATCATTATTGTGCTCCATATCAAGATTCAAATTCAAATTTCAGCGTGTGTGACCCTATATAGAGTTTGAAATATTTTCCAGATTGGTGCGTTGGGGTTTGAGGAGGAATTATTGTTGTTTTTGAAGATCAAAATTCAGGGTTTGTAGCCATTTCCAGTCTTGTCGTCACCCATCTAAGGTTGTCGTACAGCCTGTTGTACCTTGGTGTCACTTTCCGGCTTTGGTGTCATCTATTTTGAGTGATTTATGCAGTTATTTAAACACCCACAGGGCTGACATCATACAACCAAGGCTTGGTGTTAGGGTTTATGTCATTATTTGTTGCTAGCGTCATCATTCAAAAGGTTGTGTCACCGCATTCGCCTATTTTAAAGCCAAAAAGGTGAAATTCGCCGAATCTCATGTTGGGACACAAAATTCGCGATTTCCAATCCTGTATGCCAAAAACGTCTTAAAAAATCGAAACTATGTTGGCTTTATAGTCATTTTCCCTACCCGCTGTGTTTTAAGTTCCAGAAAAGAGTTATCGTGTGACTAGAAGCAAACGTACCCTGAGTTATCGTGTGCCCGCGAATTTGCACAATTCCATTGCGATGTCTCATGTTGCATTATTTTGTATTCTTCGACTCTTATATTCTATTGTTTCAGTTAAGTTTAGGTTTTATTTTAGGTTATGCCCGTGCAAAGGTATTTTAGTTATATTGTAATTGTATGCCTATTATTTTTTAGTTTAGGTTTTAGTTTTTAACTCGTTTTTATTATATTTATATTTTATATACAATACCTTAACATTTCTATTATATATTTACTTTTTTAGTTTTTATTATTTTTGTATTGAGTATATTTATATTTAATATTTTTAAAAATATAACTAATTTTTGCAGTCAAATTTAATCGTGAATCTTATCGTTATTATTTTAGCGACGACTTTTTTACGTATTGGCTAGATTTTATGCACAGCTGAAAACCTGGGCAGTCATGAGATAAATCTCCCTCATTTACCGGTGAGGCTCCCGTGTAAGATTTTGTCAGTTATATGTCCTAATATCTATTTATTGATATTACTTTAACTATGTAGCTCATGAACCATAGCTAAACAATTTTACAACAAGTAAGCAACTCTAAAAAAAACGAAAACTCTGCGGAAAAGGAAAATAATAGGAAACAGGATGAAAGGAGAGAATATGTGCAACCCAATCAATAGTTCACAGAGTTAATCGCATGCACATAGATAAAACAAATAGATCTTTTAAATACAGAATTTAAAGCAAAAGATAGTCTCAGATCCAGATCTAGAAAGAAATAAGAAGCAAAATGCACCGTTGACACAAAGTTCTCCGGAAATCTGCCTCCTCTCTATTCCTCTGCTTGCAGAAAGCTATCAAGGGTCTCAACTCAAAGTTTAGAACACAAGAATGCTGATCACAAATTCCGATCCTTTAACCCATAGGTTCTTCCTCTATTTATAGTGTATAAAGGGCAATAACAAATAAGAAGCTTTAAATAAATTCCCGCATGTAGAAGCTATGAAAAGGGAAACAACTGGCAATCTTCCTCCTGCAATTCCTCTTTGCATGACATGCATGATTTATACTGAAAAATAGAACCTTCTATTTAGCATGTCTACCACCTATTTCCAAGTAATTGACTTCTTCAAGTAACGGTTTTTAAACCAATCACTTAAGTTTTTATAATTTAATTTATTGCTCAATTACTTTGTCAGAGAAAATAAAAGCGGAAAAAATAAGAAAAAAGCTGCAACCCTCTCAGTCTTGTTCTTCTTCCATATTCTGCATGCAGTTGACTTTTTTGCCTTTGATTCTCACCAAACTGGATCTGAAAGCTATGCATAACTATGATTTGCTTGCGGGTATTGCCTTTGACCCGTCTTCCCTTCTATCTTTAAAGCTTTTGCAATTTTTCCTCAGTACATGCAAAGTAAATTAAATTAAGGCTTCAACTGGAAGATTGGGAGCACATGCACAAGATCCTGGAAGGAATTTTCCATGCATTGACTTCTACACGAGCTGTTTTGGAAACAAGAGGATGAATTTTTTGCCGGAAGCCTTTACAATTATGAGATCTAGATCTGTCAATTAAATCAGTGATAGGTTCAGGGCCTATGTTTGAATCATTGACTTCAGCAAATCTGGAAGCTATGCTTGATTCTGCTGATCTTTTTCTTTCATCATGGCTGGAACAATCTTTGTCTGAGATCTTTTACTTTTAATTCTGCCGGAATCCCTTGCAATTGGATCAATTTGTGCAGATCTGACAACTTCTTCAGATTCGAAAGATATATTCAATATATCTGACATTGATTTGAACTTCTTTTCACTAATATGAGCACCTGTGATGAATACTCGCAATTAATACAGACAAAGATGAAGTCCAAGGCATGAATACTTGATTTTTGGTGACTGCATATGAAGTCTGCTGCCCTAAAATTTGAGGTTTCCCTGCATGCAAAGCAAGCAAAAATATTATTTAATTCACCAGAGCACTTATACCAACATGCAGATAATTATCATAGCAAGAATCAAGCCATTCCAACCCTGGGTGCCAAACCTTGAAGCTCCCTGGGAATGAAAAACACTCTTTAATGCAAAAACCTTCTTCCTTTGGTGCCAAAACCTGTCTGGGCTGCAATCCTTTGCAAAAAGAATTAATTGCTTCTTTATTATGGCAGTGCATGCTTATATAACCCTCAGCGTTCTATTTTTAACGATTTGGGATTGTCCTTCTTATTTCCGGCAATTTAATAAATAAACAATCATGTTTATTCACCCAAATTGGGCACCCAATAATACATATTGCTAGTTGCTTTTAAATAAATAATTTTATTTATTTTCAGCATGCATCATTGACTTCTCTTGAGCTCTTCCACTTGCATTGACTTTCCTTCTATTTATGGCACCAAAATTGGGTGAATAAACCATTAATAAATATTAATTAAATGCATTGTTATTCACCCAAGGTGGGTTGCATTTTTTAGCAAGGGTAATTTCCAAAACTAGGAAGTCAACTTTGATGGGAATTTCTACCCTGCACTGCAGCTCCAAAAATCCCCTCTTCCACTTAAGTGATTTGACTTTCATCATGGGAATTTTTACCCTGCAAGGCAGGTAAGAAATTCTCGTCGGTGCTTTAAGTGATTTTTTTTTTATAATGGGAATTTTTACCCTACAAGGCAGATAAGAAATTCCCGTCTGCTTGTCGCCTCTAATATTCTCATTGCAACTTAAGTGACTTTGACTTCATGGGAAAAAGTAACCTGCAAGGCAGGTAAGAAATTCCCACCTACCTACCACTACCAAAATTCCCACTGGCAGCTTAAAGTCTTCCTTCCAAAAAGTGCGACTTGCATTAAAACTGACCTCCTTTAATAAAGTGCGACTTGCATAGATTAATAAATCTCTTTGGTGGGAAAAGTTAGTCTGCCAAGCAGGGAAAAAATTCCCATCGGTGCTTTAAGTGATTTTTCTTTATTTTATAATGAGAATTTTTACCCTGCAAGACAAATAAGAAATTTCCGCCTGCCCTGCCACTACCAAAAATCCCATTACAGCTTACACTCATTCATTCCAAAAAGTGTGACTTGCCTGGGAGAGGCTTTTTGTGCATGACTTCATTTTTTTTTGTCATAAGCTTGCATTTTGAGGCTGATTCCTTCTGGTATTGCGTCAGTAGATGATCTCCAGATGCTTCAGGCAATTAAACAAACTATACTGGACAAGGAACAGACCTAGGAGAATTTCACAGAGAAACTACGAAGAAAACTGCAGAAAAATGCAAAAGAAATAAATAAAAGCAAAAAACGTCACCAAAAGTCACAGACAAAGCTCTAAATTCATTCCTGATGAAAATCTTATTAACATGTATGGATACTGGCATGCAAAACTTCAACAAGATTCAACCAGAGCACAATTTACTTCAAACGGGGCATTATTTATTCAATAATTAATTAAATAAAAATTTCCCGCAAACAAAACTTGGCGGAGGGATAAAATGAGTTTGGGCATCTGGGTATTTGTCAAAATTGGCTCATATGATTCACTGGGAATATCCTAACATAATACAAACATCTTTTGGCAATAAAAACACAAAAAGACCCGTTATTTTAAAAGAACGAATTTTTTTTTAAATGGGTAGTCCCAGATTTTAGGGTGAAATCTGGGGACACCATTACGAATTTTATGCTCAGCAAATTCTAATACGAATTTGAATGCAGTGACTTAGTCAACGGGTGTCGTATTGTTGCAAGGTGAATTAAGTGCTAGACCAGGGGTGGTGTCATACTCAACATCAATTTTTCCTTCCAGAACAAGCATATTCAGCAATTCCAGCTTGTTCTACCGTCTTTTGGGACCATTATAGACCATTGAACCTTATCCCACTAATTCATAATTGGTATTTATTGTTGAATTCATCATTTGCGGACTTTACAGTTAAGGTTTGTAGCAATAAATTTGTAATCGTCTTATTTGAATAAAATTTATAGTTGGGTATTATCAGTTTTGCATATTTCAGTTATTTGTTATTATCTAGGGTTTGATTCATCATTGTTTATCCAGAAAATTGCAAAAAAAATCATAATATCAGCAAAATTATAAAAAGGGACATTACAGCCTCCTAGTCATACACTTTTGTTTTGTACTGTTCTGCTGCTTTTTTCTGGTCGTATGCTTCAGCTGACTAGAATACTTCTGCTATTCCTTTCTGACCATACAATTATGTGATTCCCTGTTGGGTGTATGGTATAACTATTTACCCCTGGTTTATGGTTTTATTATTTGTTGGTCACACAATGCCAAGGGAGCGTACAGGCTAGATGCTAGGTTGTACAACTTGAAAGCCTCGGCATGGACATGTGGTAGGATCCTCCTAACGTGGGCATATTGTTTCTAAGGAGGGAGTACAGCTTCAGCAATGTACAGTCAATAAGGTTGGTCAACACTTGCAAATGGCCATACCACTAGGGTTGAGTATGAACATACAGTTGTGGTGGGGTTGTCTAAATTTTAAACTCGGTTTGGGTGAATGGTGCTAGAGCCTGTGATGATACATTTTTCCTTGAGCATGCAGTCCCCCTTGGATTTGTCCTTATGTATTTCTCGGTTTTTTCTTAAAGCACACCACATTTATATTAATAGAAATATAAATTACAAGTTACAATGTCAAGCTGTTATACTCATACTCGAAGAAATATACTTGGAATTCCAACTACATATAAGAAAAGAAAAATAATGTATCTGCAATTTATCCATCCTACGATTGAAAACAACGGATCTTCTCAATTTGTTTCCACTTCTCTAGAAACCATGTCAAAGGTAAAGTGCCAAAGTTGATCAGATTAGTATGATCTAACGCCCAATTGGCCAAAGCATCTGTCACCTTGTTCTGATCCCTAGGCACATGTTGATATATGATTGTCAAAAATTGTCTAGCTATAACAATAATATTATCCTGAATTTTGGCAATAACCCAATTATTGGATGGATGTTGCTCTTGAGATGACAAAAGGCAAACAATAACCTTAGAGTCAAATTCCACTATAATTCTAAAACATCACAGTTTAGCTACCTCCAGAAGAGCTCGCTGGATAGCCATGATTTCAGCCACATTATTGGTGCAGTGACCCAGTTGATGAGCGAAAAAAAAGAGAGGAGTTCTAAAGAGTCATGTGTTATCCCTCCCATACTAGCCAAACCCAGATTACCTCTAGCTGCTCCATTGATATTCAATGTAACAAGGTCAAATGGGGGCGGTTTCCATTTTCCCAAAATAGGAGGCATCAACTGTTTAGAACAAAGCTTTGTCTGTAATTGCTTGTTCCCCAGATTAAGTTTTTGTAACAAAATTTTCCACTTTCCTGGTGGTGGGGGTGTAATTTTCAAGTTATGCACTATAGTTTCCATAATATTACTTTGAGTCAATTCCTTAACATACCCACTGTCTCTACTTTCCGATTTGAAAATACGTTTGTTTCTTTCTTTCCATACATTCCACAACATAAGAGAGATAGCAATCCAAATTCCTTTGTTAAAATCCTAGGTGTCCAAGACTGAGTGTTTCCAACCTCTAAGAGTATCCATTAAATTTATAGAGGAGTTCCAAGTAAAAGATAGCTAATCAGCGAGCGTATTCCATAGAGACATAGTAAAAGGGCATTGAAGAAAGAGATGACTCAGAGTTTCATCTGCATCTCTACATAAAGGACACCAAAAGGGTTCAGTCATCCCCCATTTCATCAAATTGTCTCCAGTAAGAATCCGTTTATAGATTAACCAGAAGAAGAATCTAACCTTAGGCCACAAAGAAGGTTGTCAGAGATCAAAAATGTCCTTCCAGGGGTGTGGGTGAGAAACTACCAAAGCTCTATATCCGTCAGCTACAAAGTACTTTCCTTCCGAAGAGTTTCCCCATTCAAGGGTATCAGGTTCAGAGGTGATAGGAAGGATCCTATTCTGCAGGAGTGTTTGAAAAAAGTGAATTTGATTATCATACAAGTTGACCTGCCACAGAGATGGAGAAATCCATTCAATCCCCTGAGACGTTGGATGTATATAATGGCTCGCCTTTTCCTCTCCTTGACTGTGAAGAGTATTCATCTAAAATCCGGACACTGTTCAATCAAGGGTGGATGTCCATCCCATGAATCAGCGTAGAAGTTCGCCTGATCACCTTTTCCAATTTTCCAAAAAATGTGTTTTTAATGATTTCTTCACCGATTCTAAGAGCTAAGATAATCGAAGATCCCCGAGAAGGTAAAGACTGTCGAATTAGTTCGTGCAGCAAAATAGCCTTCACATATTTTGCTCTCATATTGATGCCCCATAACTGATACGGGTTTTGGAGCAATCGTCAATATACCTTTGCAGTCAAGGCTTTATTATTCTGCACAGTGGATCTGAAACCCAATCCTCCCTCTTTCTTTGGCAAACATAAGTTTTTCCATTTCACTAGATGTCATTTCCAAACCTGTTGAGTGCCTGTCCATAAAAAAAATTGACAAATAGAATCTAACTGGTGCAAAACTTTTGCAGGAATGTTCAGAAGAGAAGCAAAATGGATAGGAATAGCTTGTAACATTGCTTTAATCAGAAACATTCTTCCCCCTGAGGTTAACCATCGATGAGTCCAGTTACAAAATTTTTGAAGAATCTTTGCAGGGAACCAGTTTCAGTCAGATAATCTTTTAGAATCTAATGGGACACCCAAGTATTTGAGAGGTAGTGTGCCCTTCTAAAATCTTAATTTCGCCAAAATATCTTGTTCCACTCTGGGAGAACAGTGGAAGAAAATAATTTTTGACTTTTGCCTATTGATATTCTAACCAATGGCCTTTGAAAAGAGCTCCAAGTTTTTGTGGATTTGATTAGCTTCTTTCAACGATGCTTCCCCCATGATGGACGAATCATCAACAAACTGCAGATGGGACAAAGGGTCCGCCTGTGTAGCCAGTTTGATACCCCTCAACTTCTTCTGGATTCTTGTTGTGGAGAACAGTCTACCAAAAGTTTCAGCAACTATATTGAAAAGGAATGGAGATAAAGGATCTCCCTTCCTTATACCTCGAGATGCAAAGAATCTAGCTATAGGAACTCCATTAACCAAAATTGAATAAGAAGCCGAAGAAATACGTACTTGTATCCACTGAACCCCAAGGGTAGAAAAACCAAACAGCAAGAGGATGTCCATAAGGAAAGACCAGCTTACCTTATCATAAGCTTTACACAAATCTAGTCTCAAAAACATAGCTGGTTTTTTTTTAATCTCCGTGGAATGGAGGGTTTACTGAGCCAGAACAATATCGTCATAGATTTGTCTATGAGGCACAAATCCCCCTTGTAATTATTTTATAGAGCACATTGCATAAGGCAATGGGGTGATATTCCGCAAGGGTAAAAGCCTCTGCTTTCTTAGGAACCAAAGCAATATAGGTTTGGTTGATGACCTTGAGAACAGTCTTCGCTTGTCTACATTCTTCCACCACTTCCAGAAGATCTTTTTTGATAATGTCCTAGAATTCCTAATAGAATTCTATAGGAAAGTCATTAGGTCCTGGTGTTTTCCCATTTTTCATAGCCCATATAACTGTTTGGAGTTCCTTTTCTGAAACCGGCTTCAAAAGAAAAGTATTGTCCGCCTCACTAACCAAGGTGGGAATAATATTAACCAATTGTTGTTGAGCATTTCCATCTAGATTAGTCGCGGCAAAGATCCCTGAAAAGTACGGTATTGCTAATTGTTGCATATCTTCTTGTGTATTAGCTCGGGTTCCATCCTCTTTTTCCAAGTAAGCAATGTGATTATGAGAACGGTGAGCTAAGAGAGATTTATGGAAAAAGAGGCGTTTTTATCTCCCTCTTTCAGCCATTTAATTCTCGTTTATTCTATTAGTAGGCATACCATTACCTTTCCTTTATATTTTTGCTCAATGGGTCCCAATCCCGTATCTTTTGGACTTCAACATTCCTTATAATCACATTACATTTTCCGTCCTCATCAAATAAAATTTTAATTTGAACCCACTCACTGCATCTTTCCATCTTGTAATGTCCACATTCACAAGTCACTCAACCCAATTATTCATTATCTTATTGATTTTGAATGGACATATCCAAAGTACCTTAAATTTTCTCGGCTCAACTTCCAATTGATCATTACTATTTAAAATAAACACCCCGGCATGAAATTCTTGTACCTTAAATATTTATCATGGCTATATTTCTGTAGTCTTTTTAACAAAAGTTCTCTTGGTTGACATTTCATGTGCCACAAGTATTGGTGAAAAAACACTTTCTTTGCTTCAACATAGCCTTGATCAATCAATGTGACATGACTCTTTGTTCATCCAGGTTGAGGAGATCCTTCATATCTAATTGTACTTCAAAAATGGGTCATACTTCACCTTTTATTAACATTTTGTGGTAAGACCCCAGGTTCAAGTCCATCAAGGTTGGATTTTTGGTTTTCGTGTCAGCTACTCATTCAAATTGATGGGCCAACCTATCATCAAAACTTACGCCCCTAACGTGTCTCTGATGGGTAAGCCAACTGTGATGTTATAGTTTAGAAGGACTTGGCATCAGCGACATATGGTTTTGGTCATCTCATTGCATGTTTTGGCTTTCGTCAATCTCCTTAATCTCGACAATATTGGAATCAAGGTGGAACATTTCATAGTCTTCCATTTGCCAATGAAACAGGCCATTGACAGAGTTCATCTCATCTTTGGAGCATGACTCTAACTCCAAGACCCCTTTGTCATTTGACTCCATCGTACCTCAATTTCCATCCACTCAACATTCTTCTTCAGGGTCCAAATTTTATGAGTCTAATGAGGTTGCTTCCTCAACAACTGCCTAGTTATTCAAATTTATGAAGTATGATGTACTGCCGGCATCATGGACATCTTCTTGTAATCTTGATGTATGATTAGACCCTCTTCAATCTCCATAATCTCAATGTTATCGCAATTAGGATGGAACACTTCATAATCTTCCATCTACCAATGGAATAGACCGTTGAGGGTATTCATCTCCTCTTTGGAGCACAATTGTAACTCCAAGACCCCTTTGTCATTCGCCTTCATCATACATCGATTCCCATCCACCATGCATTATGCATCGGAGTCCGGTTAGTCTGATGAGAATTCTTCCTCACAACCTGATTCTTCTAGTCTATGATATACTTTCAGCTTTTATTTTTAATGGAGATCAAATTCTTTTTCCAGTGAAGGTTGGGTTTGGCTGTTATCAACCAACCCCAACCCAATAGTGCATCATAGACCCTTTTCACAAAGATGACTACAAAATTTTACGAAAAGGGTTGGGTTCCAATAAATACCTTTCGTCCCATCAATACAACCAATACCTTAATGTGTCGATATGCTCCTAACAGTTAGAATGTCGGAGGCCACATGGTTGGCTTCCCAAGACTCTTCCAAGTATCCTTTGGAGAACGTTCATGCCTAAACCATCGTCGACAATGGTGTTTGTCATGTTTGCCACATATGCACAATTGTCGGTCATCGAGCTATATTCAACATCATGGGCATAGGATCAATCACTTGGTCACTTGACAATGGGGGCTTGACTATGGCTCATTCTTTAGCTTCTTGCTCTCCCAATAACCTGACACTATACCATTTGACGTTAGTTGTGTTGTATGCTCCCTACCCGAGCTAATGTCTTGTATGGTAGCAATTATAACATTCTTGAGATCTGGAATGCTTTACAATAAGTCAACTATCTTCACAAGTATAGTGGTTTGCAAGAATTTTCTTGCAATAACTTTGTCAAATCGAGATTGCTAATCATTGTACTTGTATGTTAATGCAATTTACATCATTCTTTGACAATTTCCCTCTCGACTTCCATGCTTGCTTCGGTCATCCTTTCCTTCTCCATACACAAGTTCTTCATTTATGCTCTGGTGATTGCCATAACCACCTTGCACTCAGCTATGTCAATCATATTGACATTGGCTTACTTTGGATAATTGTCATCGTTATAGCCCCTAGGCCCACACCATCTACAGAGAAGTCTAGTGTTTTTTTTATTACGGAAATCTCTTGCGAAATAGCCCCACTCATTGCACTCTCGACACTATACAATTGGTTGTCTTTGGGATTCGAATTGAATCCAACTCTCATCACCACTATTATTTTTTCGTTGAAAACTCATTGGCAACATGGTGGGTTGTGTGGATTTCTCTCCTTGAGTTGAAAGTACTTGGGTGTTCTTGTTTCTTAAATTGCATGGGAAATCCTTGACAACATGCCCTATAACATTACAAATCTCATAGAACATTCTCTTTGGGCAATACACCTTGGTGTGACCTACCTCGCAATTGGTACAACACAGATCCTTGCCTTTGTACTTAATGTCTCCCTTGAGTTTAGTCATCATTTGGATCATGTCTTTCCTCAAGGCCCGCACTACTCCATGTTCATTGTCATCACGAGAGTTAGGGTCATCTTCTTGGCAACACCTTGAGAGCGACGATGTCTTATTCTTACTTTCAATGTCCATGACTTGTTTCTATGAGTCTTCATAAGATGAGGGTGGGACCACCTCCATCTTCCTCTGCAATGAGGGTACCAACCCTTCAATGAACCATCACTTCTTCAAACCGCCAGCAGGTTCTTTTTCATGTTTTCCCAGTAATTCTTTGAATCTTGTTTTAGGCTTGAACATTCTCGTGTTTAACCTGTCATGTATATAGATTTCCACAACAATCTCATTGTCATCTCTGCGGAGCTTAAATTCATTCTCCAATGCTTTCCTCAATTTCTCTCATGTAACATTATCATTGTCTGGTGCATCTGAGTACCGATGAATGAGCACTCCTCGAAGTGTGGCAAGAAAGCATCACGACCAAAGACGTTCATTTATGTGCCCATTGATAGCCCAGATTGTAATGCATGTCCTGAAATGTCATATAAGATCCTCTGATCTGTCACTAGTGAACTTTGTAAGTTATTTTTTGGAGATGGGGTTGATGGTGTAACAACACTGGTTACAGGGTGATTATGACATGGCTCTTTACATATGATTCTCCTTAATAAGGTCAGTGTTGGATGTTCCTGTCTTCTCAACATAGACACAACCCTATGTTCAACTCTTCCTTCGATAGGGACTTGTACACTATCTTGCTCGTTGTCATATCCCTTTTTATACTACCCCCTCCAACTTGTCATTCAGATTACCCCACACTCTTCACATGGTTCTCTTGTAGTACTCTCCAACCCAACCTAGTCAGCAAGGCCTGTACTTCCTTCCTATGGAAGGGATTATGGCAATCTCTGCCCACTCTTTGTGAGCGTGAGGGTGTTTTAGTCTTGCCTTCAACGTTCGTGGTTCGTTTGTATGAGTCTTCGTAAGATGAGGGTGGGACCACCTTCATCTTCCTCTACAATGAGGGTACCAACCCTTCAATGAACCATCACTTCTTCAAACCATCGGCAGGTTCTTTTTCATGTTTTCCCATCAATTCTTTTAAGTCTTGTTTTAAGCTCGAACATTCTCATGTTTAACATGTATGTATATAGATTTCCACAACAATCTCATTGTCATCTTTGCGGAGCTTAAATTCATTCTCCAATACTTTCCTCAATTTCTCCCATGTAACCTTATCATTGTCCGGTGCATCAGAGTACCAATAAATGAGCACTCCTTAAAGTCTGGCAAGAAAGCATCGAAACCAAAGACATTCATTTGTGTGGCCATTGGCAGTCCAGATTGTAATGCATGTCCTACAATGCCGTATGGGATCCTTTGATCCGTCACTAGTGAACTTTGTATGCTTTTTTTGGAGATGGGGTAGATGGGGTAACAACAACATTGCTTACAAGTTACTTATGACATGGCTCTTCACATATGATTCTCCTCCATAAGAAAGTCAATATTGGACGTTCATCTGCTTTCTTGGCATAGACACGACCCTATGCTCAACTCTTCCTTTGATAGGGACCTGCAGACTATCTTGCTCATTGTCATATCCCTTTTTATGCTACCCCATCGAACTTGTCGTTTAAGCTTTCTTACACTCTTCAAGTGATTCTCTTGCAATACTCTCCAACCCAACCTAGTCAGCAAGGTCTGTACTTCTTACGAAAGGGCTATGGCAATATCTACCCACTCCTTGTGAGTGCAAGGATATCTTATTCTCACTTTCAATGTCTTTGGTTCGTTTATATGAGTCTTCATAAGATGAGAGTGGGACCACCTTCATCTTCCTCTACAATGAGGGTACTAACCCTTCAATGAACCATCACATCTTCAAATTGTCGGCAGGTTCTTTTTGAAATTTTCCTAGCAATTCTTTGAGTCTTGTTTTAGGCTCAAACATTCTCGTGTTTAACCTGTCGTGAATATAGATTTCCACAACAAACTCATTGTCGTTTTTTAGGAGCTTAAATTCATTCTCCAATGCTTTCCTCAATTTCTCCCATGTACCCTTATCAGTGTCTAGTGCATCGAAGTACACCAATCAATGGCCACTCCTCGAAGAATGGCTGGAAAGCATTGCAACCAAAGATGTTCACTTATGTGCCCATTGGCAGTCCAGTGTAAAATTATTGCACATAATATTTTATATTCGTAGGAATAGTTGTAGGAATGCTTTTTTGATGCACGAGCATCTCAAATTCAGAAACTCTTGCACCAATTTTGGCTAAGTGTTGGTGCGCGCAAGAAGCAAAGAGAGAAGACACAATCGATAGAGGAGAGCAAAGTGCGTAGTAGCGTCGGCACACAATTGAGCACTTAAGTTTGGGGGGGTGGGAAGTAGAATGAGGCACGCGGAGCTGGAAGAAGAGAAGGGAAGAAGAGGCAACCAGGGAAATGATGTGCGGTAGTGCACAAAAGTATTTTGGCATACAGAAGGAGAATCGAGGCACATAATAATGTGAAGGAGATTTGGTGCAAGACGGAGATTGTAAAAGATGCGCACAGAGTGCACAAATGTTTGAGAAGGCATGAAAGACGACAAAGTGCGAGAAAGGAGGCAAGGAATAGCCCAAGACCATGGATGTGCACGAGATTGGTGAAGTAGCTTGGCTAAGAAAAGGACAGCTAGAAGTGCATGACATAGTAGATGACTAGCGGAAGGCGAAAAAAGCGGTCAGAATTGTCTGATCAAGGCAGTTGACAGTGACTCAACGGTCAAAGGAGCCCAATGATCAAATGGATGTGGCACGACAAGGACGTCCAGATGGCGCAAAAGTAGCTCAAAGAATTTATAAGCTCAAATATCAACTCAAAGTCGGAGCAAAAAATCTAGAAGCATCTAGAAGAAGCCAGCTAGGAGAGAAAAGCGAGAAGGCACGACTATAAAAGGAGGTCAAGTTCACCATTCAAAAGCTATCCGACAGAGGTGTTAGTTAGCACCAAGAGAAAGAAAAGGCCAAAAAAGGTCGAAAGCGGAGGTGATAGAATGTGCTTGGACGCACAAGGTAACTAGTCAAAGTTAGGTCCTCGAGGAAACACCAAAAAAATTGTAAATGCTCCATCAGCGAGTCGTAAGCTCATAGTGAGCAGCTACTTGTAGATAATGTAAAGGCTTATGAAATAAATAAGAAATTTGCAACTTATTGTGCAGTTTGTTGTGCGACACTGTAGCAGAGGAGTCCCTTGCACCAAGTGGTATTAAAGTTAGTTCTTATCCTGCAGAAAGGAGACCAGAATGTTGGCAAAACATTGAAGGTGAGGCAACTGGCGTGAAACAATGTGTTCTCCACTGTGTGAAAAGTGGGCAAAGAACGCAAGAGAGGGATCCCAAAGTGCAACAACCTAAGGGGAACGATCCTGCGCGCGAAGGTAACATGTCATCAAGGGGAAGGGACTACTCGGATGCAGCAATTGCAAAAAGATTAGAGGATATGTTGGAGGAGCTCGAGGGTGTAAAGATTAGACTAGAGGACTGCTCTCATGCAAAGTGTAACAAGGAAATTAAGAATTTCCGAGCATGACAACTATATCCCTCTGTTAATTTTTTCAAGTCTTACCATTCCAAGGCAGCTCAGGTCTGCCCAATCGGTCCAAGTGACTTCCCGATTAATGTTATCTCATCCCCCTAGGTGATTTTAGGAGTTCATTAAAAGTTGCAAGCTTCAGGCAGTTGTGGGAAGGGCTATCACTGGCTTTCCTAGGACTAGAGCAACCCCATGGAGCGGAACAGAAAAGCCAAACCGGACGTGAGGGACGATTCAAAGGCCTTGGGACATCATGGAAGTGATTCAGGAAGATTCTGGAAGGACTTGGAGAAGTTGGGGCAGTTTCACCAAAATTAGGGTTTATAGGCCTAGGCAATGCACAAGCCAAAACATCTGTTGAGGTTTAGAAGGTGATTCTGGGAGATCCAGATGGAGTTAGGATAAAAAAAAACATCGTCGGAAAGGTAATTCTAAGACCTACAATATGGTGGAATTAGTTTTTTCACAACACTTTGGCGCATTGGGTTTGCTAAGCAGTTTCTCCTCATGCACAAGTGGAGTACCAAATCAAAAATCCGCTTTTTCAGGGATCAAATGGAAGAATTAAAGACCTGAGACCCCCACCATTGGATTCCAAAGGCCATTTCCAGTCATGATCATATAAAATTTCATCGAAATAGTCCATTGGGAGCTCAATTTATCGTCGTTTCAAGTTGTCCTCTTGGAGCGAGCTCTGAGAGTTAATCAAATTTTGGAAGGAAACGTGTCAACTCTAGGAGCCTGGCAGGATTTCGTGCCCCTCACGTCCCTCAAGGTCAAGGACATCAAACATGGAAAAATGCGCCCAGCCCCCATAAGGAGACTTCTGGTCACCCATCATGACCAACTTCCAGATCCCTCAATGCTTTAAAACTGAGGTGCTTGCGGGAGCTTCATTATCCTCAAACGTCGAATCTCCGCCACATGTCATCGCCTTGCTCGTCGTGGAATTTGATGTCCCTCACGTCCCTCATGAGGTGAGGGACATCATACACATGGAAAATGCGCCCAACCCCTAAGGAAGACTTTTGGTCACCCATATGACCAGCTTCCAACCCCTCAGTGCTTTAAAATTGAATTTTTAGCCTTCATTCCCTACCGTCAGATCTCCGCCACGTGTCGTCGCCTTGCTCACCGTGGAATTTAATGTCCCTCACGTTCTCAGGTGAGGGACGTCAGGGACAAGAAAAGTTGCAGCCCAGAACATCCCCAATCCACCATTGTTGCTCCGAACCAGCTCTGCCATAGCAACCATGCAACCTTCCACTCCATGAATATGCACATGTTCAAAGAAAATATTAATCGAAAGAGCCGGAGGAACGAAGAATGAAAAAGAAGAGCGAAGGAATTCTTCAGAAACCTCCATTGTTGTGAGACGAAGATTCGAACATATATTGTAAGCTAGTGCACGGAACAAAGAAGCGTTTGTTGCTAAGCTCTTCACTCTCAAAGGCCATTAAAAACTCACCTTCAAACCTCCCATTCGCAGCAAAGAATGGTCACAATGAACAAATTTCACTTCTGGCTCCACGAAGAACAAAGCTCAATTTCTCGTCAAACCGGCAACCAGATCGAAGAGAAATTTCACCAGTGAGACAAGAAGCAAAAACCTATTGCAATGGAGTTGATTTAATCGCAAATGGAGATAAAAACACGACCTGCAAATTTCAAGCTCCATTAATGGCTGTCATGACACAATAATGGAAAAAATCAACAAGCTACCTCTCCACTTCTCATGGTTCTGGTTGGCGAAATCGGGCAAAAATTGGAGGGAATGATCATTGAAAAATCTAGTTTTGCATGAACTAGTTTTTGAACCATAAAGTCCCTATTTTTTAGGGATATGAAGGACTGAGTTTTCATCAGAGTTTTGCCCTGTCACATGAAGAACATCTGCGAAAAAGGCAGCGAGCTACCTCTTCACTTCTTAGGTTTCCAGTGAGCGAAATCATGCCAAAATTGGAGGGAATGATCGTTGAAAAATTGAGTTTCACGTAAACTAGTTCTTGTGCCATGAAGTCCCTATTTTTTAGGGATATGGAGGTCTGTATTTTTTTCAGTATTCTGCCCCCGCCGATGAAAATCTCATTTTCCCACTCGTTCAGACAAAGGAATTACTCAAAATGCGGAGCGTGGAATCCCGGAAAAAGACCTAGATTTTCAAAACTTGTTTTGTCGCAATCTGACATCTACGGTACACTTACTAAAAATAGCATGCCTTCCAACATAGGGGTTTGTTGCTTCGGGTAAGCCACCATTTGAAGAAGCTACGAAGAAGGCAATGAACACAAAGGGAGTATCACAGGCAAAGTCATCAAAAAGGTCATCTCGGCTCGCAATTGACACTTACTAAAAATAGTAAGTGGTTCCACAAGCCCTTGCTATAAATAGCCAGTTGGTCCAAAAAGCGAGAGGAACACAATAAGAAGAAATAATTCAAGCTACCATAACCGGTTGAGGTTGGGAAAAGCTAACTATGACACTTCCTAAAAATAGTAAGTTGCCATGTCTGTACTTACTAAAAATAGCAGGTCATTCTCAAAGGGCAAGTTTGACACAATGGGACATTGAGGGATGATCATTCAGGTCAACACCATCATTTTGGATCATCCATGGGCCTTGCTCATAGGGAATTCGAGACTCATCTCAAGGAATTCAACAGTGTCTTCCAACACTCACTTTGTGGCTCGAGTTGTGGGAGTATCTTGTGCAAGGTGGAAGTCACAGTCATCGGCAGAACCATTCAACAATGTTTTTGAACACTCATTCCAAAGCATTTGTGAGCCAATTAGAAGGAGTTTCACATGATTTTGAAGATTCAGAATTTCATCACATTGAGCTTTCCATCAACGAGGATCAATGGACTTCATCACGAATGGCATCTCTTCTTCTCTCACTCTTTCTCTCTCCTCTTCCCCCAACTTTCTCTCTTCTCAATGTTCTAATTTTGCGTTGGGGTTGCACTTTTTCATATGTATTAATGTTCCTAATGTAATAAGTCACCTTTATGTTATAAAAAAGGACTTAAAAGTTTCCTAGGAAGTTGAAAAGTTTTAAGTTGTGCGAGGACATATGAAAAGGCATTGGGGGGTAGATGAAGAGTCATATCTCATTCTATAAATTGTAAAGCCATTCCCATTTCAAAGGGTTGGTGATTGATTTTGTAAACTCAAGAGTATATTGTACTTTGAGATAACAAAGGAGATGGCCATTTTCTTCCATTTTCCCCTCATTCTCAAATTTCTTCCATTTCCATGTTATGTACAACTTTCTTTCAAGCATCAATACAAAGAAGGAGTTTCATAGCCTTTCTTTGATAAGGAGATTTCTAGATACTTTGAGTTCAATCAAATCTTATTTGGTCTTGTTGCCATTTGCAAAGTTGTTTCTTCTTAACTTTAATGCGTGTGATGAACTTTTTGGTTAATAGGGTGTGTAAGGACTCTGATTTTCTACCCACGACATTGGTTCTCCTCTTCTCTTTTTCTCACTCCCTTTCCCACTCTCTTGACAAAGTCCTCTCTAGCAAGAAATTGTTAGCTTTGCCGCAGGGTCAATGGAGTGCCTTTGTTGGATCCCTGGTCACAAGGCCACTAGGAAAATCCACCTTTACTCGCGCATGCATATATGGCAGCTGCATCGGTTAAGTAGAGGGACTTAGATTCCCAGAGCATTGGCATGAAATCCAACAATTTGTCCTCGACAAATTTTCTCACCAACAGGACACTAAGAAGTTCATGAGAAGTACACCCCATATTTTAGATAGTGTGAAGCCTCCAAAAGGAGGACTCAATCTGTTTCCACGCAAGAGATTCCCTCTATTGAGGAACATCTTGGATGAGCCCCTATACCCATGGAAAAACGTATTCCTTCTACTTCTCTACCCATGGAGGATCCACTCACATCTACCCCTGGTGCATAAAGAAGGCTCGTGAGCTAAGCAAAGGGTGAAGAAAGAAGTCACCTAGAGGTATGCACCAATGCGCAAGAGTATTGTGTTGAAGAAGGAATTTGTCAAAGAGGAGAAAATGGTCACCAATGCTCATAGGCACGTAAAGCATTGCGCAAACCCGCAAATGAATTATTTAAATCCCATCTCTATTTCAGAACCGGATATGAAAGTTTCTTCTCATCCGCATCAGATCCTAAAGATGTTAAGTACTCTCCTACAAGATGCAGACGGAAAGTACTATTCGAAATTTCTATACAAAACATAGATAGTTACCCCTTAAAAAGACTTCTATCCGGATAACAAAAAAAGCAAGAAAACTTGGTGACCTTTTGCCTCCAGACATATTTAGAATGCGTCTTCTTAATATGAATGACTTTGAAGAGTTTCAAATACCAGAGGGTCAAAAATAAAAAAGTTGTTGAGCCAACGAAAGCTTATCATTAACTAATACAAAAGAAAAGAACCTTTTAGACACAAACAAAATAGATCTAAATAGATATTAATCTTTATTTAGATCTATTCATACTCAATATATGAATGTGTATGGTATGGTCTATACATCGAATCATTATTCTTTAATTAATGAATTATAAGTATAGATAAACTCTATTATTGTATAGAGTACGAAAACACATTATACTTAATGAATTATAAGTATAGATAAACTCTATTATTGTAATCAACGGACTTTCGTCTGTTTGGTCCCTTAATCGAACCAAACTTGGCCCAATCTTTTAAGATTGAGCCGAATATTGAATGGATGGGAATAGATACCTAGGTATTAATATTTACCTCTATCTAGAAATAACCTCTAGATATAAATCATGGATCATTCGGTGGGGGGTTGGTTCGGAAGGGATACAATTTCTTATAGTCCCAAATAGAAGTAGAAGGACAATAAGAAAGAAAGAGACCGGAATGTTGGCAAAACGTTCAAGGTGAGTCAGCTGGAGTGAAACAATGTGTTCTCCACTATGTGAAAAGTGGGCTGAAAACACAAGAGAGATCCCAAAGTGCAACGGTCCAAGTGTAATGATCTTGTGCGCGAAGGAAAGATGTCATCAAGGGGAAGGGGCTACTCGGATGCAATAGTTGCGAAAAGATTGGAGATTTTAGAGGAGCACATGGGTGTAAAGATAATACTAGAGGATGCATAAGAAGATCATCAAACAAGAAGGGGTCTTTTGGTGCGAAGCATCCAAAAGGAGGACTCGGTGAAAAGTCGGCAACGCAAAGAAGACCGTGAAAAGGGATCACCAATGGAGCGTCGGAGCATCGAGAAAGTATGCACGGGAGTACTGTAGAGGAATGCGCAGAAGATAGCACATAGAGAAGGCTCGTGAGCCAAGCAAATGGTGAAGAAAGAAGTCACCAAGAGGTGCGCACCAGTGTGCAACAGTATTGCGCTGAAGAAGGAAGTTGTCAAAGAGGAGAAAATGGTCGCCGATGGTCATAGGCGCGTGAAGCATTACACAAACCCACAGATAGAAGCAGAAGGACAATAAGAAAGAAAGAGTGAGGAAATTGCACAACCAAGAGTTGAAGAGTGCGCCAAAAGGATTCTTAGCAATGTCTTTTCATGAGCTGATGGCGAATGTCTTTTCATTTAATCTGAACAAGCTAGACTAGAAGGATTTCCTACAATCTTTTACAGTTTACCAGTAATAATGGGACATGATTAAATCAAATCTGATAAATGCTCTCTCGGCATGACCTAAACCCAATAAGAAATTCACTGAGTCCACACTGAAACCTGTCACAACCCTCTGGTTATCCTTCTTTGACCTTTGAGATCAGACATGGTTCAGATTATTAGAGATCACCAAACCCTTGCCTAAATTTAATTGTGCCATACTCATCTCACAAGGTTCCTATCTTGCATTAGGTTTTTTTCCCTCTTGCCTATATACCTTTCAAGATTCACCTCCTCCTCTTCATCGGGTCAACATGATTCGAGTCGCCACTTGTTGGTTTGAAAATCTATCGTGAAGCCAGATCTATGGATAGACGAGCCAACAGTGTGTAGGGCATAGCACCTCTTTGAGTCAGCAAAGTGAAACTGGTTTATTGCTATTCTGACCAGAAGGAATCTTGTGCAATGATCTCATCAATATTCTGAGGCCTTCGAGGGTTTGGGATAATCATCCCTGTAGATGTATTTCTGGCTGCGAGGAGCACCCCATCTTAGGAAGGGATAAGTGAAGAAAGGTCAGATCCGAAGGGAGAAAAGAAATTCTCTCCAAAGTAGAAGGGTCAAAGGGTCTATGGTTTGGGCTGGTAGTAAACAGACCCGAGCCTATTCGTTATCATAGATGAATAAAGTTAATACTGATGAATAAATGACAGTAAAAGACTAGAAGCAAATATAACATGTGCAACCAGTACAGAGTCTAAACAGTAAGAAAGGTCATGACAAAAACACATGTATTCAGCACTGTAGTCTAAATACTATTGTATTCAACAGTTACTTCTGTTACAAGGAGTTCAAAACCTTCTTCTTACAAATGCTACAAGCTCATCTGAAAAGTATCCACCCCAGAATAGCATGCCAATTGTTTTACATCACTTGAACTATTTATAAACATAAGCATCCGAATAAAGCAGGCCATACTTAGAACCTAAGTCACCGCATTTAAAGAATATCTACAAAATATCTCAAAGTCATGTTGACTAAAATGAAAAATTTAATAAACATCATCTAGTGCAGGAAGGATTGAGCACAGACATGAAATAGATCAGAAAATATATTAGAGAATAAGGAGCACAAATAAAAGAGACACAGAGAAATAATGATTTACTCTGATTGTTCTCACCATTTGGGAGAACTATTAAATAGGAGTTTACTAGTAGTTAACATCCCTAGATAATAGGAATGTCTAACTAGGAGATAACAAACCCACCAAAAGAGGAGTGGAGAGGATCTCAACTAGCTCCGGGAGTTTGAAACAAACTCATAATAATAAAACAAATAACAACTATTTGCTCAACATGAGCTTATTAGGTGTAAATTATTTACACCAACACCCTCCCATAAGCAAATGCTAGGGAGCAAAAGAAAAAAGGGTCCCGGCTACTAGGCCTGATAAGGTACCCGATACAATACTAGAAAAGAAGGACTATACAAGCTCCCCCCCAAGGACAACTTCCTTCACCCCAAGCTTGTCTCACAACTCCAAATAGCGAGGGGAAGCCAAGGGTTTAGTGAAGATATCTACGAGCTGATCAGCCGTAGGAACAAACTCCATCTGAACGACCCCATCCTAAATCAACTGTCGAATGAAGTGCATGTGGATCTCTATATGCTTCGTGCGCTGATGCTCAACAGGATTATGTGCAATGTGAATAGCACTTTGGTTATCACACCAAAGAATGGAAGGAGACTCTTGTGAAAAACCAAACTCACCAAGAATCTGACGAAGCCAAAGAACCTCCTACCCTGCTGTCACAGCACCTCGATACTCGGCCTCAGTGGATGATAATGCAATGGTATTCTGCTTTTTACAAGACCAAGCAACTGGACCAGAACCAAGATGAAAAAAATAGCCAGATGTGGATTTGCAAGTATCGCGACATCCACCCCAATCAGAATCTGTAAAGCCCTCAATACTGGGAACAGTCTGAGGTGTGTAATGAATACCAAAACTCAAAGTCCCCTGAAGATATCTCAAAATCTGCTTTGCTGCTTCCCAATGACTCTCATGAGGCTCATGTGAAAACCGAGAGACAAGATTAACAGCAAAGGTGATATCAGGATGAGTATGAGTGAGATATAAAAGGCTCCCAACCAACTGTTTATACAAAGTGGGATCGACTAGTTTAGACTTACATGCAGCAGTCAATTCAATACCTGACTGGTACGGTGTGGGAGATGGCTTGCAATCAGCCATATGAAATCTCTGAAGCAGATCTGTAGCATAATTTTTTTGACAAATAGAGATGCCCTCAGTAGACTGGTGAACCTGTAGGCCAAGAAAGTAGTGCAACAATCCCATATCTGTCATATCAAATTCTGCTTTCAATTTGTGTTTAATGTCCTATGTTAGAGAATTTGAACTACTAGTAATGAGGAGATCATCAACATACAATACCAATAGCAACAATTCATCATCAGTCTTCAAGACATAAACTGTATGATCGGTCTTACAACGATGAAAGCCAATAGACAATAGGAAAGCATCCATCCTCTCATACCAAGCCCGAGGGGCTTGTTTGAGACCATAGAGTGAACGCTGAAGTCTACAAACCAGTGAAGAGTCATGCACGAACCCCTGAGGTTGCTCCATATAAATCTCCTCATGGAGATCACCATGCAAAAATGCACTCTTCACGTCCATCTGATGTACTGACCAACGATGAGAAGCAGCAAGAGAGAGAACAAGGTGAACAGAATCCATCTTTGCGACAGGAGCAAAAGTTTCAGAGTAATCTACTCCTTCAACTTGAGAATACCCCTTGGCGACAAGACGTGCCTTGTATTTTTCAACCGATCCATCAGCTGCATATTTGGTCTTATAGACCCATTTACATCGTACAAGCTTTCTTCCCTTAGGAAGAGGAACCAACTCCCAAGTATTATTCTTCACAAGCGAAGAATACTCATCCTGCATTGTTGAATCCCATTTTGGTTGTCCAGATGCCTGTGAAAAAAGAACAGGATCATTAGAAATAGCTTGGCTCATAAGAGCCATACCAGAATAGGGCCGATGATCGACAACACCAGAAGTCTCAGCTCTAGTGCATCGTAGATCTCGTGAATCACCCGCCAAATCACCTACTACAGCCAATGTAGATCTCAACCATTTAGGAGTAGGAGCAACAAGAGTAGGAGCAGGGCAGAAGCAACAGGAGAAGCGGGAGTGACAGGAGTAGGCATGGGAGCAACATCAGGGGGCCCATCAAAATCATCATTAGTGGCAGGAGCAGGAGGAAATAATGGAGAAGGAAGAACTACTGTATGATCCAAAGGAGCCTTGGTCTCATCAACTCGAACATCTCACCGAAACACAACATCTTTGGTATCGGGATCGAAGAGGCTATATGCCTTCACATGCTCACAATGACCAACAAAGATAAGTTCTTTGCTTTTCTTCTCCATGGTTTTCCGAGTGTCATCAGGAACAAAGGCCCAAGCCTTGCATCCGAAAACCCGGAATTTTGATACGTCAGGTTTTTCACCCGACCATGCCTCCTCAGGAGTAACCCCTTGCACTGCTTTATGTGGCATTCTGTTTTGAATATGGTTTGCACAGTTGACTGCTTCCGCCCAGAACTGAGGTGCCATGTTCTTGGACTGAACCATGCAATTTGCCATTTCCTTGAGTGTTCAGTTCTTTCGTTCAGCAACTCCATTTTGCTGAGGGGTGTGAGGAACAGTATACTGGTGCACAATTCCATGATTAGCACAAAAAGCAGTAAATGCATTACTTTCATATTCCCCCCATTATCCGTGTGGAGTATTTTAATACAATGTCCAGATTGTTTCTCTACAATAGCTTTAAAAACTTTGAAATGTTCTAGGACATCACTTTTGTATTTTAGAAAGTACACCCAAGTTTTCCTAGTAAAATCATCTATGAATGTGAGTACATACTTAGCACCAGAAAATGATCTATGAGGGAAAGAAGTAAGATCACTATGTACCAATTCAAGACGAGCCTGAGCTCTTTTTGCTTGTCCTTTTGGAAAAGGATCTAAGTGTTGCTTACCCAACATACAACCGGGGCAGACACCATCATGTGATTTTACCTTCAGAAGTCCTGTGACCATATTCTATGAAGAGAGCTATTGCAGATATCTGTAATTGAGGTGTCCAAACCTCTCGTGCCACAATTTGCTCAAAGAATCAGCATGAGCAATTAGTGAAGATCCTGCAGAGTTATCAAAGCTCTCAAATACATACAAACGTGAACATGAATCCACAGATCCTATAGCTATAATATCATCATGATCATGAAGTTCCCTGATTACAACCTTATTTGGTGAGAATTCAACAGTTCTACCATCACCAGAATTACAGATTTGATATATGGAAAGCAAATTGTTAGACATATGGGGAACATAAAGAACATCATTTAGATGCCCATTTGGCATATTTACAGTACCAGAACCCAATACATCTACTGAAGCAGAATTGCCCACCGAAATCTGTGAAGTGTTGCAAGCAGAAATAGAAGTCAACAAATCCCTGCAATATGTAATATGATGAGAAGCCCCTGAGTCAAGAATCCACCAGTCTTGCAAAGGAGAAGAAGCTCTAGCAGAGAGAGCCTTACCCTTGCCAGCATTGGAAGCAGATGAAGGTGATGGAACAGTGATCTTGTGTTGTTTTAAAGCCTTTTCTAATGCTTCCAACTTCAAAAAACATCTGGATTCAGGATGATTTTTCCCCCCACAAAAGGAACAAGGATCAAACACATGCTTCTGAAATTGTCTCTTATTTTTGCCATTATTCTATGGTTTAGAAGTATCAACAGAAGAAAATGAAGGTTTAGAAACCATATTGTGAGAAGGCACAGGCTTATCATAACTTTTCTTGGGTTTGTTTTTCCAATTTTTCTTAGGAGAACTGGCCACAAGAGCATGATTCGAGGTAGGCATAGCATCCAGAGAGATTAATTTTGCTTGTTCTCGTGAGAGACGTTCACAAAACTGTTCAAATGAAGGCATTTTAAACTGAGTGTCTAGTGCATCCATAGTAGAAAAGAAGGTTGACGTAAATACAAAAAATGGACCCTTTAGTTTAGTTAGGATCGTATATATGCATTCGTCATCCTTTTTAGTTCTACCACCTACTTTCAACTGACTGTGAATCTCTTTAAATTTTGACAGAAATTCTTCTATGGAAGGGAAATCTAAAGGCGATAAAGAGTTTAATTCATGATCTAGTTGAATTAATTTGAACTCGTTTATCTTGCCAAACAAAGATTCAAATTTTTCCCATACCTCTTTTGGAGCTGTGGCCGCGGAAATGTGAAACTGGAGGTTATCCGCTATATTCAGAGCGATCAATCCGAGAGCTTCGTCTTGCTTGCATGCATACAGGTATTTATCCTTCTCCGTGGTGAATGCAGGAACGGTGTCGTCAAATACGCGCCATAATCCACGAGACTGTAATAACTGCTGCATCTTCGGTTTCTAGGCATGGTAATTCGTCGAGTTTAGAGGCTCGAACAATTGTAGATCCCCGGTGTGGCCAGAAGACGAGGATGATAAAAAGGCTCTCGACATGGTTTCAATATAGAACCACCCTCTATTTTTTTAAATGTCCCTCTTGGGAAGTTTCAACCTCTTGACCCACAAGTTTTGCAAGGGTCGAGCAAAATAAAATAGGATCTCCAAAAATATGCTCAAAAAGAACACACAAGCACTCCAAGAATATTGAACGCTCCAAAGCAAATATGGGCATATGAAGTCCAAATGAGGTTATTTTCAAAGTTGGCTTTTTTCAATGAAATTTGCTTCAATGCGACGGGAATGAAAAAAACAGCACTCAATTACGAGTTACCGTGCAAAAGTTATTAAACTTTCAATTTCCCGTAAAATAAGCCAATTTTAATTAAAAATTGCTCACTAATTATAATACTGACCAAATAGAAGGAAAGTATGGTCGTGTGACCACTCGTCGGAACCGGGAGGATACAAGGAATACAAATTTGTCCTCGGTTTACAAACAGCTCGCCAACAGAGTCTTAATTGGTCCCAAAACATTAATTGCCCCCCACAATGCAATTATTAATAAAAAAACTATAGAAAAATTTAATACTATAGTTTCTTAAATTGCTTTAAATGGACCAATTAGATACGGCTGTGCATGCAGCAAAGTATTCACGGCAAAATCAGATTAAAACTTACTAATGTTTGTTCCCTTGAGTCTCGTATCAATCTCACTCACCAATCAGCTTACTAAGAGAACTCTGTCAAATCCGAGCCACATGAGAAGAGGCTGTTCTGAATTCCAAAGACTTGAAGGAGAGTGAAATATTCAGATGTGTAGCAGGTCATGTTAAATACTAACAGCAGATCACAGGCATGTAGAGGGCACTCCAGTATTGACTCGACTGATATAGCAATATCCTTATACAGATTTGTCTGCCAAGGACTCAAATACAGTGCATATTCATAAGCATGCTTTGCACTAACTGCTGCATGAAGACGTTGTTGTTTCCAAGAACAAATGAAATCCTTGAATGTCTCACTCCACTATCAGCCAAGCCGTAAGAAATGTTTATACCCCTGCGAAGGGAGAAGAAGAAGATTCTTCTGCTAAAGAGATCACTGGTCCAGTACCAAACGCAATCTTTATTCTAAATTTTGACAAGGTTCGAATGAACCCCAGGAATAAAGAAGTTGAATCTGTAGGTGTGAAGACAACAGACAACATGAACACACAACAGAGTAAACGCAGTCAAAACACCAACGTGGATGGTCTGATCGTGGTCTGATCTGATTGTTTATTTTCCTTCTACAGAGACACAATAGACTCTTAACCTCAAACCACTAATAACCAGCTCAAGGAAGCTCAACTCTCCTGCAGCTCCCACTTGCTCTGATACCATGAATCTAGTGTAGGAAGAATTGAGCACATACATGAAATAGATCAGAAAATATATTAGAGAATAAGGAGCAAAAATAAAAGAGACACAGAGAAATAATGATTTACTCTGATTGTTCTCACCATTTGGGAGAACTATTAAATAGGAGTTTACTAGTAGTTAACATCCCTAGATAATAGGAATGTCTAACTAGGAGATAACAAACCCAGCACAAGAGGAGTGGAGAGGATCTCAACTAGCTCCGGGAGTTTGAAACGAACTCATAATAATAAAACAAATAACTATTTGCTCAACATGAGCTTATTAGGTGTAAATTATTTACACCAACATAAAATTCGTAAAAAAATCGTTGCAAAAAAATCAATGATAAAATTCGTGATTAAATTCGACTATTAGAAATATATATTTATATTAAATATTTAAAAAAGAAGAATAATATTACATTTAATTAAATAGCTATCGCAATATTATAATTCAAATGGAATACTAAAAAAATCATGTCATTAAAATTTTAGTTTATTTTATTTTATATTTGTTAAAACTTAAAATTTTATAACTCAACGCTTTTATTAAACTTTAGCAAAGTTTAAAAATCCTCGAACTTTAATCCATAACACAAATTAACAAATAAAGTAAATAATATATGATTTAAATAAATACTGTATATGATATAAATAATAACATTAACAAATTAACTTTTATAGTTTATAACAATTAACACTATAAAATTGAAAATAATAAAATATTAATTATTGATAAGTTTGAATAAACTTTTAATTAAAAAAGAAATGGTGTTATTAATATTTGATATTAGTTACAAAGTGTAAACCATACGCAATAATAAAATGTAAAACATTAACTAAAATCTTATGCCCTAAACTTAAGTCATGGAGTTTTAACCTTTTGAACCTGAGTTCACCAAATTGCTTCAGCCCTGGCGAAATATCCTACAACTCGGAAATTTGTTCACGCACCAGTAAAGATTCGGTTCGATTCATGCGTCAGATTCACAACAGTAACTAAACTCTGTGTAACAGGTACTTGAATGAATGTCAACGGTGACAGTTGGCTGTTTATTTAGGCAAATCGTGACAAAGGTGAAATATTAGATGTGCGGAACCCTAAAAATCGAATTTCAGCACTTTTTTACACGAATTCTGAATACAAATTTCAAAAAAATTACCATCTGTTAGCTGTGCGAATAAATTCGCGAATTCTGGCAATTATTTTGCTGTGGTTTGAGATATGGCGAATTTCGAATTTTTGGAATGAAATTCAGCGAATGCGGTGACTTAGCTTAGAACCTAAGTCACAAGGTTCGAGTTCAACTTCTGTTCAATGAGGATAAAGTTCGGTTCAAGTTCGCCAATTGATTAAGTTCTGCAAAAAACATCATTAAGTTTGGACAAGAATTTTTTTATCATTTAAATTTTCTTAAAAAATCTTACATAAGTAAGAGGAACAGAGTAGAGAGAACTTTTCATTCTCTGCTTTCACTTGGTATATGTATATATATATATATATATACATATCTATAGAATAATACAAAATCATGTCAAAAACTTCCTAGGTTAAAATAATTGATAAAATTGGAGTAAATGTTTGACACAGATAAAGTTCGAACATTTTCGATAAAATTCGGAATACCTTGTGACATAGCTTAGAACTCTGGAATACGGGAGATTCCTTCCTACGATATATTTGTTTCCTCTTCATTCCTCACAGAAACAGACCTTATGGGAAGGAGTGATTCAGCATATGCAAAGTCAAATAAATGGACAAACACATGGCTCTCTATGGCAGGTAGCATACTGCTGTATCTCCTCAAACTTTAACACCTCCCGAAATGTATGAAAGAAGACTTTATGAAAATCCAGAGGAACTCCTAACAATTTCTAAAATGATAGGATAGTGTCTAATATCAAACTCTAGATATTTCACTTACAGGCATTGTAAGTTATAGCCCGCCTCATTGCAAATGTCACCAACTCATTTTATGGTTACGGACCTCCACAATCACCAAACAAGTGCTAATATATTATCTTGCAGCATCAGCATGCTTCAACTGTAACTACCACATTGGTAACTCAATCGCCGAACATTTTGACTCAACCAGATAGATTAATGAGACAACAATCAAAAATTGAGGCTAACAGCCAATCTTCGGAATATTGTTTAAATGTGCTTGAACATATCCTTGGTGTCAGCCATAATTTCATAACTAACGAAATGAAAGACTTCTTGGACCAAGCTATGAGGAAGTGCATGAAAAAAGCAATATGATCCATGATAAGGAAGCACTAAAATGGACAAGAGGCAAAACTACAAAAATCTCATTATAACAGTGGAGGATCCATACATAATTTCAATTCTTGAAGAATTCCCCAAATAACTTATTCAAGAATTTGGAAACCGTAATGTAAACATGAGAAGTGAATGGAATCAGTGGAGCAGATTTTACATGCTCTGTCAAATTTTTATTCATGCTGCAAGCCATCTGAGTTAACACCTAAGTAGACAATCCTGGTAAGGGAACAAGGTTGGGGTATGCCAGTATGGCAAAAAAAAATTGCTTCGAATATGCCCGTACAAAAACATATAAATTATAAAAGTATAACCAAATAAGCAAAATTAATCACGTACTATGCAGAGAGTAAACAAAATAAGTTAAATAACCACAAAACAGTTGAAAACACCATTGATAATTCAATTCCAAATGTCGTAATATAAGTATGCAATGAGAGATAAGTTGTTGGTGTTTGCTTTTGACAAAATGAATGTATTCCATTTAGGGTTTCCCCATACTTTTTAATTGTTTTCATAATTCCAAGTTAACTTTTTTTTAGGTAAAAAAATGTTTTTAAGCATGTTAGACTGTGGGCTCTGCTTGGGTTCTGTTGATGTCTTGCCCAGGTATGTCCTGGCAGGGCCTGGGTATGCCCACGTATGTCCAAGCATGTGCCCAAGCAGAACCCAGGGGAATACCAAACCAGGATTGGTACCCTGTACATGTCATACCAGGACCTTCCCCTAGGGCGAAGGATCCGGCATCATAGGTTAACACAACTGATAAGAGCTCACCATTATCATATTTAATTTCTCCCTAATTTTGTGTCCTTTTATGGATTTTTGTTTTAAGGAATCTCATTGCCAGATAAACAAATTTTTGTCAATGTATTGCTTCTGGTACTCTTGATGCCGTACTTTGGAATTCTTATTATCCTCAGGATGCCAATTGTTAAAGACATCATCCCAAATGTTACTAATTTATTTTATTTGGATCTGGGTAAGAGCTATGATCCTGAGATATATGCTGACTGCTGAATTTCGGGAGATCATTGAGCATCGATAAATCTGTAATACTTTTTTGATGTAGCCAAGCAAATAGCATGCCATTATATTCATTGATACAATTTTGTGTTCGCTAAGATTGTCCATGCTCCCTATGATTAATTGTTATAATGTTCCATGAAACATGAACTTGGAAGAAAACCATCATAAGAGAGTGGTGTTACTATATCTGAATAACAGAAATACAACAAGTCTACGTTTTAGTGAGTGCACTAGTTTCTTGTACATAGACATTAGTTAATGTGCTACGAGTGCGCTTTCTTACCATGTGATTTTGCATAGCAAGCCTTTGTGTTGTTAGCTTGTTGAGCAATTTTGGAGAAAAGCTGCAGATGCCATGAAATTTTGACATAAAATTAAATGAGTACAGTTACAAAAATTTAAGCATGAACCAAGTTATAGATACATAAATGAAACAGAGTTGCTTCTTTCATTTCTTCCTCATCTTTATATTTAAGATATAAACTTGTCATTTTTTCCCAATATTCTGAGATGAGAGGCATTGAGAAAGCTGTAGAGACTTTTTTGTAGAAATGCACAATCAAAATAATTTTGTTCTTTTGTTTTATGCCAATGGCCTCAGAGATCTCAATGATACCTCGACATTCAATGGGACCCATTGTATTCACTAAAATTCCGACCATGTTTGAAGTACACTTCCTAAGTAAATTTATCATATTTTGGTTTTATTGATCATCTTTCTAGCTGCAAAACCCACATATTTCAGCGTCTAGTGTATTCATAAAATTTGTAAAACTGACAAGCAACCCAAAATTGTGAATTCGGTTACGACGAAGTAAGACAACCAAGTAGAGGGGCCCACAGCAACTTGTTAGATTGTCCATGCAGGTAGGAACAGGATATCTTCCTAGGATGTCCATGCAGAAAGGATCAAGAGATATTTTTAATATATCTACAAACGAAAAATGTAATACTATAACATCCAAGTGGGACGGATCAAGTTGTCCTTTTAGGATATCTTGGAAAAGGGAAACATGGATCTTAATATGCAAAATGTTATAATAACTGCACGGGCAATGAAACGAATGTAGAGGAAACATGGATGGAGCCCAAGCTGGAGTTATGATTTATCAAGTAGAACACGATGCCACAATCATCTGAAATAGAAGATAAAGCTTTCCTACGAGTAAAAACATCTCATTATGAACTGCCATTGTACAAAACTATCCTCTAGATATTACATATTATTAAAGAAACATAATGAAGTTGCATACGGATTTGAAGTCCGGCCTCATTTCAAAATGCATCTGGTATTCCATAATTATAAAAATTAATTTTCCTGGCAGCCATCATGTGTGATGTCAGCTTGTTTCACATGCATTTAACACCTGTGTAGTTCAACTGGATGACGAGCATCATTTAGTCAATTTCACTTCTCCCACCCCCGATGGGAACCAAAAGCAACAGTGCCAGAAAGATGGCAGAACTAGCAATTTGTTGTCAGCCTAGCATTAACTAGAATTACCATACAGACAAATTTTGCAGCGGCACTGACTTTTGGGTGTTTTCACTACCATTATTGCTACCCTTGACCGAGCTGGCCATGTACAAGGAAACACTTGTTGTGCATTGACAAACTGCTGAGATTTTGATCAGAAATAACAGCTTTGACCTGCTTAACCCAAAATGAATTTTTTAGCATCGAGTTGACCAAAGGACTTTTTTTTTTTAAAACCACCAAATTTATATTAATAAAAGTATAAAGCACAAATTACAATGCCAGGCAATTATGCTCATACTAGAGGAGATATCTTTTGACTTCCAAGAACAAATAAAAGAAGAGAGATAGCATATCTGTGATTTAACCATCATGTGATTTCAAAGAGAGGATCCGCTCAATCTGTTGTCGTTTCTCCTGGGACCAAGTCAGGGGTAGAGGGCCAAAGTTTATCAGATTAGAATGATCTAAAGCCCAATTGGCCAAGGCGTCAGCCATCTTGTTCTACTCCCTAGGCACATGAGAATATGTGATTGTTTGGAACTGTTTGGCAATGAGTTTAATATGATCCTGGATTCTGGAAATAAGCCAATTATTAGACAGATGTTGCTCAGGGGCTTGTAGAAGGTTAACAATAACCTTGGAGTCCGATTCTACTATAATACTAGGACATCCCAGTTTAGTTGCTTCCAGGAGAGCACACTGGATAGCCATAATTTCAGCCACATTGTTAGTGTAGTGTCCCAGTTGATATGCAAAGAAGAAGAGAGGAGTTCCCAAGGAGTCGTGAGCTATCCCTCTCATACTGGCTGGACCTGGATTACCTCTAGCTGCCCCATCAATGTTTAATTTAACAAATCCAAATGGAGGAGGCTTCCATTATCTAAGAGTAGAAGGTACCCTTTGTTTAGTAGATTGCTTTATCTGCAATTGCCTATTACCCAAATTTAGTTTTGTAAGAGAGCTTTCCACCTTGCAGGCAGTGGGAAAGGTAGTTTCAGATTGTGTATTATCGTTTCTGCAACATTACTTCTAGTCAGGTCCATGATATACCCCCTATCCCTACTTTCGGACTTGAAGATGTGTCTATTTCTTTCCTTCCAAACATTCCACAGCAAAAGAGAAACAACAAGCCAGATTCCTTTGGTAAAGTCTTGAGTATCCCTAACTAAAAGTTTCCAACCTCTAATAGTGTCCACTAGATTCATAGTAGATTGCCACGTTACCGAAAGACATTCAACTAGTGTACACTGTAGGGCCGAAATGAAGGGGCATTGAAAGAAGAGATGAGTTAGGGTCTCTTCTGCATTTCTACATAAAGGGCACCAAAAGGGTCCAACCATACCTTTTTTCATCAAATTATCTCCTGTAAGAACCCTATGATAGATTAGAAGCCAAACAAAGAATCTCACCTTAGGCCATCGAGCAGGTTGCCAAAGGTCCACAAAGATATCTTTCCATGGATGTGGATGAGGGGCCACAAAGACTCTATAGCCCTCAGCTACTGAATATTTTCCATCCTGCTATGTTCCTCATCCCAAGGTATCTGATGTCGAATTTGTAACAAGGATCATTTATCTTTCCTTGTCCATGTAGGGTATCCATAATATTACTAAGATGTGGATACTGTTTGATCAAAGGTGGATGACCATCCCACGAACTCGTCCAAAAGTTTGTCTGATCTCCTTTTCCAATTTTCCAAAACAAGTGTTACTTGATGATCCCTTCTCCTATTCTGAGAACTGAGAGAATGGGAGATCCTCGAGAAGGTAAAGAGTATCAAACTATTTCATGGGGTCTCATTCAATGTGTATATTTTTCTCTAATATTAATACTCCATAACTGGTCTAGATTTTGTAGTAGTCTCCAATATAGCTTGGCTGTTAGGACTTTGTTATTTATAACACTAGCTCTAAATCCCAATCCTCCCTTTTTCTTTGGCAGACACAAGGTTTTCCACTTCGCGAGATGCCATTTCCGAGCCTGTTGGGTGCCTGACCATAAGAATTTTTGACTAATAGAATCTAAATGATGCAGAACTGTTGGAATATTCAGGAGAGAAGTAAATATATAGGAAATAGCTTGCAACACAGCTTTAATCAAGGTTATTCTTCCCCCTGATGATAACCATCTGTTAGTCCAAGTACTAAATTTTTGTTGGATCTTAGCAAGAAGCCAGCCCCAATCAGAGATTCTTTTAGAGCCCAATGGAATACCCAAATATTTTAGAGGTAATGTGGTCCTTTTGAAATCCAAGTTTCGTCAGTATGTCCTGTTCCAACCTTGGAGAACAATGAAAGAAAACAATTTTTGACTTATGCCTATTAATATCCTGACCAGTGACCTTTGAAAAAAATTCCAAATTTTTATGGATCTGAGTAGCTTCTTTCAAAGACGCTTCCCCCATGATAGACAAATCATCAACAAATTGTACATGAAATAGTGGGTCCACCTGTGTGGCCAATTTAATACCTTGCAGCTTTCGTTGGACTCTTGTCATGGCAAAGAGTCTACCAAAGGATTCTGCAACTATGATAAACAAGAACAGAGATAAAGGATCTCCCTACCTTATACCTCTCGATGCAGAAAGTCGCGTTGTAGGAATGCCATTAACTAAAATTGAATAAGAAACCGAAGAAATACAGGGTTGTATCCATTGCACCCAGATAGGAGAAAACCCAAAACGGAGGAGGATGTCAGAAAGGAAGGCCCGGCTAACCCTATCATCAGCTTTAGATAAATCAAGCCTTACAAACATAGTTGGCTTCTTCTGAATGTCCATGGAGTGAAGAGCTTCCTGAGCCAGTACAATGCCATCATAGATTTGTGTATGGGGAACAAACCCACCTTGTTCGGGAGATATTACTTTGTCAATGATGGATTTCAGCCGTTTATCTATGACTTTAGTGATTATTTTGTACAACACATTACATAGAGTTATGGGGCTAGCCTCCTGTGTCTTAGGGATCAAAGCAATATAGGTGTAGTTGATGGCCCTAAGAACTGTTTTTGCCTGTCTGCATTCTTCCACGACTTCTAGCAGATCTTTTTTAATAATGTCCTAGAACTCCTGATAAAATTCAATCGGAAATCCATCAAGTCTTGGAGTTTTCCCCTTTTCATGGCCCAAACAACAATTTGAAGTTCCTTTTCAGAAACCGGGTTGCAAAAGTAACATATTGTTTGCCTCACTAACCTGAGAAGGAATAATGTTAAGCAATTGTTGTTGGGCATTCCTATCCAGATTGGTTGCCTTTAACAGCTCAGAAAAGTATTGTATGGCAACGTGTTGGATTTCTTAATGTGTATTTGCCTGAATACCATTAGCTTTATCCAGATAAACAATGTGATTGTTCGAGCGGTGAGCTAGAAGAGATTTATGAAAAAAAGAGGTATTTTTATCGTGAAAGAGATTTAATGTTGTACTTGCAAGCTAGATTTTCAATTTTTCACTGAAATGTATAATGCTGAAGTGCTTGAGCCAAACAATTCCAGAAAAGGGTGGTCAATGATGCCTGCATTTAGTGTGTGATTACTGACCCGGTCAATTCCAGAAAGAGGTGGTTGATGATGCACATGTTTAATGACTGACTAATGAGTGGCCAAAGGACTTAATACTTAAATTGTGAAACAGATTTAACGTTACACTTGCAAGGTAGATTTTCAACTTTCCACTGAAATGTATAATGCTGAAGTAGTTGGCCAAACAATTCCAGAAAAGGGAGGTCAATGATGCCTACATTAAGTGGTTGATTCTTTGGAAAAGAGTAAAAGTGGGGGTTTTGAAAGGACCCTCATCCTTTTATAAAGGCCCTTGAGGCAAGATATAGCAATGAAGCAATACAGAAGGAAAGCCATTAGGCAGCAGAAATAGGAAGCCACTAAGGCATTAACCAAGCGGATCAGAAAACCAATTATGATAATCCATAAGAGAATCAAAGTCAAAGCTTCCGCAGAAGTGAAAACAAACATGACAACCCTCGATAGATAACTGAGGGCGATTTACCATGAGATCGTAATCTCATTTTATGAAAAGTATTTCCTTTCTCTTTTTTGTTTACTATTGTCCAACAATCACTCCTATTAGGATCCAAATTTTCATTTGTATGGAGAGAAGGCCAAATTGCAGAGAACTCATTTTTTTCAACATTTGACTCCTCATTCACGAAACCGTTTTCAGCCATATCTGAAGGGGGCGTCAACTCCTGTACTGTCTGACCAGAGGGGAATGAGAGTCTCAACAACCTTCCCATACATCCTCCGCCGAAATTTCCGATGAGGAATCTGGATGAACCCCAACAACCATCAGACTGGGTTGGGAGTCCTTCCACCAAGAAACTTTTTCATTTACCTTAAGTTTCACTTTCTGACAAGCAGAAGCAAGGAGACCCAAGGAAAAACATTTCCTGCATCTGAAGGGCAAGCCTTCATAGTCAAGAGGCTGGGCCCAAATCCTACCCAAAACTTTGAGTTCAATGGAAGCGGCTAGATCAAGAGAGGTATCCAGATCAGCCAAAATGCAAGCATAGGCAGTATGTGTGTAGAATTCAGTATTAGAATCAGTGGACAAAAATCTTCCCAATGCATTACCAGTAGAAGTCAGACTCTCCTCCCCCCAAAACTGCAGCGAAAGATGAGGTAAATGCACCCAAACAGGCTTGACGTTGAAAGTTTTGGTGAGAGGATTGAAAGACATGAACCATGGTTTCATCAACAAGCGATGGTTCTGAAGTTCCCAAAGCTTGGAGAGGATAGCATCTCTATCTTCAACAACAATGAAAACCACAATAAAAAATCCCCTGGCACAAGGGTAAATGTCAATGTTACCTTCCATGAGAGGACGCCACTTCGAAGAAATCCATGAGTGAAAAAGCAGAAGACCAGGCCAAAGGCCATTAAAGCGACAGATCAACACTAGGCTGGAGTAATAATGTTCTGCTTACAACACCGATTCCCGAACATAACAGAAGGAGGGAGTTTTGCAGCATTGAGCGGTTTAGACGCCAAAGCAACTGAGGTCGCAACCACAACCTTCTTGTCCACAGAGCTAGAGAACCCCACAGCAGAGCCTCTAGATCCACATCCATTCACCCCAGAATCAGCACAGGGGCAGCCCGGACCAATGACATCACTGCCGCAGCAAACATTGCCCGAAGCCACTCCAACGACCTACGCAAGCCACAAAGGGCAATGGCCGCCGACACTAGGGTTAGGGATATGGGGAGGCGACGAGGAAAGACGCAGAGAGGGCGGAGCCATCAGGAGTATTTCATCAATGATGTCTATGTATTAAAAGGGTTTTGGTAAACCATGTTGAGAGTCGAATCGGAGACGTAACACCAAGATCATAAGCCTAACACTACGCCTCACAACACGCCTTCATCACCGACGCAGCTAATCCCCCACCCTTGCGTTGAGTGGTTGATTACTGACCTGACTAATTCTAGAAATAGGTGGTTGATGATGCCCATGTTTAATGGATGACTAATTAGTGACCCAGTCCTAAAAAGGTTCGTCATTGATGCCCAAAGCTCAATGGATGATTGATGAGCCAACCTTGTCCAAGTGGCGAACATGCACACACAACAAACAACACAATATAAATGTAAGTATTCCCTTTTATTACACACTATCTATGCATGGATCATGCACATGATGGTCTAAGAGGACTTTACGCACACAAAGAATGACCAATTGTTCCTTATGTACTAAGGAATGTATAGATGGAAAGGACTATTGTGGGGAAGAGGTGGCAAATGGTTGGTAAACAAATAACAACCATCCATGTTACTTTCCTCACCAAACATCTCACTAATACAAAAAAAAATATAGTGTTCCCCTATTTAATCTCTAAGACTCCAAAATCAAATAAGAAAAAGTAAAAACGATAAGGTAAAACGTCAGTATAGGTCAATCGTTCACATATCGAGGAAATTTTCTCTATAGCACATGCCAAAAAATAACAAAGAAGACTACAAATTACAAATACCATTACATGTTTTTTTAAAAACATTAAAAGAGATAGGGCACGGATGGGGACAGGCAGAATAAAAAATCAATCATTTAGGACCTTCAAAAGTAAATTCACTACGATTTTGGGGGAATTTGGAATGCCATTATTACAGTTTTGAATCACATCACATTATCATGCAGAAGTGTACTAAAGTTCCACTTAAAGTCCTTGTTTTAATAATCAAGAGAGGAATACAATGCAGTACTTCAAATCACTTATTAAAATATTATAAAAGCAAACCTCAAACATAGCTAATGAAATGAGTGGAACAAACCACTCAACCATGCCTAGTAGGAATGTCCTCTAACCTCACTGTCACCAGAACTACCAAGATTGCATATGTGCTCTTCCAGAATATAGACCAACCCATTAGTTTGTAAGAAGTGCCAGTGGCGTATGTGGGTTGTGACATAATTAAGCAACTCAATGTCCAGTCACGGGACAGCTTCCTCCATGGAATTTCATAAGTATCTTTTTTCTTAAAGCTTCTCCCACACTCAGGTGGAAACACGCCATTTTATCAACTACCGCAGTTTAGAATTATTGACCACTATTACCAGCTTGCTCAAGTAGAGTGCTAACAGTCATCAAGCATTAAATCTTGTTTTTTCTCTTTAATGGTCATTAATGGTTAAAAGAAGAAGACTATAACCTTCAGTTGAATTTTAAGTAAGTTGACCCCTTGTTGGTGACCAAAGTCAGACTCAAGGTATAATTTTCTTGCCTTAGTTGAGATAATTGTTTTTGGGATGTATACTTGTAGAGTTAGCCAAAATTAATTTCAAACAGGTAAGATTAATGGAAGATGAAATTTTTCAATTGGCCAAGATCAATTCATTATGAAGTTTGTTTTGGAAGAGGTTTATTGAATATTTAACTGAGTTTGACGCTGTTTTGTCAATATATACATAATGATGATTTTAGTTATCTAACACCATCAAGGTAGTCTAGAGCTTGTCTGATGCTCTAACATAAGAAAATCCAGGTTTAAACAAGTGGAACTTTGGATGATTATAACAGAATTTGGTAGGCAGACAAGGTAGCCCACAGGACCTTTTTGATTTCTCTTAACGGACAGATTTTATTCATGTCAAGTGTCTATGTGAAATATAACGTGGTTGAAATGAAATGTTTAGGCCATATTCTCCTAGTTAAAGTGATATACAAGTGGTTGCCAATCCAAACTTAAGTCACTCATTTAAAAGTGAAATGTTCCACTTCCTAAAATAATCAGTCGAAGACCCTTAGCCCAATTTTGTTACCCGACGGCTAAGGGGTGATAAAAAGGGAAACTATAGTTTTAATAAATTATTATAAAATGCATAAAAAGAAACTTTATTAAACGCACTTATATTAATTTATTAATAACTTAATAAAAATAAAAGAGAAAAGATAAAGTGAAATTAGAAAGAAAAACAAAGTCACTTTATATTTTTATTTCCCCTAAGGGAAAAATGTGACCCATGTTGGGAGGTGATAAATGCCAAAAAAGAATTAAATGTGGGCAAAGGTTTTTGATTCGTGATTGTGGGTAGCTACTAAGCAAAAATTGCTTATAAAAGCAAGTGTACTTGGCTTTGTAAAGCATCTCTTTTATTTTATACAAATTCTGATTTTTGTCTGAGCTTGAGAAGTTTGCAAAAATAATTTCTAAGGACGAAAACCCTTAGAGATTATCTCTTGAGCACGAAAACCCTCTTGAGATCTAGAAGGAGAACAAAAACTCTTCTATGTTGTGATAATTCTCCATTCAGAGGCTTCCATTGAGGATCAAGATTCAAGGAGTCATCTGAGATTTTCAGTAATTTTCCAGCAGTGTTGAGGGCTGAAAGTTGTAAATTTGTACAAGGGTTTTGGAGGAGAATATTGTCACTGTGATTCCCTTCATGTCCAACAGTATTCTTGGGTGGAACAACTCATAGAAAGAGCCAGTTTGGAGTGTTTTGAAGCTAATAAAATTCAGATCTGGGTTGTTGTTTTTGCTTCTGGTTTTTAGCCTTCCGAACACCCCTTGGTGTGATATTTGGCTCAAGGTTATTGTACTTTTCAGCTGTGTCTGAGGACAACTATCTGCAGATTTACATAAAGTAATTATAGCATGTTATTGATGCACAATCTGGTATTTTCCTCGTGATTTTATCATTATAAAATTTGTTGATTTGTTTGATTAAAAGATTCAATGATTTTACTTCATATTTGGTGAATTTTCTTTCTAATACCAAGTTGCATTTTCTAGGACAATATTCAAATCTGCATATAATTATTTTGTATATCTCCTAAACATTGTTATTTTGTTTGAGATTTGCGAGAAATCCATCTAGGGTTGAAATTTGTCCATTTGGGGACATTACAATGGTATCAGAGCAATGTATTCTCCTAGCCTATGAGGAAAAGGAGCGAAAAAACATATTTGAATGCAACCAGCGAAGAGTTCTATAGTCTATCAAAGAAGGAATACCCCAAAGAAGGTGACAATGGAAGAGCATGATCAAAGAGCTCCTCCTAATGACGACCTTAGCTACATGCATGAAGTCATCACAAGAAGTCAGAGAGAGCTGCAACAGTCTACGAGGGAGAGCCAAAGAGATATGCATCATGTTTTGAGAGAGTCCCAAAGGGAAATGCATGAAGCATTGACCCGTTCTATTAGAAGTTTAAGTACACTGTGGCAAAATCTGAGGATCCTAGATCTCAGATTCTTTTTCAAGGATATGATCGTGGGGTCTATTTCTTGGAAATGGATAAAGGCATTCCAAAGCCAGCAAAAGAAGAAGAAAAATTTTGTACTCTGGAGTTTAAAGACACATGTTCTTTTGGATCAGGAGCCGGCGTTCTACTAATATCTCTAGATCATGAGACATTCCCATACTCCCACAAGCTGATGTTTGAGAATACCAACAATACAGCGGAGTATGAAGCATTGTTGCTAGGAATGGAGCAAGCTAAAAAGAAAGGAATAAAACTTCTCAAACCCCAAGGAGATGTTGAACTTCTAGTAAAACAAGTTCGAAGGCAAAATCAAGTCAAAGGAGATAAAATGAAGCATTATAGAGATAGAGTGTTTTCTGTCACACTGGATTTTGCAGCCTTCTCTATCGACTTCATTCCAATAAATCAAAATTCCAAGGCATTTAGCAATCACCGCTACACTATTGAATCCAGATAGATCACCGTCCATATTCATACAAGGAAACTATAAAGTGGAGATGGTCTACTGCCCCAAAGTCCCTGATAATGTTGAACAGGGGCAGATTTTCAATGATAACAACCAAACATCTACATGTATGCACATTAAAGGGAATAAATCACCACCACGACGAACAATCACAGGCAAAATTGATCTAGGTTATGATGACCATAGTGGAATAATCCAACCAAAAGGTAACAAAATCCCTAATGGTTTAGTTTCCTTAGTGGAGACTTTCAACAAGCATGATCAGTACCTGAAGAAGAACAAAGAATATGGTGATAGTTCTTCCTCAGAAATGCAACCGGTAAAGTTGGGTACGGAGGAAGTTGATGCAGACTTATTTACCACAGAGAGAAGAAAGGATAAGCCACCACAAGATGAAGTTGATAAAGACTTGTCCAATGTATTTGACACGAAGGCCAAAGAAAGGAAGTTCGAGATCAGAGATTGGGTACTCTGGTGGGCCAAAAGACATAAACCGAAGGGCATGCACGGCAAACGTGATTCACTCTGGAAAGGGCCCTTCATAATCAAGAGAGCTGCCGAAATGGATACTTTATTCCTTGCCTACCAAGATGGAATTGAGTTACCACTGCCTTTCAACGGGCAACATTTGAAACTTTTTCCGGATCTAAAAGTGCAGAGTAAACCCTGTATGTATATAAATAAATTTTGTTTATTTTTCTTTGTTTTTCGGTGTTGTGTTGTTTTTGTTTGTCTGACCCCAAGTGCAATGGACAAGATACGAAACCAGAGATGTTGGCATCTCATTTTTACTCCTGTCATTTTGACAAGGGCAAAGATGTCCACAGACGGAGCCGACTGGTGTCCTCAGATTTCACCCTGAAATCTGAGACTACCCATTTGAAAAAATTTCGTTCTTTTTTAAAATAACGGGTCTTTTCATGTTTTATTGCCAGAAGATGTATGTAGTACATTAAGATATTCCCAATGAATCATATGAGCCAATTTCAACAAATACCCAGATGCCCAAACTCATTTTATCCCTTCGCCAAGTTTTGTCTGCGAGAAATTTTTATTTAATTATTTATAGAATAAATAATGTCTCGTTTGGAGTAAATTGTGCTCCGGTTGAATCGTGTTAAAGTTTTGCATGTCAATATTCACTCATCTCAATAGGGTTTTCACCAGGATTGAATTCAGAGCATTGTCTGCAACTTCTGGAAACGTTTTTCGCTTTTATTTATTTCTTTTACGTTTTTCTTTGGTTTTCTCCGCAGTTTCTCTGTGAATTTTCCCTAGGTCTGTTTTTTGTCCAGTATAGTCTGTTTAATTGCCTGAAGCATCTAGAGATCATCTACTGCTGCAGCACCAGAAGGAATCAGCCTCAAAATGCAAACTTCTGACCAAAAAAGATGAAGTCATGCACAAAAAGCTTCTCCCAAGCAAGTCGCATTTTTTGGAATTAATGAGTGCAAGCTAGCAATGGGATTTTTGGTAGTGGCAGGCAGGCAGGAATTTCTTACCTGCCTTGTAGGGTAATTTTTCCCATGAAGTCAAAGTCACTTCAGTTGCAATGGAAAAATTAGAGGCGGCAGGCAGGTGGGAATTTCTTACCTGCCTTGTAGGTTACTTTTTCCCATGAAGTCAAAGTCACTTAAGGTGCAATAGGAATATTAGAGGTGGCAGGCAAGCGGAAATTTCTTACTTGCCTTGCAACGCAAAAATTCTCATTATAAAAGAAAAATCACTTAAAGCACCGACGGAAATTTCTTACGTGCTTAGCAGGTTAAAAATTTCCATGATGAAAGTCAAATCACTTAAGTGGAACAGGGGATTTTTGGAGCTGCAGTGCAGGGTAGAAATTCCCATCAAAGTTCACTTCCTATTTTTGGAAATTACCCTTGCTAAAAAATGCAACCCACCTTGGGTGAATAACAATGCAATTAATAATATTTATTAATGGTTTATTCACCCAATTTTGGCGCCATAAATAGAAGGAAAGTCAATGCATGTGGAAAAGCTAAGGAGAAGTCAAGGATGCATGCTAAAAATAAATAAAATAATTTATTTAAAAACAACCGGCAACATGCATAATTGGGCGCCCAATTTGGCTGAATAAACATGATTGTTTATTAATTAAATTGCTAGAAATAGGAAGGACAATTATTAAAAATAGTATGTTGAGGATTATATACGCATGGGTTGTCATAATAAAGAAGTTATTAATTCTTTTTGATGAGGATTGCAGCCCAGACAAATTTTGGCGCCAAAAGGAGGATTTTGCATTAAAGTTTATTTTCCACTGCCAAGAAACTTCAAGGTTTGGCGCCTAGGGTTGGAATGGCTTGACTCTTGCTATGATAATTATCTACATGTTGGTATAAGTGCTTGGGTGAATTAAATAATATTTTTGTTTGTTTTACATGCAAGCAAAACCTCAAATTTTAGGGCAGCAGGCTTTATATGCAGATTTTGGTGATAAAAATCAAGTATTCATGCCATGGACTCCATCTTTGTCTGAATAAAATTGCAGGTATTCATCACAGGTGCTCAAATCAATGTCAGGTACATTGAATATATCTTCCAAATCAGAAGAAATTGTCAAATCTGCACAAATTGATTCAATTGCAAGGGATTCCGGCATAATTAAAAGAAAAAGAGCTCAGACAAAGATTGTTCCAGTCATGATAAAGCGTGATGAAAGAAAAGGATCGGCAGAATTATGCATAGCTTCCAGATTTGCTGAAGTCAATGATACAAACATAGGCCCCGAACTTATCACCAATTTCATTGACAGATCCAACTCTCATAATTGCAAAGGCTTCTGAAAAAAATTCATCTTCTTGTTTCTAACGCAACCCATGTGGAAGTCATTGCATGGAGAATTCCTTTCAGAAGCTTGTGCATGTGTTCCTAATCTTCCAGTTGAAATCTTCATTGAATTTACTTGTGTTTGCATTCACCCAGAGTGCTTTCCAGAATTTAAAATTGCTCATATGCAATTTTAAATAAAAGATTATGAGTTTTGTCTGATTTAGTTACGGCAAACATTGCACTGGTGCATGTATTGAAGAAGAATTACAAAAGCTTCAAGTATAGAAGGGAAGATAGGTCAAAGGCAATACCCACAAGCAAATCACATTCATGCATAGCTTCCAAATCTAGTTTGGTGAGAATCAAAGGCAAAAGAGTCAACCACATGCAGAATATGGAAGAAGAACAAGACTGGGAAGGTTGCAACTTTCTTCTTATTTCTTTTCCTCTTTCTTTTATTTTCTCCGACAAAGTAATTGAGCAATCAATTAAATTATAAAACTTAAGTGATTGGTTTAAAAGCCGTTACTTGAAGAAGTCAATTACTTGGAAATAGGTGGCAGACATGCAAAATAGAAGGTTCTATTTTTCAGTTATAAATCATGCATGTTATGCAAAGAGGAATTCCAAGAGGAAGATTGTCAGTTGTTTCCTTTTCATAGCTTCCGCGTGCGGGAATTCATTTAAAGCTCCTTATTTTTAATTGCCCTTTATACACTATAAATAGAGGAAGAACCTACGGGTAAAAGGATCGGAATTTGTGATCAACATTCTTGTGTTCCAGACTTTGAGCTGAAATCCTTGATAGCTTTCTACAAACAGAGGAATAGAGAAGAGATTTCCAGAGAACTTTGTGTCAACGATGCATTCGTCTCGTATTTATTTCTAAATCTATTCATAAACTTTGTGTTATTCTAGAACTAGATCTGAAAGTTTCCTTTGCTTTGAATTTTGTGTTTAATGATCTATTTGTTTTAATCTATGTGCATGCAATCAACTCTGTAAATTATTGATTGGGTTGCACAAATTCTCTCCTTTCCCCCTGTTTCGTATTATTTTTTTCTGCAAAGTTTTTCTTTCTTTTACAGGTACTTGCTGCAAAACTGTCTTACTATGGTTTATGAGCTACATAGTTAAAGTAATACCAACAGATAGATACTAAAAAATATAACTAACAAAATCTTACACGTGAGCCTCACCGGTAAATGAGGGAGTTTTATCTCATGACTGCCTAGGTTTTCAACTATGCAGAAAATCTAACCAACAAGCAACCAATAATAACTCAACATGATATAGACAAGGGGCAACAATTAGTGGGCAGCAAGGTAAGGCAAAGGAATGTGAAAGAAACAACCAAGAAATAGAGGCAAGGAATGAGTTAAGAAGAAAGAAATTGTGTTTCCACTGTAAGGACTCATGGACACCCAACCATCGTTGCCAAGGTAAGAGGTCAATCCACTACATTGAGGTAGTTTCAGATGATGAAGAGGATGAAAATAATGTTGATTCAAAGAAGAATGAACACCAAGCAAAGGAAGGAGAATTCGTTATCACAAATGCCACATTAACTACATTAGTTGTACCACCTAGTTTCTATGTTTTCCGAGTTAGAGGAGATCTTCATGGGCAAAAGATAGCCATATTAATTGATAGTGGTGCTACACACAACTTCATTGACGAAGATTTGTTTGTTGTTTGAAAGGTTTTTCTACATGTGTGTCTTTGTTGAAAGTAAAACTAAAGAAGAATCAAATCTGAGGTGTTGTGATCAGTTATGAGGCTTTTTTGAGGGCTTTTCAAGAGGGGCGAATGGTTGTTGATTTCGGGTACAACTAGGGTTTCATCTACACATTTCCATATTTTTGAGCCTATTTTGGGTGCCTTCCACCCATCGGAAAATTTTGATTTTGGTATCATTGGAAAGCTTGTAATTTGTCTTCAATTTGAGCTTATCATTTGTCAAAAATTATTGGGTATTTTCCGAGTTATGAATTTTTGAAGTTTTGGTTATTTTCCTGCAATTAAAAATCAAATTTTCAGTATTTTGAAAAAATTGAAATATTTTCAAATTTGATAATTCAAGCGCTAGCTACATATTTAATTTCATAATTTTTTAAAGTGTTTTGAGACTATTTTACACGTATAGGCGAATCTCCTAGGGTTTTGGCAAGGAATTTTGGGTTGTTTGCAATATTGTCATAAAAACAATAATTTTCAACTTGTTGTCGTTTATTTTCCACATTCAGATTTCAAGGGTTTTAATAAATAATTGTTTAATCTTGCATTTTTCATTGGGATTTGTCGCTATTCCGTTTGGGGGCATAATTTGTCCATTAGAGGACATTATAGTGGTTGCCAAGTTGGGATTGCAGGAAGAAGATTTCCAAGGATTCAATGTGATCATGGCAGATGGACATTCAATCACATGCACAAAGAAGGTTCCACAATTCAAGTTCAGCATAGAAGATCATGAGGTAAGAGATGATTTTTATGTTGTTAGTATTGGTGGATTGGATTTAGTATTTGGTGTACAATGACTGTAATATTTAAGTGAGTTCATCCAAAATTATCAAACTATGGAGTTGAACTTCAAAATGCAAGACAAGGAAGTTGATTTGCAAGGCATGAGGAATGGTTTCCTCAAATTGTGACAGCCAAGAGCATGGAAAGTTCTTTCCAAGTAGGGCAGACTGCACGGGATGAGGATGGTGAGGAAAGAAGTATGTCATCTCATTTATTGCAACAATTATATCATGAGGGTATTCAGCACATTGTAGATCGTGATGACATTACAAGGTATGGAATGAGTGAGATAATGTCATATTTATTGCTGCATATACAGATTTATTTTCCTCTTGTGAAAAATGATGAGTTAAAGGATCAAATCTGCAATATAAAGTATATGATACCCTTGATGCAAATTTGTGTATATGATCATCATGAGAGCGGTATATAGTGGCAAGATCTATCTCATTTGACAAGTACAGGAGCTCGAATTTTGGAGCACTATAGCATGTTTTTCAACATGTCACTTGGACAGACGAGTTTGGAATTGCTTAAGGGAAAGCAATTGGGGAAGGGAGGACTAAAATGTCCCACTTCCTACAATAATCAATCGAAGACCCTAGCCCAATTATGTTTCCCAACGATTAAGGGGTGATAAAAAAGGAAACTATAGTTTTAACAAATAATTATAAAATGCATACAAAGAAACTTTATACAAAGCACTTATTTTAATTTATTAATGACTGAATAAAAATAAAAGAGAAAGGATAAAGTGAAATTATAAAAAAAAAAAGTCACTTTATATTTTTCTTTCCTCTGAGGGAAAAATGCAACCCATGTTGGGAGGTGATAAATGCCAAAAAAAGAATTAAATGTGGACAAAGGTTTTTGATTGGTGATTGTGGGTGGCTACTAAGCCAAGATTGCTTATAAAAGCAAGTGTACTTGGCTTTGTAAAGCATCTCATTCATTTTATAAAATTCTGATTTTTGTCTAAGCTTGAGAACTTTGCAAAATAATTTCTTAGTATGAAAATCCTCTAGAGATCTAGAAGGAGAACAAAAACTCTTCTTCTATGTTGTGAGGATTCTCCATTCAGGGGTTTCCATTGAGGATCAAGATTCAAGGAATCATCTGAGTTTTCCAGTAATTTGCCAGTAGTGTTGAGGGCTGAAAGTTGTAAATTTGTACAAGGGTTTTGAAGGAGAATATTGTCACTGTGATTCCCTTCATGTCCAACAGTATTCTTGGGTGGAGCAACTCATAGAAAGAGCCAGTTTGGAGTGTTTTGAAGCTAATAAAAGGTTGCTGTTTTTACTTTTGGTTTTTAGCCTTCCAAACACCCCTTGGTGTGATTTTTGGCTCAAGGTTATTGTACTTTTCAGTTGTGTCTGAGCACAGCGATCTGCAGATTTATATAAAATAATTTCAGCCTGTTATTGATGAGCAATATGGTATTTTACTCACGATTTTATAATTATAAAATTCGTTGATTTGTTTAATTAAAAGATTCAGTGATTTTACTTCATATTTGGTGAATTTTCTTTCCAATACCAAGTCGCACTTTCTGGGACAATATTCAGATCTGCATATACTTATTTTGTATATCCCCTAAACATTGTTATTTTGTTTGGGATTTGCGGGAAATCCATCTGGGGTAAAAATTTGTCCATTTGGGGACATTACAAAAAGGATTTGTAATAATCTAGAATAATGATGGATAAGGGATGGATAGATCGATTTTGTTTGGCATAATAAGAACAATAACAAGAATGAAAGAATTGACTAGACCTTGTCCAAAAAATTGTTTTCCTAAATGTAATAAGTCTCATTATTGATTAAAAACAGCATTGTTTGGGAAGAATTGATTGTAGACATAGCTGAAGTATGTAAATATTCCTATAAAATTTCAATAAACATACCGCTTGAACAGATCGCTTTCCTTTGCTGAATTTCCTTCAAACTGTAGTGTTGATGGCATGGCTGTTGCATTAAACCTTTCAAGAATATTTTGATCCTGCATTTAAATTGTCTTGTAAACAATGGAGAGCAAGAAGGCCAAATACTAGATAAAACCCTTATAACTAGCATAACTTAAAGAAAACTGAACCTAAAGAATCATAATAAAGAATGTATAGGTTAGTGCCCTAATATTTTCAATTTTGAGATATTCAAGTTCTTATTTGCTTCGATGTACACTAAAAATATGCAAAGTAATTCATTTTATTGATTGCAATAATTATGAGTATCCACAACATACAAATTTCTCTCTAGATTTAAGTTCAATTTTACAGATTTTGTAATATCCCCTTCCCAATCGAAGACCTTTGGCCTATTTTGTCAACCCGACGGCCAAAGGAAAAATATAAGGGTGACTTAAGTTTTATTAATTCTATTATATTGTGCAAAAAAATAATAATAATAAACATTATAAAAGCACATATAATGAATTAATAGGCTTAACATAAAATTAGAACCTAGAAAAACGCTTTAAAAATAAAGCACTTATTAAATTTGTATTTTCTAGGAGGAAAATGCGACTTGATCAAGGAGGATAAAAAATAGAAAAAAAATAAGCACCACAAGCTGATTGGTTTCTTTTTAGGTTTCCATTGGGTCACTTCTCTTTAAAAGGGGAAGAAGTCGACTTGTAAAGGCATTCTAGATTGATTTGATATTTTTTCTTCTTGCATTTAAAGCCTTGAGCTTTTTGCAAATTAATCTAAGGACGAAAACCCTTCAGATTGACTCTAGAGGACGAAAACCCTCTTAGAGCTTTGGAGGAATTTCCACACAGGATTTTCCAATGGGACTACACAAATTTTTGCTAGTTTCCAGCAATGTATTGAAGAATAAAAATTGCAGCAAGGTTATCTTATTTTCTTCTAGTGGAGAGACCCATCTTTTGGCTAATTCTCGGTGTTTTGGAGCTATTCCAGGTCTGAAATCTATTGCTGCTTTTGTACTGAAATTTGGGAATTGAAATAAATTAATTTCATAATTTTTGGAGCTGATTTGATGCCCTAAATGTGTTGAGCGACCTAATTTTTAGGGCAAAATAAGGGTTTCGAGTTTGTTGTGCAGAAACTAATTTTAGAATATTATTCTTCATATTTTTACGGCCCAAGATCCAAAATTTCAGCTCATTTAAACTTCTCTAGCAAAAGATATGAATTTTGGAAGTTATGTTGCAGACAAGGGTCTTAAATAATTTATTTCAGTCATATTTACATCAGAAATCTACACATTTTACCTGATTTGGGCCTTATAAAATCAGTACTTTTGTTTTGAATAAGAAAACTTCAGTGTAAGGGCTGATTTAGTGGAGTTTCATACTTTACCCTAGTTGCAATTTCTGAAATAAATTCCAGATCTGCATAATAGTGACTGAATATATTTTTATAAAGTTGCTTTGGTGTTGGATTTGCCCAAAATCCAAGTGAGGTCAAAAATGTCCATTTGGGGACATTACAGATTTCATATAAATTTTACTTCACTCAATTTATGTGTAAGTGGACAACATGTTCAATATGAACAAGCTTTCTAAAATCTTAGTCATTCAATGTTGGGATAGCATTTTGTTTCCCATGCGATAATATGGTCTTATGCTTAAACATAGGGCTTAGTTTGGCAAACTACATGATACCCAAGATACACATTGCGATCCATTATCATCGTCGAACCAAAAGCAAACATAATGGCTTAAAAGACAACCAGAATCCATAGACATAATATAAAAAAGATCTAGGTTAACCGATAATATTAACCGTGCCAAAACATAAACCCAGACTAGCTTCAAAATATGACACAAGATGGAACAAATACATTACAAGCCATAGACCAGACACAACTTAGTAAGAAAGAGCATTGCAGGTCATTTGAAGATTGCAGAAGAGTTGATGCCAGATGGAGTCTACTTGATACTTTATTCGTTAAAGTCATTGCTCCACGCTCACATTGTGGCTGTGGAAGTCTTGGACAAGGAAGGCAAGAAATTCTTGAATAATAGTACAACATAAGGATCATTGGCCTTCAAAAAAATATTTCAAAACTGGTAATGTCCCTGCTTACATTGGCCTCCATAACAGAAGGACACTCACTGATGTTTTGAATCTCTTTGAACATACCATCCATCAAAACAATCGATCAGTTCTGGCTGAAGATTATTGGTTAATATTGAGGAATTGTGTGATATCCTGCACTTTGTCCTCTATGTTGTGAACCTTAATATTTACACCTTCTAGTCTAACATCAAAGTTCACTCCAAGTGTGTTATTGATGACGTCATTTTTGTTGAAGTGGAATTCAACAAATATACAGATTCATGCGAGAGCAATCAGTGCAGGGATCTATGATTGTCAAAGGAGTGCTTGCTCTGAAAACCACACTACCAAGGAATATCAACTGTGGAATTGTAAATACATACCACAGCATAAATAGAAAAACATAGAGAACAAAAGCATTATATCACAAGGTAGTGAACAGTAAAATTTATCAGTACATGGAGGACCTATCACACAGCGCCCTTGCCCTGACATGCAACATTCTATTTCTATGCAAAAGACTCAACAGTTATTGGTTAAAATGCAACCGTCAACAATCAAACATAACTAAAGAGAATCGTCACAACATTACCTAAAGCCAACAAGAGAATAAGTATGGCAAGGTCAGCCACAAAACAATACTTTTATTTATTACAACAGTCGACAAGGAGCAGGTAGTGCACAATAACAAGGGGATGGTGGGATATAAGTTGGATCATTGAAGTCTCTCAAATTGGCTAGAGGTCTTCCATCTAGTTATGCCGATAGGCGTTCTATGATGGAAGCAAGGCGTGGGATCTAATGATGTGATCATGTACATTTTTGTTTGATACATTAAATTTGGCATCCATTTGACCATCACAAGGTAATTTTGACCATAAATTTGTTGTCCATTTGACCATAGCTTAAAAGTTTGTGGGAAATATGAAGACAATGTAATGGAATTATTAATCAATGTGGTACACATAAAATTCAAAATAAGAATCTTGAGACTGATATTTATTGGCATCAATTTACAATAGATGTATTTAAGATATTTGTAATGTTAGGAATCAATACTCACATTACTTCCTCTGGTTTTGCCTCCTCAACTGGTTCTCTTGGGTTTGGCGTTGCTTCAAGGGCTGTTCTTGTTTCACAGCGACTTACTCGTGTTGTTTCTCCTAATATTTTCACACTGCCCTCTGGTTTTGGTAGCAGGGTCGCTGCTCTGGGAGAGGGCCGCGCAAGTGGGGGCTCTAGGGACGGCGACAACAATTCTGGCGTGGGCGGCCTTGAAAGGCCCCTGCCTCTTCCTTCGTCCTTTCTTGATGGTGCTCGTGGCCCTATTTTGGAACCAAGTAGCGGAGGTAATACAAATAGTCCTTATGGCTCCTTGATGGCTGTACGACCCACTGCTGTTAATCCCGCAAGGGCGACGGCTAAGATCTCGCAGACTAAGTTTGAGGCAGTTGCAGGGGATTCTTCAAGTCTGCTTAGAGGCAATGTTGAGGGCAAGAGTTTCCTGAAAGGTGCCAAATCCTCCAACAGACTTCCTCTCAAACCTATGGTTTCTGCAAAAGTTTTTGTCCGTCTCCTTTGGGGCCGAAGTTCTTCAATCTAAAGCTTTTCTCAAGAGTAATGGGCTCATCTGCAGATTCAATAACCTCTGCCCGGGCCTCCCTACTCTTCATGATTGGATATCAAACCACTGGAAGCCTCTTATGGAAGGTAAACTTGATATTTACCCCACATCTAGAGGCTTTTTTATTTTAGTTTTTGACAAAATTTCTAATAGAGATTTGATTTTTGGTAAAGTTTGGGATTTCAAATCTGACTTCCTTATGAAACCATGGTTTCCCTCGTTCACCTCGGCGACTAAAACCTTTAATGTCAAACCAGTTTGGGTCTAGCTGCCATATTTGCCTCTCCAATTTTGGAGTGAAAACTACTTACTATCTATAGGGAGTGCCTTGGGTAAATGTCTAGCCATTGATCCTAAGACATTCTTTCATGATTTTACCACTTATGCCCGTATTTTGGTTGACATGGATACTTTTGTTGATTTCCCGGCTACCATTGATCTCATAGTAGAGGATCGTACTTGGACCCAAACTCTTGACTATGAAGGGTTTCCTTTCAGATGCAAGACTTGTTTTTCCCTAGGTCACCTTGTTGGGGACTGTCATTTGGGGAAAAAACAAGGTAAAACTAGATCGTCGTGGTGGAAAACTCTGATCCTAGTCATCTGGTTGTGAATAGCCAACTGGATAGTAATTCCAAGGCAGAATTTGAGAACGAAGATGATCCTGAAACGATGATTAAGGTCATTCCTTCTCCCACTCCTGTTGGTAAAGTCACACCTCATGTTGATGTAGAAGATACAAATACCCTTCCTCCTGTGACTTGTTTTCATGAGCACAAGGAGAATATAAAATAATTTCATCCCGATTCACTCTAAGCAAAATGTAAATCTGAATATAGATGAAGGATAAATTATTGTGGGGAATAAGAAGAAAAGGAATATTGCTAAAAATCCCCTCAAAATGCAGTTAAGATCTCGTGGCAAAGATACCTAGGGATAAGATGGATTATTGTTTTTTGTTTATGCTTTGTTGTTGGTGTGTTGTTTGTTTAGTTTCTCTATATCACTGCCAGCAGAATCGGTTGCACACACGTACCAGTGGGCAGTCTAGCTCCATTCGCCCCCCTGGCCATCGCGTCAGTCTCAGATCTCAGCAGGGAAGGAGGTTTTCGCCCCCATCGTCGGGTTGCCAGTCCATCAGGAGCTTCTTTCCGTCGGCCTCTAATGTTAGGAGGGATGTGGCTACCATTCCTGATTAGACCATTGGTCCTCGTTTATCTTCCCCTTCTTTCCCTTCTTTGCTTCCCTCATTTCTCTTCCCCGCTTGCTCCATTACCCCCGCCTGTGGGGGTATTAACTTCGGGTTTTCTTTCTGTTGTCTTTTCTCTTCTTCTTTTCTTTTCTGTTTTTGGGAGCTCGTTTTGAGTTGTCCCCGCTCGCACTTTGTATATTGTTTGGGCTGCAGTCCCATTGACCTACTTTTGTGGTCATTCATTGGACATTAATATATTTATCTTATCTTATCTTATCTATACTGCTGGTAGGGGCAGCTTCACTTGATCCTCGTGGTTTTATCTTTGTCTCAATTTGTAACATCTTGTTACGGGATTTGGGTCCCCTCAACCCACATTTACCTAATCAAAAAAAAAGAATCAATCAACGAGTGTTTATTGTGTAAAATATTTTCAATATTCTGTACCAAATTTTACATGTACTAATTATGATGAAAATCATCACGAACAAAATTTTGTTGTCAATGTATAACATGCTGCCTTTCTATGGTGATGTTTGAGTTTCAACTTCTTCAGTTGCCTAAGTTATCCATTTTGCAGCTTTTGCTATAGGTGTGTGATGGAGACATATGGTGTCCACTTATAAAGCTATTTTCTTGTTTCAAGTCGTAAGTATACATCTCACCATTGTTATTATTTGTCATGCACGTTAATGATCAATTAGTACACTTTGGATCATCACAAGAATTTTCCATGATGGAGAATCTGTGGGAAGGTATGTTAAGCTCACTTCCTTTTGTGAAAATGCCATTTTATTCTGATGTCACTACAAGAGTAGAGGTGTATCATTTAACAAGGTAGCGAATGTAGAATGAATCTTTTGAAAAGATCATAGATCAGCAGCTCCCCTCATCTATTGTTTCCAACCTCCATCTATGCTCTCCTATTTGCTAGGACATCAAAATAGGGTAAATCAGAGACAAAGTATGAGGGGAAAATTAGTGATTATTCTCTTTGTATTCTGCAAATTCCATGCCTCCATCTTAAATTTGGCACGTTTCCCCAAATGTGACACGTCTAGATTGGAATCCCCCTTAAGTTTTACATCATGACATGTCTAGCAACTAGATAGTGGATCCAGAAATGGCTACATTTAGTTCAGCCACGTCGTTTCTTATGACACCCCTACTCCGGATTGACCTGGGTTGTTTTAGCACCACCACCAAAATTTAGATTTGACTGCCCCTGCTTAGGTCGCTACCAACATGGAACATGAATAAAATGCATACTCTGAGGCTTGAGGTTGTGTACTTCCCAAGTTTGTGGAAGTGTGACTTCACTAGAATATGCCACATCTTCTCATTGGCCCTGCTGGATTGTTCCAATTGTTTTTCTACTATTTAAGCCTATATTCCTAAGGGCTTCAAATCTCCCTGGAATATTCTATGATTCATTTAAATACGTAATCAATGTAAAATTATAGTTATATAGTTCAGAGTAGAGATAGGGGGCTCTTGTGACATGAATTTGTCTTTCATTGTTGAAGCATACTTCTTACATTTTGGAAAGCAAACCAACCTGTATCAGGACATGAACATATGAAGTAGTCATTTTTTAACATATGCATGTTGGTACAGTAAATGCTTTATTGCCTCATTGTCTTGTTGGCACATAACACATTCAGATGGACTGTCACACTGTTTTCTCTGAGCACATTGTTTTCCCACCACCCATTAGATTAAGATCAGATTCACTACCCATAATTTATTTATTGGATTGATCAGTTGTAATCATAGTTGCCTAAGTCTCGGGGACAAGGGGCACGGGACCAGGGAATAGAGTTTCCGGGTGCGGGAAAAAATTCCCAAATTTCAGGATGGCAAGGGGATGTCTCTTAAAACAATCTATAAAAAAATAGATAGTTTAACTTTATTCAATGAAATTTAGGGGTTTAAACTTTATTTATTGTTTTTTTGGTGTGCTTTCAGGATTAGGGTTCAATGTTTTTGATAAAAATAACAACTTATTAAACTAAGAGTGTAATATAAATAACTTTAAACTTTCCAAAATTGACGACGTCCCCTACAAATTCCCAACTCCCCAAAATGTCAGGGACATCCGGGACATCACCAAAATCTAGGGGACACGTCCCCATGTAATACTGGTTATGATAGTCCCACATACACTGCTTTAGTATGTTTTCACCATTGACTTGAGATTCCCATCGTAATCCATCCATTTGATTGTAGCATGCATTTAACAGTTTTTTGGTGCTATTAGAGAATGACGAGCATCTTTGTGTGTAGCATTTGTAGCTTGGTTGAAAAGGTATATATCCCGAATCCTTTCAAATAGATATCATTCACAACTGCCTCTGGATCTTGGACAATGTAATACACACCTTTCTGTCGTTGCAGGCATTTTCTATTGTGTTAGTATTTCATGCATCATACCTCTTCAACGCATCCTTCCAGACCAAACCAGTTCTTTTGTCTTCTATTTGCATGAGTATTTTGGCTTGAATAACTGAGACACCATTTAGAAATTGGTCCTAGATAGATGTTCTTTGGGGCATGTAATTATGAGAATAGTTGTTTATATAAACATTGACTGGCTCTTCAGATTTATTGGCAGCTAATATATTGAGCCAAATCGTCTGAGACTTTATTTATGTTTTTCTTATGAACTCCATTTCACAATGGTTGAACCCTCGTACTGTAATTGGTGTAAGAAAAATTTCTAACGAGAGTAATGGTATCTTCAAAACATCTTGCAATCCCTGCCACATGAACTTTTTAGAATTTGTCAGCATTGTAAACATGTTGTGCATCTTGATGATGAAATTCATGTATAGTGAAACTGATTGCAAAGCTGATTTTATAAGCTGTATGCAACTAGATCAACCTATTGGTCCACTTTTCTGAATTTCATTCTCATCCTTGGTAATGGTTGTTTCTCATTGGATTCTTTTGAGCTTGTAATCCACAATAGAGATGCCCAAATATTGAGTGGGTACGGATGAGACTTTGATCTAAATGATGTTTTGGATTTGTTTTTTCCTTCTTAGGGGTGATAATAAAGATTAATTTCCTTTCCTCAGTTGATTTTCTGTCCTGATGCATCTTCATATGACCTGAGAATTATTTTGAGGTGCTTCAGGCTGGAGCCATTAAAAAACTGTCATCCGCAAATTGTTGATGAATTTGGAAGTGAAGTGTAGCTGTAAGCCTCAACCCTGAAGGCGCCTTTGTTAATTGGCATGCAAAAGGGCTCTACAAAGTGCTTCCACCATTATTATAATAATATAAATAAGCAAAGAGTTAAACACTCACCTGGTTCAAGTTCTTTAGTGGGAACAAAAGCTTAAGTAGGGGAGTCATTTACCATAGTATAGTGGGTGGCTACAGAGATGCTAATCTAGATTCATCTGATTTATGTTGGAAAGAAGCCATAGAAATCAATAATTTTGCACATAAAACACCAATTACATCGATCAAAGGCCTAACTTGATAAACATGCCCAAATTTTTGGACTGTACTAAAACATGAATTGCTTCAAATGCAATAATAAATAATAACACTTTCCAGCTTTCTTCTTCCTCGGACAAAGACAAATTGATTTACTTATATGGGAGAAAAGCCTGGGTATAATTGATGTGACTTTCGAATTTTTATTTATTTTTTGGCTTGGTAAACTTTCTTGTCTCTATTGCATTGTGCGGTAAGCTTGGACTAAATAATTAAGAATTTTAAACATGGGAGATGCTCGAATGTACCTCCTAATCAATACGTCGCCGCCTTACCACATGTCAGGTTGAGATGTGGGCTGCCTTAATGCAGCAAGAAGGATTTCAACCAAGGTCACACTCTTAAGCATGTCTCCGTCCCCATAACACGCAACCCCTCGACACATAAAATGTAAGCATCAGCATTGATTCAGGTGGCAGTTAAGGACATGATTCTTTAAATTTTCAAAAATGAATTTTTTCGGTATTTTCTACATTTTGGTATTTGCAATTTTGATGCCCTTTGGTATAGAATTTCTCTTGAGATTTTACCCAGGTGCCCCTAAAGGGAAGAGGAGCAACCTTCAGGGCATCCAAAAATTGTTCATATCACAATATCGAATTCCGAGTTACAGGATTTATGATCCCAACAAGTGGCACTACCAAAACAACCCCCATATCAACAACAATCAACTCAAATCCAACTAGTTATCCTTATCCAAAAGTTCATTTCCACTTCTAAGAAGGATACATGTCATCTCCACATGGGGTGACTCTTTGGTTCTCAAGAAGAACCTTTCATTTACTATTGTTAGTAACTTTTCAATTTCTGCATTGTATAGCCATAAAATAGGTAGTTTTCAATGAAGGTTGCAGAGTTCAAGGCATACATCTCTCGCACAGAGATTCCCTCTTTGTACAGTCCCATTTCGCAATAGAATCTTATTGTTTGCAATTTCAGTTTCTGTCAATACCTACCCACATTGAAATGCATTGAAATAACTTTGATACCTAATTGCAAGCACTTCCGTGGCTATTATAAGATGTCCAAGAGCCTATGGAAATAGAAATTTGGCTTGTAATGTGAAACTCCTCATTCCTCACCACTCACCCCAAAATTCTCGCGCATTTAAAAAATAATTTTGTAAGTAGTATTGCACAATGAAATTTGCCTCGATTGTTCTGCACTTTTACAATGCTTTTTAAGGGAAGAGGACTATGTTGGTGATATTAACCTAAGATCTATGTTTTTGCATCCTTCTTGATTCTTCAACCATTGCAACGAGGCCATTTTTAATGACTAATTAAAACCACTATCCAATTGACTGGAAGTTGTCAGACTCAGGGGCCTTGTTCGGCATTAATGAGAATACTGCCTCTTGCAATTCAATTTCAGCAATTCCTATCACTAACTCTCTATTTCAATAGTCTGTTGTAATTGTTGTTTGGCATGCATCTTAAAAACATTTGATATGAGTTATCAGGCTCATTGAGAAGATGTAGATAATTTGTTCCTCTACTTTTTTAGAATCTTCTATTGTGGTACCAATAAACATTGTTATATTCTAGATCTCGTTGGAGTTGCTTCTATTTACTATTGATTTGTGGAGTTGCAATTCTAGTCATGTGAGGTTTTTGTCTCAAATACTTATGATCATCCAATATATCATTGAATTGTTGGACAAGTTGTCTTTCTTCACTCCAAAGTTTTGGTTTAAGTTCTTGTGTAAACAGATCACTTAACATCAATCCTAGGGAATCCACAAGGGAAAATCAATGTTGTGCTCTAATGATGGCTCCGCTCGTTAAGGGAGGATGGTGGCAACATTTATTTAGGAGAAATAACTTTTATTATTTGATTGTTCTCTATCTTAAATTGTATATTATGTATACTTTCAAAATAGTGCTTGGAATATTCTTCCCACATAGACAATGGAAGTAGAGTTCTTTGTCACATATTAAAGGGCATCGGAAAACAAACGGTCTCAAAAGAAAGCACTCTAATACCACTTATAAGGTGCCAACCAGATTATTAAGTGATAGACATGTGCATGCGAACACGCATCTCTATGTGTGTGAATAGATAAATAATACATTGTCAATATACACATTTAAATTCATTAAAGATTACGTGAAACTGCATGTACGATATTGCCACTGCCCTGTAGCATATTAATTATAATTATAATGTATTATGTTAATAACAGCTATGCTACATAATTCCTTCTTCAAGCTTAATATTAATCCCACAAACATGCACGTGGTAGGCTATTTCTGCAATGGATTTCTGCTATTTAATACTCACACTAATGTACTCAAGTGTCCTACTTGTGGCTTAAGTGTGTGATATTCCATGTAGAATGTTCACGCATGATTTTCTTTTGCTAGAAAAAACATGCATTTCATGAACATGTTAATTTATTTTGCAAAATATAAGCCAAAGAAAAAAAAATTACCTGGCTGAGTATCATGCTAATAAGCTCAAAACCCAAGCAAACTCCAAATACAGGGAAGTGATTTCCACTGTCATTCTCCTCTAGTGCTAGCTGAAATGTTGAACACAGTAGGCTATTATCAAGCAAAAAGAAAAACCAAACTGCAATTTGAAATTCCAAACAATTTAAATTCTTGATAGTAGTAACAGTAACCCATAATAGTGATCCCAATATGTATTATATTAGGGAAAAAAACCGACCAGCTCTTTCATTGCTGTGCCTCACAAATAACAAAAAAGACAATTATGAACTCCATTACATGGGCTGCTACTATCATATCATGCATGCGTCCTAGCCAATTTTCAGTCTCTCAAGGATATTTATTAGATTCATCCTACACCTTCTCAATAGGACCAAGGGTTGATTCTTTTGATTTACTTTTTAGTCTGTGCGTAAGAAATGAAGATGAATATATAAGCAAAATATTGTCAAGGTAAAATACATTAGAAATTTTCAATAGTCTTGTTGACAAATTTCATAATCCCACTCAGTAAGACTTAAGCTCCAAACATCATAGCATAAAGAGATATACATCATGTTAGAACTCATTTGTGAGAAATGGTTGCATTATGTAAAAGGTGTGTATTGAGAATAAGAAATTACCGTGCTCTAAAACAGATAAGAGGATCCATTGTATACAGTTGTTCTAGTAGTAATTTTAAAATCTGATATGCATTTTTACTTTTCGATCATCAATTTTCTCTCTTCCGCTGAAATTGATTGATCAATAAGCTAGAAGAGCTCCATGTCCTGAGGCAAGATCAAGTTGGATCTTTCCCAAACTATAGATAATGATCATTAGAGTCTAGGAAAGCATAAATTTGCAACACCAAATATGTCAACAGGGGTTAAAAATGCTCCAACTGCAACCATTACAAAGCTTTTTTATATCGCAGCAAGTTAATATATGGGTTAGTAAGTGTTAATTTGTCACAAGTTGTGAAGGATTGCAATGTGTAGGAAGGTTAATGTTGGTTGTCAATTTGTTAAAGTTTGTTGGCATAAGTTTGCATAATGCAAATGGACATTGTCATGAAAGTGTTGGTTGTGGATGCAACATATTTATGTCATTGTTGCAAAATGCATTCCCACAAAAAAATCAACTTTTGTTGTTGTTAAAGACTATTGTAGCAAAGAGTCTTGTCACCGCATGAGCACAACATCACCAACTCTCGGCTTTAATCATGTTCTTGTTGGAAATATTGTCATTGATGTCAAAGGAGTTGTTGATATCACAAGAGAATGCACGGAATAGGATTCATTGATGTCAAAAGAGAATGCACAGTGATCAAAGAGAAATAGTGTCCTTGATGTATTACAGTGATCAGATTTAATATAATAACAATGAATTTAATGAAAAGCAATCACATTGTATACCGGCGTCTTAATTATGAAAGGGACGGCAATTTTATCTAAGGAAATAAAAGAAATAAACAAATATTCAATACAAGCCCAGCCGACCCATTTGGAACGAATTAAAGAAGTTAATTAATATTAATTTTAGAGACATATCTTTTGATAGTCACCTCTCTTGGGAAGAGGCACATTAAGGCTATAAAAGATAGATGAGAAGATTGAGAAAGACGAGCGAAAAAAATGAAATAGATACATAATTTGAGAGAAGAAGTGAAGGAGAGAAAAGCAGAAGTAAAATGAGAATATCATTTGAATAAAGAGTAAGAAGGAAGAGCAGAAATATAAAGCGATCTGATTTCATTAATTGGACCAGCGTCCATGTTGGAAGTATAATCTGATTTGTGTGTATGAAGAGAAGCGGAATTGCCATCATCCGGTTGAAGAAGCAACTACAGAAGGTGGAAGTTTATATTGTTGAGGTTGGTGCCTCACAAAATTGGGGATTAGTGTCTCCAGTGGGTTGGTGCTCACGAATTGGCTGAGTTGGTGCTTGGCATTGGGGATTGGTGTCTTTAGTAGGTTGGTGCCTACGAACATTTGTAAAGCATTTAATTTTGGGCTGGATTTGGACGGTAGATCCAAGCAGTCTTATTTTGTGGTTTTTCCCGAGAGAGGGTTTTCCACATAAATCTAGTGTTGCTATATGTTATGTTATTTGAATGCTTTTAAATGCTTTAATTGTGGATATAAATTTTAATAAGTAAAAGTTTATCTTACACTAATTCCACCCCCCTCCTCTCAGTATAAGCGTGTGCTTAACAGTTCTTTCATTAATCCATCCCATTTGCTTTCTTAAAATCCATTGGTTATCAACAATCATAGCTACTGAAGTGAAATGGCCCTTTTTTTTCTTTTCTTTGAAAAAGAAGTTAATTTTTATTTAAAAAGGAAGAGTAAAACAACAGCAACAGCCCCTTTTTGATTCAAAAACATGGGACTGGTTGGAAGAACTGCAAGGAAGATAGATGACTAAGACACCCATGGCCCCAAAAGAACTAATTTCTATAAAGAGAACTGAAGGGGGGTTTCTATAAAGAGAACTGAAGGGAAGAAAGCTACCGCATACAATGTATTATGTATCACATCAAATAACTGTACTTTGGAAACCTTGAGACTGCAGAAGATATTGGAGTTTTCTAAGATTCTCAGATTGCATTGCAGAATAACCATTCCAATTTGGTTCCCGAGAAAGGATATTTCTGCCTGGACTGATTAAAAAAAGAAAACCCAGCCCAACACCGAGATGAGAAGAGGTCAAGAAAAAGGATAAGGAAAACAGAATGCCAAAATGCCAAAATGCTTCAACAGTCTTTATCAGAGTAAGAGAGGTGCTAAACCTCCGCCACAAATGATCTAACACATTATCTTTATGTCTTCTATAAAAGTGGTCAGTTGGAATGTTTGAGGTTTGGAAACACATGAAAGGAGACCTATTTTTAGACACTTTAGGTACTCTAGAGAGCAACTCAATTTCCTCCCTCTGCAAGAGGTTGAAGAGACTAGTGTACACCTTGACTTTGCCCTATAGTACATTTAGTCAAAGGCTTCTCACTTTTCTACCAACCATCCCAAAAATAAAGGGGGTCCTTCCATTCTCCTTGACCATTAATGGTTGAATCTGGTAGCCAACTCTGGTATCTCTCCATGTAGTAGAGTTGTTTGGGTCACTTTAAAATATAATGATCATATTTTTGGTCTCTGCTCCATATATGCTCCTAATGACTATAGAGAACAAACTAAACTCTGGAACTGGTTGGCCTCCAACGTGGGTAATATTCCTTGTATTCTTGGGGAGGATTTCAATGTGGTGGAAGGTAAGGAGGACAAGCTTGGGGGATCTGCTTTAGATTGGAAAGGAAACGATCTCTTTATTTGGTCCAAAATGAAAAGGATACATAACTTGACTGACCCCTTGTTCAACAATAAGTCTCAAAGCAAGGGCATTTGGCATACTTGGTGCAACAATCAACAAGGTAGAAAGAGGCTCTACACCAGATTGGAGAGATTTTATCTTAATCCGGATTTTTTTTAATATCTCCTCCAAAAGCGATGGCAATCTTGTGAATGTGGTCCCCTTTACTATGTCTGACCATCACCCCATTGAAATGCTTTTTGTTATCAATGACTCCCCTCCCCCTTGTGATAACGATTGGAAAGGTCTCTTCAAGCTCAATACTTCCCACCCCAAGGACCTGGACTTCTCTGACGGTGTCCAAACTACATTGACTGTTGCCAAAGCCCTCACTATCTCATCTTCTTGTATTCCAAAATGGGATAGATGCATCGATGTCTCGAGGAAATTCATGAGATCATATGGCCAAGCCAAAGCTAGAAAAAAGAAAAAGTTTCTTATCTCCTCTGAGGCTCACCTACAAAGTGACCTGTGTAATCCCTAATTGCTGGATGAGATGATTCAGACAAAATATCACCGTAGATCTATGCAGCAATACTTTTCTAGAGGAGCTCAAGTTAGATCAACGCTTATTTGGTTAAGATTTGGAGACAAGGGTACCAAATATTTTTTCAAGATCTTAAAAGCCAAGCAATCAAGAGAAAAGATCAAATCCATTGATATTGGGGGAGTTATCACTAAAAATAACTATGAAATAAAAAAACATCTCTTCCTTCTATTCCAAGTTTTTTGTATCCAATGGCTCCTCCCTCCAAATTGATGCTCACAGGAATCTCTGCAAAAACAACGTCCCAAAAAAACTCGCCTCCTGCTTTGTTGCCTTTCTGGACAATGAGATATCCTTTAATGAGGTTCTCCATACAACTGACTCCCTAAAAAATGACAAGGCCCCTGGTGAGGATGGATTGCCTGTTGAGTTCTATAAAACCAATAAAGACTGGGTTGGCCAGGAAATTTTAAATGTATATCTCAAACCTATTCAAAATGGATTGCTTGGGCCTGAAATTAATAGAGGTGTCATTAAGCTAATCCCCAAGGAGTTTGACCCTCACCAGGTCAAGAACTAGAGACCTATTACGCTTTTGAATGTCTCCTACAAAATTTTGGCCAAAATACTTGCTAGTAGAATTTCTATTGTGCTTCCCAGCCTCATCTCTATTACCCAAACTGGTTTTGTTGAGGGAAGATATATCTTGGACAGCCTAATTACTGGTTGGGAAGGTATGCATTTGACCAAGGTTTCTAAACAAAATGTCTGCAGGATTGTTTTGAACTTCATAAAGGCCTATGATAGAATTGAGTGTCCTTTATTGAATTGATGCTCTGAGCTTTTGGGTTTCATGACACATTCTACAAAATGGTTGTGATCCTCTTCAAGGACACCTCTACTATGGTTGAAGTAAACAATGAACTTACTAATCCTTTTGATTTGCAAAGATAGGTAAGGCAAGGCTGCCCCTTTGCCCCTGCACTCTTTGTTATTTCTGCTGAAGCCTTCCACTTTCTTTGAAGAGAGGCCTCCCTGGAGCTCCCTATTAAAGGTATTACCTTACCTAATCAAGAACCCCTCCTTGATATCATGTTTGTTGATGATACAACATTGTTCCCTCTTTTGGAGGAGAAAACCTTCAGTCAGTTGACCTCCAGAATCAATATTTATTGTAGTGCCTCAAGATCCAAAATTGCTATTCATAAATTCTTGATTTTGGGGTGGGAGGACTCCCGTCCAAGCTGGCTCCCTAAGGATGGTTGGTCTTGGAAAGGCCCAAAGGAAATTGTTAGATACTTGGGTATCCCTTTTGCCCTTTCTCCATCTTTTAAAGGTATGTGGAGCTGGTTTTTTTATAAGATTAACAAAAGAGTATCTGAATGGTAAGGCCACCTTCTTTCTCTCCTAGGAAGAATCCAGGTTTGTCAAAAAGTGTTATCCTCCTACAGTATATACTTCTCATCTTGTTGGATGTTTAGTAACTACCAATTTAACAAACTACACAAGATGGTCGAAGATTTTCTATGGTTTGATGGTCAAGGTAATGAGAAAAAGCATGCCGTTTCTTGGATTGTGTCCTGCTCTCCTAATAAGTTCGATGGGCTGGATATTTGAACCCTCAAAACTCAGGGTATAACATTAGCTGTGAAGTGGATCCTACGCTCCCTTGATGGTAATGAACCTTGTAAGATTTTTGTGAGGCATAATATTGAGTGTGGATTCCCTAAGAACAAACCACAGTTGAGAGGTCTTAATCTTGCTGACCTAATGATTGGCTCTTTTCCAGTTAAAGTTGTTGGCTCCCCTATCTTCCAATCCATTTGGAAGGCTTGGGAGAAAGTGAAGCACCTTACCACTGCACAGGCTATCTTTTGTGGGATGGGTCTCAAGTGTCAGGGGTATAGATTCATATGGTGGAGCCTGGAACGTAAGAGAAGGCCTCTTGCCCTAACCAGGGCATGTTCTGCTTTTTTTTGGTTCAAGAATGGTAATCAGATTTTCAATGACTTGCAGCTTCATGGATGATGTTTTTCTTGGGATGAATTAAAGAGGAAATTTCTCATTCCACCTCACAACTCCATACATGTACTATGGTTTTCAATAATTTGAAGAGCATTTACAACAAAGGGATGATCGTGGAAGATGATGAGGTTTTTTGGGACACTATAAAATGGATAAAAGACCCTCCAATAAATGAGATCCCCTCCAAGCAGCTTTACATGAAACTCTCCACTCCCAAAACGTTTCCCCTATACAATTGGTCGCATATATTTTTTATTTTGCAGTCCTCCTGTCTTGAGCCAAAAAAATCATGTTTTAGATGGCTTCTTTTACACAATAAGCTTGTTGGATCTGTTCTTGCTAAGACTGGGATATGTAATTCCTTTTGCACCGAATGTGATGATTTGGAAACCATTGAGCATTTGTTTTTTGTTTGTCCCTATGTTCTCTGTCTGGAAAGTCTGTCTCTCTGCTTGGTCTAAAGTGTTTAAACAAGATATCAATTGAAATAATATTGCCTTTGGTTGTGTTGTTACTGATGTCGAAATTCCTCTTTTTTTCAAAAAGTTTTGGCTTATTTTTTCTACTGAAATTCTCTGGTGGCTATGGAAACAACGCAATAATGATGTGTTTCAATTGAAAGGCAAGGTGCTTACTAACTTTAATAGGGAAGTCATAATGTGTATCCTTTATGTCAGATTTCCTTGCAGCTGAAGATCCCACAACTTGAACTGGAATTTTTTTTCAAAATTGGGATGATGAAGATATCTGCTAATTATTTAATTGCTGGTGGCTTGCCAAAATACAGCCCTTCTCCTAACTGGCAGGTCATGCACAACAATGCTGCCATGGTCCAGATTCCTGAGTTTGAATGGGAGCTTATTAAATATGTTTACTTTGATAATGCGATGTACCCTGACCCTGAGCTTGTGTGTTCTTCATCCTCAAACAGTAACTTAGAGACCAGTACTGCTGGTAGTAATGATGAGCTGCTCAATGTCTTGCATGCCTCTCTGCAACAATAGGAATAGTCTTTGATCGCCATGTGGGGGGTCTTGCTCCTCCTGCTAGCCACAATGATAAAGGTATTTCTACTGTTGATTACGAGGACTCATCAGATTCTTCCCTTCCTTCTCAAATCCTCCCCAACTCGGGATATGGTGGGGTGTTACCTCCATGGATGGAAGAATTTATGGAGAACAACTTATATAGCATGATCAACAAGCTAAAAGAGGATACTCGTAATGATATTAGATTAGAGACCTTAAATGGGTCATGTCATCAAACAGGTTGTTGAGGAGAAGAGATGCATAACTCAAATAATGTTGTGTTAAATGCTTCAGAGGGACCTGATTCTGCACAATTGGGACCCGTTATGTGTAAGGAAATTGCTTAGATAGATCTGAATATCAGCAGCTATAGAACACCAAAGAACACCAAAATATAGAGAAATGATCGCAATATGCAAGTAGAATGACTTAGCCACTTTGAGGGGGCAACCTCCAAACCATACAATTAGAGTCAAGTGCTCAATATGATGATTATCTACTAGATATTAACTCTTATATATACCCTATTATGCTAAGCAAAGCACCAAGGCCGAACTACTAAGCATATGAACGCATAAATAAATGTGCTATGGCAAAATAAGAAATTATGTTAGCCGCAGGTCAGCCACATATATCCTAGTATATGACCTAGGATTAAGGGCGTAGCATGCCCCTCCCCTTCAAAGCAACATCGTCCCCAATGTTGATAATCTCTAGATGTTGTTGTGGAAATGTCTCGTCTTCCCATGTTGCATCTTCAATGTCCAAATTCTTCCACTTGATCAGATACTCAATAATGACCCACTGTCTCAACTTCTTAGTGCATGTTTGCAAGATTCCTTCAGGGTCCAAAATGATGTGTCCCTCCTCATCACGTTGCAGTAACACTGACTGGGAAGACATCTATCCAATGACCTTCAAGCAAGAAACATGGAAAACTAGATGTATTTTAGTTGACTGAGGAAGCTCCAATTTATATGCTACACTACCAATTTTTTGCAACACTTGATAAGGGTTGTAGTATTCAGGTGAAAGCTTATCATCCTTCTTCTGTTGTTTCAAAGATAGTTGCTTATATGGCTGCAATCACACAAAAAAAAGTCTCCAACTTCAAAGCTTCGCTCAATACAATGTTGATCAGCTTGTTGCTTCATGCAATTTTGTGCCAGTGCCAAATTCTCTTTAAGGCTAAAGAGTACCTACTATTGGTGTTAAATGTGCTCTTCAACTGCTCTCACTTTAGGTTGGATCCTCAAGTTGGAGGTGAGGGATGGTGGATGGTAACCATACAATGCCAAGAATGGAGACATTTTGGATGAGGTATGAAATGAAGTGTTATACCACCATTTTGTAAGTGGTAGCCATTCAACCCATCTCTCTTGCTTATCTGAAGCAAAGCATCAAAGATGCCCCTCCAAATATTTGTTTATTACCTCAGTGTGTAAGCCAGTTGAGTACCCAAACATGAGAATAAATCAATCCAAAAATTGCTAGTTAATATAGGGTCATGATCACTGACTATAATCTTCAGTGTACCATGTAGCTTTTGAACTACATCCATAAAAGATATGGCGACCGTACTCACTGTCAAGGGATGTGACAAGGCACAAAAATGAGCATATTTGTTGGGCCTGTCCACAGCCATCCTAATTACACTTTTCCGCTAAGATTTTGGCAATCATGTGATGAAATCCACAAAAACTTCTGCCCCCCACTCAGTAGGAATAAATAGAGGTTGCAAAAGACCTAGTGTCTTACTAGTTTCTCCCTTGTTACACTGACACAACAAACATTCTGCCCCAAATTTCTAGACATCTCCTTTCAACCCTTCCCAAACGAAATCCTACTTAATTATGTGATCAATTTTTAAGAACCCAGAATGGCCATCCACTTGAGAAGCATGGAGCTCTGAGAGAACTTGACTTTTAAGGGTAGAGTTCTTGCATAAGTACAACCGATCCTTGTACCACAATGTAACCCTCTTCCATGAAAAGTTTTCTAAAATGTTGAGATCTTGTTGGAGATTCCGAATGGGAGTGCAGGACTTTGCGTCATTTTGTCATTTTGATCTTACCTGATCAACCCAATCTTCCTATATTGTGGACATGGCATATAACAATGTTTATGTGGATTCATCTCTCCTAAATAGTGCATCAGCTACCACATTTTCATTTCCTTTCTTAAAAATGATCTCAAAGTCATAACCCAACACCTTTATAACCCATTTTTGTTGTTCTTCAGATGATAGTCATTGCTCCAAGAAGTATTTCAAACTATTGTGATTTGTCTTCACCTTGAAGTGACGACCCATGAGATGTGGTCTCCATCTTTGAATGCATGAAGAATAGCCATCATTTCCTTCTCATAAGTTGGTTTTGGTAGGTTCTTACCTTTGAGGGGATGACTCTCATATGCAATGGGGCAGCCCTCTTGCATGAGTATGGCACCTATGCAAGCCAATGAAAGGATTCTTTCTTCAATAAAGTTGCGAGTGGTGTTGCAATTCTACCATAATTCTTCAAAAATTTGCGACAGTAACCTATAAGCCCTAAGAAGCCCCTAAAGTTTTTGAGGGTTTGTATCTTTTAGTCCACCATGCCTATATATTGTGAGGATCCACTTTTAAACCTTCATGAGAAACGATATGACCCAAGTATTTTACCTCCATGTAATATCTCATTTTCAGAATTAATTAATTATGAATACCCAAAGCCTATTCTTATTATTTTCCGTAGGCTAAGAGGAAATTAAAGAGGGAAATAAATTAATTTAAGTGGTCCAAGGGTACTTTTATATTTTAATTGGAAAAAGGACACTTAAATTATATTATTAATCCAAAAAAAAAGAAATAGAATAAAATAATAATAGAATAATGAACTTCTATTATGGGGTGCTAAAGATAGAATAATAATTAAATAAAGCATTCTATTATGGGGCGCCAAAGATAGAATGGGCTACATGAGCATCAAGATCCTATTTTTAGGATGGAGAGAGGATAAAGCAATTTTATATTGTTTATTCCTATTTTTAGGAGGGGCGCCAACTTTGAGAAGGCCTTGGAAGTTATAAAGGCAGATTTGGGGTTTATTATTACATTCATCTTGGAAATTTATCTACTTCATTGTCTGCAAGTAGCTTCTGCTTCTACATTCAGTAATAGAGGACGAAAACCCTCATTTGACATATCTGAGGACAAAATCCCTCATATCTAAGCTTGGCAATTCCATCCAGGGGTTGCAGTGATCATTCAGAGTACAAGTATTCATCAGTTCAGCTAGGGCATCATATTCAGGGATGTTTTATTCTAATCCTTAGAACAGCAAAGCACAGCCACAAATTTCTTCAGACAAACATTCATGTCAAGGCATACTGGACACTTTCATAGTTGGATAACACCTTTCAGATTGATTCTATGTTGGGCACCACATCAAATCAGAGTGCATTTTGCAAGGGTTTTTGCTTGCATGTTTATTTCTTGTAGCCTTGTATGTATTTGGATCATCAAAATTGAGCCAATAATTGTATACAAATATTTTGGTATTTACCCTAAAGTTGATTTCAAAATAAATAAATTCTATTTTTTGTTTGCAATTGGGGTTTGTTGTTTTTATAAAAATCAGTTTATTGTTGTTGTCATAAAAGTTCAATTTTTATATATGGCTGCCCTAGGGTTTGATAAAATATCCAGATTTGTTAAAAGTATTTATCAGGGATATTATAGTGGTATCAAAGCAAATTTCCTCCCAGCTTGTGGAAGGGAGGTAAAAAATAAAAAAATTGCATCTTTGAACTTCATGCAAGGTAGTGATAAAGAAGTCAGGTACTACCAACAGGAGAAAAAGAAAGATACAAAACAACCAAAAGTCATGGGTAACAAGGATCAAGATGAGACACACTTTGATAGGCTTGTTCAGGGACAAGACAGGTTAGCTGATATGATGGGTCAATTAATCCAAGTTATGCAGGGCATGAATGTGCAAAGGGCTCCAAAAAGTGAGGGAAGCTCTTCAGGAGTGAACCATAACCAACCCTATCAGAGGACAACCATTGGTTCTACTGTTAGGCCCTTCCAACCTAACTTCCTACGTAGAGAGGAAGCAATTCCGGAGGCAGAAATTCAACCTACCATAGCAGATGATATTGTTGCTAGCTATGAGGAGTACAGGGTACTTCCCGGTGAGATTAGAGATGCCATATCCCTCACCAATTTTATTAATCTGAAGGAAAGCAGGGGTGGACCAAGAGTTGAACCTAGGCCACAAACTAATCAGAGAGACCTGCAGCAGGCTTTAGGGAAGTTGTCACTCCCTATTTTTGATGGATATAATAAGAGTTCTCCCTTAGCGATGAGAAGAGAGAAGAAAATGGGGGCATGAACCGAAGAAAGAAAAATCAGATCTGCAAGAAGGTTTTGGGGTGGAGTTCCAAGAAGACCATGTTGAGGGGCATGAACATGAAAAAAGGGCTTTACCGGTTGCTAATGTTGATTTTCAGTTTGTTGGAATTTTCAGAACAACAACCTATGGGAAGCAAATTGACTGTGTTCATGACTTTAGCAAGAATCATGAAGATGTTTTATTGACTTCTAATGTTTGCATGCGTCAACAAGATTCACTTGTTGAATGTGAAGAGTTCAAGGTGAAGAAGAATGTTGATCCTAACCCAGAAGTTCTGAGTCACAAGGTTGGGGATGCTGAAGATATCTCAACCAAGCTTCATTCGGCAAAGGAAGGTGAACAAGTTGAGGACAACCAAAGGTATGAAAGTGTTGTGGATTTGTTGCTTCCTACTAAGTCATTTCAGATGTGTGGTCATCATGGACAACATAGTGGAAATGGTGATAGAGTGAAGAACACTTTGAGTGGCAAAGGGCACATAGATCCATTCATACAAGTTCCAAATTGTGTGAACATGAGAGTTTGGGATCTTGGTATTTGCAGAAGGGACTTGCAATTGCTTGAGGGCAAGCAATTCTGGGAAGGGCGGATTGTAATGTCCCCTTTTCAGAATTAATTAATTTTGGATACCCAAAGCCTATTCTTATTATTTTCCGTAGGCTAAGAGGAAATTAAAGAGGGAAATAAATTAATTTAAGTGGTCCAAGGGTACTTTTATATTTTAATTGGAAAAAGGACACTTAAATTATATTATTAATCCAAAAAAAGCAGAAATAGAATAAAATAATAATAGAATGATGAACTTCTATTATGGGGCACTAAAGATAGAATAATAATTAAATAAACCATTCTATTATGGGGCGCCAAAGATAGAATGGGTTGCATGAGCATCAAGATCCTATTTTTAGGATGGAGAGAGGATAAAACAATTTTATATTGTTTATTCCTATTTTTAGGATGGAGCACCAACATGGGAGAGAGGATAAAGCAATTTTATATTGTTTATTCCTATTTTTAGGAGGGGGTGCCAACTTTGGAGAAGGCCTTGGAAGTTATAAAAGCAGATTTGGGGTTTATTATTACATTCATCTTGGAAATTTATCAACTACTTCATTGTCTGCAAGTAGCTTTTGCTTCTGCATCAGTAATAGAGGACGAAAACCCTCATTTACACACAGATTTGAGGATGGAAACCCTCATATCTAAGCTTGGCAATTCCATCCAGGGGTTGCAGTGATCATTCAGAGTACAAATATTCATCCAGTTCAGCTAGGGCATCATATTCAAGGCTGTTTTAGCATCCAGAACAGCAAAGTACAGCCAAGGATTTCTTCAGACAAACATCTGCAAGGCATATTGGACACTTCCATAGTTGGACGCCACCTTTGGGAGATTGATTCTATGTTGGGCGCCACATCTGGAGAGTTTTTGCAAGGGTTTTAGCTTGCATGTTTATTTCTTGCAGCCTTCTACATATTTGGATCATCAAAATTGAGCCAGTAATTGTATACAAATATTTTGGTATTTACCCTGAAGCTGATTTGAAATTAAATAAATAAATTCTATTTTGTCTGCAATTAGGGTTTGTTGTTTTTATAAAAATCAGTTTATTGTTCTTGTCATAAAAGTTCAATTTTTTATATGGCTGCCCTAGGGTTTGATAAAATAACCAGATTTGTTAGAAATTATTTATCAGGGATATGTACACTCTATAGGACTCCATGAACACTTGGAGGCTATTGGCATAAAAGGATGTCTAAGGTTCAAGCAGTTTCAAAACCTTTTCTCACCTAATGTCAGGTGTATCCTCCCATGTCTTGTTGTAAATTAAGATATCATCAAAGAATACTAGGACAAACTTTCGCAGAAATGGCCGAAAAATGAATTCATCAAACTCTGGAATGTAGAGGGGGCATTAATAAAGCCAAAAGGCATTACCAGAAATCCATAGTGGCCCTCATGTGTCCTAAATGCTATTGTATGAATATCTTCATCACGAATTCTAATTTGATGATATCCCGATCAATGTAACTCATCTAGCAAATCCTCAATGACAAGCATAGGAAACTTTTCTTTTACCATGCATTTGTTGAGCTCCCTGCAGTTTGGACACATGCGCCAATCTTCCTCCTTTCATACCATCACCACTAGAGATGCGTAAGCACTCTAATCATGGCGAATAATAGTTGCTTCCAGCATCTCCTGTACTAGCTTTTCAATCTCACTCTTTTGTAGATAAGGGTAAAATGAAGTGATTCTGAATATTGGGTGGTTGGCTTCCTGGTACTAGCTAAATAGCATGATTGTATCTCTTTTGGGAGGTAACCCTTTTGGCATATCTCCAAAAATAACTAAATGCTCATTAAAAATTACTTATAGATCTGATGGTATAATACCTTTTGATGGTTGAGCTTCTAGTGAGAATAGTTGTGCCACAAACCCATCTAAACCCTTCTTAAGCCTATTTTTCATTTGATGAGAACTCACAATTTGTGGAGCTTTTGCCTTCATCCCGCATAGCTCAAAAGTCCTCCATTCAAAATGGAACCGCATGAACAAATCCTGGAAGTTCATCTCAACAGTGCCCAAGGTAGTAAGCCATTGGACCCCTAACACAATGTCTACACCTCCCATTGAAATGGCATACATGGGGCTATTTAGCAGGTAATCTCCCATGGATAGTTTAATCTTATGACACTTTCCTGAACAAATAACTTCACCTCCATTTACAACCATGACTAGGAATTTTGGGGCTAGATAAACAAAGCAATTTAGGAATAAGGCCAATTTATGATTGATAAAGTTGTCAGTACTTCTAGAGTCAATCAATATTGGCACCCTTGGTTTCTTCATAAAACCAACGACCTTAAGGGTTTGTGGGGTTACTAATGACTGAAATTGCATAACAAGAAGATGGTTGAAATTCTTCAGCCTCGATCTGAAGAACCTCTTCCTCTTCATCGAATGCTTCATCCTCTTCTTCTTCCTCATTAGGCCCTTCAATGTAAAATAATTTCTTCTCAACACATTCATGTTCTTTGCTCCATTTGTCGTCACAATTGAAACATAGCCCTTTTGCTTGTTTCTCGTCAATTTGTTTTGGAGACAACCTGGTAGTTAAGGGGATCATGGACCATTATTGCTACAATCTCTGAATGTTAGTGGAAAGGTATTGATCGTATCAGTTGCTACCGAAGAATTACTTTCCTCTGCAATAGCTATGATCAAAAGAATCATGACACCATTGATGTTGGAGACTAAAAAATGTGGAAACTCATGTCAAGATGCAATGATCCTGAAAGACCACCCAAGAACAAATCATTCAGATTATCATTTGTAATTGTATCCACACACAAGGACAAGCTCTGGAACTGCTGAATATAATCCTATACCAACCCCGTTTTCCGCAGTTTTGCCAATTGGCTGAAGTAGTTCTCAGCCACACTATTATAGTGCATTTGCAAATCGTTTATAAAAACGGACCAGGCGACCTTAATAGCCTTCTTCTTCTTTTGAAAACACAACCATCGATACCAAGTGCCATTGAGATGGTTCCAGATATAATGGTGCCAATAGATGCAGGAGACTAATGTAAATCAAAGAAATTCCCCATTTGGTCAATCCGGTTGAGTGGATCCTTGCCATTAAACTTACGCATGTCCACCTTTGGGAGTAGATTCGACGGCCCAAAATTAAGGTTGGCCCCGGAGGCATGTGTTGTCGTATTTGAAAGATGAGAGTGTTTGTTAGATCCCCCAGTTGAGATTGGATAACAACTCAATGTTTGTATCAAATACTTGCATAATGTTTCTCATATCTTCATATTCTTTTAAGAAATATCTATTCATATTTCTTTCAGTGCAACTCCATTTCAAATATCTTGCATGTTAGTTTCCATTGATCGACCTCTCCTATTTGTTTCCATTTTTAGGCAACTCTCCAGGAATCGGTGTTGTGATTTTTGATCGATCCACTAAGGAAGACATAGCATCAGAATTACCACCCCATTCAAACTTTAATTTAGCCTTCTCCTTAACCTTTTCCTTGGCCTCTAGTCGATCTCCCTGCCATGGAGATTAGGGTTTAGGTTTTTTCGAACGATATCGGCCTCAAATCAAAAACTAAAGAGAATAGACCCCCTTTGATTTTTTGCGAGCTTTCCGAAAATGTAGACAACTCAGAAAAATTCCATAAATTGCGGCCTATGGAACGAATTTGTGAAAAAAAATTAAAATGCCAATATCTTCCACAAAAATGGATCAGAATAAGCTGAAATTTGGAGGGTGACTTTCATTAATTATTTTCAAACTCCAGTAAAAAAATTGTAGGAAAATTCGAAGTGGTGTGCGAGATATAGGCGAATCCTTAAAATTGGGGTTTTGATCAGATTTTGGCCCAAATCGAAGCTTTGATACCACTTGTAAGAAAATTGCTTAGATAGATCTGAATATCGACAGCAATAGAACATCAATGAACACAGAAATATAGAGAAATGATCACAATATGCAAGTAGAATGACTTGGCCACTTTGAGTGGGCAACCTCCAAACCATACAATAAAACTCAAGTGCTCAATATGATGATCATCTACTAGTTACTAACTCCTATGTATACCCTACTATGCTAAGAAAAGCACCAAGGCCAACCTACTAAGCATGTGAAAGCATAAATAAATGTGATATGACATGATAAGAGATTATGTTAGCCGAAAGTCGGCCACACATATCCCAATATATGACCTAGGATTAAGGGCGTGGCCTTACGAAGGATGTGGGACCTAGGAAGACTCAGCTAGGTAATGACAATGTTGCTTAAGTGATGGAAGATATTGACTAAGTTCTCTTGTGGTGGTTGGTGGCATGTTGTCTCTTCTCGAGGCTTGTCTTTGTCTTTGCTGTTCTGTTGCTGTTGACCTGTGGGGCCATCTTATATATATTTAGGATGTGTATGTATTTTGTTGCTCTTGTTGATTCTACTCTTGGTGAGCAGGTCCTGAACTTGTGAACTATCGTTTGTCCTTAGTGGACACATATGGTTATTTTATCTACGCTCCATAAATATTTAAAAAAATCATAACTTCACATAAATGCAAATCAAAGCGACCCTACTCATATATATAGATTGGCCAAAGAAACTTCTTATTTCAGTTAATATAATTTGAGAAAATTGCAAAGGCTCTTAATGTTAATGAAATGAATGACAAAATAAAGCACAACTCGCACGACTTACCTTGAAGAGCTTTTCGACTATTTGATAATATAGACCAGGTTTACACCATCCTCCCGTAAAAAGCAGACCATTAACAAGTTTCAATTTCTGCAAACAAGAGGCAATTTTAGATGCATTAGTTATAAATGTCAAAAGAATTAGTAAATATACACTAATTTTTATCAAAAACTGACATAAATCTGATATCAACATCTGTACAACCAAATCAGGCACATTGAACCCAAAATATTTGATTACAAGTTGTAACAACATCCATATTATGATTCTTAGAAATAGAAAGTTGTCAGAACCCCTTTAAAGCTGAAATGACATCATGGATGTTTTCGTAGATGAAAGCAGACGAAGTCTACCCGGTTGGTAGGATGGAGGTAATTCTATGCAATTGTTGAGGTTGTGTGTTTGTTGCAAAACATTTCTTCTCTATTCTGCAGACGGCGTTGACATTTAAATACAAGGAGAATTATGGACATGGCCATTATTAGCCCGACATGAGTTTGATTCATGCATGAGGAGTTCCTACAAGATCCCCAAGAAATAGTGCGGAATATGACCATCAACAAGCCTATTATAGGAAAGTGTCCCTTGACATTCATCATTGTCCTATTAGGACTTGGACTATGTGATTGAGACTTTGATCTCCTCCATCATAACCGATTGCTCTACCTAAGCATATATGTAAATAAAAGAAGCAAAAAGCAGCTGTGTATCTGCAGTTTCGGTTAGGGGTCCCAATGAAGGGATGCCTTAGATCATGCAGCCCACGATACTTATGCACCAACAACAGAATGGGTGCCTAAACGCAAGAGATAGTACACAATGCAAAACACAAAGAACAAATTTTCATGCAATGGAGGAATTCAGCTACAGGAACAAAATATGGCCTTATTCTTGAGATTTTAAAAAATTACAAAGATCCCAAGTGGGATATTCAAACAAAAGACTTCTATCCTAGACTTTGCAAGATTCTGCTGAACCAACAAAGGTTGCTTCTTCACACTCAGGTCGCAGCAACTCACACTCTTCTCTCAAACTCGACTCTATATATTCTTACTCTAGCTACCAATACCTTCAATGACATCGGTCACCATATATATAGGCAAAGGAAGTAGTTACAGAAGTTAAAATGGTTCACCTTCCATGCCAATCAACCATCCACCTGTGAGTCTACAGCTCCATTCAATTATGTGTTGCAAACCACCAAGGTCTTCTTCTGTATGTTGACAGTTGGCATCCACGTCCATGAAAATCTAGCTCGCCATGTGTCTATTGTTTCAACTCCTATTGTGCAACTGTGCACAAGCAACCAAGATTGCATGCAATCCCTTCAACTGTGTGCGCCACCCCCCAAGCTTCCATTTATTGCGCAAGATTGCAAAAAACTTTACGAGAACACAAGATATCTGTTGGTGCCTCTTTCAATCCGTTGTGCAAGAGTTTCCTTTGCTCTGCTTCTACACTTTTATGCCTAGCACACGAGCTCCCAACTTCTGCACATGTTTTACCACAACGCCATGATGACACTCCTTTGCACTCCCAACTTCTGCACATGTTTTACCACAACGCCATGATGACACTCCTTTGCACCTAAAATGCAATGCTCGCCTTTGTGCAAGACTACTTCTGGCACAAGACCGATGTCTTTCTTCCACTACAATATGCACTTATCCCTACTTAGTCCCTTTGCGTGATGCATATCACTTGTGCGCCTAGATGCTCTTGCATCATAGAACCCGTGTAAGAGAAATGACCCATGAGCTCTTGCTCATGCACATTTCATGAGGTCTTCAACAGATCTTCCCTTTTAGCAATTTCGGATTCACTCAACCACGTCACATCTTCAACTTCTCGGCCCTTCCGCTTGACCAAATACTCTTTATACTCATTTTTTTCGCGTCTTCGTGACTTTGGTATCAATCACCTAATCAATCTCCTCATGCACTTCTTAAACAAATGATGTCTCTAATCCAAATTACCAAAATCTACATTATCACTCTTTGTGCTTGTTTGCCCCTCAGAGTAAGCTTACAAATCTGCAACACTCGAGGTAGGTGATATATCTATCCCATCAGGCAACCCTATCTCATATGTATTGTGTGCAAATTTTCTTAGCACCTTACATGGCCCAATCTTCCTCTAATTCAATTTGTCATATGTTCCTCTAAGGAACCTTTCTTTTCGCAAGTATGCCAAGACCATGTCTCCCAATTGGTACTCCACTTCTCTCCACTTCATGTTTGCACAATGCTTGTATTGCATGTTGTTCTTCTCCAACTGTATGTGCACTTGTTTGCGCACATCGCGGATATATTCTGCAAAATCTTCTAATTTTGCGCTCCTCCCTTTTTACTCCTTGATATTGCACAATTCTGTGACACCTCTCAAATTCTACCCTAAACACTCTAGAATGAGTTTTTTCTAATACTTCAGTTTACTAAATTATTGCATGCAAATTCCTCTTGCACCAAGACTGAGTCCATAGTTTTGCCTTATCTCCCACTGGGCGTCTCAACAAATTACCCAACTTCAATTTACCACTTCCATCTACTGATCCTTTTGAGGATGATATGCTAAACTGAACTCCAACTTGGTGTTCAACTTCTTCCACAATGTTCTCCAGAAGTGTCCCACAAATTAGTATCTCTATCAGCTACAAAGTTGTGCAGCAATTCATATAACCTCACAACTTTCCTCGAAAAGAAATTAATTATGTGTAGCATCATTAGTCTTCTTGGAAACAATAAAATGAGCCATTTTCAAAATTCTATCTACCACTTTTTAATCAAAAAAATCCATCTACCACAATAAAGATAAGAGTCATAGCCTTTTTCCATTCTTGGTAGACCAAAAATAAAAACCATGCTTAAATGCTCCCAAGGTCTCTCAGGTACTGGCAGTAGTTGCAACCTTGTGTTTTGAATTTTCCCTTTTGCCAATTGGCAAACTCTACGTCCCTACAATATTTGCATACATCTACAGCAATGAGCAACCAAAAATATCTTTCACTCGATTGCACCAATGTTTTATCAACACCTAAGTGTCTAACCAATCCTCCGTTAAGCTTCGCTTTTGACCAAATTGTCACGCATAGATCCCCTAGGTATGCACAACTTTGTTCCTTTGAAAAGTAATCCCTCTTGCAGAAAAGAATTCAACCAAGGCATTATGTTTGTGTTCACTGATTCTATGCATGTGTTCCATGTGTCCTTGAAATTCTCATCCTCCGCATAGAACTCCTCCATGGAATCAAACCCCAAAACTTCCACATACATCTCAATCAACAAGATACATCTTCTACTTAGTGCATCTGCAACTCTATTAGATTTTTCGCTCCTATGTTTCAAGACAGATGAGAAACTTTGAGAAGTTCTACCCATTTCATGTCTTTGGTTCAACTTACCTTGACTATTTACAAATTGCGGAGCTTGGTGATCCATGTAAAACATGAACTCCTTTGGCAACAAATAGTGCCTCCACTTCTTCAATGTTTGGACAATAACATAGAATTTTAAATCATAAACTAAATACTTTTTCCTTGTTCATTCAGTTTTTCACTAAAGTAAGCGATGGGCTCACCTTCCTGACCTCGGCTCCAATTGTTGAGCCACTTGCATCACAATCCACCTAAAACAATTTGTTGAAATTTGGAAGCACCAGCATTGGTTGTTCTATCACCTACTTCTTCAATTTCTAAAAGCAATATTTTGCGTCTGCAGTACACAACAACTCCTACATATCATCCTCTTGTTAAAGTGTAAGGCTTATAATTTAGTATTTAGTTAATATTAGTATGTATTAACTAATAAACGGGTATAACCACTTCAAGCATTTTGTGACCATCTCTCACACAATAAAATGATAGATACACAATGATAATGTATGCATTTCAGTTTCTCTTCATTTCTTCTTTGTGCACATATTCTAACATTGGTATCGGAGCCCTTGGTGCTCGAAGGGATCTACAAACCGAAGGAAGAACATTCTAAATATTTTCAAGGGTCATCTAGGGCAAAAACGTGATTCATATAATCTTGAAGAGCACGGAGGATGATTTCTCGATTTATCTCTGCTAAAGACAATCACGGACAATAGCTAAAGGGCATAAACTTATTTGCAATACCATTCACGAATTTTTCAAAGAGTTTCTAAGGGTTTTGGCGGGATTACAATAGATCTCTGCCACAAATTATAGCATGAGGATTACAGTCACAAATAACAGCTTTTAACATAGTCGTGCGAGGGTTGGAGGACAAAACAAAGAATAAAATCAAGTTGTGAGGGCCTGCAAATTGGCCACGAGGGCTATTCACTCTCAAAGGAAATACATAGGCACAAATCCAACTTCGAAAGGGCATAAACATAGTCATCATTGGTTTGGCTAAGGTACGGAATGAAAATTCCAATCGTGAATACAAGCAAGGGCACATGAGGAAGCAAGGAAAAATCACAGTCACGAATTTCAAGTAAATAAACTCTATAATTTATCTGAAATATTTCTACAAGCAAACCCTAGTTCTTTTAAAGAATGGAGTTTTCTTTACCAATAGACGAATATTCTAGTTTCAATTTCCACACTCGAAAGGTTAAAATCCAGATGCAATTAATGAACAAAAAATTGTGGGGTTTTGTTAATGGAAAAGAAACACAACCCATCGATATTGCTAAATTGTTAGAGTCTAAGTTACTGATACGTTTTGAATTCGGGTACGGAGTATCCGATATGTGGATACGGCAAAAAAATTGTTTCCGGATACAACGTTGGATACGGTCGTAAAAAAAATTAAAAATATATAAATTCTAACCTAATAAATAAGAATTAACCATATATGCAACAAAATAAGCTAAATAACCACAAAAAACAACTCATAATATAATTAATCCAACGCTTCAAGCAATACCATAATGCATTGCAATGTGTCAACAATCTCATTAAAATGATTTGTTCAACATTACTTCAAAGCAAACTAAGAGCTGGTAATGTTCTTCCAGACAGTACTCACATGCAGTTTAACTTGGACAGCCCTGAAAATATATTCATATGTTTTGACATTTAAGATGATTTATACAAAGCACTACCGCTAGCATTTAACATTTAGTTTACCCACTTGACTTCTTTGAAACATCTTGATTTCTACTACAGTACACAAAACAATCCTACAAAGCACTTTAGCTGACAAATAATTCAACATGACAAGATGCAATAATACATCATACCCAAATGACAAGTACAAACCTTGATCAGAATATTATATATATATATATATATATATATATATATATATATATTAACTGTGATAGAAGGGTGGGAAAAATTATTTTAAAAAAAATAGTCCCAGAAATGTGCCCAAGAGTGGCCAAGGTATGGCTAAGACCCCCCGGGTATGGTTGGGTACACCTACAAACATACCCAGCCGTACTCGGGGGCTCCCAGGCATGTTTCTCGGACATATTCGTACCAGATACATACCGTACCAATACCAGGGCCTGTTATTTTGTCATACCGGCTACTTAGATTAGAGTGGGAAAGCCATGATGATAAAGCTAAGGATATAATTGAACTTGCTCTTTTCGATTCATATAGATTTTGACAAATCATCCAAAGTTATTTAAGATAACCTGAATAAGTTGTTTGGGGCAAAAGCAGTGAACGCTAAATTTTCTTTAAAGCTTCAACTCTTTCAAATCAAGATGGTTCTCGATGTTACTATGTCAAGTCATACAAATAATCTGAAATCTCTTCTTAGATAGTTAACAGAGGTTAAAGCTCCAGTAGATGACAAAGATTTTAAAGCCATTTTGTTAAACAATTCACCTTCTTCGTATAGCAATGTCATTTTTTCTCTTAGTCAAATGCGTTCGCAAACCCTGAAAGATGTGATTTCAGCTATCTTGGCTGAAGAAAAGGGAACAATTGCAGATGATACAGAAGGTAATTTTTCACATGAAAGTGCACTATACTCCCATGTGAAAAATAATCACAAAAAATCAGATAAAGACACAAGGCAAGTTGAGTGTTACTGTTGCAAGAATGGAGTTCATACATCCTGAAATTGTCGCATTCGAGCTAATGATGTTATCAAAGGAAAACTCAAAGATACCCTGAAAGAAGCAAATGTGACTTTTGTTGACAATCCACCAGAAGTTGAATTTATTGAACATTTTATTGACATAGCATACATGTTTTTGAGAAGCCCACACTTTGAACACGTGAAGGGATCCAGTGTAGGTGAAACTCAACATGGATGGCTGCCCAGATAGTTCAGGAGTCTGTGGATCTCGAGAATTTACCCTTATGAGGGTCACAAGATAACTTGATGGATCACTGTGAGAGTAGCTTAGCATGGAGGGTTGCCCAACAATTTAGGAGATTTTGTAGTTTGAGAGTTCGTGGAGGTGGAATCCGGGACCTCGGGAATTCAACTAGGGAAGTACACCTTTACGAGGGTTTGGGAGGCAACTTGATGGAGTTGTACCCGGTCCAAGAACTATTGTTCAAAACAAAAGCTTCTGAAGATTGTAATTCTATCTTCTTTTTAGTAGTATAAGCCTTAAGAGGGGTATTAAAATATAAGGATTATAATTTAGTATTTAATTAATATTATGTTGTGTCCCTTTTTGAAGGTTGATCTTTCTTAAAGACCTTAACCCATTCTTCTCCCCGTGGGTGTAAAGAAGGAAGCAAGGGGAAGACTTTGATGATATTTTGCTGTTATTTAGGTAGTTGTTTCAATTTTTACCATGTATTGCTATTGGGAAGCCTAACGCTCCAATAGAGAAATTAAAGTATTTGAGCATGTACGCTCCAAATACAATTTATATTATTAAAAAATTACTTTTTAAAGTCAGCCATCATTTGAATTGGAGCACCCCTTATTGTTATAAAAGGAGGTTGTTTGGCCAATTGGGAATCATGTTTTTGCTGAATTTTAATATCTTGGTAAAGGTTTGCTTGTGAAGCACCTTTCCTATCTCTCTCAAAGACGAAAACCCTTGATTGAGGACTCTCTCAAGGACAAAACCCCTTGATTGAGGGCTTGTGGAGGATGAAAACCCTCTCACAAGGATTTATGTGTGCACATTGGTTTGGAGAGTAATAAATTATCATTCTCTTGCATGATTTATCTCTTTTGGGTCAATAATATATACATTTGAAGTCGGGCAACCCACCTACTAGAACTATTTGGTATTGGCTTATGGTAATTTGATCGATTTGAATTTATTGTCTTATTCTCCATAATTTTAAGAGCCAAGTTCTAAAGTTTTGAAAATTTTGGAAGTGATTTGCTATTTTTCCAAGCTTGTTGAAGTTCATTGTTAAGGGTTTCAAAAAAAAATAATTTCCAAGCTCAATTCTGATTTCTAACAGATGATTGTATTTGCTGAGGGTTTTAATATTTTTTGGCATAAGAATCGTAGTGTTTTGGCAAGGTTTGACCCACCTTTGAAGGGTTTGATTTCCCCAACTAGGTTGCTACCCTAATGTAATATCCCCTTTCGGGATATTATCCAAATATGCAAATTTATTTATTGAATCGACTCTAGAAGGACTAAACCCTCCTAATTCGACCTCAAATAATCCAATGTTAGCTTCAATACAACCCAAATAGGGTTGGTGTGAACCAAGATGGTGGATTAGATGGGAGAACCAGTTAAAAAAATAATCACTTCAAATCTGAAATTAATTACAATAGTAATTAATTAATAAATGCACTAGACTACTGCAAACTTCAAAAATTAATAACTTCTTCACTATCCAATGTTTTTCTATCAAACCAATGCCAAAAGATTCTTCGTATTTTTAGCTTTCCAACAAGCTATAGATCACAATTTTTGGATAAGTATAAGGTATGCAAATCAACCCACAAAATCTGAAATTGTGTAAATAAAAACCTGGCCCAAACAGCTGAAACTTGGAAAATTCATAACTTGCTCAATACTTCATCTTTTGTCGTGAAGTAAAGTGCAGACTAATCTATAATTCAAGAGCTTTCCAAAAAACTAAATATCTAAATTTTTATCCCACCAAAACAGCCCCCAAAATAAGGAGAAAAACCCAGTCGCTAGGGTTAACATAAAATATGTAAATTATTTCCTAGCTCTTAGAAATGGCTTCAAAAACATCCCACAATGTGTTATGCCCACACTCAGAAAATTACGCCAACTCAGATCAGATTACAAATATCACTTATTCACTCTTAAAACATGCCAAAAGATGCTCAAATCAAGTCACCATAATTTGAATAAAATCAGCAATAAACAGCAGATTATAAAGCACCATAAAACCCTTCACAATATTCAATAACATGCAGATTTTACTCTCAATAAAATGCACCAATACTCCAGACAAATCGCCAAACCCAGAAAGGGAATCACCAACAAGTAGATTTGCAAATCTCATGAAAATACTTCAATTGAATATCAAACTAGCACAATAACTCTCACGCACTCCAAGCATGGAGTAAAAATCAAATGATCAATTCAACATCCCCTCTAAAGAAATGCGACCTCCCTTTTATAGAACTAAGGGGAGCAATATACAATAAAGACCGACCTTTCCCTTTTGGAGGGAAAACATAAACTCTCATTAAAATATTTAATACTAAGACTATGTGCACTTTATTTATTTTTTTAATTAAATAAATAAAATTTTCACCTATGTAAGGGCACATTAAGTTAACTAAAGATTATTTCCCACTTGTGTCTCAACGCTTGGCATGTCAAGGGGTTACAATGCAAATGAGAAATAAATATTAATAATGTCTCGAAAAAGGGGACATTAAACCTGACGGGAAATAAATTGCATGTTTTTTAGGGTTTCAACAGTCACTTCCAGCCACCCTCTAATCTGATTACAAGTTTGATTTCTCAACTCCTTGGTCATTTCCTGAGTCCCCCTAAAAAGGGACATTACAATGGTATCAAAGCATCAACCTCCCAACCTGTGAAGCATGGAAGACAAGTTAGAAAGGTTCAAGAAAATGCAAGAGGAATTAGTAAGGTCAATGGAAACCCTCGCCCTAGCCGTGGAGAAACTCGTTGGAGCTAGGGCAATCAAAGAAGAAGCCACTCCAAAGTCTTCCAAGGCTCCAAATTTGATGGTTCGCTATAGAGCTCTTCCTGAGAAGGTCCGGGATGCCCTCCCTTTTGCAGTGTTCGTAGAGTTGGAAACAGAGAGAGTTGGAATTGGCACAAGGTCAAAAACCCAAGCAACAAGGAAGAGGTCAGCACTCCATAGGGCACCCACGGTGAATCCCACTCAGCCCAAGACTTTCTCCCTTGAGCTTCCTTGTGACCATAAGGACACCACACTCAAGGGTTTGGACACTACATATGAAGAAGGGTTTGAAGGTAGAGGTTTCTTAAGTTCCCATGACAAAATTTTGAGCCCTAATGGTCACACACATGATGGAGAAAAATTAGGTCTGCATTTAGAAGGAGAGGAAAAATCTAAATTTCAGTTTGGTAAGAGGGATTGGGTAGATAACACCAAATTACAAACTGAAATTGAGCACTTTCAACCTGCCAAGATGTCCTTAGCAGCAATCAAAGAAGGAGATGATGTCATTGAGGAAGAAGGTTTGATGGTCAAGAGATCTAAGGCCATGGCACTAACACCCATTGTTGTTCCGGAAAGTCAACATTATGAGGTAATTAATGATCCTTGTTTGGTTAAAACTGATGTTATTTTAACATGTGATGAGTTCGAGGTTGAAAGGATGCATGATGAGCAAGAGGGTGAAGAGAAAGGGATGACTGGAACCCCTTTGCCCAAATAGACATGATGACAGTAAGCTTGTTGGACTGTTCCGAACAGCAGTCACTAAGGAGCAAATTGATGGTGGTATCAACAAAGAACAATCCCAATTTTGTCATCATCCTATGAAAGATTTACAAAGGACCTATGAGGATGACATTATGGAAGATTGTGTCTATGAAAGAAGGGTACCATTGGAATATTTTCTAAGTGTTGTTCCTAACTCAGAAATTTTGAGTCATAATAATGTCATGGGCAGCCCATGGTATGAGGATATCTCAGTTTTTGCCAATATGTCATTTCAGATTTGTTGTCACCATGGACAGCTGGTTAGGAAGAGTAATCATATTTCATGTGTGTTGTGTCCTCCTATGTCACTACTGATTGGATATCATCATGCACATCATACTTCACAGGATGATGAGGTAAGAAGCACTTCTTGTAGTAAAAGAGCATATGTATACTTGGGCTCAATTTCAAGGTTGTTTCCGCTTGTGGAATATAGGTGCTATGTTGAGCTCTACAAAAAAAAGGAAAATCTACAAAAAAATGGAGGAATATCATGATGGGGGTTCTGATTATCTGTTTCATATGTCACTGCTGAGTGGATATCATCTTCCACAAATCAGGTAAGAAGCACTTCTTGTAGTAAAGAGCATATGGATACATGGACTCAATCAAGGTTGTTTCCGCATGGAATATAGATGCTATGTTGAGCTCTACAAAAAAGAGGAATATCTTATTCCAAGATCAATATGGAGGGAAATTCTATCATGATGTGTTTGGGGGTTCTAGTTAACCCATGGTTCCATGAATATGGAAGAGCTAGAAAGATTATGGTGGAAGGGCAGCACCCTTACTATAATGTGTGGCACACATACTTATCACCAATCTCAGGTGAAGGTCTTCTTCATGACCAAAGGGTCACCATGCTTGTAGAGAGTGGCGATACGCATCAATTTATTGAAGAAGAATTGGCAAGAAGGATGGGGCCAAGTAAGGTTGGTTTCAAAGGCTACACAATCACCATAGCTTATGGAACATCTCTCCTTTGCACAAGAAAGATACCCGAGCTCACTGTTTCCATGGAAAGGTATGAATTTTGTATTGACTTCTTTGTTTTAAGTTCAAATAATGCACATATTGTTCTTGGGGGTCAATGGCTCCAAACTTTAGGGGAATCCACCCTCAAAATTCACAAGAGGGGGTTGAAATTCCACCTACAGAATGAAGAGGTCAGAATTCAAGGAATCAGGAATGGGAAAGGTAGGCATGTTGAGCAAGGAAAGACTGATTTTATTTCCTTACCAGCAGTTCGGAAAGGATTAATCATAGCTAAGTGTTCAAGGAAAATTTTGGCAAACAACATCATGAGGAGGTATAAAATGGAAATTAAAATATGCAGGGTTGTTATGGGAATTTTCTCAGTTAATATATGTTTACTCACAATCAATAGAAGGCTGTCACTCAAGAAGAACTTCCAAAAAGGTAGCAGCTACAATATTTATATGTCTATTGCATACTACTCTTTCAGCCTTCACTCATGTTTGCAACAGCTGAAGGTGAAATTCCAATGGTTGGGATGGTAGACACTCAACCCAATTTTCCTAACGAGGCCTGCCCAGCTCTCCTAAAATTAATTCCAGTCACTAATACTGCCCAATTACAAGGGAACATGCATAGCTACAATATTGGAAAGGTAGCAAAATGATGATGCTAAAGATTGACCACTTGGAAGAGGAAGAAACCCAGTTTTTGAAGGATACTCAGCCCCTAAGCAGTCATCACCAGCCCATTTCAATCTGATCTAAGGAAAGAAAAAATAAATTCATAGTCATGGAGAGGTATATCAACTAAGTACAGGAAAAGATGACAAAAGAGAGCCATTCCATTCACCAATGTGGCATGAAAGGAGAGTAATAAGTATTGTGGTTTCCCTTAATAAGTTTGTTTCATGTGTAGGTTCAGGTTGGAAGGGAAGGGTACAACTGATATCTTTTTTCCATCTAACAGAGAGGCTAATTTAGTTCATTGCACTGTTAGGAGGCCCTACATGGAGCTGGTCACCTTCCCAAACCAAGGAAGGTCAGTTCTATCATTATCGGATAAATTCTAAAGAGCTGGTCCAGTCACAAACAAACATACACAGCTGTGAATGGACTCAAATTTGGAAAATATCTAGAAGGAGAAGAAGAAAAGCAAAATCCCAATGGAACTCCACTTTCGTTTCCCACAGTCGTGGCTATACTTCAGCCACTTCTATGCTTGCGGATATGAGATATTTTAGCATGAGTAGAGCTCATGGAGAGGACACTACACAAGAAGGAACGGGAAATAAGGAGCAATTGAGATTTATTTGGGATCTAGGTACCTGCAATTGCTTGGGGACAAGCAATCTTAGAAAGGGGGGGCTGTCATGTCCCTTTAAAGGATGATCTTTCTTGAAGACCTTAACCCATTCTTCTCCCCTATGGGTCTATGGAAGGAAGCAAGGGGAAGAATTTGATGATATTTTGTTGTTATTTAGGTAGTTGTTTTTATTTTTACCATGTATTGCTATTGGGAAGCCTAGCACTCCAATAGAGAATTTAATTAATTAGAAAATAAAGTATTTGAACATGTAGGCTCCAAATACAAATTAGATTATTAAAAATTACTTTTTAAAGTCGGTCATCATTTGAATTGTAGCACCCCTTATTGTTATAAAAGGAGGTTGCTTGGCCAATTGAGAATCATGTTTTTGGTGAATTTTATATCTTGGTAAAGGTTTGCTTGTGAAGCACATTTCCTATCTCTCTCAAGGACGAAAACCCTTAATTGAGGACTCTCTCAAGGACGAAACCCCTTGATTGAGGGCTTGTGGAAGATGAAAACCCTCTCACAAGGATTTATGTATGCAAGTTGGTTTGGAGAGTAATAAATTATCATTCTCTTGCATGATTTATCTCTTTTGGGTCAATAATATATCCATTTGAAGTGGGGCGACCCACTTGGGAGAACTATTTGGTGTGTGCTGATGATAATTTGATCAATCTGAATTTATTATCTTATTCTCCATAATTTTAAGAGCCAAGTTCTAAAGTTTCGTAAATTTTGGAAGTGATTTACTATTTTTCCAAGCTCGTTGAAGTTCGTTGTTAAGGGTTTCCAAAATTAATTATTTCCAAGCTCAATTCTCATTTCTAACAGTTGATTGTGTTTGCTGAGGGTTTTTAATATTTTTTGGCATAAGAATTGAAGTGTTTTGGCAAGGTTTGACCCACCTTTGAGGGGTTTGACTTCCCCAACTGGGTCGCTGCCCTAGTGGGAAATAAATTGCAGGTTTCTGAGGGTTTCAACAGTCACTTCCAGCCACCCTCTAATCTGATTACAAGTTTAATTTCTTAGCTCCTTGGTCATTTCCCGAGTCCCCCTAAAAAGGGACATTGCATATTAGTTATGTATTAATTAATAAACAGTTGGAACCACTTCAACCATTTTGTAACAATCTCTCACATAATAGAATGGTGAACACAGTAATAATGTGTGCATTCCAGTTTCTCTTCATTTCTTCTTTGTGCACATATTATAACACCTTCATCACCTTTGTGATAGGTGCACAGATTCCATTGAAGTCTCTTATGAATTTTCCATAGAAGCTCACCAATCCATGGAAACTTCTAGCTTCACATGTGCTCTTCAGTGATGGCCATTCAATAATAGGTCTCACATTCGCCCAGCCCATCTTCAGTCCCTTCTGAGATATCATAAATCCCAAGTACATTAACTCTTCCTTCATGAAGTTGCATTTCTTCAAATTTACCAGCAACTTCTCTCACAAACACTACAACACTTGTCTCAAGTGCACAAGATGCTCTTCTTTGGTCCTGCCACAAATTTGAATGTCATCCACCGAAACAATGACAAACTTATCAATGAAAGGAGTCAATACCTCGTTCATGAATCTCTTGAACATGTTAGGTGCGTTAGTTAGATCAAAAGGCATAACCACTTGCTCAGACCATCCGACATTTTGAATGTAGTCTTCTATTCATCTCCCTCTTTGATCCTAATCTGATGATAACTACTCTTCAAATCAATTTTGGTGAAGTATTGCTCTCCACTCAAGCAATCCATCAAACCATCCATGCGCGGCAATGGAAATCTATACTTGATGGTTATCTTATTGATGGCTCTAGAATCAGTGTACATCCTCCATTCTCCTTCTTTCTTTTGTGTTGGCACAACACGTACTGCGCATGGGTTCAAGCTTTCGCAAAGCAACCCCTTTTCAAGAAGCTCTTGGACTTACCCCTCCACCTCCTCATTTTCTTACAGCATCATTCTATACGTAGCTTTGTTCGGTAAACGCAAACCTGGTATCAAGTCCATTCAATGACTTTTACTGCACATTGGCAACAACAATCTAGAAGACCATTGCAATGATCTCTTCGAACTCGCAATATCTCTCTCACTTCGCGTGGAAGTGCCTCTCTTTTCCTACATCCTCCCCTTGTGTGGGCTTAGGTATGAGCGCAAAACATGCACACTCCTCTATGTCCATCAAGATTTTCTTTCCTAACACCATCAACACCTTTGGGGTATTGTCCACTTCTACACCTTTATCCTTCAAAGTATTCAAAGTATATTGCCTACCACCCTTCCACAAGAAATATGTATTTGCTCTTCCATCATGTAGAGCTTTCCGTTTGAACCGCCAAGGCCTTCCTAACAATACATGCCATACATCTATTGGCATTATGTAACATAGAACTCCATCATTATATGCGCTAATCTAAAAATTGACCAAACATTGTTCATTCACCGGTAACTGATGCCCTTTCATTAACGACAACACTTTGTATGGATTTGGGTGCGCAATCTTCTTCAAAAGTTTCTCAATCATTTCATTCGAAACAAGTCTATCAATACTGCCATTATCAATGATTACCTTGAAGCACTTACCTCTAGACTTACAAATGGCCTTGAAAAGATTGTCTTTATGCAGGTGCATTTTCCTCTTTCGCTAGTTGTAAAAGTACTCTTTTCATCATGAGAACCTCTCCACACTTTGGTTCTTCTGTACCATTAACTAACACAATACTCTCCTTGTCAGTGTGCGCAACATGGTTGCTAGCCTCTGCTTTGTGCAAGAAACTGTGTTGCACATGTGAGCATTTAAATGCTTTATGTCCCGCTTCTACGCATCTAAAACACGTACTAGTGAATCCTCTGCCTCATCCACCATATCGTCTTCCTCTCTGCCCATGATTGTGACTTCAAGTAAAACTCACTTCCCCTTCGTGTCGTTCTATCGCTGCATAGTGAACTTCCTCTACCATGTGCAAACTTTCCCTTTCCTTGCATGTCCCCTTGTTGTCTTCTAAAGAACTTGTCCTCAGCCTTCAGCACACATAATAGGCTTCCTCAATTGTCCTTGGACTCAACATGCCGAATTCATCCTGAATGGAAAGGCGCAACCCATTCATATACCTTGGGACTTTTTTTGCACCATCTTCTATATGATCTACGTGAATGGTCAGTCAATAAAAAATTTATGTGTAGTCTTCAACGCTCATCTCCTTATGTCTCAAGTTTTGCAACTGCTTGAAATGATTCAAATTGTAGTCTGCCGGCAAAAAAAATGCCCTTAGCTTGACAACCAATCGGTTCCAAGCTTTGATTATATCCTTGCCCCATCTTTTTCTCTAGATTTAGACATGATCTAGACACATGAATGCATGTCTTTTCAACATTATGCACACAAACTGAACCTTTTTAGGGTCTTTTATAGATTCGTACTCAAAGTACTTATCCATATCTACAATCCAATCTATCAAATCCTCTGGACATAAGCTTCCAAAATAGTTTGGAATGTTGGCTTGCCTCCTATTCTAGCAATGACCTTTATCAATCTATCTTTTGATTGTTCCTCAAACTCATCCATGTTTACATTAGACACTTCATTGCTTGAATCTGAGTCCACTCCTCTTTGTTGAGCAGTTTCAATCGCTTCCAATCTTGCTTTGATATCTCTCATAACATCCGACAAATCCACCACTCTTGATGGTCTATTCCCTCTTCCTTTGAGAGTTAACTCCTCTATTGGCCATTTCTTTTCCTCCAAACAACTACTGCAACAACTGAAATCTCTACACCTACCCAACAACCTCTACGCTGGAAATGTCTTGACTGTTTTCTACCCAAGCTTCACAAATGTGGAAAACAGAATTCACATGCAAGATACAACTGACTCTGATACCAAATGATGCAGTCACAGTTAGGGGTCCAATGAAGGGTTGCCTTCTACCATGCAGCCCACAATACTTATGTGCTAACACCCATAATGGATGCGCAAACACAAGAGATACTACACAGCACAAAAATCTTTTATATACAGTGGAGGAATTCAATTACAGGAATAAAATATGGTCGTCTTATTACGGTCTTGAGATTTAAAAAAATTATAAAGATCTTGAAAGGGATATTCAAACAAAATACTTTTATCTTAGACTTGTAGACTTTGTTAGACTGTTAAAACGACAATTATTCCTTCTTCACACTCAAGTCACAACGACTTGCAGTTTTCTCTCAAACTCGACTTCGTATATTCTTACTCTAGTTGCCAACCTCTTCAATGACTTCAACCATCATATATATAGGCAAAGGAAGTCGTTAACGAAAATTGAAAAGGTTCACTTTCCATGCCAACCAATCGTCCACCTGTGAATCTTCAGCTCCATTTAGTTATGTTACAAACCATCATGGTCTTCTTTGTACATTGACACTTGGCATACAAGTCCATGCAAAACTGCCTTGCCAGGTGCCCGTCGTTTCGGCTCCTACTATGCAAATGTGCACGAGCAACTAAGATTGCACAAGCCCTTCAACTGTGTGCGCCATCCTGCAAGCTTCAATTATTACATGAGATTGCACAAAACTCTACAAGAGCGGAAGATATCCGTTGGCGCCTCTTTGACCCCATTGTGCAAGAGTTTCCTTTGCACCCTGCTTCTTCACTTTTGCACCCAGTGCACAAGCTCCCAACTTCTACGCAAGTTCTACTCTTGCACCATGATGCCACTCCTTTGCGCCTAAAATGCAATGCAGACCTTTGCGCAAGACTATTTATGTGCAAGACCAAAGTCTTTATTTCAATATACACTACACATTATCCCTACTTCGTCGCTTTGAGTGATGTGGATGCTTGTGCGCCCAGATCCTCTCGTATCACATCTTGAGAAGTCCTTCACCAAAGCCACCACATCCGAGGACACATCATAGACTTACAACTGAGAAACTTAAATCCAAGGCCACATAACACAATAGCACATTATTGGAAAACATAAAATATTTATGCAAAGATAAGCCTCAATGTTGGAGCTATACATGGGCCAAAAAGAACCTTGCCATTGGCAAGACTATGAAAATCCTCAATTCTAGCAATTCACAAAGAATCTTAATGTTGGCAAGCCTAGAGAACCTCTGTGCTAGCAAGACGTGGAGACCTTAATGCTGGTAAATCACGAAGAAATGCCTAAACATTGGCAAGTTAAAACTAGAAATTACGCAGCAATAGCAAGGTGGGATTTAAAGGCAAGCAAAGTTCTATTTGTGCATATTTACGCCAAAAATCATTATCTTACAAGGTGACATTAAGTTTGAGGACACTTTTCCATCAATAAACACAAATTCTTGTCTGTCACCGTAAGGACAGACTCTAAGGCTTATGAGATTCACCAAAGAGGTGCTAAACATCAAGGCATCTGAACAACATTGCTAGGCACTAAAACTGCAATCAATAGAAAGGAAATGAACCTCTAGTCAATTACATAGTGGTAAAATATAATCTTAATTGCCATTGTAAGGCCGGGGCTTACAAGATTCAGCAAGAGATGTTTAACATCGAAAAATCCAAACAGCATTGCTTGGCACAAAAGTTTCAATCAAGAAAAATTAAGTGCACTTTTAATGACATGTAAGGATATGATAACCAAGCCGTGACACAGCCCTTATATGATTTTATTTACAACCTATGTTATCTCAATTTAAAAATCTTCAAAGGAAATATCAACATATCCACCCAAACATGGTCCAGTGGGCAGAGAAATTGCCATGATGATGACCTGAGAGCAAGAGAACTTGGGCATGCTTTCTGTGATAACATGAACCAGGTGAATTTTGACCTGAACAGATACCCCTTGGATGTGGCTTATAAGTGGAAAGGTATTCTACAGCCTCAGATGTGACTTCTCTCACAAAACGGTAATCTAGGCTACATGGTGGATTTCTTGTATATTAAATAAGGCATTGGGAAAAATTATGTATAAATCTACTGAGCAGAAAAATAGTGGTAAAAATAGAATATTAGCAAATTTACTGAGCAAAAAAATAGTAGTAAAAATAGAATACTAGCGATTTTTTACTGGAATAAACACCTCTAGGGTGTGGCTTTGACTTTCATTGGAATATATTACCCTCGGATGTAGCTTCTAAGCCAAATAATATTCTAGTTTGATGATGCATTCATTCTTTATTAAATAACATGGTGGGTGAGGGTATTTACCAGTTAACCAAAAGACAAGAATAGTTATTTAGAGGTAAAAACAAAATTCTGTTCTAAGTTTGACAATGCATTCCTATGCATTAAATAATAACACTTGAGAATATTTACCAATTTACAGAAAATTTAAAAATTGTGGTAAAAATGGAATATGCAACACACAAAACAGAATTCCCAAATAATGTTTATGAATGGTGTGAAATGGCCAGAACAATATTGTCCAAGGAATAATCCACATCAATGACATAGCACAAAATATTTCAACAAGAGAGACAAAATTTGGCCCCTTTTCAAATCTTTTTTTTTATAAATGCCACAAGGTAATGTATCATTTGACAAACCTGAAACTTAAAAAACTTAATACCAAAGGCATGCAGTTTGAGTGCTAGAGTGGAGCTGGTGCTAAACGTCAAGTATTTGCATGGTCAAGAGTGTGATTCTCAGAGGGCAACAATCCATATCATTTGATATAGAACAACAGACCTCAACAAAATGGATAAAATTCTACCATTTAAGGAGAAATATTGGCATCTTGGTGGGGCAAGTTTGTAACTCAATCGATCCTTAACCTTAAAAATAAAACATAATAACAAATGATGTAGTTTTGGGTCATAAGCTAGAGGTAGTGCTAAACCTTAAAGTGCACGAGGTCAAGGGTTTGTTTCTGAGGCCCAAGGGAATGTCGTGCAATAGCAATGTGAGGATTTTGTAACAGTGTGACCTAGGTTTAAATCTTCATATCTGTAATAGAGGAATTGCGGTGCAATGCTGATGGGTATATTCCAATGCGATTGCGGATTGGATGTGGCAAGGTTGTAATATCAAAAGGATGGGGTAGATTCCAGTGTGACTCGAGTCGTGGTGTTGTGATGATGGGTTATTTCTCTTTCTAGCAGAACCCATGTATACAAACCTTAAGAATGGGGCTTGGATATGAAAAGTTTGTGGTATAATAATGATGAAGTATATTCTTCTGTGACTTGAGGCGGTGGTCTAATGATAATGGGGTATAGTCCACCTTGACCCGTGTTTAGAAATCTTATGAGTGGGGCTTATGGCAAAGTTGTGGTGTAATGATGATGGGTATTTTTTTTGGTAAACCATGTTTACACATCTTAAGAATCTGTGTTGAGGTTGCGCCATAAGACCCATGTTTACACATCATAAGAATATCCTCCAAACTTATCCCGCACAGTGGCCCATAACCTCACCCAAGATTTGCCCACTAGGAATTCAATCCACAGTGAATGAAAATAGAAAAGAGATCCACATTCAAAGAAAATACAAAAGAACAGGCCTTACCTTTTCCAGGATCTCCTCTGGCTCAGTGAATATGAATGGAATAACACGAGCACCCCCAGCTTCTACAAATTTAACATAAGAAGCTGCAATGTAAGAAACATTAGTAGCATTGCTCAGCCTCCCACTTGCCCCATCTCCAGGATGAGACAATATACCGATCACAGGTTTCTCATACACATCTCCAATTACACCCTCAGATCTTGTTGGCAGAAATATAAGAGCATTATCATCGGTTATAACAGCCCCATCTTCAGATACTACTTGCACTACACTGTACTGACATAAGACTACGAGAAGGAAGGCTACTGTAGAACAAAAGGACGTAGCCATTTTGAAGACTGATCGCAAACATCAAATAGAAAATGTGGATTATATATGCAGACGGGATTGAAAATTTGAGATCATTATTATAATACAACGTGGGTACATGTATGAAACACATGCGAAATACAATACAGCGTCACAGACGACGAAAATTTGAGATCAATATTATCGGATATATAGCAGAAACATATGGGAAATCAACGATGGGCTATGAGGGGCTGTATCATTGAGTTTGGAGTCGATGAGAGTTCTGATGGCCTACCATGGAAGTTACTTCTCCATCTCCTCCTTGTAGAGGAAGAAGGAAAAAGGAAGAAGTTAGGTAAAGCACTTCATTAATTGTTGTAAAAGAAAGGATTTATAATTTGATTTAAAATTAATTTATTGGGTTGTTTTTTTAAGTTATTATTCTTTAAAAGAGTTTGTATAGGATGTAAAAAAATTCCAATTTTATGCTTTTACTTGCCTTCCTACGCTATAGAAATTGTGCGTCCTTAGTTTGTCTAGTGGTTTCCTCTTGGTCTTATCATAGTGTCTTTCGGTTTTTTCCCATCGCTTAGGCAGTGCGACGCTTATAAATGGTCAACTCTCCTTCCATTACAACGATTATTGCAATTGGTGGAAATGGCTCCCAAATGTGCGAGGAAGTTTGTGTCAAAAGTTTACGACGAGGTATGGACTCTGAACCCTCTCTAAATGTTATAGGTTTTTTATGAATGCTTGGATCTTGTTGTCAAGTGGTATCAAAACCATTGTCTTATTGCCTATTTATGTGGTCATATCTCGTCTGAAACCTACCTGCAGAACTAGATGAAAATCTCTAGGAGTCTAACAGTATCCTTGTTTCAAGGGTCCGTAACCTCACTAAGGGTATTTATTTGTTTCCTTTTCGTGAGCCTTCCCAACTTCAAACCCTCCTGCTTAAGGCGACTTATTGGTACTTAGGTAATACCCTATTGGTGTTATCTCCATGGACCCAGGATTTCAATCCGAGTAGTCAAGTTTCGCTCAAAATCCTTGCTTGGATTGAGCTCACTAGCCTTCTCGTTCACCTCTGGTCCTTTTTACCAGAGATTGTTAAGCCCATTGGCAGGGTGATTTTCCATGAACAGGAGCATTTTTTCTTTGCTCGTCCCAACAAGCGTGTTTGTGTCGAAGTGGACCTTGTGAAAGATCTGTGAGACCATCTGAATATTCAAGTTGGGTCCCTACGAATCTCTCAAAAGGTGGTATATTTTAACCTCCCCAACACGTGTTTTCGTTGTCAGGCCTCTGACCATCGCATTCGGGACTGTCCTCTTTTGGCCTGTTCCAAGCCTACCCCTCGCAACTAGCTGGGACGAAGTCTAAAGTTGACCCTTCGGCTGATGGTTGGACTGTGGTTGGTTCTAAGAAGAGTTCGGGGGCGAAACCTTTTGTTGAAGTTTCGCCTCCTTCCCCTCCATCGTCTAGGGATGAGCCTAGAGTGGTGCAACCTAGTCCTTCAGTTTCCATTCCTTTCAAGCCCTCGCAGAGCCAAATTGTTCAGTCTAATTCAGATAATACTGGGCATGTTTCTTCAACCTCTCTTCCTATGTGACATTCAAGCAGTCCACCTTGAGAGGTTTCACACGGTGTGCGAGGAGAAAATGGAGCTAAACGTCACTCTATTCATGTTGAGCATAATGATTCAAACCAGCGTCTTCTTGCCAACAATTTTGTCATTCTTGACTCAGAGGATGGAATTCTTGACAGGCGGGGGGAATTTGATATGTCTGATTTTTCATGATTTTCATGTCATGGAATGTTCGGGGTCTGATAAATCCCTCCCAAAAATTCTTTGTTCGTTTAGCTTGTCAATTAATTAACATTTTAGATGTGATTTGTTTACAGGAAATCAAGATTTCTGGTTTTTTGCTTCAGACTACTCTGACGTGTATTACCCCTGATTTTACGCATTTCCATACTCAGCATATTGATGGTAGAGGTGGAGCTAGAATTTCCATTGCGCTGAAATTTTTGGCATTAATTACTGCCTCGGGCCAGGACCCCAGTAATAGGGTTGTGTGGGTGATTATGAGTATTAATGATCTTTCTTTTGGTATTCTAAATATTTATGCCCCTAATGAAGGTCCCGAAAGAACATTATTATGGAATTGGTTAGGTGACAACTTACTCATTGCTTATTGGTTGGTGTGTGGTGACTTTAATATGGTGGAGCACCCAGATGATAAATGTGGTGCCCTTCCTATGCATTGGTGTCTCGGCGAACGTGCAGCCTTGTATTACTTTAAAAGTCGTTGGGGCCTTTCCAATCCGTTGCTCAGACGGCGGCAGGAATTTAAAGACCAAGCATGGTTCACTTGGACCAATCTTCGAGAAGGATATGATTGAGTATTAAAACGCCTTGATCATGCACTTATTTTACAACAGACTTATTTTGATTTTGACATGCAAGGATCCTCCGTTATCAAGGTTTGGTCAGAGGTGCTTTTGTCAAACCACCATCCGATCACATTTAAGGTTGTTTGGCAGGGGGCCCTCCCAAGGTGCCCAAAACTCAATTCTTTCTTAATGTTTCTTTGTTGAGTCATCCTGGAGTGATCCTGCTCATTGCCAAGATTTGGAATATGGTGCCACCATGTCCACCGTTTTCTACCAGCTAGATTTCATGGTGGGAGGTGGCAATTTACTGCACCACCAAATTCCTTCGCCAGTTTGGAAAGCAGGTTGTCAGGGTTTGTAGACAGGTGGACTCAACTCTGCACAAAGAATTTAGATGGGTCTCCCTACTTCTCGAGGCCAATCCTTTTGACTCTCACCTTCAAAGCTAGGCTGCTAGTATTCACCACAAGCTCAAACTTATTGAATCCCACTTGGCTCGTGGTGCGTAGATCTGCTCAAGAATTCGTTGGCTTAGGGTGAGAGATAAAGCCTCCAAAATATTTTTCAAATCCCTCTGGGCCAAGCATGCTCGACAACAGATCAAAGCTATTTATGATTCTCACCAACGACTTACAGAGCTCCTAGAGATCACTGATGCTTTTGTCAAGCACTATCGTTTGGTGTTTCAAGCTCAGGAGGATTCAATTGAGCGGGCTACTGCTTTACAAAAATGTATTGATGTTGTGCCTACTAAACTTACGCCTAGAGATCATGTCCCGCTTTAACGCCCCTCTCACTTTGGATGAGTTCATGCACCTTTGCTTTGTCTTGCAGATGACAAGTCTCCGAGTCTGGATGGCTTCCCTTAACGAGTTTTACAAAGCAACCTTATCCTTTGTCGGTCTTGATTTGTTTCGGGTTTATAATGAAGCTCTTTCACACCCATTCTCTAGGGAGTTTCATCAATCAAGGCAACATCAAGTTCATTCCCAAAGCAGGAAATCCTGAACAGATAAATAATTGGTGGCCAACCACTTTGTTGAATGTGTCTTATAAAATTCTTTCTAAGGTGTTGGATCTCCGTATTACGGATATCCTTCCTAAGATCATTTGGCCTGAGCAAACTGGTTTTGTCAAAGGTCGTTACATCCTGGATAATCTTATTGTTGTCTGGGAAGGCATGGAATGGGCACATGTTTCTTCACATAAGCCTCTTTTCCTTAAGATTGATTTCAAGAAAGCTTAAGATCACATTGAATGGCCTTTCATTCTGGCTATGCTTAAAGTGTTGGGTTTTGGATATTTCTTTCAAACCGATGTTAGCATGATTTTTTCTAATGTTTCTTCTTGACTCACCATTAATAGCTACCAGTCTACTGCCATTGGTCTTTTCCTTTCTATCACACAGGGGTACCCTCTTGCACCAGTGCTATTTGTGCTCGTTGTTGATGCCATGGGTTACCTAATTTCCCATCAAGCTGCACAAGGCCATATTCGGGGGATTATTCTTCCAGATCATGTGACTCAACTTATCAATGGGCATTTTGTAGATGATTCCTTTCTTACTCTTGTTGAATTAGAGAAGAACATTGCTACAACCTTTGAGTGTCTTGACACCTTTTTCTTGGCGTCTAGCTCAAATATTCAAATGGCTAAAACTTTGGGCTATCGGCAGAGTTGTTTACCTCCTCCGGATTGGTTAAAGTCCTACCCCTAGAAATGGATTGGTCATGGCAAGAAATTCAAATTTCTTGGCATTCCTTTTGCCTTTGACAGTGACTCTGCCACCTTATGGAATTATGTTCTTAACAGAGTGGAGCAGAAAGTTACCAAATGGTCTTCCAAACCCTTATCTCTAGCTGGTAACTTCCAAGTTTACACCAAAATCCTTGTCGCTACTCATGTTTATTATTTCTGCATGTTGGTTTCCTTCTTCTAATTCGTTCAATCGGCTTGCCAAGCTACTCTGGGACTTCTTATGGTGTAAAATTTCTAGTTCAGTTGGTTTTCACCTCAGTTGCTTGGGATGTCTGTTGTCTTCCTTAGGATCAAGGAGGCATGAGATTCATTGATGTTTTTTGGCAGAGTGTGGCTTTATGAGCCAAATGGGTGATTCGGTGTCTTTTCGATACCTAGAATTGGAAAATTTTGTTGCATCATTGTATTGAATATGGAGCCCCCTATGGCAAAAAGTGTTAGCAGCAGAATTGTCTTGCATTCTCTAATTATCACTTTTGTTCCTATTAAAATTACTGGTACCTTTTTTACTAAAAGTATTTAGAAATCCTTTGAGCAAATGAAGCATTTAATGAGGTGGATTGGCAATAGATTTCACATTGGCCTTTCTTTCAATTCGCAGAACATCTGGAGGTCTCCTATTATCACTGAAGGTAATCTTCCGCTTGCTGAAACCTCGGGCATTAAAGCCATTCAGATTTACTGCAAGGGTATCCATACCATTCATGATCTTGTGCATCACAGAGATTGGATTCCTTGGCCCGAGCTCAAAGTTAAATTTCATCTAAACAACTCATACTTCCTCTCAATCTACAAAATTCAGAAGCACCTAACGGATGTCATGCTACATAAATTGGGGCTCCAACCTCCGACAACATGGTGGCGTGATTGGAGGTATAATTGTGACACAACTTTCCTCCACTACAACACTTAGACCATTTATCAATTGTTATGTCCTCTCTCACTAGCCATTGACAAGCTCAATGTTTGATGGGGGTTGAACTCTACGCATACCTCTTGGCTTCGTCAATTTTCCCGTGTTTTGAACCCTCTTCTCAAGCCTAAAGTTAGCCATTTTCTATGGTGTCTTGTTTACCAAGGTTTTCTTGTGGGTGAAAGGCTTCGATATATTGGCATCCCTAATCTAAATTTTCCATTTTGCTCCTGCCCAGAGTCATTCATACACCTTTTCTAGTCTTGTCCCCATGCTCAGTCTATCTGGAAATGGATCCACTCTTTGTTCCAACCCTACCACCCTAACTTCTTCCCATGGCGCCTGGCTTTATTTGGTGACTTTAGTCCTTGGCCTCGTTATATTGATAATCTTTGGCATTTGTTTCATGCATGTATTCTATTTCATATCTAGAAAGCTCGCAATGCTTTAATTTTCAAGCAAGATCATTCTGTTATATGCTTTTCCACTAATGACAAGGTGGTTATTCTATCTACTGTTCACATACAGATTCAAGCTCAAGCCGCCAAGGTCACCTTGGAGTTTGCTCATCTGCAGGAGCTTCTTGATCACTGGGGGAGTGCGCCATGCACTATGAGTCGGGTTCCACTGAATTCTTAGTTGCCGCCACCTTGGCCCACCCGACGGCCTTCTACGGGTCCACGTCCGCTCGCACAGCCACCTGCCTCCCCTTGGGGCCGCCCTTCTGCCCCGTCCTCCTCTGGACCAAGTTAGAGCCCGCGCCCGTGAGGGAAAGGTGTTGTCAGCACTCCGCGGTGGGGTTCTCCGCTGCCTGCCATGCAGACTATTGTAGGATCTCTGCCCCCCAGTTGGGGAATTATGGTTCCATTACAAATGCAGTATCCTGATCATGATAGTTGGCAGGTGGATCCTCCGTCTGTAGAGCCTAATAGTGGAGCTTTCATCCCTCCTTGGGATGATCCTCCCCCTCCTCCTGGTGCGGCGATGTGTGCTTGATGTTGGTGCTTTTCTTCTGCTCTCTGGTTGCCCTGTGGGTGTTTTAATGTAAGCCCTTGTGGCATTTTTTGCTGATCTAGTGCCCTCGTGGCGTTTTGTGGGACCGTGTGTTATCCAGTCACCCTTACTATGTAACTCTCTTTTTATTTTATTAATATAAAGGGCAGTTCCAATAGTAAAAATTTAATATGCCAAATAAATAAAAAGGATTAATTTTTTTTAAAATTAATATTAAATTACAAAGTGTTAAATATTTAATTTTTTAAAAAATAATATTAAATTACAATATCTTGTAGTGTTAAATAGAAAAATGAAGATTATGTTTAAATGCTGAGAAAAGCAAAATGTAATTTAATCTTTTAAAATATAAGAATGTGTGAAAGGAACTAGTAACAATCATTTATGTGTACATCTTATTGTATATTTTTACCATTTAAAACTTTACTTTTAATTATTATATTTAGGATCATAAAACTAAAAAGAAGTATAAAGGTTAACATGTTTTCATTGTGTGTATAACAACAAGAGACATGCATATTATAAAATGTTTGAATTGGATTTTATTGATTGGCTAAGTGATATGTTGGTTGAGGGTTGAAAAAAATAAACAGATGATTTAGCTTAAAATTAAATGTGTGTAAGGGTGTTATTTATCACACTTTAGATCAGGGTTAGAAATAGGAGATGTATTCATATTGATTATTTTAATATCAATGTGTAAATTAGAATATACATATATTAGCAATTTGTAAGATATAACGAATGAAACAAGTGCTAAATGAAACAAAACACGAGAAGGGATATGCACTTCATTGATTAGATGATCGGGAAGTTGATATAGTAATGACAGATGTATTAAGAAATAATCTACAAATACTTCACCTTTAATTCTAGGAGTGTATTTTATGCAGGAAAAAATTGTCAAACTCAGATTGAAACTATGTCTGACACTTTCGTACATGTTTGGTAGTTATGTACCTGGAGGTGTTAGAGCTCTTAAACTAATGGTGTTTGTGCAATCAACTGTAGTATACCTATTTGTTTCGTGTTTGTGCAATCGACTATAGTATACTTATTTATGAAACCACGGGCCTCGTAAAAGTGTGAAACCCTTTGTATGACTTGAAATAACTTCAAATCCTAACCACGGGTAAGAGAGCATGCAAAACATTTACTGGTTGGCTTGAAGTACAATTTGTTCATCACCTAAATTGGCATTACTCCGAAGAGACCTCGAGTCGCACATAGTTCTCCACCTAAAAATGTGATATTTATATGAATGCAACTATCTTTGGCAATGTACACTTGACAACACTTCATAAATGGCTTGGTGTGTTGATGTTTAACTTGGCTTGAAGGGCTTGTAACTTAGAAAGCTATACTCTTGAACTTAGTTGGGAGTGTTTCATACTTTTGGAAGGATATTTCCAAGTAGTGCTCTTGAAAGTGTCAGGGGATTAATTGAGTGCATTTGACTTGCTTAAATAGGTGTCATAGGTATAATTTCACATTAAGATTGACCCATGAGGAATGTAATGACCCATAGAAAGATATCAAATTGAGAAAATGACCATTGGGTGGCTAAAAAGGAAACCCTCAGTTTTAGACTAAAATCATTGGACATGTTGGTCCTTGTTTGGTGGTTTTGTACAAATTAGCAGTGAGGTGCTAGAAAGTTTTGGTCACAATACTTGGAGGTGATAGACTATTATGGACTTATGTAAGTAATTCTATGAGTGAATGAGCAATGTAATCGAGGAGAACAATACATGTAATAGGGATAAGGATAGACCATTGAACTTAAAATGTGCACACAAGTCATGATGTAGGGATTAAGCTAATGTTGACATTATCAAATGATAAATTACCAAATTTAGGTGTCTACATTTGTCCCCACTTTTATATAGGAAATCAAATTTGATTACTTAAAGGAAACATTACTTGAATGTGTAGACACACCTCATCTTCGCTCGAGGTGCTTGATTCACTTAAGCGTTGACATGATCTCCATAGTGAAACCTTAACACAAAGTGTAGTCAATTTCCGTGAAAAAAGAATTGAACTTTAACTTAAAATGTATTTCAAATTTTAATTTGAAATTAATTTTTGCAAATTTGAAAAGTGAACAAAGCAAGGAAGGATTGCACATGTTTGTATTGTCGAAGGAGACACTCCTTAATGAAGTTCTCAAAGAGATGGATTGGAATTAAGTCATTGTAGGATTGGGGGTTATCAGTCCCTAATTTGTTGATGGAGATGTATCTATGATGAAATTGGGTGTTATTTGACCCGACACCAAAGAAGGGTGTCATAGGATTTCTAGTCACCCCAAAAAACCTTTTAAAACAAGGAGGGGTGTCAAGGGGCTTTCTAGTTGCCCCAAAAGCCTCATCGAAAGAGTGAGAAGAAGGGTGTTGTATGGATTTCTAGTTTCCCCCAAGATTTTACCCACATACCACACTGTTGCAAATGGATCTAGGTTTGAATGTGCCAAATAACATAAATTTTAAAGGGAATGAAGTATACTCATTCCCCCACTGTGCGATGTCCCATGTGTATCAGGTATGTAATGTTAAATATAAAATAAGGAGGAGGCACATTGCCACATACCATGTATTGTAAAGGTGTTCAAGATGCAAAATAATAAAAGGGAGCGAATAACTCATGTCCCCCATAATTTGTGCCAAAATGTAGTAAATCCTATCATAATCCACGCCACTACCCTTAAACATGTATAAAAAGCTTGTAAAAATCTATATGTTTTTTGAAAATTCTAATTTTGTCCCTATATAAATTTTTGATCCTAATTTATATCTTATCTTGTTCTCCATGTACTTATACCATGTTCCATTTTATTATAAGTTATATATTTTTATTTGTGTGTCGAAATTACATAGACATGTATATGTTAACCCCATTGAATGCCTAGATTGGAAAGGATGACAGCAAGAACAAGTAGAAACCCTAGCGGTTTTCATCCAGAACGCGACGAAGAAGAAAATGATGGCCTCAATGTGGAAATGTTGAGGCTCTGGAATGGTATTCCCATTAGTAGGAAGGATGTGGCTACCATTAAGGCCATCAAAGCAATGAGTAATGAAGTGTACGAAGCCTTCATTGAAGAACTAAAAGCCAGAGCGCCACAGGGATCACATCGCCTCAGTCGCTCACCAATTTTCGAGCATCAAAATCCTCCTATAGACCCAAAGGGCGGCTTGTGTGGGGTTGATTCCAACGAATAGGGTAGTGTGGTGCCTCATTCTAAATCTTCCGCCCCCAAATCTTCCTCTTTTAAGGTGGTCATCCAACAATTTGTCCCTAACTCGTGCGACCCCCACGCTTACATTGTGTATCTCGCTGAGGAGATACCGATGTTAAACTTGGATAACCCAGAGGTAGGAGCCATTTGTAATCCCTGTCAAAGTTGGCAATTATCAGTAGATTTAACAAAATGTGGTTGACTGCCAATGCTCTATCCCAGTGGGTTTCCGAAAACTGGTCCAAAGAGTGTGAAATCTCCTTATGCTCTAAAGGTTTTTTCGTTGTCCAGTTTTAGAGTGAGGAGGAATACCATAAATGTTTATCAGATAGCTAGTGGTTTTGGGGCAAAGTTGGACTGTTCCTCACTTGTTGGCTAGATTTTCTGCATAGCATCAAAGCTAGGCAGTCATGAGATAAATCTCCCTCATTTAACCGGTGAGGCTCCCGTGTCAGATTTGTCAATAAAAATGTGTTATTATCTATCAGGGGTTTTACTTTAACCACTTAGTTCATGAACCATAACTAAGAAGTTCTACAGCAAGTAAGCAGATGTTCAAGAAAGGAACAATTTTATAGAAGAAGGAAGTAAAGGAAATACAGAGAAGAAATGGGGAAGATGTGCATCCCAATTAGTAGATAGCAGAGCTAATTGCATGCACATAGAAGAAACTTAATAGATATGAACACATAGAATTATAAAACAAAGGCAGCTCTAGATCTAGATCTATAATAACACAAAGTTTACTTAAGAGATCTAAGATTTAAAAGTAAGAAACACAGTACACCGTGACACAAAGTTCTCCGGAAACCTGCTCCTTTGTATTCCTTTGCTCCAAGTTGCTCTCAAGGGTTCAACACAAAGTCTAGAACACAAGATTGCTTCTCACAAATTTTGATCGATGATTAACCCGGAGCTTCTTCTCCTACTTATAGAATGTAGAGGGGCAATTACAAGTTGGAAGCTTTAGTTGAACTGGCACATGTGGAAGTCGGAAAAGAAACAACTGGCAATCTCTCTCCTGGAATTCCTCTTTGCATGACATATATGATTTGCAACTGAAAAATAGAACCTTCTATTTTGCACGCCTACCACCTATCTCCAAGTAGTTGACTTCTTCAAGTAATGGATTTTAAACCAATCACTTAAGTTGTATAATTTAATTGATCACTCAATTACTTTTTCGGAGGAAAGAAGAAGGAAGAGTAAAGCTGACTTTGTCCTTTTTCATGTCTGCATGCAGCTGATTCAAACTGGATCTAGAAGCAGCTGGATCTAGAAACAAGTTGGAATTGCAAGCAGTTGGAGTTGGAAGCAAGCTGGAATTTTTCCTTCGCATTGTCTTCTCTTTTATCCTTGAAGGTTTTGCAGTTCTTCTTTTGTATATACATCAATGCAAGGTTGGCCGTAGCCAACTCATCATCCTTATTTTTAATTGCATATGAGCAATTAAAAATTCTGGAAAGCACTCAGGGTGAATGAAAATTCAATGAAAGCTTCAACTGGAAGATGATAACACATGCACAAGATCTTGGAAGGAATTTTCCATGCACTGTCTTCTTCAGGAGCTGCATTCGAAACAAGAGGATGAAGCCTTTGTGCCGGAAGCTTTTGCAACTATGAGATCTGGATCTGGATCTGCATATGGATTTGCATCTGCATCTGCATCTGGATATGGATCTGCACCTGTATAACAAACTTTGGCAACTGGGCTATGGATGGAAAAGCTGCAACTCGAATAATTCCACTGCTTTCAATTTGCATGCATGAGTATAGTTTCGCATGCACGCATGAGTGAAGTCTTTCTTGCTCTGGATCTGTCTATCAATTCAGCAAGAGGTTTCGAGCCTAGATCCGTGTCTCCAATATCTGCAAATTTAGAAGTGATGCATGACTCCGTTGTGCTTTCTTTTTCATCTTTCTTCGCCATAGCTTTGTCTATCTTTGTCTGAATATTTCTTTTTCTTCTTATTTAACTGGAATTCTTCAAAACTAGTGCAGATCTGGACAATTCTTCAGATTTGGAGGATATATGCAATGTATTGGACATTGATAAAAGCTCCTTCTCTTTTGTAAAGCACCTGTAATGAATTCCTTCTTCAAAGCATGCGCCAAATCCGGAAGCTTTTAACCTTGTTGCCACCTTGCCTGAGCAAAATCCTTCTTCAAATGGGGGCGCACTTTTCCTCTTGGCTGCAATTCTTTACCTGTGAATTAAATAATTCACCCATATGGCTTCCCATGCTTATATAACCCTCACAATTCTATAATTAATAATTGCCCTAACAATTAAAGGCAATTAATTAATTAAAAATCATGTTCTTCTCTTTTAAAAATAGCATGTTTAAGGACAGCCATCCAATAAATTAAATTAATCCAATTTAATCCTTCACACTTCACTTCACTTGAGCTTCACAGTGTGCTTTGACCATAGCTACTGAAAATAGGAATTAATATAATCATTTAATACTTTAAAAAGTATTAATTCCTTCTCAAAAGGGGCTGCATTAAATAAATTAAATTTATTTAATTTTGAAATTCTATTTTTTAAATTCCTTATGTCCACTTCCTTTTGTTGACTTTTCCACAAGCCTGGGTACCAAAATTGGGTGAATAAATATTAACAAATATTTATTTAATGCATTATTATTCACCCAAGGTGGGTCGCACTTTTTTGCATAATAGAATTCTATTTTAAAGAATTTCTGACTGGTATTTTTTACTTTGCAAAGCAGCCCCGGAAATCCCATGATCCACTTAAGTGATTTGACTTTGACAATGGGATTATTTACCTTGCAAGGCAGGCACAAAAATCCCATGATCCACTTAAGTGATTTGACTTTGACAATAGGATTATTTACCCTGCAAGGCAGACACTAAAATCCCATGATTTCACTTAAGTCACTTTCCTTTTATTTTATCATGGGAATTTTTACCCTGCAAGACAGGCAATAAATTCCCGCCTGCCTGGAACCTCTAATTTTCCCATTGCAGCTTAAGTGACTTTTCCATCATGGGAAAAAGTACCCTATAAGGCAGGCAATAAAATCCCACCTACCTGCTGCTTCTATTTTTCCCACTGCAGCTTGAGTGAATTTTCTATCACGGGAAAAAGTACCTTGCAAGGTAGGCAATAAAATCCCACCTGCCTGCTGCTTCTATTTTTCCCACTGCAGCTTAAGTGAATTTTATAACACGGGAAAAAGTACCCTGTTAGGCAGGTATAAAATTCCCATCATGCCTGCTGCTTTTATTTTTCCCATTACAACTTAAATCCTTTGTTTTCCAAAAATGCACCCATCCCCGCAGGGGCTTTTCCGTGCACGACTTTGCTTTTTCCCAGTGATCCAGACCTCCGATGGTGACTTCCTCCGGGCATAATGTGTGTATATGTTTTCCAGCTGCTCCAGGTAAAAAATCGGGCTTACCCGGCAAAGGAATTGTTCTAGAGAAATTTCACAAAAAATGAAACGGGACAACACAAAAACATGAAAAATTGCCAAAAGTTACAAATAAAGCCCAAAACTTATTCCTAGCTAAAACCCTTCTGGTACAAGGTAATAATGATATGTTCGATCATAACAGAGTTAAAACGGAGCGCAAATAGCCTCATATGGGGCTCAAAATAATTAAATACAAATTTCCCGCAGACAAATCCCGACGGCAGAATATAACAATTTTGGGCATCTGGGTATTTGGCGAAAAAGGCTAATATGGCTCTTTGGGAATATCTTGACGCAATACAAGAACTTTTAGGCAATAAAAACACAAAACGACCCATTATTTTAAAAGTACGAAAAAATTTCGGATAGGGTAGTCGCAGATTTCAGGATGAAATCTGGGGGACACCAGAGTGTTTCACTCCTGAAACCTTCCGATCGAATTTGCTCTTTTGAACCCTCTTTTTCATCACAAAAATAGCTGCTAGTGGATTTTCGCTCTACCATACTCTTCCAGATGATTTTGGTCATGAACGTTAATCATGATACTACAATAATGCTTGATGGATTATTGATATAATCATTTTTATAAAGAGGAATAGATGACTCTAGTCGGCTGCAATCTACAGGTAATCCTTCACTGAAAGACACCATTAATTATGTGCTTTGAAATCGATCTAAGTGAAAGCCTTATCAAACCCCACTTTGAATATTGATGTTGGGAAAGCTACCGTCTATGTTCTTTGCCTCTATGCACTACCAGCCTCTTTATGACCTTATTTAGTGTTCCCTATATGCAAGAATCCTGAGTTCACTTCTCAAGTGCATCTCGCTCATAAAGTACTTTTGCATATTACAATCATTGGGTGTCTCAAAGGATATTGTCCTCTGCTTATTTTCTAATAACGGTTGTAATGGTCTCTCCAAAGTCGATTTAGGCTCGATTGTGCTTCAACGATAGGTGGACCATGGAGTCTTTTCCTGTTGGACAGATTCGCAGGAAGGAATGGAACAATGAAGATTAAAGCAAAAGTTAGCAGCCAAATTATCATTGTGTGACATAAATCATTTTATTACTGTGACAAGATCGAATTACAAGATGAGTTGAAGTAGTTTCAACTCATTTATTAGTTTCGAATTTAACTAATATTAACTTAACACTACATGCAAATAAGCCTTATATTTTCTATTTCAAGTCCTTGTGCTCATATAGCTTTCTTTTTTTAAACTGTAACAATTTTTCAGGGGGCTCTATTCTAGCATACTCGATTCTTATCCCTCGCTTGAAGGTCCCTCATTAGTTCGGATTTGTTTCCTTGTAATCTTTGTCGTGCCATTTTGGATTTGCATACAGGGAAAGCAACTTTTATTTCCCCTCTTGTATAGATCTTTTGCATGCGCTTAGGGCATGTGTGAATTATAGTGGTATCAATATGATTGTTGTTTACTGTAAGGGCAGGACTACACATACAAGTCCCTAGTATTCTCTAGCTTCTTGATAAAAGGTGTTTACCTATCAAGGACTTACCCCGTTGAATGCCACCTATTTTTAGATGAGTGAAATGTGATATAAATCACTCGACTCAAAAGAAATGATGTGTGTCCATGTCAAATGCAACATATGGTTAGTGTTTGCTCTCCTTGTTGATTGTTGGCGGTTTTGCCTCTCCTTGTTGATCATGTTCCTGTAAAGAGTGCATGGTAGAAATCTTTACATATATTGGATTACAAACAAAACATTTCTAGCAAACAAGCATACGAAAACACAAACATACAAGTACAACTAGCAATGTCATATATGTTAGTCATAATTCTGCGTTAATAAATGAACATAATCTACGCACACACATGACCATTGTATGTCTTACAAGTGATGCAAAGCCCATAAACATTGGACACCATAGTGTCTCATGCACATGCATTGAAAATGGCCATAGGTCATATACATGACTACATAAGCTTACCAGTAAAACGAGCTCCATCGTGCAGTAGACACCTCCTCTTCCATCTTGTGAGGCACTTTCCCATTGCAAGATCATTCTAATCCTCTACACCAAGCACGTGGATTAGTTGCATTAGTCTTAATAAATATCATATATAATAATATAGAATTGAACACAATGAGAATTTAAATAGTGTTATGTAATGAAACAATAACAATTGATAGTATAAGAGATTCCCTTAGACGTTGGTTAGTCATTGGACTAACATGTGAGATCTTCATCATTTCTAGGCTTTTTTTAGAGTCATGTGTATGTTGTGCATTGTGTTCAAAGTACCTCGTGAACAAAAGTGTGTAAAAGGTATATAGAATAATATATGTTAAGTTCATTTTTAGAAAATCTTCAGCCATGTGTATTTGCTTGTTTGGGTATTCTTTTGATACCTACTTAAATGTCTACCCCACGTTTCTGGTTATCAGCACATCACCCCTCCATGTCCTTTGCGTATTTTATCAGCGCTTGTCATTTGGAAAACTGCATTTTTTTACCCTATGATACTATCAAAAGGATGAGAAGAGAAACACGTGTGTATGAGAGGCCTAGACCTTAAATTCACATTGTGCACACTAGGAGTAGGATGTATTGTGGTAATTCGAGGCTATGGGTTCCAATCCATGACCTCTTCTCCAAGGTTAACCTCTATCAGTTCCATCTTACGATAGAAGATCAATGTGCATCCCGCGGGAACCCAAATCCTCTATTTATTGTAGTCACCAATAGGCGCAACAAATATGGGTGTAGAAACTAGTACCATAGTATAAGATGGCATAATTTGGCTTACCTAGCCCCGCTTAAAGGGGTGCTGATCATGGATAAATGAGATCGCATAATAACGGACGTCGACTCACTCCAAACCACAAGGATAACATGTTATTATTAGATGTGATTCGATTATGAATTGATTGTACACTAGACTTTTCTTACAGTATAGATACATGTGTTATTTATTGTTGCTTGATTACCTTTTAAAATAAACTTCTTAACTTTAGAAAACCATTTAAACTTAAGAGGTTGAGATGACCAAATAGAAGAGGATATTCTCTAAAAAACATTTCATGTAAGAGACTGAGAAACCAATGGCTCCCTAAAAGGGTTATCATGGGAGATATTGGTCCCTGCAAAGTGATGCCTTAGAGGAGGAGATGAAGATTTAGCAAATGAACTATATTGTGTGTCAAAATAAATAACACCCTTGTATTCAATCTGTTTGAGCTTTAGATCTAATGTGTAACAATCATCATCATGATGTCCACTAATGTCATGATAATTGTAAAAATGCATGCCTTTTTCTCACTCAAGTTGATGAGGGGGATGATTATAATTGTATGGTAAAATGATTAGGAATTTATCCATTAAGCTAAGCAAAATCAGTCTTGAGATTTATCGAAGGGAAGTGATGTCCACTTAGGAGTAATGGGTGGCCTCATGGGTGCATTAGTTATATTACTAGAATGATAAAATCATCATATTGTTGTTATGTAAGACTTTGACTTCACCAAAATTGTAAAATGAATTAATCATAACATGTGTATCTGATCAATGAAGTGGATGAGTAATGCCTCTTCAATCTTTAGAAATGTACTCAAAGATCCATTAGGGAGATGATGAAACTAATGTGATGCCACACTTGTGATGATCTTAGGAAAGGTTTATAGCAACAACTTATCATTATCAAAGGATGTTGTGGAAGGTCTAACACTCTTAAGATGCAAATAAGGATCATTGTTCCCATCAAATAACTATAATTTAGGCACAATAAAATATCTAGGGAATGTAGAATAAATGATCTTGCACATAATTGGATTTTCATTTATAGCATTAGAGTCAATCCAAGTATTATAGGCCTTGTTTTCTAAATATGAGGTATGCACATTATGTTGTAAATCTCACATGGGGCATGCATCAAGGCAATAACCTCTTGAATATGCATAGAATAAGTATGAAGAGGCTTGTAATGGGGTTAAAAAAATTTCATTAATAGTATTCATATGAACACTATTATGCCTGGGGGAAGTAGGAGTGGGAGGTGAAACATCATGAGTAGGAGCGCTAGTCGTAGGCAAAGTTATACCATCATGGATTAAGTGCTTAGCATCACAAGGCGGATCTAGAGATACATCATCAATAGTAGCATGCAAATCATTTGTAACGTGATTAGAAGAAACAAGTGCATCATTTATAGTAGAAGCAATAGTGGAAGAAGAAAATGTAACATGATCAATTTAAATAGGAGAAAGCGATTCATTGATAGGATTATCCACATTATCATGTATAAGAGGAAGAGAAATGACACAAATAGATGCATAATTTTTCTTTCAACCAGAAAAGAAGGGATAGACAATTCAATTTTGTCACTTTCCATTACAATAGAAGAAGAAAGAGAACATGAAATTGTATTGTTTGCAATTTTAATAATTATTTCATTCGTTATTTCAAGGTAAGAGAGAGGAAAGGAACTATCAAGTGCATAATTTATAAAGGGAGTAGAATATGCAACTATATCAATTTCCATATCATCGTGAGAAGAAGTAGAATAACATTCAAGTGTATCATTTTGTTATTTTTGGAGGAGAAACATGTTCACTAAAATCATTGCCTATATCATGAGTAGAAGGAAGAGCATCCCAATCAAGCTTATTATTATTTATTTCAAGAGCAAGATCAAAAATATCATCACTTTATTAATTCACGTTATCATTAGAATTGTTATTAGAATCATGTTCATTCAATGCAACATTCACTTTTATTAAAAAAATGTTTTTGTTATCAATATAATTGTCGTTATAATCATCTTTATAATTAGAAGTTCTATGATCATTATCAGAACATACCTTGTGCATAGCTTCGAGACTAGATACTATAACTTTTTCAAAAGTGAAGGAAGACTCAATAAGAGGAGAAGATATAGACACCTTATATTCATATTTTGGGAACAGGACAATTTCTCATTTAAGAAGAAGTGCCTCAAAGAGATGATCAAATTCAATTTTACAAGGAGGGACAAAAGGTTACACATAAACCCTTTGCCTCTAGGTAGTAAGATGAATAACTTCATATTGGATATACATATTAGCAAAGACTCCTAGACGGGCAAAATATTGAACCATATGCTCAAAATGATTTAAGGGTGGACCCAGCTAAAGGGATGGTATCCCTTACTAGATCAAGAGGAAGGAACCTTAGATAGTAAGCAAGCCATGACTACTCAAAAAAGAACAAACCCTAGAGCTAGGGGGAAATCATGAAATAAGTATGAAATGGAAACCCAAGGGCAACTAGGTTTTGACACCAAAATGCCTAGTTAGGGTGGGCAGCCTAAGCCAAACTAGGTGAAGGATTCAATCAAAAAGTAGGTTCACTAAATGATTTATCCCAAAAATTAATAAGTGTGTAATGGAGTTACTTATTAAACTATAGATTGGGGTGAGAAATAAGAGATACATTCATACTAATTAATTTAATATTAATAAGCGGATAAGAATATGCTTATATAGTAATTTTTAAATATATAATGATCGAAACAAGTGCTAAATAAAACAAGACACGAGAAGGGATATGCACTCAGCTGATTAGATGCTCAAGAAGTTGATTTGGTAGTGGGAGATGGATGAAACAATTGGAATGGTTTACATATGCTTTGTCTTTGATTTTGGGAGTTTACAGTATATAGGGACAAAACTATCAAACTCAGACCAAACCGACAAACTCTATCTAGCACTTTTGTACCTATTTGGAAATTCCCTATTGGGAGGTGTTGGAGCTTTAAAACTTTAAGTGTCTTTGTGATCAACTGTAGTATAACTATTTATGAAACCTTGGGTCTCACAAATACGTGAAATCCTCTGCATGACCTGAAATAGCTTCAAACACATTAATGGTTGGGATGAAGTGCAATATTTACAACGCCTACATTAACACTACTTCGAAGATGCCCCAAACCACATGTATTTATCCACGTAGATATGTGATATCTATATGGATGCATCTATATTTGAAAATGTACACCTTGATAATACTTTGTAAATGGCTTGGCGTGTTTGTGTTTGACTTGGCTTGGAGGGATTGTCACTTGGGAAGCTAGAATATTGAGCCTAGTTGGGAGTGCTTCAGACCTATGTGTGGGATGCTCCCAATGTGTGATATTGATTTAGAGGAATTCATGAGAGCTTTGAGTGATATTTATAAGTAGTTCTCTTGAAAGTGCCACATGAGTAAATAAGTGCATTTGACTTGCTTATATAGGGGTTCATATGTATAATTTCATAGTAAGGTTGACTGATGAGGAAAGTCCCAACCCATAGAAATATATCAAATTGAGAAAACGACCATTGGGTAGTTGGGGTCAAAATCATCAAGTTTTAATTCCCTTCCTTCAACAGATTTTCGGGGAATCAAGGCTTTAGAAGAATTTACAAAATTGATTGGGATCCTTAATTCCCTAAAACTGCATAATCACCTAAGATTTCCAATTCCATGAAATTGCACAATCGCTTGAGATCTCCAATTCTCTGTGATTGTAAAATTTATTGAGATCTTCGATCCTTCGAAACTGTAAAACATGATTAATCCTATGGTCATCTTGTGCTAAGCATAATTTCTAGTCAAGAAAGGGTTAATTGTATATGTTACGCCTTTAACGTAATCAAGGTCTAAGACTTCAAAAATAGAAAGTTGAGTGATGAATTTTTCAATAAGTTACATTAAAAAATTATAAGTTACAACATATATAATCCATACGTGCACGTAGCAGTTGTATAACTTGAGGAATTAACATTCAAAAATTGATTTTTTAAACAAGAACTCGGTGTTAATGAACACATGTTTCAATTTGAAGAGCTGGGAGCAGATTGATAGAATGTATGTTGTAAAAATCTTGACTTGTTTTAAATTGATTGTGAATGTTATTATAGAATGTTTTAAAGACTTTGCAGCCATATATTTAAGGCCCATCAAGCTGAATACAAATATAAATAAGCTACAATTTTAATACACTAGAATGGTAGAAGATGCTTTGTATATAAAATAAATTTAATATGTGATGTCATGGATGGTAAGCATGTTATAGGCTTGATTTTTGTCTTCACATCTCTAGGATTTTATGTTACACCATTGCTCAATAGCCTAGTAAATCAACTTTATTACATAGCAATTACACGTGAGCAGTGCAATGAGAATTCCGAAAAGGAGGTGGAGGTGGAATGTGTAGGGGTAGAGTGTATACATTGTAGTGTGTAGAATTAAGAATGAAGAAATATATAAAGAAAACTCAAAAAATAGAATGGTGATGCAAAGCAAGGAAAACATATTTATGCATAAACGTGGAGGGATTAGGGGTTACATCATATTTGTGCATGTGGTGGGGACAAGATTCGAAGACGATCCTCCTCTTTCTTGCATAAGTGAAGAAGGGGCCATTCAGTCATTTTACAAAAGCGCTCGAAAGAGAAAGGAGGGGAGATGCACAAATTGTGTAGGGATGTCAATTTGGAGAAGGCAGTGAATGTAAGTCCTTGTCTTTCTGTTTCACCAATATCAACAGTTACTTTTTGCAGAGTAGGACCTTGGGCCTTGTGGATAATCAAAGCCCACGCTATTTTGAATGGAAGTTGCCTACAATTTCCTCTGGAGATGGGAGGAACTGGAACATGCAATGGATTATTTGGATCTAAGCTTGGGCCAATGTATTTGTCAAACTTAATGACGACAAATAAAGGTAAGTCAGGTGGCGTCAAGGAACTGTCTTAAACTATGTCCACTATTTTCCCTGTTGAACCATTTACAATCCCTGCGTCAACCCACAGGTTAGCTGTCAGCATGATGCTCTAGTTTCTGCAAAGAAGAACTTTGAATTCTAGTTGTTCGTCATCGGGTGACACTAAATTACCTTTGGTGTTTTGTGTAATGCAACGATCTATTGGAACATTCAAAGATTTCAACATATGCAGATTGTGGTTATCAACCAAATCATTTTTAGCAAACAGGTGTGGCCATTCTTGGAAAGATTGCAGTTCATGTTGTGGGAGACAAGAATCAGTCCTTAACATAAGTAGTTCATAGTCATGCAAGGTAGACAACCCATTTTGGACATTGAGGAGAAATGCACAAAGGAAAGATGATCGGGGGAGGAGCCCTGTTACCAGAAAATTGTGTCCAAAATTATTGAATTATTAAAACCCTTCTAGAGCGTTGCACCATAAGAGTGACTTGCATAGAGAGGATTGTCCATGACTGGAGGAAGATGTCCCAACTCACCAACAAGAATAATTGACTTTCCACCAAAATGTGAGGTGTTAGAATGCGGCAAAGCTTCTCTTAAGTGGAAGTCAATCTTGGTTAGCAAGTTAGGTCCAATGAAGCTCATTTCGTCGATAAGAACATATTGAACATGCTTAAGGGAGTCTTGGAAAGAGGATAGCAATTGATCTTCCAATAGTTTGAGTTCCTTTATAGGTATGCAAAGGGAGGCATGTATGGTAGAAGCAGGAATGTTGAATGCAGAAACACCATCGATGCGAACAAAAGCAAAGGTGATTTTTCCATACATGTTGCACCAACAAATCTTGATCTCACCACAATAATTAGATATGATTTTCCTGTTCTTGTAGTGCACTGAATCATCAATCTTAGAGGTAGAAGTTTAGAGTTGTTTGTGAAGTGTTGGAAAATGGTATCAAATGCTAGTTTTTGACCCGACTAGAAGTTGTCAATAGTGGTTGTAAAGGATACAAGAAGTAGATCCATACATGTAGTGTTTCTTTGCAATTAAATAAATGAAGGTCATGTATCCTGTAAGTAATGAGCAACACCATGTGCATTCCAATTATGTTGAATATTGAAGTCACACCGCCCCAGCAAATGCATGCTCTGTAGTCCAATCTTCTACACCAGGTGCAATTGTGAACGAAACTGCCATTCATATCAATGATGTTCATTGTGGTCGGAGTGATGATCAAAATATTAATCTAAGTCAAACCAGTCCTCCAAAACAGGAGCAAAACGATGAATATGTCAGGGCTTGTAAGTGTTCTTAAGCAATCTCCAGTTAAAGACAATATCTTCTGTTGTGGTACCAATATCTGTGGAGATGACACATAATGTCTTGTATAAAAGGATTTCTGACCAACAAAATAGAACAAAGGAAGGTGAATCTAGTGATGGTTCTGTTGTCACCTAGAAGTGCACCCTGATTAGAGAATGATGTGCACTCTCTCTTCTGTCGATAAAATTGGAACACCTCAAGGTTGTGGGAACCTATGACTGAGGTGAACCTCCAGAGTGGGTTGGTTCCCTTGTGAATCACCTAAAAACTAATAAAATTGAAAAAGAAAAGGGAAAATGAATGCGAGAAATATAAAATGAGGTGATACACCAATGATTTGACACACATGTACTATGTATACAGAGAATATAAGGATCCACACACATGCACAACTTCAGACTAATTTTCATAAATAATTCAAAGGTTTAGGCAAGGGGCAACAAAGTAGGGAATAAATTCCACAACAAGGCAACACAATACCTTAACAAACACAAGGGATATTAGAAAACCAGAAGATGAAGGAAAAATAGAGCTTTTCTATTCAAAGATGCAAGGACAAGCTAGGACTACCAATGTAGAACAACTAAAAGAAGTGTCTTTTACTTCAAGAATCAGCCCATATATATAGGCTTCCCTTTGAAACATGCAAGTATACAAAACAAAGACAAACTCTTTTTGTCTTTTGTTGACTTTGAAACATGAAGTGTTCAAAACAAAGACAAACTCTTTTTGTCTCTTTCATGCACATGGGTCAACACTTTGTTTAATCTCCTCTTTGTCTTTTTCTATTCTTGTCTTTTGCATGCTGTCTTTTGCATGTTAGAGGGTTGAAATCACTCACAAGATGCCCTTTAAAAAATTCAACCTTGACACCAAACTTTGTGTGCACAACATACAATTAATTGTGCCCAGTGTTTACTGTTTAAGTGTCCCCCTTTGGCTATTTTTAGCAGCTAACAACAACATGATTTTCTCTCTAACTTGGCGCCATAACCATGTTTGAGCATGCTACTTTTAAATTGAAAAGGTAACTAAATTGCTGTTGTTATTTCTTGTATGTTTATGCATGCTTCTTGGCACCATAACTCTGTCTGAAAGCTGCAACTATTTCTATGTTAAAACAATACCCAGCTGGTTGTTAGAGCTAGCTCTAAACATGCTTTTTTTGTGCCAGATATAACTGCAAATTGTAGCCTTAAACACTACCAGTATAGACTGAGTTTTGTTGATTTGTATAGACTATGTAATGCTGATTTTATCCTTTTAAAAAATGAAAACACAGTCCCCTTACTCTTTTTGAAGTATGCACAAAAATGTAGTAACAATTTCACAACATCACGGGATTGTTTTCCTGCTAAACAAGAGATTAGTAGCCTTCTGCATCCATTGGGCTATGGAGTCAATACCCTGTCAATGACTTACATCTTCTGAACAAAAGAACTAAAATACCTTCCCAATGAAAAGAAAACGTGTGCATGGAAGCACTTCATGGAAAGAAACTATTTAAGAAAACTAGAAAACAATGTGCATGCGAGCACTTATTGAATTGAAATCCTACTCTAATGATGCCAAATTCTCAAAAGCAAGCTTTGAGGAAAATCCCATTAACTAGGATTGGTAGTTCTTCTCCATCCAAACGTGATAACTAAAAAGCATTGTGAGGCTTTGTTGGCTAGATTTTCTGCATAGCACAAAACCTAGGCAATCATGAGATAAATCTCCCTCATTTACCGGTGAGGATCCCGTGTCAGATTTGTCGATTAAAGTATGCCAATATCTAAATGGGGTTTTACTTTAACTACTTAGTTCATGAACCATAACTGAACAGTTCTGCAATAAGTAAGCAGTTGTTTAAAGAAAGGAAATGTTTATATAAGAAAGGAATTATATAGACACAGAAGAAATGGGGAAGATGTGCATCCCAATCAATAGATAACAGAGTTGATTGCATGCACATAGAAGAAACCAATAGATATAAACACAAAATTCTAAGCAAAGGTTGCTATAGATCTAGATCTGAAATAACACAAAGTCTATTAAAAGATCTGAGATAAAAAGCAAGAAACACAATACACCATGACACAAAGTTCTCCGGAAATCTGCTTCTGTATATTCCTTTGCTTCAAGTGGCTCTTAAGGGTTTCAGCATAAAGTCTGGAACACAAGGTTACTGCTTACAAATTCTGATCATTAACCCAAAGGTTCTTCTCCTACTTATAGAATGTAGGAGGGAAAGTACAAATGAGAAATATAACTGAACTGAAACATAAATAACAAGTAAAGATGACATTTGACAATCATCCTCCACTAACTTCTCCTTAAATGACACGTGTTACTTAACTAATAGAATTGTTCCACATGACTTTAAGTAATGGTTTCAAAACCAATAACTTTGAAGTCTTACAATTTCATCCGGGAACGTGAAAAATAGAAGAAGTCAAGTCAGCTGTAACATTTAAGTCTTCTTTTTATTCTGATATTGGATATACTTTTCGAAAATGTGATTCAACATCTTCCCATCTATTTTAGCCACTACTTCCTTCTCTGTCGTGAACTGCAGCAATCCTTCGTTCAACACTTTGATGCACGCTTCAACATATTCCAAGCTCAGCTCGAACTTCACAATATCCACTTGCAGCGCCACCAGTCTACTAATAGAATTCATCGTGAAAGGCTTAGTAGCTTTATCAATTCTCTTTTGTACCATCAGAAGAGACCCTTCCAGGGAATTAGGCACCTTGGTCGAAACGATCCGCACGTATGAAGTAACACCTCTGTCCACTCTCCTCCTCAGTGAAAGAAATGATACTGTCTGGTAAGGATCTGATGTTCTTACTCTCAAGTCCCTGCATCCTCTTCAGCAAAACTTTGCAGATTTCCAAGCGGAAAGATACTGCAAACTTTAGCTGCTTCCCCTTCTTGACTGATCCGTCTGGTACAATCCGTTCTGTAATCAATACATCTCTCGGTACAACTTGTTGATCTCGGGCCAAAATACTCATGATTACTCTCTGCAACTGTATTCATGCCTTCTATGTTCGTCCATCAGTTGCTTTAGTTGATTTGCTGCCTTCGTTCATAACCTTTAGGCGGGCTGGCACTTCCCCAAGTTGTACAAAAGCTTAACGAATAATCAGATCTCTTCCATTCGTCAATAGCCTTTCACTTGATTGCTTGCGTCCTCCATTTCTTGCATAAGATGATCACTCACCTACTCTAAAATGGGCTGAATGGAAGGTTTAGCAACCTTGGCTATGATCTCACATAATTGAGATACTTGCTTCTGCAGCTCATCTTTCTCTGCCTTTTTACTGTCAAGCCTAAGGAATAAAGCGTTTATCAATGTCTGTGTGTCCTACTTCAATCCTTCAGTGGTGGCTTGATCGAGTGGTACTTTGGTCACTGTCACATCTTCCGCCATGAGCTCCTCCTCTATCTTTCCTTCTGCCGGAATTGATAGCTCAGCAAACTTCTGCTCCCTGAATTCTTCGATGATCAACCTAGAAGTTGCTTTAGCAACTTTAGGCCTTTTGTCTCTTCTCACTCAAATCTCTGGAGTAGCTGCAAGTCGTGCTCCTTCCAAGTTCATCTCCATTCTCGCTTCTGGAACCAACTGCAAAGTCAACCATTCCGAGAAATTACTTCCCAGAGAGTGAGAAGTCACTGAGTGCACTACCATCTCCCGCTCTGCATCCTCTCCGTCAGAAAGTGCCACAGTGTTGTGGCTGTCATCCCCTGAATCATCCAAGGACAAAGCTCTTTCGAACTCTGCCATCTGTAGCTTCAACATCTCCTCTGGAACGGGTGATGAACGAAGTGCCTGAGGAGAGAAGACGAACGTTGCCGGATTCAATGAAGGCATGGAAACGTCCTGCTGCTGCGGTGTAATAGTTGGTGAAGTACTGGGTACTGGAGAAGCCAGAGTCTAAAGCTCATGGTCGTAGAAGTGATCTTCTTCTTTCTCTTGAGATCTTCTGTGTACTTTCAACTTCTCGGACCTTCTGCTACTTTCTCCTTCATGCTTTCGCTTGAGGGAATCTCCTGCGCCGAAGTTGCCCGTGATTTGATTCATCAATGCTTCATCAAGGCAATATCCCTTCGTCAGCAACCAGTTTGAAGTATTCACCAACACAGCTCTCGACCTTTCTTCAATTGTGTTGCAGCCTCCTATGTTATTTTGCAGTATGGCTTTATCTCCTCCCATTTGATGGTAAGTGTCAAGTACCACATTCCCATCATCTTTAAGATCCGCAAGTATCCGCGCTAGTCCGAAGTCGAACACTTGTTTTGCTGATAGCCTGCTGAAATCTCTCTTTCTAACCTCGTACTCACTTTTGCACTTCATCCAGAAATCTTCTAACGAAGGCACATGTGCGTACTGCTGGGAGATTGTCTTCCTGGCTACTCCAAATGGATCGAAGTTCAGCCGTGCAAGGAAGAACTCTTGCTCATACTCAGATAACAATCTGCGCTCTCTATCCCTCGAGCTCTGTGAATGCTAATGGCAGCTGTAATATCCCACAGTGATTTGGAAAGAAGCCCGTAGACTTGTGCCGCTTTCGACTGAAGGTCATGTAACTCCACAAGTTGCCTGCTCAGCGCCACAGCGATCAATCTATCATTCGGATATCTGGGCATCTTTATTGGTTCTCCAGAAAAGCCCGTAACCCTGAGGTATGTGAAATTTGCAAATTGAATGAATAGACTGCCAATCTTGGACACGGCTTCCCATGCTTCCTTGCTTACCCTGTTGGCCTTCAAGTCTTTGTCTAGCCTGCAGATGAAATCGTAGAAGAAGTCATCACTGATCACTTTGAAGTCTTTCTCGCCTGTTGGTGCAATAAGCTGCGGGTAGCACTCGAAAATGGGGTCCTTGGAAAGAACACCACATCTATCCAGCTTGGAAAAGATGACTTGTGAAGCTGCAGCGTACACCAAGTATGAAGTCATCTTGAAGCTGAAAGTATGCTTCACATTCCGAAGTTGCTCACCGATGTTGCTCACTAATAATTTCCGACCAATTGATTATAGAATCAACCTTGTTGATTTCAATGGTCCTGATGAAAGCATACATCCATGTACGGAAAGTGTAGGCATTCGCCTTCGCCATTCATCATGTATAGCAATTTGACGACATCATCTACCTCCTGCACCAAATTGGACCGTGGAAGAGTTCTCGGGAACTTTGAAGGAGATCTAGGCTTCTTCATGTACCGGTTATTCATGATGCTCACACAATCAGCTTTATGCTTTTCCCACCTACTGTCAGACATCCTGAATGCTAATAGAAGTCACCACCTTTCGCACTGGAATCTTCAAACAATAATTGATGAACTCTGCGTCCAAACGAATTATTGTCTTTCACCGAAGCATCACGTACTAATCTGGATGAAGGATGATAAGATCTAGCACACTCCATCACGAACTCTGGCAATTGGGCTTGTACATGGAAAAGTTGCAGCTCGGATAATTCCATTACTTTTGACCGCACGCATGAGTGAAGTATTTCCCGCTCTGGATCTATCAATCAAATTCGGCAAGAGGTTCCGGGCCTAGATCTGTGTCTCCTATGTCTGCAAGTTTGGAAGCAATGCATGACTCCATCGTGCTTTTTTTTTAATCTCCTCTTCGCCATGGCTTTGTCTATCTTCGTCTGAATAATTCTTTTTCTCCTTACTTGGTCGGATTTCTTCAATATTGGTGTAGATCTGGACAATTCTTCAGATTCAGAAGGATATATTGCAATGTATTGGACATTGATAAAAACTCATTTTCTTTTGTAAAGCACCTGTAATGAATTCCTGCAATTTATTCAGACAAAAATGGCCACCGGAGCATGAATAATGAATTTAAATTATAAAAATCTGCACTTTTCAAGCCTTCTTCCCCAAAAGTTGGTGTTTAATTTGCACATGCAAAGAGAACATGAAACCTTTCCAATCAACACTTGAGCTCCTGTAACACCTGTGGAAACAATTATGCAGACAAAGATCAACCTCCTCCAAAGCATGCGCCAAAATCTGGAAGCTTTTAGCCTTGATTAGCACTTTGACTTTGAAGCAAAATCCTTCCTTTAATATGGGGCGCACTTTTCCACTTGGGCTACAATTCTTCACCTGTGATTTGATTTAATTCACCCATATGACTGCCCATGCTTATATAACCTTCATAATTCTATAATTAATAATTGCCCTAACAATTAAAGGCAATTAATTAATTAAAAATCATGTTTTTCTCTTTTACCGATGTGCTAGAATAGCATGTTTAAGGACAGCCATCCAATAAATTAAATTTAATCCAATTTAATCCTTCACACAACACTTCACTTAAGCTTCACAGTGTGCTTTGACCATAGCCACCGAAAATAGAAATTAATTTAATGTAATTAATGCCTTCAAAAAACATTAAACAATATCCCAAATGGGGCGCACTTTTTGAGAGGAAGAGGGCATGCCTTTAAATAAATTAAATTCAATCAATTTAGACCATCTATTTCCAATTGATTTATTCCCTTTTGCTTTGTTGACTTTCTTCCATGCTTGGGCGCCTTTTTTAGAAGAAGAATTAATTAAAATAATCACTTTAAAGGCTGCCATGTTCTCCTTAAAGGGGTCACACTTTTTGGGCAAAAAGAATTCTATTTTTAAGAATTTATGGGAATGGGAATTTTTACCCTGCAAGGCAGCCCCGGAAATCCTATGATCCACTTAAGTGATTTGACTTTGACAATGTGATTATTTACCCTACATGGCAGACCATAAAATCCCATGATTTCACTTAAGTCACTTTTCTTTTATTTCACCATGGGAATTTTTACCCTGCAAGGCAGGCAATAAATTCCCGCCTGCCTGCTGCCTCTAATTTTTCCACTGCAACTTAAGTGACTTTTCCATGATGGGAAAAAGTACCTTGCAAGGCAGGCAATAAAATCCCACCTGCTTGCTGCTTCTATTTTTCCCATGATCCAGCTTAAATCCTTTGTTTTCCAAAAATGCGGCCTTACCCCGCAGGGGCTTTTCTAGTGCACGACTTCGCCTTTTTCCCAGTGATCTAGACCTCCGATGGTGACTTTCTCCGGGCATAATGTGCGTGTATGTAATTTCCAGCTGCTCCAGGCCAAAAATCGTGCTTACCCGGCAAAGGAATTGTTCTAGAGAAATTTCACAGAAAACGAAACGGGACACCACAAAAACACGAAAAATTGCCAAAAAGTTACAAATAAAGCCCAAAACTTATTCCTAAGTTAAAACCCTTCTGGCACATAGGAATAATAACATATTCGCTCATAATAGAGCTAAAATAGAGCGCAAATTAGCCTCACACGGGGCTCAAAATAATTAAATACAAATTTCCCGTAGACAAATCCCGACGACAGAATAAAACAATTTTGGGCATCTGGGTATTTGGCGAAAAATGCTAATATGGCTCTTTAGGATTATCTTGACGCAATACAAGAACTTTCAGGCAATAAAAACACAAAACGACCCATTATTTTAAAAATATGAAATTTTTTCGGATAGGGTAGTCATAGATTTCAGGATGAAATCTAGGGACACCAGACTTACTTGTTGAAATAACATAAGGACCACTCCAAATAACATCAAATTTGATGTGATTTCCCGGATTGGCTCTGTTTGCATCCCACTTAAGAACAAGATTACCCTCTTAAAAAACTCTTGCAACTGCTTTCTTGTCAAAAGCCCTCTTTACCTGTGCTTGATGAGCTTCCATGGTGAGCATGGCTTCATGCCTTGATTCTTCTAATTGCATAAGGTCTGCATATCTTACATCCATAGGTCCTGATTCCATGAATTCCATCTGATGAATAAGATCTAAAGCAAGTAATTCAAGAGAAATTGGAATTCTAGCTTCCTTACCATAAACCAACATGTATGGAGATTTACCAATGGATCTTTTTGGAGTAACTCTGTCAGCCCATAAAGCTGATTTGAGTTTAGTGTGCCATGACCTCTGATTCTCATCCAAAAGCCTTTTGATAATTTTCAACAAATTCTTGTTTGTAGATTCTGCAAGCCCATTACCTTGTGGGTAATAATTTGATGAAGTACTCAAATAAACACCATTCCGGACAACCCATTTTGTAATTTTAGCACCAGCAAAATCAAAAGCATTATTTGAAATAATAGTAGCAGGAACTTCAAATCTAGTAACAATATTTTCATAGAAGTCGAGCACACTAGTCTCATTTGCTTCTTTCAACACAACTGCTTCTGTCTATCTTGTAAAATAATCAGTAGCTATAAGAATCCACTTGTGGCCCAAACTAGATGGTGGATTGATCATACTAATGAAGTCCAAACCCCATTGCATAAAAGGGTGATAAAAGGTTGATCTACTGAAATAGGATGAAGAGGAAGGGCTGCAAGCTTTTCCTTACCCATGAATAAAGCACACTTCTGACATCTTTTGACCCATGCATAACAATCTTTGAAAATACTTGGCCAATAATAACCTGCTTTCATGATTTTGAGAGCAGTAGTCCTTGGAGAAAAGTGACCACCTGATAAACCTTCATTAAATTCTTGTAACAATATGTCAACTTGTGTAGGCTCTACACATCTCAGAATAACACCATTGATATCCCTCTTAAATAGAATATCACCATTGAGTGCATAAGGAATAGCTTGTAACTGAAAATAACTCCTTTTAGTCTTATCCAAACCTTGAGGAATAATACCTGTATGCAAGTATTGAATCATGTCATGAGTCCAACTCACAGAAGATGGTATTTCAGCTACATGAGGTTGATTTAGAAGTGCAGAACCAACGACTTTCTTTTCTTCCAGATCTGAAACCAGATGCTCACATAACCCCTTTCCACGCATTAGCTTTGTCACTTTGAAGTCCACGTCATATTCCATGACTTTGGTGATCCAACCGGCCCTCCTTTCATTCAAATCTTTGCTTAACAAAAATTCTTTCACACTTGGGTGAGTAACCAAAACATGTATTCTATTATTAGAGAGCATATATCTGAAGTTTTTCAACCCTCTACTAATAGAAAGAACTTGCTTTTCCATGAAAGTATACCTCACCTCATAGTCATGTAATCCTTTGCTAAAGAAAGCAATAGGTTGTTCCAAATCATCCTGATTTAACTGAATTAAAATAGCGGAAATAGTTTCAACTCCTACAAATGCATATAATATGAAATCTTTTGAGAAATATGGATTTACAAGTGTTGGAGATTGAGCAAAAGCCTCTTTAATGGCCTTAAAACTGGTTTTTCCTTCTTCAGTCCTTCTGAAACCCATTTCCTTCTTCAACATAGCAGTTAGAGGCTTAGACAAGTTAGCAAAATCAATGATAAACCTTCTTACAAAAATGATTTTACCTAGAAAGATTTGAAGTGTTTTCTTGTGTTGAGGCAAGGACAAAGCTAGTATTGAGCTTACTCTTTCCGAATCTATGGCCAAACCTTCTTTTGAGACTATGTGGCCAAAAAATTTTCCGTCATACACTGAAAATATGCACTTCTTTGGGTTTAGTGAAACCCCATACTATCTGCACCTTTCAAAAACTTGCCTTCGATGGCTCAGATGATCATTGGCACATTGAGAAAATATAGTAATGTCATCTAGATAAATCAAAACGTTGATATTAATCAAACCTTTGAAAGCCATGTCCATGGCTCTCTGAAAAGTGGCTCTGACATTAGATAACCCACAAGGCATCCTTTTGTAAGCATATTTTCCCCACTTAGTAGTGAAGGCTGTCTTGTATATATCTTCTTCTTTCACCAAGATCTGGTTGTAACCACTGTAACCATCAAGAAGAGAGAACCTTTCTGCACCTAATACAGTTCTTAGAATTTGATCCATGGATGGTAAAGGATAGTGATCCTTTAGTGAAGCCTTGTTAAGATCCCTGAAATCAACACACAACCTTATTTCTCCATTATTCTTCCTTACAGGTATAAAATTTGTAACCCATGAGGAATGTTTAATAGGAAAAATGATACAAGAATCAATTAGCTTTGTTAGTTCATTCTTCATCAAAATGTCAATCTTAGGATTAACAAGTCTTTGATTTTGCCTCACCGGTTTAGAATCAGGCTCAAGCTCAATGGTATGTTGAGCTAATTATGGATCAAAACCTTTTAGATTTATGTATTTCCAAGAAAATACATTAATGAATTCCATGCATAATTGAACAAAAGCTTGCTTTTCTTTCAAATCACATAATTTACCATGCTTTAAAAACTTCCCTTCGCTGATTTTTATGTCACCATAGTTTTCTTGCTTGGTAGACATCATGATCTTGTCTCCATTTAGCTGATCATCACTATTAAAAATACTCTCAAGGGTTACCAATCCTTGGGGCAGCCTGTTTGTCTTTAATTGTAAGATTTGATCACCATACTGCTGCTGTAATTTAGATTGGTTTTTTGAAGAAAACTCAACCTCTTCTTGAATAAAACGTACAATCTGCTCATCATTCTCAAACACTAGCCAGTTAACATCATTATCAGGAATTGAAGGTCTTACTACCACTTTAATATGTTGCTGATTATTCTTTCTTTCCATCTCATTAGGAATGTCAAATTCAGCCCCTATAGCTGCCAATCTATCAGCTTGTTTATTCTGAAATCTAGGAATTGACTAAATATTGAAAGCATCAAAATATTCTACAAAATCCCACACTCTATGCTTATATGACTTCATTGAAGGATTTTTTACATTGTTTAGATTTCTCACCTGATTTACAACCAACTCACTATCACCAAATACCCTTAGATACTTAATCTATTTCTTCTTAGCCCATTGTAAACCATGAATTAGTGCTCATACTCAGCTGCATTGCATGAACAACTAAATTGAAAATGAATAGAAGAGAAATACTTTTGACCTTTTGGTGAAACCAAAACATTACCTCCACCCGACCCATTCTTGCTTCTAGAGCCATCAAAGTACAAACTCCATAACCATGCATCAAACTCGTTATCTTTGACTAATAATGGTAAAAAAGTATCTTTTTGATGCATGCAATAAACTCATAGACCAGCCTCTCTGATATATGTTTCTTCTGCATGTTTATAAGGATCAAAGCTATGTTGATCAGTTCCCCACTCATCCAATTGTAGATCTGGAAAACTCTCATAGCGGGGATCTAAATCTTGACCATCTGGATGATCTCCTTGATAAAAAATATTACAGTTCACATTGCATGCATTAGGTACAAAAGGCTCAATATGAAATTTAGCAAGAGGTTTAGAATTGATTGTTACCTTTGTACCATATCTTGTTCTAAAAAACAAATAAGACCAATCTAATGATAAATAACCTCCAATCTTAGCAGTAAAATCTCTATATAAACACAAAGCAAAGTATGGAGGTAGATCCACAACCACAATATCCTGAAAGATTGGAAGATTTGGACATGCATGCAAGCCTAATTTTTGACCTCTAATAATATCAACTGTTTTGGTGGTTGTGCCATCTAACTGTAATACTCCTTCGGCATGTGGCTCATATTTGAGTCCAAAATTTTATGCAATCTGTTTAGGCATAACTGTACTACTAACACCATTGTCAACCATGTAATTATGAACTAAATATTCACCAATAATAAGAGAAAGGTAAAAAGGAGGAGGTTTACCAACTCTTTTACCCTAAAAATGAGCCTTGGAAGGCTGATCCGTATTTGCAAGCACTGTACTAGATCTATTAGAATGGCCCTCTGAAAGTGATAACTTAAGACAACTCATCTTGTAACATGCCTTTTTGACCTAGAATAGTCAAGACATCCCACATGGATATGTTCATGCGAGTCTTCTTCATCTGATCTATAATATTGAGAGAAGGGCTGCCCCTTTTTGCTTGTTCATTTTGCATACTTTCAGCCTCTGTCTCTTGAACCTTTTGTGCTTCTAAGTTTTCTTTATGAACGTGATTTTTCTCCTTGGGCTCTTCTACTGCTCTTCTTTTATATACCCTTATATGTTGATCCTCTTGTTGCCAATTTACCAAATTAGCCTCTAGTGGCTTTGGTGTTTCTGTAGTAGAATCCTCTTGAGGAGGAGCCTCAACTACCATAAGCTGTGGAATCATCCCTTGTGCAATAAAAGTCTGATTCAACATTCTATTAACACAAGAAAAAAAATCATGCGAATGATTACATTGAACACATCAAAAGGGTTCCTGAATAAGATTAGTCTGTACTGGAACAAAAGCCCTAGATGTAGGAGTATTAAGATCAACCTTAATGGTTGGAAGTCTGCTGGTAGGATATGCTGGATATGAAGGTCTAGCAGATTGAAAAGGAGCTTGATATGGCCTATAAGGTTAAGCAAGTTGTCTCTCAATAGATACAAACTTATTTCTAAAAGCTTGCAAGATCCCTTTTATTTCACTTAACTCTGAAGGCTGATTTGGAGTAACAACTGTTGGGCTAACTACTGCTGGAATTGAAGGTGTATCTGAAGTTGGTGGTTAAATAATTGGAAAGATAGGCATACGAGGTCTAGGTGCTAGTTTACCAGCCTGTATGAGGTTATTTTTAGCTCTAATAGCTAGATTAAAAGTATTGGGAATTGAATTAGCCCCCATAGATTGAACTAGGACAACGATATCATTGTTTAAAGACCTCAAATAATACAAGAAAGCATGCTCTGCTGAAGGCTTGATGGTACAAAGAATTATTTTCCAAGTTCTTTGGAACCTCAAATTAAAATCAGCGATGAACTCCTAAGGGGCTCTTTTGATTGTGCTCAATTGCTCAATCAGGGAAAGATGGTCAGATTTATCCTCAAATTGGTCACAAAAGGCTTTCCCTAATTCATCCCAAGTACTAATAGAATTGACAGTCATATTTCGATACTATTGCAAGACTTTATCCTTGAAGGAAGCTGCAAGAAGTCTCATAGCTACATTCTCTTGGGTAATATTATAGACAGAGCATAGATTTACAACATCTCTAATGTACTCTATGGGAGTGGTTTGAGTTAAACCGGTGAAGGATGATAAACTCTTTAACGCAGAAGAAGGGATATCATTGTATACTGCAATATTCAAGGGGATGCTATCATTAAAGGTTACAAAAGATTCAAGCCTAGGAACAACCATTAGGAAATTTAGGATGTGACACTTTGGGTTTTTAGGCAATTGCTTTGGCTTATTAGATTTGAAAAAATATGGAGTAGAGCTATGAAATCTGCTTCTTCTACAAGAATATAAAGGTAACTGAATAAAGTCGAATGATATACCTTTAGCTTCTGCCTAGTGGTCACCTTTGGCATTAGCTTTTACTAGTCTGCAACCAGTATGTCTGTAGAAACCTTTGAAGTCGCCAGATGCTGAACCAACATCAATTATTTGAATAATTGTCCCACCAGGCGTGCCAAAAACTGTTGTCACCCAGAAGTGCACCCTGATTAGAGAATGACGTGCACTCTCTCTTCCGTCGACAAAATTGGAACACCTCAAGGTTGTGGGAACCTATGATTGATGTGAACCTCCAGAGTGGGCTGGTTCCCTTGTGAGTCACCTAAAAACTAATAAAATTGGCAAGGAAAAAGGAAAAGGAATGCGGGAAATATAAAATGAGGTGATACACCAATGATTTGACACACATGTAATACTGTATACAGATAATATATGGATCCACACACGTGCACAACTTTAGACTAATTTACATAAATAATTCAAAGGTTTAGGCAAGGGGCAGCAGAGTAGGGAATAAATTCCACAACAAGGCAGCACAATACCCTAACAAACACAAGAAATACTTAGAAAACCAGAAGATAAAGGCAAAATAGAGCTTTTCTATTCAAAGATGCAAGCACAAGTTAGGACTACCAATGTAGAACAACTAAAAGAAGTGTGCCTTTTACTTCAACAATCAGCCCATATATATATAGGCTTCCCTTTGAAACATGTAAGTGTACAAAACAAAGACAAACTCTTTTTGTCTTTTGTTGACTTTGAAACATGAAGTGTTCAAAACAAAGACAAACTCTTTGTCTTTTGTTGACTTTGAAACATGAAGTGTTCAAAACAAGGACAAACTCTTTTTGTCTCTTTCATGCACATGGGTCAACACTTTGTTTTATCTCCTCTTTATCTTCTTCTATCCATGTCTTTTGCATGCTTTGTCTTTTGCATGCTAAAGGGTTGAAATCACTCACAAGCTACTCTTTAAAACCTTCGACCTTGACACCAAACTTTGTGTGCACAACATACAATTAATTGTGCCCACTATTCATTGTTTTAGTGTCCCCCTTTGGCTATTTTTATCAGCTAACAATAACATGCTTTTCTCTCTAACTTGGCACCATAACCATGTTTGAGCATGCTGCTTTTAAATTGAAAAGATAACTAAATTGCTGCTGTTATTTCTGGTATGTTTATGCATGCTTCTTGGTGCCATAACTTTGTCTGAAATCAGATGCTATTTCTATGTTAAAACAATACCCAACTGGTTGTTAGAGCTAGCTCTAAACATGTTTTCTTTGTGCCAGATATAGCTGCTAATTGCAGCCTTAAGCATTGCCAGTATAGACTGAGTTTTGCTGATTTGTATGGACTGTGTAATGTTGATTTTATCCTTTTAAAAAATGAAAACACAGTCCCCTTACTCTTTTTTATGTATGCTCAAAAATGTAGTAGCAAGTTCTTGGGAGAATCCTTGGAAGATACGAACAATTGTTGTCAAGGCTCGATGTTTCCATTTATTGTTTTTACGATGATGGCTATAAGTCCAATCTCTGGTTGTTTCAATGAGAGGCAAGGTTTGCATATTGGGGGGCCTTGTCTTATATGAATCAATGAATGTTGTTGTATCCTCCAAATGCAACTCACATTCGACAATTTTTTGGAATATATTTTGTCCTACATTTAAGGAAACAAAGCAATGTTTGCACAAAACCAACGACAATTTTTACAACATATGGTAGGTTTCCTGAGTGGTTATGTCATGCTCAACGATGTTGTCTGATAGCATCTTGCGTATTGTGACATGCGCGGGGAAATCAAGTTCGACATCTCTTGCGATTCTGGAAAGCATATGGTGATATGTTTTCGACCGTTTCTCAACCTTTGATGCATATTTTGCAATGTATTTTATAACAACATGACAAGAAAGTACAGGTTGGCAGTCAATGTTGGCTCTCTAAATTGATACCATAGTCTGATTATGAATGTTGAGTCTATTATCGTTCTGTGCAGGAAGTTATTTTAAGGTTCCATCTTCATCAACAAACAAGGCAGAAACTGGTCGAGTCTCCCAAGGGGCAGTGTAACGACATTGTAGATGATTATGTTTTTCCCTTAGACATGTTTGCTCAGAGCATTTCGCGTGTCGTTGCACTCGATTCAACAACTCTTCGAGGTCTGCAACAAGGGAATATAAAAGTATCTGTGATGTATCCATCAGACAAGGGTCATCTTCAATGGACCAACGTACAAATTCTTGCTTGCTAGAAGTGGGTCTTAGATTCCATACGGATACAAAAAAATCAAAGTATTTCCTGGTGGCCTTCACAGATGCAATGTCCACTGTATTAAGAGTTTCAAAGTTAGGAGCGTTCTCAAGCCAAAGGAATCCATCGACATGTGCGGAACCTCTATGATGCCATTGATATTTGATGAAATTTGTGGTATGTTAGCAATGTGTCAAGGTTAAAGTTTTAAAAAAAATTGAGAGGGTGATATAATTACCTGTACCAATAGTCTTTCACTTGAAGGTGTTTTTCCAAAACTTCCTCATGGAAAATTGTAAATTTGTTGTGCAAGTATGCGGACACAAGGTGCGGATGGTGAACAATGTTGAGAATCCTCCATCATTGAGTGACACGAGGTTCTGGAGGAGGACTGTCGGGCATGATGTTGTGAAGGTCTGGCCATTTGGTGTCCGTGGAGCTCAAAGTGAAGAACAAAGTTGGGGGACCCAATTGTTCGATCATGTTTGAAAGTTGACCTCTACTCTTTTCCCAAAATGATTGAGTCCCGCAAAGGTTTGTACTAAACCTCATCAAACTGCTTGGCAGACCGTCCGTAGGGAACTCTTCAAGCCTTTTGCGCAAATCTTGGATAGTTAGTCGAGTGTTGGAATTAATATTCTGGACTATAAAAATAGCAGCAGTTGCTTGGCTTCTGCGACACAAAATAAGATTGAGAAAGTTGTAGGGGAAGTGAGGGTGGCCACCAAACTGATTGTCATGATACCACAATAAATGTAGAGCATATTCATGCAAAATAACTTCCTTCATTTTAGGTTGTTTGAACATGGATTTTCCTGCTGAGAACAAAGTTGGAAATGCCATAGAGAACAATCCTTCTGTCTTGTACTTGTTCATAGGGGAACCCTGATTTCTGGCCACTGCAAAGTTAACGGGGTTGTGCTCCCTTACTCTAGAATAAAATGTTGAATTTCCTCTTCTTCAGTACCTGAATTGAGGACGGCTGGAACAAAAGATAAAGATTGGTAGACCGTGTCAAACATGTCTATAGAGTCATGGTCAACCATATCTCCAAGATTTTCATGAAGATCATGACAATTGACTGTAATCCCATTCAAATAAGCTGACACATCCGTAAAGGAAGAAGGAAAGGAGTCAAGAGCATTCTCATCAATCAATACATCCTTATAATATGGGTCGTGTGTGATTTTAAATTTCAAGGCTTCCCATACACGAAATTTGCTGACATATAAATCATATTTTACAAAATTGGCCCCAGTTTTTTGTATGAGAACAAGATCCAAATTTCCAAGTCTATGTCCAGTACATATTTTTCTATGAAGGAGATATTTTGAGGGAAGCTTATTATGTGATCTGAGTATTTGTATTGCCCCCCTCGCACTTGAGTCACTTGTAAGATAGGATTAACACGAGCAATGAGAATTTCCTCGGCTTGATTCAAACAACTAAGAACATATGGGAAACTGCATGGATCGATATTGTTCCATGATGAGAAGCGGTGCCCATTTCTTTCAGATTTACATCTATTGCACGTATGGAAACCGCCTGACATTGATGTTTTCATACCGGGGTAGTTCTTAAAACAGATCGTGCATGTTTGGGTCATTGACAATAAATCTATTCTTTTTCTAAATATGCACCAAGCTTCTGAAAAGGAAACTAAGTTTGAGCAAAAAGATGACGTCATCGAAGGCAAGGGGTTTGCATTTGTGGCATGCAAAATGGAGGTGGGCCGAAAAGAGAAGGAATTCGCAAAATATTGCATAGGTGACAACAAAAGAAATCGACATGTTGGTGGAAGTATTTGCTGAAAAGTGTTGGGGGGTAAACTTATGCAGGAATGGTGAAGGGGTGGGAAGGGCGCAAATGTTTGCACTGTTTCCAGTGAAGGAAGAGACAATGAAGTCTGGGGTTGGGTTCTTACGGAAAGTGAAATTGAAGAACTCGAGGCATGAAATTGTTGTATGGAGGTATTAAAAAAGGGTGTGTTAGAGTCTGAAGCACTGATTGAAGTCAGTGAAATTCCTATGCTGAAAGCAGAAGCAGATGGTTGATCAAGGGAAAAAGGTAAGAACGGTGTGTTGCGGCCAATCTGCATAGCAATTTTGCCACGTTGTTTCCAAAGTCGATAGCGAGCCCGTTGCAAGGCATTAATGCGTTCTCTGTGCAAGGAATAGTGTTCCCTGCGGTGGGCAAGCTGTCGAGAATTTGGAATGATATCAATTTGAAGTACCTGCATCAAATGGAAAGGGTAAGGAGAAAGTATTTTTTTCTTTCGTGCTACAAAGTTTTAAACATATTAAAGGAAGACAAAAGAAAATGTATGCCCACAACATCATCATATTAGAAAACATCATTGAACAAATGTGGAGAATACTTTTTCATATGGATATTGCAGACGTCCATAAACATTTAATTTGAGATATAATATACAACAGGAAACTGTTAAAAATTTGAGCTAGCCAATAATTGTCTGGGGGGAGCAAAACATGGTAGTTTCATAGAATTCACAAAGACACATTTTAGTTGCAAGTTTTATTAGTATGATTATATTGATATGGTATTGAACTGAAGATTGTATTAAAACTTTGAGAGTTGTTTTTCTTTAAACATGGTTTTGTGTAAGAATACATATATATGTCTGGTTCGACCACCTATGTTCGCCATACTTTTTTTTTGGACAAAGGTAAATTTTCAGTATTGCCTTTCAAAAATATGAAATTCTTTTTCTGTATCAACTATTATTCATGTATTTCTTTTTTTTAATATATATTTATAGTTTACAAATCGTAAATATACAAATAACATGTGATTGCTTTTTGTTAATAACTCCTTTTAAGTATTCGATAGCTAAAATCTCAAAAAAATAAATAAAATTCTCCCATCTTTATTCAAGATTTTCAATTTCTAACACTTTTTTTGTAGCATTATGTGATGGAACCTATAGTAGTCGGGCACATATATGTGGGAAAACATTTACCTGGAAATCCGAATTACCTGCGAATAATAAAGTCACGAGCATAGACCTAAAAATCTGATCATAGCCCTGGCATTCGAAGCTGGATATTTATTTGAGTATGTACACTTTCGATATTCTATTAAAATGTTTGTTTTGTTTCAACTACTCATTGCTATTTTCTGGCGGGCGGCAGAAAACAAAGCTGTGAACGCTAAAAAAAGGAACATTACTTTTATGGTTTCATTTGTGCAAGTAAAACACATCGCAACAATTTAAGACGAGACGAAGTTACGGAAACATACACGAAGGGAATCTGTGTAGTAATTGAACTTCTAAAATACCAAAAAAAGAAACAAAGCTGACTGTGAAATTTACGGAGGAAAGAAACCAGAGCACGATTATTGGAGGTTTAAATACTATTTCAGATCTCGAACACAATTACAAATCTATAATGGAAAAATTCGGGGACATAGAATTGGAGCAACATTATTAAAACATTGGAACATAATTTCAACTTTCAATGGAACTGATAGATATAGAACTAAAAGTTGCAGAAAGCATTTACGTATTCCAGTAAAACAAATCTGCATATTCATATATGTCGGAAAAGTTATATACAAATGCGCATATTCATACATGTCGAAGGAGTTTTAATGTGTACAATAAAGCCCTTAGAAAATTACCAAAAGGATTAAAATGATGGGCGAAACATTATAAAAGTTCCATATTTTGTACGATCCCCGTACAGATTTCATTAAATATAGCAGCAGTAGACTGTATGAAACATATAAACAAGTCAACTAATTTTTTTTTGTGGATTTTTTCTATTTTTTAGGTGCGTTTTTTTTTTCATGTCTCTTATGTTTGCCTGCAATTTTATTCTTCTCCACATGGGCACCCATCTTTTTCAGCTTCCAACAACTCCTGACGACAACAAGTGGAGGCAACCCATGAACACTTCTAAAGCTACCAGTTTGGGAGGCCAAACTGACAGCGTGCAATGCAAAATGTTAACGATAAACTTAAAACATGGAAAGGTTGAACTATCATTGAAGTGAAGGCAAGCTATGAGTGGAAGGAGCCTTTCCTTTCAACGGGAAGCTTTAAAAGTCTTGGCCTAGCACAGTCTACTGCTCAACTTGGAGAGCATCCACGCGGCCTCCTAAGGGAAACATCCCTGCGACACACATGAATCCCTGCCAAGGTCGAAGGCACACGCCCCCACATGTTAAGGAAGAAAGGGTAGGACAAGATAAAGCGGTAGTAACATTTAAAAAAAAAAAAAAAAGAAATATGTGCTATTTTTTTTTTCCAAACAGAAGTGTATGTTTTCAAGCAAACAACATTTCCTTCAAACAAAAAACTTCAATACAAAAAGTCAAACAATTGGAAACGATTGAAACAACAAATCATCGGAAGTGAAACTTACAGGGAAGAAAATATTTTTCTTTCAAACAAACACAACTATGCTCATTTTCCAGCCTCAGAAGAACTCCAAGGAAAAGATTTTGTTGCATAACACTCTTCCAAACAAATTCACAAGGTACATTCAAGCAACTAATTTCAAACTATGTAGAACAATATTACAAATATACTACTAACAAATACAAATAGAAAGATAACTTTATATTTAGTGATTTTATATTTTCACAATCCATACAATGAAATAAAATTTTTAGATAAAATTATGTGGAATTTTTCTTAGCAACGTTTCAAATCTTCACTCATAATCCGTATGTTTATTTCAACAATTCATCATGTTTTTTAATATGAAATGACGACAACTTAGAAGATGTTGCTTCACAAAGAAAATAAAAAATTGCAAGCATTTCACAAATAAAAACAGATCATCACTACATTTATTTCAACAATTCTTCATATTTTTTAATATAAATTGACGCCAACTTAGAAGTTGTCATTGCTTCCAAAGAAAATAAGAAATTGCAAGAATTTCAGAATTAAAAACAGGGAAAACGTTTGCACTTATCCGCAGCCTCCAAGGCAATAGCCACCCATAGAGAGTCTCCATTGATCCCTGTATTTCTATATTTCTACCAACCACACAAGGATCAAAACAAACTAAAAAAAACAAGAAACCAGAAGTTCCTCTAGAAAAGCAACCTTAGAAATTGCTTATAATAATAGTCCCTCCTTAAAATACAAAAGAAAGCAGATGACACATTGTAGACAACACAAATCAGTGACCATAAAATTTGTAATGAAGAAGGCGTGCAAATTTTCAAAGGCACTTAATAAAACTTGGACTTATTCAATAAAAAGCAACGTGTAGGGGAGAGGAGCCAGTCACCGTGAAGGGTACTTAATCAGCTATATTGATATGTGTATAAATCATTTTTTGATTTTTTAAAAATACCCTTTTGTAGATTGATATGTCTTCATTTTACGAATTTCGTTTCGAATTATAATAACTATTCCATCCCTGTTTTCTAAGACATTTTTCCAACTATATTAAAAATACACATTAAAAATATTAACCCTACCAATTGCAACTTTATCACCCAATGACTGTTATAAAAAAACTATATTAATGTTCAATTTTTCATCATTTCTAAGTAATATAAAAACTAATAATAAATAACATAGTTTGAATTAAATCAGTGGTTATCCATTTAATGTCAAATATGGAGCACATTTCACCAAAAACTGGTTGCCGCCACTTTACATTTACGCCACCTACTCTCTGACGGACTGCCAGTTGTTCTGGCCTGACAAGCATTTGATGGGGGGCGACGTCTCCATTAATTCCCAACTGCGCATTCATTTTCCCTCATAAACCATTCAGAGCTCGCAAGGGAATGTGGAGGTTTTTTTAATTTTTGCAGGGGTCGAACAGAACTGGCGAGCTCGGAGGAGTGTTGTGTTAGGTACCTATGCACAGAACTTGCAAATATATTTACAGTACCTGTAAATGCATAGAACAAACTAACCTGGGTAGGCAGCATTGCTTTATACACTAAGCACATATCAATATAGCGTTGCGTCGCTTCTAACCCGTATGGATTTCGTTTGCAGGTAACAGGCCATTTCTCAAATCAAAAGCGGCTAATTTTTTGCGGGACAGTTTGGGTTTGAAGCGACTGTATCAAAGAGGTGAATTGTGTTTTTGAACACAATAATAATCATGGGGAATTTTTTTTTTGCCCTTGTTGTAGGCCTATACACTGTAAATATGAGTTTAAAAGATTCATGGATTGGCATCCTCTTAATTTCATTTGCAGGGATATGGATGGTTCAATGTTCTTTGCCACAACTCTAGTGAGGATTCTTCCCTCACTAAGGCGATGATAGAAACATTTTAGTATGCTTTTTGTGCTCTGTTTAGATCCATTCTTATCAAATGTATTGCTTCTTTTTATTGAAAAGAGAAAGATAGTCGACTCTATTAAACATATGAAATATGAAATATAATTATTCCAGTCGACTCTGTTTAGATCCTAGTTGTTATTCCACCCATATGAAATATAATTATTTTCAATTGCATCTTTGAAATAGCTGTAGATACATATTTCGTAAGTTATATATGGCGAGTACAAAAATTGAAAATAGCCATGGCCTTACAACAGAAGCAACAAATATACTTGGCCCAAAAAATTATCCAAATATATATCTGGTATTCAATAATCGAAGAGCCCTTAAAGCTGCCAAAAAAATATTAAACTATTTATGCCCCCTGCTGCCAAAAACCAGGAAAATGCGGTGGTGAATCTGTAACTATACTTGAAGTTGTGTTGCTGCATGTTGGTTGTGTTGTCTCATTGTTGACTTCGTGCACAGGTGTAGTTGAGAATGCAGGTGTAGTTGAGAATGCATTGGAACATGAGGGGCCACTTACCCCAAGCTGAACATTATGCATTGACAGCAACTAGGGACAATGCATGGAAAATAATTCCCTCAATAATGGGTGTTCTTCAGGCAAAGGATTTTGTGGAGTACTTACTCTTCTTTTCCTTCCCAACTCTTTTCTCGCCTTCTCAAACTCTTTCTCCTTTTTTTCCTGATCTCTTTGGATCCTTTCTTGCTCCTTCTTCATCTCCTTTTCTTGCCTTTGCATCAGCTTATGGTGCTCTTTTTCTTGCCTTCTAATTTCCTTTTCAATCTTTTGTTGTTCCTTTTGTTCCCTTCCTGCAATTCTGTCTTCCTTCTTCTATTGCATTTGTATTCTTTTTCTTTGCTTCAAGTCTTCAATTTCTTTCTTTCTTTTCTCCTTCTCCATGAGTAGCTCCATATATTGATCAGTAGTGATGAGCTGAGATTCCCTACTCAGTCTTATTCCATCATTACAATTTGATCTTGATGACTCCTTCACCCTTTCCATTGGAAGTTTCAAAAATTTAGAAATGGAACTTTGTCCTCTATTTTCCTCAAAAGTTTGATTGCAGTTTTCTGCTCTAATCTCTGATTCCTCCAACTCTTCTACACCAATTTGTTCATCATCAATAGTGTTGACAAAGTAGTGTACCACATCTGACTCATGAAGTAGTAATGGTTGTGAGGGAATAGATGGAGTTTCTTCTTCAGTGTTGATGTTCAAATTGACACCAAGATTAAGCGCAACTTCTTTCATCCAATCAGGACAACTAACCTGGGTAGGCAGCGTTGCTGACTCATCAAAATGACTTTGTCCATCCTGATTTATTGCTTGTTGGTGAGCATATTCATTTTCATTTTGTTCATTTTGTTCAGCATCACATTCTTTACTTTCCTGTGTGTTGAGTACAATCTCAACATCATCATTGCACTGCTCACTGTTGGGCACCTCTAAATTATCTCTACCTAGCCTTAGCATGTTTTCCGCTGCATGTGATTCATCTTGAATTGACGTGTCAAAAGTTCTGCTAGGTGCCATGTCCTCATCCAAGGCATTTGGATTAAGAGGCCATATACCTGTCCTCTTGAAACCTGCTTTAATATTTTCAGGTGAAAGAGCCTTTTGAAAAGCCCTACTCCCCAATGTAGCTAATTCTGACCTGTTGACATATATTCCATGTTTTTCAAATAACCACTTGCGTCTCTCCTCTTTGAAGTAACTTTTGAATGGAGCAAAGACACTAACATCTAACGGCTGTAATTTGTGAGAAGTATGTGCAGGTAATGTAAGTAAATCTATCCCCAAACTCCTTGCTTCTTGAATTGTTCCTAGAGCCACATGAGAACCGTGACCATCAAAAATCAATAAATGTTTGTTGCTTGGAGACACCCCACCAGGTACACATGTTGCAAAATGATGCAACCATTTCATGAATAACTCCTTTGTCATCCATGCATGTGGTTGTGCTGCCATGCAAGCACCAGGCTCACAACCTGCTATATAATTTTGCAATTGCCTCTTACCTTTGAAAAGATAGAAACCAAGGATGCTTTGTCCAACAGCATTCACATGACATAAAATGGTAATCCATTCTCTACTTTTTGGGATTATGTATGGGACACTTCTACTTCCCCTTCTAGCAAGCACTCTCATACCACAATTTCTTCCTGCCTGTAAGCCAGTTTCATCACAATTCCATATTTTTCTTGGCCCATAAAGGTTAGCCTTATAAACAGAGGACAAATTTAGATAGAAAGAATTAACAATAGCTCGTCTAAGACTTACTGCTCTGTCTCTATCAAGGCCTTCTGCTGTCCTCAATCTTAAATCTGGGTGTCTTCTTTTAAAACCAGCCCACCATGAGTTTCCAGGGGTACCATCTGTGAATGGGGTGGACCTAGATTCACATATTTGTGCCACATATGCTTTAAGTTGTGATATTTCTAACCCATGACCCATATCAGCCATTTCATGACACCACTGCACCAATTCAAGCTCTTCCTCTTTCGTGAGAATTGTTGGGGGGCCTAGCGTTTTCTTGGTGGTTATACCCAATAACCAAGAAGTAAGTGTGCTAGTAGGTATACCCCACTTTTTTGCAGCACCATGTGTTGAGGAACCATATTCTTCAACTTCTTTGATGGCATTATTCATGCTAGTCTCATCTCAATCTCCACGTATTTTGATTTTTTTTGTTGATGTACCACCTGTGACTTGGACAGGTGCAGGGTGCAGTTCTGGACCGTTGTTGGCATTCCCATCTTCTTCTTGTTCACTTGGTGGAATTAAAACTCCCCTAATTTTGGCACACGAAGGGTGAACTCTCTTAAGTGATCGTTTTTTCTTCATGTTAGAAATTAATACCTGCAAAAAAATGAAAAGAAAATGTTACTATGAAACTTAGACTGAGCTTTTATTCTCTGTTTGTATATGAAACTAATATATATATATATATATAACCTGCTTTAGAGTTTTTTTGCAGTTACAGGGAATTAGAAAATGTAAATCCTCAAAACTTATTTTGTGCACATGTGTATATGAAACTAAACTAGATAATGATAATTATCTTGCTGAAAGTTACTATTAAAAATCAGATTGATGTGTGTATATCTGTCTGAGAGGGGAGTACAGAGATAATTTATATACATACAGAGTTTTTATTTTTTAATTTAGTTTCATATACAAACAGAAAAATGAGTTCAGTATATACAGTTTTATATACAAATAAGAAATAAGCAGAAATAGTTTGATATGAATCCAAAATACTGGAAGAAAAAAAATTATTTCAGTTTTCTAAAAACTTACCAGAACAGAGAGCTGCTGACAATGTTGGAAGAGAAAAATAAATCAGTTTTCTACAAACTTACCAGAACAAAGAGCTGCTCACAATATTGATTCGATGGTGAAGATAGCTGGAAAAAAGTGTGAAATGTAATTGTTGGACCATGAAATGAATTTATAGAAAGTTACAAAGACTTATTGGTGCTTGATCCATGTGCTTGTTTGTGATTGGTTGAAATTGGAAGTGTGGATTGAGATTCATGAGATGTTCAATCTAATGGCTACAATTGATTTTTCAGCTGCATATATTTATTGAATTTCACCTTCTCATAAATGCATAGGTAATATTTCTAGAGCCTTACAGTTTGTATTTTTTTTCAGGTTATTCATTAATGCTTGTAGATGGGATGGAAAGTGGAGGGAAAGTGGACTATATTGTTTGAAAATATTTAATTTAATACTGTATTGGACTTGAGTTTTGTCCTATAGTGATAGTAAAATCCTTGCATTTATGTGAATGAAAGTGTATTTGCTCATAAATGGCATGACCTTTTTAAATTTGAATGTAGGTTTAAACTTACAAAAATGTTGGTGGTAATGAAAAATATGTACACTTTTATTTTAATCTGTAAATTGAATTTATTGATTTATACACATTTTAGATATATACATTTCTTAATGCTTACATCATTTAGTGTCTATTTTATATCAAATGTGTTCTTAGAGTAATAAAATGTACCCCTAACATTGTTTAATATTTAATTGCAAAAAAATGGTCATTTTATGTTTAGTTATTAGATTTTATTTATGCAACCTTTGGTATTTGAATATTCCAAAACTAAATGTAAAAATAACAGAACTTGTCACAGTCATTGGCTAACACACAATGACTGGCTCCTCTCCCCTATATTGGTTTGTGAGTGCATCAAAGAGTGATCCTCATACAGGATAATACCATTACAGAAAGTGGTTGTACAAACATTCCTATTATATGTGACATGGTATCCTATTTGTCAGGAATCTTTCTTTCTTTTCACAACATCCCTATAAATAACCCCACCCTTCCTAAGTGTACTTACCATGTGGGCACTAGGCTTTACCCATCTTCCTCTTCTTCATTTGCCACAAATATCAATAGGTACTTACCCAATTGTTTCAATCCCAATACAGAGCATTCATTATTCATGGTGTAGGGTTCCATCCTAAGTAATGGTACGTCATCAAGAAAACAGATGAGAAGACCATGTTAGATGGTGCAGTCATCCATGAATGAGAGTATTGTTAGTGACTAACATTGATAAAATATAATGCACGTAATAATTGCTGTGTTGTTGAATCGAGCTTCGTCCAGGTCCAAAACAAACCCTTAAGTGGCAAAAAAACTGCAAGCCGCACCCGTTCCCAAATTTACAGAGGGGATAACTGACAGTAGCCACCCCTAAAGCTTTACGAAAGGGTTTCAAGCATAAATTGTATTGTACGAAAAACAACACCTAAAGAGGAAACTTTTTTGGAATTTGGTTCTATTTTACAAAATTTGTTTTAATTTATATTTTTTGTGCAATTTGGAGGTTGTGCTCCCATGGCCACCCCATAGAAACAACAATTTTTGATGGGTAGACGGAGAGGAGCTAATTTTGATGTAGAGGCAGATGTATTAACAGTGTAAATTATAAAACAACAATAACAATGGGGATGGGGGATTTGGAGGATGTAGCTGGGCCGTATGCAGATCTCAAAGATAATGAAGAAGGCAGAGAAAAATACCAGAGTGCAAAATTATTTTTGATCTTTTTGATTATTTTGTTGATTGCGGTTTGTGGGGCTATTTCAACTACAAGGATGACCAAAGGAGAAGAAAAAGTGTTGTATGTTGTTTCAAGGGGATCTGCTCATGGGGTCTCACAAAAAAGTGTTGGGATTTCTCTATTGTCTCCATTTCAATGGCCTAATGCTGAGATCAAATGGCAGAGGATTGAATTCCATTAGCCAAAGAAAGACTTGAGATACGAACTCACATATAATATAACAAACAACCGAAAGTACAACACCCGATTCAATGAAATAACAATAGAGATTCAGAACATAGAGAGTCATAAGGGTTTACCATGTAAAAAGAAAGCACCTTCTTCTGAAATCCCTCCACGTAGCCAACCACACCTACACTAAAGCCTCCTCTGTTCTAGAAATAAGCCACAATGTAATTCTTAACAAATTTGTTTTAACAAACTTCCCCCCACGCAGCACAGGAAAAAGGCCTCCGACTATGGTTTGCGGACTCAAAAAAGATATCAACTTTATTTTTCTAACACAACTTGCCATCTATGCCATGTGGACAGTGAACAATCCACAGTACATTAACTTTTCCTGCCAATTGCAAATGAGTTGCAAATTACACCGGAGAGGATAACAATGTTTATTTTTTGGAGTTACAATTTGTGGTGAAATATATGCTATCTTAAATTGTTTCAAGTTCATATTATGGGCAGGGGGGAGAAATATAGTACAACTACAACATCTGGAAAGAAAAACAATTCTTATTATGCTTTGGTGAAAGTCCACGACCTGTTTTGAAGCTCCTTTTTCCTCACAGGATGTGAGCATGTGCTAGAAAAAGATTAGACACATGTTGGTTGTATTAGGTGAAACAATGTCAACATTTGACTAACATTGAAGATTTCACATGCCGTGTGTAAATCTCCCATTGTGAAATGTGGCACTCGTTATTATAAATCATTCAGACTAAGTACCTTGGTTCCATAATCACCCTCCTCGCCCGTGAACTAACATTTATGAGCTTGGCATAAGATTTAACATCGAATTATTTTCAAACTTTAGACCAATTCAAGTTTGTTATTAAGGAATGGTGTAGACAACTCCCAATCTCAAACAGACTCTCTTAGCTCTGCATTTTATAAAATAGCAAACTCTCTTAAGCATAGGTTTTTAGACTTGCATGACATAGACATGCCAATCACAAAAATTATCTATGAACTTGTTCATCATATTAATATTAATTACACCCTATAGTTGTGGGATCCAATCAACCATACAAGGAAAAGTTGGAGAATTCTTGATAATAATAAGCATGGTAGATACATGCAACGATCACTTTTATTTGTTTGGACGCTAAGTTGTTGATGTGTCCAATTCGAAGGGTAGGTGGGGGTAGATTTCCGATGTGCATTGAGTGTGGCACTATGCCAACTCGTGCAAGTGCAAGATAGTCAATAGTCGCTTGCCTTTTTTTATTTTCTTGGATTGAATATGAACGTTCGTTGCGTTTTCGTACATGGTGATTTTTTCTATACCAAGGAAAGGAGGATTATGAGACATTCCCTACCTGAGACAGTCACTTACGACAATGAATCCATAGTAGTATGCAAAACAACCATCGAAATGAATCAAGAAAATAGAGATTGTGGACAAAGGGGGAAGAATACAATGTAGGCAGTAAATAACAATTGCGTCTGTTGAAAATAATGCACCTTAATCAGTTGTCCCGCACCCCCCGTTCACACCTTCGTTATGATGTGTGATGCATTTGATCTACCCTATATAAATTGTCTGACTGACACATGTAATCCATTCAATTCGCCCAAGTCTCCGATGCGACATTGGCAGGAAGAAGTTCTGTTAAAATGGCACCTAGAAAGGCTAAAGTTTTAGCGGTGGTGAATTTAATTATTTGCTTACACAGTTCCATTTATGAGGATGATGAGAAAGGTAGATACATGAAATGATGTGTGGCGCAGAGGATGGCGTATGCAGTGGTGTCACGGCCACGCAGGTGCTAGGCTCGATTTTGTTGGGGCATGTGCTAACGTAAGTGATAGTTAGGCACGGACCCTTTTACCATAAGAGACACCTCCAAAAATGACGACGGTCATCAATAGGAGAAAGAAAATTAGTAAAGCATTTTTAAGACGACAAATGTACTAAGCCTTACGACTGACATCACTTTTTGATATTTCACGGGAGGACTTCGCAGAATTCCGCCTTGATGCATGCCGGCAACATATACAATTGCATGGAATGTGCGTAACTACCACTTTTTATCATCTCGGAAAGCCACATGCAACTTCCTCTTCACAGATATGACGGCATGAAATAATTTGTTATGATACGCAAACAACCTTGTCTCTCCTGTCAATGGTAATGCCATTGCACCGACTCACATGTATAATTTTCTCCCACAATGCCTCATACATTTCTATTTTTCAAGAACAGTAATGCCTTCCACAAGACCATTCCAGACGACATGGAAGAACAGTTGTTACTAAACTGCAATGGCTTCGAGGCTGAGGAAGTCTGCACAGACATGAGCCGCGGTGATGAAGTTATAGCGGTGGCTATGATTCTTCTCTGCTTCGGATTTCTCAGCATGTTTACACTCCCAATGGCCCAATGGGGCTCGAGACGGAGCTTATTAAAATATTTTAGGGCACTACACTAACAGGCCCTTATTAAAATATTTTGGAAAGCGATGTTTGTGCAAATTTAGTGCAGAAATTTAACTAAAGATCAAATACAATGAAACACCCTCCCTTTTGGTCTACAATACAATTTTATTTTATTTCTATCCTCTCTTCCTCCTCAGAGGGCTACTCTCAACCCTTTTCCTGTCACCTAAAATTATATCTACAATTCAATATTTTACACTTAATTGGCTCAAGGATCAAACTTCCTCCCCAAACCCCTTTGTATTTGCCTGCAAAGTACAAAAAACAGAGAACATAATACCCTTCACAATTGAGAAAATAAAATTAATAAAAAAAACACCTAGGGTCCTTGTCATCCTCCCTCGTGTGTTCCACTGTAACCTCAGCTGAATCCAAATCTCGGGCACACAGAGCCCCCTCTGTATGTGATACCCAAGGTATTCCCAATACTAAGTAGCAACATGAATCCCAACAAATATCTTTTCCAGATTTTAAATATCTTAAAAATTCATGTTTACCTTAACATCTTTAATTCAGATTTCAATATTATAGAAAGATTTAACAGCTATAAAAACGTTGCAAAACCTTCCCAAAATACACAAATCAGTCATTAGATATTTTTTCTGTTAATGCAGAAGATACATGCCATTTTTCTCACCTTGCAAGATAGTTTACCCGGCTAAGTTTTCTATATACCATACCAAGAACATTAAAGCATTGTGGAAATAGTTAATTATAATGAAAAACATGCTTTCAAGAAACAAGGTCAATTTAAAAATCTAAAAAATGCTTGGTGCCAAAGAGAGAATCAAGGTTCTGTTAAACATTAAGCATCGTGTCATTGAATTGTAACAGGGATGCATTGTTTGATATTAACCTTACAGGCAGCTGTTTTGGTAACATACAGTAAATGGTAAAAAAGAAACAATCTTCCAATCTATTTCCAGTATTTAATTTCGAGCCGTCCTGATTAAGAAGTGATGCCTATACTGGAGCATAAGAATTAAGTCGAGCGAAAAATGGACAGTTTTTATGTGCATCGGTGACGTCCATGAGCTTAAGCGGCAGCACGTCCAAGGCCGTAGCCATGTCCTGTGTCAACTGGTGAAATTGCATGGACATGACCTCCATTTGCATCAACAGCCAAACGCTACTCGCACTATTCCATTCCTCTATAGCACGCTTCGTTCGCTTGAACATAACGTGCATTTCCCTGAGGTAAAGCAGGGCAACTTAACTGAAAATATTACAATACGGTTTGGATGCAAAGTGAAGGTGACTTGTATCTGTATTGCATTACAAGTGGGTTTTGTGTATATATATGTGCAACACTTTACTTCTATATGTAGGTTGGAACCAAGATCTGGGCACACTACTGCGGGTATGATGTAGGTAGGAGTGTGCACATGCATTGTATGTGATGAGACAAATGTGTGTTACAAAGTCTTTGCTCCTCTTCCTTGCATGCTTTTACATTCTTTTTATATCTCATTCTTGTGTAGCATTCAAACGTAAAAGCTGGTAGAATTTGTAGATCTTTTATGGCATGAGCTCTTGACATTGCCGTGAATGTTAATCCTTGATGGTCAACATTTCCGATGTCTACTGTGGCCTTGTCAAGAGTTAGGCCTTGTGATTTGTGGATGGTGAGGCCCCAAGACATTTTTAGGGGGATTTGGCAACGAGTGCCACATGTGACAGGAGGTAGGGGAAAGTGGGTTGGGTTGAGTTTGTCCCATGTGGGCCCTTGGTAGTGTCTGAAGTTGACAACAACAAAGGATGACAAGTCTGGTGGGTGTGATTCTGGATTGTACACCACATCGAGCACTTGCCCTAGTGCACCATTAACCAATCCTGAGCTAACCCACAAGTTAGATGTCAACATGACCTCCTATCCGGTGCATAGGAATATTATCGGCTCCAGTTGAGGGTCGTTGATGTTTGAGTCAAAGTTATGCTTGCTTTGTTCTGCGATGCTCCTTGCAATTGGCACATGTAAAGATTTTAGCATTTTTTTATTGTGCTTGCTTGCGAGTTCCTTTGTTGCAAAAAGGTGTTTCTCAGTCATGAAGCTGGATTGCTCTGAGGTAGACGTGTGTGAATTTGTACGTGACATGAGAAGAGACCAATCCTTAATGGTTGCTTCTACATTTATGATGTTGGTCAACATTTCCCTGAATTCAAGTTGTGTCGGGTTCAATCCTTGTTGCCTGAAGTTTGTGTCCAAGGTGATCACTGTATCAAAAGCATGCCAAAGGGAGATGCCTATTTTGTTGCCTGCATATAATGGTACATCGTTGACCGGAGGGAGCTGGCCTAAGCCACCCACCAAAATCATTGAGTAGTTGCCGAATGCGTGGTTATTTTGTTGGGGGAATGCCTCACGAAGTCTTTTGTTGATGTTTTTTAACGTTGTAGGACCTATAAAGCTCATTTCATCTATGAGTATGTACTGTATGGCACTCATACACTCTTGGAAGATTTCTAGGGCTTGGCCTTCAAGAGGTTTCATGTCGGAAATGGGTATTCAGAGGGAAGAATGTATAGTAGATGATTTTATGTTGAATGCAACAATACCTGTTGGGGCTAGTACAAGAATGGAAGACTTAAATGTTCCTGTGATATTTTGAAGACCATTTCTAATGCATTGTATGAGGTATGATTTTCATGTACCAGCGGTTCCCTGAATGATCATCTTCAATGGTGGGTGTTTCCCTTGTATGAATTTTCAGTGCGGGCAAGGTCTATGAATTTAGGTGCACTTTTTTGTAAGGCAACAGGGATGGAATGTACCTTCCAATTGTGGTTAATGTCAAAGTCACGAAGGCCTATCATGTCTACATCATCAATTGTTATATTGAAGTGTTGGGTGCATGCATGCTATATGCTCCCATTCAAATAGTTCTGCATGCAGGGGGTTAGATCCCTGCGAGTTATTGTAGTCACTACTTGTTCCAGTTGCAGTTTCTTCTAGAGTAGTGGCTCTATGTACATGTAAAGGGATGTAGGAGTTTTTTAATTTTCCCCATTGGTTAGTTATTTCAGATGTAGAGATGTCAATAGCTGTTTGGATATGTCTATAGTTTGATGCAGGGAAATTCCATGTTCTAAATCTCTACCTATACCGTAAAAGTATTTCGGGAATGACACCTCACAAGCTTGGGAAGTTTTGGAATTTGCAAAGGGTTTTCCTTTAGTAGAATTACCCTGTGGCAAGTAGGCTGGATGAGATCACATTTCTTCAAGGTATCTAGTTGAATAGTTCTCATGCCCTATGCATGCATCCACATTTTGCAGACATCTCCCAAGGCACCTGCAACTCAACATCTATTGGAAGTCCCTTCTCCATAATGCTTTGGAGGTTGTCCCGTGCCCTGTTTCAAAACTCCTCTTTTTACATAGTCTGGTAGCATGCTAGCAAAGGTTATCTGATTGGATTGAACACCTTTTGGTTACATTTGGTGAAACGACATCAATGTTGTGTGAGGATTCCCATGTCCTCTGTTAGCTGCTCCCTCCTTAGTCCCCTCTTACTCATTCTTTATCTGTAATTTGACGTTGGAAAATGCCACGTTTTAAATCTCCCATTCTGATAGAGGCCAGAGGAATGCTGGCAAAGGTTGTGCACTCTGGTTTTACACCTGCAAACTACATTTGGCTGAAATTTTCGAAGGTCTTTTCAACAAACTCATTTTTTTCATATAGTGCAATCATTGTAGTCCACGATACCACTTATCTTACTCGGGCCACTCGTCTCTCCCTGTAAACTGATACATTTAAATTTCTTTCCTATTATATTTCTCTCACATAATTGTAGACCTCTTTTTCTCCCTAAGGGTTCTTGATCTTTGCTGTTTCCGGTCCATATTGACGCCAAATTTGAGTTTGCTTTGGATTTTTTTAGGGTTGTTTCCCTCTTAATCGGAATTGGGAGTCTGCGATGACCCATGGGTTTTTACGGATATGGATCGTTTTCGCATTGGAAAAAATGTGGTTGCATGCAATTGATGCAAGTATTTTTTTTGAGTTCGAAAGTGAAATACAAAAATGCTTATATTCATGTTTGTGATTTTAACTGTATATTAGTGATTTTAAAAAAAAACCCGTAGACAATGACAGGCTGTAAATTTTTAAAACCGTAAGTTTTTTTTGTGGTTTATATAAAAAGATAATACCTATGTATATATAATACATATGACAGGGTGTATAAAACCGTAAGTTTTTTTTTGTGGTTTATATAAAAAGATAATACCTATGTATATATATATATGAACAAATCTATAAAAATTACTGGAATTTACAGCCACCTGAAAAATCTAATCCGTTAAGCGATTTTTTTTTGACAGGCACAGATAATTTGAAATTCCAGGCTTGTAGTGAGTCAGCGACGTATTTTTCCATCACACAATCAGACAGGTAACGTCTGTGGGGCCGAATTTGCTTACACACAGGCTATCCGTGCCTTTGCATACATAGTCACACCACCGTATGTATGCATTTCGTCCCTTTGGAGTGCAGAAGAAAAGAGAAGCAGGATCGACTGCAATGGAGTAGGATCGAACCCTCGACCTGTGTTGAGTTTTCATATTATTGGCAGTAAATTGGGGGTTTGCGATGTAAATTGGAATAGTGTGTTGGAGCGGTTGTGAAGAAAATTTGGCGGTCGGCATGGGCGTCCAGAATCCAGAGCAATGTCGTTCGGAAATATGCTCTGTTATCCATCCTAGGCCTAACTGTAATTCCTCACCTGCGGATCCGGAAGAAAAATGCATCCCTACTGTCGTTTAGTGATAAGAATACGAAGAAGGTGATGAAGGTGTGCAAAATAGTCGCACACATCGCAAATGCAATGGTATCCGCTGCCATTGCCTTCGTTTCTGCAGTGACATTCACCAGGCATTCGTAATTTGTATATTGTCATTGCATGGATAAGAAACCCAATTTAATTGGAAAATGTTTTTTCCGGGTGCCGGAAATAATTCCGTGAAGAGTTATGCCGGAGTTTGACTCTTTCCAGCAGAGTCATCTTCAAAGGAACACCTCCGGTGTAATTATTAATATAATATTTATTAAAAATCAATCGACAAGTTTTTCTTTATTGTTGGGGGAAAATAAAATTCCGCTTCCAATTGCCAGGGATGCCAAATTGGCTTTCCGCACTTGGATTTCTCCTTTCTTGGCAAATTCTTCTTTTTTCCACGCTTGTGAAATTTCTCCTGCTGACTTCCAACCCAACCAGATGGCAAACTAACAAAAAATCTTCCAATTTCCCACATGGAGAAAAAAGATGGGAATTGATAACCTGCTTTACCATTACCATGGGCAAATGATTAAGTTTTTTCCCAACATTCCTTGACAATTAATGCCCCCTACCCAAAGAAAGGGAAGTTGGTTATTTTAACAAGAAGAAAGAAGCGGTTACGGGGAAATTTCTTTAATTCCCATAACCATTTCTCCGTGAAACTTGTTGGCAGAAGTAGGGCCAAATTAAGGTTTCGGAGCACCCTAGGCAGTACTCGTAGCGTACACCCCCCCTTCCGAGATCAACCACCCACTAGTAGGTACAAACAAAATTTAAACTCAACTGAAACATTAAATCCTGAAACCAAATAATATACAAATCCCAATTTCACAAAATATCCAATTGTAGACATCTAGTCCGTTTATATTCATTTGCAAAGCGTAAAATAAAACTACTAATTGAGACAAATAACTAGAAAATTAAACCCTGTTTGAAAGGTTAAACATACAAAAAACATTAATATTTACTCTGATTTACTATACACAATACACATTTAAAGAAAATTAGCAAAAAATTGTTTGAAAATCAAACATTTGACTGTGTATCATAAACTATAATGCTAACCCCTGAATCTAAAAAGGTGAAATCAATTAAAGCCTTAAATAAATTTAAGAAAAATAATCAAGATCCTAGAATGCAAAATTAAACCTTGTTCGAAAGGTTATACATATGAAGGGTGTTAATATTTACTCTTTTGGCATACACAAGACAAATTTAATGAAAATTGGTAGAAGGGTATTCAAAGATGGATTACCCGGCTGGTATTGGAGCAGTAAGAGCACCAAAATGAATGAGTCTCCAAATTTCCAATGCCAAAATAAATTGGGGTGATCCAAACTCACATGCGGCCATTAACAATTACCCCACAAAAAAAATCAAAGAATGAATGCCTCTAAAATTTTAAATGGCAAAATATTTAGTAGCATCCAAGACAAAACCAATTACTAATTTTTTTTCCGGTCACCTGTGGTTGTTAGCCTATCCTGCGGAGTGAGCGAAGATGCGAACTTGTCAGGCTGTTCTTCGGACTATACATTGTAATGAATAATGAATTTAATAAATTTACAGTTACTAACAACTGTTGATTGCATGCGGCATCTATGATAAACCTGTAGGATGTCAATGAAATTAAATTTATTTGCCAATGTTTATATATGTGAATGGCGGTTACACTTACTTATTTTTGCAAAGTATGGAGCGCCGACCTGTCACCTGAGATAAACATTTAGCACCCCTGCCCATTGTGCGCCCTAGGCAACTGCCTAGGTTGCCTAGAAAAACACAGTTGGAGTTTATATATATATATATATATTCCAAAGATTCATTTTCATCACAGGTTTTGAAGGAGAATAATTTTCAAACGCATTTCTCCACACATTGAAGGAAGCCCACGTTGAAAGGAAGAAAGAAACAACTCCATTCACGTGCCAGGGAGAAGATAGATTCACCACGCATTGGAAAAAAAGAAACCCATGCTTGGAGAAAAGAGGATGAAAAATAGGTCAAAAGATTGTCCATGCATTGGTCAAAATAAGAGAATAGTCCAAGAAAAGAATGGCCCACACATTCAGGGAAAGATATGTCCAAAATACTAAGAAGAAAGCCACGCATGTGAGGTAATAAAGCAACCAAAGAAGACAAGTATCTCCACGCCAACAAAGAAAGATAGTAGCTGTCCACGCCAACAAAGGAAGAAGAAGCCAACCATGACTTAGAGCACTTTCCACGCAGCCAAAGAGGACAAGATCATTGTTTCAACACATGCACAAGACATGAGAAATGGAGAGCTCACGCCAATGCAGAAGTAAATAGCCACGCAGCCAAAAATTAAAAGGCCAAGCACTATTTAATAGGCCAAAGTCCACGCATTTGCCAAAGATAAAAGATTATGCTGCCAGACAAAAGTCCACACAGTTTGAAGAATAAAACAATTGTTCTCAAAGCAAAGATCTATTCACTGCCAAAGAGGAAGATTCACATGGGGAGACGAAGCATTCCCACACTTTGGCAAAAGACCATGTCCATGCATTGGTCAGGGTGAAGCAATAAATTCCCATGCCATAGAGAATAAAACACAATACACGCTTATCTAAAAAAAAAAGAGTTAAGTAATTGCAAATAAAATCACGCTTTGACAAAGGACTGTGCATGAAAATAAAATCATGTGAACCATTTAAAAAATGTCAAACAAGATATGTATCAGCATAAGAAAATGAAATTAATGAAGAAAACGATAGATGCGGAAAGAACGTGCCGCAGGTTGTATTTGTCGAAGTATTCAACTTTGGAAATTGATATCTCGAAGTTGGATGATTTTCGTGAAAAACCAATCATTGTACACAATATTACTCATGTTAAAGTGCTTACATACTCATTTACAAAAGCACAACACCTCGTTTGATATTTTTTATGAAGCCAAATAAAACGCAGTTCATTTGATTTTCGTCGCGCGTGTTATTTCAGCTTGTTGGAAGGCCTACTTTGAGAATTGGTATTTCCGAACCTAAGTGATTGTTGATAAGAACCGTTTGGTTCGTTAAATTCAACCCAAACTTCATGTACTCCTTCGCCAAATTTAAAATGTCACAACACCTTGTTTGATATTTTTCACAAAGCCAAATAAAACGAAGTTTGCTTGATTTCGTTGCGCACACAATTTTTAGCTTGTCAAGGAGATTGACTTTAAGGGTCGATATTTTGAACTCGGATGATCATTTAGAGAAAAAGATTGGTTATGTTGAATTCTTCCTCACATTCATATGCTCCATTGGACAAGTTGTAAAATCTTAGGGTGACGTTTGATAATTTACCCAGGCTAAAACCAAACGAGATGTTCGCAGTTTTACACATGCATTTTCCTAGCAGTTTTAGAAGAGCCAACTTTGACCTTTAATATTTAATTGACAGAATTTGATTGGGAAAAAACCCTCTGACACATGCAAACTTTTGGTCCCTTAATAGACTCCCTCATCCAGTGAGAGCTTCTCAAAACAAGATTTTGTATTTTTCCCAAGTGTAGTTTCAGAGGCGATTTGTTCAATTTTGAAGTCTAGAAGTAATAGCTAGAAATCAAGGTTTTGTCACGTCTTCACAATCATGTCATCTCCAAACAAAGCAGTGTTGCAGTATGAGTTCTAGGGCATTCTACCCACCTCGGCGCTCCATTCATAGTATGAGAACATCATCGATACCAACCTAGGACATTTCGGTGTAAGTTGATTCCGCGATCGCATATCAACCAAAGGCGAGTCAAAATTTTCCTTGTGCTTGTTCCGAAGCAGTCTCTCATGCGCATGGAAGCCTTCCTAGTGTCCCTATAGAGTCCCATATTGGTCATCACTTGCATGAAGCACTACGACACCTGCATAATGTGGCAATTCAACTCCAACAACTCCAAAGCAGAAGCGACCTCGACTTGTGACGTCAACTTGTGAGCTCTCGATCTCATTTCCGCGGCGCCAACGTTTTTCGATATTAACGAATGGGTCACCTATGACTTCTTCATTATGCAGTATAGGTTGTAGTTATTGGCGAAGGTCTCTTCAGAGTCAAAAGCCATGGTTATCGACAAAGATCGATAATATGAGATAAGTTTGTCTACATAAATTGTCTTCACTTGATCATTGTGGAAGATCTATTTATTAACAAACCAATACCAATGACAAGTGCAATTGTGTGGATTCATCAAACAAGGACCATATCATTCAAGCATGTCGATATCGGCTCTCAGTTAGTAGCGAGCGCAATATTTCATTGATTAGCTCTTAAAGTTGGAGCATTCTCGGATTGGATGATCGTGAGCGAATCAGAATAACATACACTTCTGGGATGGTGACAAAGACAAAAGACATAACCCCAAGAAGTGAATTGCAATCTCGACTCTTGGATGATCTTCTCAAAGGTGAAAGATCAAGAGCTAGATTCTGACAAACCAAGGTGGTGTAACGACTACGGTCTCACGACAAATGAATAATTCACCATGGAAAGGTATTCAGAGCATATGGAGAATTATGTGTAATTGTGAATGCTGAATACGAATAAAGATAAACTTGTCTCACACGAGGATGTTGCTTAAATAGAGGGTTGAATGAATTGCTCAAGTTTCAAGCTTGGCTCTCTTGTCATCTAGAGGATTGTGGAGCACATGGTCAATGAGTTCATTCATGTACGATCGGGATACGTGCAAACTCTTGGCCTAATGGATAAGGCATTGATCCTAGGTGTCTTGATCTAGATGACACGTTGTTGACTAAGATGTCTATATGTGTGTGTCCAAGTCATTTAAGTGGGGTCCACATATACCCATTGCTTTTATTTTGTAAAGTGATGTTATTGTTTAACTCACTTTTGACAAACTTTGGATAACTTAAGTGGTTTCTATTTTTAGTTACTTTTTATAAAGTTGGTTGAAAAAGTCAAAGTCACTTAAGGTGCCCTAGTTAATGTGCATGTAAATCCTAACTACTTTGTAACCAAATTTTGGGTTATAAAAGAAAGTCAAGGGCTCATTTGTAAGGGTGACTTTGAGAGAGGAGAAGAAAATACTTTTGTATACTAGCTTTACTTTCAAGGAAAGAAACTTTGTGTTCTTTTGAGAACACGTTTTGGAGTTAATGAAAATATGAATTTTGTGTCCTATTCATTGTCTCTTGTAACATTTGGTGTTATTATGTTCATTAGATGTTGAGCGTTGGAATCTTGCATGCAAATATTGACTTGGATCTTATTGTCAACTATATTAATACGTTGTTCTAGTTCACAATGAACAAGCTTTGATTATTTACTTGCTCACGTGTGTTCCCTTTTACTCATTCTTGTTTAGCTAACTCAAGCTCCATTTTATTTGTGTTAGTTATTCATCGTTCTTTTTCATGTAATATTAGGATTTGTCTTTACCTAATTCCTTCCATTCATTCATTTCCATTCCTTTCCTTCATTCCATTCCATCTCCCTCATTCACTTTTCTTTTCATTGATGTTCCAAAACACCCCCGACATACAATTTTGAATGTACAAATGTAAATGCAGTTTTTGTTTTCAATAAAGGCAGCCTCACCTTCATTGAGGAGGGACTTTGTTCCCATACTGTTGCATGTCATTTGCATGTGTGCAAATCCATATGCTAACAATATGATAACCTTGTAAAAATTAGATGAAAGAGATGGATATGGTAATTCTATTTGTTCTATGTAATTGTAGAACTCTAGGGAAATATTGTGGTTTTGGTTCTCTTTTCGAGGTTCACCAATCATGTATGTAATTTCAGTCCTTCCTCCCAACTCCTCTCTTTATGTCTTCAATTCTATTTTTTAGAATGTTATGCCATATATTTAAATATGTAATTAATATGATCAAATGTGCAGTTTTGTTATGAAAATTCAAATGGATTATGTTTGGAGTGGTCAAGATATGTTCAATTTAGGATTAATATCAAGCACTAACTTGAATTATTAAGGAGGATCCATGCTACTAATTTTTGAAGCAGCTCATGGTCTTTGAAATGGTGGGGAATCCACATGGGTGATCAAGGAGTGTATTGTAATTACGCCGTAAGGCGTTTTCCCTATGAGACGGGGCTAGGGGTATTGACAACAGTCAGAAATCGGACTGTGGAGAAGAGTTTTCCAGAAGCACGTTGAAATCCTACGATCTATAAACGCAAGCCCTAATTTCAGTGCTGCTTCATGCTAGCGATCGAGGATCTTGTAAAACCGGTGACTGCAACAACATGCTCGTGTGTTAAGGTGAAGGGCAGATTCCTGCGCAGTATTCTCTGAACCAAATCCATCACTGCGGCTGCTGCGTCTCAGGATGTCAAGACCGCCCAAAGAAAATCGCTACTCGGAAACAATGTTGAGCGATTCGTATTCCCCACAGAGACCAGCGTCAGGGCTCCCGCGTGTTTCAAAGACGAGGCAAGCGAAGAGCTCGTATTAATACACAAGACCACCGTTCCTTCCACTATCGCAGGATCGAGCTTTTTCTTACATGTCGGTTCTCCACTTTGAAAACTTAGTCTGTGATATTTTGAAGTCCCCCTTCAGATTCGGGTCGTTGTAGAATGAGGATTATATTGTTTGCCATCTCTGTTGTCCTCTTCACGTTGTTTATTTTGATAGACTGCCTACAAACTCATGAAACAACGGCTGCTAACATATTTAACGAGTTTACGAACGTGGTAAGCTCCCCCATATTTCTTGCGTACGAGATAGATCACGACAACAAATTCATGTCCATCTTGCCCTCCAAAAACCAACCTCAAACAACCCTGCTCGACCATGGACGCACTCTTCACCCCTTGCACTGTGAAATTGACCACAATAACGTCTTCCACCCCTCAACTTAACTGCGGGAGATCGCAGTTTCGAACCCAGATCTACTCAACGAGGAATCTGCGCTTTCCGCTAATATGGTTCCAACATCAAGTACTCTAAACTATGTTGTTTTTGCTTTGTGTTTAGTGCATATGCGTCCCATGTTTGAACCCTAGGGACTCAAAATCGACAAGTACGTGGAATGGAGATAATGTTTTGCTCATTGTTCAATTACAATTTTTGTGTGTTTAAGATGTCAACGTGTCATATGCGGAGTAGTTTTCTAAAATCCCTATGTGCAGGCAACATCCATGAATGAAATAGATGACATGGTTTTGTTTGGTGCAAGAGATGGAGGAGGAAGCATTCTCGTCTCCACTCGCCATCCTCCACACCAGATGTATTATTTATCTCACCTGCTCTACGCCCCCATTAATACAACCATTCAATATTGACCCCGACATTCATCCTTGTGAGGAAGAGATTGTAATAATCATATCCACGTCCTCGAAGTATAATTTAACTTTAAGAAACCTCTTGAGCCCATCTCCTTGTTGTTTGTCTCTTTTGGGGGTTGTTGTACCTTAACTTTCCCTTGATTAATTGAATTTTAATTTTTCGGTGGTTACCTCAATGACCCCCTTCCCCACCCCTTCCAAAAGTTTTATATGTATAGGAATTCACTAAATATCATCGTATTAATGGCTCGTTGAAAATTAAGTTTATTTTCAACATTATGCAATAAATAGGTGTTGGTTTTCAATTCATGTTAACAAACAAATCTTTGATTAATTATTTTTCCCATTGCATGTACATGTATCTTATTTTTTACACTTATTAATGATTTATTTGTACAAGTTATTGGCACATTAATCCCCTAGAGTGTGTGTTTTAAGGGACACATCGGAAGTGGAATGGGTTGGTCCGTAGTACTTTGTGAGAGATCGTTGTGGCACATGTCTTGGCTTCCCTAACAATACTTTATGGCCGCATAATTTTCTTAATACTTAAACCTAATATAACCTTCATATCATCTTCTTATATCGCCTTCATATCACCTTCATCTCTTTTCCAAGTGTCTCATTCCACCCTTCCTTATCTCTCCCTTTTGTGTGGGACTGTGGGATGCTATCAATGTTTCAAAACATTGCAAACAACTATGGATTTGATTCAGAGCCACAATTTAAGGAGGAATAGATGCTTGAAACTAAGGGAGATGGAAATTAATTCTAAAATATGGGGTGGGATACTGGGAGAATTATTAATCCTTGTTCTGGCTAAAGTGCCTGCATTTGTGCTTGAAAAGTTCAGGGTTGTTTGTCAACAATGGAGGTTGACTCACCATCTCATCCATTCTAATGGATAATGAAATTTGTAATTGAAACCAAAACACACATTGTTTTCATCCATATAAGGTTAATGGAATAGAGTCCCCTTACTTCTACTTTATCCATGGTATGATAGTCATTTTTTTTGCCAAATTTTGGATGCAGTTAGGACTACCCTAATTAAAATGGTGTGGGATTATGTTTTGACCGTATTCTTAAGATTGCTAAACTTTGGTCACGATCAAATGACCCAATTTATTAATAAAATAAACTTCATTTAGCAGTCAAACTTTAGAATTCAACCAAATGTTGAAGTGCACTGTGCCTCAACATTTTTGATTGCTTGCATGTTTATTTGGTTACGCAACTCACAGTAATAACCATGCATAATCAAACCAGTATATGGGCAACAATGTCAACTTGTTAACGAGAAAATACCAGGGTTTTTTTTCTAATATGGTGCATATAATGAATATTGTAATATATTATTTAACCCATAATTGTTCGTAAGTCTAGAGTATTTGTTTATCTATTTTAGATGCCCCTGAATTTAAAAATTGTCTTGCTTATTTTGTACATATCTTTTATTTTGATACTTAGTCTTCTTTTTAAAGGGAAAATCAAATAAATTCCCAAAAAAAAGTTTTGATCATACATAGCCCAGGTAATTGAAACCAAAACACACATTTTTTTTCATCCATATAAGGTTAATGGAACAGAGTCCCCTTACTTCTAATTTATCCATGGTATGATAGTCATTGTTTTCTTGCCAAATTTCGGATGCAATTTGGACTACCCTAATTAAAATAGTATGGGGGTACATTTTGACCGTATTCTTAAGATTGATAAACTTTGGTCACGATCAAAAGAACCAGTTTATTAGTAAAATAAACTTCATTTAGTGGTCAAACTTTAGAATGCGATCATATGTTGAAGTGCACTGTGCCTCAACATTGAGCTCTTTTAGAAGAGCCTTAAAATCAGGTATGTCATGGCTGGGGCTTGGGAGCACCGTATCTTATCGGTGAGTTCATGCCACATCAACAATTGGGTGGTGCAGCCCTCCAAATAGTCAACACTTCAATGTTCACTCCATTATGTTTATTATTAACTCTTTTAGTTTATTTATTATTTTCCTGTCAGTCATTGTTGGAAATCAATTTAAAATTACGTTTGTCACTTCATAACATGACTTGACACATTACACTTTTGAATGATTAATTTCAAATTTAACACTTTCATATGTTGATTTTTTACGCCAAAAGGCATTTCCAAATGGGGGAGGAACCTCATTTGGCTGAAAAGCGCAGCGAAACCCATGCCCTCTAAAGCAACGTACATCGATGCACAATACAACAAAATAGCCACCGTCGATTTCGTAGCAAGTTGTAGGTCCACCTCAATGATTGGACTCCTCATATCATTGTCCACGTGTTCTGGTGGCTCATTATTATTTCGGAAGGTAGTTGGCCCCGCTTCAGATATAGGTATAGATCCAGATCAATCAATTTGTATATAGTAAAATGATGAGATATTAGGGTTACATATTTATGTCTCTGTACAGGTCTAATTTAACCCAAAATGGTGCTTATTTTAGGACAACTATTAGCAAGAGCTCCATTTACCACATTTCTCCATAGCATTCTATTTATTTATTTAATTTAATTCTCGTTGCCACTATCTAATTACTGCCAAATTTCCAATGTTAACTTGGGTTTCAACGTGGTTAACACCTCTAGATCTCAAATAAAGTTCTTGTATTATTATGAAAGGAAAATGATAGGTTTATTACATGAAGTTTTGTTCCATTCACATGCATCAATGTCATACAAATTCAATATTATGTGGTTAATGTTATGTTTAATTGAATTTTTAAAGAAAAATTAAACGTCAATTGTAATTAGTTACACTATTTGATGTAGAATATGTAAATGTAGAGATTCCTCCTGCATATTTATTTAAAGAAGTGTGAAATGTAGAAAATGTAAATTGTAAAATTTGTTAACGAAACCAATGTGTGACATTTAAATTGTCAATACGCTGAGTGTGTAAGATGTCATTCCCACACTCCCCTACTTTTAGTATATCAATATTAATATTTCGTTTCGTCCTGCTAGAAGTAATGGTCTGAATAAAGTAACATGCCCCACAAAATATTTACATAATAGTTTGTCATGCTGAATAAAATTGTAAACTATTTAATTGTTTGAAGTTAAATTCATTACATTAAAAGACCTCTTCCAAAGGGGTTCAAGACCATATATCACTCACATGCATGATAGGGATCAACGACCTCTGTGGCATCGTAAGTCAACGCACTCTGACGGAGATAACCTATCGTCGATGTGTTTGAAACTACATATGTTCTAACCATAGCCTCTCCTACCTAAAGACTGCAATTATTCAATGGTTGACTTCAAAAGACAATATTTTGTCTTTGTAATTTCACCAATGCAGCGATTTGTTTTCTGAGATTCCTTGTAGCATATCGACTTGTTATCTATAGTTAGTCAATAATTATAAAAATACTAGAATTATTCATTGAGATATATCCCTCTATAGTTTCATCTTTGTCTTCCCACTTTGAGTTTTTCCTTGCATTCCATTGACATATGTGTCGTGCTCTTTGCACATATTTTATTTTTGCATTGGCTCCTCATTTCCTCTTTCCTTCCCCATGCACTTCTCCACCCTCAAACACCTTTTACTACACCCATATTATTTTCTGATTATTTATCTGCACCCACTTTCACTTCTTTATTATATCCCTTTTGGCATTCACATCGTACATTTCACATACGATTGCTAGTTTATGGGTTTTATAATATGAAGCGAAGTAGATTAAAATGATTGGAATAATGTATCTAAAGAGAAATACGATTAGGATTTGACAAAAATTAACTGTTGATGGAATTAAAGGGTGTCTTAGGTTGGTTCTTTTGACCATAAGCCATCAACCGTCAATGCCACATGTAGGGTGTTACATATAAGCACGAACATGACCTATAACAATAACAAATAGGGCGTGATTGGTGCATAGGCGTAAACACATTTGTGGGCAACAACTAAATCTCAAGTTCCAAATCAATCCATTTTGGAGTTGTAAAGATTTACAAACCCTAAGATAAGCTTATTCCGTTTGTAAAATATACAGTTTAGTCAACATTTGGGACAGTAAAGCCATGGTGAATAAATTTGTAGCTTGAAGAAACAATATTCATCTCTCGCGTAATATTTGAATCGAGAATGGCAAAAGTGTTTGGAAGTTCAATTCCATTAGCTTTTGGCCCTTAAAAATCAGATGAAGTCTCTAGAGTTTCAATTTCTTTGAATGAGCTGATAACTGTTTCCAGATTTTATCTTTTTAATATATTAAAATTTAGGTTGAACAATATATTATTAATAAATGCAAGTAATTTTATCCACTTTGCTAGTAATAAATGTTTTATTATTTACCTTTAAACTTTGGTGATAATAAATGTTTTGTTATTTACCTTTATTGTAAATATTTATATTGATAAAAAAGAAAAAAATGTACATAATAAGGCTCAAAATTGGTCAAATTATTAGATTGTCACCAATAAAAATTATTGAGATAACTAATTTTTTTAGGTAATTTTAATATTTTTGGTGTCCCCAGATTTCACTATGAAATATGAGACTACCCCATATTAAAAAAATTCGTACTTTTAAAATAATGGGTCGTTTTGTGTTTTTCTTGCCAGAAATGTCTCTAATGTGTCAAAATATTCCCAGAGAGTCATATAAGCCAATTTTGCCAAATATCCAGATGCCCAAACTTGTTATATTTTGTCACTGGGGTTTGCCTGCAGGAATTTTTTATTTAATTATTTTAAGCCCCATTTGAGGTAAATTGTGCTTCGATTTAACCCTGTTGAGGTTTTACATGTCAATATTCCCATATACCAGTAGGGTTTATGTTACCCAAAATTCACCCCCCAGGGTAAATTTTGATAACATGCATCAGATTATTCGGTCCCGAGCAAGTAAGATTGATTTAAGGCCCAAAATCATGTTTCTGGGGTCCCCTCGGGTTCTTTCTAACTCTCCTGTCCAAGAAGAAAACCCAACGAGTTAGAAAAGGTGAAAAAATTGCAAAAAAACAAGCTTGGTGCCGAAATACAGAGAAAATCGGCTAAGTCCTTGCCCAGGCAACACTTGGGACAGTTGGGACATCGGGGCGCGAATCGGCCGAAAAGCCGCCAGGCGGTCTGCGCAGCATCCGGGACAGTTGGGACATCGGGACGCGTGGGGCGCGAAAAGCCGAACCGGCCGAAAAAATGAAGAAAATTGCCTAAGTCTTTGTTTCGCACAGTTGGGACATCTGGGACAAAAGTACGCGAAGGACGCGGATCGGCCGGTTTGGCGCAAGTCAGTCCATTTCAGGCGGTTCGGAGAAATTTGTCCCAGGCAGTCCGGGACAGTTGGGACAAGAGTACGCGGAGGATGCAAACCGGCCGGTTCGGCCGAAACAGAGGACTTTCGTTTGGGACATCTGGGCCAAAAGTACGCGCGGGACGCGAAAAGCCGAAGGAGCCGAGAGCGAATGGAATAGTGCCACGTGTCTTCACCACAAAGAGGGACAAGGAAGCCCAGATCGGGCGGTTCGGAGATATTTGTCCCAGGCAGTTTGGGACAGTCGGGCCAAAGGGATGCGCAGGACGCGAAAAGCCGAAAGGCCCGCGGATGAATCAGGAAATGCCACATGTCCTAAGGCGGGGGATTTCGGAGCCAGGGAAAGACTTAGGAAAATTTGACAAAAGTCTTGGGCCAAAAAATTAAAAGACAAGGATGACCCCGCACCCCTGTCCTCCAACCAGATCACGCCACGTGTCCCAAGTGGCGGGGGCGCGGGGAAAAAATGGAAAATTTTCCAAAGTTATAAAAAGTCAAAATTTTCAAAGGGAAACCCACGGGAGGCCTAGGAGAGAGAATTACTCGTCGAATCAGAGCCCAACACGTGTCATCCAAGTGGCAGAGCATGGGAAAAATTCAAATATCTGTTTTGGCCTGTTTTTTGCCCTAAATCTTCAGATCACCATAACTTTCGATCCAGAGCTCGGATTTTCACGTTCTTTATATCAATGGAAAGCTAGTGAAATTATCTACACGATTCCAGGGTCAATCTTGAATTTTGGTTCAGTTTGGAGAGAGAAAATCAAGAAACAGAACTCTCTGGCGCATGGTAATGGCCAGAACTGACGTTTCAACAACCAGTTTTAATGCACATGGGTCACATTCTTCTTCAGCATGGCCAGAAGTGATGTTTCAACCACCGATTTTAATGAAGAATGCGTTTTGGTCAATGGTTGGGCTGCTTGCACATTTTCCTACGTTTTCTCTCTCCTGGGCTCGACCCATGCATTGTATAAAGCCAGATTTGGCTCATTTTTAAAGGGTGGTTCATCTTTTCAGCTCTGCCCTCCCTTCTTTTCTTCTCTAGGGTTGAAAATGGAGTTCGAACCTCCTCCCCTACTCTGTAATGGCGTTTTTGCCTTTTACTATTGAAATGATGTTCTGTGCAAACTTCTGAAGCAACAAAAACGTGTTTCGTGATGCATCTGTCCATCCTTGCTCGTTTTTCGCTTGTTTTCTTCTTGCCTCTCTTCATTGCAGGTATTTGTGCACGTTTGAATGTTCATTGCAGGTTTGGAGCTGTGTTCATGGAGTTTTGGGACATTTTCTGTGTGAAATCTATCCTTGGGCCTGTGATGCATCTGTCCATCCTTCCCATTGCTCACCTCTCTTTGTTCCATGGCAGTTTTGATAGATGTTCAACATTTTCCTTCTCTGGTGTATCACCGTTTTAGTGTAGGCTCTGTTTTTTCCTTTTCTCTCTCTCTCTCTCTGTCTCCTTGGCATGGTTAGATTAGGATTAGATTAGCTTGCCTGCACTGGAATAGCTTGTGGCAGGTAGTTTAGGAAGAGGAACCAGCCTTCTTTGGAGATTCCTTTCTCATTCTTACAAGTCCCACACTTGGAGAAAGGATTCAATGTTGTGCAATCACACTGGATGCTAGTATGATCAAACTATAAATCTGATCAACATCCAGGGGTGCTGTGATTTTGCTACAACAGTTTTGGCACGCCCGGTGGGACCCTAGAGGTCTTCCACTTCATCTTTTGCAGGTTGGTGTGTTCCTGTGAAGATTTCAGCCTTTGGAGGCACTTGCAAACACATCTGGCGACTCCATCTGATCAGCAACCCATTTCTGAAGTTGCAGACTTGTTTTCCATCCATTTCCATCCATCCTTCTTTCCATCCCTTTCATTCTTTTCCATTCCATGAAGTTGTGTAATCATGACTTCATTTCCATCATGGAACTCACATTTACAACAGCAGCAGTATATTCCCACCTCCAACATGTTTTAAATCCTCCAAATCAGCATTTTGAACAAATTCAAAATCAGCATGCATACCCATATGAGCAGCAATGCCAAAATCAGTTTGGCTATATGGCTTTCCAAGAGCAAGAGTATGCATATAATGAAGACAATCAGATGCAAGATGCTGGTCTGTTGGAGAAAATCCAAAATATGGAGGTAAAGATGGTGCAGTCCAGAGCTACAGCTCAAATGAGAGCTTTCAGAATTGGTTGCAGGACTCCTTGTCCATGGGGAGGCCCTTTTCCAAGACACTTCAGCCCTCAGGAGAAGCTGGACTTCATGATGAAGATGCTGCCCCAACTTGCACAATGGACAACAGAAATAGAGGCCTATACACTTGGTGTTGAACAACCTTGTCAATGGGTAAGTTCTACACCATCATCTGGTTTTTCTCTTCCCATTACTCAAGCAGCATCATCTCATTTGGAATTGCAAATTCTAAACTCCCCATCTGCTGTCCCAAATGTTGATCCCATGTCTCCACCTCTCAGTCTTCCACCACACCTCAATTCTTCTTTCCTTTTTCCTTCCAAACAGTCATCCCCTCCACAAGAGCTAAAAGAAATACCCCCTCCTCCAAAGAAACAAGAGTTTCTACCTCCACCACCACGAAAAATTGCCAAGCCATTTGAGTTACAATCCACTTCTCCTCTTGCATTCCCAAATCCATGTTGGGAGGATGAAAATCAGAATGCCAGTCAAGGAAAACAACAGCAAAAATGAGAAGCCAAACAAAGATGAAGAAATTCAAAGTCTAAAGAGTTGGGCTCTTAAATTTGGGATGACAAAGATCCCCTTGATGGTTAAGCCTAGAAGAGGCTAAGGTTGAACAAATGGTGGTTAAGACTGATTTTGTGGCAGCAGAAGAAGAGCAAAAAGAAGAAGCAGATCAGCAGTCAGTTTGCTCAAAAGTAGTGTCCGTGTTGGCACTCTATTTGAAGGGAATGCTGATTCAATTCAAGTTGCACAATCAGCCATAAAGGAAGAAAGCTCAGAAGAAGATCTTGCAGTCCCAACTTGTCCTCTAGAGCAGCAGATTGAAGAGTTTGACTTGACAAACTTCATGCTGGAGGAAGAGTTCAATCAAGAGCAAGATTGTCTTCAAACATAGTAGAGAAAGGAGAAGCTGCTCCAGATCCAAAAGAAGAGGAGCACATTCTAGTTGTGGAGGAGAAAATTACAGATCCAAGGGCTTTGAGCACAAAGTAGGCTACAGGAGAACCTTCAGTTCTTCTTTCTACTTCACCTCTCTCAAGTTCTAGTACTGAAGAGGAGTTTGATCTCGCAAACTCAATGTTGGAGGGTGAAAGAAACCATGGTGGTCAAGTTACAGATCAAGAAGACACCATGGAGGAAGTGGAGCATTTGCAGCAGGACAGCCATGAGGCAGTTTATCTGTCAGATTTGGAGGACTGTTTTGATGGAGAAGAGCCGGTTGAGTTTCCACCATTCTCTCTTTCATCATCCACATTCCAAACACTTGAGTCTGCTGTCATGAAGGAGAACATTCATTTGCAGCAGCCTGCATCTTATAGCAGCTCTTTGGAACCAAGATTGGAAGATTTTAATCTTTCATGTTCTTCATTGGAGGAAGAGAAAGGACAGAGGAATTTCACCATTGCTTCCACACCATCCATTCAAGAGGGTCTACAAGAAGACTCCATTTTTGGAGTTGAAAATCAAAGCTATGGGCATATCAAATGGATCATACCTTGCCCAATCAGGTATTTGGCTTCATTGGAGCCAAAGGAGAAGTCACAACCAGTCATGCTTGCTTCTGAGCATGAGGGTGAGCTACAAAGTACCAAGGATTAGCTGTCATACCTCTTCAATCCAAATGCAGAGCAACTAAAAGAGGTATTGAATTTTCCTTCAGCTGATACCTTGATGATTTGGGTGGAAGACCAGCTTCTTGTTGATTTTCCACTCATCCAATCAGCCATGTTCAATGCCAAATCAATTGCATGGCTGCTACTTTTGAAGAAAGGGAAGCTATTTCTGCACAACCAATTGCAGGGTTTGTTTAGCTTACCTTTGCTTCCAGTTAGAGTAGAGTAGGTAGGTTTGCTTTCAGTAGAAGAAGTGCTTGTGCACACTCTGCATGTTCCATTTGGAGCATGTATGATTTTCAGTTCTGTACATAGTTTTTGTGGTGCTGGTTTTGCTCTTGCACAGTCCATTTCAGTGGCATTTTGGTGAGAACGACTCCATTTCAGTGGGTTTCCAAGTGGTTCAGAGGGAAGTTTTCAAAGTTCAGATCAGTTTTCAGGCTACTACTCATGACTCCATGCCCAATGGATTGCTTCAGGCTACTGATCATTCATCTAGCAGGCAGATAACCCCACTGAGTCGCCAAAACTGTTATCCAAAATTCACCCCCCAGGGTAATTTTGATAACATGCATCAGATTATTCGGTCCCGAGCAAGTAAGATTGATTCAAGGCAAAAAATCATGTTTCTGGGGTCCCCTCGGGTTCTTTCTAACTCTCCTGTCCAAGAAGAAAACCCAACAAGTTTTGAAAAGGTGAAAAAAATTGCAAAAATCAAGCTTGGTGCCAAAATACAGAGAAAACCAGCTAAGTCCTAGCCCAGGCAGCACTTGGGACAGTTGGGACGTCGGGGCGCGAATCGGCCAAAAAGCCATCTAGGCAGTCTGCGCAGCATCCGGGACAATTGGGACGTTGGGACGTGTGGGATGCGAAAAGCCGAATCGGCTGAAAGCAAGGAAAAAATTGCCTAAGTCTTTTTTTCGCACAGTTGGGACATCCGGGACAAAAGTACACGAAGGACGCGGATCGGCCGGTTTGGCGCAAGTCAGTCCATTTCGGGCGGTTCAGAGAAATTTGTCCCAGGCAGTCCGGGATAGTTGGGACAAAAGTACGCGGAGGACGCGAACCAGCTGGTTCGGCCGAAACAGAGGACTTTCGTTTGGGACATCCGGGGCCAAAAGTATGCGCGGGACGCGAAAAAGCCGAAGGAGCCGAGAGCGCAATGGAATAGTGCCACGTGTCTTCACCGCAAAGAGGGACAAGGAAGCCCGAATCGGGCGGTTCAGAGAAATTTGTCCCAGACAGTTTGGGACATTTGGGCCAAAGGTATGCGTGGGACGCGAAAAGCTAGAAGGAGCTGCCAACGAATCAGAACGTGCCACGTGTCCTAAGGTGGCGGGGGATTTCGAAGCCAGGGAAAGACTTAGGAAAATTTGACAAAAGTATTGGGCCAAAAAATTAAAAGACCCAAGGATGACCCCGCGCCCCTGTCCTCCAACCAGATCACGCCACGTGTCCCAAGTGGCAGGGGTGCGGGGGAAAAAATGGAAAATTTTCCAAAGTTATAAAAAGACAAAATTTTCAAAGGGCCCTGGAAAGGGAATCTTCAAGATAGAGAATGAACTCATCCAATCCAGAGCCCGACACGTGTCATCCAAGTGGCAGAGCGCGGGAAAAATTCAAATATTTTCCGATCCGTTTTGGCCTTTTTTTTGCCCTAAATCTTCAAAGATCGCCGTAACTTTCGATCCAGAGCTCAGATTTTCACGTTTCTTTATATCAATGGAAAGCTGGTGAAATTATCTACACAATTCCAGGGTCAATCTTGCATTTTGGTTTAGTTTGGAGAGAGAAAATCAAGAAATGTCTCTGGTCGCGTGGTACATGGCCAGAACTGACGTTTCAACAACCAGTTTTAATGCACATGGGTCGCATTCTTCTTCAGCATGGCCAGAAGTGATGTTTCAACCACCGATTTTAATGAAGAATGCATTTTGGTCAATGGTTGGGCTGCTTGCACGTTTTCCTACATTTTCTCTCTCCTGGGCTCGACCCATGCATTGTATAAAGCCAGATTTGGCTCATTTTCAAAGGGTGGTTCATCTTTTCAGCTTTTCCCTCCCTTCTTTTCTTCTCTAGGGTTGAAAATGGAGTTCGAACCTCCTCCCCTGCTTTGTAATGGCGTTTTTTCCTTTTACTATTGAAATGATGTTCTGTGCAAACTTCTGAAGCAACAAAAAACGTGTTTCGTGATGCATCTGTCCATCCTTGCTCGTTTTTGCTTGTTTTCTTCTTGCCTCTCTTCATTGCAGGTATTTGTGCACGTTTGAATGTTCATTGCAGGTTTGGAGCTGTGTTCATGGAGTTTTGGGACATTTTCTGTGTGAAATCTATCCTTGGGCCTGTGATGCATCTGTCCATCCTTCCCATTGCTCACCTCTCCTTGTTCCATGGCAGTTTTGATAGATGTTCAACATTTTCCTTCTCTGGTGTATCACCGTTTTAGTGTAGGCTCTGTTTTTTCCTTTTCTCTCTCTCTCTCTGTCTCCTTGGCATGGTTAGATTAGGATTAGATTAGATTGCCTGCACTGGAATAGCTTGTGGCAGGTAGTTTAGGAAGAGGAACTAGCCTTCTCTAGAGATTCCTTTCTCATTCTTGCAAGTCCCACACTTGGAGAAAGGATTCAATGTTGTGCTATCACACTGGATGCTAGTATGATCAAACTAGAAATCTGATCAACATCCAGGGGTGCTGTGATTTTGCTATAACATTTTCCACCAAGGATGAATCCTGGGCTTTATCTATGACTTCTGACAACGTTTTGTGTTTTTATTATTTTTCTCATTTTGTTTTCTGTGAAATTTCCCTAGTTCAATTCCTTTGTTGGTTCAGTTTGTTTTCTTGCCTAGAGTATTTGGAGATCATATATGGATGTCATGCCAGAAGGAATTCGCCACAGGAGGTCTGGTTCTCTCTAAAAATATGAAGTCATGCACAAAAAAGGCCTCTTCTGGGTAGGTCGCATTTTTGGGAAAGGAAGGTTTTAAGCTACAATGAGATATTTGGTAGCTGCAAGAAGGTGGGAATTTTGTACTTGCCTGACATGGTACTTTTTCCCATGGAAGCAAAGTCACTTAAGTCATGCTGGGAAAATTAGAGGCAACAGGCAGGTGGAAATTTCTTACCTGCCTTGTAGGGTGAAAATTCCTATTGTGAAATAAAAGAAAATCACTTAAGACATTGATAAGAATTTCTTACCTACCTTGCAGGGTAAAAAATCCCATTATGAAAGTCAAACAACTTAAGTGGATCATGGGATTTTTGGAGCTGCGGTGCAGGGTGAATAATCCCATTAGAAATTGACTCTTAAAAATAGAAATCAGCTATGGCAAAAAGTGCGACCCACCTAGAGGAGGAATAATACTTTTTAAAGTATTTATTGATGGAATGAAGTAGAAAGCTAAAATTAAATAAATTTAAATTATTTAATAGCAGCTATGAACATGCATAAAATAGGTGCCCAAATTTAAGAGAAAAGCATGATTTTAAATTAATTAATTGCCAGAAATAGGAAGGGCAATTATTAATTATAGAATGATCAAGGTTATATAAGCATGGGCTGCCATATTAATGGAGTTATTAATTCTTTAGCAAAGGAGTGCAGCCCAGACAATTTTGGTGCCCAAAGAAGGAGGAATTTTTCTCAGAAAAAATGTTTTCACTGCCGGAAAGCTTCAAAGTTTGGCGCCTAGGTTTGAAGGAGCTTGATTTAAGTCTGATTAATTGTCTGCATAGTGGTATAAGTGCTTAGGTGAAGTTTACAATATTCATGCTTGCTTCTCATGCAAACAAAGCCTCAAATTTTAGGGCAACAGGCTTTATATGCAAATGTTTATGATAAAAATCAAGTGTTTATGCTTCAGATTCCGTCTTTGTTTGAATTAATTGCAGGTATTCATTACATGTGCTTATATAATTGAAAGGGAGCTTAAATCAATGTCCAATACATTGAATATATCTTCCGAATCTAAAGAAATTCCCATATATGCACCAATTGCAAAGAATTCCGGCATAATTAAAAGAAAAAAAATTGCTCAGACAAAGATTTCTCTGGCCATGGCAAAGCATGATGAAAGAAAATGATCAGCAGAATCATGCATAACATCCAGATCCAGATCCAGATCCATAATTGCAAAGGCTTCATCCTCTTGTTTCTAATGCCGCCCGTGTAGAAGTCACTGCATGAAAAATTCCTTCCAAGATATTGTGTATGTGCTCCCAATCTTCCAGTTGAATCCTTCATTGAAGTTGCATTCACCTGGAGTGCTTTCCAAAATTTTTAATTGCTCATATGCAATTAACAAATAAAAAAAAGATGAGTTATTTATGACAAACATTGCACTGATGCATATATAGGAGAACTGCAAAAGCTTCAAGGATAAGAAGGGAAGACAAGGCAAAGGCAACACCCGTAAGTAAAATTCCAGATCCAACCACTTCCAGATCTAGCTGCTTCCAGATTCAGTTTGGTGAGAATCAAAGGCAAAATAATCAACTGCATGCAGAATGTGAAAAAGGACAAGACTGCAACTTTCCTCTTTCTTCTTCTTTCTCTTATTTCCTCCGACAAAGTAATTGAGTGATCAATTAAATTATAAAACCTAAGTGATTGGTTTAAAAGCCATTACTTGAAGAATTCAACTACTTGGAAATAGGTGGCAGACATGCAAAATAGAAGGTTCTACCTTCAGTTGCAAATCATGCATGTCATGTAAAGAGGAATTTCAGGAGGGAGATTGCCAGTTGTTTCCTTTTCGACTTCCACATGTGCCAGTTCACTAAAAGCTTCTAATTTGTAATTACTCATTGACATTATATAAGTAGAGGAAGAACCTACGGGTTAAAGTATCAGAATTTGTAAGCAACATTCTTGTGTTCCAGACTTTGTGCTGAAATCCTTGATAGCTATTTGAAGAAAAGGAATAGAAAGGAGCAGATTTCTGGAGAAATTTGTGTCACGATGCATTTTGTTTCTATCTTTTTGTCTTAGATCTACTTATAAACTTTGTGTTATTATAGATCTAGATCTGAAAGTTGTCTTTGCTTATAATTTTGTGTGTTAATATCGATTGGTTCTGTCTATGTGCATGTAATCAACTCTATGATCTATTGATTGGGTTACACATCTTCCCTCTTTCTTCCTATGTTTTTATTATTTCCTTCTTCATTAGATATTTCCTTTCTTTAACAATTCTTACTTGCTGCAAAACTATACAGTTATGGTTCATGAGCTGCATGGTTAAAGTAAAACCCCTAAATAGATACTAGCATATTTAATTGACAAATCTTACATAGGAGCCTCACCGGTAAATGAGGGAGATTTATCTCATGACTGCCTAAGTTTTCAGCTATGCAGAAAATCTAGCCAACAATTTCACATTTGTTAATTCAATCTTCATACATTATAAATGTTAATTTCAATAAACATAATCTTGAACATGATCGACTAAATAATACTACACTAATTTAAAATCTCAAAGATATAATGTCTTGTCTATAAAAATAATTAATTAGTATTAAATCATATTAAAAATGTTTTTAGAGTCTACAAACAATTTTTTTAATTATGAGTACAAATGCATTGAACACAAGTTAACATGATCCATCACTCGTACATCAAAAATATGGATAAAATACAAAAGAAATGCACATGCAAACATAACAATATTACCTCCTAAACTTCATTATATGCTTCGGATCAAGAAATTTATGTGGATGGGCTTGAAGATGACAATGATGTCGGTGCTCTAACATGGTATGTGTAATGAAATTGCTAGTATAGTTCAAATTATGAGCAACAATAGAACACAAAATAACACAATATTTCAGAATAATGATCTCAAGATGCAATTATAATAGCTTCGCCACTTCGAGGGGGCAACCTCCAAACCATATAATAAGACTGAAATACTCAAATAATAATGAACTATTACCTACCATCCCCTATATATACTATTCATATGTTATGGCCATCACCCAGGCCGACCTATTAAGCATGAGAAAGTATAAATGATATAATAAAATGACATGGTAAGCCACAAGTCGGCTACTCATATCCTAATACAAGCAACATTGTCCTCAATGTTGAATAATCCTGGATGGTGCTGCAAAAAACCTTCATCCTCCCAAGTTGCATTTTCTATGCTCAGATTCCTCCACTTGATCAGATATTCCCTAATGTCTCTGGTTCTCAGCCTCTTAGTACGTGTTTGCAGAATCTTCTCTGGCTCCAAAATTATTCTTCCTTCCTCGTCAAGTTCTGGTAACTCTATTTGGGCTTCAAATTTTTGTCCAATAACCTTCTTCACGCATGAAACATGGAATACTGGGTGTATGTGTGAAGATGGAGGCAACTCTAGTTTATAAGCAACACTACCAATTTTCTGTAGAACCTGATAAGGGCCATAGTATTTACGCGCAAGTTTGTTGTCCTTTTTCTGTTGCTTTAGAGACATCTATTTGTAATGCTAGAGACGTACAAAAACCCAGTCACCAATTTCAAAATGTCTTTCACTACGATGTTGATCTGCTTTTTGTTTCATCCTATTTTGTGCTAATGCTAAATTCTCCTTCAAACTAGCCAAAACCTGTTGTTGATGTTGAATGTGTTCCTCAACATCTTTGACCTTAGTTTGCACCCTCAAGGAGGAAGTGATAGAATGTGGATGGTCACCATATAATGCTAAAAATGGGGTCATTTGAGAAGAGGTATGAAAAGATGTGTTATACCACCATTCTACAAATGGTAGCCATTTAATCCATCTTTCCTGCTTATCTGATACAAAACAACGTAGATACCCCTCTAAGCATTTGTTGACCACTTCCGTTTGCCCATCAATTTGAGGATGATAAGATGAACTGTGAGCTAGCTGACTACCCAAACATGAAAATAATTTATCCAAAAATTACTTGTGAAAATAGGATCACAATCACTTACAATTATCTTTGGGGTTCCATGTAGCCTTTGAACTGTCTCCAAAAAAATAGCTGTGACTGTACTAGCTGCAAATGGATGTGACAGGGCACAAAAATGGGCATATTTTGTGAGCCTGTCCACAATCACGAAAATAACATTCTTACCCTCTGAACAAGGCAATCTAGTGATGAAATCCATGGAGACCTCCTCCCATCTCTGGCTAGGAATTGGTAAGGGTTGCAATGGACCTGGTGTCTTAATTGTTTCCCCTTTGTTCTATTGGCACACTAAACACTCTGATACAAAATTTTGTACATCCCCCTTGAGTCCTTCCCAAAATAATTCTCTTTTTATTCTATGATATGTCTTCAAAAACCCAAAATGTCCTCCAACAGGCGAGGCATGTAGCTCTGCAAGAATTTTATGCTTCAACTCAGAATCTTTACTCAAGTATAACCTGTCCTTGTACCATAGGGCATTACCTTTCCACTCAATTTTTTTAGATGTCATAGATCCTTGCTTTATATTATGTATTAGAGACTGTGTATCCTTGTCTTGATCCCATTCCAATCTTGCTTCATCCACCCAATCGGCCGTCAACATGGACATTCCACATAGTAAGGCATATGCAGATGTATCCCTTTTAGACAACGCATCAGCTACAACATTTTCTTTACCTTTTTGTATATGATTTCAAAATCATAACCCAATATTTTTGTTACCCACTTTTGTTGTTACTCAGATGATAACCTTTGCTCTAAAAAGTATTTGAGACTATCAAGATCAATTTTTACCTTGAAGTGTCTACCCATGAGATGGGACCTCCATTGCTTGACCGCATGAAGAATAGCCATCGTTTATTTCTCATAGACAGGTTTGAGAAGATCTTTTCCTTTGAATTGGTGACTCTCAAATGTAATTGGTCTTCCTTCTTGCATTAGAACTGCTCCCAATCCTGATCTTGAAGCTTCACATTCAACAATGAAGGTTTTTGAGAAGTTGGGAGTAGCCAAAACTGGGGTGCTACACAAGGCTTCCTTCAGCTGCTCAAAGGATTTAGTGGCTACGTTGGTCCAATGGAAGGTATCTTTCTTTAGCAATGCAGTGAGTGGGGTTGCCATTCTACCATATCCTCACACAAATCTTCTGTAGTACCCAGTTAGTCTTAGGAACCAACAAATATTTTTGAGAGTTTTGGGCCTTGGCCATTCTACCATAGCTTTGATCTTCTGAGGATCAACTTTGACGCCTTCATGGGATACAATGTGACCCAAGTACTCTACCTCTTGTACACCAAAAGAAAATTTAGATGGATTTTCATAGAGAGTATGTTTTTCCAAAACTTCCAACACTTTATTTACATGTTGTAAGTGTTCTTCCCATGTCTTACTATAAATCAATATGTCATCAAAGAAAACTACTACAAATTTCCTTAAAAATGGCCTGAAAATAGTGTTCATCAAGCTTTGAAAGGTTGAACGCACATTTGTAAGACCAAAAGGCATTACCAAAAACTCATAATGGCCCTCATGATTTCTAAAAGCCGTTTTATGAACATCTTCCTCTTTTATTCTAATTTGATGGTACCCTGAACGAAGATCTAATTTTGTGAAATAAATAGCACCATACAATTCATCAAGTAAATCATCAATTACTAGAATAGGAAACTTATCTTTGATGGTGTACTTGTTGAGTTCTCAATAATTTGGACACATCCTCCATGTTTTATCCTTCTTACGTACCATGACCACTGGTGAAGAATATGCACTCTGGCTAGGCCTAATGATACCTGCCTTCAACATTTCCTCAACCATTTTCTCTATCTCACTTTTCTGGGAATATGGGTATCTGTATGGTCTGATGTTAGGTGTTTGGCTCCCTGGAATCAACTTAATGGCATGATCATGATTCCTAATTGGTGGTGGTCCCTTTGGAATTGCATCAAAAATAGATGAGTGAGAATCGACAATCTTTTGAAGATTGGGTGGCATTGAAGACTCTGTATTTTGTACTTCTCTAGAAAATAAATTTGCCATAAATCCATCTACTCCTTTTCTGAGAACCTTTTGTATCTGATGGAGCTAATAATATGTGGAGACTTAGCTACCATCCCATTCAATTGTATTGTCCTTCCATCTGAATGAAATCACATGAACAATTCTTGGAAATTCATTTCTATAGTACCTAAGGTTGTGAGCCATTGGACACCCAAAACAATATCTGCCCCTCCCATAGAAATAGCAAACATAGGTGAGTCTAACATGTAGTCTCCCATTGAAAGCTTGATACTATGGCACTTTCCTGTGCACTTGACTATCCCACCATCCGTAATCATAACTTGCATTTTTGGAGCTGGGTAAATAAAACAATTGAGGTGGGTAACTAAATTACTATTTATGAAGTTATGAGTACTCCTCGAGTCAATAAACACTGTCACCTTCTATTTTTTGAGATATCCAATAACCTTGAGTGTTTGAGGAGTACTAATACCTGACAATGCATTGCAAGAAATTGTAGGTTGGTGATCCTCTACTTCCTCTTCTACTGGTTCCTCAACCTCTCCTATAATTTCAGTGCCCTCATCATCCTCATTACCTCCGTCAATATAGAACAACTTCTTCTCAGCACATTTGTGTCCCAGTCCATATTTTCTATCACAGTTAAAACATAATCATTTTTCTCTCTTTTCTTCCATTTGTTGAGGACTCAGTGTAATTGGCCTAGAAAATGAAGGAGAAGAGATACTAGGGTCTTTGGTGTTAATGAAAGGTGGCCTCCTACGACAAAGAACTTTTTCCTCTGCTCAATGTGCCATGATAATAGAATCAGAAATCTTAAGTGGATTAAACATACGTACCTCATGCTCGATGTGGTCCTTAAGACCCCCAAGAAATAGGTCATTCAGATTCTCTTATGGTATATTCTCCACCCTTAAGGATAGGTTTTGGAATTGATGCACATAATCTTTAACTGATCTTGTTTGTCGTAACTTTGCTAATTGACTAAAGTAGTTCTCTGAAACACTGGAACTATAGTGCAATTGCAACTCCTCGGTAAAAACTGTCCAAGTGACATCGAGACCATTCTTCTACCTCTGAGCACATAACCATCGATACCAAATGAATTGGTCTGGTTCAAGATATAGGGATGCCAATGTCACCTTTTTTCCTAATGGTGTTTGATGTAGCTCAAAAAAGTTCTCCATTTGATTTATCGAATTCAGGGGATCTTTACCATCAATTTTGTGCATATCCACTTTCAGCACAATGTTCCGTGGTTGCGAATAAGTTAGATTCTAATTGGGCTGGAAAAGTGATCCAACATGGTTATTTTGTCCATGATTTTGAACTGAATATCCTCCTTGGTTGATATGGGATGGATTTGGGCCATACTATTTACCCTGTACATGTTGCATGATATCATCGAACCGATGATTGATTTGGGCTATGTCTCCTTTAGAGGCCATCTCAGATTGTACATTTCGCAGCTCATACTCAAGTTGGCTCACCTTATGATCAACTGAAGTAAACCCTAGTGCTGAGGAATCTGTATTTACCCCTTTTGAATCCATCTCTTCAATCACTATCCCATCTTTATCTGGGGTTTTACCCAGAGTAACTGGATTCTTTTTTGCTCTTGTGGAAGGCCCCACCATGATATCAAACCTTAGGGTTTAGGGTTTCGATACAAATTCGGCCGAACAGGAAAAAACACAGAGAAGATACTAATACTATTTTTTTAGAGCTTTTCGAAAATTTAAAGAACTTGAAAAAATTCCACAATTTGCACCCTATGGAGCGATGTTATGAAATACCCTAAATTTGTAATAACTTGTGCAAAATAAATTTAAAAAGTCTAAAATTTTTAGGGAACCTTACTTGAAATGTTTTGCAACTTTGGTAAAAATAGCTCCCACCAATTCGCTTTGGTTCGAAATGTATTGCGGAAACCAAAAAAATTAGGGTTTTTGCCTTAATTTTGGCCCAGATCGCAACTCTGATACCACTTGTAATGAAATTACTAGTTTAGTTCAGAGTATGAGCAGAAATAGAACAAAAAATAACACAATATTTGAGAATAATGATCTCAAGATGCAATTATAATAACTTCGCCACTTCGAGGGGGAAACCTCCAAACCATATAATAAGACTCAAATGCTCAAATGATAATGAACTACTACCTACCATCCCCTATATATACTATTCATATGTTATGGCCATTACCCAGGCTGACCTATTAAGCATGAGAAAGTATAAATGATATGGTAAGCCACAAGCCAGCTACTCATATCCTAATACAAGCAATAGGTTAAGGGCGTAGCAGTATGCCTTTGTTACATGATCGATCCAACAACTTACCTTCACATTTATTTTTTCTCAACGAGGAAGAGCGATGATTCAAGAACAAGTGGAATGTGGACTCAAATGGAGATGATGATGACATTAAATGAGGGATTTCTAACACAAGAGAATAAAGGAGCATAATGGAGGCTCTCTTAGCTCGTGATGATTTTGGAGGAGGGGTAAGACTCTATTTATAATTTTTTGAGATGAGATTAATTAAGGTAACTTAATTAATCAAGATTTGAAGATAATGGATCAATTTTGAAAATGAGGATTAAATTGGAATTTTTAATTTAATAGTGGGAGACATGGAAAATAAATAAGAATATTTAATTGGATAGTGGGAGACATAGAAAATAGATAAGAATACTTAATTAGATAGTGGGAGACATGAAAAATAAATAAGAAATTTTAATCAAATTGTGGAAGATAGAGGAAAATAAATAAGAATTGTAATTAGATAGTGGGAGATAGTGGCATTGATGTGGAAAGGTGAGATTTAAGATTCAATTAGGTGATAGTGGAGGTTAATTAATTGATTACCATCAATTAATTTTCCATGGATTTTTGTGTGAATGATGTGAGGAATCAATTGATAAATGGAGTAGAGAGAATTCACTGTCTACATTTTCCCCTCTTTGGAAGGGTGCTGCGATAGTGGTTCTCTTTCAAAGAAAGTAGACAAAAGAGACAGATGAAGGAAGATGCCTCTAGTGGTAAATATGATAAAAATAAGAAAGGGTTTTGGAAATGATTATCAATAGACCATTTCAACAAGTTGTGAAGGGATACCTTGACTGATTTCAAAAAATGGATATTTTCTTGGGAATGATGATCAATGGACCTTTTCAATGATTTGTGAAAGGATTAATAGATTGATTTCCCAAGATGAATACTTTGTTGGAAATGATGATTCCTGAGCCACTTTGACGGATTTTGAAAGGATCGATAGTTGATCTCCTAAGATATGAATATTTCAATATATTTTTCCCCTGGTCGCATGGTTAACGATTGAGAATTTATTAGATGAAGAAAAGAGTGTTCTCTAAGGAAAAAGTAGAGCAAAACTTTTTCTTTTGAGAGTATAAGGTGTTTTATTGTGGATGTTATGGTATCCTCTAAAACAAAGCATCCTAAATAGAGTGGTTAAAGGTGGATATGATGATGCCCCTTGAGAGAGATGGTGGGGATGAAGGAAATGATTGCTCTCTCAAAAAGATAAGATAGAGATCAAAAGGAGTTGAAGGGAAATGGCTTAGTTGATGAGGAAGAGAATGGAAAGGGAATGAATGGGCAAAGTGTAGTGATTAAAGGAATCTGGGTAAGAGATGGAGAGGATATAGAAGAAATGATAGGTCTCTCGAAAATGCGAGAGGCAGATGTCTAGTAGATGAGGAAGAAAATTCGGTGGTGATGAATGTAACATGATGGGTGGACAAGGGAGAATGAAATGAATTAGCCTTGATGTGAGGAAAGAATGATATGAGAGGAACATGAATAGTGAGAGTGATGATGTGTTGAGGGACCTAAATAGAGGCGGATTGAGAGATTAGGATATGGATAAGAGAGTTTAATGAAGGTGAAAAATGGGACTGATGGAGGATCAATCATAATGTTAAGAGTGAGAGAAAGAGGTAAGTGGTTTGGATAAGAGAAGATTTGGAGGCAATGTAAAAAGGAAATGTAAATGAGAGAAAGAAGTTAGTAGGGGGGAGAAGATATGAAGGGAATGGAAAAAATGATGATGTGGAAAAGGATCATTGGGTGTACCGTCTTGGCTCAACTACCTTATTTGTCTCAATGAGATCATATTATGTTTGTTGTATAACTACAGTCCTCTCTCAACACATTATACTCCAATGTAATGTGAAAAATTCAAACCTTGATCTCCACACCTAAATTGGTTGTACAATCAGCAAGAGCTCAAAGTGTAATAGATTATTAATACCTATTGAAATAACACATTACATCATCCTCATCATTATCAAGCCTTTCCACACAAGAATTACCAAAACTTGAATCAAAATTTTACAGTTCCATGTTCGTTGTCACTACACAACCCTGGAGAATTTTTTTTTAAATATATCAAGCTTCACGTTGAGGTAGAAGAAAAAATTTTGCGTACATGTGCGTCTATAAGAGACAGAAATTTCCTAAAAGTTTCAGCTAATTTTATTTCACGAAACAAAAGTTACATCGATTCTACCATTCATTCATTTCGTCAAACAATTCATGTGCGTTCTCAGTCCATAAGAGAAAATGATTTTTTAATTAAAAAAATACTTAGATTCAATACACCCCCATTTGAAACCCATCTGGAGAATATCCATGTGTACTTATCAACAAAAATTTAGAGCATTTGGAATTCGTATGCAAAAATTACGATCGTTGTCCCAAAACTACTATTTTAAAATTCCACAGAGCAGAGAGGGAAGAAATTTGTATACCTTTCCCTAAAATCCAATCCAAAGCTTCAAATTTCAACCGTATCTTGTTTACAATGTTGGAAACATAATAAAATTACCAGTAGGAGACCACAAGATCAGGAAATACTCCTTTCAAACCACTTTTAAACTGCCCTGTTAACACCTTCTTCACAGTTTTGGACATGTTATACACCTTTTCCACAGAGATATTCAAACTCTACCATTTATATGGCTAAGAAAATTTAATTTTAGAATATTAAAACCTCTTAGTTCACCTTTCACTAGTAGTAAGGTATTGTTGCTTGTACTGGAGCCATCACAATCATAGATTCACAATTGAAGAATAATGGGCATGTTCGTGAGTTAGCTTGGTGGATTGCAATCTTCAATTCATACAAGATCATAAGTGAAAATTCTCAGATACATTTCCATACAAGGATCCTCTGATGTTTTGAATAAGAAACTCAACTATGTGCTAGGTATTAAGGATCAAGATCACATATGTTAGTCATAGGTTGAAGAATTCCTTAACATGCAAGAAGAATCATAATATTACTTATATCTTGAGTTAAAATGCCCATAAGTACCTTGTTGAGGTTCCAATACTATCACCATCTTATTCTCAAGCTAAGACAATCGTAAATCATTGAAACAAGGTATGAATTCATTATCAAACCTTGTGCATTATCTAGACTGTCATAAAGTACAACCATCCTTCTTTCTTATCTATCATGTCTACATCATTCTACACACATTCTTACATACCCTCGTTACTTCCTAATCCTCTTCTCTCTCATAGATATTTGACCTATTATTTTCTAACATATCTCCTTCTCAATCATACATAGTTGTTTTACTTAATCTTCATTCTTGTGGAGATATTTGCTCAACCTCCAACAATAATATAAAAAGTTGTTTATGCCAACAAATCATGATCTAGGACAGCTAGAAACATGATCTTACACTATCCTATAACAACCAAAGCTTTCCTCCTACGTAGCATACTTTACTCAACCAAACTTTTCATATTTTTACTCTCATATAGCTAGGAGATTCTACATTCAATTTACTAGCATTTAAATATAGTTTCTTGGAGGGAAATTATTTAAACTCCTAACACAAAGTGTTAATGCCTTGAGAAGGATTATTCAAAGTAATTCACGATCCTCGAGTCTCATGAAGATGCTCCTGCATCATACTTCCCCACTAGAAAGGATTTTAATTCCATTCAAATAGAACACCTTTATTCCTTGATCTCACTGTATACCTAGATTCCAAGTTTTTGTCTCCAATGCGAGTGTTTGAGTGTCCTTGTTGTTTTTGTCCTTCATTTGCTTGCTTCTTTCTCTCTTTTCTTGTATATGGTCTTCCTCAGCTTCTTCTCATTTGCAAAACTCCATGCTTCTTATTTATCATCGAGTATGTCTTCAAAATATTCTTGTTCTTCTTACATTTTCCATGGCTATTCTTGTCTCATTCCTTTGGCTTGATTTCCTCCTTTATTTTCTTATCTTCCATTGTATTCTTGTCTTGTTACACCCTGCACCATGGAACAAACATGTGAAGAAAACATACTCCCTTTGCTTCTTTTCTTTTCATCCTTGCATTCCTTTCTTTTTCTTGACTTCTCTCATTGTGTTCTTGTGCATTTTGAATGCTTCTCTGCCTCAAAAGTTTTTCATCTTCTATGGATTTCATTCCTAACTCCTCCTTGCACTCTTTGAGCTTCTTTCTCTTCACCAATGTCTCCACTTTTTTCTTAGTTTCTAGTCCTTTTAACTCATCCATTTGCTCTATGGACTGATCCAAACCTGTTACCTATTGTAACTAGATCCTTAGGAGGGTCAAATAGCTCCTCCAACATTCTTATCTCAGCCTGCAATGCTTCTTCATCCATGTATGTGCTTGCTTTATCAAACTTAGGACAAGAATTCACTTCTCCCTTCTTTTAATCTCTTTTTTGGATCAGCATATTTAGTTATCTTCCCTTTCATGCATAAGAGTTCTTCATGCTCTTTCAACATTCTTGGTTGCATGTTAGTCTTCATTTCATTCCATGATTCAATGTTCCTTTTAATAGTCTCATTAAATGAACCAAATGCATCATTACTCAAAACATTCAATGTCACTTGTTTACCTTCCATCTCTCTTGTTCTCTTTGGACTTTCCTCTATCCTCTTGGGTGCTTCATCACTATCCTTGCTTTGCTCTCTTGAGCTATGTTTTTGTGGTGATATCTCTCCATCTACTGTTGCACCCAGCTATGTGCTTATGCTCATTATGTTTGCATTGTAATCCTTTCATGCTCTTGGCTACCCATACTTTGCTTTGCATGGCTTTAGGTTGATATTATGATTTTTGATCTATCTTTCTTGTGATCTGCTCCTTGTTTTGAGGAAATATCTTTATACCTCTCTCTTTGGCCTTCTTGGCATGCATGGTTCATCATGCATTCTTCTTTCTTGAGGTATGCATTTTTTTCCTTTGTCTGTTGGCTTCTTGTTTTCCCAAGCCATTTTGGCACTATGTACCCATGATTGTGTATGAGATTTGGATACTCATTGTTGTCCCTGTTTGTATACACCTGCACATATGCAATCTCTTCCTTATATTCATAATTAGATTCAACATTCATCATTGTATTTACCTTCTCTAGGATCCTTAGCATGGTTGTTTCACCGATTTTGCTTCTCTGGCTTGCAAGTACTTCTTTGTTACTTGTCTTCTCTCTTCTCTCTGCTGGAATTGTTTCCTAAGCATCATGGAATTCATTTTTCTTCTTCTATGTCTTCTTTAGTGTGTGGTAAGGTCTGTAATTTCCCCCCACATGAGATCTCATAACTTGATCTCTTTTGTTGTCCGCTTCACACTCTTCTCTAGGTGCTTTGGTTTACCCATTTCTTACAACCTTCAATGGTCTTTCCTCTTATCTTGCACTCTCTGAGGTTCTTCATACCTGCATACGTGCATTCTTAAACACAATATTAGACAGCATAATTAGAGACAAAAATGTCTCCTTCAGTGTTCTTCTTAACACTGTTTCTCTTCCATCCTTGAGTGCTTACCTGTGGCACTTCTTCTCCTTTCTTGTTCTCCATCATGAGAAATTATTTCACCTCTTTTTTGTTTCTCATCTGGAAACTCTTCTCTCTTCATCAAGGCATCCTCCTTGTGCCTTCTATCTCTTTCTCACCAATGACCTCACAGGACATTTTTATCTTCCTCTTTAATACTAGGCCAATCTAATGGCTAATCTTCTTCTTGCAACTATAACCACATGGTGGTCACTCTCTCTAAATATCTCTTCACTTCCTCTATTTCATTTTGAAGTGATAATCCTTCTCTCATATTCTTCTCTTTTCTATGTTTCTCTCTCTTTTCTTGTTCCTTTTGATAGCTTAAGAACTTAACCAGTTCACACACTGCTTCTACCTCCATGACTGATTCAATCAAACACTTTATAATATGGATTTCTCTAAAAAATATAGAAATAAATAGCTTGAAAACATGTGTTTGTTACCTTGACCTCCTTGGTATTTGATCTACCTTCTATTTCCTTTTATGGTTGTCCTTTGATCTCTTATCTAGCATCCACCTTCTCTACACTAGTCTCTTCTTATACTCTGGCAAGTATGGACAAAAATTCCATCTCCATATTCATCAGCCTTCTAAGGGAAGCATATACTCATCCTCAACATGCAAGGTGCTATATATCATTTCACTGCTATAATATTAGAAACAATATCCATCTACAATTATCATTTAGGAGCTTACAATCTTGTTTCTTTTAAGAGCCTTCTCCCTTTGATACCAAAAATGGTTCACCGTATTAGCTCAACTACCTTACTTGTCTTAATGAGATCATATTATGTTTTTTTTATTCCTACAATCCTCTTTTGGCACTTTATACTCCCGTGTAATGTGCACAATTTAAACCTTGATCTCCATACCTAAATTGGTTGTGCAATAAAAAAGGGCTCAAAGTGTAAAAGATTACTTATACTGATTGAAATAGTGTAATACATCATCCTCATTGTTATCAAGCCTTTCACCCACAATAATTACCAAAGCTTACATCAAATTTCACAGTTCCGTGTTCGTTTTCCACTACACAAACCTGGAGAATTTTGTTTTAAATATCTCAAGCTCCACGTAGAGGTAGAAGATAAAAATATTGTGTAGATGTGTAACTATATGAGACAGAGATTTCCTGAAAATTTCAGCTAATTTTATTTCACGAAACAAAAGTTACATCGATTCTACCATTCATTCATTTCGTCAAACAATTCACGTGCATTCTCAGTCCATAAGAGAAAATGCTTTGTAATTTAAAAAATACTCACATTCAATATACCCCATTTGAAACGAATCTGGAGAATGGCCATTTGTTCTTACAACTAGAAATTTAGGGTATTTGGAATTCGTATGCAAAAATTATGATCGTTGTCCCAAAACTAATATTTTAAAATTCCACAGAGCCGAGAGGGAAGAATTTTTTATACCTTTCCTTTAACTCCAATCCAAAGCTTCGAATTTTAACTGTATCCTGATTACAATGTTCGGCAACATAATAACATTGCCAGTAGGAGACCATGAGATCATGACACACTTTTACACTGCCTTGTTAACACCTTCTTCATAGTTTTGGCCATGTTATACACCTTTTCCACAGAGATATTCAAACTCTACCATTTATATGGCTAAGAAAATTTAATTTTAGAATATTAAAACCTCTTAGTTCACCTTTCACTAGTAGTAGTAAGGTATTGTTGCTTATACTGGAGCCATCACGGTCATAGATTCATAGTTGAAGAATAATGGGCATGTAAGTGAGTTAGCCTGGTGGATTGCAATCTTCAATTCATAAAAGATCATAAGTGAAAATTCCTCAGATACATTTCAATACAAGGATCCTCTAATGTTTTCAACAAGAAACTTAACTATGTGCTAGGCATTAAGGATCAAGATCACATATGTTAATCACAGGGTGAAGAATTCCTTAACATGCAAGGAGAATCATAATATTACTTATAGCCTTGAGTTAAAATGCTCACAAGTACCTTATTGAGGTTCCAAGACTATCACCATCTTATTTCTCAAGCTAAGACAATCGTAAATCACTGAAACACTGTATGAATTCATTATATAACCTCATGCATTATCTGGACTGTCATAAAGTACAGTCATTCTTCTTCCATATCTGCCATGTCTACATCATTCTACACATGTTCTTACATACCCTCGTTACTTCATTATCCTCTTCTCTCTCATAGATATTTGACCTATTATTTTCTAACATATCTCCTTCTCAATCATACATAGTTGTTTTACTTAATCTTCATTCTTGTGGAGATATTTGCTCAACCTCCAACAATAATATAAAAAGTTGTTTATGCCAACAAATCATGATCTAGGACAGCTAGAAACATGATCTTACACTATCCTATAACAACCAAAGCTTTCCTCCTACGTAGCATACTTTACTCAACCAATTTTCATATTTTCACTCTCATATAGCTAATAGATTCTACATTTTTTGATGAAAATGATCTTATATTATATTAATTCAATACGACACAAGATGACTTTCAACAAATAAGTGGGCAATATGAGAGCACACCCCAAAACCACAAACAAAGCTAGGCCAAGCCTAGAGTAAGGAGAGTCAAACCAGGCCGAGCCTAGGAGAGTACAAAAAATAGGCATCACCTTAAAACAGACAAAAAAAAATCAAGAAGCAACAAAAAACATGCTCGAGGTGGGCAGATCATGATCATCTGACCACCTCAAACTAGGAAATTATTTTCCAGCATCTGGAAGCTCCCAAACAATAGAAATTTCTTCCTCTGGGTCTGCTTCCCCGCGAGTAGGAATGACAAGGCTGAGGCGAGGGAATTTGTCTGATGGTAGCGGAGGTGGCGGTGGGTTCCATGCATCCTGGTACGAAGCGGTGGAAGGAGGAGAGCCCCACCCATGTTGGTGAGGTGGCAAACCCCAACCTTAATGACGAGTCAACGACTGCGATGAAGAGCCCTGGCCATGGCGGCGAGCTGGTGAGTAACTATGTTGATGTTATGGCCTTAGGGAGTGGCGAGCGCGATTCAAAGCATGGTGTTGAGATCGGCTGCGCTGCCCACCACGGGAGGAAGGAGAGGAACACCTGTTGGGAGATGAAGGCACTCTAGAAACATTGCATGGGGCTTCCCCCAATAGCACAACAGGGTATGGAGGTGATCCACCTCTATTGCCACCTTGTTGGCTTGAAGTTAAATCTGCAAAAGCACATTGGAGATCACTAGAGATTTATTATAAATTGAGAAAGATTGATCAAATCAAAATTATCAAAGAAAAAATCATTTCTTTCTTTCCATATCCAAAACAAAACCACCCCCTTGAAAACATGCCAAATCTGGGTGAACATAGGAAAAAGTTTGGGATTATCCCTTAAAAGGATATCTTTCCAAGTGAAGAGGTGAGGCCTTGAAGGAAAGAAAAAAGAATGGATCCATTTCCAAGCAATTTGAGCTTTGGGACAGAACCAAAAGATATGCAAGATCATTTCCAGATGCCCACAAAAATGGCATTTGGGAGCTAGGATCCCAATTTGAACAAGACGAGCCCCGATAGGAATACCTTGGTGTAGAATACACCAAAGGAAATGTGTAATCTTGGGCTCTACACATATAGTCCAAACAGTTTCAAATCGCCTACCCCAGGTAGACAGAGTGAAATGAATTCCCTAACGTGTATTAAGTTTTCCCACCATGGAAAAATGGGGTGAGAGCCAATGATAGCCTTTGCTGGCTTTGTAATTACAAAATGGGGTATCGGCATACCACTTCCAGTTTGTCCATCATGGGCGAGAGGAATGCACAACAATCTTATGCAACATGTGGTCAAGAACCAAATTGATCATAGTAATAAAAGTATCTTGATCTTGGTTGGAAAGTAGAAACAGAGCTTTAAAATCTAGCCAAGAGGACTAGGATTAAGCGTTGTTGCAGAAGAAGTCCTCTATGGTGCAAATTCCATGCTTAAAGAATTTGAGCACGGAGATTCCTAGGACCTCTGCTAAGCATTTATCTTGGGCTTAAAAACTCAGTGACCACTAGAGAGACTGTTGGTTGACAGAAATGCCATTACAAAAGCCACCCCCCTTCCACAGAAGCCAAGGTTTGACACATTCCCATGCTTTCCAAATACTCTTAAGCACAAAGGTGCCAAAATTTTTGACGGGAACTGGGGTGATGAGAAAATTGACAAACCCTAAGACTTTCTACCTAGGGTGGCCATAAGGAGAATCTTCCACATTACCGCATCGTATGAGAACTTTCTAAGCTTCTTGGCCAATAATGCTTCTGATAATCCATTTAGCACAAAGAGCTTGCCCTTTGCGTTACATGTGAATAAGCCCAAGGCCTCCATAGTTTCAAGGCAAACAACATATATCCCAGGCTACCCAGTGAAAACCTTTTCCTGTAGAAGCATTAGCCCATAAGAAAGCTTTGAGTAGTTTTTCTAGCTTCTGAATAGAGGTTTTGGAAGGAACCAAACATGACGAGTAGTGAACATGTGTGGCTACAAGAACTTTAGAGCAGATTTGGAACTTGCCAGCCAGGGATAAAGGCCTGGTGATCCAATATTCCATCTTTTTTGCCATCCATTGAATGACATAATGCCATAGTTTAGCTAAGAAGGCTTGAAAAGCAAAAGGAATATCCAAAAATTAAAAAATCTCACCATGTGTCAAGATTTTCCAATCAAAAGTGGCAAGCCAGTTAGGTGCGAGAAGGAAATATTGCCGATAACACTAGGTTTTTCACCATTGAATGGATGAGCCAGAAGCTAGGTAGAAAGTATCCAAACATTGCATAGCATTGCGAATGTTGGTTTCATCTTCAATAAGCATAAGAAAGGAATTGTCTAGAAAATTCCCATTAAGATGTTGTGAGTTGGGTTCAGCAGGCAGCGAGATTCCATGAACCAGACCTTGCATTTTGGCATTAGCTAAGAGATAACCAAAGCCTTCAGCTACTAGCACATACAATGTAGGGGCAAGAGGACAACCTTGATGAATAAACCGAAAAAGCCCAAAAGGATCCGAGATGAGGCCATTAATAGAAATTTTAGTAGAGGCATTTGCAAAAAGCATATTGACAGATTGAATAAAAATGGGTCCCTAGCCAAGGGGTTGAAGCATGATGAGAATGAATGGCTATTCAATCCAAGCCTTCTCAAATTCGATCTTGATAAACATGGCTACCTGATTAGACTTGCGGGCCCATAATGTGTGGCCCTAGGGATTGATTATGAAATCCTTCAGGATAGACATGAAATAGGTATTGACCAACAAAATCCCAAAGGGCTTTATAAAATACACAAGGGAACCCATTGCAGCCCGATGCTTTATCATTAGCCATTTACATAGTGGCTTCATTGAGGTCTTCAATGGTGAGCATTCTCTCACATATAACCTTCTGAGCCTCTAATAGTTTACACAACACAACACCCAAACATTGATCAAGAGCAGCTTGACGAGATGCAGAGAGTGGTTGAGCTTGAAAGACGAGCTTGTAATGAAACATAAAGGCTTGCAACATAAGTTGTGGGTCTGTAATCCAAACTCCATTGTCCATGATAGCTTGGATTTGTTGGGAAGGATTTTTGGTTCGAAGAGAAAGAAAGAATTATTTTGAGACCTGATCTCTAATATTGAGCCAATGCATCCGAGCCCAGATTTGTGCGCCTTTAACATTGTAGTTCCGCAATTTGGATTTGTTGTTGGAGTGTAACAACTTATAGTTGTAGAGCTTCAGACAAGGAATCACCTTTAAGTGCCACAATTGCCTGGCTAAGAGCTGAGGTGTTAGCGGAGTATGAACGGCACCAAATTTTTGCCAGCTGTCGGCTGTAGAAATCTAGTTGTCTGAGTCAATGTGTCTTCTCACCATTGTATCCAGCTGGCTTACATAGGTGGATGAAACCACTGATAATGATTGGGTCATGGAATTAAATTCCAAACCCGTTTGATATGATTGATAGTGGGACCTTGTTGCATCAAGGCAATATTAAGAAAGAATTGGCCTTTATGACAAAAGAGGTGCACATCATGCCAACATATACGATATCGTATAGGAGAACAATCCAAAAGGACAAAGTCAAGGATGACCTCCACTGGCATAGAATACATGCTGTCAAACTCACAGAAATCTTGAGCTGACAACATGGCCCTGTCAAGCTATTTGAGAACGTGATCCATCCCTCCATGAAGATTGGTCCACGTGTACCAAGCTTTAGAGGTGGGAAAGCGAGATGCGTTAGGATAAAAAAATTTGAATTTATTACGTATGAAGTAGCACACTTCCCTTTCGCTAGGAGATTCTACACTCAATTTACAAGCATTTAAATATAGTTTCTTGGAGGGAAAGTATTCAAACTCATAGCACAAAGTGTTAATGCCTTGAGAAGGCTTATTCAAACTGATTCATGCTCCTCGAGTCTCATGAAGATGCTCTTACATCAGTTCTCTAAGCAAAAAGTAGAACAAAAATTTTTCTTTTGAGAGTATAAGGTGTTTTATTATGGATGTTATGGTATCCTCTAAAACAAAGCATCCTAAATAGAGTGGTTAAAGGTGGATATAATGATGGCCCTCGAGAGAGATGGTGGGGATAAAAGAAATGATTGGTCTCTCGAAAAGATAAGATAGAGATCAAAAGGAGTTGAAGGGAAATGGCTTAGTTTATGAGGAAGAGAATGGAAAGGGAATGAATGGGAAACATGTAGTGATCAAAGGAATCTGGGTAAGAGATGGAGAGGATATAGAAGAAATGATAGGTCTCTCAAAAATGCGAGAGGTAGATGTCTAGTAGATGAGGAGAACATTAGGTGGTGATGAATGTAACATGATGGGTGGACAAAATTAGCCTTGGTGTGAGGTAAGAATGATATGATAGGAACATGAATAGTGAGAGTGATGATGTGTTGAGAAACCTAAATAGCGGCGGATTGAGAGATTAGGATATGAATAAGAGTGTTTAATGAAGGTGAAAAATGGGACTGATGGAGGATCAATCATAATGTTAAGAGTGAGAGAAAGAGGAAAGTGGTTTGGATAAGAGAAGATTTAAAGGCAATGTAAAAAGGAAATGTAAAGGATAGAAATAAGTTAGGGAGGAAGAAGATATGAAGGGAATGGAAAAAATTACGATGTGGAAAAGGATGATGGGGTGATTAAAGTGATGTGGGGTGATGGGCTAGTGAGGAGATAACAAACTGAGTGGAGATGTAGATGGGAAGGAGAATATATGGTGATGGTGGGAGATAGAGAGAAGTATAAATGATGGGAAAAAATGGGAAAGGAATAGGTTAAGAGGGGAAAGCGGATGATGTTGGTGTATATGACTAGACTTATTGTCATTTGATGTCTTGTCCACCTAGTTGGTTAGCCATCTCACTTAGTGAAAATATGTCATAGTTGAATAGGTCAATAGGGCTAGTGTACACTTGTCATGCACATGAGTTACACAACACTCTTATATGTACCTATCTGTAGTGCCCCGCCTCGAGACATAGGAAACCACACCTAAGGTAACTAAAAATTTGGTTTTTTTTTTTTTTTGAAGTGAACAAAGAATACTAATGCTATACTTTTTTCTGATCCCAATTATAATTATTTTATATTAATTGGATTTACCCAAAATAAGACACCACTAGTCCAATACCAACTTAATTATTTATTTGTATTGTAAGTTTTCTAGGGTCACAAATAACAAGTCTACACACCCCTAGTTATTTAATTAGTTTCCCCCTTTTAATTTTATTTTCCCCCACACTAGTCCACTACAGAAGGAGATCTAAAAGAATATGAAGCACCTGAGACAAAGAGTACTGAGACAGAAATATCCCTGATAGTACATGTCATCTCAATAATTGTGGCATGATGTCCAACCTAACAGTTGTCAACCACTGCATATACACGATGTGCATGTCCTACATCACCCACTGTCTGCTCGGATCTAGGAGCTCTCTACATATCCATGGTAGTGGGTTTATGCGGACACATACACACATATTGATCAGGAGACCCATAAATAAAACATCCTCCTACACCCCTCTGAGATGGGGTCCCTCCTGTACTCTGGTGAACTAATCTTGCCGGTCCAACCCTAGCAGATTGCTGCGTGTAAGTCAAATGTACCTGCTGAGTACCTTGTCTCCTATCCCTGGCTCCACCAAAACCTCCTCTAGTACCACCTCTTTGTAAGCTCTGAGTCTGTCTAGCCCTCTGCTCATGGTGGCCTTGATGTTGTGTCCGCTGTTGTAAATGCCGTGGAGTCCTCGATACTATAGGAGGAGGCCAAAATCCTCCTCTAGGGGGTATTGCTATACCCCGTGACCTCTGACTCTGAAATGTCTGCATCTTCTCCTAAAATTTTCTCTTGTTCCTATCTCGGTGTTACTATGCCCTGGTTATGTTTTCCTCAGCTAAGTAGGCCTTCTCAAGTGTGGGAGGAGATAATATCCTAACTGCTTCTGCTATGTCTGTATTCAGGCCCCGAATAAACCTATTTACCTGTAATTTTATGTCTTATATGTAGTCCACATACTGCAAAAGATCTAGGAACCTTCTCTCATAATGTGCCACTATGCCAGAGCCCTTTTGTATGTTGTGAAACTCATCGATCCTCTTTTGTACAAAATGCTTTGACATATAATGATCCCTAAAACGCTCCTCAAACAACTCCTAGGTCATTGTATCTCGAGTAAAATGGAGCTTTTGCTCCTCATTTCTCCACCAAACGCCTGTTGCATCTTGGAGGAGGTGTATGGAAAACCTGGCTTTGACATTTCTCTCATAAGAGTGCGAGCCAAAGTAGCTATCAAGGTTGAGGAGCCATGACCTGGCCCCAAAGCCACTCATAGTGTTATTGTAAGCAGGTGGCTGTAAGAGAAGAAGATCCCTAATCACACTACCTGTGTTAAGATCTTGGCACTATAGTCCAACAAGTGACTGAGGTTGTCTATCCCCAAATGGTCCCCCAAGACTATGTGAATGGATACGACATTACGAGACCACCCTCTCGTGGTGAATAGACAGGACCTCTCCCACCTCGGGGTATCATGATTTGATGGCTCCGAGTGTGTGTCCTCGCCTATCGGCTCCTCATCTCTTGAATGGACATCATCCTCTCTCATCTCCTACGGTGGTGGAAAGCACTGCTACACAACACCTATAAACTGCTAAAGAGCCTCTAAGATATGAGGTCCGAACTCGGGCGCCTGTGGCTTGAGCGTAGGTGACCTACATCCCAAGTCCCTAACGGATCGACATCTCGTGGGTGCCATCCTGTGTATGGAGTAAGAAAATGGATTATTAAGTTGTAAAAAGGTTGCAGAAACATTTTAGTTGTTTTCGTTAATGTTATTAAAACATTATTTACTAATTTTTTATTTACCTAGAGTGTCTGCATGTGTGAACCATCGCTCTAATACCAAATGTAGTGCCCCGCCTCAGGAGATAGGAGACCACACCAAAGGTAACTAAAAATTTGGGTAATTTTTTTTTGAAGTGACCAAATAATACTAATGCTATACTTTTTCTCCGATCCCAATTATAATTCTTTTATATTAATTTGATTTACCCAAATGAAAAAACTACTAGTCCAATACCAACTTAATTATTTATTTCTACTATAAGTTTTCTAAGGTCACAAGGGAAGTCTACAGAACCTGTTATTTTAATTATTTTCGCATTTTTATTTAATTTTACCCCACATACCATTCTTTATTTTATTTCCCATTCCCATCAAATTCCCATTAGTGAAAAGTTTTCTAGGGTTTAATGATGACCCTAGGATCAATCTAATCTTGGCTCTTGATTTCGATCTTTCCCTAAAACATCCTTATATTTTTTTTCTCTTCTCATTTGTTTTCATTTTTTTTTTCATTTACTTTCTTATTTCATCAAGTTGATTAAGGAGCCATGGTAGCCAAGGATTCTTATTTTCTCAAGCTATGTATTTATATTAAAAAAACTATGTTTTAACCAAATGTATTCTTTAGCTGGGTATATTGAATAACCATATATTTGTTTCTTGTATTGAAGAGAGACACAACTACCTCTTGGTATATATAATAATATAAAATGAAATTTCTATTTTTTTAAAGAATCTGACAGTGAACAAATTGTAGGTTCTAATGATGGCAGTAGAGTATGGGGAGTGGGGTTTACAACGGATGAAGGGAGGTGTGGTGGTATGTGTGGAGGAAGGGTTGTGGGTGTGTGGGATTGGTTGGAGTGGGGAAGGGCATGGGAGAGGGATGCTGGTGGGGGTTGCAACATTTTGGCTAAGGTTGGGGAGGGCTCGACCCCTTCCCATTTCTTGTTTTTTGTTTAAAATGTTAAAACATCCATCTTAAATTCTTATTGCTATTTTTCAAAATAAAAATTTGTTAATATATAAATATATAATATAATATAATATAATATTGCAATATATTATATTTTAATACATAACTATATTTAATATATGAAATCATATATTACTATGTTTTGAATATAATATAGTTATATTTTATAATATAACTATGCTAAATATATTTAAATATATTTATATTATGTAATATGTTTAGGAAATTTCAAGAAGTAAAATAAGAAGTTATGTTTTATAAACATATATGCATACCAAGTTTATTCGTCTTTATATCAACATTTTAAAATTATGAGATCGTTTTATGAGGAAAAAGATTTTATTAAAAAAACATATTTTGACTATTTAAGCTTTGAAAAGGATCTTAAAAAAAATCTCTTGCATTGAAAGTAACGATTAGATTTCTACAACTTGTAAGGAAATAAGAGCAAGTTTAAATTTGGTTTCCTTACACATTTTATTTTATAATAATTTGTAATACTAACACTTAGTGAAAAATAGTAATATCCTTTCTCAACAACATACTTCTCATTGCAAACAATTATTCTTTTCAAATACAATAACTAAATGAATACTACAAATTTCTATCGAGAAAGAGATCCCTAAAAGAAATAACACATTTTCTTTTAGTGCTCTTAACATCACTTTTTACTTTTTTTTTTGTGGAAAACATATTTCCAATAAACAAACTTTCTTTTCAAAAATAAAGTTCCAACAATTTCACATTAAAGGAATCATCTATTTTACAATATTTCTTTTCCAAGGATCTTAAGCTCACAAATACAACATAATTCTAAAATATTTAAACTACTCAAGGAACCACATTACGAGGCTTCTTTCAAATACTGAAGGAAAGTTACACAACAAATGTGATACTATTTTTCAAGTGATATCAATCACAAAAAGGAAACTTTACAAGAGAAAGAAACTTCCCACATAGCAATATCCATAAGATTAGAATGAGAGTATTGTTGACAAAAATTTGGATAAAACAATGAGAAGCCATGATGTCAAGAAACTTCAACCCTCTTCAAAACATGAGCTCGACTTTTGTGTTTTCCAAAGAAGAAAACACAAAGAGAAAGACTTTTTTTACCACCCAACCTATAGGCATCATTACATACCTTTCCAAAGGTTGGAAGACATGTTAGGCTCCCCCAAGCCCATGGGAGAGAGAGCTAGCTTCTAGCAATGTGCACAAGATTTATGGATACATAAACAACAAATACAATCATATACAAGACAAAACCATACATTAACGAAGCACCCAACATTTATCAACTAAATGAAAGAGGATAAAACCATATTCATCCTCAAAAATAGGGAGGAGTAGATGACACATCCAAATGCCAAATAGTGTGGTCCAACCATAGGATGCACACTTACAAGATTCTTCAAAAAACCTCTTTATCCCTCCAAAATAACAATCTCTCCTTATTTCTCCGCCCATTCACCTAAAATCCTCCTTAGGATGATTTTCAAACCCATCTAGTTTCCTCTCCAAGAATAGGGAATCGGGTTCAAACCATATAAACCGCCATCCCTACCTCAAACCATATGAGTGAAAATAAAAATAACCTACATGGATTTCCCATCAATACATGATGTTTTTTGAGGTAAAATCCCTCCCTCTTCCCTCATAAAACTCCAAAATCCAATAACAAATACCCACCCAAAGTAACATACAAAACATGCAACAAAACACACATTTAAACTATAATAAAATATAATATCTAATAAGTCATACAAAATTAAATTATATCAATGAGCATACCTCCATAAGCTCTCCAAATCTCTAAGATTTTCCCAAATCCTTTTCCAAGAAAATTCTAGCCCCCAAATAGTCTCCATGAACAAAGAAAAATCCCAAAAAAGTCCTTTTTCTCCCACATGAGGGAGTATTTGAAGAAAAGAAAAGAAAATTCCTTGCCAATTAGGAGGTGACATGTGTCACTCCTATCTTCCCTCCAAGTCAAAGATTGCCGAAATAAAAAGAAAAAAAGATAAACTCACATTTAAACACTCTTCTCCGAAATTACACAAAAAGAAAATAAGACAAGTTTGTGCAACGTTTTACAACACACACATTCCAATACATCTTACATGGATGGTAACAAAAGAGAGGGAAAATGGGAGGGAAACTCCCTCTATGCCACTAAATTAAGCCCCCCTACCTAATAGGTATGGTCTAATGGATTATTTCATGTTAAGTGAACTCCCAAAACTAAAAGGGGTCACTTAAAATGCCATAAATAGCACAATTTCGGGTTTGGCACATTCGGGCACAAGTGTAGAGGATGTGGGGCCCACTCAAGTATGCACATGTGATGCCAATCCTCTCTAATTAACACACACTTACCCAAATACAAAATTTAATGCAAGTGAGGACTATTAAGTCCCCCCAATAAACGGTGTTAGCAACAAAAGGAAAACAACCCTCCTAAACACCAAGGAAGTGGGACATGACCAATTACAAACATACCAAAGAAGGGTCCAATCATGGGGCCCAATTAATACTAAGCAAACAATTAGGCTTCATACAAATCAACATGGTAGGGACCTCAGCCCCGTGGGCAGATTTTGTGCCACCAATAATTCACAGAGGCAGGGTATGTTAAGCCTTTGTAGACGCAGCCCTTAACCCCACGTTCTCCGTTGTCCTGGTCAATCGCATACATAAACACCTTCATTTTATAAAAACAGTTTGTAATACTAAAACTAAGTGAAAAATAGTAATGCCCTTTTCTCAACAACAACTCTCATTGCAAAGCAAATAATTCTTTTACAAAATACATCTAAATGATACTACAAATTTCTCAATCTAATCGAGAAAAGAGATCCCTAAAGAAAGAACACATTTTTCTTTTAGTGCTTCTTAACATCACTTTTACTACTTTTTTTTTTTGTGGAAAACATATTTTCCATAAACAAACTTTCTTTTTAAAATAAGTTCCAACAATTTCACATTCAGGAATTGCTATTTAAACCATATTTCTTTTTCTAAGGAGCTTGTTTCACAATACAACATCATTCCATTCCAAAATATTCAAGAATCACAAAAGAAACTGAACAAGATTTTCTTACAAAGATTGAAAGAGATGCACAAACTAATGCAACTCTATTTAACAAGGAAAGCCCAAAATCACCCAAAACTGAAACTTTCACGGCAAGGAAGACTTCCCACATAGCCATATCATAATTTACATAGAGATAGTGTCACAAAATTGGAGAAAACATGAGGAACCATGATTATCAAGCAACTTCAACTTATCCATACTTGAGCTCCAACTTTGAGTGCTTTTTTTCAAGAAACACAACACATAAAGAAAGACTTGTTTTAAACCATCCAACCTATAGCATCATTACATGCCTTTCAAAGTTGGAATACATGCTAAGCCTCCCCAAACCCCACGGAGAGAGAGCTAGCTTCCCCAAATGTTCACAATATTTAGGGAGACATAACACAAACACATTCAGCATACAGACATCCAAACAATAAGCAACACAACATTTATCAACCACAGGAAATAAGATAAACCATATTCTCCTCCAAATGGTAAGAATAGATGAGATATCTCAAAGTTGCCAAAGTGGGTGGTGGTCCAACCATAGGATTGCACACCAACATTTCTTCACAAAACCTCATTATCCCTCAAACAACAATCCCTCCTTTTGCTTCCAACCCATTCACCTAAATCCCCCTTGGGAGGATAATCAAAGCAAACCCATTGTGTTCTCTCCAAGAATTGGAAAGGGGGTTCAACATAACCCCTTCCCCACCTCAAACCATATGAGGAACAAACAGACCTACAATGGGTTGCCCATCAAGTCATGAAGTTTAAGAGGGAAAATACCCTTCCTCTTCCACATAAACTCCAAAATCCATCAAGCCATAGATGCATGGAGAAATAACAATAACACTACCCCAAGCAATATACAAACATGCAATATAAAAACACATTTCAACTATAAGAAAATCGAAAATCTACTGCCATATTAACTCAAATGATATCAAGAAGTCTACCTCTACAGCATCTCCAAATCTCTAAGCTTTTCCCACTTTCTTATCCAAGCAAACTTTTAGCTCCAAAAGTCTCCAAGCGCCAACAAAAAATACAAAAAATCCTCTGTCTCCTACATGAGGGAGTAATTTGAGAAAATAAAACAAATTCCTCACCAATTAGAGGGTGAATGTGTCCATCCCTCTCTTCCTCCCAAGTCAATATTTTCAAATAAAATGGAGAAAAAATAAAGTCGCTTTTGAACACTCTTCTCCCCATGCCCAAAAGAAAATAAAACAATTTGTGCAAACCTTTTTACTCACACATATTTTCAAATTTCATCTTACATGGATGGTGACAAAGAGAGGCAAAATGAGATGGAAAATCCCTCTATGCTTGAATTACTCCCACCTACCTAATAGTGGGGTCCCAGTGCTTATTTTTCGCTGCTACATACTATGAATCCCAAACTAAAAGGGAAGGGGTCATTAAATGCCATAAATAGCACAATTTCGGGTTTGGCAATTTCGGGCACATGTAGAGTATGTGGGGCCCACTCAAGTAATGCCCTGGTGATGCCAATCCTCTTCTATTAACACACCTTACCCAATACAAAATTTAATTCACGTGAGGCCTATTAGTCCCCAAAACTAGTTTTACTCAACAAAATAAAACAACCTAAACCAATTAAATTTTACATGACATACCAACATTACAACTAAGGGTCACTCAATGGTGCCCAATTAAATACAAAGCAAACAATTAGGCTTCATACAACTAACCTGGTTTAGGACTCGCCCCGGGGGCCGTTGTGCACAATTTCCGTAGCCGCCCTAAAACCCCACGTTCTCCTTGTCCTGTCATGGCATACATTAACCACATCTGCCCACTAACATGTACATTGACACCCAATAAATGATTAAGTCCTAAACTTAATCTATGCGAACACCAACATCAACATGAAATCATAAATGAAGAAATATGCAACAATTGCACACAATCATTCATTTGTTAGCCACCAACAATACAATATAAATGACATACATCCATGTTTATCATGTGTTCCTCATCATATCAAATCATCTATATCATCAATACCATGTTTGACTAAACTAGGCATCCATCATTATCAATAGGCCCCAAATAACCCTAGTATATTTATTATCCACAACACAAAAAAAGTGCCAACTACTATCAAGCTAATTGGTGCTATACGCACCCAAATCAACATACATGTCCATGAAGATCAAATAACATAACCTAATTACAAAATGTTCAAAATCCTGTCAACCCATATCTTTTCCAATTGTCAACAACCCATGGACGTAATTGACATACCACTTTACCTCGCTCTATGGGCTTACCGTACATCTTTATCGCACGTCCTATCGGAGCCACCCCCATTTTCTCCCTTATTTATGGTTGTTAAGCCATTTTACCTATTGAATAAACTCCATTCTTAAGGATCTCCCTTAAAGATGTATTATGAGGAGGAATACTGACAGTCATGGCTTCAAGAGCTTTGATCTTCTCAATGAAAATGACTTAATGCTCTTAATAATCTTCAAGTCTAATCCAAAACCGACTGCAACACAATATCATAAAAAGAAAGTGTAAACCTTAGAGAATTCAAATTGGCCCCATTGTTAAACGAAATCAACAGAATAACCATTAAAGAAGAGAAAACAATGAAAATTTTGAGCCTAATTGTTTAAGACCCATATGTATTTACCACTAAATTTGGCTCTGGAACCTATAAGTTGGCCTTGAAAATGGTCACGATCTTGGATTGAACCAATTGAATGTAGTCATGTAAAGAATTTTAACCCTTGAAGATTTTTCACTATTCCGGGAAACAAAACATGTACTTTGTTCTTTTGTCTTTGCTTAATCTCTTAATATTTAATTTATAGTTCATTTCCATTGCATAATTTTCTTTAAAATCAAAATCTCCCATTTTCAGTCGCTTTCTTCACACAACCAATGGGTCATATTAGAATCTTACTGATGGGAATATATTCCCTTCAAGACATTCCTCCTTCATAAAAAGCTTAAACTTCTTTAACCAGTTTGTTTGGTCGTCCATCTCAATCTTTGGTGTTGAACCCTCATGTCCCTACTAGTCGTGTGGGGTGGAGATTGGGGGCCAGACATCCTTTCCCAATAAATCACTATTGTTAAATTCCACTAAGTTCAATAACTATGAATAATTCATCGTTCACACTCTTTAGTCCTTCATAGTTTTGGTATTGACCCACCACTTCTTACTGGGTTAGTGTGAAATGGGAATGGAGGAAGTCCCTTACTCATTTAGTCTTGTCTTTGGTGATAAAAAACCTTCCCGTTCCTCTTACAATGGCATGGGGAAAAACATAGGAGGGTCATTCTCATAAAAGCTAAAAATATTGCAACAACATTCAAATTTCAAAAAAAATCAAAAACAAAAAAAAGACAAAAAGGATTCCACTTTCACTCGCCTATGTTTTTACCTTCGTTGATGACCCGTTGCTCTTCACTATAGTTGGAGCACGACATAGGGATTCCTTTCAAAAATACAAAATTTATGTGTTGCATATAACTCCCCAAAGTAGTTATTTTAGATCCTAAGTGAGATAGAAACTATTACCTTCCCTTCATAATCTCTTATCTTACCAATCAGTAGCCACTAACTGTCTAAGAATTTAAGCATGTGACTCATAAAGTGAAAGCCCTTTTTAAAAAACTAACTGGTTCGTAATTTATGATGAAATGAGTCATATTCTCAAAGGGATTGTTGTAAGTATTTGTCTCTATACCATATCTACCTCCTAGCACCCTTCTTGATCTCGTTGATGAGCCCCACACATCTACTAGTTTGTGTGGAGTCAGAAGGGAGCTAGACTTCTTTTCACATCATTCATCACCACCTATCCTTTCCCACTGGAATGAAATTTGGGGTGTTATTATGAGCATGAGCTAACACGAGGAACCCGGTACATGCGGATAATATCCTATTTAGCACCTCTCCACACCTCTCAAAATAGTGTCACTATTGTCGCATAAATTGCCAAAAATAGTAAGAATCATCAAAAATCTAAAAACATTAGAACACTCATCAAAAATCTAAAATATTATAATAATCGTCAAAATCCAAAATATTTGAAATCGTCAAAAAAAAAAAAATAAATAGAAACAATCATCAAAAATCTAAAAAACATTAGAAATATATTATAATAACAAAAATCAAAATATTAATTGTAAACTCCAACATAAATCACAAAATCTAAATACACCATACAATTCACAACAATTCCAACCTTTGACTATTATCCCCAATGGCTGAATCCCATCAACCTTTATGACTAACCAAATTCAAAACACTTCTCCTCGCATGATCCTCCTATCGCTTGGGGAAAATCCAGCTCTTCATTGTTTCCGTGTTTGAGGACAATGATCCCATCATTTTCTATGTCTTTGTACCCCTGCTTAGTGGGCACATCTTTCACATCCCCACTTGTGGAAACACTTGGGCAATTTTATTGGTTCTTGTGTTGCATTTTAGTTTTACAAAATTATTAATGATTACTTTCTTGTATCTTGTATATTACATAGTGGGTAATCTTTATCTTAATGTGTATCCGGTGTTTTTCTTCATATGCTTATGTGTATCCTGATTGCATATAGTACTGGGGCATCATACTTTCTTGATGGCCTCTTTCTATGCTATCTCTTCCACTTGCAGTTTACTGGGGTATCAAACCTTTTTTATGGTCCCTGTCTATGCTATCACGCCATAAAAGGAGATTCAAAGAGTCTACCTCTACAAGCTCTCCAAATCTCTAAGCTTTTCCCACTTTCTTATCCAAGCAAACTTTAGCTCCAAAAGTCTCCAAGCGCCAAACAAAAAATAAAAAAAATCCTCTTTCTCCTACATGAGGGAGTATTTGAAGAAAAATAAACAAATTTCCTCACCAATGAGAGGGTGACATGTGTCATCCCTCTCTTCCCTCCAAGTCAAATATTTCCAAAATAAAATGGAGAAAAAATAAAGTCGCTTTTAACACTCTTCTCCCAAATTTCCCAAAAAGAAAATAAAACAAGTTTGTGCAACTTTTTTACATCACACATATTTCAAATTCATCTTACATGGATGGTGACAAAAGAGAGGCAAAATGAGAGGGAAAATCCCTCTATGCCTTGAAATTAATCCCACCTACCTAATAGGTGGGGTCCAAGGGCTTATTTTCATGCTAACTGAACTCCCAAAACTAAAAGGGGTCACTTAAAATGCCATAAATAGCACAATTTCGGGTTTGGCACATTCGGGCACAAGTGTAGAGGATGTGGGGCCCACTCAAGTATGCACATGTGATGCCAATCCTCTCTAATTAACACACACTTACCCAAATACAAAATTTAATGCAAGTGAGGACTATTAAGTCCCCAAAACTAGTTTACTCAACAAAATAAAACAACCTAAACACAATTAATTTTACATGACATACAACATTACAAATAAGGGTCACTCATGGTGCCCAATTAATACAAGCAAACAATTAGGCTTCATACAACTAACATGGTTAGGACTCAGCCCCGTGGGCCGCTTGTGCACAATTTCCGTAGCCGCCCTAAAACCCACGTTCTCCTGTGTCCTGTCAATTGCATACATTAAACACATCTGCCCAATACAAGTGTACATTGACTACCCAATAAATGATTAAGTCTAAACATGTAATTCTATGAGAACACAACATCAACATGAAATCATAAATGAGAAATATGCACAATTTCACACAATTCATTATTTGTTAGCCACAACAATACATATAAATGACATACATCCATGTTATCATGTGTTCTCATCAATAATCAAATAATCTATATCATCAAGACATGTGACTAAACTATGCATCCATCATATATCAATTAGGCCCAAATAACATAGTAATATGTTAGTATCCACAACATCAAATAAAATGTGCCAACATACTAATCAAGCTAAATTGGTGCTACGCACCCAAATCACCATACATGTCCATGAAGATCAAATAACATAACATAATGTACAAAATGTATCAAATCCTTGTCAACCCATATCTATTCCAATTGTCAACACCCATGGACGTAATTGACATACTCAAATTTACCTCGCTCTATGGGCTTACCGTACATCTTATCGCACGCCTATCGGAGCCACCCCATTTTCCCTTATTTATGGTTGTGAAGCCATTTTACCTATTGAGATAGAACTCCCATTCTTAAGGATCTCCCTTAAAGATGTAATTAATGAGGATGAATACTGACAGTCATGGCTTCAAGAGCTTGAGCTTCTCAATGAAAAATGACTTAATGCTCTTAATAATCTTCAAGTCTATCAAAACCGACTGCAACACAATTATCATAAAAAGGTAAGACCTAGAGAATTCAAAATTGGCCACCTTGTTTTAAAAGAAAATCAAAAGAATACCATTAAAGAACGAGAAAAACAATGAAAATTTGAGCCTAATTGGTTAAGACCCTATGTAATTACCACTAAATTTGGCTCTGGAACCTATAAGTTGGCCATTGAAAATGGTCACGATCTTGATGAACCAATGAATGTAGTTCATTTAAAGAAATTTTACCCTTGAGATGTTCACTATTCCGGGAAACAAGAACATGTACATTGTTCCTTTTGTCTTGCTTATCTCTTAATAATTTAAATTTATTCATTTCCATTGGCAAATATTTTCTTTATCAAAATCTCCCATTTTCAGTCGCTTTCACCAATGGTCATACTTAGAAGCTTACTGATGGTAATATATTCCCTTCAAAGACATTCTCTCTTTCATAACAAAGCTCTAAACTTCTTTAACCAGTTTGTTTGGTCGTCCATCTCAATCTTTGGTGTTGAACCCTCATGTCCTACTAGTCGTGTGGGGTGGAGATTGGGGGCAGACATTCCTTCCCAAATACAAAGCACTATTGTAAAATTCCACTAATTCAATAACTTATGAATAATTCATCGTCACATCTTTAGTCCTTCATAGTCTTTGGTATTGAGCCCACACTTCTTACTGGTAGTGTGAGAATGGGAATGGAGGAAGGTGCCCTTACTCATTTAGGTCTTGTCTTTGGTGATAAACCCTTTCCTCTTACAAGTGGCATGGGGAAAAACATAGAGGGTCATTATCATAAAAGCATAAAAATATTGCAAAACATTCAAAAATTCAAAAAAAATTCAAAAACAAAAAAAAAGACAAAAAAGGAATTCACTCGCCTATGTTTTACCTTCGGTGATGAGCCCTTGCTCTTCACTAGTAGTATGGAGCACGACATAGGGATTCATTTCAAAAATACAAAATCTTATAGTGTTTGCAATTATAGAATCCCCAAAGTAGTAATTTAGATGCCTAAGTGAAGAGAGAACTATTCCTTCACTTCATATCTTACCAATCAGTAGGCCACATAACTGTCTAAGTCTAGCATGTGACTCATAAAGTGAAAGCCATTTTTAAAACTGGTTCAGTACCATTATGATGAATTGAGTCATAATTTCTCAAAGGGATTGTTGTAAGTATTTGTCTCTATACTCATTATCTACCTCCTGCACCCTTCTTGATTCTCGGTGATGAGCCCACACATCTTACTAGTTGTGTGGAGTCAAGAATGGAGCTAGACTTCTTTTCATCATATCATCACCACCATATCCTTCCAATGGAATGAGAATTTGTGTTATTATGAGCATGAGCTACCACGAGGAACACGGTACATGCGGATAATATCCTAGTTTATCACCTCTCAAAAATAAGTCTGCACTATGGTCCATAAATTGCCAAAAATAGTAAAGAAATCATCAAAAATCTAAAAACATTAGAAACACTCATCAAAAATCTAAAAATATTATAAAGAATCGTCAAAAATCCAAAAATATTTGAAAATCGTCAAAAAAAAAAAAAAATAGAAACAATCATCAAAAATCTAAAAAACATTAGAAATATATATATAATAAACAAAAATAAAAATATTGTAAACTCCACAAAATCACAAAAAATCTAAAATAACCAATACAATTCAACCTTTGAACTATTATCCCCAATGGATGATCCAATCACTTTATGACTACCAAATTCAAAACACTTCTCCTCGCATGAATCCTCGCTTGGGGAAAATCCAGCTCTCATTGTTTCCTTGTTTGAGGACAATGACCCAATCCTTTTCTATGTCTTTGTACCCCTGCTTGGGGGCACATCTGGTCAATCCTCACTGTGGAACATGTTAGGGACATGTTTATTGGTTCTTGTGTTGCATTATTAGTTACAAATTATTAATTACTTTCTTGTATCTTGATATATTACAGGGGGTATCTTGATCTTATGTATCCTGGTGTTTTCTCTCATATGCTTATGTTATCTGATTGCATATAGTACTGGGGCATCATACTTTCTTGATGGCCTCTTTCTATGCTCTCTTCCACTTGCATTTCGTACTGGGGTATCAAACCTTGTTTATGGTCCCTGTCTATGCTATCACGCATATTATAGTCTAGTCATCCTGATCTTTAATATCACGATGCATCATGTTATGTGCTATATTAAAATTAAGACACTTTTCATCACATGAGTATCTTCCTGCATGATCAACATCTTACTTTGCACCCCATCCATTCACCCATACTAATACATTCCCCAGTTTAGGAATCCTACTTTATCACTATTGTAGTTTACGAATCCTACTTGAAGATATTTCTCAAGTAGCATTCACTATCCAGTAGCTCCTCCTCCCCTACCATGATCATCATGTATTTGATCCATTCATCCTCGCTCCTCATTTTTACTCCTCCACCACTTAGCCCCATATTACCCTTCTCACCATTCCTGTCCCCTCTTACCCATTTGTATTCTTTCCTTTCACTCTTCTACTTCCCGCTTGACAATCTTACTTAATAACCCCTTCTATAGGGGATCCTCATTGGAGGTTTACCCTCTCTTTAAGATCTTCCCACTGTATAAGTTTCTTCACCACCTCCCCTCTCATCAAACAAAACTCACCACCACACACATATTCCCATTCCACCTCTTCTGCTTCTCATTCTCACATCATTACTCTCACCACGCAGGCATCCCAATTAAGGATTCCCCTCACACTCTCCGCCCTTCACTACATATATTACTTCATCCATTCATGTTACACTCCTTTGTTTCCTTTCTTGTTATCACCTCATATCGTATCCTCATCCACTCAGGCATACCCCACTCACTTTTTTCTCATCCTTCCCCAAATCCGTCTTATGCCTGGTCATCCTACTTACACACTCTCATAGAATGGAAAATTCACTTGAGGGTTCCCCTTCAGTCCATTTTGTCATACCCTATTCCCACCAACTCTATCATCATTCTTCTTCTTCTTTAACTTGGCGATCTTACTTAACCATTCCACATGCATGGAAATCTTACTTAAGACTTCCTCTTAAGGATGATCTACCCTATGGCCTTCCCCCATCCCATCATATTTCCCCCATAATATTTCTCCTGCCTCTCGTCGCGATCATCTTCTTCAACCTACTATTCCACCCCTGTACCCAATACAATTTTGTCTTTCTCTTGCATATCATCCATGTCGGTTAGGTGATCTTATGAAACCACTTTGGCAGCATGGCAATTATCTTCTTCAATTAACCATTCCACCTCTGATCTTACTTAAGAGATTCTCTTAAGCATGACATGTCATCTTACACTCACCCATCACTCTACATTCTCACCATCCATATTTCCTCTTCATTCCCCATCATCACATATTTTTACCACCACTATCACCATCCTCTGCTTGGAAATCTTACTTAACCACTCGCCTGGCATGGCGATCTCACTTAAGAGTCCCTCTTAAGGATGATCTATCTTCTTGCCTTTCCCCATCACTACACACCCTTCACCCTTCACTTTTTCTCGGCATTCCCCATTATCACTGCCTTTCACCTCCTTTTCCATTCTCACAAACACCACTTCTCGCTTGCCCACTTGTCATCTCCAGTTTCGTTCACTTGGCAATCTTACTTAACCACTTATGTCACATGATAGTCTTACATTAGGGTCCTCCCTATGCTCAACTCATCATTGTGAAATTTTCCCTCGCCTCATTCTTCATTCAATTTTTTGATCGCTTCTTCCACCTGGTCTCTCCCACCAACCAATTTTTCCTCCTACCATTATCCTTTCTCCACCTATCCTCTTACAACATACGTCTAATATCTTCCACCTACAATCACATTCTTTTTCCCCATTTTCCCCTTCTTGATCCATCATCCTTCATACCGTTTCTTCCCATTCTTTTCATGCCTTGTTTCTTCATCCTCACCTCATTTGTCCTCATCACCCACATCCTCCCCTCGCTTTCACCTAGTCCCAACTCATCCCTCCCATTTTATTTACTCTTTCCACTTCATCTTCTCAAATCCCCCCACATTTCAACCCACACACGTGCTCGCCATTATTGTTAACATTCCTCTATCATTCTTTCATCATCATCTTCTATTCCCACGATAATAATTGTTAGTGGAATTTCCCTAAAAATCATCAATCCTCATTCCACACAACCGCATTTACTCCCTTGGACCTTCTAGAGTTTCCCTTCATTCCTTCCCTTCTCTAAGTCCACCACTCATTGTCAGTGGGCTTTCTCTAATGTCCCTTTGTTGGCATTACCCTTTCTAATCCTTGTTACCTTTCTCCTTTTCTTCATTTTTTCTCTCACCCTTACTCGCCACTCATTGTTAGTAGACTTTCCCTAACGTCCCCTCATTGGAATTGCCTCTTCTATCCCCCATTCTCTTTTCTCTCCTATTCTTTTTCCCCAACCCCACCCTTTCTTTTCACTTATTACCCATCTCTCCATCTTCCCTTCGCCCTATTCAATATCTTTATTGTCTTCATCATACATCCTTTGTCTATTTTATCGTAATCCTAGTATCCTCATTTCATGCATCTCCGCATCTTTTCCAATTGATGTCATTCCTCCCCTCTTTCTTCTCTTTACATTCCTTATACTATTACCTTTCCACTTATTATCTCATTTATGTATTCCCTTCCTTCTACATCATTTTCTTTGTTATCCTCTTCTCTCTCTCACCTCTCACCTTATTTCTCTTCCCATGTATCATCTTCTTCCCCCTTTTCCATCACGTTTCCTTCTTACTTCCCCATTGATAACCTGGCTCTTTAGCGTTATCCTATATTTTTTATCATACTACCCTCCACATGCATCTCCATATGATTTGCTCCATATTCTTTGCCTTGGTGTTCCTCGCAATGACACGGTTCCTTCAATCTTCTCCCTGTATTCGCTCTATCTTCCTTTCCTCTCCCCTAATTTTCATGTTTCTTCTGACCACTTCTCCTTTTCTCTACCACCCCTACCTTTTCATTCATTCTGTATCTGTTTCTCTTCTTTTCTCTACTCTTTTTCACACTTTCCTCGCCCCTCATAGTTTATTTTTTTCTCTGTTCTACTTCTTCTTTCGTCCTCTTTCAATTTTTGTTGATTTCACCCCCTACTCCTACCTCGTCTTCTCCTTCTTATTTATCCTTCCTCGTTTTTTGATTTTCTCAGCTCTATCATTTCTTTCACTTTCATGCATCCCTCTTTATTATCTCTATTTCTTCCTTCATTTGGCACATCTCTCTATTTCATCCCTTCACCCTCTACTCTGTCATTTTCCTATTTTCTCCTTATTTGTCCTTCATCATTCCCTTCTTCCCCTATCATCCCTCTCTCTTATTTCTACCTCTTTCATTCCTTTTTTCCCCATCCCCTATCTCCCTTACTCTTCTGATAATCAACCCCCAATCCTATCCATTCCCTTTTCTCTTTCCCATACACCCTCACACCTAACATTCGAGGCCGATTGAATCCTTTCTCCATTTACGTCATGCAGTCATTCAAGTCTCTTCCACTCCATTATCATCCTCTTCTCTGCAGAATTTATCTCTCCTCTTTTCAAGATTTCTGTCCTATATTCCATTCTCGTCAGCCCTCTCGAGGGGGCATCATCATATCTTTCCATAATCGCATCTTCTCATGACATTTTTGTCTTTGAGGATACCATGACATCCATCAATCACCACCTTCTATTCTTCCCAAAAAAAATTTGCTCTACGTTTTTCTTAAGAAAATTAGATTGAATTCTTCCCTCATATTGTATACTTTCTTTGAAAGGACACTACTTTCATAGTACCCTTCCAAAGAGGGGAAAATGTAGACACCCTAATTTCACATCTGTCCTAAATCAATTAATTCCCCTTTCTCATTTCCCACAAAAATATACTTCGAATTAATCAAATATAATTTGAGTAATTATCCATTTCAAAATCCAAAAAATAACTCAATCCTCACGACATGTCATTATTATCCATTTTTTCCTACTATTGAATTAAAAATTCAAAATCAAATCCTCACCCACTCTTTGTGGTCCCCACTCACCTAAAATCCTCCACTTATGAATTAAAAATCTAAAATCAAATCCTCACCAATTCTTCATGGTCCCCACTCATCTAATCTTTCCCACATTTTCAAACCATGATTACTTAAAGTACTCTAAGTTAATCACTCCCATAGGCTATAAATACAGCCTCACCCCTCCCCTCTAAACACACGGAGAATAAGCTTAAATGCCATGTCTAAGTTCTTGCATCCTTTGAGAAAAGAACATCCTTCTACCTCATCCTAATGCTCAAATAACCTTATTCTAAAGCACCCTAAATCCATAATCCTTTTACTCATATGGTGCAAAGTAAGTGGATCATTGTTACAGAAAGGCCTTGCTCAATCTTGAAGAAAAACACCTACATATCATGCAATTGGGGCTCAATCCAAGTTTCCTAGCCCATTATGAGGTTTTTTACAGAACGTGAAGGAGGATCTATGATTATTGGTATTTTACTTCCTTGTTAGTAGTGCATTTTTCCTAGCTTACATAAATTACTAATGCTTTCTTAGCTCAATATATAGTACATAGATAGGTCTTTTCTAGATAATAAATGCTTATGGTGAACTTGTATCTGTATAATATTTAATCACTTTGAAATTTGAACCTTAGTGGCATGAAAAGCTAACCAAAAACATAAGAGGTAAAAGAGAAAATAGTAATGAAGAGACCCAATAGGTAGAAAGGACCAAAAAATCAAAAGGGTCAAGATTGTACATCTCATTCAGTTATGTACCATGGTCCTAACCAATTTGTATGGTTTTGGACCAACACCACAAAATTTGAAAAATAGTGGAAAAGGCCAAATATATCTGTGACACAACATAAAAACATAAAGAAGTATGAAGTAAGTAACAATTTAAAGGATAAAATAAATGATATAAAAGAAATACAAGGAATTCTACCACTAATCCTTAGTTTCATTGTTCAAAACCCCTATACATAAGGTTATCCAAAAGTATGATGTAATAATAATTTTGTGTAGATTTTAGTGTCTACATTTGCCACCCCTTTATGCTAGAGAATAAAATTTACTAGTTTTAAAGGAGAATAAAAAAGTATAAAAAAGTGCTAAAGTATAGGAGGCTATAAGGCGTGTGAATAGAATAACCAATATATGACGAACAACATGGGCCATTGGCATGACCCACACATAGATAAGGAGTAGTGTGATATAAGTGTCGAATGTGTAATAGACGTAAAAGGCATGTTTGGAGACATGGAGAGTTTGACTTGGTGTTCTTAGATAGCTAGGGGTGATCAATCCCCAACAAGTGTTTGATAATTATGTGGGAATTGAATGTCTAAAAATCAAGGGAAGAGTGTCAAAAGGCATCCTAACAACCCCTAAAATATTGATTCCCACATTGTGGGACCACACCACTCCACATAGATCTAGACCTTGAATTTTTTAGAAATAATAAAACTTGCACTATTGTCAATGTGCATTATATGGGTTTATTTTAATAACTGTAATATTGATAAATTGTAGATTTTGATAGGTTATTTTACCCTACATTTGTAACAAATGTAGTGGCATATTTTATTATAACTTAGTGTTAAGTGGATCTTTGTATCCAGAGTTGACCATCTAGTCTTTTTAGTTTGTATATTGATTTGTATAGAAGAGAGGATTGTCTTACATAGTCAATTACAACTGAGTAACTTAGTGTTCAACACATTTTTTCATTTAGAGTTGACCATTCATTCTTTAGATTTTGTATATTGATTTGTGTAGAAACCCTAAAAATACATACCTATTTCTAGCCATTCCTAATTATCCCTATCCTTTGCATGATACGCCAAAATTGGTTTTAGAATGCATTCTAGATCACTATCCTCCGACATATCACTAAAAATCATTCACATCCCCTTTAGAATTAATTTAATTAATTAATTATAGCATGATTTAAGTATTCACACACATCCCTTTAGAATTAATTTAATTAATTTTAATCATGCTTAAACTATACTCCTACGTCCTTTAGCTAATTTAATTGAATATTTATTTAATTAAATATTTAATTACCCACTCACATCCCTTATCTAATTTAATTATTTATTTAAATAGAAATAAATCTATTTATCTACTCACACTCCACTTCAACTATCCTAGTCACTCAAGTTAAACCACCTCACTCCACTCCACTTCTAGAATCCTATAAAGGTGGAAGCAATAATAATACACATACAACCACCTTCTTGAATAAAAAATTCCAAATATAAATTTCCCTTCAATGTATATTCAATCCATTTGAACTTCCATAATGTTGTCATGCAAAATAACTAGCATGAAAATTGAAAATTTTGAAGAATGACAACTAAGCCCCTAATTAGAAATTAGGCTTCCTAGTCACTGTATATCCTTCCTCTAGCCAACCTACCCTCACTTCAACCTTCACATGGCTTAGAGAAAAGTAATAAATAGGTTTTAAAGTTTGTTTCAGTGTGTAGGTATGATTACATAAGTTGATGATTGAATTTAGTGAAGTTTGATGAAAGACAAGTCTTCCTAGAGGCCTAAAAAGGTCATTTTTGGGCATTCTTAAGCTGGTAAAAATCCTTCTGAATTTTTTGGGAAATATATAAAACATCCAAGGGTGATTTTGGGGAGTCTTGAAGGGGTTTGAAGTAATTTAAGAAATTTTAGGAAAAAAAATCTCATTCAGGAGCAATTTTTGTAAGACCGGGTTTCTAGGTGCAGGGAATGAAAGCTAAAATGGTGAAATCTGACTTCTCAGAATGATTCCGGGAGTTATAAAAGGATTTAAAGGGAAAAAAATTGCATTTGGAATCTATTGAAATTATCTACGAGGTGGAAATATCAAATTTTATCGAAGGCTTAATGGTTTCCTGAGATATTTTAATCTTTTGCAGCTGCCCCTCTTGGTTCTAGATGTAAAAGACCCTAAATTTTGATTTTTAGAAAGAATTGGATATTTGGATTGCTTATAGTGATCTTGAAATGTGATTTTGAGTTAAAAAAAATAAAGATTTGACCCCAAAACACTTTTCCATGCTCCTGAGGTGGAAAACTCACTTCTGGTGCCTCAATTTCCCATACTTAGTCAAATTTTCACCTTGCCATATGTCACCACCAAGTGCAAAGTGCATTTTTGTCTCCAAATTTTCCAAATTTTCACCAAGGAGATAAGGGGACAATAAAGTTCACCCCAAAACGTTTTTTAGCTCTTAGACCCTCATATGACCTCACACATCTTCGTAGGTACATTTTCTAGCCCCTAGGTGCCTTTCCAAGCCCTCTCATCACATCCTCCTCTCCCCAAATGCTTCCAATTGTCACCACCAAGTGAAATGTATAATTTTGTGTCCTTGGTATCCCTTGTGTACCATTTTCATTGGTGTAACTCAAGTACTAACCTCCACATGAGTCTGGTTAACTCGAGTTGAGTCTAAGTTGAGTTAAGGTGTGTGAGAGTGAAGGGGAGGCTTAAAATCCATACTTGGTCAAATTTACACCATGCCACATGTCACCACATTTCTCCAAGGCACAATTTTGTGTCCCATGTTTCCCCATTGTCCCCCTTTTCCCTTTGACATGGTGCAACTTAAGCACAAAACCCCACCTGCAGTTAAGTTAACCTTGTCATGTTAAAGTGGAGTAAAATACATCTAATTATCATTGAACCTCAAGTTGCCACATGTCATCATTTTCCTCCAAGGCACACTTTGGTGTCCCAGTTTTCCCCCTTTTCCCTTGAACGGACAAAGGGGACACAAAAATGTGCCTAGGTCTTCCATGCAAATGTCAGAATAAAAATGTGGTCAAAAGTTGCACCAAAACACATGAAAACTTCACTACATATTCCCCTCACAAAAAATAGTGATTTTTCATGAAAATTTCTATTAAAAAATATCCAAACTCCATTAATGGCTTCCATGACACAGTATAAAAAGGTCATAAAATTTAATTTTTGTTTCTACGGAGATTTGACGGGCGAAATCATCTAAACTTTGGTGTGAATTATCCTTGAAAAATCTATTTTCATCCAAGCCATTTTTTACACAATGAGGTGGATGATTTTTTGAGATATGGAGGAATTGTTTTTATTTTAGTATTTTTCCCTCCTTGTTGAAAACCTCATTTTACACTCATTCAAATGAGGGAATCATCTGAAAATTGGAACAAAGAATCTTGGAATAAAACCCAGAATTTCAAGACTGTTTTCATTGCAATCCCGAAACTTGTAAGTGCACTTGTTAAATATAACATGTGTTCATGGTGGGGCATGTATAATAATAGTATATTTTCAAAAAGGTAAATTCTCAACATCCAAAACCCTTGAACAAGGCCAAAGAACACTCCACAAGATCCTAAAGCACTAGTTCCAGAGCGATCTCTACATGGCACAGTTTGGTGAAAGAAGGTGGGTGGTTCAACTATTTACAATTATAGCTGAAGGGAGTTATCTTGATTGAATTCATTCATGAATTTTACATCAATTGAGTCACATTGTGTCAAGGAACAAGTCATAGGTAGTTAGCCATAAAACGAGTGAAATCACAAACATCTTGAGGTTCGCAAGGGATCTGAAACATCAAAATCAACATCTCCATTGGAATTTAAATTAATCAATGGAATTATCAACATGAGAATGATGGGAGGAGCTCAATGTGAGTGAGGATGGAATTCATCTCAAAAAATGCATACCTTGTGAAGTGTTTCTAAACACTTGATCCATGCTTGATAATGAGCTCGCATCTTGCAAGTCAAAAGAGGTGGAATATGCAATCATAGTGTTTTAGTTCAATAGGTGGTCCAGGGAAAATAATTTCATCTAGAATTAATCAGAAGTAGGCCCTTCATTAGCAAGAGATTTCCCATCTTTGGATTTCCACTTATTTATCTTCTTCCCCTCCCCCTCTAACATTCTATTCTTTGATTGAGAAAGTAATTTTTCACTTTTTCGTCTTATTCACTTAAGTGACTTAATGTTGCATTATAAAATCCCCTTTTCAAAAATAATAAAATGACTTAATTTCATTCCTAAGAGAATGTGGAAGGTCACAAGTGACGAGGAAAGATGAATATTCATGTGGGGGGAAGGAAAGAAGACAATTTGTAATGTTATAAATTAGAACAAATTCTCCATACCAAAAGGTTGACAATTATTGATTGAATGTATGTTGTTGAGATTTACCACTACTACACCAAGCAATAAAAGCTACAAACATTTTATTAATTTTCTTATGTTCCTCCACTCTCTCTACTTTGCAAATTTGTATACATGGTAATATTGTAAAACCAAGAAAGGTGTCTATGCCTTTGATAAATGAATCAATGGAATTTTGTGTCTATGATTTGTTAGTATTATCATTGTTAGCATTGTTATGTTCTTCTAATTCAATGTATACCTACTCTGGTTATTAAATGTGAACTTTGTAAGCCTACTCACAATAGTAACCCTCTCTCTCCTTATTTTCCCAAATCCCCTTTACCTCCCTTCATTGCAAATTCCTCCCTTATACTTTGTATAAACACTTTGCCATAGGTTTAGTGGAGTATTCCTATGTGATCCCCGACCTAACGGCCATCCCACAAATTTAGGTAGTTTACATTCAGTAATAGGAGCCCCCCATACACAAGAAGGAGGGGATTAGCCCCGTGACCATTGGTGGAAACCAATAATTTGCAACATAACAATTTATTTCACCAATAGTTTTTCGTGACTTCGGTTAGGAGAAATATGCCCTCATACACCCTTAAAGATCTCTGGAAAATTAAAAAAATTAGATATCAAATTGAAAATCAGATTTTCAAGATGACTCTATCAAGGAACGAATCAATGTCAGGTTCATTTATCACATCACAATGATGAAGTTTTGATATTGGTGTTCGGCCCCAATAAGTGATAACAACCATGAAGAAGAAGATGATCACCAAGATATGTAGATTTTTTATTAGCCATTATTCTGTACTAGATCTTGCAAAAGTAAGGATTTTGGAACATCAAAAAAGTTTCTTGCTTCAAGAAAAAATCTACGACCAAAAAAAGGAAAGAAGATTAATAAGATTTATGCAAAAGTTATTGAAAGAGTATCTAGAATAGACAAAATTTATGCTTATAAAGATCCTACCATCAAATCCTCGTGGCTTCAATTCAAGCAGACTGCTGCTAGAGGAAAGAGAATGGGAATTACACTTGTTGATGATGAATAATCTAAGGGCATGATGAGAAAGATGCAAAAGAGATACAAAATGTTGTATGAAAATCATGAAGATGAAAAATATCTTAAATATTATATTTTGAACTTCACACAACTGATTGAGAAACTTAAAGCTTTTTCTTTTGTCTCTTTTTCTTTGGGTGATTTTCTTGCATATGGGAATGAAGAAATGACAACCTTAAAAAGAGAGTTCATGCAAATAATTTTAAACGTTGCAGAAGGAAATTATTATCCCCAAATAGATATTAAAATTCTAGGTTATGGTGTAGCTATGCAATAAAGGTATGAGAAACTTAGAGCACTTCATAATGTTGAGGAAGGAGAGATTCATCATTCGAAAGAAAATTCTGATGATTCTCCATATTATGAGGTGTTTGTTCCTAAAATACTCCTATGTGTTTCTCATGACTGCCCCGTTCTTAAGCCTTTCAATAGAAGTCAAATAAACACCTTGGAGGACAACAAAGAAAACATGAAGGTTGAATTTCCATTCACATCTTTATTTTGTCTCAAGACACCATCTGTTAGAGGAGCAATATGCACTAAAGATGAGAATTCTTGCCTCATGATGGATAATGCACTACTTTCTGAGAATTCCATCGATCATAAAGATGTTCAAGGAATGAATCCTCTTTCCCCGCCATAAGTTCTTCAGGAGGATGAATTTGAGGTAATCATTGATGGTTTTATTTCCAAGTTTAGCTCTCCTTTTGATTCACAAATGCTCAATGATGAAATGAAAAAAATGGAAGAATCCAATTTCCTTTTTGAAACAATTGCATATGAACAAATAAAGCATGGTCTCTATGAGGATTTTATTTCCATGTTATCACCAAAGGAATGCGATAGTGATCATAATTGTGAACATGGGGTTTTCCCTTTTCTCTGTGAAGAATGTTTAGGATGGAGTGGAGGGTTATTCTCATGTTTCTGACCCAACATTTTATTCTCCTTCCCGTTGTGAGGATGATTTGACAAACCTTGAACTAAAAGGTGAGCCTTTCCCTTCTCTCTATTTGAAAATGATGAAAACCAGTTATGCCCAAAATTGCAAGAAGGTAACCCCTGGATGAAAATAACTATGGATCATAAGGAATATAATTTTTCAAATGAATCCTGGCCATGTGAAGATCATATTTCCAATCATTTACTTGAAAACCAATTTTAAGATTCTTCAAATGAATGTGAAAATGAGTATGTGGCAACTTTGAAGGAGGGATATGTGTAAGACATCTTGAATATTGTGGAAGAAATTGAAGATCCTCAACTAAGTCTTGAAATCATGACATATGCCATGACTATGCAAGATAAGTATGATTTCAATTGTGATCCTTTTTTTGATGCAAAAACGTTCAAAAATGAGATGGAAATAGGTACGATAAATGTTCTCTTCGAAGCCTTGGTAGATGAGCATGAATGTGAAGGTAAGTTTTCCCCTTTACCATTTTGTGAAGAATATTGCATCCGTGATGAACCGAAGGGAAAGGAAATTATTAAACCTCTTTTGGATGTCTCCAGTCATTAAGTTGATTGGAGATTTCACAGTGATACAACATGGTTGGATATACGTCCGAGTATATGAAACTACCATTCCAACAAAATGTTTAGGTACTTGCTGTTTTGGCATAGCTGCCAAATTGTTATTGATATCAATAACAGTTTCATGAAACAATTTGGCCAAGTGCTGTTTGAGAGAGAGGTTCAGTTAGCTTTTTGTATCAACATTCTTAAAAGTAAAATCTCATTAAGTTTAACCTCAAGCATTAGATCGCCATTTTTTCATAACACATAATACCAATTTTTTCTATTGTCACAGTATTTGTATACGGGCTAAGATGGTCCATAGATTATCCTCTCTCTTATCAATAATATAGATTAGGATATACAGAGGACCATTCTAAGGCCTACACACAAGCCAAGATTCTGGACCAAGAGGTGTAAGATAAGGAACATAAATATATCTAAGCTAGGGTTATAAACAAAGATTGTAGATGTCAACATGTTTTAATGCCCAAAGGGAGGATAAATAGCAAGGGATGATAAAATACAATACAATAGATAAAAATATGTCACTCTATTCTGATTTATTTATATGATACACCAATCAATCAATCAAATCATAAACATAAAGGGAAAGTAGAGTTAGAGATACTTACCTTTGTGCAAGCACCATTGATGCATTAACCCCCCAAGGGTTACTAGCATTTTATGATAGAGTTATGTCAGGGATCACATGACAAATAAAAAAGATCTAAGTAAACTGCAACAGAGGACTTCAAAGACTTGCTAGTCCATATTGGTGCAACTCTTATTCTTGAGTGTCCTAGACACAATGCTTCAAAAATAAACCTCCAAAGATAAGCAAGACTAGCTCTTGAACCTTTAAGACCTTAAAAACAACTTGGCGCGTACAAACGTACCGAATTACAAATGAAGTGATGATGGTAAATGCTCTCAAATGTCACTTATAGATAGGGATCATGATTAGCTATTAAAGTTCCCTATAGCCTGCAGTCGACGATGAGGAAATATAACCAAACAATATCAATAATGGTTAATGTTGTCAACTCTAGGTAAAACAAACCATGGGGTACTAAAGGGAAGAGTCGGAAGGGGGAGGAAATTTTAGGAGCTGATAATAGGTAATATGATCGGGATAATAAGGTGCTATAAGTAGATATGTAACTAATCATAAAGGGATAAAAAGGTGATGTCGTAGGAGGCTGTAAAGGGATAACAAGGAGATATGACAAATAGGTTATCTAAGGTATCGACAACTACACATCAAAGTTCTTGTATAGATGGCACTAACCAAACTGATAGTTGTTTATCTTCCTCATTCCTAATAATGCTTCAAAAGACATCAGTTTGAGGGGGTCGATGCTCTAATGGTGCATGCGAGAAGAAATGTCAATAAGAGTGAAAAATAAGGTGTATACATATGCCCCAATGAAGATCATCGCATGTCACAAAAATGTAGTTGGGATCGTCTTCGGGAAAAGACATTGCAACACCGAAATCAAAATGATGGAAATAAAGTAGTAACATAAATGTTAAAAATATGAACGCAACCCAAATGAAATATACTTACCTCATACTTACTTATTTGTAACTAGGGGTAATGTGTTGGCTTTTGTCTTAACCATGGCAAGTGCAAATCTACAAAGGACCCTGAGGATACAAGACTAACAAGGAGAGCATAACAATGCAAGTGTACACAAGTAGTCAATAGGTAGGTATAAAATAAATAGGGAAGGGAAGCTCATAGGGGGATGCTAGGGCAGGGCCATGTCATATATAAGAGATAATAAGGTGCTAGTAGGGAAACCAATTGATGCAAGATCATGTGGGTATATAGACAATTTTGTATCAACCATAAATAGTTTGGGTCAATGTTTGCATTTAGTTTTGCATTGTGTTGTTGGCGGGCAATGTAGTGAATGAATATGTAATTAGTGGATCACATAGTACTAGAATTACATTTTTGCATTGTTAGAGTTGTGTGCAAGCTTGTTGCGCAACATCAACACAGTGCGCTAGTGAAGGAATATGTAATTAACAAACTGCAAAGTACTAGTGTTACATTTTTGCATTGTTGGAGTTGAGTGTAAGCTTGTTGTGCAATGTCAACACAATGTGCAGTCCTTCTGTGCAATGTTAAGCCTGTTGCACAACCTGCACAATTATGGGGAATCCTTGTGCAAGTCGCACAAGTTCTTGGAGGTATCATGAACATTTGCAGTTGTTGCGGACTATTAAGGAAGTCACACAATTCTATCGGGAGCCGCACACAAGTCTATCAAGATTCGTGGAACACTAAAAAAACCATACAATCCTAGAGGAGCCACATAATACTAGAAGTCTACATTTGAAGCCGCGAGATACTATGAAGTTGTCTAGAAACACTGATTGAGTCATATACTAGGTCCTTTAGTCTATATTGGGTCCTTTGGACCATAAATTCATATTTGTTAGGAGTCACGTTTGTGGCAATTGATGACTATATAAACAAATCCCAATTACCTTATGAGGGAGTGCTCAAGTAGTGCAGTAGTTTAGAGGGTAGAGTGGGGATGTGAGCTTAAGGATTGAAGCCAAGTGCTTTAAAATTAGAAGTTTCTTCCATGTAGGGACTTATGCACAAGATTGGGCTCATAGCGAACGACATTGTGGTGATGAATGGATGTTAGCCTATGCACATTAGAGTGTATTGTAAGGTTGTATCATTGGCAATCAATCTTTGTTGTTGAATAGTTGTCAATGAGATTTTTTTGTGTAATTCTTTGAGCAACCTTGGATTAGTAGCTCCCTCTTGGAACTCTAAATCCTCGTTTATTTCATTTGGTATTAGAGTGAGGCTCAACTCTAGGAAGTGAAGTTTGAGTTCTCCATCTTGTGGGGTGGTTAGAGAATAGGGGGCACTAGTGAAGGGTCTACATGGGTTCGCAAGAAAGTGTGACAATAGAGCTAAGCTTTGGGAAACAAGATATAAAAGAAGAGGGCAAGGGAGTGCCATGGTAAATAATTTAGTTGAAAGACTTGAAGAGTCTACAAAGATGTTGCAGACAATGCAAGTTGGACTGATAGTAGTAGAAGAAGACCATAGGAGAGGATTCGTCTCGAGGGATGATGAGCTTGATGTGGAAGAAGAGATAAGAGCACCATAAGCACTTGCAGGTGGCATGGTTGCAGCATGCCTTACACAAAACAACATGGATGGTGCAAAAGGCAGGTTATTAAAGGTTGTGTTGAGCATTGGCAGAGGAGTGCGAATGTAAGTTCCTTGCTTTTTAGAGACACTAAACATAGATGAACTTAATGATTTGATCACAGAGATGGAAGAGTTTTTTGAGTTTGATGAGGTTGTGGAAGAGCACAGAGTGAGAACAACACAAACCAAGTTGAAGGGTCATGTGACATTGTGGTGGAAGGAAGTTCAGCTAGAGCACAATAGAAAGGGTAAGGACAAGATCACCAAATGGGAGCACATGGTTGCAAAGTTGAAAGGAATTTTTTTACTTGGATATTATGAGTCAGATTTGTTGAAGAAGTCACATAACTCGCAAAGTGAGCTAAGTGTGAAAGAGTACATAAGAGTTCTAGAAGGTCACAATTCAAGTTGGTCATGATCAGATGGATTGAGAAAAGGTGGCACAATACCTCAATGGACTATGTTGACCAATTTAGGATGAGATTAGCTCGATCAAAATGCAGATAGTAGAGGAGGCGTACCAATATGCCTTAAAAGCAGAGAAGAAATTGGTGCGCATGAAGAGTGTGCAAAAGAACAAGGTGAAGCTCAGTAATGAAAAGTAGTTAATGACACATGAGTGTGAAGGTGGGGAGTGTGTAGACAATGCACAAGGTAATGCATAGGAACTGACAAATAGGGGTAGGACTATGTCTACAAGAGGTAGAGATTGGGGCATAAGATTTTGTGGCACATGTTATAGATGTGGTGAAGTGGGGTACTAAGCTTACGAGTTTTCACAAAAGGATGATGGAAAAAGGAAGAGTGTGAGTGCACACTTATGTAAACAGAAGCAAGTTAAGAGAAACAAGAATAACCAGAAGCAGGGGAAGCCCTGATGGTAGTGAGGAAGGTCTTGAAGGTCATAGGAGAGAAGGATGAGTCACAGTTTGAGAGGCAATATATTTTCCACAAGATGCAAGACTAAAGGAAAATGTTGTATAGTGGTGGTTGATAATAGAAGCACACATAACTTGGTATTTGCAAAGATGGTACAAAAATTGAGATTGGAATGCAAGCCACATCCAGTTCCCTACATGGTGATATGGTTGATGGGAGGACATGTATATGTTGTGAATGAGCAATGTGAATTAGAAATGAAGATTGGTAGATTCATGGACAGTTTTATGTGATATTCTACTGATGTATGCTTGTCATGTACTATTGGGAAGAACATAAAGATTTAATAAAGTGATGTTATATGACAGGGGAGCAAATACTATGAGAGTGCAAAAGGAAGGAAAAACTTACATTTTGAAGTTGTTGAAGGAGGAGAATAAGAAGACTCACCATAGTCACACGGTGCATAAGGCTAGCAAAGATGGAACATGCACATTCATGTGACATGATAACAAAGCATGCATAGGGATAGAGAGAATCTAGGTGAGATGTGAAGACATAAAACCCTGAGAGAAGAGCATGACAATATGGGAGAATGTAACATCAGCAAAGGAGTATCAAAGAACACACTCGTGTTTGCAAGTATTTTGTAGAGATGTTGCACAAAAATGAAGGAGGTTGTGCACATGAATGTTACATAAGTGTGGCGGAAGAAAGAATTATCCCTCATGGGTAAGAGGAATCCTTTTGAGGAAGGGATTAGTGAAGGTTTTGAAGATCGGAGGCATACTTAGTGGAGGAAGACGGTTTCATACCCGATTGAGTCTGATAGTTGGAAGATGGGTAATTCTCATTGGCACACAAACACGTTAAATCCTTACTAGAACGATAGAAGGGAAGTTCTACGACTTCGCCCGTGAATGTGAGCACTATGCTCACATTTCTTCTTACTCAAGGTGTATAATGCAGGAACATCCATGTTCACAGGGAATCCGTTATCAACCATTATTTTTTGAATAGTTTGGGTTAGTGTTTGCATTCAGTTTTGCATTATGTGATGTTGGTGGGCTATATCAAGGTTCATTTTAAGAGACCTCAGGGAAATTGAAGGTTGAAAATCCATGGCGAATATCCCCAGAACCACTTTCGCAAAACAAGTGATTTTTTTGGGGTTTGTGTGCAACATTTTCACGTGATTTTCAAGACATGCGACAACAAGGTTGTTGTCATGCGGCAACAAGACTGTCGTAACAATAAACTTGCTGCCACACGACAACAACCTTGTTGCCACACGACAACAACCTTGTTGTCGTATGACAACAAACTCACTATCGCACGACTGCAAAATGCAAATCCCCTATCGTTGGTTTGTATCCTCATATCATGCGCCAACAACACATGATTGTCCCGCGTCAACAACCTTATGCTTTGCGTCAATAACTTCTTGTCGAGCGTCAACAACCTCCTGTCGTGTGTCAACAACCTGCCCTGCAAGTTCATGATACTTGATATGTCGGTACCTCAGTAAGCTAGTAGTAAGTTAGTAGTATACTACCCGGAGAATCACCTAGGTTTATATAGGAGATGTTTTCAAGGGGTTGCCGAAGCCGACCCCTAAAAAATATACTGTAAATTTTAGGCGAACAAGACACTGACCTGCTCCGAAAAATTCACCTTTTCAAATTTTCCTAAAATGGAATATTCGCCAAATTATGAATATTCGCCACTAAAAAAATCCCTGGGCTATATAGTGAAGGAACATGTAATCGAAAAATTTCGAGTACTGATGTTTAATTTCCACATTGTTGGAGTTGTGTACAAGCTTGTTGCGTAATGGTAGCATAGTGCGCACTCCTTTTGTGCAATGCCAAGTCTGTTGTGTACTTCACACAATTCAGGTGACTCCTTGCACAAGTCGTTCAATCTGTTGGAGGTCTCATGAGCATTGGTGGGTGCCACAATATTAAGGAAGCTACACTAGTCTATCGGGAGCCACAAAACATCAAGTAAATTGTGCAAGCCTATCAGGAGTCGTAGAACACTAGAAGAGTCACGCCAACATAAAGGAGTCGTGCAATGCTACAAGTTTACATTTGAAGAAACTAAATATTGTTTGAAGTTGTATGATACTACGAAGTTGTTTGAAAGTTGCAAGCATTAAAGAAAGATCATTTGAAGTTGTGAATCTTGAAAAAATCGATTGAGTCATGTACCGGGTCCTTTAGCATGTATCAAGTCCTTTGGACCATAAATTCATATTTGTTAGGAGTCAAGTTTGTGGCATTGGATGACTATATAAACAAAACCCAACTATCTTAAGAGGGGGTGCTCAAGTAGTGGAGTATCTCAAAGGGAAGAGTGGGGATGTGAGCTTAAGGATCGAAGCCAAGTGCCTTAAAGTTGGAAATTTCTTTCATGTAGAGACTTGTGTGCAAGTCTGGGGTCATAATGAGCGACGCTATGGTGATGAATGGATGTTAGCATGCGACAATTAGAGTGGATTATAAGGATGTATTGGTGGCGATTGGTCGTCGTTGATGAATATAAATTTATTAGTTGTTGCTAAATTATTATTATTAGTGTGGTTTCTTTATGTAATTCTATAAGCAAGCTTAGATTGGTGACTCCCTGTTGGAACTCCATAAACTAATGTAATAGACTTGGACATAATATACGATGTAAGGTGTTAGTTGGGAAGGTAATCAACCGAACTAACATGCCTGTAAATATAGGATGTAAGGTGTTAGTCCAATAAAAATAAATGGAACTAACAGGCATGTAAATAATGATTCACCAGAATACAACAAGCAGAATCCCTAATGTAACTAAGATAAATATAAGATAGAAGATCACAATGATAGTAGGGTTGGTATAATGGAATATCCTTGCACCTTAGTGATTGTCACAATGCTAACATGTTTGAAAAGAGATGGAGAAAAGGATGTAAATAAGATGGGAAATACTTATAATCTAACCTGTTTGAGAAGTGGATATAATGATGTAAAGGGAGGAAAGATGGGTGCCACCAAGGCGAAAACAAGTTCATTATTGGAATTAAGAGACACTAATCAAATTAACAAGACTAAAAGTTTTCAACATCAAAAAATGAAGGAACCCGAATACATTCATGGGGAAGGCTTGAAGGTTTTATAATGCAAAATCACAAACTAATAGCTAAGGGAGATAATAAAATAATTGTATGTAGTAGTGTCCAAAAGGCTAAAATGCAAGGTAACATTGAAAAATTGGAAGGTAGGCAAAGGTGGGATATACAACTTTGAAACAAGTTCATAAGGTGCTAGTCAAGAAATGGTATTGGCTTAACTAACAATCCTAGAGAGGGTTGTGAGGTGTTAGATGGGAAATAACTCTACCAAACCATCTTGTAGATAAGATAAGATTTAAGTTATTAGCTGGGAAGAGGAATCAGTCAGATTGACAAACTTGTAAGTGTAGGATGTAAAGGGGTAGGCCAAAAATTTGTATCAACCTACATGTAAGGATACAATAGGATGTAAAGTGCTACCTAGGATGTAATAGCTCAGCCAAAATAACAGGCTTATAAATAAAATATGTTAAGGAGTAGTCGAAAAATTCATGCTAACCAGTTTGTAAGATGTAAGATAAAATATGAAAAGCACAAGGATGAAATTGAGGAGCATATGATATATAGTAAAGACTATAAAAGGAAACATAAGATGTTAGTATCATGTTCATACATAAATTCATAACAAAAAGCACGATAAATGAAAAATTATGATAAACATATCTAAAATTGCCACAAGAGAAAAAAAGAAAGCTACGTACGAGAAATGAAGGATGAATGGAACGTCAATCATGATACTTCTGCAAGAACATAGAGTTCATTGGTTGCTTAAAGATAAGGCCTTAGCTGGGTTGTAGTCAATAAGTTCTTGATCCTAATATATTTTTAACTAGGTATGACCCCACCATTTTTGGGCGTATTTTCCCTCTTAATCGAGGGTGTAATCTAGTTTCATGAGTAATTCACTAATTTCGAAGTTCCAATGTTTTACAAGTTTGTCATGTTGTTTTGCAATGGATGTTTTAAACTAACGGTTATGTAGGAGAGCATTAACACATTTTTCATCCAATAAATCGAGATAATGAAGATAGGCTTCGTGAAGTTCCTAATTGGGGATGATCTTGTGAAGAAATATGCAAAGGGAGCGAAACTCAACTTCTAGTGGAGACTAAAGAGAAGGGATATTCCCTTGTAGTGATATTGATACTAGTGCGGTATGCATAAAGTGCATGATACTATTTAAGGTGTCTTATTAGTGTGTGATTCTTGAATGGTCTTCTGGAGGATTTTGTTGAGAATCTTATTGGTAAATTTTGCTTGGTTGTTACATTAAGGATGATAGGGTGTTGCAAAGTTATGCTAAATTTTGAATTGAGCACAAATTTTCCTCATTAATTTGCACTTGAAATTCCCACCATTTTCAGAATGATGGTTTGTGAAATTCCAAAGCGGTAGATGATCAGGTTAAGGATGAATTTGGCTATTGCAGCTCTAGTCACATTAGTGAGGGGCATAGTCTCAACTCACTTCATGAAGTACTCGGTAGTGGTTATGATGAAGGTACGACCATCCTATGAATGGGGTAAATTTTTAATATAATATAGTCCCCACATGGTAAAGGGCCAAGGAGCTTGAAGGGCTTGGAGCTTCTCTAGGGGAGAATGAATAAGATCATCGTGGAGTTGGTAAGGTTTCCATTTCCTAGAAAAAAAATATTTACATCAACTTCTATGGTAGGCCAATAGTAACACGTAGAAATTCGTAGGTGTAAACACTCAAATTTGGTAATTTACTCTTTGACACTATTGGTTTTGATAGTGCACTCTTGCTAAGATAAACACACTCTTTCTATCCCCACTAAGTACATCTTGAGATCTCTTGCCTAGCTTGCTTAGTCATACACATTGATATGCCAACAAATTCTAAGAGTCCAATGCATTAGAAAAATCCCAACTAACAAGATGCAAACTTCAATTTTCATGTTTTTCATCCCCAAGCAAAACCGTATAGTTTGATCATGAGTGTATATTTGGTCTTGACCTATTTTTATGGTTTTGCACTGACATATCCTCCATCTTCACCTTTAATTTCACATTCTTCAATGAGTCCTTTACTTGCTCTAGATTAATCTTTCTTTGATAAGGAACCTTATATATGCAAGTATAGACTCTCTCACTTACACACCTGGAAATCATATGGCACTACATTGATACACTCACTTCCTACTCTTGCAAAAGACACACAAGGCTCCCTAAATCTTGCAAAAGCACATGTGCACTCATTAGGGAAACAATCAATATAGGTCTGAAGCATCATACCAGGTCAAGAAGTCAAGTTATCTCATTTGCAAGCACTCAAACATTTCTCTAAATATTTTAGCAAGATCCAAACTCAACTCAAGCATTGTCAAATAAGTTGTTAAATCAAAGTTGCATTCATTCAGATATCACATGTTGGGTGGAGAATGATGTGCGGTTTGAGGCCTCTTCATAGCAGTGCCAATGTTGGCGGTGCCTGGGGGTGTCCACAACCCAAATAATGTTTGTTTTATATGGTGTCCCACCTATGGATAGGGTTTAAGATCTTATTTAGAATGTTCAAATTGTTTCGTAGCATCACTAAGAATTAGGTTGATAGCGATAAATATCTCCAAATAGGTGACACGTGGAAAGTTGCAGAGCCAAAATGTAAGTAGGTCATGGACTGTACAGTAGGGTCAAGACCGTATGGTCGGTCCTGGAAAATTTGCACAGTCCTACCCTAGGTCAGTTTCCAGTCACAATTCCAGGAATGAAGCATTATAAGGTTCAGATCTCCTAGTTCCAGCAATATGCACACCCAAAACTTCCCATAATCTTATGCAATAAGCTAAGTGCATTCATTCCCTTGTGTTTTCAAGTTTATAACATATCATGTATGCATTGAATGCATTGTTATGATATTCTATGATTAATGTTGGAAGTCAATTAATCAGAATAATCCCCTGTATCTACCCTTTACATCCTTAAGTGTACTTGACTCACTAAACATATTATATTACTCAATCTAAAAAGGGTGTAGACAACAGACAGTAGCATGTGCATTACAATGGTCTTTGTAAATGACCTTATATGATTTCTCAAGGAGAGGAGGAACCTCTTCTTCGTTAACACAATATAGCAAGATAATCTTCAAGCTATGATAATAAAGAATATCATCTTTAAGAACATACTTGAAATATTTCTTACATATTTTAACTCTCTTTTGCTAGTCAACGTTCGAAAGGATAAGTCCAATTTTTAAGGAATTGGATGACATCCTTGTACCAAGGAATTTACGTCTTGTATGATAGGTAAAAAGAGGTTCCAAGTTGGGTTGTCAAATGTAGGGATCCTATCTAAAACAGGCCACACTGTGTAGATACAAAGGTGTTAAAGGAGTGTTAGTGTCGTAAATCTAGAGGATATTAGTTATAACCATATGTCAACTATAGGTTTCCAACACCTACAACCAAATAAAGAGATATCCTACTCGGATTCTGAAATAGAGAGAGGGAACAACCAAGAGTTGGATAAAGCCAAGGGGCATAATAACAATAAGACAATGCGATAAACCAAAGCAAACATATATCTACTCTAGCATATACCAATGAATGACAACAATTACAAATGCATACATACAAAATAAGAGACTAAAGGGGGTTAGAAATACTTACCTGCACTATGTGTGTGACTGTTGATGCCTAATCCTCCCCAGAGACAACAACACCGAGAGAATTGCTATGGGTGGAGAAGGGGAAAGCTCAACAAGAAGATCTCCAATCCTAACTCACTATGGTGACCTAGATGCAAAAGAGGCAAGCTCTAAGACTCTAATATCAACTCAAAAGTGTGAAATAGTGCTAGCAAGGGAAGATCATGCACAATTTGTATGTGTGTGTTTGCAAAACTGAGTCTTTTACTAAGAAAACATGCAAGTATAAATACCTGATGCCATCGCCCATGGGCGATGACGTCGACTATGGAAAATCTAAAATAAATGCCATCTCCCATAGGCAATGGCGTTAGCTTTGGAGGAAACCCTAAGGTCATGGTGTGAAAACATGAGGAATGGGGGCTAGGGAATAAATGGGAATGCATGATAAAGGACCAGAGTGACCAAAAACAAGGGTAGCAATGTGCCATGAGAAGAAGCAAGTAGACATAAGGCGACAATTGGACATAATGAGTGATCAAAGGAAAGAAATGAGGCAAGTATGAGGTGACTATGACTAATAACGACATCTCTCAAGTGTTGTGGTCTAGCCCACATGACCAAGCCCAATCATACCCCAATCCCGACAGGCCTCTTAAAGCACCCGCGTAGGAGGAGAATGCACCAACCCCTACACAAAAGAAATGATTAGCAAGTGCTAAAAATATGGTGTTTATATATGCCCAAACCAAAGATCATTGCGGGTCACAATAGTGAAACACGAGATGGTTTGTGGAAAAAGATCTACATAACACGAAATTGAAAGGAAGTGTTGAAAGTAAAGTACTGAAATGGAAGTGTTAAAAGGAAGTAATGAAATGCTAAATGAAATATACCTACCTCGTACTTACCTATCGATGTCGCTTGACTTTCATGTGATACTGAGGAGATTGTCTACATAGGACATTACACAGCTACATGGCCTCAGATTTGGAGGCATTACACAAATGGTACGGGTCCCACTGGATACAGACTTGATTCAGATGTTTTTGATGCATTGGGAGTACTGGTCCAACACCTTTGGGTGGAGGGATAAAGGATAAATATTAGAGGTTGTCGTGGCACTGCAGGATGTACATGCCATTATGGGACTACTGATTCAAGGAGTCCACATGTTTTGTGATGCATCGATGAATATCGAGGAGAGGAGAGCACTCACACGATGGGCTAACCGAAAATGATTATTATCACCTGGTATCATTGATGATCATATTGAGTGTCGTTTATGCTGCATGGATTCCGAATATCCGGAAGGCGATCATTGGTATGGTTATGGCACGAGTTTTGTGACACAAAGAAGATGGAACAATGCCCTTGTTTGTATTGGTAGCATGCAAGGATGTGTTAGAGGTAGGTATCTAATTCAATTGGGGCACAACCACACAGGTGCAGTTAGTGCGTGATTTGTACATGATTCAGGTGAGACAACAAAGGTTCATGGGGCCTATCTTACTATTGTCATATTGGATATATGAGTAGTTTTCTATGTATAGGCTTACGAGGACACCATTGCAGGTAGCAGGAGATGCTCCGATGACTCTACAATGGGAGAAAGGCCTAACAATAAGGCAAGTGGCTGGATTTAGGAGGTTGTTACAAGTATGATAACAGGAGGAAGTGTGGGAGCCATATAGAGGGACAATGGACCAATGGCCCAATTGTCCAATTATAGTAGTAGCAAAGAGGACTTTGTACCGAGAGATATCAACCTCGAGGTGCCTATCTAACTTATGTGAGAATTTCAATATAGGCACCTCGAGATGGATATCTCTCGGTGTATTTTATATAAATGTGTTTAAGATATCTATGCTAATTTTTAAATATAAAATTGTATTTATTAAATTTTAATTACAAATATAAAACTGTTAGAGTAGATATTTACCTTAGCTCATGTTCACCTAGGTACTTTATTTACCTTTATTGTATTTATCCTCACCCACTTATGTGTGTGAATATTTCTTTTATCTTATTTAAATATCAAGAGATATTATTTAGTTGTTAGGTATAGTTCTTTCCTTGATCTATGCTATTGGCTAAATCCTTGATGTTGAGTTCTCTCATAAAGCTATGGTCTTAACTAGTTCTTTAATGACTAGTTATTTCTTTGATTTATGGCTTAATCTACGACCTTAACTGGTTCTTAGATTGTTATTCCTTGCCTATTTAAGCAACGTCCATTCTCATTGTATTGCATTGAGTTCTATAATAATATATGATATTGTTGTTTATTTGTTTGCAAAGGTTTTATATAAAGTTATTCTGGCGAATTACTTTCATCTTATGGATCGTGGTGTTTGATTAACATCTGTGTTCTTGGCTTGATACGATATGCTTATCGTTATTTTTATGGTATCAGAGCAGGAGATTGCTATTGACATCCGTCAATAAGTTTTATTTTGCAAATATTTTTTTGTATATTCATATATTTGGGATTTGGTCGTATTGTGTTGATGTGTGTGGTTTTATGTAAAATAGAGGCTTCCATTGGATCCAGAAGGCGGGAAAACCCTAAGTTTGACTGTAAACTCAGTTATTTCTGGAGGCAGTCAGTTTTTGTGGTTGCAGTGAAATGCACAGGTTTGCCTCAGGATTCGTGTCAAATGGTTAAGAAATCGAAGAAACATTTTTTTGTAGGTTTTTTAGATTTCGCGAGATCTACATTGGGTTTTTTTCTAGTGCGATGGACCTTTTTCCGATTACCTGTAGAAGGATTTTAGTTATTTCCTTTTTTTAGCAGGATACTAAGATGGCCGTGCATGGATTTTGCCATTTCGGGGAATTTTGTATCTTGCTAGTTTTGGCAACCGCGGGTCACTGCCCACACAATCCAGAAATAGTAATTTTTACCAGAAGAAGCAGTTGGCTGTGACTTTTATTAAAACAAGTAGCACACCCCAGAATAGTAAGTTGTGCAGACATCCATTAAAATCCTTAGCCCTTGGTCATATGGTATGATCGTATGAGGGCTTAAATCTTGTGATTCCTACTAGTATGTGCTTAACTTCAGCCCCCTTTAATTTTATTTGTGGTGAAGGCAACAACATTTTATTTTGTTTTTAGTGGCAACTAAAATAAATAACATAGCAAAATATGAAAAAGTTTGTATTTTTTGGTTGATAATTCGGTTTTGAGTGTTGTTTTTTACAAAAGTGTATTTTCGTGCTCTTTCCATTAGAAATATGTATTTTGAGACTTGCACTGTAATTATAAAGTGTCAAATATGGAGGAGTGTTGCAATCAATTGTGGACGCAATTTTGGTTGAGCCTGACGTCCTAAACTTTTGGGAGTTACATTCTTCTCTATCATGGATTCTGAGACTGATATATATTTTTCTTAAGTATGTGGACTTCAAGAGGATATTGTAAAATTTGTGGAAGAAAATAGATCGCTCAAAAAGTAAAATTCTCTTCTACAATCACTCATTCATGATAAGGATACAATAATCCACTCCCTGCAGCAACAACTTGTTAGCCTACAACATCACCATGATATTGTGGACAGCCATATCCATGCTCCTAGTCCACTTGCAGCTATTGCTCCTATATCCACTAACATTGATCTGTTAGTCTTTGAGCATGTTCCTGCTCTTGATGCTTCTAAACCTGTGAAGCTTGTTACTGCATGCTCTTCCACATCTGTGCCTATTAAAGTACCACATGTTGTGTATCATATTTTTGCTAAATTGTATGGCCTTTTTGAGAAGCGTACCACTGCCTTCAGTTCTCGCATGCTTCGTTTTATGGGTTTCACTGGCAGAGGTATTGGCAGACACTCACAGGGTATTATTTCCCCTCTTCCACATGTTAAGTGGAATTCTCGCCATGACATTGGTTTTCATACAGATACTTCATTGGGATCACACATTGACAGAGCTCATTTGTTTGTTCGCTCGACTCTTTTTGAGGATCATGAGCAACACATGAGTTCTGCATCTTCACTCAGGATTGAGAAACCTGAGATTTCAATTGTCAGACATGATCAACCTGACACACATTCTGATGTTCTTTTGCATGCACCCATTGTGCATTTTACACCAAGTCATATGCAGACATCTTCTTCATCCATCCGTGTTGATTTGGGGTGGATATCTGATCACTCGTGGTGGCGACATAGGCATTCGTTGAGAGGACTCTACAGGCATGGCTCCTCCACCATTCCGCCTCTTGCTCCACTTTCTACCTTCTGCATTGTGATGCTTCTTGTTTTGAGCATTTTTCTTTAGCAGGTATAATGTATCTCTCTTGTTTGTTGAGAGATTTTGTATCTATATTTTCGACACTTTTGGCATGTTGACAATATCTCTTGGGGGATCTATTCTGGTGCAGTCTAGTGTTAGTTTGTCAATGTTCGAGTAGTTGTTTTGACAACTCATACAGATTTGTAGCATCCCTCCACCCATTCAGCAGTATGGGAGGGTGTGGTGTTGATCCTACTTCTTCGGGTTTTGTGTCATTACCTTGTTACCTTGGCTTTTCTTGGATCGATTTTGTGTCTTTGATTTGTTGCTTTGGTTATTGTTCTTAGATCGTGACACACCTATTTGCAGTAGTTGATCAAATTATATTTGATGTTTTTTACACTTTCGACATCACTTCGTTGACAGTCTCCTTGTATGAAGCTATTTTAGTGAAACTCAGTGTCAGTTGTTTTTGAGTTTTGTGATCGAACAGTAGATTCAGACCAGAGTGCACACCAAACTTCTTCAACCTTGTACGAGTGTTTTGAACTGAGCTTCTTGGGATGCCTTGGAGCAGGTTTTTATTCTCTTTACTTTGTTGTTACTGGTTTTGGGTACCTTGCGGAGTTCATTTTTCCCAGTTATTGTACATGAGTACCTCATGAGGCCTAGTTGCCAGAACTCATACTGTGGACATGTCACTTCTATTTTGGCCCCTAGCTTCACTTGAGGGGGGGTGTTAGAGTAGGTATTTACCTTAGCTCATGTTCACCTATGTACTTTATTTACTTTTATTGTATTTATCCTCACCCACTTATGTGTGTGGATATTACTTTTATCGTATTTAAATATTAGAAAATATTATCTAGTTGTTAGGTATAGTTCTTTCCTTGATCTATAATATTGACTAGATCCTTGATGTTTAATTCTCTCATAAATCTATGGTCTTGACTAGTTCTTTGATGACTAGTTATTTCCTTGATTTATGACTTGATCTACAACCTTGACTGGTTATTAGATTGTTATTCCTTACCTATTTAAGCAAAACTCATTCTCATTGTATTGCATTGAGTTCCATAATAATATATATTATTGTTGCTCATTTGTTTGCAAAGGTTTTATGTAAAATTATTCTGGTGAATTGCTTTTATCTTATGGATCATGGTGTTTGATTAACATCTGTATTCTTGGCTTGATACCATCTGGTTATTGTTCCTTTTAAAAACATTTATTTATATATTTTATTTATAAAACACATTTAAATGTAAAAACTAAAATAGAACTAACATAAAACAAGTATCACAATGCGACTAGTCCCTTCCTAAGTGTTTGTTAAATTGTTTAGAACTATTGCATAAACCATTTGAAAAAATTAGTTGCTTGTGATTGGTTGAAAAAAAAATTAAATAATAGGAAAGTGGATCCTATAGTTACCTTGCCTTTTTATTTATTAAATTTTCAACCACTCACATACATGAAAATAAGTATTTTTAAATGAATAAAAAAAAAAAAAAATTTAAAACTATTGCATAGACTATATGAAATAAAAATAGTTGAAAAAAAATTGAGTAATAAGAAAGTAGATCATATATTTAGTCGTAAATAAGATTGAAATAAGTTATGTATTTTGTATTGTTTTTCAAAGGTAAATGGCCAAAGTAAATTTATGGGGTAAAGTCAATTAACATCCAAAGTCTCCCAAGAGACAATGCTCCAAGAAATAAGTTTTTGAATTATCCACTGAGCAAATACGATAGAAATAATTTATTTATTTTGTATTGCTTTTGAAATGTAAAAAACTAAAGTAAATTTGTGGGGTAAAGTCAATTAACATCCAAAGTAAATTAAGATATATATATATATATATATATATATATATATATATATATATATATATATATATATATATTTTAAAACTATTGCATAGGTCATTTGAAATAAAAATAGTTGATTGTAATTGGTTGAACAAAAAATTAAGTAATAGGAAAGTGGATCGTGTAGTTATTACATTTAAATGTAAAAACTAAAATAAAACTAACACAAAAAGTAAAAACTAAAATAAAAGTACTGCAAAAGTAAAAATACATTTAAAAGTAAAATTTAAAATAAAACTATCCTAAAACTAAAAATACATCTAAAAGTAAAAAATACATTTAAAAACTAAAAATTCCACACTAATTATCTTCCATTAAAAATATATATAGTTATTTATATATAAAAGTAAAAAATATATTTAAAACTAAAAACTAAAAATAATATAGGTCAATATAATATTATACATTTCCATGTATAAATACATAATCATTTATTTATTTTATTTATTAAACATTGAGTCAACATTAAAATATAAAGTATTTTAACCATTAAATATTAGTCGGCAAATAAAAAGTTTTCTCAATCACACTCAGCATTACACTCCTTAGCATAATTGTTAGTACATACATTAAGATACCATTGTAAGAACACCTCTAAAAGATAGATTAAGATACCAGAATTGTTTCCAAAAGCAAAGAAATTACTCAACCTCACATAAATGTGAATTGCTTCAATGAAAAAACAAGCGCATTAGACTCTTTACTTGATTTTCCAGGTTAATCACTCCCCTTAACTTGATTTTCAAGTTTACTTTCACCTTCTGCATTATGCCCTCGATAGATTGCATCTTGGGTGGCATATCTGTCTTCGGTTAGACAAGAAGCCAAGATGTGGTTAATATCTTGCAATTACATGATTTGTTGGTTTCCGTGTAGAATTTTCTTAATAGCATTATTGTTTCTGTTACTAATTTCTAATTGCACAGTTTTGCATTAGGTCCTAGATAGATTGCATCTCAGGTTGTAATCCGTGTCCTCCCTTGGACAAGAAGCCAACATGTAGTCACTGTCTTGCAATTATAGGATTTGTTGGGCTTCGCATAAAATTCTTTTAATAGCGTTGATGTTTCTCTTACTTTCTAATAGAACTCGTCCATTTTGAATTCAAGTTCCCAATTATTTTCCTGAAGTCTTTTGGATCATAAGGGATTGTTCTAAGCCATTCATTATATTACTATAAATCCTAATGTTTCTTTACCAATCATTAGTTTTTTGTATTTTCTAGTTGCATTGTTTTTTCCTGAATAATCACCAACTTCGCTCTTTGATTTTGTTTCTTCTTTATGATACAATGAGACGAGCTTTGTTTTATTTAATAATATAAGAATAATGTTAAGATATTTATCATCATCCTACATTAATAGAATGGAACCATAAATGTTATATGCAATCGAGATGATCAAACGTGTTCCTCGCAGTCATCCTACACAAGCTTGACATGTTGAGATATTGGTTCCCTTTTTGGCCATGTCTCAATCTTCGCAAAATATCTAGGCAGTACTATTCCATCGAACCCCTCTGTGAGTAGAACTTTATTGTCTGAAAGGTAAAGCTTCATTGCATCTGGCAATAAACACAACAATGCAAGACAATAAATATTAAAAATACAGCCCAACAATCAAATTACTCATTGACTGTCTGTCATGATGCACTCATAATATATGAAAAAGCACAAATGATTCAACCAAGGAATACCTTTTAAAGCCAGTTCAACATCCAAAAATATTAAGATCTCAATATCTCGACGCATTCCTGAAAACATAGAAAACCATGAGTGAGTAATATTATCCCAAAGATGATGTATTTAAATCAGTTTACATTAAATTCGATCAATTTCCATGAAATTTGGTCTGTCATACAAAGATCATAAGCGTGAAGAAAGAAAGTTAAGGTAAATAAGCGGTAGCTACGACCAAAGATTAATCAAGTTTTATTTTGCAAAACTATAGTAGCCATTAGACTAATCCCTCATGTATTTTTTGGAGATAATCATAAGGCGAGGGAACCCACTTAGCACACGCTTGCACCTTAAACCATTTGATAGTGGGGGTCATGAGGGGGGGGCGGAGGTCCGGGAGGAATGGTTAATATAATCCATGCTTTGTGCTTTTCATTTTGTAGTCTCTTTCTCTGTTGCAAAGCTTTTCAGGATTGTAATGCCTTGCATCTCATCCTTGTTTCACAATTCTTACCAATGTGAGATTTCCACAATTACAACGTAATTGTGAATTTGTGTTAAGTAATTTCCACTGGCTTCTTTTATCACTATTATAATTATATTTGCTCAAACTTTAAGTAAGAATGATAATAAGTACCACCGAAACAAATGGTAAGTACAATTTGGAGTATCTAATAAACACAAACTAAACAAATTGAACAGGCTTCAACACCACCAAAGGAAGACACCACTGAGTCATATAGTGAATGATCAAAGTTAGCTTTGTTTCCTATTTTAAATTCTGATTGTTTACTATCCAATTCATAAATAGATTTTAAGGTTGAACTAATTATTTTTCTATCGGGCATAATAAGTGGAGGGTCACTAAAAAAATCAGCTAATGCTAGGCATCGATTGTCTTATATTGCTAATTATTCCCATACCATTACTTATTGGACATGTCGGTCTGTTATGTTAGCATCATCATGGATGATTCGTTTATGTACCATTAATTCATGAGGACAAATAATCTCAAAAGACGACATGAACATGTTACCAAGATTTAAAGTCAGTGCAATGCATACACCATAATATTCGGGCAAAATTGAGTCTAGAAATATAGAAGCTTCATGATGATATTTATTTTCTTCTTTTGGTTTTTTGTTCTTTCTTTTAAATTGGCACAAAAAGAGACGATTTCTATTTTTGTGTTCACATTAGCATTCAGAAAATGCCCAAATTAGCATCCAAAGGGATTATATTCTAATTTTCAAAGTGCATCCAAATTTAAGTGCTCCATAATGTATAAATTAGAGTCCAGATTGACATCCATATCTGTGACATTTTTAGCATCAAAATTAGAGTCCCATTCAGCATTTTGAGTCCCCTTACATCCCATTTTATGTCCTTTTTCAAGAAACATTGGAGCCCTTTTCGCATTCACATTGAGACCTTTTCAACTTCCACAAAAATCTCCATTTTTGAGTGTGATAATTAGAGTCTCGTTGTGCCCCTACAAGTGTAGTCAATTAACAAATGTATCTAGATTGTTTCTAGAACGTTAACTAATAGTTTATTACGAGGAGAATTTAGGTTCCATTGCATCATTCACTCTATTTATTGTAAATAAGGATCGTACCCTTGTATCCTGCAAATCAAAGTACTTGTTTTTATAAATTAATTAGCTGGTATAGTGTGTTAATTGCATAGTTACTAGGTCCGGAAATTCAGGTCCGTTCGGGAGGGCAAAAATATCCAAAATTGTGTGTTATGGGTATTTTATTCTAGGCTAGTTAATAGGCTAAATGTTAGCATTATTTAAGGCATTGACTTCATGATGCCAAGCTTAGCATGTTGTTGTGTGTAGGGTAGGAGATAAGCTAAAGCGATTGCAGCAGTTTCATATGGCTATATATTCAGCCATGTTTTTGATAGCCGGGAGTTTTCCTAAAGGCAGTGAGTTGAAGTTTTCTTGTTTCCTTATAAGCCTAGAAGGTAAGAGGATGCAGGTGGAAAACGTAGTATGGCAAAACTGGGTAAGCATGGATCTGTTGTGCATCTATTGTGGAGAAAAGCGTTAAGACTATTATATTTCAAGTCTGGAAAAGATGTTTCTCTTCTGCTACCCTTGAAAGTCATGGGATGGGGCAAGGAAAGGCATAATGTCATATGGAGTAAGGCCAAGAGTGCATAATGCATCATATGTACAAATATTTTTGTTTGTATCCAAATTCAGTGGAACATGTTCCCAATATGTGCACAATCACAGTATTACCTTCCCTCAGTTTCATACATCTATTACAATTCGGCCTGATGGTCTCCCTGATTACTAGCATAATATGACACATTGGTAATACACTATGGTAGAACGAGGAGTACCCTATACTGATGAGTAATATATTATGACACTATACTGTTTGCGCGAAACATGACTGTCAAACAGCCATTGCTTTCGTAAGATTTATCGTATGGCCGATCTTGGACCCGTAGGATTCGATCCCGATGCAGATTACTTGCTCGGTGTTGAATAGCACTTGCTTGTCACAAATGCAAATATTCTAAAAATACAAAAGCATTCAAATAATCTCATAGGCACAAAAACATTCAAATACTATCATAATACAAAATCAGAACCTGCATATGACTTGATTTGCTAGTGTTTTACTTTGTAAATGTTGTTTGTCATATGGCTTGATAAATAGCATACTTTATACTTTTTACATAGATGCGTTTCAAGGGGTATTTGAGCATGATGCAAGACATACACAAGACTATTCAATGTTTAGATGTTGGATCTCTCCTCTTACGCAGTGGTCAGTCAACATCTAGGGGCTTCTCTTACAATATCAGGGACTATTGTTTCATTACATAGTGCTATTTCACATTCCCATTATGTTTATATTTCTATATTGTGCTATATGCTATTTACTTGGACTAATGTGGCTAACACGTGTCTTGTGCAAAGCTAGTATCTCTTGATTTATGTGCCTTTGGGATACTATTTTAGTATTTACCATTGTATTCACTTGTATGCTTGTATTTTGTTTTCATGTATGTAGCCTATCGCCTTTGTTGTGTCTATGCAACACTTTGGTGTCCCTTGTTTGTTGCATTTGTGCATGCTTGTTTCTGTGTGCAACACTCTTTTGTCTCTTGTTAGTGGCTCTTAACCTTTGCTATGACTAACATATGTGACATTGTTTGTTGTACTTGTATGCTTCTATAATTGTATATTTGTTTGCTTCTATGATTCTCTGCTTGTTTCCTAGTATGCTTTGTTTACAATCTCTTTGTGTCACGGTTTCTACCATGCACTCTTTTATAGGAACGGGATATCTGCGGTGGTCCAATGTTGAATATCTACTACATCTGACATGGACACAAATCATTTCTTTTGAGCCAAGTGATCTATTTGCACATCTCGCTCACCACAAAAGAGGGGGTATTCAGTGGGGTTATCACACGGATATTTATACAATTCAGGCATACAAAGAGAATACAAAACTCAGAACATAATGGAATAGAATACAGATACACAAAGAATGGGGACAGATACAGATTAAAATCAGAATACACACAAGTACAGAACCATCCAACAGGGGGGGAAACCGTCAGACGTTATTGTTTAGGATGGACAGTTTCGTCCCGGGTAGGCACTCAATAGCAAATTCAGAATTCTTCGGAACATACAAATTTGTATAGGTTTCTGATACAAGATCACGGATAGTTGGCATAGTTCAGAGCCAAGTTTACTACATTTAGGTATAGAATGTGGGGGGCACGAGTGCTTCATTTCCTTTCGACTTTGCACATCTTTAATACTTTTACACTACACAGTATGGGGGCAAGGGCCTCCTCCTTATCCTATATTCAATATTGCATACTTGATACACGTGGGACATCGCATGGTGGGGACATGAGTATACTCCATTCCCTTTCAACTTTGTATTTGACACATTTGGTCCTAGATCTGTCTACAACAGTGTGGTATGTGGGTAGAAGATTTAGGGGTGACCAAAAAGGCTAGCAACACTCTTCTTCTCACTCTTTTGGGAGGCTTCTGGGATGGATAGACATCCTATAACACCCCTCCACTTTTATGAAGGTTCTTTGGGGTAACCAAAAAGCCCCTTGACACCCTTCTTTGGTGTTGGGTCAAACAACATCCAATGCCCCTATGGCTTCGGCATCTCCATCAACAAATTGTAGACTGATCATCCCCAATCTTCTAGTGGCTCAATTCCAATCCATCTCTTCAATCACCATCAAGGAGCTTCTCCTTCGGCAAGACAAACATGCACACTCCTTCCTTGTTTTGTTTACTCTTTTCAAACTTACAAGTTAGAATTTCAATTTACAATGTTTCAATTAAATTTTCAAAGTTGAGTTTAAGTTCAATTCTTTTTATGGACATGGACTACATATTATTTGCAAGTTTCCCTATGGGATGATTGGTCGTCAACACTCAAACGAATCAAGCACCTCAAGCATATACAAAGTGTGTTTACATACTCGCGGTTTCTTTTTCTTTAAGCATGCAATTTCATTTCATACTTAAAGGGGGGGCAAATGTTAGACACCAAAATTTGGCAATTTATTACTTGCCAATGACAACATTGGCTTTATCCCCAAATTATGACTTACGTGCACATTTTGTGCTTAATTGCAAATTCTCATCCCTATTGCATGACTTGCTTCATCATTCACAATACTCAGTTGCTCATAGGGCAACTTGCATCAGTCCACAACAGTATATTCTTCTCACACATCATTCCCAAAACTTTGCAAAATCCCAACACATGCTTATACCAAGGACCTAACTAACAAACAGTTTGGTCCGTAACTGGCAGTTTCATATGCAACCACCCAATGGCCACTTTCTCAATTTAATATCTTTCTATGGATTGGTAAGATCATCATGGATCAACCTTAATGCAAAATTATACCTACAAACTTTGATATAAGCAAGTCAAATGCACTCATTTACTCACCTCGCACTTTTAAGAGCACTACTTGCAAATATCATTCATAAAGCACTCTAAGCTCTCCTAAATTCCTCTAAAGCAACAACACGCTCTAAGAGCAACCTCTACATAGGTTTGAAACACGTTCAACCATGTTTTAGAGTCACTTTAAAAGCTAGAGACCATCCAAGCCACACAAAGCACACCAAGTCATTACCAACATTGTCAAGTGATCATATTTTCAAAGCTAATTGCATCCATATAGATATCACATGCTAGGTGGAGAACTATGTGTAATTTGAGGCCTCTTCAAAGTATTGTCAACGTAGGCAGTGTACGGATTGTACTTCAACCCAACCACTAACCTTTTTGTAGGAACTCCTACTCATGGTTAGGCTTTGAAGTTATTTTGAATCATATAGAGGATTTTGCACATATGCACACCTGGGGTTTCAAAGCGAAGCATATTTTCAAGGTTTGCACAGGCACAGGATGTTATAGGAAGTCAGCAGCTTGCCATACAAAAACAAACACATACAAAACCACCAAATGGTTCCATATGCATCTGACGGTTCCATACCTAGTCATTCTGCACTCTCGGATCCAGAGACAAAGCACTCCCAAATCATTTCCAACCTTCCTATCCTTTTGTCACTAGCAGATCAGCCTTCTAAGCACATAATTAGCTAAGTACATCTCCCTTCTTGCACCTTGTTGTATTTAGCACTTGTTTCAATCGAATTACCTTACATATTGCTAATATAGATATATTTTGGTTTGCACGTTGATATTTAATAATCTGAATATGTCTCATGTTTCTAACTCTTAATCCAAGATAAATAAATAAGAACAACTCACATCTTCTTTCTTTTGGATAAAATCAGGAAAGGACTAGGACAGTCATGGAGATGACACAGTTTATAGTGCATAGCCAGAATGTACCTTACTTGTATTGAGTTGATGTTGTAAATACAGTTGTTTACATTCTCAACAGAAGTCTTAAAGCCTTGCATAAGGTTACACCAAAAGAAGCATGATATAATAAAACACTCGATGTAATTGATTTTTGTGTTTTCAGTTGCATTGCTTCTGCATTGAATAAAATGTATATGTTTGTTGGCTATAATGAGCAGCATAAAGCATACAGATTACTAGATGTCTCTACAAACATAATTGTAATAAGTAGGGATGTTGTAGATGAGAAAGAACCATTATCTTTTTATAATGGTAAACCTACTAATAGTGATGTATGGGTCACTGTTGATGATATTTCTGGAACAAGTTCTGGTCTTAAAACTGAACAGGGTTTAGGGTTGAAAACATCAAGTGTCAAAGTCTAGGGAGGGATCTAGTGATGAAGAGATTGCTTCTCAGTCTTCACAGTAGGATCCAACACTAGAGACCAATGTGGTATCACACCACACTAAAGGATGCTTGAGAAGATGAATTGCTTAAGTCAGTGAAAGGGTGATCTACAAGGTTGGGAAGACGGAGGATGGAAGGTGATGAGCTTGTAAATTTTGGTCTTAATGTTGTTTCACATGTATTGAAGCCAAGCACGGCTACAGAGACCAATGTCAAACCTCAATGGAAGGCTTCCATGAAGGTTGGTGTAAAGGGTAGGGGCATGCAAATAGGGCACAAGAGTGTTGTGCACAGTAGATGCACCAAACATCTTCAATAGCAGAATACAATAGGCGTTGGACAGTTAAAAGCTTGACACAAGAATATCCCTTAGGGGATATACCATTTTGTTTAGTCTTTATATATTATATTTTTTTGTTGGAACTGATCACTCTAACAACAAACAAGTGAAGCATGATGCATTCAAAACAAGACAACACTTCAAGGTACAACAAAATCCAGTGAACCCAGTATTCAGCATCACTTCCTATACTTTATTCAGCAATTGCAGCTGCTAATTACTCATGTACTTCGATGAGATGGGTTGGTGATAATAGGGACTTGGAGACAGTTGTTGCATTGGCAGCGAAACTACATTTTGATTGAGTTCATGTCTGGGCTTAATTGTATTATTGTCATAATGACTAAAACATTTGGTTTAGTCATTAACGGAATTAGCTAATATAGCTTTTTAATAGGTACCATTTAGTGTTACATGTATATTATTCAAGGCTAGTTGTTAGCATTATTTAAGCCACTGATCTTATCATGCCAAGCTTAGTATATTGTTGTACATAAGATAGAAGACAAGCTAAAGCTTCCTAGATTTGTAGGTTTCATATTGACATTTTCACCCATGTTTCCATGTAATAATAATGGCATGCATGGTGATCTTTTAGTTTTGATGGTCTATTTGTATGTTAATGGCGCTTTCGTAATTCTACTGTATAATGGTTTAATCATCGAATACCTATTTTCTATTTTTTCATTTATTCTGTAATCAGTTATATGTGTTTATGAGATGTATTATCTGTGTACGTCTATTTAGCTAATCTCACAAAAGAGACACCCAATGGCAAAAAGTAGCACTAATCTTGGGGTGAGAAAACATACCACTGATAACATCGCCATCGTGTGGCAAACCAGTTGCAAAGTGAACGTGACGCCTCTGCATGCGACTAAGACCAGTCTTAAGAATGGATTCCAGATTCTTCCTATACGTTCCATGTACACAGACTACAATTTGGAAAAGAACAATCAATACAGAGCTGAAAAAATGACAAGATAAATCCTAATATACTAAATGATGAAAAATCAAAATAAGAAGAGTACAAGATATCATCCATGAAATGTTACGTTCAACAAAAACTAAATACATTTTTCCTTAACGATCTTAGGTGTACTCTGCTCAATTGTTTGCTTACCTACCTATGTCACATATATTATAGTGTTAGGTTTTTGAAAGTTGGAAACCAACTTTCTTGTAAAGTGAGAAAATTAGAGTCTTTTAATTTATACCCTAAAAACATAAAAGGCTTGGCAGCCACCATACTTTGACATGCCTCTTGACATATATACCTTTATTTTCTACATACATTTGGGTTTCAGTTCGACTGGCTTCCAAAGGGGAAAGAACGAGTTTATGTTTAAGAAAACCATTCAGCAGCTGTAACTAGTTGTTTTCCCTTTGGAGACCAACAAACTTTAGAAAACCATCTTCGGTCCTTGTTACTCGAGGAGCTTTAGATTGAGCTTTGGTCCTCTGTTGTCTGCCAGAATACACAAAAATCAATGAGTAATTCTATGTCTACTGGCATGAAACAAAAGAGTACTCACAGGACCTAATCATGCAGCTCCAACTAAGAACAGAGAGATTCATTGGTTTTTGTAAGCAGTATTATGAGGAACAGATTGTTACCGGCCACCACACCCATTGGAGTCTGTAAGCAGCTATTATCTGCTTGGTATCTACAGAAAATGAATAACCTCTGCTATTGGAATCTGATCAATGCCCTTAATAGGCCAGCTAATACATCTCATTGAATGATTGGATCTACCTCGCTCAATTAAGGCCCTACCAGGGCATCGCACTAGGCAAGGCAGAGAATCTATCTCTGCCCAAATAGGTATGGAGTCTGAGACAAATAAAGATCAATAAAGACACTGCATACACCACAAGATGTGAAAAGAGGAGATCCACCAAATCTTACTGGGAGCATGTAAGCCTAACCCATAGTGTATCAATTGTATCTATAGGTTCAAATTTTTCTATCATAGATAGGATCTCTATCACACACTTTGCTTCTAGAATGCCATAAGACGGTTCGATTCTTATCAACTGGCCAAAATCAAAGATACAGCGCATCATTTTTCATGTAATATAGAACTCAATTTCATTGCAAATAAAATGGACAAAAAGGCAAGGCAAAATTCGTGGTTCCTTACCTGGAACTTCTTCTACAGATGAAATGGGCATTAGCAACTCGTCCGACTCTATAACCTAGGAAGTACAAAGTTGTAAAGTCATGGTCAGTCTTTAAACATATGACCTCAAATTTTGGATGGTAATTGAGAAATAAAAAAGAATGATCTACAAAACACATTTAAAATTTAACCTTTCAATGGATTAATCTTTCAAAAATTATCAAGCAAAATAATAAAATGAAAATGAGAGAAATATAATATGCTCAATTTCCTTTGACCTAATAAATGCAGTATCTCTAGCAAATGCTTGAAAGCGAAGACATTATTAATCAAATTGGAACACAACAAATCACAATTTTTAACAGAAAAATTTCCTAATTGGATTTGAAGAAAGAAGTAGGTTTCCCACTTTCAAAAATGATTCAACCTCACAGCAGCAAACTGACACTTAAACTAAAATGCCATGCCCTTTATTTGAAATATTGGGATGGAAGAAAAATTTAACTATAATAAATATAGATAGGGTATCAAACAAACATTCGAAGATAATTGATAGTATCATGTACAAGCTTTGCAATTATTGTGACAAAACAAAGTCTACTTGTTTTAAGAAAACAAGACAAACCTCAATGGAGAAATGCCCTCATCAAATCTATTGGCCAATAACTATGTTATCCGACCAAAGATTTCATATTCACGTTCCTCGCTTCTTCTCAAACATGTGTGATTAACACAGAAAACATGTTGATGCATTGTAGCTATAGATAAACATCCTTAATAGTGTGCAATAAGAGAAACCCTCATGAAATGCCAAGAAAAGACAGTTTTGATTTCACTAAAAATTAGAGAAAAACAATCGCAATAACAAAAAGCCACTAATATGATTAGAAAAGTAGGCTTTTATTTTAAGATGGGAGTGAATTTTTGTATATCTAGCTGGATAAACTAATATAAAGGAAAAAACAAATCTTATAACTGTCAGAACCAACAGTGAAGGCAAGTAGACAATCTACACTTAGCATTGCATGGTTTTGATTGTTATCTATTTCCCATGTGTCTCTCCTTACTCTTGTGAAAGAAGGAGAGAAGGCATAGTAATGTCCATTGTCCAAAAAGAACAAAATACAATTTAGTGATTGTGCTTCACATCATATAGAATATGTGAGAGCATAAATAATGAATATATGAAGTAGAAAATGTAGTGAAGTTGACCTTTGAAAGTTAATCAAATATCATGTGTCACTTCCTTGATTTTCGTTAATCGTGGTCAACAGATCTTGCAGTTGTTGTAAGGTGTCAATTATTGCAAGAAACTTTCCATTCTAGAGTACCCAATCCCTGGGAAACAAAGGGTCAAACTTTGTACCCATACAATGCCGCATAGAGTGTAATGTCCCCTTTTTCTGGGACATCACTAATATATATCGGTTCACTCTTTTTAGCAATGTAACCCCTTGGCATGCCTAGCACCAGAAGTGGGAGTTTCTGGATAGTTTAAAATGTGCACATAGGATAGCGATTTCTTAATATTAAATTACGAAATTAAATAAAGTGCACATAGTAGTAATTTATTAAATATTTTATTTTTAAATATCTTTTGATGGGAGATCATTAAATAATCAATCATTTGATATTACACCTCTTTATTCTATAAAAGGAGGTCACATTTCCTTTATTGAACAGGTTGATGAATTATTCGAATTTACGCCCTGCATGGAGAATGGGATGTATGCCCTATAAATGTTGAATGCTCTTTCCTCCATTGTTGAAGTTCACTTTTGAAATCCTAATTAAAGCTGGTTGGAATCGATTTGTGTAAATTTAAGTATGCTCTTTTCCTTAGCGAGTTCCTTGTGCCAATTGTGGGTAAATATTGCTAGTTGTAGCCACTTGTTTGGGTGAAGTATTTTATTAAATGATCCCCTCGAACCCTACCAAATACATGCTATTCATTTTGGCGACTGATTTTGAAGGTAAATTTGTGTGTAAGGTCATGTATTTGCAGTGAATTCATCTTAGTTAAATATTCTCCTTGTTGGTTGATATATTCTATGACTGGCAAGCTGTATATTGCATGATTTGATGGTGTTTTGTAGCTTATGGTTGCAGCGATCTGTGTGAGGGGTTTTAGATAAAATGTTAAGTGCTCTTTGGAAATGATTTCCATGACTTGATTGAATGGTGACCATGTTTATTCCAATGATCTGTGTTTGTGGAATATAAAACTGAGTTTTGAGTGCACCTGTTAATAATCTTTGGCAGCTCATAACAAAAAATAAAATAAAATAATCTTTGGAAGCTAAAAAGTCCTCCATGAGCAGCGATTTATCTCTAGTTTTGATTGATAATTTTGTGACCATTATCTAGGCCCAGAGATCTGGTTTTGTGTGTGGCTTCGTGGCATATTTATTGCAGCGACTTGGGTAACCCTCTTGCTTGCTTATTGAAGGGTGTGAGAGAGTATTGTGTGCCATATTTGCAATGTTATTCCTCCCTAACCATAGCAACTTCGTAGATCTGCAATTGGAAGGGTTTCAGGGATATTTCATTACTATATTTGTGCCTAAAGTGCAGCACCTGGTCTGGGAACTTCCTAGCTGATTTTTATGAAGGTCTGTTTCCACATAATTGATCATTTAGGGCAGCGATTTGACTGTAAAAGTGTGATCACTGTTTGTGACTCTTCGTACCTTCATAATTTCATATTTTTATAATAGTTGGAATATTAAAATCATAAATGAAATAGTGGGCTGTGTTTGATCCAAAAAACATGGAGTATACAGGGAGTTACATCTTTTGATCAGTTGGCTTATGTATTCATTTCCAATATCGTTTTTAGAGTTGTTTTTTGTTTGTGTAAGGATTGGTTACTAAGGATTTAACCCCTTTGAGTTGATTCCTAATAAATTTTTTGCAAATCTTTCAATTGTCCTAATAAGGGGACATTACAGGTAGAGGAAGTTACTACATCTTTTGATCAGTTGGCTTATGTATTCATGTCCAATATGGTTTTTAGAGTTGTTTGTTGCTGGTATAAGGATCTGTTATAAGGATTTAATCCCTTTTAGTTGATTCCTAATAAATTTGTTGCAAATATTTCAATAGTCCTAAAAGAGGACATTACAATGGTATCAGAGCCACTTTCCTCTACACATGTGAGGTTGATTGCATACAGGAAAAAGAAGATGGGAATGGAGAGAGGAGGTTTCACTCAAAAGAAAGCAAAGTTATTGCAAGGATTCTTCAAAGAATGGCACAAAAATTTGCAGCATAATATGACATCCATGATGAAGGATACCTTAGATCCAAGCAAGAGTCATCATCTAGGAGGACAGTCATAGAAGGGTAAGCTAACTCTTCGTGATGGCCTTTTTGAGACTTTGCAAAAAGAGTATGCATCTCTAGGTCCAGCCACAAAAGAACTCTTGTCTTTTCAAGGGTTTTGTAAGCTTCGGGGTGTCAAGCAAGACTTCTGCCATATGCAGCCCCTAGAACACATCCATGATACAATGGACAAATCAAGGAAGAAAGGCTTGCATTGTGAAATAAGGCTTTCTAATTCTAAGATTTCTTTGGATGATGTTAATCATATGTCAAGTGGGAATAAGGTTGATGAGCGGGTTATGAGAGTGGGCACCACCCTTATTTCATTTTCAAGGGCTACCAAATTCCATACATCCAAGGAAATTTCAGATCCTCAAATTAGGAGTGAAAGTTTGGTGGATGAAGAACCAATTTTTACTGTGAATATGAATGTGCAACCTGCTGTCCATGCCACGACAGCCATTGACAAGGAGCATATGAGTGAAATTGATGGAGTTTTTTAGCAAGAAGACTCTCCGGTACACAAAATCCAAGGTAGGCACTTTAAGGTATGGAAAATTAATACTTTTCCAAGAAGTATCAATTCTAATTTTTTGTTGTTTGCACATGATTTCTTGGGATTAAGTGAAGATTCAAAATTACATATGGCAAGTACGAATGTTGGAAAGCATGATGGAGTCCTGGGAAGCTCGGGAATGACAAGAAAAGATAGTTTCCAAGGGGCTGATAGTGATTTTCAAGTTGGAAAATATGTGATGGCAGCTAATAAAGATAAAACACATGACAACATTCCAAGGTATGAAGGGTTGCATACTTTTCCATTGCCACTTTGTCTTCCTTACAAGATAAATATGATGATTAATGATAAGAAAAAGGTACAAGGGCATCTTCTTGGGCAGCATATAGGAGGAATGACCATGTGCATAATTTGGTATCATGTGGTTTGCCATGTTACAATTCTAACCCGCAAAAGGCAACCTTTATTTGGGTAAGTTTCACCCATGTATTTTCAATTATTTCATCATTCTTTGGGAGCTTTTATTGCAGGTATGATGGGTATGTTTCTCAATGGGTGAATCTTTAAGGAAGCATTTACAAGATGTCACATAAATGTTCTTTGTTAGGCCATACTTGACATCGATGTGACAAATTATATGGAGGTATTAGTTTCACTTGTGAAACATCTTTTCTATATTTAAGGGATGAATGAAATACAGGGCTATATGTGATGATCATTGAGTTTGGCAACTATGTGTTGTCCATCATGGGTATTTTGCATGAGAAAAACTGGAGGGAGAATGAAGAAAAGTATGAGAATGTGTTATTGTTGTTAGCTGCCATGAAAATTAGTGTTGATGTGCTCTCCATTTTCAATTTATTATCCCTTGAATTTGTTGCCCTACATGTTACAATTAATGTTTGGAAAATGGATGTTCAAGTTGCTATCATGATAGAGCACATTTATGAGTTTGTTGCATTGTTGTCCCTGCATGGTTAGATAATAATTTCAAAGGATAATTGCTGCTATGAAATTTTAATTGCTGTCATAACCATTTCCAACTCTTGGGTTCTTCTTACAGTTCAGTTTTTCACTATTCAGCTGAAGAGTTCATGGCCCATGGTGGTGGTTGTTGTTTGCATGATTGTTTTGGAGATGGTAGCCACTATCTTTCGGATTCACAGGGGGAGAAAGTAGGGCTACAGCAATAGATAGGGCAGCTTGGTGACATTTGGGGGCAGCCCATACATAAGGGGGACTTGTGATTCCTTCACATCATGGAGACTTGATGGAGCAACAAGAAAAGTGTTTTTCAACACTCTTTTTTCTAATATGTTTGCTCCATGTGTAAGAATGAAGACGCATGAAAAACAGTTGTTGTCCTTCACTTTTCACGAAGGAATCATTAAGCGGACAACATTGGAGCTTAGCAAAGTTCATTCTATTTTTGGCTCCACACCCTATGGTGAAGACACTACCTCTTGGAGTTGATCACACGCATGTTTGGATTGTCACAAAGGAAACCAACAAGTCCTTCCCAAAACTTCACCATTTGACCGGCACCGATCCGAGACTCTGGAGGCACCACCTCACATCTTTTTTTTGGTGCATGGCACATGGATCTATGAGCGAGTTATTGCTTGAGGGCAAGAAATCTCCAAGAGGGGAGGATTGTAATGTCCCTTTTTTCCGAGACATTACTAATATATATAGGTTCACTCTTTTTAGCAATGTAACCCCTTGGCATGCCTAGCACAACAAGTGAGAGTTTCTGGATAGTTTAGAATGTTCACATAGGATAGCAATTTTTTAATATTAAATTAAGAAATTAAATAAAGTGTCCATGATAGTAGTTCATTAAATATTTTTTTTTTAATTATGTTTTAGGGTGAAAACATTAAATGGTCGGTCATTGGATATTGCACCTCTTAATTCTATAAAAGAGGGATCACATTTCTTTTATTGAACATGATGATGAATTATTCGAATTTACTCCCTGCATGGAGAATGGGATGTATGCCCTATGAACGTTGAATGCTCTCTCATCCCTTGTGGAAGTTCACTTTTGCAATTCTAATTAAAGCTGGTTGGAATCGATTTGTGCAAATTTAAGTATGCTCTTTGCCCTAGCGAGTTCCTTGTGCCAATCGTGGGTGATTATTGCTGGTTGTAGCGACTTGTTTGGGTGAAGTATTTTATTAAATGATCCACTCGAACCCTAGCAAATACATGTTATTCATTTTGGCAACTGGTTTTGAAGATAAATCTGTAAGGTCATATATTTGCGGCGAATTCATCTTAGTTAAATATTCTCCTTGTTAGCTGATATATTCTATGACTGGTGAGCTGTAGATTGCATGATTTGACGGTGTTTTATAGCTTATGGTTGAAGCAATCTGGGCAAGGGTTTTTTAGATAAAATGTGAAGTGCTCTTTGGCAACGATTTTCATGACTTGATTGAATGGTGACTATGTTTATTGCAGCAATCTGTGTTTGTGGGATATAAAACTGAGTTTTGAGTGCACCTGTTGATAATCTTTGGCAGCTAAAAAGTCCTCCATGAGCAGCGACTTGTTTTTAGTTTTAATTGGTAATTTTGTGACCATTATCTAGACCTGGTGATCTGATTTATGTGTGGATTTGTGGCATTCTGGTGCAGCAAAATGGGTGAAAGGTGGTGACAGCAGGAGGTAATCCCCTTTGCGTGGTCTTGAAAGGTGTAAAGGGACCTTGTGCTTGCCATGCACTAATAACTCAACCCTAGTTGATTGATGTAGGAGTGTGTTAGAAGGTTTGCATAAGTATTTGGTGACTCATAAGGTTCTTAGTATCTGCTGATCTTTCTAAGGAATAGATTTATATTTCTATCCCTCATATGGGTCTTCTTTGAATGCAATAACCACCCTGGAAATTGTTTCATGATTGCAGCAGTTACGGGTACTGATTTATATGTGATTCCATTAGCTATTTGTTCCTTGCTAACTGTGATAGAACTAAGAGCTGTTATATACCCCCTCAAGTGGTTTCTTATTTTTTTTAAATGCCTTGTTGGTAATACGGGGATTGGTAGCAAGGATCTGATCGCTGCTATATAATTTCAGTTTATTATCAGTTTGCATATTTTATTTCACACATATTGGTTGCTTCTCAGCTTGTCCTAAGAGGGAACATTACATAGAGGGTCCCTTTATGGCTAGTCATAAGCAATGTTATACCAGTATTCTGCAAAATGCAACCATTTCACTCATTTACTATGTTTGTCTCCATTATTCACACTTATGTATCCTTCCAGGAATTTATTTACAGCCTCTGCTTGCCCATTTGTATGAGGTTGGTAGTGCGTACTTATGTTTAAGATCACCCATGCCATCCTAGAAGTGGGAGCTCTTGCAGCCTTTGAGTGTGCTCAAAAAATAGCACATCAACTTTAGAGGCATTAAATCCAGAACTTAGTCATAGGGATGAAATTAACATATTCAGTTGGTCAATCTATCACGACAAATATTTGCATCTTTACTTTTCGATACTAGCAAGCCTGAAATGAAGATTGCAGATACTACTTCCCACTTCTGATTTCAAATGGCATTTGGTTAAAGAGACCCAGGGACGTAAAACCTTCCACCTTATTGCTCTAATCAATGTCACCCTCAACAATAAACCTCACAATGGCGGCATTCATTCCAGCTAGTAGAAGTTAGAAGTTATATTCTTGTAGGTTTTCTTGAAGCCTACATGCCAATGCTCAAGTGCCTTACAAGCAAAAGAGACTTCTTCCTGAAGTAAAGGTCCTCTTGGAAGATGATATTATTCCACTCAAACCAAGCTTCCCCTCTTTTCCATCTAGAATCTCTTACCTGAGCTGAAGTATAGCAGTCACAAAATCTTCCTAGAGAAGCTCCTCTACCCACACAGGATGGAAAATGGAGATTGCTTGAAGAACAAGAGTCTTGTCATTACGTGATAAAGCATTTGCAACTACATTCTCTATCCTCTTATATGCTCTGTCACATACAAATGTCCCCCGATTCAAAGGGTGCTTGACACTGAGGTGGTTATACTTAATGTAGAACTTCCTCCCTAGCAGAAATTGATGCCACTTCACCAGTGCTTGCAAGATAGTTGACATTTCTTGTTTGTATGTTGACGTGTATTTCTCCTCGTCATCAACTTCCTACTCTGAAAATGAACAAGACAAACATCCATAGAAAACATTGCACCAAGTCCAAATCCATATGTATCACATTCAATGACATAGGGCTTGGAAAAATCATAGGTGGTCAACACAGGAGTGGAAACAAGGGCCTCTTTAAGACCTTTAAAAGCTATTTGTGCCTCTCTGGACCAGCAAAATGCATCCTTCTTAATTAGGTCAGTTTGGGGTCTAGCTATAGTGAAGAAATTCTTCACAAATCTGCAGTAGAAACCTGCTAATCCTATGAATTTGCTGAGTTTCTTAACAATTTTGGGCACATGCCACTTATATATTTCCCTTATCTTTGCAGGGTACGTGCATACACCTCTACTGAAAATATGTCCAAGGTACTCAAGTATGACATGAAAATTCACTTGGATTTCTTGGCATACAACTTTTTCTTGGCTAAGATATCAAGACAATGTCTAGATGATGAGTCCAGAAATAGGACTTGAAATGTGTAGATGCTCTAGATGATTTGCTAATGGTATGTTGTAAACCAGGATATCCTCAAAAAAGATGAGGAAAAACATGCAAAGAAGCTTATTGTATAACTTCTTCATCAACACTTGGAATGTTGCAAGTACACTGTAGAGCCAAAAAGGCATCACTTGAAATTGATATTGGCCTTGATGGGTTATGAAGGTTGTTGATGCACTCATGGATAAGATGTCAACCGAACAACAGCCCTTTCCATGCAACCATGGAGAAATACACTTGACTATAGGCACCCACACACAGATGTATACAGGATGAGAACAATGGCTACCAACTTTAATCAATTCTGAGGGCTTTACAAACACAAACATCATTAATTTACTCGTGTTACAAACATGAAGAAGAGCAGTACAATGTTAGTCCTCTCATATGGACTTCACTTAATGCTCGACTCATCTCTGCTCTCTCTAAACCAGCACCGCACTCCCCAGCCAACATCTGCTCATTGACTCGGATCTTTCATCTCCTTCCTTTGCCTTTTGTTTTGCCTCTTCAAATTCCATCGTTCTTGAAAAACACTCCAAATGACTAAGACAATTATTATGGTTCGTTACTCTACATATGCAATAGCCGCGGATAAAACCATTGCTTAACACAGACCAACACTTTCGTATCCGACAATTAATGCAAACTTGTGGTGTTGTCATCCTTCAAGGGACACTCTGATTGATCCTTGTTTGATGACAAATTCAGAAGTCTTCAAAGAATGTAGACAAGTCACTTCAATGTGCAACGAAAAAGGAAACACGTGCATTTCATAAAACACTTTTTGGTTGATGCAAGATTGTTTGTCATACCCCAGATGCTCCTAGAGCAAACACCCTAGATAGGTGAAAAGATTCATGAGCTCCTGCTCATGAACCTTGAATGAACTTTTCTAATGTCTCATTGTACTTTCTAGCGTCATCTTCATTCACACAAATCGAGTCTTCCACTGCTATATCCTTCCACATGAGCAAATACTACACATACTCTTTACATGTGGTCTTCCTGACAACTCTACAGTCCATTGTGGTCTATATTTCCTCTTTTTCTTTCTCAGGCAACTATTGTTTCCAATATCCAGCATCATCATCAAGTGATTTCCCCCCATGAAATGAATGTGAATCTGCTACGTTATATATGGGTGAGATATCAATCCCATCCAATAGCTCTATCTCATAGGCATTTTCCAAAAATCTTCTTAGAATTTTGCAAAATCCAATTTCCACTTCAATTAATTGTATGTTCCCCTTGGGAATCTTTCCTTCTTCAAATGTACCAAAATTAAGTCTTCAATCTGAAACTCCCTTACCCTTCGCTTGAGATCAGCTGCTTGTTTGCATTCCATGGTACTATGCTCCAACTTCTCTTTCACTTGATAATGCATCTCTTGCATATACTTTGCAGAGTCCTCTGCTTCAGCACTCTTCCCACTCAAATCCTTGAAGTGCAGAAGCTCTGTGACACCTATTGGGCAGCAACCAATTTGGAATAGGATTTTCGCATTAATTCTATTGACTGAACTGTTGGAATAGGGTCTTTGCAATATTTCTATTGACAAAACTGTTATATGATAAGTCCACTTGTGCCAATATCAAATCCCATTGTTTGAGTTTGTCTCCCATCAAATATTTCAGCAAATTGACAAGACTTTTTTCAGAATGATTCAAGGAGATCTATTGACAGCATTTCCCGCAGTACCGCTAAGCCTGTCTTCATAGCTTGCAGTTCATGTGGTTCCACTTTGACGGACTGAAATACTCCAGAAACTCCTCCACATATTCACGGTACCTCCAAGACTATCCGTCTCTAGTGGATGCCACACACACTCAAACAATGGCGCGATGCAATCTATGCAGATCGAGCGTGGCGCCACCCAAGAATGTGCCAAATTTTTTGCAGAACACACCATTGGCTTTGGAAAGATCCCACACACTTCCATGTCAAACCACGAAGGGCAACTCACACCACAAAGTGTTGACAACTACCTGCAACCGCAGTGATGTTGCTAAGCGCAATTCCACATTACACTACACCACATGGCTCCGCAAGGTTATTATGCTAGAGTATCTCCCTGCATACTAAGCATCTTTTAGAAGCCACATAACGGTCGGAAGGTGAAGTGTCACACATGGAGTTCCAAAATGGCTCAACTACCATAACGGCTACTCTATCTTTGCGGCAACTCTATCTTTGCGGCATTGTAATCTTGGGGACAAAAACCCTTATTTGTTGCATTGGTGGCTTCATACGGGAGTCAAAAGTAGACTTAATTGGCAAATTTCTGGAACAACAAGGTGTTTATCCGTGCTTAGGGCACTCCTACTTCAACTAGGGCACGCTTTTAGGGGTTGCCACATTCATTTCCAGCTTGATCTACCCATTTGGAGATTTCGGGATCACTTTTGAAGTGGGTTTTCATGGTTGGAAAATTGTGATTTCACTTTCATTGGATAGTTGGTCTTTTCAAGATCATTTTGAGCATTGGTTTGTGTTGAAACTCCAAGTATTGATGGAGTTATGAATTTTAGAAGTTTCAGTTGTATTTGCACTTGAAATAAATTTATAAAATACATATTTGCTCCATATTTCATCTTGCTGGTTTTATTGAGCATTTGGGATATTTCGATGATAATTTTTAGTCCATATTGCATGTGAATGATTGTTCCATAAGTGTCTGGTACAGTTCGCTGCCCTAGATGGATATTAATTAATGTTCTAAGCTGATTTTGATACCCTAAAAGTGTAATTTCCAGTTCGTTGCTAGGGTTTCTAATATTGTTAGATCAGCTGTTATAAAAATCAGATTATTTTCAATTGGGTGTTGGTGTATTTTCAGATATGATTCTTAGGGTCTGTGGCCAAATCCTTATTTTTCAGTTTAAGCCCTAGAAAGGGACATTACAGAAGAACAATAATGTCCAGATGATAACAGCAAAATGTGCCTTAGAAGTGCACTATAACCCTAGCTTTCCATTCAAGTTTGAAGGACTACCATTTAGGAGTTTAGGGTGCAAAATGAATGTAGTAAACCTTCAGAAAAATAGCTACTTCCTCCTTCAAACCCTAACTACAAACCAGCTAACATCACCTAGTCTTTGAAGCCAATAGGAACCACCAATTGGAAGATTTCATTCTCCAACTTGAACAAGGGTTTTCAGTGATCCTATAATGGAATGGAATTGAGCAATCAAGCCCAAACTGTGGCACTCTGAAAATTTGTAAAATTATTCTGTAAGATCTTGTTTTTGCCTCAAAATGAGTCCAAGCAATCTCCCCTTATTATCTCTTGGTAACCGCCAAACTGATTCCCAAACCAATTAGGGAGTCTTCCCTAATGACCATAACCTCTTAAGAATGATTGTTTTTAACTTTTAACCTTGACTTTTCAACCTCTCCAACCCAGCTGAACTTGCCTCATACTTAGCAAACCAATTAAGCGTGGAAAAAGGTAAATTGCTGCCACATGAGGGAAAAAAACTAAAACCCTAACTCAACGAACAATCCTTGTTCACCTTCTCCTCGCCCATGGGAAGTGGAATGTGCCAGAAGTCTCCAACGAACTAGTTTGAAAAAGGCTTCATTTATTTTGCATGCTTCCCAGCCTGGAATTTCAATTTGTTTTGATTTGAAGAATTCATCTACATCGCACCATTTGTTACCAAGTTGTACTCCTATCTCTTGGTCCCTCCACTTGAAAGTAAGATGTTGCATTTAATTAAGAAATGCGCCTCAAATTTTTGCTTCTCCTGAATTTCAAACTGATTTCACATGCAAGAAAGCCTCATAAGGTTCTGAGACACTGATGTAACTCTTGATTAAGGCTCTGAGAAATCATTCGTTCAGTTGGATCGAGATTCCTCGCAATTGGTTTCTGACTTGAGGTGAAGAGTACCATTGGGGTCACTTCAAGGATGTCCATCTGTCATTGACCCTATTCAACATCTAGCATTAATGAGTTAGAGGAGTTTCTTTGGCAGCATACCCATTGAGGATGATGATTGTATTAAACATTACACGAGGTACTTAAGCTAATCTTTCTTTAAATGCCAAAAAAATGTTTTCCTCCTCTAACACTCTCATCAAGGGCTTACAATGACAAATTGATGCCCTTGCTCATTCAACTGCGAACTGCAATAACTTATGGTCATCCTTAGTAGAACTAAGGCCAATGATCAAAGTCAATATCTCTAGGTGCTCTCTCTCCAAATTTCAGTTTTTCTAAAAAGGGGAACTTCTAGAGATCACATTGATCTACACATATTTAGAATTCCAATTTTGTTAAGGCCCACACTTTAGCGCCCAACATGAAGTTTGCAATAAATCTCATCTACACCTTTGCAAGTAAAGTGCATATGCCTCTCCTTCTATCTTGGAATGTCAATGTTTCCAAATTCACTTCTAGGACATCCGTTCCAAGTTACGGAATATTCTTTGATACAATCATCAAATCTACAGTTTTACAACTTGGTACAACACATACAAAGGTTGGGTGACTAGCTTGGGGGCCATTGGCAGGGCCCGTATGGGAGAGGGTTCAAACTCTCGGGAGTCACAACACGTGGATCCATTGCAAGCAAACAATCCTCATCACATCATCCAAGTTGGATTTGTAGCCCAGGCGCTTATGCCTCAAGACTATTTCAAGCTTACTTTATACATCCATGGACTTAGATCTTTGTATGTATTTTCGGTCAACTTGGCTAGTCATGAGAGATATCCGTAATTAGCACATTGCTCTTCAAAGAGGATTTTTTACACAAAACCCCACCAGAGCACATAGCACTTTCTAGATTGGTGGCTCTTTGCAGACTAATGCTCCTTATGATTCTATTGAGCATCTCTATTGATGGGCTACCCCCTTTCATGTATTTGTCATGGACGCCCCCCCCATTACCACAAAGAATATCATCACTAGAGTTGCCAGAGAGTGACATCTAATCAGACTATATCCAAGCCACCTAGATCTTCCCCTTGAGCCGCTCAACCCCAAGCTTACTTTTAACGCCACTTCATTTCATACAAGAAGTGGCATGGTGTTCATAAATTTATCAGTCTCACTATCTCCATACACCATTGATCGCATGACTTGAGGTTTTCAATGAGATAAGATATGTTCGCACCAATTACAAGATTAAACAAATCACCAATTCTTCGTTAGGACCGAATTTGTCATTTTTGCTCCATCCAAGAAGTGGAGACCAAGGAGCATTTCAATTGTTCAGATGCCGTATCCTACGGCTACTATGAGGTCTAAGGAAATTCGTTGCCGTTTCCGCGGAGTCAGGATACCCTATCTACGCTTCTTCCATAAACCAGTTTCGGTAACTAGACTCTTTATCATTCGTGAATTAGTCACCTCCTGATGCATATTATACATGGTCATCCATATTATTATTATATGTTGGACCTATCAAATTTAACCAATTCATCGAATTTCTTGTACCGCTTGAAAAAATCTATCAGGATTTCGCAACATTTTTCGTTATTAAAATGGATCTTTGCTATCATGCCTAAAACTTTATCCCTTTAAGCCATATCTGATCTCCTTTACCATGTCATGAATCTGTTGATTAAAAAACACAAATAAACTGAGAACATGCACTAGTAATTAATTAGTCTAGTACTAATGAAGCCAAACTGCCACAATTCTTACACTAATACTATAGCAATTAACATATTCAATATCAATAATTAATAAACACAAAATATAGTAAGTGATCCCATCAATTAACAGCCACTGGCCTCACACTGAAGTTTTCGAACAGCTTGTCTATGCCGACACACAAGTAATATGTTCCATATTAATATTTTCTAAGGATCCTTTATGGTTCATATTTGCTTGGGGAAGAATAAACATGGGTTAAATTTATAATGTTTAGTTTTTCCAAAGATATAATTACTCTTTATTCAATTCATAAATCTCACAGTTAAATTAATAATACTCTATTCGTCAAAAAATACTTTTTACATAAAAATAGGGGGTTTCTTATTTTAAAAAAGATTAATTATTCTATAAATTTATTATACCCTTAAAGTAACTGCTAGTATAATATCTATTGAATGCAATTGAATATAATAATACTTTATATTCAAAAAAATATTTTCATATAAAAAATACTTCACATTTATATTCAAAATAAAAATTTGGTAAGCATTGATCAAATCTAAAAGCATTGGGTTTCATTGGGAGACCCAAGTTCAAATACCTAAAGTTACATTAATGTGGATATTCTGAGTTTTCTCTTGGTTTTCACAAATTTTGACTTCTAATGATGGTTGCTAGCAAACGAGCTTGTTACAAATTTTGTCTCCACGAATTCGAATGCAAATTCGAAAGGCAGCTATGTATTAGATCTCTACAATGCTGAGACATTAGAGGGTGTAAACTACCCTGTGCTGATTAAAATCTTTAAAAAGCAAAGTCCATCTAGGTGATGGCAACACTAGCACTTTGACATCAGGTACATTACACATCAGCATGATTGATCAGTTAGGTATTGAATACATCCCAGCAAACACTGTTCTCAATTTTAGCTAGATCCCCCAATCTTCACTGCTCGAATCAACGAATTAAGCCACTTACTCCTTGTTAATATTGACAAGTGGCTATGCACAACTTTTTGGGACATCGATTACGCATATATGGTACAATGTTTGGTCATATCCCCCCAACCACAGATGGATAGACTATATCTGTAATTCAAATTTCTATTATATTAAAGGATCATTAGATGTTAAATCTTTTGTCGGTTATTATTTGAAGATCTAAGTAAGTGCATTATCTCATCCATAATCTCCCATCCAATGCCCCTTCAAATTAGGGGTTACTCCGAGGTAACAATTTTGGGAACAATCACAAGTCGTATTGTGCATTATTTATTCATTCAACTCTTTTCAAGCAATAGACCTGAATGATAGCTCAAGAATGTTGTCAAATTCCACTTCATGCACAAACTTTCAATGATGTCTTCCAATTTGTAATGTCCCCTTTTTCGAATTGATCCAATTGAAGGCTTCTTGCCCATTCTTCTTCCCGTGGGCAAGAAGAAGATGAACAAGGGAAGCCCTTGGATTATATTTAGTCTTTCTTTAATTAATAATTATATTTTTCTTTTGTATTTCCCTTCTTAAGCAGGTTGGTTGGGTTGGAGAGCTTTTAATATAAGCTTAAAAGATGAAATAAGCTTCTAAGGAGGTCGGTCTTGGGGAAATTCCTCCTTAAAGACTCTTGGAGCCACCATAAGGATATATAAGGGTCGCATAGGCTCATTTTGGGCATGTTTTTGGCTAATATCATTTTATCTCTTTGGTTCTAGAGTTGGTTGCTCTATTCCAATCCACTAAGGGGCGAAAATCCATTAGTGTGGCAAGCAAGGAGGACGAAACCCTTCCTTGTTGAAGGTTGGAGAACGAAAACTCTCCAATTTGGTGGTGTTAAGGACTTCTACGAAGACTATCTTGCTGGTTGGGCAACTAGGGCATTGAAGGAGAAGAATATCAAGGGTTCTTCATCACTTTGGCACCCTCTCCTAGGGTGGTGACTTGGGTAGGAGTGTGTTTGGGTGCCTTCTAGGGCATGTTTTGGCATTACAAGTTGATATTCAGACTTCTCCAAATTTATAAGGTTGATCTATCACTTATTTGGTATTTATTGGGGTTTGGAGACCTCATTTTCAGTCACTTTTGAGAGTTGTACTGGTGTTAATTAATTAATTCCCAGCTGTGTTTGTGGTTGAGTTTTGAGTGATAATTGCCCTAAAATATTCCTAAAGTGTTTCTATATGTTGTAGATGATGTTAGTGGTGATGTTTTGATAAATTATTGCTATTTCATAGTTGTTCCAAAAATCAGTTCATTGTGCCCTACAGTTCCATGTTTTTAGTTGGCATGGATAAAAATCAAAATACATTTTAGTTTGGTTTTGTGTGATTTCATTGTTTTTGTGGTTCAGCCCTAGAAAGGGACATTACAATGGTATAAGAGCTTCGGTCTTTCCAACCTGAGGGTTTTCATGCAAGAAGATAAAATGGTAAATAGAATTTGTTATGATGCTAGATTTGAAAGGCTTGCCCTAGGTCAACAAAAATTGGCCACATAAAATGGCTCAGATGGTCCATACCATTCAAGATCCGAATGGTGGAAGGAGCTTCTTCAAAGGAAGTTAAGAATACTCACATCCAAGGTAGACAACATTGCTACATGGTATGAGGAGTTTAGTGCTCTTCCGGAAGTTATTTGTGATACCCTATCATTTTCCGAGTTTGTAGGATGGAGAAAAGATAGAGCAGGCATTGGAACTTGGTCCAAGCCCTGAGGCATGCACAAAGGTCATGGGAAGGATATCCCAACCCTAGAGGAGAAGAGCCCCTTCGTGTTGGCAAAGCAAAAAGAGGCTATGGAGCTTGATGAAGAAGGGGCTAAACTCCCAAGTTCGCTATGCAATGATGGAAATGCCCATCCTTCTAAAAGAGAAAAACTATCTCAGCTGCTGATCACGGAGAAAGAGCAACCCATGGGAGCCCTAGAAGCCCCCATCACCCTTGCCAGAGTGGATCTCTTGACCAATTTTCTAAACAACACCATAAAGACATAAGGGTTTGGAGAAATCATGGGGTATGTGCGAATGAGGAGGAGATTAAGGAGCATGCAACCCAAGGTAAAAAGCTTTTAATGGTTGATGATGAATTGTTGTTCTCTAATGGTTGCATAGAGCTGAATATTTGTAGACAAAAATCAGATTTGGGGAAGGAACATGGGGATGGCATTGTTGGAAGTCATACCCATGAAGAAAAGGGCATTTTTGGGTGCCCATAATCGCTCACAGCCTGCTGGAGTTATCCTAACAGCAGTCAATGAAGAGAAAAATGATGATGGATTAGACTTCGATAAGAGCCACGAAGACATTGGATGTAGAAGGATCAAAGGCAAAGGTATGCAGGTACTGCAAAAAGGGAAAGCACCAATTGTAGAAGGAGCAAAGGCAAAAGGAAATGAATATCTTGATGACAGTCCAAGGTACAAACATATCTCAGATTTATTGTTTCCTAGTTCATCATTACATGGGGCTAATCATCACAAACAGTTTGACACAAATGTGAGCAGAATAGAGAGCACATTGAGTAGTAAGGGGTACATACACTCTTTCAGGCAACCTCCAAGTTATGCATCCATCACAACAAAGGTCGCTTTATGCACAAGGACTGAAATTGGATTGATAAGAAGTTGCCCTCTTCCTAAGGCCTACGGTATGCATGCAAAGGTAACTGCTTCCTCTTTCCGTTTGGTTAGTAATCCATCTGATACACTTGTTTGAGAGAAGAATTTGGGGTGTACAATGATGGTTGTGTTGAGGGTACCTTAACAAGTCTTATGAGGTCAAGAAGATTGGAAGAAACTCTCCATGAATGACAAGATTCCAAGAAAGCACTTGATGAGGTGGCTGGACTGTTACAAACAGCAGTCAAAGGGAGGTCAATGGATGGAGTTCACAGCCCTAACAAGAAACTAGAGGATACCCAAGACAAGCACCAACAAATTTGGAAAGAATGCAAGAAGGAAAAATATCCCACTCGGTGAAGAAATCATGCAAATGAAGAGTGCTTGATTGAAACTCAGAAATTCTGAATCATAAGGACATCACGGGCAGTCCATGGTATGTAAATATTGCATTTCTCTTGCTGACCAATTTTTCATTTCAGGTATGTTGTCATCACGCACAGCCAGTTAGGAAGGATGATCATGTCTCATGCTTGTTGTGTCTTCCTATGGCACCACTAGTGAGAAATCATTATGATAAAAGTATGGGTGCCGTTGTGAGACTTAAGAAAGGGGAAATCACTCATTTCAAAATCAGCGCTTGGGGTGAATTCATCTTGGTATGTGCCTGTCTAAGAAAAAGTCAAAAATCACTCTTAGGAAACATAAGCCTAGTGGTTTAAATCCTAATGGATACTCCTTGCAGCCTTCTTTTGTTACGTCATTATTACATTGGGACCATCAAAAGATAGATCACAATTTGGATTTTCCTATTGATAAGGGACTGACCCATGGTTCTATGTATGAGCAAAAGGTGAGGAGAATATAAAAAAAGGGGAGCATTCTTGTTTTGGTGTATGACATACATACTTATCAACCATCCCGGGTGAAGGGTCTTCTTCGTGACCAAGAAGCCACCATGCTTGCAGCTCATGGTACCATACATAATTTCATTGAAGGGAAAGTTGCAAGAAGGATGGGGCTGAGTATGGTTGGTTACAAAGACTTCATGATCGGCATAACCAAGGGGACAGCTCTCACTATTCCCATGGATAGGTACGAACTTTGCATTTAATTCTTTATTTCAGATGAGTTAGAATTTGTTTTTGGGATGCAATGGATTACGTTTTGGGGGGAATTTACCATCAATTGCCCAGGTAAAAGATTATAATTTTGGGTTGAAGACGAAGAAATAAGAATCCAAGGTGTGTTGAAGGAGGGATTCAAGGTAGCAAAGCAAGGGGAATTTCATTAGTATTCTCTTTTTCATATATCAGATCATTGGAAGAACATAATTATAGTTGGGCATGCACAAATTCAGTCACCAAATAAATTTAAGTTTTTGATCATGGTGGTAAAATTTGACAAGGTTAACAAAAAGGAACCGAACTCTATCCCGTACCAGCAGTCCAAGAAAAGAGGATCATAACTAAGTTTACAAACACAAGTTTGGCAAGCAACATCATGGGAATGTATGGAGAAAAAGTTAAAAGATGCATGAATGATTTTTTTTTTAACATCTGAACTGAAGAAGGTATACTCAACTCTCTTTAGATTACCTCAGTCATCAAAACTGTCCAGCTGCAAGGAAAAAATACTCAACTACAGTTGTGAAAGGATTGGAGGAAGAATTCCCCAATTGAAAAGGGAAGGCTCTCAATTGTTGGAAATATTTTCAGCCCAAGGGCAGTCATTACCAGCTCTCCTATATTTTATTGTATTCATCATCTATTCCCTTCCTAAAGGGAAACTGATTAGTTACAGTTGTGTCATTGATAGCATGGATGCATCTCAGCCAAACAAAAAGAAGTTTGATAAGCACGAGAGGAAACTGATCATCATGCCTACAAGACATCAAGGAGGATCCACAGAAGATCATTTTTTTAATAAGGATTTTTCTTGTGCAGGTCCAAAGAAGGAGCAGCTGAGATTTATTTGGGATCCAGGGTACTTGTAATTGCTTCAGGACAAGCAATTTTGGGAACGGAGGACTATAATGTCTCCTATTTTGAATTGATCCAATCGAAGGCTTCTTGCCCATTCTTCCTCCCGTGGGCAAGAAGAATATGAACAAGGGAAGCCCTTGGATTATATTTAGTCTTTCTTTAATTAATAATTATACTTTTCTTTTGTATTTCTCTTCTTAAGCAGGGTTGGCTGGGTTGGAGAGCTTTAATATAAGCTTAAAAGATGAATTAAGCTTCTAAGGAGGCCGGTCTTGGGGGGAATGCCTCCTTAAAGACTCTTGGCGCCACCATAAGAATATATAAGGGTCACATAGGCTCATTTTGGGCATGTTTTTAGCTAATATCATTTTATCTCTTTTGTTCTATAGCTGGTTGCTCTATTCCAATCCACTAAGGCGCAAAAATCTATTAGTGTGGCAAGCAAGGAGGACGAAACTCTTCCTTGTCGAAGGTTGGAGAACGAAAATTCTCCAATTTGACAGTGTTAAGGACTTCTACGAAGACTATCTTGTTGGTTGGACAACTAGGGCATTGAAGGGGAAGAATATCAAGGGTTCTTCATCACTTTGGCACCCTCTCCTAGGGTGGCAACTTGGGTAAGAGTGTGTTTGGGTGACTTCTAAGGCATGTTTTGGCATTTCAAGTTGATATTCAGCCTTCTCCAAATTTATAAGGCTGATTTATCACTTATTTGGAATTTATTGGGGTTTGGAGACATCATTTTCAGTCACTTTTGAGAGCTGTACTTATGTTGTTAATTAATTAATTTCCCTCTGTGTTTGTGGTTGAGTTTTGAGTAATAATTGCCCTAAAATAGTCCTAAAGTGTTTCTACTTGTTGTAGATGATGTTGATCGTGATGTTTTGATAAATTATTGCTCTTTCATAGCTGCTGTTCTAAAAATCAGTTTGCTGTGCACTGTTGTTCCATTTTTCAGTTGGCTGGTATAAAAAACAGAATATATTTCAGATTGGGTTTGTGCGATTTCATTGTTTTTGTGGTTCAGCCCTAAAAAGGGACATTACATAATAACACCTAGAAATTCAATCTGAATTTCATCTTCCTCTACATTTGGACTAGGACATCTTCCCCCATCAAGAAGATATCTAAGCTAGAATTCAAATAAAACATCTTGAAAGAAAGTATCCTGACATCCAATGAGCACATCCTTGCACCTCTCAATTGCACATCCAACTCGGATAGCTTAACATATTTCACTGGATGTTCTACATCTGCCCATCAGAACATCCAACTAGAGGTTCTTCCACCGCTTAACAAGAAATTAAATGCCTTGACTAAATATCTTATTTCCTAATGATTTGTGTCATGTTTTATTCCTCATGGACATCCAGATTTGACAACACACATCTGGTTTCATTGTTTTTGTGGTTCAGCCCTAAAAAGGGACATTACATAATTGTAGAACACCCAGAAACTCAATCTGAATTTCATCTTCCTCTACATTTGGACTAGGACATCTTCCCACATCTAGACATCTAAGCTAGAATTCAAATAAAACATCTTTAAAGAAAGTATCCTGACATCCAATGAGCACATCCTTGCGTCTCTCAATTGCACATCCAACTCGGATAGCTTAACAGATTTCACTGGATGTTCTACATCTGCCTATCAAAACATCCAAACTAGAGGTTCTTCCACCACTTAACAAGAAATTAAATGCCTTAACTAAATATCTTATTTCCTCATGATTTGTGTCATGTTTTATTCCTCATGGACATCCAGATTTGACAACACACATATCCACGTACTCTTCAAGTGAATACCCTGACAGGAGGTCCCTTTCTCTCTTATCAGCATGTCTTCTCAAGGCTCGTTCATGACCATTCCCTGGGTTCATATGCAGATGGAAGTTTTTGCAAAATCTGTGTATTGTCATCTTGTTCCTGACCATCCCTGGGTTCATATGCAGACGGATTTTTTTGTAAAATCTGCCTATTGTCATCTTGTTTCAGACTTGGAAATTTTATGGACCTCATTTGTTATTATCCTGTTATTTTTGTGCATTTTTAAAGGCAAAGTGCATCATCCTTGTTTTCTCATTCTCCTTCTGTTTTGTTAACTTACGATAACATTGCTCTGAAAAATGTTTGGGCAGAACTGGAGGATAGGTATTTCTCTTCCACTCTATCTTGCAAGAAACAATCGCTTGTTGTTTTGGTTGAAAATCCTTGCTCAACTGATTCGCACCCAGTTTCAATTCCTATTAGTATTAAACAACCTTGGTTTCCTTAATCTTCTCAAGGATCATGATAAATTACTGAAAACATCTCAGGAAGACTTGATAAATGCATCCATACCCTAAAGTATCAGGTTAAAAAAATTCCATAAACAATACTTTTAAATTTCTATGGACCATTTAGGACTTGATCCTAGAACATCCAATTGGTGATGGGCTGCTCTACCACTGAGCTACTGGCCTTTTACTGTCTGCAGTGTGGATTGTTATTCCAGCACCCCACTCAAGCCACAGATTATTGCTCAGGACTCCCAGCCTGGTTCCGATCGACATATACTATGTTCAGTTTCCATGGACCAGCTAGGACTCAAACCTGTACACCTCCCATTTGCTTCTGGGCAGTCCTGCCACTGAGATACAGGCCCTTTACAGTCTGGATTGTGGACTGTCATTCCAACAATCATTACAATCATGGTTTAAGCATTGTTTCCATCTTTTTTTCTTATGGCTTGCACCTATCACAAAGTGTATCCCTTGCAGTTTAATTGTTTACAATTCTTTTAATGTTCTCTTCAACCTTTGATCTTCACTTTCATCCTTACCACCGACCTCCATTGCAGCTTTTTTGTTAACTTACATTGTTCAATCACTAGGCACTCATGGTGTTCCCTTGTCTCCTCCTTTTTTGATTCCCTAACTTTGTATGTTTTTTCATTTCTTTGAGAGGGCGACAGCCAACGGACAAAGTGCTATTACTGGAGCTTGGTTTTTTACTGCTCTTCTGATGTTCTTCTCAACCTGTTCACATTTGCTTTCATTCTCAACACCGATCCCTTCCTCCCACCACCTCAACTATAAAGGTCATCTTCTGACCTCTTCCTATCAAATACACATTTCCTTTCTCAAACTTGTTGCAGGTTATACCTTATGGGATCCTCTCTGCCCTCAAATGTATTCTCACAGGCCGTCAGAGATGCAGATCCTCCACTTTGTTTTTTAATTTAAGTGTGAGAATGCCCATTTTGGGAATCAAGTTACATGCCAAGCCTTCAAAATCTTCACCACTTAATCTAACCAAGAGACCTTGACCGGCTTCTTCTACAATGGTGTCTTCCGCTTTCTCTTTCTGTAACTCATTTGATGATTCTCCAACCATGCAAATCTTGTCTTTGTGCTCCACAAAAAATGGTTCAGACATCTAAAGACTAATAAATTCCTAGCACACTTATCTCTTTCCTTCGCTGTTCAATTCTTTGAATGAATTAAGCTTATTTGCGCTCTTGACACCTTTTCTAATGACCACTAAACTCGGCAACAATGCCAAAATTGTTACAATGTGATCTTTCCAAATCCAAGTTTAATATAATATGGATGTGGAGAGAGGGCAAGCAATTGTATTAGGTGAATGATATAATCAAATCACTTGAATACTAGAAGCACATAATTGTTAAAGACACAATCACATAAGGTGAATGAACTAATGTAACAATGCTTTACTGATAGAGCATTATGAGTACATGGAACATGCAATTGCCAAAGTGGTATTCAATGCCTAAACTGTGATGTCTTTAGCGAAATCTCCAAATGACTGTGAATGCGCATATGGACAACTGTGAAATATAAATTGAATAGGAGCCTCCTTTTAGATTTGTGGTTCCCCTACAATACACATAATGATTAAGAGCAATTACTCACCAAACACCCAACTCGTCATGATTATGTTGCTCACTGCATAATGACTTTGTACGTGATAGCATTTAGACTTCACTCTTTTACATTATTACTCCATCCTATACATGACATTATTCTCAGTTTATAGATAGTAATCTATGATTGGTAAGTATAAAACGTAAAAACCTAATCATAAAACAGGGCTAACACTGTTGGGATATAGCCTTCAAGAGATGGTGTATTTAGGTTTGTAAAAGAGTTTTTGTACTACTTCTAATTGTCACTAAAAGACGTTGGATACAGGCATGAGGATGTCATATGAGTACAGGAAAATATGACTGAGGGTATGGCTATATTACATTTAAATATAAACACTAGGAGATGTGGGTATAGGGTAATAAGCTCCATGTCCATGAACCCAATTTTTGTAGTGACTATGTTTCCTACCAAATAGTGTCAATTGTCTATACACCAAAACTTGACATTCATGTATGAATCATAATTCATTAACCCGGTCTCTGATTGTATTTTTGTCACTAGTAATGAGAAAATCAAAAGGGAAATGTCTAGTTAAAAGTTTGCATGTTTATTTTCTTTGTTCATTGATTATATGTATAGGTCTAAATAGTCATGGTTGACAATTCATGTCATTGGTAAAGGCGAGTGCAGATAAGATAATGCCAGGAGGACGAGTCAAGGATTACTGCCCTTTTGCTCATTCCTTTCTCTCTCGCAATCTCATATACATCTCATTCGTAGTTACTGCTTTTAGTTACTTTTCGCTTATTAGTTATTTCTGATGACATCATATGGCATTTGATGAGCATCCCCAACCTCAAGAACATGCTGAAGGGTATACTCATGTACTTAATGGACTTTCATAATAAGCTCTACTCTTCCTTACAATACCAGCAGTGGATGACTCTTCCATTCAATGTGTAAGGAGTCTTTTTGGTGCAATAATCAATGGACACTTGAATTAGTAAGGGAAAAAGTTGTCGTATAAATGCACATATTGAATAATTCATCCTGTTTAATACTTTCTAATTATTACTGTGAACAAGTTCACCAAGAAGTTCTTCCATAGCTTTCTTTCTTGCTGAGTGCATAAACTCCATTTTACACTCATAGACATGCTTCATTCTATTTTTTATGCTAAGTTACCGAAACGTTTTGGATACGGGAGCGGGGGGAGCGGGGTATCCGATACGCGGAAACGGCAAATTTTTTTTTTGACCCCGGATACGGCGTAGGATATGGCAGTACAAAAACTATATAAAAATTAAAAAAATATATAAATTTCAGCCTTCTAAATAGGAATTTAATTATTAACCACATATTATGGCATATGGAAAAACAAGATAAAAGACAAGTTATAAGCTAAATAGAGAGAATAACCACAACGAACAAGCTAGGATACCGATATAAACTTAGAAACTTAAAAGCTTAAAAGTTAAATTAAAATTTAAAATACTTAAATCGAACACAATGTGAATGTCATGAATCTCATGATATATTAAATTCAATCATAGATCTATATTCAATGCACCCACTATACATTGAAGTCCCTTGTTTCTCCAAAATATGTAAAACATGTATCTGCAAGAGCTAGAATCAGAAACTACATGCATGGATGCTCCCAAGATTTGCTTTCCATGAAAAATGAGGGGGTCATATGCCAAAATTTGACCATCGTATGCAAAAGTTATGCCTAAAAACAATTTTTTCCACTGGTTTCAGGTTAGTTATACCACTCACCAATGCAGTTTCAGCAAAATTATCTAGTGTGAGGGGATTAAAATATATGAGATCAACAACATGTACCTCTTACTATATATATTCGTTAGAAAGTTATCTGAAATCTAGTTTTTCTGAAAGGTGACTTTTGCAGCAAAATATGACCAAACTAAAAAAATATGGCGACAACTGTGACAGTGGATACTGATTTTCTTGGTTTTGTCAATTAATTTAATTTTTCTCTTCTTAAAAACATAAAAAAAAATTTAAAAAAATTTAAAAAAACGTTTTTTTAACGTGGGGAGCGGCCCAGGGGAGCGGCCAAGGGCTGTGGAAACGCCTGGGTAACGGGTGCCGTACCCAGGCGTTTCCACAGCCCCTGGCCGCTCCCGCTCCCAAGGCCTGCTAAGGCGTTTCTGGGTAACATAGTTTTTATGTTACTAAACCATCTTCTTTGTGTTGTTATTCTTTGGTTCTTCAATGATTCTCCACGGATGCTTTATGACATTTCAACAATTTTTTCCACTAACAAGATTCCATATGCTGCTTTTCCCCAATCAGGGTTTGTGTGATTTCTGCATGACGAGTCAAAAAGTGTCCCATTGTTGGCCACTTCATGATTTGACACTGCTAAGAACTCTTCATTTTAGGGCATGCATGGACTGTCAATGATATGCATTTTAAAGCAATTTTCTTGCTCTGTCAATAATGGAAACCTTGTCTAATCGTCAATTATGCTAGCAGGTTGACCTTTTTTTTTCCATCTATGACCTGAAGCACTGTGGGAAGTAATGCTTGCCATCTCAGCAAAACAATTATTGTTCAACGATGCAGTCACATTTTGTTTACTCCATTTTCTGTCTGAAATTGGATCAGGGGGATAACATCAATTTTCATCTTTAATCATTCCTTCATGGCTATAATTTATGTTATAGCCACTTCATGATTTAACGTTGCTAGCAGCTCTTCATTTTAGGGCATGCATGGACTGTCAATGATATGCCTTTTAAAGCAATTTTCTTGCTCTGTCAATAATGGAAACCTTGTCTAATCGTCAATTATGTTAGCAGGTTAACCAATTTTCCCTCTGTCTATGACTTTAAGCACTTTGGGAAGTAATGCTTGCCATCTTAGGAAAACAATTATTGTTCAACGATGCAGTAACATTTTGTTTACTCCATTTTATGTCTGAAATTGGATCAGGGGGATAACATCAATTTTCATCTTTATTCATACCTTCATTGCTATAATTTATGTTATAGCCACCGTCATCATCGAAAACTAAATCAAGAACTTTAACTCAAGAAGTAAATGATCCTTACTGACCATAACCTCCGATTATGCTTTGTTTCTTTACTTTCTACAAGCTAATAAGTGAAGATAACGAGAGAAGGAGAAGGAAGTGACACTGCAGCAGACGGATAAGAAGACAGTACAGAAGAAAGTGCCAGAGTTTTGAAGAGAGAAACAAGAGGTAACCTGCTAAAGCACTTGTCTTGCCATATTAATTCCCAACTTTTGTCCAAGTCCCCCAAATTCTTGTCCTAAATTGTATAAATCCCATCCAACGTTCCAGATTCTTTTGCTTCATCTCTTGTGATGATCCCTGTTTTGTTGCCCACTGTGAAAAAATGACCGTAGGAAATTAGATTGTGGACTCTCTACAATTTGGGAATCTTTATTCATGCTGGATCACTGGCACCGGTCTCTATCTCCACCAAAAATACCATGACCACTGATTAATGGCATTTCCACAGAAGAAGAAGAACAAAGATAACACCAAGAGGTTGAGTCAAAGGATGACTGTCTTTTTGGGTCTTGTCTTTGTTTCTATTTGTACAATACAAATGTACTCAACCCTGGCAATTGCATCATATCATCTAACACTGTGCCGGTGCATACATACACACACACTCTCAGGAGAGGGGGCCTTTCCCCATCCATTGAAATTAGGAGAGAAACCTCAAGTGATCACCAAAAGTCGGCCCCTTGCTCCCAAACCTCAGGGTAACATAGATCAAAGCTTTACATAAGAAGCATAAATCCTGAAAACAAGAGACAAAACATCAAAATAAAATGATGGTTTCACTCTCACACTTACTGCCACCCCTTCTTGATGTGTATATCACTGAAAAGATAAATCAAATGGCAACACTTAAAATGCCTCTAATTTCGTGAATATTATCCCTATCATGCAATAAGGCTAAATGATATGCCTTAAGTGTCTAGAGGCATTTGATGTGCTGCCAGCATTTGCATCCGCCCATCACCATACACCTCTGTGATTATGATAATGAATCAAAGAAAACAATTAGGTGCAGAGAGAAACTACAAAAATAAATGCTTTTCAAATATATGAATGTAATCAAAGGATTTATAATTAAAACTGTATGACGTGGCCAAGAGGCATAGCCAAATTTAGTAAATCTCATAAGTAAGATCTATAAGAAGCATCCACCAATCATTAACATCATTTGTATGTCGTGCCTTCTTGGAAATATAATGCATATGAAATAGAGAGATCCCCGACAAAGCAACCTTACACCCTTCAATTAAACAATGCATCTGAGTACAACTTCTATCTACTGCAAACATACAAGGGCAACAAGGTATAAAATTATAAAGAGAACACTTTCCAAGTTATCAGTTGTTTTTTCCTTGCATACAGCTATATTGATGGTTCCATAGCTTTTATTGAGCTTGTAAGCAAATTTTAGGGGGCAGTAAATTCATATGAGAAAGATCTATCGTAATTTGCGGAGCATAGTATGGGTTGAATAACTTACAGATAGAACTTCGGATAGCGGGTAATTTTTCTTCTAAATATCTTCAATAATTAAAAGAAAGATTGATGCAAGAGAATCAAGCTTGTAAATAACCACTTTTGGTTTTCAAGACAATTTTGGAGAGTGATAGGTTTTAGGGGTATGGTTTAGCATGTTTGTATGGATCCAAACTCATTTGGGTCCTTTCTTGTATGTAATAAGGCCATTTGGAGTTTTCCCTCCAAAATGGGCCATTCAAATATTTGAATTTCAAGGTTGTGTTTAGAGGTCTAGGTGATAAGTTAGGTGTTAGGTTTGGGAGTTGAAATAATGTCTCTAGCTTTGGAAATTTACAAGACCACACAAATTACTATTCTACTTTCAATTTCAAAAATGACAGATTATTTGAAGTTAGTGAAAAATCTTTGTGCTTAGAATTATTTGCAGCAAAGGAAAGAATTAAACCAACAAGACAACACAGATTTTTATCCTGGAAACCCCCAATTTGAGGGAAAACCAGTTGGGAAGGGAAATTACTCTTTCTTCCCACTTTATGTATTGGCCAATTAAAAAAAGATATAGATTACAATAAGCTGAAGAGAAATCAGCAATGTCAACACTTCCCTTCTGTACTTGCTTGCTTTGTTCTCACACATCTTGCTCCTACAATCCAATTCCAGCACTTGAAGACTTCTTGCTCACTTCTCTCATGAATCGATATCCAACTCCACTTGCTCTCCATGTATTTATAGCTACTTCTCATGTCCTCCCATGCACTAGAGAATGAGAAGGGGCATACAGAGGAAGAGACACAGTCCGGACGCTCCAAATCTGCGACTATTCGTGGCCTTTATTTATTTTTTCATCCATTAGTGACAGGACTGCCGATGTCTGCAAACTGATGGTTACGCAACCATTCTATGCAAGGGACGGTTACGTAACCATCAGGGGTGGTTACACAACCACCTCTCTACACAGAGGGGTGGTTCTGTAACTTTACAGTCTGCTCTTCATTTTTCTAATTTTCCTTCTGGTACTGGTTGTTTTGATGAAGTGGTGTTCTTTTAGATCCCTATGGATCACACCTCCCCTACTCAGGAGGCTTTTGGTCCCACAAAAGCTTAGTGGGGGAGTAGATGAGGAAAAATTCCCTCACTTGCTCCTTTGAGTACCACCGGGCCTGCCTTGGTGTCTTCCCTTTTAGTCCAACCTGCCAAGACTCCTGTGGACCTCTCCTTGTCTCTCTGATCTTCTGCTGCAGCACTACGTCCTCCTCCAATTGCCTTGTGAATCCAAGACGCAATCTTCTATGGAAGGTAGTAACTGACACTCTTCTTCTTTGTCAAGCATGGATGGCTCATATAGGTGCAAGTTATCACAATTTACTACTGAGTACATCCACATGAATGGTGGCAAATCAAGCCTGAAGGCATTTTCTCCAACCTGCTCCAATATAGTGAAGGGTCCATACCGTAGTGGCTTGAGTTTCCTTGCTTGGCCTTGTAGTCTCTCCTTGCTCAAGTAAAGCCAAACTTTGTCTCCAACATGAAGTTTGTGTTCCCTCCGATGCTGATCGTGTCTAGCCTTATACTTGGCTTGAGATTTCTCTAATTGTTCTTTCACCTTGAGATGGATTTTCTGGATCCTCTCAATGAATTTCACTGCTCTAGTCACCTCTGAATCATGTATCTCCCCTTCTTCCTTCTGCCCAACTGCTATGTCCAGTGGATTAGTAGGTAGATATCCCAAGCATGCTTCAAATGGTGACTTCATAGTGGATGTGTGTACTGCCCGGTTGTAGGAATGTTGAATGTAGGCTAAGGACTCATCCCAAGTCCGTGGATATTTGCTATTATATCCTCTAATCAGTTGCACCAAAGTCCTGTTCACCACCTTTTTGCCCATTTGTCTGTGGATGGAAGGCCATGCTCCTCTGTAACTTGGTGTCCATCTTGTCCCACAAAGTAGTCCAAAACTTCCCCAAGAACCTGGAATCTCTGTCAGAAACAATAGACTTTGGCAAACCAAAATGCACCCATACATTAGCAAAGAAAAGTTCAGCTGCCTCATATGCTTTTATTGTCTTTTTACATGCCATAAGAACACACATCTTACTGAATCTATCTACAACAACATATAGATAATCATGGCCATGTTTAGACATAGGTAGTCCTCCTACAAAATCCATAGAAATATCTTCCCAAGGACGAGTAGGGACCGGTAAAGGCATATACAAACCTTCCTTCCTGATTTTAGGCTTGCTTGTACAACAAAGTTTACATCCTCTTATGAATTTAGATACTTCTTCTTGCATATTGGGCCAATACACGTACCTTTGCAAGTGGGCCATGGTCTTGCCAACACCAAAATGTCCTGCTACTTTCGAGGTATGTGCTTCCCTCATCAATAAAATCCTTTCTTCTTTTGGCACACAAAGCTTCCCCCATTGGTAGAGCAGCCCATCTTTGAGATAACAATCTTCAATACCCATCCTTTCAGCCCCTTGAGACTACAACTGTTGATATGTTACCCCAAAATATTTTGTCTTGAGCATATGCCTCTCCGTAAGCTTCCTTCGTGAAGGGCTCAATCTGAGAGATAGTGGCCAAACTAGAGATTTTCTCTTGTGTGGGTGGCCTAGACAACATGTCTGCCACCAAATTTGTGCTACCTTTCTTATACTTGATCACCAAATGGAACTGCTGAAGGAATCCCATCCACTTGTAGTGCCTTGCCTGCTGCAATTTAGACTGTGCTTGCAAATACTGGAGAGGTTTGTGGTCAGTGTGCACAATAGTTTCTTTACCCAACAAATAATGTTTCCATTTCTTTATTGCCTGAACTAGTGCATACATTTCTTTATCATATACTGAATATCCCTTAATTGTTGAAGTGAAAGTTTTCTTAATGATAACATACTGGCTTACCTCCTTGTAGCAACACTGCTCCCATAGCATAATCACTAGCATCTGTCTCTACTTCAAAGGGCTGCTGCAAATTAGGAAGAGAAAGTACTAGAGCATGACTAATTTTGTACTTTAATAACTCAAAATCCTTATCTTGTTCCTTACCCCAGTCAAAACCCTTACTCTTTGCGGCCGTTGTGTGTAGAGGTGTTGCAATAGCGGAGAAGCCCGGAATGAACTTCCTCATGTATTGTACTGCTCCCACAAAACTTCTAGTCTTTGTGGCTCCCGTTGGTGTTGGCTAGTTGGTGATGGCTTCCACCTTCTTTGGATCCACTCGTAGCTCTCCTCCTCCAACCACGTGCCCAAGATAGACAAGTGACTGTTTGGAAAATTCACACTTCTTCATATTGCATAGCAGTTGTTTCTCCTTGAGAACTTGCAAGACTTGTTGCAAATGTGTTAGATGTTCCTCCCATGTGGCACTAAAAATCATAATATCATCTAGATAAACAATGACACATGAATCTATGAATTCCCACAATACATCATTCATCAATCTCATAAATGTAGTGGGTGCATTACATAAACCAAATGGAAGTACTAACCACTCATACAAACCCTGTTTTGTTTTGAAGGCAGTCTTCCATATATCCTCCTCCTTCATCCTGACTTGGTGATAACCCGACTTGAGATCCAACTTCATGAAGAAACTTTGCATGTTGAAGCTGGTCCAAGAGGTCATCTATGTGTGGGAGTGGATATATGTTCTTTATGGTAATCTTGTTCAAGGCACGGTAGTTGATGCACATCCTCCAAGAACCATCCTTCTTTGGCACCATCACAATAGGTGAACCACATGGTGAGGTGCTCAGGCGTATTACCCCTTGGTCTAATAGCTCCTGGAGTTGTTTCTTTACCTCTGTACTCTCCAACAAGGATTGCCTATACAACCCGATGTTTGGTAGAGGGGACTCCAACAACAGTTGAATCTCATGCTCTACCTCCTGTTTTGGTGGTAACCCACTGGGAGTCTGGAATACTTCCTGAAAAGACTGAATAATGCTATCCAAATCCTTCATCCCTTGGTTAGAAATATCTGAAATTTCTACCCCATCTTGTTTATCTTTCAATAAAAGTAAACAAAACTGATTATGATTTTCCTGAATTAGTCTCTTTGCTTGGTTAGCACTTACCATAGCAATTTTTGTCTTACGCTGGTGTGCCTGGATGTTGTAACTGATTCCATCCTTGACCCATCTGTATCGGTTCTCCCTTCTCATGAATATGGCATCCCTGATATACAAGTAAGGACTCCCGAAAACAACATCAAATGCATCAAGTGGAATTACATCAGCTTCCAATACATCTATATACTGAGAATTTATCCCAAACTTGAACTTACATCTTCTTGTTACCTTAATTTCTACACCCTTCTTCACCCATCCCAAAGGATAAGGATGTGGATGCTCGTAAGTTTCAAGACCAAGCTTCTTTACAACCACATCAGAAATCAAATTAGATTGAGAACCAGTATCAACCAAAGCATTTACCTTAGTTCTCTTGATTTGGATTTTGATCTAAAATAGCTTACTCATCTCTTCCTCTTATTCTTGGCTGTCCATGTTGGTGGTCGTGCATCCAAGCCTCTCGTCTACATTAGACTCATCCTCTATTTCCACCTCCCCATCTGTCTTTACAGTTGTCATGGATTTCTTTGAATCCTTGGTTTGGTTCTTTGGATGTAACTCTGGATGTAACTTCCAACATGTAGCATCAGTATGACCATTGATATCACAATTCTTACAAAAATTCTTAGGATCTTTACAAGTATTCAAAGTAGTGGCAGTTTGTTTACCTTTCCCCTTCCATTTACCTTTGTTACTTGTTTGTCCCTACTCTTTCTTTGGCTGATTTGTTGACTACTTTTGTCTTTGACTCTGTTTCTCCTTGCTTCCTTTCATCATCTATGTAATATGCTTGCACACAAGCTTCATTGAGATCCTTGGGCTTCGTGGAGATGACCTTCCTTTGAAGGTGAGTGTGAAGTCCTCCCAAATACTTGGTCAGAATATCCTCATCCTCCAAGTCCATATTAAGCAACATGGCTTGTCTCTAAAACTCTGTAGTGTAATCCTGCACACTTTGACCACTGCCTTGTCTAAAATATTGTCCATTTAATCATCTGGTCAGTCTTATGGCCAATAGGATAAAAGTTAGCTCTAAGAAATTCTTTAAAACCCTCCCAAGTACTTACAATAGGATGTTTCTTCTTTTCACAAGTGGCTAGATGGGTTTCCCACCAAACCAGAGCATGTCCTTCCATTTTGAGACGTGCAAAGGTAATCCTTTGTGCCTCCGTGACATTATGCACACTAAAGTAAACCTCCAATTGCTTTAACCATTTATCTAATAACTCTGCATCTACTTGTCCTTCAAAGCTTTTTATCTCAACCTTAGTTTCAACTTTAAAAGGAGCATGATCAAATTTTACCTTCTCTTTTACAACTGGAGTTTCTTCTTCATGCTCTTCCACATCTTCTTCCTCATCGTGGCTCTTTCCTATGCCAAAATTTTTGGCCAAAGCTCAAACCACTGAGTCCATGGAATCTTGCTTAACTGAAGCCATCTTTTGCAGATCTGAAAGTTCTTGTTGGTGTCTATACAACCTATCCATCATGGTTTCTAGCATCTCAATTCTATGGACCAAGTTCTCTTCCTCCATTTGATCTGAATTCTTTGTTTCCACTTCTTTGTAGATATGTCTGGATTGCAAGGTAAAAATTCTTCACCTTTAGACCTTGTCACTGTCATACAAATCACAAGAACAAATACCACAGTCCTGGATAATAATCAACTCTGATACCAAAATGATCTGTAAACCTCAAACTTTGGAAATTTACAAGACCACACAAAATTTATTGTTCTACTTTCAATTTTGAAAATGACATAGAATATGAAGTTAGTGACTGATTCTTTGGTGCTTAGAATTATTTTAGAGTGAAAGATAAAGAATTCAAAACCAAGGCAACACACAAAATTTTTATCCTAGAAACCCCCATTTTGAGGGAAAACCAATTGGGAAGGGAAATTTCTCTTTCTTCCCACTTACGTATTGGCCAATTCAAATAAAAAATTATATATTACAATAAGCTGAAGGGAAATCAACAATGTCAACACTTCCCTTATGTACTTACTTTCTCTATTCTCACACACACTTGCTTCTACAACCCAATTCCAGCATTGAAGACTTCTTCTCACTTCTCCCATGAATCGATATCTGACTCCACTTTCTCTCCATGTATTTATAGTTGCTTCTCATGTCCTCCCGTGCACTGGAGAATGAGAAGGGTCATACAGAGGAAGAGACACAGTCCAGATGCTCCAAATCTGTGACTGTTCGTGGCTCTTTTATTTTTCCGTCCATTAGTGACAGGACCACTGGTGTCTGCAAACCGATGGTTACGCAACCCTTTTTTAGGGGCAGTTATGTAACCACCAGGGGCGGTTATCAACGGCCTCTCTGCACAAAGGGGCGGTTCTGTAACTTTATAGTCTGCTCTACATTTTTCTAATTTTTCCTTCTGGTACTAGTTGTTTTGCTGAAGTAGTGTTCTTTTAGATCCCTATGGTTTGATAGTGACAAGGATAGCAATATTGTGATACTAATATCCATGATTTGACAGGGATGTTCTTACTTGTTGAGATTAGGTGATATTTAGAAGTGCATTCTCAAATTGATATGAATGTGCGGCTTATGGAGAAGGTACCGGTGTAATGTCAACAAAAAGAGGATGCTATGA